>JANAVB010016197.1:53331313-54669308 GCA_029216955.1 Iris pallida | reverse complement strand
ATATGTTGCATGATTCTTGCATAAGTACATCACCTATTTGCCTACCATATGTAAGCAATTCTTGTTTGGAGTAGTTCATGTCACAACAATGAACCGTTTTGACTCCTTTGGTTTCTTGGAGATTGTTGGTTATCAAAGTTGGAGTGAGTGGATGATTAGGTGATAGAATCAGAGCTTATTTAGTCGGCCATCTTGCAACCTCTTCGCACTATTGAGTATAAAGAAATTCAGCTTTACTAGGAGTATATCCTTAAATGGAAGCTTTCTGAAAGCTGAAGACAGAATAGCTAAATCAATCCATGGAAGCAGAACACTTCAATTTCAGGTTACTTATATCGGTATGAAACTTTATATAATTTTTCTGAATACTTATTGAGAATCTAAACTTATTGAGAATCTAAGTAATATATATGTATAGATTTCGTTGAAATGTCCTAATTTGGTTTTTTATTGCAGGTTAGAAGACCTGATGCTCAATTACCCTTTGACATTATCTAATCTGGAGTCGTACTCTTGTGAGAATCTCAGGGAAGTTCTTGATACACTTTCCATCCGTATTAAATTTAGCAAATTATCCTTGAGTGACTGTAAGGCAATATCCCTTTGTGCTATTGTTTCAGCCACCTCGGGATTTTGAATAACATCTGCTTTAGAAACAACATTTTAGTTCTGATTCATCCTGAACATTTTATATGTATATATTTGAAATAAATAAAATCCTATTAGTGAAAGATGATCAATACTATTTACGGAATGATTGGGGGGCATTTTCTTGCTTTTTAGTCGTATAGATGTACTACATGTTCTGATGATACTTGGACCAAGGCATGTTGATATTATTAACATATATTTCTGAGCAGCTTGTAGGGGAAAAGGTTTTGTTAATACTTACATTTTTTATATTCATAATTTTGTCTTATATGTTTTAAATGTCCTTATTTGGTTTTCCTTCCTGACTTTGTTTTCAGGAAGAAAATTGCTTAATATAACATTTGTCGTTGGTATCATAGTATTCATGAATAAGACTACAATACTCAAACTTTGAAATAAGAGATTCTTTGAATTTTGCTCTATAGGTTCTTTGAATTTTATAATCATTATTCTATAGGTTCTTTGAATTTTGCTCTTATATTCATATCACTTGCAAAGCATCTGCAGTGGTCTTCCCGCCTGTCCATCCACCACTGAATAATGTATATCTTTCTGTATGCTAGGATGGTATAAGTGATGGTTATTCTTTTGGTTTGGTATGGAATTTATGGGCAATTCTACAACTCATACACGCCTGTGAAGTTAGCATCCATATATATCTCATCTAATACAATTGATAGGTGGTCAATATAAATTTCTGCAAGCTAGAACTTTTTTCTTAACATCAATATTTGATTGCTAGATTAATTCCTTACTGTGATTTTGGTAGCTGCTTGAACATATTATGTATGGAATATTCTTGCCTTAACTGTAGTTTGGTAGTGCTTGTGCAAAATCTACTTACGATAGTACCATTCCAGTTTGGGTGGAGACATGTTTCTGTTCTCTAGATTATTTTTTGCTCTCATAACCTTTCAAACATGGTAAAATTTTCTTTTTAACAATTTTCAGTTAATCATGTTCTGGGTTTCTTGTTAGGCTTGACGAAAGAAAAATGATCAAGGACTTCATATTGGAAAGAACTTTACTTTATCCTAGTCCATTGGAGAAGGAGCTCTCGTTTGAAGACAGAGAAGTGTATCACCGCTTCAAGGTTTTCATGCGTTTTTTAACTCAGGAGGAACACGAGGCTTTAGTCAAGACCGTCATCGAGGAGCAAAAAATCCAAAGAACTCGCGAGCTTCAGGTGAGATTTGTTTATTTTTTCCCCTTAAACCAAGTATTTGGTAATGACATAGGAGGCACAGATACTGCTCACTGAATGATGTTGACTTTTCTTTGCTGAGTTTTTTACCCCAAGAAGTTACATGATTTGGCCAGTAAAGTGCCTAGCGCAAGACAATTCATATGATTTGATTGATTAATAGGCTAACTGCGTATAGAGTGTGGACTGGTTACAGAGAATCTCACAACTTGTGCATATGCCACTGGAGTGTTAGTGAAGAGTTTATATATCAGTATTTTCCTAATGATTCTCGTATCTGAAAGTTTGTTTAAGTCTAGCATCTGTGGAACCTTCTTTTTCTGAGTTTACTCAACCTTGGTGAATTGATGATAGTGTATAAGTCATTATTATATTATGGACTCATGTTTCTACCAAACTAAAAATTAATGTAATTATTGAGGGACTTTTCTACAGTTACTATATTAATTACTACTAGTCTACAGGCACGTGCTTTGCACATATTTCAATTAGGATATCATAAGATCAGCTGCCATCTTTTTCATGTGACTATTTATGTGTGCACAAAGGTAGCTTTATTTAAATTGTTCACATGCCTGGTGTCATCCTAAAGAAAGCGAGAAAAATAGGGAAATGAAGGCATGAAAGTTTTTTTACAAGAGGATGTCTTATAGACACTCTTGTTGTATTCTCAGATGACATTGGAAGTTTTTTTACTTTTCCATGAATCTGAGGTCCCAATTAACTTATAACTAACCATATTTCTGGTTTATTCATTTGTTTCCAGGTAGCCAATGCTGCTGGCAGCTATGGATGTGTGGATCGGTTTGCTAATGGATGTGGAAAATAAAATATATATGTTTTGGACTTGTGTAAAAAGTCGTAGATTTTATTTTGTAAATTAAGTGAATGCTTGCTGATGTAAAACTTGATGGGAAAAGTGATGTAAGACTTGGATTTCGTTTTGTGAACAATGGGATATTGCCTTTAAATATGTTTTATAGAAATTGTTTTGTTAATGTTGCGGCTACGCTTTGTTAATGTTGCGGCTACGCTTTGTTAATGTTGCGGCTACCATATGCATTTTTGATTAAATAAAATAGTTCTGTATGAATTTTTGTTGTATATAAAATTCAATTATATATTTGTATATAAACAGGAAATTAGTAATTCCATAATAATTTAAACAATTGTTAAGTTTTTTCGTACGATTACAGTACTTTTTAAAATTTCGTCCCTTATTTATTAGGACGAAATATATCTGTTACAAAAACTTGTTTTTTGGGACAAATTAATAAACCGTCACACAAAAGCATAAATTTGAAAACTTTTGAGACATTTTGCCTAACCGTCCTTTAACAGTAATTAGGACGGCAATATCCGTCCCTAAAGTTTTTGCCACGTCACCCTAATGGGACCGGCCATTCCCGTCCCAAAGGCCGTCCCAAATATTTGTTGGGACGGTAATTGCAGTTTTTAAGACGGTTTTTTGTTGTCCCGAAAGGTCACTTTTTTGTAGTGGATTGTGGGTAAGGGTGAGTATAAATGGTCATGTGATTTACCTATTATGTTCACTCTATTACTTTTCATGTGTTATCGTGTACAACACACCCTTCTTGGCTGGTGTCCCTCATGTTCACCCATGTTATATCATGTTCAACCCAAGCCAATTATATGCCATCTCGTACTCTAAATCACTAGTCACTTACATTTCTTACTTATCATGTATATATTTCCAGTTATCAAATATCTCTCTTGTTTTTATATACATCTTCTTACAGCATTTCATGTATCTTAATCTATTGCTTGCTTTATATTTCCTGCTATGATATGAACTGCGTGAGATGTATTGTGCTCGTTTATGTCCTGACTGGACCTGTTGAAAATAATACAGGTAACCTGGAGATTCACAGCTAGCCTAGAGGACCAGTAGATCTTGGAGTAGATTACTACTTTATGGTTTAGTTTCACTTTTAGAACTTGTTTGTAATAAGTGGAGATTGAGTTGTATTTGAGATTGTTTGAGATGTTGTTTAGAAGTTTATTTAGGTTGCTTGAATTTCATATAGTTGTTAGACTCGTGTGTTATCTTATCGTGCTTAGATTGTGATTGAGTATTATCGTATCTTATACTTGTCCTCCATTCGAAGTTGAGATTGTGACAGGTATATTATATAATTACGTGAGTTGTTGATTAGATAGTGACCTAGGAAAGCGTTCTACCGCCGATACTACGGCATAGGCTGGACGTACCTACTTCTCGTGCCCCTACACTGGGTGTGGGTCGTGACACATTTTTAGTGGTGGCCCATGCAGGTCAAGAGTCGCATTAGTGCGATGTCGTGGTAGTACAATGATTAGTTGTACTGCTGCGTGCCTCCGATAGAAACTAAGGAATAGGCTTTAGCAGAGCGGTTACTCAATCATAATTAGGACTACTTGAGAAGATTCCTGGGATGACCCTTGAAAATCTCATTATAAACTATCTCGAAATTCGATTTCGACAGTTTTTGTCTACTTCCTTGTTCATCGTTGAATCTGATTCTTGGTATTCATTATTGACTTAATTTTCTACGAAGATAACATTATGGGCTAGGTTGCCTCAGTCATAGAATCTAGAGTCTTCTACAACCATATTAGCTAGTTTGGCGATGAGATAGAGTCTGATTTTGGATGTATTTCTCAGGTGTGAGAATTTAAAATTTTTGCAGCCAAGCTAGCGGCAATACAAAAATTTTAAATACCATGATTCTATAGGTATGTACCTTAGTTGCGCACTCTATGGATTATCGCTGTTGTACTTACTGGCGTAACGAGGATTCTGGTAACATGGTTCTGGATAGACGGATATGTTTATCAGATTTCATAATAGATACCATATAGATGGTGCCCTAGTATGGAATAGGATATCAGCATGGATGTTGCTTAAGTTATGGATTAGATAGAGGGAGCTAGGCCACCTGTTGCATAGCACCATGCCCCGCACCATCAAAGGTATATACCCCAGAGGGGCAGGACTTTTACACTGACGGTTGTGGAGACCGACGCTATGAGTGACGAGTTAGCAGGTTTGTCCTTCTTGTCCTTCTTTTCCATCTTGTTGTGTGATTCTATTAGTACATGTTACGATGTATTATGCTGTGATAGATAGTATAGTGACCTATTCGAGACTATGATATCACGACCAGTAGGAATCATGTTTTGCATGCTTTAGATAGGATTTTCTCGACCTTGATTGCTGGGGGTTTGACCTAGAAGGAGTACGATGATTTGGATAGACCATATGACTATTAGATTGTATCTTGGGAGGATTTTTGAACATATCATCTCTACCTTTCGTTTCAGTCTTTTTCAAACAAAAATTATTTTGTTTCATCATCACTTAACCTAGGAGTAGGGATAACTTCAGATAACTAGTCTAATTCTTTGTAGAACTTCATTAGTTATAACTCTTTCATAGTATAATGGTTTGATAGCTTGTATTAGGACTTATTCTTAGGTATGGTAGTCTAGTTGACATTAGACTAGTAACCCTTATAGTTAAATATTTGTTGATTTTGACTATCAGTTTTATATAGGATGTTAGTCTGTTCAGGAGGTAGTGACACCTCCGGCTCACCAGAAGAATAGTTGGATATATTGATGGTTAGAACAGTGATATTTCGTAGGTGTACTTTAGAAACAACAAGGATATTCGAGGTCGGTTTATTTTGTGGACTTGAATAATTTTAGGTTATTGATTCTCGAGATATTTTACTTAAGATTGTGATGCTAATTTAGGAATTTAGAGATGGAGAAGAGAATGTAACTATGAAGCGATGATGATACCAAATTGAATAAGATGTTGGTAAGAGGACAGAGTGAATACACGAATTTTAGGTTATGGGGAAATTTAAAGATTTTGTGGACATTTTAAAATTTAAGAAGAATAATATTTGAAGGTGTACGTGAAGGAAATACGAAGGTCGATTTTATAATAAAGAATAAGTTCCTGCATGACATAGTAGTATTAGCTTCGAATAAATTCGAGGACAGTAATTTGACAAGTTCGAAGATTTCATAGACTTTGATCTAGAGATTTTGGATCCAAGTTAGTACAAGGTGTAGAAATTTAAATTTTTAAGATGATTAAGTGGATAAGGGAGAGTAAGATCAGAAAGAAGGAATAAGAGTTTTAACAAGAGCATGATTCATGAAAAATGCCCTGGAAATTTAGGCCCTGCTTCTAGGAGGGAGTTTTAGTCACCAGACCTAATTTGAGGTGAGTTTTCGGCCTAGACTTTAGCATGTCTTTTGTGATATTTTGTTACACCCCTTGCTTGTATGTTTTGATACCTTGTGAATGCCTTGTGCTGTAGTATGGCTAGTATAGCTAGATCAGACCTCAGACTGATATTGTCTGCCATGACCTTGTATGTTATTCTTTCAAATTGTATGATTTAGTTGAGCTTCTAAGACCATGATTGTTGGGGACGAGACTCTAGAAGAAGTACGATCGTCTTAATTTCGAGGATGAAATTCTTCTAAGGAGTGTAGACTTGTAACACCCACTTTTCTAAAATGAGGGTAATTTTAAAATTTTATAATTTTGATTAATCAATAATAAGATTTAACTCATGTTATAATTTTTAGTGATTTTTAATTAATTTAAAACTATTTAAATATTGAAATGTGATTTTAATGATTAACTAGTGTAACCCTAGAATTGTTAGAGACTAACCCTGACCATGGGAGCCTAGTCATATGATTAGAATGTCATATTACTACTTTTTAGCCTAAGGATATTTTGGTCATTTTGACAATTTTGTGAAATTGTGAATTATATTAATTAAATATGTGCTAATTGTTAGGTTGGGACTTGACCTAGAATCTTAGCCTAATCTAGATTAACCTTGAGCTTAGAATCTTGATTAGGATAACCTAGTAAATGACAAAATTAACAATATCTAGATATTTCTAAGTAGGATATTTACCCCTTAGGATATTTGTGAAAAAAGAAAGCCTTAGGACTAATTGAACCAATAGAAAGACTTGAAATTGGGTGGACAAGCCCTAGCCACTCATCTACATCTAAAATCTAACCCTAATTCATCTAATGGCAGCCACTATAGGTAGGTTAGCCTCCCTTCCTTTTATTTCATTCCATCTTGCCTCTTTTCCTTCACAAAGTGTTCTTCCCTAAATTAGAAAGCTTTCCTCTTTGATTTGATCTCCAAATCCTTACATCCTTCCACCAAAACTTTAATCCAACCTTCTCATACTACCAAGGGAGGGTGCTAGCAAAGATTTGGAGCAAAGTACAAGGAGGAGTGTCCTTTTTGAAAGATCTTCGTGTCGGAGCCGTGTCCTTGGGAGTATCATTGGGATTCCACTCCCAATAGGTAAAACCAACCCTCTAAATTGATTTTCTATGCATATTAGTTAGTTTTGAATCCATAGGATCCGCCCCCATGCATGTACCCCATTTAGATTCAAATTTGAGGCCATTTGGAGCTCTCTTGAGAATTTTAGATATGTGTCTTTTGTCTAACATGATAGATCCTAAATTAGGACACTCCATGTGTATGTATGTATGATAATAGTTTAATAGATATTTAAATTCAGTTTTAGAATGGTTAGAGAGTGGATTGATTTTAGTTGGATGGTTAGAATGAGTTTCATTTAGATACCTATGTTGGTATCCAAGTATCTTGGCCTACATGTGTTTTTTTGTCCAAAACAACTCAAATTCGTCATAATATTCATCCACGTTTTTATTAACCAAAGCAACTTAGAAATGTCATAACTTTTAGCTTAGAACTCCGATTTATCTTCCATTTTTTTAAAAGAACCGTATCGAAGTTAGGTTTCCAATATATATTTTAGTATGCCAAAATCGTTCTGGAACTTTCTACAAAATTATTTGAGTGTCAGCTCTCCGAAAGACAAACGCGTTTCGGTGTTTTCGCGATTTCGGAAGCTTCCGGACACAAAAATACGATCCGTTTGAAGTTTCGAAAAGCTAACACGAAGGGCTACAAAATACTTTATTCCTAGAATTTACTGAAGGCACAATTGGTATAGTATTGGTTTTAAGTAGAAGAGTGACTATAGAACATAGGCATTTTGTGTAACCTATGAGCCTATATAGTATGGATATTAAATGAATGTAGAATATATAATGCATGATATGTTAGATGAATGAAATGATATATATATGATATGTATCCTCTTTACGTTAATGTATATATATGGTCGAATACAAGCATGTAGGAATGCAATCAATGTAATATATGTAAGCAATGCATAAATACATGAATGAAAGAATGATATACAATGTATGCATGAAAGTATATAATGAATGCTGGATACGAATGCAAGGTATACATGTATGATAGATATGAATGCATAATGTATACATAATGTAATTCAATATATAATGATAGCATGTATGGTAATGTAGAATATATGATGTAAGTATGTACATGTCTACTGTTTTTCCTTTTCTTTACATTTTCCTTCCCTTTCCTTTCCATTTCAGTTTTCCCCCATTTTTTTCCCTCTTCTATTTTTACATGTTGCATACAATGTATATATTGCATAGATGCATGTAAGTATGTAATATGCATGAATGACATATATGTAATGAAAATAAGTATAAGTATGCAACTTAATGATATGTGAATGGATATAATGCATGAATTGAAGTATGCATGTATATGAGATATGAATGAATTATATATATATATATATATATATATATATATATATATATATATATATATATATATATCCCCCATTTTTATATATATATATATATATATATATATATATATATATCCTCCATTTTATATATATATATATATGTTAAGGTAATGTAAATATATATATGTTAAGGTAATGTAATATATGTATTCACATATATTTTGAGTTAAATATATATATGAGTTTGTATGCATATATTATATGTATGTATGTATGCAGGAATGAATGTAATATAATGTAGAGTATGCATATATGAATATAATGTATGCAAGTATATAATGTATTCAAATATGTATGTATGCAACTATGTATGTATGTATAGGTGCATGAATGAATGCAAGTATGCATATAAGATATGTATGTAGGCATGTATGCAATGTATGTATGTATGCATGATATGTATGTATACAATGTAAGTATATATATATGTATTTCTATAAACTGAGTTAACCTATAACCTTTTACACACATGCATTCATACACCCTTTGACACCATGTATCCCATGTCACATACACCTAACTATCACTAAATCTGAGAACATTAACACATATCCATTCACACACATTCCAAACACGTACACACACACACACACACACACACTCATTTACTCTTTTACCTCTTCTTCTATATATATATATGTATATATATATATATATGTGTGTGTGTATGTGCCTATATATAGCTTTCCTATATATATCTATGTATATGAATATGTGAATGTTAATTATATATATATATATATATATATATATATATATATATATATATATATATATATTATGACTAAGTTTGTGTGCCTTATTAGCTTATGGTTTAGTGTTGTGCTTGGTTTAACAAGTGACTTAGGCTATGAGTTTGTAGCTATCTTGGATACTTGATTTGCATAGACTTAGTTTGTTTAGACCTAGAATTGACTAACCTAGACTAGTTGACCATTGTTATCCCAACCTTAGCTAGTTTGACCACAGTTGACTAGAGTTGACCTATTTTGACTTTATAGTTGACCAAGAGTTGACTTTGACCTAGATTGACTTAGACTCATGTAGATTTGCATTATAATTTCAATTACCATATAAATTGAACTCTTTATAACCTGTGTTGCTGTAACTAGGACTCTGTGACTCCAGTTGGCCATCTTTTTATATCAGCTGTTCAAGGTTTTAGGCGAGTACATTCTCTGACCGTTTCATACTTGTTAGGATTTATATTCTGACTCTAGATTACTTTACTTGATGCTGACACGATATCATCACGGATTGGTACTATATGGATCTTTTCATGGGATGTTATCCCCTTAAGCGGACGCATCGGATATTTCATGTCATGTGTTTCATGTACATCATGTATTCCTTGCTTTTACGTTATTCATGTACTCTCATGTGCTTTCATGTACGCTCATGTACTTTTATGTGCTCTTTTGTACGTTCATGTTTCCTCATGTGCTTCGTGTGTAACCAAATATCATGTTCGTAACGTAACTTGACTGGACCCTGGTGTATTGATTGTAGATAGGAATGAATATAAATGGTCATATGATTTACCCATCATGTTCACTCAGTTACTTTTCATGTATTATCATGTACAGCACAGCCTTCTTGGCTGGTGTCCCTCATGTTCACCCATGTTATATCATGTTCAACCCAAGCCAATTACATGCCATCTCGTACTCTAAATCACTAGTCACTTACATTTCTTACTTATCATGTATATATTTCTAGTTATCAAATCTCTCTCATGTTTTCATGTACATCTTCTTACAGCGTTTCATGTATCTTACTCTATTACTTACTTTATATTTCCTGCCATGATATGAACTGCGTGAGATGTATTGTGCTCGTTCCTGTCCTGACTGGACCTGTTGAAAATATTACAGGTAACCTAGAGATTTACTGCTAGCCTAGAGGACCAGTAGCGCTTGGAGTAGATTACTAGTTTATGGTTTAGTTTCACTTTTAGAACTTGTTTGTAATAAGTGAAAATTAAGCTGTATTTAAGATTGTTTGAGATGTTGTTTAGAAGTTTATTTAAGTTGCTTGAGTTTCATATAGTTGTTAGACTCATGTGTTATCTTATCGTGCTTAGATTATGATTGAGCATTATCGTATCTTATACTTGTCCTCCATTCGGAGTTGAGATTGTGATAGGTATATTATATAATTGCATGAGTTGTTGATTAGATAGTGACCTAGGACAGCGTTCTACCGCCGAAACTGCGGTGTAGGCTGGACGTACCCACTTCTCGTGTCCCTACACTGGGTGCGGGTCGTGACAGCGACATCTCACACACGGATACTTAATTTTGGTACCGTCCATGTACCGAGGGAACATCTTGGCAAACTGCAGGAACTGCTGTACACTCTCTATGAATTCATCCCGCACACCGCATATGTCATCAGGATGACGGTTGTACATCCAAGAATGATTTCGTATATAGTAATTCAGCTCTATATCTATTTGAGGATAATTCTGTAAGATAGATACATGCACATCGTTGAAAGGCTTGTAAAAGTAATAGGCGCATTAATCATGACATATCCTAAACATTAAAATAGAATTCCAAGTAATCATAATACAACAAGTGGTAATAGTATATCACATGACATAAACATATGACCAATGTTTTGAGGGGTGCTATAGTGTATCAGAATTGATACTCAAAAGCACCAATGCTATACTTGGTATCAGAACATATATATTAGAAGGGGCATATCTGGGCACAAGCAACTACCTAATGGTGGCATTTGTATCAACTTGACATAGGCCATCATGTTACTATGTCAAGTACAGACTATAGGTATTAGAGAGTGCAGTACCATGTATACTGGATAGAGGAAAGAATATATATGATATGTATCGACCAAGTTTAGTTATTGGGGCAATATCTAGATACTCGAATTGATACTATAACCTAAAGGTCAAAGTTGCATATAAGGTACCAAGACCAAATCAATCCTAAGTTCAACCACTCAAGACCCATGGGATCCATTTTCCCTCCTCCTTTCCCAATATTTATTACAAAATTTATGACAAAAGTAACCATATGTTATTGCTTGTTTTACCATTAATGTTATTTTTTATAATATTATTTTTATTTTAAAAGGTAAGGAACATTGTTATATTATTGGAACATTTATTACAAATCAAATGGTCTTTCCTAGGTGCTTTCCTTGTTTTACCAAACAACGGAAAGGAAATGTGACAGGAATCCTACTTTCCCATTCCCATGGAAAATACAAGGGAATTCATTTCCTTTCCGTGAACCAAATGAGGCCTTAACCCCAAACCTAGTATATATACAAATATATCGTATATGATATATATATACTATATACAGCAATAAATGTTGCATATCGCACATCGCACATGTCATCCTGCACATCGCACATGTCATTAGGATGACGGTTGTTCGTCTACGAACGATATCATCGTTAGTAATTCATATTCATTTTTAGATACTTCTGTAGGATAGATACACATAGTTCAAAGGCAGACTTTAGGGAGTTTAAGGAAACAACTAACAATTCATATCCATTTTTATCTCCGTTGAGACACAACAAAAATTCAATACCAACAATGTTTCCCCCTTCTTACTAACCTTACCGTTAGGACACAAGCAATAATAGTTTTAGTTATTACTCCCTTCTCTCCCTCTAAAAATAAATAATAGTTTTAGTTATTATTCCCCTCCATGGAGTTAAACCAAATTAAACGGAAATTAGATTGCCCATATTAGTGTCCTTGAACCAAAGAATTAATCTTTAATTTACTCCATGGAATTAAACCAAATTAAACTAAAATTGAACTAAAATTAGACTGCTCGTATCAATGTCATTGAACCATGGCATTTAATCTTTAATTTACTCCATGGAATTAAACCAAATTAATCTTTAATCTTTAAACCAAATTAAACTGAAATTAGATGTATAATTAAATTAACTTAAAACTGACATTGAATGCCCATATCAGTGTCATTGTGTGTCATGTATCCTCTATGTGTTGACATGTATCATGTGTCTGTATCCATGTGTCATGGTCGCGGGGGGAGCACGATAACTGTAATCATAAAGCTAACTCAGAAAATAGGAAATTGAGGGTTAGGGTTTACCTGAGCCGAAGGGGGTCGGGGGGAGGATGGGTCGCCGGAGCAGGGGGGCGCCAAGTAGGGGATCGTCGTGGCAGTAGCTCAATGGGGGCCGGGAACAGAGGAGGGCAAAGGGTCGTCGGAGGTGGGGGCGTCGAGGGGGAAGGGGGGTCGCCGGGTAGGGGATTGACCGGAGGAGAAGCGGGGCATCGAGCGGGAAATAGAAAATTGGGAGAGGGAGAAATAAAATATTGAATCAGGGAGCCCTATTTGACGTAATTTAGCGATGTCTAGAAAAAGACGTCGCTAAATGTCAAAAATTATTTAGAATATTGCGACTCAATGATGCTCGCATCGCAAAACGTCGCTGATTGCAAAAATATAGCGACGTTCAGCGACTTCTCAGCGACGTAACTTTCAAATATGTTTACCGTAGTCACTAAACGTTGTCGAACGTCGCTATAATTCTCAAACAACGATATTTAGCGACTTTTTTAAATTACGTTGCTAATATCCAAATTATTAGCGATGTTTTAAATAAGCGTCGCTAATTACGTCGCAGATTTGACTTATTTTGGTAGTGAGATTCGGGTTCGATGGAGCTGCGGTAGATGTTGAGATTCCAATCAAGTAGCATATTATTCTCCTCAATTAGAGTTTGAGAGTGACTGCCAAGCCAATCCAGACTACTTTGACTTCTAGGCGATGGCGACCTATAGTCTTGTTACTCGAGGCTTCACTCGATTCAGTAAGACATGGCACGGTACTCGGCTTCTTCTAGGCTGGACTTGGATACAGTTTATTCTTTCTTGCTTTTCCAAGAGATCAATGATGCGCCAAGGAAAATACAAAATACAATAGCCTGTGGTTGAATCCCTGACCACTCGGGCCGTATGCCTCACCACTACCACTAGGCTAGAGCGTCATTGGCAACATATATATATTTTTTTTTGGCAACATATATATATATATATATATATATATATATATATATATATATATATATAAAAACTCTTTCGTTCTTATTCTTATCTAGGTTTTGAATATACATGTCTCTTTTGTTATTCTCAACTATGCCGGCTTAAATATGTCAAAGAAAAACTGATGTACAATAATTTTTTTACAAATTGATGCTCTCTCCCACATTTGCTTAGAAACCCCACCGTATTGCTTGTAATTAACTCATCGAGTATCTGTCTAGTCTTAATAATAGCCAATCTATGCACAATTGATAATAAATTGATGATTTATCCCACATTTTGTTGGAGTGGGTGGGGTTCCCAACCTATGTTGAGAATACTCTGGAGAGCGACGAGCGCCATCCGTGTGTCGGAGAAGCTCGGGGAGTGCATGGATCCTATTTTGGAACATATATGGTAATGGAATATATGATTGGATTTCCATATTTAATTTGATCATATATCTATGATTGGACCCTTCATATAGAAGTTTTCTATATTATTGGGTTTCCAATTATAGCAAGCCAATTATGATTGGATTTCTATTAAATATATGATTGATGCATATTGGAAGTTTCCATATATATTGGCCTTCCATATATGGATTACCAAGGGCTTATAAAAGGGTGGTGCATGCTAGTTGGAAAATTATCTCAAAACAAGAGTGCTTTACAATCTTTGAGAGAGAGAGAGAGAGGATTAAGGACTATTGTGAAGGAGAGATTGCTTCGAATAATTTTTTCGGCATCTCTTGTTCTTCAGAGTCCGTAATAAAAAATTTCTTCTTTCAAGTGAGTTATTGTGATCCGTGTTGGATCGAGAGGAGGTTGTAGAGGATGTATTCTCTTTATTCCATTAGTGGAGGTTCTTCAGGGTTGGACTCCGATCGTCCCGTCCCGCAAGGGTTTTCTATGTCAAAAATCTTTGTGTCTGCGATTGTGTTTGGCATTTTTTGGTTTGTGTGCTTTTGCTCGGTTCTCTCATAGGACTTTCTGGTTTTGGGGAACGGTTTCCGCGCTTCGTTCCCAACAGAGTGGTATCAGAGCTTTGGGTTCAAAAAAAGTGTCAGGAGTTGACAGTCAAACCAGAAAGCAGAGATGGACACGAAGCCGGTGCGCATGGTGAACCTGAATGGTACCAACTACCATTATTGGCGGAGCAAGATGAAGGATTTGCTGTTCATCAAGAAGCTGCATCTTCCAGTATTTACATCCGAGAAGCCCAGTGACAAATCCGATGAGGACTGGAACTTCGAGCATATACAGGTGTGTGGGTACATGCAGTAGTTCGTTGACGAGAATGTGTACAACCACGTTGCCAATATTGAGCATGCTAAGATGTTATGAGATAAGCTGGAATCTTTGTACGCGAAGAAGACCGGAGTAAACAAACTGTTCCTGATCCGGATGATGATGGGTCTACGGTACAAAGATGGTGCATCCATTACGGATCACTTAAGTGAGTTCCAGGGCGTGGTGGACCAGCTATCCTCGATGGGAGTCAAGTTTGACGACGAGGTTCAAGGACTTTGGTTGCTATGTACATTACCAGACTCGTGGAAGATCGTACGAGTATCTATGATCACTTCTGCTCCGGAAGGCGTGGTCAATCTGGAGTTTGCCAAGAGTGGGGCACTGAATGAAAAGATGCGGAGACATTCTCAGGGCACTTCATCCATATCCCATCACTCAGAGGCACTAGTTTCAGAGAGCCACGGAAGAGGCAAAAGCAGGGGTCCAGGTGGTGGCAGAGACAAGAGCAGAGGAAAGTCCAAGGGTCGGTACGAGGACTCGGAGTGTTACTACTATGGCAAGAAGGGCCACATCAAGCGGAACTGTTTTGCTTGGAAGAGAGAGAAGAAGGGCGACAAGGGAAGCAAGATGATAACACTACAGCGGCGGCCTCGATACATGGAGGCGATGTGATCGTCGTAGGTGATGAGGTTATCATAAATCTCGCCTGCGATGATAATTCTTGGCTGGTGGACTCAGGGGCTTCAGCGGATGTATCTCACAACAGGGCACTATTTGTCACTTACACGACAGGCGACTGTGTTGTGTTGAAGATGGGCAATATAGATGTGTCGAAGGCCATTTCCTTTGGAAATGTGCATTTGAGAACGAAGACGGATACAGTTCTTGTTTTCAAAGATGTTCGTCATGTTCCTGATATCTGTTTCAACCTGGTGTCGGTTGGAAGGTTGGATGACGAGGGATTCTTCAGTCTCTTCGGGAATAGTCATTGGAAGCTTTCCAGAGGTTCGATGGTGATTGCCAGAGGAAGCAAGAAGTCCGGTCTCTACTATATGGAGGGGAACGCACAGGGGCACAGGAGGTGAACGCAGTCAGGGATGCCTCTACCAGATGGGGATGAGCTACTTGGTAAACAGGAAGGTGATTCCATGGCTCAGGTCTACAAAGTTGGAGAAGTGCACGCACTGCTTAGCTGGAAAGCAAAATAGGGTATCTTTCCAAAGTCCTCCAAGTTCAAGGAAGTCGGGTTGCTCGAGTTGATTCATTCGGATGTCTGCGGTCCTATGAAGGTAAAATCTATTGGTGGTGCTTTTTTACTTTGTAACTTTTATTGATGAATGTTCCAGGAAGGTTTGGGTCTATGCCTTAAAGACGAAGGATCATGTGCTGCCAACTTTCTAAGAGTTTCAGGCCTCTGTTGAAAGAGAGACGGGCAAGAAGTTATTGTATGTTCGGTCCGACAACGGCGGCGAATACATTGGTCCCTTTGATGCGTATTACAGAGAGCAAGGGATACGACACCAGAAGACTCCTTCCAAGACACCTCAGCTCAATGGTGTAGCGAAGCGCATAAACAGGACACTGATGGAGAGGGTACGGTATTTGCTGTCAGAAGCAAATTTGTCAGGCAGTTATTAGGATGAGGCTCTTTTTATAGCTGTTTATGTTATTAATTTATCTCATAGTGCTCCTTTACAGGGTGATGTGCCTGACAAAGTATGGTACGACAAAGAGCCGTCATAAAATCACCTGCGAGTGTTTGGCTGTAAGGCCTTCGTGCATGTACCGAAGGACGAGAGGTCCAAACTTGAACCGAAGACGAGGCGATGCGTCCTTGTCGGCTACAGTCGAGATGAGTTTGGCTATAGACTCTATGACCCGGTGGGAAGAAAGCTCTACAGAAGCAGGGATGTGATATTCGTCAAGGATCAGACCAAGACCAACACTCAGGATTCTGAGACGCCTTCTGAGGCTGAGGAATTGCCTGAGTTAGAGTCATTTTTCTTCGAGCAGTTTCCAGAGGACATCGCAGAGGATCCAATTATGGGGGAGCCAGTACATGGAGTTGCTCTCAAACTTGAACATCAACCTGCTGATGGTGGTCAGGGTACCCTTCAGGAGGATGAGCATACCGGGGAGGCGGTTCCTGAATAGGAGGAGGCTGTTGGTATACAGTCAGCACTAGTGGCTCTACTGAGAATGAGCGACAGAGAGCGTCGACTATCTACGAGATACTCACCGGGTGAGTATGTGCTATTGACTAATGGGGAAGAGCCCGAAAGTTTTACAGAGAATATGGAAGACGAACACAGGCAGGAGTGGATGGAGGCTATACAGGAGGAGATGAGTTCCTTACAAGCCAATTCCACTTATGAGCTGGTGTGATTGCCAAAGGGCAAGAAGGCTTTGAAGAATCTATGGGTGTTTAGAGTGAAGCAGACATATGATGCTACCCGCCCTCGATACAAAGCGAGGCTGGTACGATCAGCAGAAAGGCATGGATTATGATGAGATCTTTTTGCCAGTCGTCAAGCATTCGTCTATCCGGGTGGTGCTAGCATTAGCAGCCAGTCTAGATTTGGAGGTCGAGCAGATGGATGTGAAGACGGCATTCCTCTACAGTGATCTTGAGGAGGAGTTATACATAGAGCAGCCAGAGGGATTCTGTGAGAAGGAAAAGTCACATTTGGTCTGTTGGTTGAGGAAGAGCTTGTATGGTCTGAAGCAGGCTCCGAGGCAGTGGTACAGGAAGTTTGACTCGTTTATGGAAGAGCATGGCTATGCACGAACGACGTCGGATCACTGTGTATTTGTGAGGTATTTTACCGATGCTGATTTTATTATTTTATTGCTCTATGTAGATGATATGCTATTAGTGAGTCGTAATGCCACTAGGATAGCAGAGTTGAAGCGCCAACTGGGCGCGGCCTTCTTTATGAAGAATTTGGGTGCAACAAAGACTATTATTGGGATGGAGATCAGCCGAGAGAGAGAGTCCAAGCTGCTACACTTGTCCCAAAAAAAGTACATTCACCAGGTACTTCAATGTTTCGGGATGGACGGGTCGAAGAAAGTGAGTTGCCTCCTTGCGGCCCACTTTAAGTTTACTGAGGAGCAGTGTCCATCTTTCGAAGACGAAAAAGAAGATATGGAGCGGGATCCATATGCCTTAGCTGTGGGAAGTCTTATGTATGCTATGGTGTGTATGAGGCCAGACATCGCTCATGCAGTTGGCACAGTTAGCAGGTAACTTTCAAATCCTGGAAGGGTACATTGGAGTGCGGTCAAGTGGATTCTACGGTACCTTCAGGGCACTACTGATTGGAGACTTTCTTTTGGTGGTGATGAGCCAAAGCTGGTTGGGTATACTGACGCTGATATGGCTGGAGATGTAGACACGAGGTGATCGACTTCGGGTTATGTGATGATGTTTGCTGGAGGAGCGATATCGTAGAAGTCGCGGTTGCAGAAGTGTGTTGCCTTGTCGACGACAGAGACAGAGTACATTACGGCGACGGAGGCTTGCAAGGAGTTGCTATGGTTGAAAAAACTGTAGCAGGAAATGGGGCAGAAGCAAGAGCAGTATACTTTGCTTTGCGATAGCTAGAGTGCTATTCACCTTGTGAAGAATCAGACCTTTCATAGCCGGTCCAAGCACATCGAGACTCGATATCATTGGATATGGAATGTGGTTAAGAAGAATGATGCAGAGCTTGAGAAGGTTCATACAGATGAAAATGGAGCGGACATGCTCACGAAGGTTCTACCAAGGGGCAAGTTTGAGTACTACAGACGGATTGTCGGGATGACGAGTTCTGTCACGACCCGCACCCACTGTGAGGGTACGAGAACGTAAGAACGCCCAGCCTACGCCGCAGTGTCGACGGTAGAACGCTGTCCTAGGTCAACATACATCTAACAATATAATACTAAGCAGTAAATAAATTCAATCACAACTAAGGAAGAAGAAAGCACGATATGATATAGAACTCAAGGAAATACAGAAGATAGAATAGTCTAAGATAATATTCCAGCAAATATCGAGAGTACATATCTTAGCTACTGAATATGAAAGAATATATACAACTCAACATCTCTGAACAGAAGTAAAGTCTAGCTAAACAGTCTCAAGACAATCATGAAAATAAGATAAGGCCTAACTAAACTAGTCTAGGCAGTGGGGGTGATGTCCTCAGCTAGAGCTGTCCCGTAGAAGGTATCCTCACAGGCCTCCTCCTCGTCCTCTGTAATATTTTCAATAGGTCCAGTCATGACAGGAGCGAGTACAGTACATCTCAACAGTTCATAGCAGGTTAGAAAATATAATCATGCAGTAAAGTAAGATATAGATACTGAAGAAATGCAGTATGTAAACAGAGAGAGAGAACTGTAACAGAAATATATACTATAAGTAAAGAGCTACTAGTGACTAGTGATTTAGAGCACAAAGTCGACATTTGAACGGCTTGATTGTACATGGCTATACTAAAGAGGCGTACATGGCTATTCTACTTTGGAATTGTTCACATGGCTATTTATACTCCCCCGTACCCCCAATTAATACACAAGGATCCAACCAGGTTATGTTATAATTCTATGTAACAGCCTCCGAAGGGTGGTAAGCCCCCAAATGGTGATATGCCCTCAAAGGGTGATATGCCTCCGAAGGGTGATAAGCCCCCAAAGGGTGATAAGCCCCCAAAGGGTGATATGCCCCCAAAGGGTGATAAGCCCCCAAAGGGTGATATGCCCCCAAAGGGTAATAAGCCCCCGAAGGGTGGTACATAGTAGTCCCATAAATGGGGATTCTGATAGACCCAATAAATGGAATAAGGATTCAGAGAAGACTCTGTGATCATAAGGGTATATGTCACAAGTGATCAAAGAACCAAAGAAGCATATGATACGCCATATAAGTGAAATGCACAGAACATAGAGTACCCGATGCTCCCTGAAGGGATAACATCTCAGGGAGGGATCCATATTGTACTAATCCGTGTGATCAACTTGACAGTATCAAGTAAAGTAATTTAATACAGGAAATAATTCTAAGCAGGATATGAAATGATCAGAGAATGTACTTGCCTGTATCTGAGTGTCCGGATGAAATGTACTATCCGAGGAGAGGTGTCTGGCTCCTAATCAGAACAACACAGGTCACAACAAGTCTAAAATGATATAATGAAGTCCTACTATGCATTCTACATGATTCTAGGTCAATCTAGGCCAAAGTCAACTCTTGGTTAACTCTAGAAGTCAAACTAGGTCAAACTAGTCTATACTAGTCTAATTAGTCTATTCTAAGTCTAACAAGACTACACAAGTCTAATCCAGACTCTAAACTGACACACAGACACTACCATAGGCCATAGGCTAAGAGACTAGGCCATGGGCTAAGGCAATACCATGCCTAAGACCAACCATAAATCATATGACCACAAGACAATATTATCTATAACAAAACAATAAACATGTTGACATGGCTATGCAATATAATATAGACTACACAACTCAATATCGAATATACATATTAGTACATAGGCTCCTATGTGAATACCACACATACATATGTATATACATAGAAAACAAGGAAGGAAATATGATTGTGTACATGTGTGTGTGTGTGTGTTTAAAGGTGACAGGATAGCAATGTGTGTGTTTACATAGAGTGTGTGCCAAACTGTGTAGATGTGTGTGTATATAGTTTAGATAGGTGTCATTGTAAACTAGGTACTTGTGTGTATGTAACATGAGAGTGTGAGGGTGACCCCAATCAATACACACATACCTCAGATTTCTATAGGATTAACACATTCAGATTTCAGGTTTACATGTGTAGGTGTGTGCAGTGTTGAATTGGTAGCTAGCAGTGAGTGATAGGGAAAATTGGGAACATGTTCTCAGGAAACACAAAATGACAGTTACATATGGAAAAATCAGTGTATATATGCATGTGTATTTAAATCCCAGATCAATTGTTAAGAACTCATTTATTAAAAATCAATCTCAGGTATTATCAGTGAATGAAAACAGTAGGAGGGGTGCAGGTTGTGTACTCTGTGTGTGAGTGTGTCAATACAAAAGAGTGTGCCTACATTATGTCAATTCAGATTTTAGGAATACTGCAAAGGGGTTAGGTCCTCAGGAATTTCCAAAACAGTGTGCATATGAGCATGATAACAGTGCAATATGAATCAAATCCAATGAAATCTGAAAAAGGGAAATCAGTGTATATAAAGCAGTGGGGTGTACATGTATGTTAGGCTTGAGAGTGACAGTCCAATAGGAAAGAATAGGGAAATCAGTGTATTCAAAGCAGTTAGAAGAAAGGGAAGGGAAACCAATTTTAAGTTATCAGTTTCAGCTTCTTAATAGAATGAAATCAATTAAAACTAATGTAGTGCATCAGTCACATGACATTTCAATACACCAATGCCAAATTTCGAAAACCAAAAGTCCTTGCAGTCACAACCTATCACGCAACAGAGAATAACAGTGATCTAATACTTGTGTAAAGGAATTTAAACATGGAAGTTCAGTTAAAATTAGGAAATTAAATCAGGATGAAACAAGAAGTATCAGTCACACACTCACAGTCCAACCCATATTTGAATCCCATTTCTCTTTGAAAATCGTGTACCCCATTAAATAACAGTGAACCATACTAACATTTGAACTCAATGAACCAATATATCAGCTGAAACATGGAATCAAATGATAGTTAAAATAGGAGTGAAGTTTCAGAATTTATTTTTCAGGACTGTGTATTCAGTCCACATTCAAACCCAGATTGAAATCTAACCCATACCAAATCAATAATCAACATTACAATGATGTAGTTACTCATGTATAGATGATTAATCATAAATCTTAACATTCACATTAGTTTAAAATAGGAAATCAAGTTAGGCATTAATTTTCAGAAAAAATAGTGTGATCCAGTTATCATTTCAGTCCACTCTACATTCAAAATCCAAACGAAACTCAATCGAAGTCCAAACTCATGTGTGAACATTCTAGCAGCAACTAATACAGGTGTAAGTGCATTGACATGGCAATTTAAATCATAAAGAATGGGTTGAACATATTTAAATCCAGAAAAAAAATCAAAACATAAGTCTGTGTATCCGAGAAAGGGGAAGCTCGACAAAATTCAACCCATTGGAAATCGAAAACCCAAAATCAGTGTGTGCTGAGTGTCCCTCACATAAAGACGTATCTAGGTGTGTCATTCGTGTCTACTAAAGTGGACACGAAGTGTCCAAACGAAACAAAACATGGTATCAGAATTACACAGTGAAGACTGGCTCGTGCACGCGTGCCGTGTCTTCGTGCACACGGCACGAGCCAAACCAGGACACGTACTCGTGTAACCAGGTTCACCAGGACTAGGGCTAGGGTGTCATCACCCTGAATTGGGTCGGGGACGTGTCGTGTTCGTGTTGCAAGGCCGTATCGGAACCAAAAAAGAAGAATAAACCATCAGTGTAAAACCCGTGCAGAGCGAAACTCGTATCCGACACGACACCACTGGACTCCAGACTCAAGGGAGGACCTGACAGTCATTGCCCCTTGGTCTGTGCCAAGTGGCACGAGTCCAATCGCTATGTCCGCGAAGCACTGGACCCCTAGCAGCAGGGCAGTGCAGCTCGTACGCGCGCGGGCGTGTCCACGGGTCCAGTACGACCCCGACATGACACAAAATGTGTCCAAACAATCAAAAACCCATAAGCGACCTAAAAACTTAATTTCCTATTCAAACACTTCCTGAAAAATCACTCGAAATGCCCTTTTGGGCATTTCATCAATCACCTTAACACTAACACTGATACGTGTCCATTTAGGACACGAAATAGACACAAAACCTAGGTCTAGTCATACCTACAGGACCAGGACACTTAGAGCTAGGTCTACATGCAAAGAAACTAGAATTTTAATGTTGTTTACATTGATTTACCTATTGGTGTCAAAATACAAGAAAAGCCTCAAATGGGGGGTTCCTCTTGCTAGCAAACTTCTCCAAATTGCCCCAAAGCTGAGGTTGAACACCACAAACAACAAGAAAACGAAAATTAGGATCTAATGCAATTGATTGGAGGGAAAAAGGAGATAAAATGGAATTACTATGGATTTTTGAAGATGGAGGCTCACCTCTTTCTAAAGCTTGAGAGAAAAATAATAAAGGAGGCAAGAACAAATGGAAGAGACATTAAATAGGGTGGGAAACACTAGGTTGGCTGCCATGGGCTGATTAGGGTTAGGTTTGGTTCTTGGTGTGGGCTTATGGGCTATTAAGCCTAAGTCACAAGTCATGACTTGTGAAATCACAAGCCATTTCTAAATCAATTCAAATCCTAGTTTCTCCAAATTAATTCTAATGAGTTAATCCTCACTAACTTAGGTTAAACTAGAGTTACATAACCTAACCAAGTCCAAACACAACTAGGGTTAGCTTCTAGATTAGCCTACCAAGGTCATTGCTAGTCAAAGTCAACCTAGTCAACCCTCGTTTAAACAATTCCAAAATAAATTCTAAAAATTCCCATAAATTCAAATAAATTATAATAAATCCAAATAACCCTAAAAATGTCAAAAATACCCTAATCATATGGCTAGGCTCTAGGGTAGGTAGTCTCTGTTGTTCACTAGCAAAACACCAAAAATCACAAGTCATGAATTTAAATAGTTTAAAAATAATTAAAAATCACTAAAAATTATAATATGAAATAAATATCATTAAATAATAATTATAATTACAAAATTTTAAAATTACCCTCTTCTGGAAAACTGGGTGTTACAATCCTACCCACCTTATAAAAATTTTGTCCTCGAAATTAAGATGGTTGCACCCTCTTCTAGGTTAAGCCCCCAGCAATCATAGTCTCAGAAATCTATCTTAAATCATACAGTTGAAAAGTGTAACCTATGGGGTCATGGCATGCAATATCTATCTCGGGTCTCTTCTAGTTATACCAACCATGCTACAGTACTAGGCAATCACAAGGTATCAAAACATGCAAGCAAGGGATGCATCAAAAATTCTCAAAAAGGAATACTAAGGTTAGGTCAAAACTCACCTCCAGCTAGGTCTGAGAACCAGAACTCCCTTCTGGAAGCAGGACCCTGGTTGGGGCAGGTATAGCAGGGCAGTGCTGCACCCAGTGTGCAGCTGAACCACAGAATAGGCACAATCCTAGTCTCTTTCTACAGTTGTTCCACTTGTGTCCAGACTTCTTGCAGTAGGCACAAATAGGCTCTGGCTCAGCTGGCCTCTGCTGGACAGGAGACTGGGCTGGGTATGATGATATAGGCTGGATATATGGGTACTCCTCAAACTCTGGGTAGGACTGGGTACTGCTCCTCGCCCTCTTGGAGCTAGGCTCTCCTCCTGGAAGCACAGAGTCCCGCAGACGTAGCAACCTCTAGATTTGCTCCCTCATGGCCTCCTCATGAACTCTCTGTGACTCCAACAGCCTCTCTTGGAAATATCCAAACATCTGGACTGCGTCAAGTAACAAACCTCCGGGTGGTACAGTAGGGAGTACTATCCCAAGGGGTAGGGGAAGGCTCTCGGTCTCAGGCAAATCCGCAGCTCTTTTCTGAACGACAAGAGATGAAGGAAGACTCTCTGGCGAGGCTACCACCATCTCCTCAATGGCAGGAGGTGCCACCACCCCCTGATCCGATAGAGGGATAACTACCTCCTGAACAGTAGGAGGTGGAGGCACACTCTCAGTAGCTGCAGCTGCTCTCAGACGACGGGCTCGGGTCACGGGTGCCATATTGAAAGAAAAAGAAAAGAAAATAAAAATAAATCAATCATCAAGGCTGAAAACTAGTAAATATCAACAAAGGAGAACTAGCTACAAGAATCACTATTTAAAGCCAGGCTATACTATCATTCCTAAGACAAGGGCCTAATCACAAGTCATCAAATCGTCACACTAAGAAAGAACTACATATGCATAAGCTCTATAAAGCTGAAATTTCTCTACTCCTAAATTATTTGATAATGGAAAATAATTTATAATAACAGAAGGGTACGATAGAGATAATATGTTCAAAAACCTTCTCAGGATATAATCTGATAATCATATGCGCACTACACCAAATTAGGGCTTTTACGGCCTTTCATTTACGACATACGTTGGATGTAGGCCGTAAATTGTATAATATTACGGCACACCGAGAATGTAGGCCATAAATTCTCTTATTTTGCTTTTTATTACGGCATGTATTTTTAGGGCCGTTAAATGTTAACAATTACGGCTTGTATTTATGCGAGCCGTAAAATATAAGGTTCTCATAACATTTTACGACCTGCACTGGTAGGCCTTAAAATAATTGGACTTTAACAGCCTACCAATTCGTGCCCTAACTTATATTCCGCCTAATTATTTCCTTCCAAAAAAAATTTGCCTCCAGTTTTTAGCACGAACCGCTAAGGGAAAAAAAGTTCCCTCCTTTTTTCTTCAGGAAACCCAAAAAACGAAAACATATAAGGGCTCAAAAAGGGGGCGGCCAAACCTAAAAATCTATTCGCAGAGAGGGGAGCGGCCAAACCTAAGTATCTATTCGCAGAGGGGGGGGGGCGGCCAAACCTAAGTATCTATTCGCAGAGGGGGGCGGCTTCAAATTTTTGATCGGCAGCGGGCTCAAAAAGGGGGGCGGCGGCTTCAGAAGCAGCGGGCTCAAAAAGGGGGGCGGCGGCTTCAGATTTCGGATCGGCAGCGGGCTCAAAAAGGGGGGCTTCAGATTTCTGATCGGCTTCAGATTACCAAACCTAAAGGAATTCTGCTGCTATCTGGACTTCCTTCTCCGCTAAGGTGAGCTCCCAACTAGTCTTCTCCTCGAAGATCGTCTTTCTCGGTGGTGGATTCATTCTCCTCGAAGATGTCTTTCCTGAAGAGTCTTCATCGGCAAATCCGTTTTGATCGAAATTTTTTATTAATTTTTTTGATTCAATTCCTCACCTTAATTGACAGGTGTTCGATCCAATTTCTCGAAGGAGCCACCAGCTCCGGTCAGGCAAACTGCGACGGTATGTACCGAGATTAGGGTTTTTATGAATTATTTAAAGAATCTTGCTGTGATTATATCAATCATGTTTTGGCCCCCAATTTGTTTCATTTATATTACATTTGCTTTCTAAAGAAGCTACATTTGGTTCTGGAAATGAGCGTTTTAATTGCTTGAACCTGCCTATGGTGATTTTTTCTTAGTTCTTTATTGAGTTTTTTTTTCCTGTTGATGAGAGGCACGTCTTAGGCGGGCCTTGGGTGCGTCCGGAGAAGTGCGCCTCGTC
The DNA here is from genome assembly GCA_029216955.1 of Iris pallida. Classification (NCBI taxonomy): domain Eukaryota; kingdom Viridiplantae; phylum Streptophyta; class Magnoliopsida; order Asparagales; family Iridaceae; genus Iris; species Iris pallida. The sequence goes on along the minus strand of JANAVB010016197.1, from coordinate 54,643,131 downwards.
TAGTGAGTTGCGAGGCGGTGCGTTGGACTATCATCTGCTGCCGCAGTAAAATTAAGGTGTCAAAAATGTCCGAACGCTATAGTCGGAGTTCCATTAGGATAATTTAGCCAAAAATGAAACTAGAAACATACCAATGACTACAACATACAAGTTAATTGTATTTCGATCGAGTCTCAAGGACAAGGTTAGGAATACCTGAATGCCAAGAGAGGCAAGATTCTCATGTATCTCTTTCAAGGATGCAATTCCTGAGGTGTCGATATCGACCGATAGTTATCCGAGTGATGATATCTCCGATCCCCTTGCCTGTGTCACACCCTCCCAGCGCCCTGCGGCATTGCTCAGTCCAAATAGTCAATGACACCTCACACTCAAAGAATATATATATATATATATATATATATATATATATATATATATATATATATATATATATATATATATATATATCTTGTGGGGCAGGACATTAAAAATGGAGCAGAATTGGGTTTGAGTTCTCTTTAGGAGATAAGGTTGAGGACTTCTGGCTAGGATTCAGTCTGGTGGAGTAGTATGGTGGAGTAGTATTGAGGTTGCAGGTGCCAGCCAAAAGCATGTAATATTAATCTTAGCATATTCTTACAGTTCCTCTTCCTGCCACTGCCATTGTATCTCAAATCTTATGCAAGGATGCTCTTGACTCAAGTACCAATGTTTAGAACTTGTTGTATATCCTGTAATTTTCTTTGATCTCTCCTCAAAGAATTAGCCTTTCTAATCCTGCAACTCCTAAGCATATGCAGTCGAAGTTGTCCTCTTTATTGCACAGAGGTTAATATTACATCCTGTGAAGAGATTATAAATCTATGTTGCTTCTCTCATGCAATTCCTAAGCATCTTGTGACTTGCATGGCATTCTTGGATGGGTATATTTTCCTGCATAATATGGCGTCCCTCTCCAAGAGCAAGGTCCTACTCTAATACACTGGTCATTGTTTCGGGCTTATTTTTACTTTACGCCTACAGTTTCATAAATTGTTTTCAGAAAGCCTATAATTTTGAACTAAAACCTTTTAGGATTCTAAATTATTAAATTTGCAAATCAGTCCTTAAGTTAGTAGAATTACATATATAGCCTTCATTTCTTCTGAAAACACATACCTACATATAGTTTGCATATTGCTAATCTAAATACATAACATCATTTACTCCTTCATATCCTTGATTTTTTTTCAAATTTTAGTTAGTTTTTGGGGAAAGATTCCTGTATAAATATAGGAAACTATTTGAAATTGAATGAGAGACTAGTGGATTTCAGATAGGAGGATTAGCTGAAATTTAAGTATAGGAAACTAGGAAACTATTTGAAATTGAACGAGATGCGTAATTGGTAACACAATTTATTTATTGCGATTAAGGCATTTTATGAGGTGATCTGTAAGATATTGTGAAGATCAACTGGTTACTGTTATTGAAGTTTGTTCAAGCCTTCAAGGTAAGTGGGTTTTATCCTATTTGATATTTTGCATGTATTTTGTTATCGTATAAAATTTTGAGCTTCAGTATACATGATATATGTATACTCGTGTTGGACAAACATGCATTTGTTTAGTATTTTATATTTATTAGATTATTGTAAGATTTCGTACTCGTCTCTCTTAAAGTATAAGAGAGAAATTAGTTATATGTTTGCACAGGTCTTCTGGTTTATGTTGTGATAGTTCTATTTACATGTCTTATAAGACGTAGTTAAGATGTTTCTGAGACATGTTGCATGGAGAAATGGGATAGGCCTAAATATTTTAGTTAAGCTATAAAGTGTGTAGTTGGGACCTTAACTTAGTCAGGTAAGCTCATCACTGAAGGAGACAGCCAAATAGGTGACATAAAAGATAGAGGAGGAATCCACTGAAAGCAAAATTCGTTTAGCCACATAACCCCAAACAATATAATCAGCAAGAAGATATGGTGAAACAGTTACTTCTATACTATTAGTTGTTCTGTTTAGTTTTATGTTTTCTCATAAATATTCTAAATTTGTTACTAGATCTCCAGTGCTTATCATGTTTAGTGCAGAACTTTTCCTCCGAAGCCAGCTATACATTTTTGTACCTAGCCTTCATTGAACTGCTTCAGCCATGAAAAACTAAAAAATCCCTAGAGCCTAAAGGTGAAGCCATGTCAGAAAACTTTCTTACATCAACATATTATACAAGCCTTAAATCTAGTTTCCAGAATAGGCAACCCTAAAATAAATTAATAGTTTGCAATGGATTTAAGATATATTTCATGAAAATTATTCTAATGTTGGTTTCTTAGAAAAAATGCTGATACCGAAGCCATAATTGAGGGGCTTATCTCTGCTTTAAAAACTTTTAGTAGGAGTTGAAAAACAAACTGTATTGTGGCTAACTAGGGTGTCCAGGCTAGGAATACGATTCTGGTGATTAAGGAATTGAAAAGCAAACTGTATTGTGGTACACATTGCAGTATTGACTGATACCAATACGATATTGTCGATACCGACATCATGGGTCTCTTTTCTAGTCGATTCGGCAAAAAAATTGAACGAAAAAGACCAATTAGCAAGGGTGTAAAAGCATAGTAAGGTTGTAAATGTATGTAAATAAAGAAACCTTATTTATCGTAAGTAAACCAATCAGCAGGCTAGTAATGTGACACCATTAATTACTTAAGGGCTAGTAAACCAATCAGCAGGCTAGTAAACCAATCCAGTGTTTAGCAATGACTTTGTTTACTTAAGGGCATGTGCACCTATAATTACTTACAGTGTGGTTCTTTACTATATGGATTTGAAATTGTATTGGATTGGAGTTTTTTTTTTTCTATTTTACACCCATCTGCCAACAATCTAGCTAGAAAATGTGTATGCTTAAAAGATTTAAATCTCCTACACGTGTATGTTTGAAATGTTTAACTGTGTATGATTTAATTAGATATATGTTCTTTGAATGTTAGTTTGAACTTGTTTACTATAGTTTTATTAGGCTGGTGTTAAGTTCTGATTTTGATTGGTTAGCTTCATGAGTTGTTTTTTGTTGACATTGATTTTAAATGTTATTTTCTTCTTTCCTTGTGATGTCTTATGCCCATAATTTTGCAGTATTGTCATTGTAAGACAATCATCCATTATGGATAAAGAATGGACTTATATGCCAAGGTGAATTCTGAAGCCCTACACTATAATGTTTTTAATATCCCAAACATATTTAGCTTCTAATTAGTGTAAATTTGGTTTTCTTTTTTATTTTAGACCATCACAAGCATATCGAGAGGGAGCACGAAAGTTTGTAGATAAGGTTCAAGAAAGTAAGGGATATCCAGATAAGATACAATGTCCTTGCATCCAGTGCTTAAACTTAAGATACCATCATTATGATGTAGTATACGACCATCTAATTTATGCTGGAATTGATCCTACTTACACCACTTGGGTTTTTCATGGAGAAAAACCAATCACAGTAGAAGAAACTGAAAATGATGAAATTCCATCATCGTATAAAATGTTTAGAGATGCATATTTCCAAGATGATGACATGGATCATATAGATGAAACAAGAAACGAAGATTTTGAAAAACTCATTGAAGAGGCAGAACTACCTTTATATTCAGGATCAACACACACTAAGATGTCTGCAACACTTATGTTATGCAAGGCCAAGGCTCGACACAGCATGTCTGACAAAGCATTTGATGATGTTCTCAAGATTGTTCATGATTTGTTACCAGTTGATAACATACTTCCGGATAGCTTCTACTCAGCCAAAAAGTTATTTAATACTTTTGATCTAGGTTATGAGAAGATACACGCATGTGAGAACGACTGCTGCTTGTTTCGGAAAGATCTAGAGCATATTGAGACTTGTCCGAAGTGTGGTTCTTCTCGGTGGAAACTCAATGAGCGAACCAAAAAGATAAGGAAGGGAGTTCCGGCAAAGGTTTTGAGGTACTTTCCTATTATTCCGAGATTTAGAAGATTGTTTAAGTCAGCTGAAAAGAGTGAACAATTAACATGGCACCACTCAAACAAAAGTCATGATGGCATTATGCGACATCCAGTTGACTCTTTGGCATGGAATAGAATAGATGATAAGTGGCCCTCTTTTGCATCTGATTCTCGTAATCTTAGACTTGGCCTTTCTTCAGATGGATTTAATCCTTTTGGTGATCTTAGTTCTAGACATAGTTGTTGGCCTGTAATTTTGGTTACATATAATCTTCCTCCATGGTTATGCATGACAAAAGAAAATTTAATGTTGACATTACTCATTCCTGGGCCAAAACAACCAGGAAATGATATAGATGTGTACCTAGCACCTCTTATAGATGATTTGAAAGAGATGTGGACAAATGGAGTAAGTGTTTATGATGCATTTACCCAATCCACATTTATTTTGAGAGCTGTTTTGATGTGGACGATAAACGATTTTCCTGCTTATGGCAATCTGTCCGGGTATGCTGTTAAATCCAGTAAAGGATGTCCTGCCTGTGGAATTGAGACATGCTCAAAATGGTTGAAAAATAGCCACAAACACGCATTCATGGGCCACCGGAGATTTCTAGCTTACAATCATCCATTTCGGGTAAAGAAATCTTGGTTTGATGGGACTGAAGAACATGGTCGAAAGCCTCGAATTTTAACTGGTTCAGAAGTATTTCAAGTGATCAGAGATATAGAAAATGACTGGGGGAAGGCTAAGAAAAAGAAGACAAAGAAAAGGAATAGAGAGGATGAAAACGAAGAGCATGACGTCGTAGAACCTCAATCAGTATGGAAAAAGAAATCAATCTTTTTCGAACTACCATATTGGGAGGTTTGTCTTTTTTGCTTTATATATTTTTGTTTTAAACAATAAGCTTGTTTGCTTTTAAATTTGTTTATAGAATTTAACATCTTTCTATTTGGTCCTTTTTGTAGTCATTACTGTTGCGGCACAATTTGGATGTGATGCATGTTGAGAAAAATATTTGCGAGAGTATAATAGGCACTCTATTGAATATTAAAGGCAAAACAAAGGATGGCTTAAAGTCTCGTGAAGATTTAAAACACATGGGAATTAGAAAGTCATTGCATCCGAATAAAGATGATGACTCTGGTTATAAGAAAGCACCATATGTGTTGTCAAAAAATGAGAAAAAAATATTTTGTAAAAGACTATCTGAGTTGAGATTGCCAGATGGTTACAGCTCCAACATTGCAAGTCATGTATCACTAAAAGATTGCAAAATTTATGGGCTCAAGTCCCATGATTGTCATGTGCTAATGCAACAAGTTTTGTCAGTAGCATTAAGGGGACTATTAGACAAGGGGCCAAGGATTGCAATTTTCAGATTATGTGCTTTTTTTAATTGCCTATGTCAAAGAGAGCTTGATAAAAATAATTTGGAATTACTTGAAGACCACATTGCAGAGACTCTGTGTATGCTTGAAAGGTTTTTTCCTCCATCATTTTTTGACATTATGGTTCACCTTACTATTCACTTGGTTCGAGAAGCACTAATAGCTGGTCCGGTCCATTTTCGCTGGATGTACCCATTTGAAAGGTGACTCCAATATTTTACTCTTATATAAACAGTTTTTTGGTTTAATTATTGGTCGAATTAGCTATTATTAATTTGTTAAACTTACATTTTGAGTTAGGTATATGAAAGTACTGAAAGGTTTTGTGAAAAACCGTTCAAATCCAGAAGGTTGTATAGTTGAAAAGTATAATGCAGAAGAGTGTACAAAATTTTGTGCTCCTTACATAAAACAAGCATCACAAATAGGTGCTCAACAGAGCCGATATGAAGAATATGAAGATGGAAATATATTAGAAGGAAGACCATTGGGTGAGGCTAAATTGAAGGAATTGTCTCCTAACATGTTTGAAGTTGCTCATTTGTATGTCCTAGAGAATACAGCAGAAGTTGAACCGTATAGAGAGTAAGTTTCTAATATATATGTGCTACACTAATATAAGTATCACTTTGGTGGTTTTAGTATGTTTTTATTTGCAGTTTTTAACTTTATTCACCATGGTCTTTTTTCCAGAATGCACATAGAGGAGCTTCGATTTTCTGATATACGTCTTCGTGTGAACGAAAGTCTTTTAAGAAAGAGGCATAGAGACACATTTAGTGCATGGTTAGCAAATAAAGTCAGGGTTGGAGATGCTGGTAACATGTCAGACCTTGTAAAGTGGATAGGGTGTCGACCTAAACCATATATTGAATCCTATTCAGGTTATATCATCAATGGAAATCGATTCCATACAAGATATGTTAAAAATTGCACACAAAACTCTGGCGTTTCTCTTGAAGCAGAGACAATGTGTCGATCAAGTGCTAGAGATACGTCACATGTTAGTGGAAAAATTGTGTTCTATGGTGTTATAAGAGATATAATTTTGTTGGACTATCACAAGTTTAAAATCCCTATATTTCATTGTGATTGGGCAAACATAGGAAGTGGTGTCAAAGTTGAAGAGTGTTTTACATTAGTTAACCTTCATGAAGGTCAGCACCAATTTGAGAATGATCCTTTTATATTTGCCTCACAAGCAAACCAAGTCTTTTATTCCAGAGACGACGATGCTTCAAATTGGTATGTGGTACTTAAAGCACCACGAAGAGGAGTTTATGAGTGTGAAAGTAATGGGAATGATTGCATACCATATGCTCCATTAGATGTCTCCAATCTTAATCTTGATGATGAAGATTTTGAAAGAAAGGACTATGAGGTCTTGGATGAGTCGGTAATTGTTGCAATGATGATGTTGTTTATTATTTTATGTTTCATGAGATAGATTTGAATACTAATACTAATTTTTAATTTTCTTTTCAGATTCAACCATCATAAATCATGAGTGGTGTCGAGGTAAGCATCCTTTTTGTATATATTTTTTGTCCACGTACATAACTTCAGATGATTAGCAATCTTTCTCAATGTTGTTACAGATTTAGACAGTCACACCAAAACTGTTTTATATGTCTTGGGATTAATATAAAGGGTTTGTTATAAAGGATTAATATAAAGGGTTTGTTTTATATGTCTTCAGATGATTAATATAAGGTTTGTTATTCTTTTTGGTTCATCTTGGGATTAATATAAAGGGTGACGCCGCGTAGAAGAATTGTTAATTTGGCTCCCAAAAGGAGAAAAACAGCCATGGATACTTGTCATGTATGAGAAGTTTTCTCTTCACGTAATTCTTACTATTTATGCTGTAGATAAGTAGTCTGAGAAGCTCTCCTTAGTATTTTTGAATCTTCTTTCCTCTCGATACTCTACTGCTCACCCTCCTTTCCAACTTCTCTCGAGGTTGAGAAATATTTTTTTTTACATTGATATCTTTTAGACTAATTGAAATGTTGTAAAATTTTATATAAGAATTTGATATAGTCTGGGATTAATCTTTTTTACATTGAGAATTTGATATAGTCTGGGATTAATTTTTTTTACATTGAGACTATAGACATGTTCTTTTGTGTCAACTTGATTGTGCTTCTCTGATATTTTGGATGTCCTGCCCTTTTATAGTACTTGCTCAAGATCAGTTTTGATTCTGTTTAAACTAAATGATGGGATTCTGAACCTGAATCTCTTTCCTATAAGAATGAGATGTATCACAATCTTTTTTACATTGAGAATTTGATATAGTCTGGGATTAATTTTTTTACATTGAGACTATAGACATGTTCTTTTGTGTCAACTTGATTGTGCTTCTCTGATATTTTGGATGTCCTACCCTTTTATAGTACTTGCTCAAGATCAGTTTTGATTCTGTTTAAACTAAATAATGGGATTCTGAACCTGAATCTCTTTCCTATAAGAATGAGATGTATCACAATCTTTTTTACATTGAGAATTTGATATAGTCTGGGATTAATTTTTTTTACATTGAGAATTTGATATAGTCTGGGATTAATTTTTTTACATTGAGACTATAGACATGTTCTTTTGTGTCAACTTGATTGTGCTTCTTTGGCTTCGCATATTTAGCTTTTCTGATATTTTGGATGTCCTGCCCTTTTATAGTACTTGCTCAAGATCAGTTTTGATTCTGTTTAAACTAAATGATGGGATTCTGAACCTGAATCTCTTTCCTATAAGAATGAGATGTATCACAATCTTTTTTACATTGAGAATTTGATATAGTCTGGGATTAATTTTTTTTACATTGAGAATTTGATATAGTCTGGGATTAATTTTTTTACATTGAGACTATAGACATGTTCTTTTGTGTCAACTTGATTGTGCTTCTTTGGCTTCGCATATTTAGCTTTTCTGATATTTTGGATGTCCTGCCCTTTTATAGTACTTGCTCAAGATCAGTTTTGATTCTGTTTAAACTAAATGCTGGGATTCTGAACCTGAATCTCTTTCCTATAAGAATGAGATGTATCACAATCTTTTTTACATTGAGAATTTGATATAGTCTGGGATTAATTTTTTTTACATTGAGAATTTGATATAGTCTGGGATTAATTTTTTTACATTGAGACTATAGACATGTTCTTTTGTGTCAACTTGATTGTGCTTCTTTGGCTTCGCATATTTAGCTTCTCTGATATTTTGGATGTCCTGCCCTTTTATAGTACTTGCTCAAGATCAGTTTTGATTCTGTTTAAACTAAATGATGGGATTCTGAACCTGAATCTCTTTCCTATAAGAATGAGATGTATCACAATCTTTTTTACATTGAGAATTTGATATAGTCTGGGATTAATTTTATATAAGAATTTGATATCTTTTAGATTGGGGTGAGATTTTTAGTCAATCTTCTTTATCATGGATTCTCACTGTGATGCTAGACTTGTCAAGGCCGTGCCATGGTTCATGACTTCATTCATTGATTGCACTGGCCTCGCCTTGCTATATTGTTAATCTTTATTTGAAGGTAACAATCTGCTCAATGGTATCACTCATTGGCTATTTGGCACTGTTGCAAACATTTTTCTATGTGTAGCCTTCAAAAAAGAGAGGAAGGTCAAAAAAGCAACAAATAATTGGATCAGCTGCAGCCATTCAAGATGAAAATCAATGTAGAAGATTATCGAATGGAGATTCTAATTCTCCAACTGCTGATATCCCAGAAGTTCAATCCCCCCAAAATCCAAAGGCTGCAAACTTAAAACCCAGAGGAAAGGCAAAAGTTTTGTGTTTTACCAAAGGAAAAGGAAAGGGGATCCGCCTTGAAGTTGAGTTCAATGAAATAGGCCAACCATATAGAGAGAATGCAGCAAAATTTTCTTCTTTCCTTGGGATCACAGCTAGAGAATTAATACCAGTGACACTTGACAATTGGAGTGATCTTACCGATGAATTTATCACGCAAATATGGGAGCACATTATGGTAGTATTCTCTATAAGTATCAAATTTACATTTTGTTATACATTTTGTTAGATATATTTCTAATACAATTGTTCATTTTATTTTGTAGCAAAAGTTTAGTTTTGCTGAATGTTATAAAAAGTATACATTTGGAAAGCTAAGAAAACATTGGAGGGATTACCGGAGCTTGCTTCTAAATAAAGTGATGGACCAAGCCAAGTTGGTTGGCCTGAAACGTGCTGCTACCCTCTTGAAACCTGACAGTGTAGAATCCATGGAAGTTTGGCAAGCTTTTATCAAAAAACGGAGTAATCCACAACAATTGGTGAGTCCTTGATGTATACAATGGAAATACTACATTATAATTGGTTTTATTAATTGTAAATAATGTTGGTTTTTTTTTACTTATACTACAGTTTTTTTTTTTGAATATATCCTTGAATTGTGAATATTTTATAGGCGATAAATAAAAAGTATAAAGAAATACGAGCAAAACAAACTCTAGTGCATAGAACGAGTCGTAAAGGATTTGCACGGCTAGAGGATGAGATGGTAAGGCAAATTATTGAATCTCTATTGGTGATCACTTAATCTGTTTATATGACAAATAGAATTTTCTTTTGTAGAGACAAGAAAGTGAGACACCGGATGCAATATCAAGGTCTGACGTTTGGATTCGTGGGTACGAAGCAAGAAAGAAGAAGAATACTGATGATGAAGAAGAAGTTGAGGATCATGAAATAGTGGTACGTATACTTCATTTATGTTTACAACTAATGAGTCAACTGTGATAGCCCCTATCACTTTTGGTGATGCCCAAGATGGAGAAAGAGTTAACTCTATCTCTTTCTCCTAAATAATTGTCGAGCATGCTACAGCTGCAGCAGTAGGATGCAGTGGTTAGCCATTGGCCTATGGGACTTGGTTAGCATGTATCTGAGTTTTGGAATCAGAACATGGGGGAAAGGGGTTCGATCTGGCACTTGGACACCTAATGGTTTATGCTTATGACACTCTTCATCTGGTAGCAATGCCACATGCATCAAAGAGACCAAAGACACTCTCCAGAATTATTTGTAACCACGGACTTGGGACATTGTAGCTACTAAGGACTTGAGATCGCTCACAGCAAACAGAGGATTGTCCATTCTCATAGAAAACACATTATTGGTTTATTATAATAAACCAGATTACTTGGTCCAAACAGCTTGATACCCTTCTGGAAATAATTATAATTTATTGCCCACTGATGATAGATAAGGAATTCAAAGATACAGTATGAAAGATAGGTCAGCAAGTTAATTTGCTTAATTGCTACTGGACCTGATATTTCTTTGTTGTGCGTCCTAAGAATTGTCACTGGAAGGAAGCATTGTGAACATTGAAGTATGTGAAAGGGTCACCTGGTAAACTGTATAGATTCTCCCAAATCCAGCATGTCTTTATTGCTTCCTGATCATCTGTTCTAATCTGGGAGTTCTGGAATATTGTCAAATTTGCATACATTTTTGACAAGAAAACTGTAGAAACATACAAGTTTTCCATGTGTGTCAGTTTTAGGACTTTTATGATTGGCCTATTTTTCATTCCTGATGTTAAAAATGCATTTCTGTATGGTAACCTTAGGATGTTTATACGGAATAGCCTCCTAGGTTCGTTGCTAGGGGGAGGCTCGTGTATGCAAGGTTTCAAGGCTGCAAGATGAAAAATGATCTATGGTCTCAAACAGAGTCTTTGTGCTTGGTTTGATAATTTTAGCCAAGTAATGAGTGGCGTTTCCACGAAGTCATGCAGGCTACTTTGTGTTTATTTAGTTGTACAAGTTCTGGTGTTATTATCGTAATGGTTTATGCTTATGACACTCTTCATCTGGTAGCAATGCCACATGCATCAAAGAGACCAAAGACACTCTCCAGAATTATTTGTAACCACGGACTGGGGACATTGTAGCTACTAAGGAATGGACACATTGTGAACATTGAAGTATGTGAAAGGGTCACCTGGTAAAGGACTTTTGTTTCAACATCATGGACACCTAGGCACAGGAGCTTATTCTGATGCTGGTAATGCAGAATTGAAAGCTATTATAGGAGATTCTCTTATGGTTATTGCACCTATGTTGGTGGCAATCCTTTTACACGTAGAAGCAAAAAACAAACTGTGGTAAAAGGGGACCTGTGGGATAATTGCTTCACAGAACAATTTGTTGGTGGCACCTATTGCTTCACAGAACAATTTGTTCTCTTATGGTAAAAGGGGACCTGTGGTTAATTTCTCTTATGGTTATTGCACCTATGTTGGTGGCACCTATTGCTTCACAGAACAATTTGTTCTATATATATTTATGCAAAGGGAACCTATGGGATAATTGAGACTATCCTTTGTAAAAGGGGAAGTCTCAGTTTTGAAACACAGAAGGGCAAGCTGGTGGGAGCTGTCCTTGAGTGACCAGTATTTTTGTGCACCATTCTAACCAACTTACTTGCGACAATGCACCGTTCTTTTCTTCATCCTTAAATGACTTGCAGTGTAGGTCTGCCAGTTTGGTGTCAGATGTTGTACCTTGCTCAACCTTTAATTACATAAGAATGTTCTTGTCCTGTTCTTGACTTGGTGGCTGAACCTAGAATTATTTTCTTGCCAGTTTCTCATTAACTTCAAAAGAAGTCCAAAAGAAATATGGAATTGTCGAACATGGACAGATTGGAAACCATGAGATTGTAATATACTACTGCTTTTCTAGTTGTATATTTATGATCCTGTCACCCGAGGATGAAAGAGATGTTCTTGGTCTAGTTTGGATGGTCGTGGGAGTGCAGCTTTCTGATACTACGATGTGTTTGGACTATTATTATTATTATTACTACTATTATTTATATGAAATTAATCTTTCTCCAGTAAAGTGAACAACAGAACTCTATGGGTGCTATCGTATGTGATCCTTTTAGTCAAAAGTTCCTGAACCCTTGCACTTCATTTTGGATATCAGTTATACCCATGAAATTGTAGAAGTTAAATGATGAAGTATACCGAACCCACTATTTCTATGCACATCATATTCACTGTGATAGAGATGCATGCAGTACTTTATAGTGAATCTTACATTTTCCCCTTTGTTCAAGATTCCCTGTCAAGCCTGGGAGAAATTTTGAGAGTTGGTCCTTGTTAGGCGAACTTATACTGTGACACAAGGGTATGTAGCAAGACGTTCATTGTTTCTTTTGTTAGAAAATTTGCTGCCAGGTCAGCTTTGATGCTAGGTTAATAAGTAATTGAGAATAGATCAGATCCTACCATTGTTCCTTGTCAATTTAGAGTTGCGCTTCAGAGTCAATCTCAATTTCATTGGAAATGGCTTTGACAAAAATTTCCTACTGGCTGCAGGATGCTTCTTGAATTTTTAAATAGTTTGAGGTATCTGATTGTCATTCAAAGTGGATCATAATCTTCTCAAGTCATCTTTTCTTTTGTTTCTGGTTTTGATTCACTTTGAAAATTCAATTTCTTGTACATGAGATGTTAATTATTTATGTTCTTTTTGCAAGTTAACAGCACACTAGTCATTCAGTTACTCGTATTGAAGTTTGTACCTTGTTTTTTTTTGTAATACAGCAACAAGTCAAAAAATACAAAGCACAAGAAAATGGTTCTTCTTTTAGAGATGATGCTGTTGCAAAGGTACTGGGTCCGGATCCACGAGGACGAGTAAGAGGGCTTGGATATGGAGCAGCTCCGTCAAAGTTGGAGGGACAAACACAAATGAGAGACAAGGTCAATAAATTAGAAAATGAACTTGTGGCCTTGAAAAATCAAATGAACAATTTTATTGCAATGGTCGGAAAAGGAGGAAGTAATTCGGTAAGTACCTCAATAGATTTGCTTTTTAAATATTATGACTCTTTTGTATTTATATATTAAGCTTAACATATATTAATTATAGCAGAAAGATGATGCAAGTGGTCAACATTCTATCAATAACATGACGCAAAGCAAAAGGAACGAAACAAGTCCAATTATGAATTCTGTTCATGAGACAACACAAAGCAAGAAGAAAGAACATGTAGTTGTTCGCAATTCCAATCAGGAGAGCTCAAAATGCAAATTACTAAGTTGGTTAGACAAAAAAACAGTTGTTGCCACCGGTGAAGTTCTATCAAAGGATCCTAAATCACTAGTGCATCATGTGCCGCTTGGTGCTGAATGTTGGAAAGTTTCTGTGCGACATGTAGTAGAGGGCAATGAGAGCGTGACTCTGTATCGACCAACGCGTGAAGCTTTTCTTTTGAATGAAGCACTGGGAAGCATAATCGCATGGCCGATCAATTACATCATAACTTGTTAGAAAATGGAAGGTAATTTCTATCTAAATACTCTTTTTTGCTTCTTTTCGCCGATCAGTTATAGCTTTTATCCATTTTAGTTGAGCTGACACAAGAAATTTTCACTATAGATTGTCAATGGATGTTGGATCTACAGAAAAATTCTGTACATATTTTCAGTTGAATTAACAACGCATTTCATTTTGTTTGCCATATCATTGTTATCATTGATGTTGTATCAGTTAGAATAGGAGTAGGAGTATTTGTTGGATCATTGAACCTCATTATCCTGCATATCTAGTCATGTCAGACCATATACTTTGAGCATTGCAGCCTTATTCGAATGTCCTATAATTCTTTGAGCACTTTTGACCTTCAGTATAATCCTTAAATTACAAAGTGACAACTAAATATTGGAACTGTGACAACTAAATATTGGAGCTGACACAAGCCTTATTCAATGTCCTATAATTCTTCAGAATGTCCTATAATTCTTTGAGCATTGCAGCCTTATTCGAATGGTCAGTATAATCCATTAATCTTGGAACTGTGACAACTAAATAAAAATGCACTTTTGACCTTCATAAGAGAATTTTATCACATATCGTCAGTTTGCTGAGATATTGAAAATGCAGGCTCCCTCCAAATGAATGCTGTGGAGGGGACTTAGATGGAGACCAATATTTTGTTTGTTGGGATGCAAGACTTATCCCACAGAAGACTGAGTCCGAGCGAGTCATTCAACACCACCCATGACCTATAATTGCTCTCGCCGGTTGTAAAAACTGTCATTCTTCATGTTAAACTGATGATTGTAGTTTCCATGCTCTATTATACAACTCCACTCCACATTGTATGTACATGGGAAAATGTTATGTTTACTACCACATTTTTTCAACTTTCTTACAATCTATACCCATTCTCCTGCTAATATGATTTCACACAGTTCCATTCGGTTCCACTCGATTCCTCCTCTTTTCATGGATTAGTCGGTTTAATACCGACCGGCTTATCCTGTTGCCTGAAATTTTGAACATGTTATATTTTGACTGGCCTTAAATTGGTGTATGAAACCATTGTTTGGTGGCATGTATGGTGGTTGTTGGAACATTTATTATAGCCAATGTATGCTTGCTGAAGTTTGTTTGGTTCACCTATATATTTTGGGTAATGTGAACGAGTTTTCCAGCCCCTCATGTTTTTGGGTTGGCTTTCATCATATTAAGTTGACATTAGGAAATTTGTTGTCATCCAGCACATTGGTGATGGGTGTAAAATTATCCATATTCATGGAACTTGTCTTGTGTATAAGTCTCCTCATTAAACATGTATATAAGTCTCTTTCATGCATTCATTTTATTGGATATTTGTTAATATTATTTTTTATTTTTATTCAGGTAGTTAAGCTTAAAGAAGAGGGGAGGCATGCTTCTACAAAGTTTCATATTTTGAGCTCAAGGACTTTAAAATCTTCGAAAGTCTTGAAGTGTCCAACTATAGTGAGAGTGAATTTTGCTTTTGTAGTAAGACAAAGTGACTTTGTTTTTGTTGTAAGACATTAATTTTGGTTTGAGCTTAATGACTAAGAAAATGACTTTGCTATTGGAAATCCAGTTTAAACACTTTTTCTTTGTGTTAAGCTTCTATCATGTTTGTGTCATCTTATTAATGTGTATGGATTTAGTGCAACTTGTTGGAAGTAAATACTCTCAATATATAGATGTGCAATTAGTTTGATTTCGGTTGGAAAAACTGTGAGAACCATATTATAGTCATATTTGATTTTGGTTTATTAATTAATTATATTTGTAGCTATTCAAATGTGGATATTTAAAAAAAAAAAAAACCATAATCACGGCGCGCCTTGCGAGCCACAAAAATGAAACTCATCAACCTTTTAACGGCCCTCAGTTTGAGTCATAAACACATAACATTTACGACCTGCATTTTTGGGCCGTAAATGTGAGATAGTAGGTATTTATTTTTAAGTATTCACGACTTGCCATGTGTGCCTTAAATTGAATTTATTAACGGCCATCACTTCGAGTCGTAAAAGATTAGTATTTACGGCATGCATTATGGGACGTAAATAAGATCCATAGTTTTTCAGCAACTTCTTTTACGGCGTGCAATTACCTAAGTTACGGCCTACTTTCGCACGCCGTAAATACTCGTACCCTTTTACGGCTGGAGCTTTTACGGCACTACCATGTGAGCCATAAAATTAGTTTTACGGCGCAAATTGTAGGCCGTAAAAGACCTTATTTGGTGTAGTGGCGTCTGTCCAAAATCATGTTACTCAGAGTCCTCGTCATGCCAGTAAGCAAGGCTGCGATAAACAATAGGTTCCATAACTGGGGCATGCACCTCTATAATCATGTCGTCTGGAATTCTTGCTATGCCGACTAGTATAGCTGCGAGAAATTCCAAATCTCATAACCAAGATACGTACATCCGAAGTCAGGTCTCTATGTTTTCGCCACGCCAGCTAATATGGCTGCGACAAACTACACGCTCCATAATCAAGTAGACGTTTTACCATCCCTGTATTTCCGTCGACATATGTTATCAGAAAATATCGTAACTCAGGCCATAAAAATTCATCTCGATAGGAAAATTAAATCAACAATGATCCAAAAAAATCAAATTCAATAATCAAGGAGTGAGAGCAACAAAACAAGGGAAATGATTCAAATTGAAGTTTAAATAAGATTCTCAAGGGTCGTCCCAGGAATCTTTCAAGGAATCCTAACTGTGATTGAGTACCTTCAAAATATATATCCTAATCCTACTGCAGGCTGTAGTGATACTCTAGTTCGAATATCACTACATAAACTCGACCTGCATGGGCCACCACTAAAAATGTGTCACGACCCGCACCCACTGTGAGGGTACGAGAACGTAACAACGCCCAGCCTACGCCGCAGTGTCGGCGGTAGAACGCTGTCCTAGGTCAACATACATCTAACAATATAATACTAAGCAGTAAATAAACTCAATCACAACTAAGAAAGAAGAAAGCATGATATGATATAGAACTCAAGGAAATACAGAAGATAAAATAGTCTAAGATAATATCCCAGCAAATATCCAGAGTACATATCTCAGCTACTGAATATGAAAGAATATATACAACTCAACATCTCTGAACAGAAGTAAAGTCTAGCTAAACAGTCTCAAGACAATCATAAAAATAAGATAAGGCCTAACTAAACTAGTCTAGGCAGTGGGGGTGATGTCCTCAGCTAGAGCTGTCCCGTAGAAGGTATCCTCACAGGCCTCCTCCTCATCCTCTGTAATATTTTCAACAGGTCCAGTCAGGACAGGAGCGAGTACAGTACATCTCAACAGTTCATAGCAGGTTAGAAAATATAATCATACAGTAAAGTAAGATATAGATACTGAAGAAATGCAGTATGTAAACAGAGAGAGAGAACTGTAATAGAAATATCTACTATAAGTAAAGAGCTACCAGTGACTAGTGATTTAGAGCCCAAAGTCGACATGTAAACGGCTTGATTGTACATGGCTATACTAAAGAGACGTACATGGCTATTCTACTTTAGAATTGTTCACATGGCTATTTATACTCCCCCGTACCCCCAATTAATACACAAGGATCCAACCAGGTTATGTTATGATTCTATGTAACAGCCTCCGAAGGGTGGTAAGCCTCCAAAGGGTGATATGCCCCCAAAGGGTGATATGCCCCCGAATGGTGATAAGCCCCCAAAGGGTGATAAGCCCCCAAAGGGTGATATGCCCCCAAAGGGTGATATGCCCCCAAAGGGTGATAAGTCCCCAAAGGGTGGTACATAGTAGTCCCATAAATGGGGATTCTGATAGACCCAATAAATGGGATAAGGATTCAGAGAAGACTCTGTGATCATAAGGGTATATGTCACAAGTGATCAAAGAAGCATATGATACGTCATGTAAGTGAAATGCACAGAACATAGAGTACCCGATGCTCCCTGAAGGGATAACATCTCAGGAAGGGATCCATATTGTACTAATCCGTGTGATCAACGTGACAGTATCAAGTAAAGTAATTTAATGCAGGAAATAATTCTAAGCAGGATATGAAATGATCAGAGAATGTACTCGCCTGTATCTGAGTGTCCGGATGAAATGTACTATCCGAGGAGAGGTGTCTGGCTCCTAATCAGAACAGCACATGTCACAATAAGTCTAAAATGATATAATGAACTCCTACTATGCATTCTACATGATTCTAGGTCAATCTAGGCCAAAGTCAACTCTTGGTCAACTCTAGAAGTCAAACTAGGTCAAACTAGTCTATAATAGTCTAATTAGTCTATTCTAAGTCTAACAAGACTACACAAGTCTAATCCAGACTCTAAACTGACACGCAGACACTAACATAGGCCATAGGGTAAGAGACTAGGCCATGGGCTAAGGCAATACCATGCCTAAGACCAACCATAAATCATATGACCACAAGACAATATTATCTATAACAAAACAATACACATGTTGACATGGCTATGCAATATAATATAGCCTACACAACTCAATATAGAATATACATATTAGTACATAGGCTCCTATGTGAATACCACACATACATATGTATATACATAGAAAACAAGGAAGGAAATGTGATTGTGTACATGTGTGTGTGTGTGTGTTTAAAGGTGACAGGATAGCAATGTGTGTGTTTACATAGAGTGTGTGCCAAACTGTGTAGATGTGTGTGTATAGAGTTTAGATAGGTGTCAATATAAACTAGGTACTTGTGTGTGTGTAACATAAGAGTGTGAGGGTGACCCCAATCAATACACACATACCTCAGATTTCTATAGGATTAACACATTCAGATTTCAGGTTTACATGTGTAGGTGTATGGAGTGTTGAATTGGTAGCTAGCAGTGAGTGACAGGGAAAATTGGGAACATGTTCTCAGGAAACACAAAATGACAGTTACATATGGAAAAATCAGTGTACATATGCATGTGTATTTAAATCCCAGTTCAATTGTTAAGAACTCATTTATTAGCAATCAATCCCAGGTATTATCAGTGAATGAAAACAGTGGGGGGTACAGGTTGTGTACTGTGTGTGTGAGTGTGTCAATACAAAAGAGTGTGCCTACATTGTGTCAATTCAGATTTTAGGAATACTGTAAAGGGGTTAGGTCCTCAGGAATTTCCAAAACAGTGTGCATATGAGCATGATAACAGTACAATGTGAATCAAATCCAATAAAATCTGGAAAAGGAAAATCAGTGTATACAAAGCAGTGGGGTGTACATGTATGTTAGGCTTGAGAGTGACAGTCCAATAGGAAAGAACAGGGAAATCAGTGTATTCAAAGCAGTTAGAAGAAAGGGAAGGGAAACCAATTTTACGTTATCAGTTTCAGCTTCTTAATAGAATAAAATCAATTAAAACTAATGTAATGCATCAGTCACATGACAGTTCAATACACCAATGCCAAATTTCGAAAACCAAAAGTCCTTGCAGTCACAACCTATCACGCAACAGAGAATAACAGTGATCTAATACTTGTGTAAAGGAATTTAAACATGGAAGTTCAGTTAAAATTAGGAAATTAAATCAGGATGAAACAAGAAGTATCAGTCACACACTCACAGTCCAACCCATATTCGAATCCCATTTCCCTTTGAAAATCGTGTACCCCATTAAATAACAGTGAACCATACTAACATTTGAGCTCAATGAACCAATATATCAGCTGAAACCTAGAATCAAATGATAGTTAAAATAGGAGTGAAGTTTCAGAATTTATTTTTCAGGACTGTGTATTCAGTCCACATTCAAACCCAGATTGAAATCTAACCCATACCAAATCAATAATCAACATTACAATGATGTAGTTACTCATGTATAGATGATTAATCATGAATCTTTACATTCACATTAGTTTAAAACAGGAAATCAAGTTAGGCATTAATTTTCAGAAAAAACAGTGTGAACCAGTTATCATTTCAGTCCACTCTACATTCAAAATCCAAACGAAACTCAATCGAAGTCCAAACTCATGTGTGAACATCCTAGCAGCAACTAATACAGGTGTAAGTGCATTGACATGGCAATTTAAATCATAAATAATGGGTTGAACATATTTAAATCCAGAAAAAAAATTGAAACATAAGTCTGTGTATCCGAGAAAGGGGAAGCTCGACAAAATTCAACCCATTCAAAATTGAAAACCCAAAATTAGTGTGTGCTAAGTGTCCCTCACATGAAGACGTGTCTAGGTGTGTCATTCGTGTCCAATAGAGTGGACACGAAGTGTCCAAACGAAACAAAACATGGTATCAGAATTACACAGTGAAGACTGGCTCGTGCACGCGTGCCGTGTCTTCGTGCACACGGCACGAGCCAAACCAGGACACGTACTCGTGTACCCAGGTTCGCCAGGACTAGGGCTAGGGTGTCATCACCCTAAATCGGGTCGGGGACATGTCGTGTCCGTGTTACAAGGCCGTATCCGAACCAAAAAAGAAGAATGAACCATCAGTGTAAAACCCATACAGAGCGAAACTCGTGTCCGACCCGACACCACTGGACTCCAGACTCAAGGGGGACCTGACAGTCATTACCCCTTGGTCTGTGCCAAGTGGCACGAGTCCAATCGCTGTGTTCGCGAAGCACTGGACCCCTAGCAGCAGGGCAGTACAGCTCGCACGCGCACAGGCGTGTCCACGGGTCCAGTACGACCCCGACACGACACGAAATATGTCCAAACAATCAGAAACCCATAAGCGACCTAAAAACTTAATTTCCTATTCAAACACTTCCTGAAAAATCACTCGAAATGCCCTTTTGGGCATTTCATCAAACACCTTAACACTAACGTGTCCATTTAGGACACGAAATGGACACGAAACCTAGGTCTAGGCATACCTACAGGACCAGGACACTTAGGGCTAGGTCTACATGCAAAGAAACTAGAATTTTAATGGTGTTTATATTGATTTATCTATTGGTGTCAAAATGCAAGAAAAGCCTCAAATTGGGGGGTCCTCTTGCTAGCAAACTTCTCCAAATTGCCCCAAAGCTAAGGTTGAACACCACAAACAGCAAAAAAACAAAAATTAGGATCTAATACAATTGATTGGAGGGAAAAAGGAGATAAAATGGAATTACTATGGATTTTTGAAGATGGAGGCTCACCTCTTTCTAAAGCTTGAGAGAAAAATAATAAAGGAGGCAAGAACAAATGGAAGAGGTATTAAATAGGGTGGGAAACCCTAGGTTGGCTGCCATGAGCTGATTAGGATCAGGTTTGGTTCATGGTGTGGGCCTATGGGCTATTAAGCCTAAGTCACAAGTCATGACTTGTGAAATCACAAGCCATTTCTAAATCAATTCAAATCCTAGTTTCTCCAAATTAATTCTAATGAGTTAATCCTCACTAACTTAGGTTAAACTAGAGTTACATAACCTAACCAAGTCCAAACACAACTAGGGTTAGCTTCTAGGTTAGCCTACCAAGGTCATTGCTAGTCAAAGTCAACCTAGTCAACCCTCGTTCAAACAATTCCAAAATAAATTCTAAAAATTCCCATAAATTCAAATAAATTATAATAAATCCAAATAACCCTAAAAATATCAAAAATATCCTAATCATATGGTTAGGCTCTAGGGTAGGCAGTCTCTACTGTTCACTAGCAAAACACCAAAAATTACAAGTCATGAATTTAAATAGTTTAAAAATAATTAAAAATCACTAAAAATCATAATATGAAATAAATATCATTAAATAATAATTATAATTACAAAATTTCAAAATTATTCTCTTCTGGAAAACTGGATGTTACAATCGTTCCTCCACCTAGTTGTGAAGGGGGAGATTTGTTGGAGTGGGTGGGGTTCCCAACCTATGTGGAGAATACCCGGAGAGCGACAAGCGCCATCCGTGTGTCGGAGAAGCTCAGGGAGTGCATGGATCCTATTTTGGAACATATATGATAATGGAATATATGATTGGATTTCCATATTTAATTTGATCATATATTTATGATTGGACCCTTCATATAGTAGCTTTCCATATTATTGGATTTCCAATTATGGCAAGCCAATTATGATTGAATTTCTATTAAATATATGATTGATGCATATTGGAAGTTTTCATATATATTGGCCTTCCATGTATGGATTACCAAGGGCTTGTAAAAGGGTGATGCATACTAGTTGGAAAATCATCTCAAAACAAGAGTGCTTTACAATCATTGAGAGAGAGAGAGAGAGAGAGGATTAAGGACTATTGTGAAGGAGAGATTGCTTCGAATAATTTTTTCGGCATCTCTTGTTCTTCGGAGTCCGCAATCAAAAAATTTCTTCTTTCAAGTGAGTTGTGGTGATCCGTGTTGGATCGGGAGGAGCTTGTAGAGGGTGTATTATTTTTATTCCATTAGTGGAGGTTCTTCAGGGTTGGACTCCGATCGTCCCGTGGTTTTTTCCGTAATGGTTTTTCACGTCAAAAATCTTTGTGTCTGCGATTGTGTTTGGCGTTTTTTGGTTTGTGTGCTTTTGCTCGGTTCTCTCGCAGGACTTTCTGGTTTGGGGGAACGGTTTCCGCGCTTCGTTCCCAACACATTTGCCCAGAAACCCTACCATTAGGGCTGCAAACGAACCCAGTCGAGCCAAGCTTTTGTACGCTGCTCGAGTTTGATAAGTTTTTTTATTTTAGAGCTTGATCTTGACTCGAGCTTATTTATATTAAGCTTGAGCTTGGCTTGGTTTGAGCTTGAGCTTGGCTTGATATGCAAGTTTGATTCAAGCTTGACAAACAAGCTCGATAAGCTCAAAATCAAGCTCGCTAAGTTTTGTTTCAAGCTCGCACAAAAGCTCCTTAATCTTGATTTCGAACCCTATTTCAAGCTAATTAGTTTTGAATTCAGGTACATGTAATATTAACAATTCATTTATAACAACTTTAATTAAAGATGTTGCTTAATATCAATTATTAAGGACATATAAATATAGTATACAACCATATTCTTATACAAACATATATAAAATTAGAATTCGACAAAAAACAAACAAGCTTCTATACAAGCTCCTAATCGAGCTTCTAAACGAGCTAGCTCGCAAGTTTGCGAGCTCAAACGAGCCGAGTACCTTTAAGCTTGTGTTTGACTCGTTTATTAAACGAGCTCGAAAATGAAGCTTAAGCTCAACTTGTTTACTAAACAAACCGAGCTCAAACGAGCTTTTATCGAGTCGAGCTTCGAGCACCTTGCGAACTGCTTGGATCATTTGCAGCCTTACCTGCCATATATTGTTTGTAATTATTAACTCATCGACTACACTACACATCACATGGCTTGTTCCCGGTACGAGCAAAAGATTTATAATGACCGACTACTGCTTGAACGAAAAAAGAGAAGCTAGGGAAGAGTTGCATATTATTACTACTTTGACCGCCTCAACCAACACAAGCTGATCTGATGGAAAATTAACGACTGCTAAGTAGCCACTATAGATTAGATGTGGCCGACTGTTTGAATTTGCCACTGCGATGTTGCAACGAATCGATCATACACACACAGTAAGGAAGTGGCTGAGCTAGCTAGCTCAAACAACAATCATATGGCCGTGGGCAGTGGCATGATAAATTATTTGGTGTAGAATGCATACATGTACGCATTTTTATAGTACCCTAACGTTTGACATAAAAAAGATGCACTGCGTCCGGCACAATTAATATTCTGCAGTGGCAGTGGAAGTGGAAGTCAATTTGGAGAACTGGAAAATTAGACTGGGAGGCATGGCAGCAGATTTGGGTCCAGTCTGTCCAGAGTTCATAAATAAGACCACAAATATAATTGAGCACACGGGCGAACATACCAAGATTTCGGGGACCATATCTCTCCCATACTACCCAATATTGGACTTCTCGTCTACAGAGTCCCTGCTTCTCCCCTGTGTTCATATTTGTCCAAGCATTTAGAAGGAAATGGGGAAAACAAATGATCAGGAGACCTGACCCATAAATACTGGAGAAAAGTGACTTCGTGGCTGAAGATAAAGGGCGGGCTACGATGACCAAAGTTATAGCTACTAGTAGAGCTCAAGAGCACAATAGAGGAGAATGCCAACGTGCTGCATGCTGCAAGGACTGTAGTGTTGGCCTGCTCAGCATCAAGATGTAATTCGGTCCGGGCGGCACGGACCCGGCCTGGGCCCATCCGAGCCCGCCACCTTTGTAGCCCGACCCGGCCCTCCTGTAGCCCGATCCGTCCGAACCCGCTTACCAATTGGCCTGGACTGGGTTCAAGAAACCGAGCCGAGCCCGGCCCGGTCCGGACCGATTTCTTATTTTTAATAGCAACGGTTGGCCCGCTTAGGATCGGCCCGGTCAGGCCCGTCCGAGTCCGGGCTGGACCGGCCCGCGTTAACCGGATTTTGCTTTTCTATTTTTTTTTTTTTGAATTTATTTTAAAGCTGTTGGGCCCCCATTTACCAAACTGTTCCCACTATTTGACCCTTTTTTGGGATATTTTGGTCATTTTGTCAAAAATGACAAAAAAAAACCTTTATAACAACTCTATTTCGATGGTAGGAGGTAATTTGGCTTCGAAAAATTCTCTAAATATGTCATGAATCATATTTTTCAAACACAAACAACTCATTTCATCTAAAAAAAAATTCAAGCTCACAAAAATATTTCAAAAAATTTGTCCAAGCAATTTCGACGTTCTACGACTTCCCGATCAAGCTCCCAACCCCGATCCAGTTTTTTTTTCTTCCCTTCCTCTTTCTAATTTTTTTTTAATTTACATTTACAAAATAGTTTTCTTTCCTCCATCTCTCTTTTTTGAGAAAAATAATTTTCGATTTATTTTATTTTCGATTTCCTCCCTCTTTCTAATTGTTTCTCCATTTGTTTTTATCTTTTTGAAATGGCCGGACAAGATTCAAACCAACCTACTGACGCTGCCGGACATACTTTTGAATATTATAATACTTTTTTTTGAGCAAAATCATATTTATGAGGATTTAATTGGTTCACCTCTTGAAGTTGCTAGCACTACCCAAAATGTTGTAAAGAGGAAGCAAAAAATTAATGTATCGAAATTTTTTTGTTATTCTTAATGAAAACTAAACCTGATGGCTCACTTGTTTTAAATCGGAAAGGTGAACCAGTTCCGTACGGACACAATGCAAGAAATGTTCCCACATATACAAATGGAAGGGGGGAGGCCACGGGTACCATATTAAGACACTATGAAACCTGCAATGACCCGACCTCAATTTTGGCAACCCAAACTCAAATAAGTTTTGGAGGTACCGCGGGTTCTTCAATGAGTACGTTTTCCTATTCAGCTGCCCGTCATAAAACTGAATTGACTAAATATATTATTGCTGATGAACTTCCACTCACTTCGGGTGAAAGTAAATCTTTATATGATTATGCCACAATTTCTTTAAATCCATGTTTAGTAAAGTTACTAGAGGTGCTGCTAGAAAAGAGGTAAAAAGACTTTTTAAAGAAATAAAAGTTGCTTTAAAATAAACATTGTCGCATGTTAGTAAAATATATATTACTTCTGATATTTGGACAAGTAAGCAAAATTATGCTTATATTTGTATCACAGCACACTACATAGATTTACAATGGATATTGCAAAAGCGCATCGTATGTTTAAAAACTGTAGAATTTTCACACACAGGATCTGTAATTGCAGGTGCTATTTCAAAACACGTGCTTGACTTTGATATTCAGCATAAAATATTATCTGTATCTTTTGATAATGCTAGTAATAATAATTTTGCTATATCTTCATTGTCTTTACTATTTCAGCCTATTTCGGAAGATAGATTATTGCATGTTAGGTGTGCTTCCCACATTATTAACTTAGTTGTAAAAGAATATCTCGAATTTTTTAGTACACATTTAGAGACTCTTAGACATTGTTTACATAGCTTGAACACGTCTCCAAGTAGGCAACAGGTTTTTAAAACCACATGTGTACATTTTAGTATTCATTTTAGAAGATTTGTTAAGGATGTATCATATAGATCGAACTCAACATATTAAATATTGAAATCCGCAATTCCCTTTAAGGATATTATTACATATTTTTGCAATATGGATCACAATTTTGAATATAGAGTAACTGAAGATGATTGGATAGTTGCTTCTTCTATTTGTGAATTTTTAGAAATTTTTTAGAATGTTACATGTACACTTTCTGGTGTTTATTATCCTACTTCTTGTTTTCCTTTACGGGAACTTATAACATGTCTTACTTATTTTCTAAATATAGAAACGTTCCTAATTTTGACTATATTGTAAAAAAATGGAAGCTAAATTTACTAAATATTGGGGTGATGTATTGTCACGCCCCAGTACCAAAATACGGGGACGAACGTTGTCCAGCTACACCGTATAAGGTAAGAATACGTCATACGGTAATTACGGTTGTCAATCTTATTGGGTATCTTAGCATGGAATCAATCTATGGCCTAAATCCGATCTCATATCCATAGGCAAAATCAATAAAATAACAGTAAGAGAGATAATCATAAGGAAAGTAGGAAATACTTATATGATAATCAAGAGTCTACAATGCAAGATAATAATGTAGACGAGTATACCTACCCACAGTTTCTAGCATGGTCTAGAACTGAATCACATCCTCCAAGTCAAGTCTGAAAGATCCACAAGGTCGGTCACTAGCAATCTGGGAACAATCCAGGGTTGGTCAAGCCAACTGCATCAAGTACTAGTAAGGAAGGCTCAAGGACGGACAAAGAAAAGCCAGCAGGATAAAATATGACATGAAAATCATAAATAAACAATAAATAAGGGTAAGAATCGTACGGTACCAACGTACGATAACAATCCACAACTAATGTAGCTAAATACCCAACAATCATCACAATCTTTCTAACATCCAATAATACCTGCATGGCCAACTAGAACTCGATATCAGCCAGCCTTACAAGCAACAAGCCAAATAATTTAGGAGAATAAGCGACCACTGAAATGCCTACGACTTTTTATGTGGAGGATGGGTTACCCCAATAATGCAAAATATAGGAATCCTCAAATCGTGCCAATCTAGCCTGGCTAGTGGGGCCAATATAACAAGACTAGATAAGCATCGGTCCCTCGTAAAACCACCGTGCGAGCAAGACAAGCATATAGTACATAGTACATAAAGTATATATATACTACGTGTAACACCCCAGTCCCAAAATACTTAGGACTAGGTACATATCCATGCCAGCTGCATACATACGAAGTATACTCCAATATATGGAAACTCGTATGTAAACATAAGTTGTAAAATGCAGTAGAACCATAATAACTAAATCTCATGCACTAGATAAATAAATAATATAAAAGCAACTTTGAATTTGTCATGTATACAATCGTTGGGCAGAGACAAAGTCCACTACCAACTATCTCGAATAAAATATACAAGAAGGAATAGATGAAATAACAAGACGAGCCAAGTGCAATCCCTTCGAAAGGATGGAGAAGATCACGGCCTCGGTAGGAACACCTGCAAATATCACAGAAGCACACACCTGGAGAGATAACCAGGTCCTCAG
Source organism: Iris pallida (assembly GCA_029216955.1). Classification (NCBI taxonomy): domain Eukaryota; kingdom Viridiplantae; phylum Streptophyta; class Magnoliopsida; order Asparagales; family Iridaceae; genus Iris; species Iris pallida. Next base: position 54,615,936 of record JANAVB010016197.1, on the reverse strand, counting down.
AGGGACGTAACAAGATACATAAAGAACATGCCATAATAAACTGAATATATAATATGCCACAAACCGAAATAAGTGACAAGACGACAATAAGGTAATCTAACCGTACTATAGTCTTGATGCAGTTAAGAACAAACCTCCAACGCCTGGGCACTCTGACTCAGTAATAGTAATCTCAGGTATGGCCCATCAGGATACCAGGGACCTCAAAGCATAACATTCATCGAATGTCAGAGGCCAGCAGTAAATCAGTATCAGGATCCAGGATCGTATCTCCCGCGGAGATAACCGGCAATAGGGAAGTGCATACTTTGCCCATACGTCAAGGAACTGTTCTTCCCACCCAATGCCTAACAGAGTTACATCCATGTCTCATAAACCTCTACTAACTTCTAAGTCTCCTTACATGCCTCTATTAGCAATTAGCCCTATCGCATGCGCATGGGGGATCAGCCCACACACAAGAACCTCTACATGCTACTCATCTCACACATCCTCGTGGTACAAATGTGTCAAGGGGTATGCAATACACTACAGACGGTGGTCTCTTAACTCTAAGTCCACATGCAATCAAAGGATAATAATAAAGTATATCTAATATCACTGAGCAGACAGTAATCAAGAACTATAAGAATTGGAAATAATGAACAGTGATATGTAATAAAATGCAACTGAATATAAACAGTATAATGGCAAGATATCTTGCCTGAGGGTGGTGCAAGAAGCAGCAAAATCCAACAATCAGAATCGTCAACATGAAAGTCAAAATCCACAAGAAGCTCCGGATGCTGAAACAAACATCACAAACGAGTTTGGAATATAAGATATGCCTAGGAAATGCCTATCCAAAAGTTAAATTCTGGAACAGGGGCAAAATCATAATTTCGGGTCAAAACGATGTCCGCCGTTGGACCCACTTTGCACCGAAATGTGTGCCAAAATCTACGATCTCTAAAGTCGTCAAACTACATGTCTACAGATTTGTTTTGAGGAGACGAATCCAAGGGTATGTCCAATTTTGGATTCCGGTGGGCTGTGCACAAAATCGTCCGTTAAGTGAGATTGTGGGCCCGCCAAAATAGCGTCCCGATCAACGGTCTCAGAATCGGACCAAACTTGGCTCACAGGACCAGAAAAATATTTCGAGTCCAATGGCGCAAGTTTCATCACGATGTGATGAGTGTGCACAAAGTTCTGACTTAATTTGCAAAGGGTTGATACGGGATATCTCGACGGATACGCACTGATTTCGTCGCACACATGCAATGAAATCGAGTTCCGTCAGTTCCCACACGTCGAAAACATCCATACGCGCCTTTCAATGCATATAGTGCGCGACCATGTCGTCCGGTTTGTCGGGACGCACGCCGTATCAGGTGTTTTTCCACTTTTTGAAAACAGAATTTACAACTTTTCATGAAACTTTAACAACGTGTAACTTTCTACATACTAGATGAAAAGTGAATCCAGAAGGTGCGTTACAATCTCGGTTATGTTGTCTTTGACTGCCTTCAATTAGTTTTTATGAAAGTTTAATGGACAGCAAGAAAAGTGGCCGACAAGTTGGTGTTTTGAAACAGTTTTTAATATTCAGAAAAGTGGATTTTTCTCCAACTTCGTCTCGATTTTTCGAGCAAGTTGGATGGCCATGTCGAAATCCACCTTGGGGATCTCGAAGAGGGTCATGTGGACTTTTTACACAAATTTACAGATTTAAAAACGGAGTAGAATTGACAGAGAAATCGATCGGGGAAGTGGGATACCTTAAAGTGGGAATCTATTTTTGTTGTTGTCGTCGTCGTCGTTTCCGTCGCCGCTGTAGCGGGGTGTTGCTGTGCTCGCGGACAGCAGGCCGATGAGAGAGTAGGAGGAAGGAGGAGAGGAAGGAGGTGGAAGGAAATTTGGAGAAGGAAAATTAGGTTTTATTTTTGAGTCAAAAGTATATATATATATACATGTATAATGGGGGAAGGGTTCGGCCATGCTTTTGGGTTGTTACTGCTTGCCTTATAAACGGGCACACAAGCATTATTAGCATGTTGCTGCTGCTTTTCCATGCATGTGGTCGGCTCCCACTTGGTGGGGCCGACCACTTGCATGATATTTCTTTTTTTTTCCTTTTTTTTTCTAAATCTAATCAAATCTTTTAAATATAAATATTTATATCTATATATGTGTATATCCATAAATACACCAAAAAATCTATTTAAAATTCAAATACCATTTAAAAGTCAACAATCCAAAAATTTAATATATTTGAGCATATCTACATATATATATATATATAAATTCAATCCTTAATAACTCAAAGTAATATAATATTTAAATAAAAAAATATGTTTATTAAATCTCCAAAAATAACTTCAATAATAATAAACTAATAAAATTGTTCCAATGGGTGCACTTATACCGCACACCCTTTTTCGGGTCCACAAAATATACTATTTTGTAAAATATTATTTATATAATAAAATACCAATAATTGCATAAATAATTAAACGATTTAAAATTGTACATAAAATTCTAAAATAATTTAGAAATTATTTTTAAGTACATAAAATATGTCTACATGGCCACTTTGGTCCCACCACATGCCTACCTGGGCTTAAATTTGGTCCGGGCCCAATTCGGGTTGAACTGGACAAACCGGGCCGTCTAAAAATTAATATATAAATTAATATTTAATTAAAATACTTTAAATAAGTAAATTCACAATTTGGTCTGGTTTTCCTAGTTTGGACATCACCATGGCTAGGCTTCCCCCGGTATGACTGGTATAGTAGTCAAGGCACACTGCAACATCTTCCGTACCAAAATCATGGTAGTCTCGTGTTCCAAAATTCAACGATGACTAAGGTCATTGTAAAAAAATAAATAAAACCATAAATTGTATAAATTCATTTTTAAGTCCAATAAAATAAAAATAGAATTTTAAAAAATAGGGGGTTTTACATCCTACCCAACTTACAAGAAATTCGTCCTCGAAATTTAGGAATAATAGGATAGATAGGGTTAAGGGATAGGAAGAGTTCGTCAATACCAAAATACCATTAAATTTGGATGGAGGCGATAAAACGACATTCAACACCACCATGCAATAGAAAACAATGGAGTCGATATATACAAAAATTATATCATAGTTATGGAATTGAATAAGGGTTGCTAGTGAAGGTAGCAAAATTTCGATAATCCAATTTGGAGAGTAATAAGGAATTGAGTAGATCAAAGAGAATAATTTAGACATTTGGGAGATGTGGTTCCTAGAGAGAAACTGGAGACTAATCGCCTCGATTGAGAGTTTGATTTAAGTGGATGATTAGAATCATTCTCGAGTGCTCAAGAATAATTGGGAGGACACGATAACAATTCTAGGGTTAAGGAATGAGGAGTAGTTAAAGGCGAGGATACAGCCACATGAGTCGGTCGGTAGCTATCTACATTTGTGTATAATTAACCGATTGGGCAACCAAAGATGATACCTTGAGTCTATCTAGCAAGTACAGTGCCTTGTCTTTCCAAAATAAGTAAAAGACATGAACAACAAAGGTTTCAAAGACGGTGTTATATATTGAGTACAAACTGCGGGGTTCATAGGCGGCAAAAATAATTCGAAAGAGAATTGTCAAGGCTGTCGCGGATGAGACTCTAAGACAAGTTTACTATGTCTTCATCCACGTAGAATAATATATGATAAGCGAACCAAAGTGCAATAGGTTGATCAGACCATCATGCACCGGCTCTGATTAGACTATGTTAGTGGGTGCACCCAATAAAATATGTCATGATCAAGCTCGAAAAGAATAAGCTTGCAAAAACTAAAGGTAATTTAGCAGCATGAGATTGTCAAAATATGAGTAAGGGAGGTAATGATGAAGGAAATAAAATAGTCCAGGATCTTCTAAAATCTAAGTTTCGCCCAAAGTTTGGGCCTATACAGTTGTCCTAGTGTTTCTTCATTTATGGCTTGGTAGACTAGATAAGGTAGGGTCCTCTGAATTTATAGTCTAAGTGAACTTACCAATGTGGTTCACAAGAAAAAAAGGTTTGTTATGTGGTGAGGTATTCTACCCAACTTACAAGAGTTAAACTAATAGTATCATAGGACAATGGGTCAAGCAATCAAGATAGAGTACAAATTTAAGCATTTAAGGAATTTAGTAGAACACAATCGCATATCGGTCGAAAAAAACCGAGTCAAGATAGAATCCCTATCCGTGGTCAAAATATATCGGTATCATGGTAAAGATTATAGTTTGGCCATTTTGACCATAAGGTCATATCAAGAAATAGAGTGCAAGGAGATAGGTTTCGGTGGGACATGATATGTCTACAGGAAGGTGGGCTTGTCTAGGCCTTATATATGGAATTTGTTGGAAGAAAAAAATCTAGTGTTGTACTCCAAATATCTAAGTCACGGTAAGGAACGCCAGAAGATCAAAAATAGAAAGTGGGAGTTCACGAGGTGATAATTAATGCACAAAATTAAGAAGATCAAGTTAAAGCATGAAATAAAATTAATTAAAGAATCCAGTAAAAGTAATTTAGGAATACAATTCCGGAGAGAAGGTAGTCTCTTAGATGAATACAGTTAAGGAACCATTAACTCATTATTCAAATTGCAAATGGGTTAGAATGTCGTAATTAAAAGATCTAGAATTTAAGGAAGGGCGAGTAAGTCGAGGTGGAAATATAGTCACATAGCTGGGTAGATGACTAACAACACTTGTGTATATATACTACTATCATGGTCATGGGTGACATGGCAATTAGTGTGGAATATTCAGTAGGGTTATCATGGGGCCTTCCATTAAAATTTTAACTCTAGTTTTCTCTAAAAAGTTTCAAAAATAAACTTTCAAAAATAAACCCCCAAAATTTGTATTCACTCCAAGCCGTTCAAATTCATCATAAAAATTTAAATCTCTCATAAAATCTCAAAGCAAAATTTTATCACATTACTACTAACCTTTTCCAAAATTAATATTTAAATTCAACTATTTAACTCAAGAATTCATAATTTACGAATCCATAAAAATTTCACAATTAATCAAAAATTTAACACTCTAAAATTTTTCAAATAACTCATAATAGAACTCTTAGCATATTAAAATCAATCTCAATAATTAAGCTCAATGCTCTCATCAATTTTAACTTCTATTCGTGCTAAGTTATTCCAACAAAATCATAACTTTTAAATAGTAACTTCCTTTAATCAATCCAAATAACTTTCCATCACATCCTTCGAAATTCTTCCAAAATTTTTAATATTAGCAATCCCTCATTAAACTAAAATTTTAAATAATCTTATCAGTCATAAAATCATATATATATTTTTTTACGAAATTTGATATCCAAATTCACAATTTTAAGAAAACCAAAATCTAAATAGATTTGTAAATCCCAAATCATAGGACACAATAAAGGAAAATTCTCAAAAACTGTTTTCATAACCAAAATTCACCATCTTCACTTCTACTTAAAATTCATAATTTACTAACACGAAAATCACAAGTTGTACAACTCAAATTTAAATGCTTCCTACGGCCATTTTTAAAAGCTAAAATCATTTTCAAACCAAATTTATAAATGTTCAAGGTGCATAACTATAATCAATAAATTATAAACATCAAAACTCGAAAATCAAATAAATTTTATATTTGTTCAAAGATGTATATCTATCACCCATAAATTATAAATATCACAACTCGAAAAGCAAATAAATTTTATATCTGTTCAAAGATGTATAGCTATAACCCCATAATTCATAAATATCAAAACTCAAAATCTAATCAATTTTATAAATCAATGGTATAAAGATTCTAGCTATATTTTTTTTCTCATTCCTGCAGTATCAATCCTATGGTGTTTACTAATTAGAAATCTCAAGATTAAAACTTTCCGTGACAATATCCTACTTTACAAATTACTAATCATTAAATCACACTTTAAAGAAAAACCTTACTAACTCAATTAGAGTCTTTAAATGTATTCCAATTGCTAATATAACCTTTCTAGCCATGTGTTTGACCTATGGGCATATACTAGTGTAGTCATCTTCCTAGTTGACACTAAGCACAAAAATAAGAATCAACGGTAGAAAGGAACCAAGCCTGAGGCAATTCAAGGAAGTCGAACGAGAGTTTAAAATTTGAAACCAAGGGAAGAGGTCAAGCTGTATGGATGAGATTCCGAGAATCTAATCCTATGTTGTAGGTTCACATCGGTACAGTAACGTAACCGAAGTAACAAACTCGACCTGCATGGACCACCACAAAAACATGTAATATCCCTGTCCCAAAATACTTAGGACTAGGTACATATTTATGCTAGCTGCATACATACGAAGTATACTCCAATATATGAAAACTCGTATGTAAACATAAGCTGTAAAATACAGTAGAACCATAATAACTAAATCTCATCCACTAGATAAATAAATGATATAAAAGTAACTTTGAATTTGTCATGTATACAATCGTTGGGCGGAGACAAAGTCCACTACCAACTATCTCGAATAAAATGTACAAGAAGGAATAGATGAAATAACAAGACGAGCCAAGTGCAATCCCCTTCGAAAGGATGGAGAAGATCACGGCCTCGGCGGGAAAACCTGCAAATATCACAGAAGCACACACCTGGAGAGATAACTAGGTCCTCAGAGGGACGTAACAAGATACATAAAGAACATGCCATAATAAACTGAATATATAATATGCCACAAACCGTAATAAGTGACAAGACGACAATAAGGTAATCTAACCGTACTACAGTGTTGATGCAGTTAAGAACAAACCTCCAATGCATGGGCACTCTGGCTCAGTAACAGTAATCTCAGGTATGGCCCATCAGGATACCAGGGACCTCAAAGCATAACATTCATCGAATGTCAGAGGCCAGCAGTAAATCAGTATCAGGATCCAGGACCGTAACTTTCGCAGAGATAACTGACAATAGGGAAGTGCATACTTGGCCCATACGTCAAGGAACTGTTCTTCCCACCCAATGCCTAACAGAGTCACATCTATGTCTCATAAACCTCTACTAACTACTAAGTCTCCTAACATGCCTCTATTAGCAATTAGCCCTATCGCATGCGCATGGGGGATCAGCCCACACACAAGAACCTCTATATGCTACTCATCTCACACATCCTCGTAGTACAAATGTGTCAAGGGGTATGCAATACACTATAGACGGTGGTCTCTTAACTCTAAGTCCACATACAACCAAAGGATAATAACAAAGTATATCTAATATCACTGAGCAGACAGTAATCAAGAACTATAAGAACTGGAAATAATGAACAGTGATATGTAATAAAATGCAACTGAATATAAATAGTATAATGGCAAGGTATCTTGCCTGAGGGTGGTACGAGAAACAGCAAAATCCAACAATCAGAATCGTCAACACGAAAGTCAAAATCCACAAGAAGCTCCGGATGCTGAAACAAACATCACGAACGAGTTTGGAATAAAAGATATGCCTAGGAAACGCCTGTTCAAAAGTTAAATTCTGGAACATGGGCAAAATCGTAATTTCGGGTCAAAACGATGTCCGCTGTTGGACCCCCTTTGCATCGAAATACGTGCCAAAATTTACGGTCTCTAAAGTCGTCAAACTATATGTCTACGATTTTTTTTTTGAGGAGACGAATCCAACGGTATGTCCAGTTTTGGATTCCGGTGGGCTGTGCACAAAATCGCCCGTTGAGTGGGATTGTGGGCCCGCCAAAATAGCGTCCCGATCAACTGTTTCAGAATCGGACCAAACTTGGCTCACAGGACCAAAAAAATATTTCGAGTCCAATGGCGCAAGTTTCATCGCGATATGATGAGTGTGCACAAAGTTGTGACTTAATTTGCAAAGGGTCGATATGGGGTATCTCGACGGATACGCACTGATTTCGTCGCACACATGCAACGAAATCGAGTTTCGTCAGTTCCCACACATCGACAACATCTATACGCGCCTTTCGATGCGTATAGTGCGCGACCACGTCGCCCGGTTTGTCGGTACGCACGCCGTATCAGGTGTTTTTTCCACTTTTTGAAAACAGAATTTACAATTTTTCGTGAAACTTTAACAACGTGTAACTTTCTACATACTAGATGAAAAGTGAATCTAGAAGGTGCGTTATAATCTCGGTTATATTGTCTTTGACTGCCTTTAATTAGTTTTTATGAAAGTTTAATAGACAGCGAGAAAAGTGGCCGACAAGTTGGTATTTTGAAACAGTTTTTAATATTCAGAAAAGTGGGTTTTTCTCCAAATTCGTCTCGATTTTTCGAGCAAGTTGGATGGCCATGTCGAAATCCACCTAGGGGATCTCACAGAGGGTCATGTGGGCTTTCTACACAAATTTATAGATCTAAAAACGGAGTAGAATTGACAGAGAAATCGATCGGGGAAGTGGGATACCTTAAAGTGGGAATTTGTTTTTGTTGTTGTATTCGTCGTCGTTTCCGTCGCCGCTGTAGCGGGGTGTTGCTGTGCTCGCGGACAGCAGGCCGAGGAGAGGGTAGGAGGAAGGAGGAGAGGAAGGTGGTGGACGGAAATTTGGAGAAAGGAAATTATGTTTTATTTTTGAGTCAAAAGTATATATATATACATGTATAATGGGAGAAGGGTTCGGCCATGCTTTTGGGTTGTTACTGCTTGCCTTATAAAGGGGCACACAAGCATTATTAGCATGTTGCTGCTGCTTTTCCATGCATGTGGTCGGCTCCCACTTGGTGGGGCCGACCACTTGCATTATATTTTTTTTCTTTTTTTTTTTCTAAATCTAATCAAATCTTTTAAATATAAATATTTATATCTATATATGTGTATATCCATAAATACACCAAAAAATCTATTTAAAATTCAAATACCATTTAAAAGTCAACTATCCAAAAATTTAATATATTTGGGCATATCTACATATATATATAAATTCAATCCTTAGTAACTCAAAGTAATATAATATTTTAAAAAAACATGTTTATTAAATCTCCAAAAATAACTTCAATAATAATAAACTAATAAAATTGTTCCAATGGGTGCACTTATACCGCACACCCTTTTCCGGGTCCACAGAATATACTATTTTGTAAAATATTATTTAAATAATAAAATACCAATAATTGCACAAATAATTAAACGATTTAAAATTGTACATAAAATTCTAAAATAATTAAAAAATTATTTTTAAGTACATAAAATATGTCTACATGGCCACTTTAGTCCCACCACATGCCTACCTGGGCTTAAATTTGGTTCGGGCCCAATTCGGGTTGAACTGGACAAACCGGGCCGTCTAAAAATTAATATATAAAATAATATTTAATTAAAATACTTTAAATAAGTAAATTCACAATTTGGTCTGGTTTTCCTAGTTTGGACATCACCATGGCTAGGCTTCCCCCGGCATAACTGGTACACTAGTCAAGGCACACTGCTACATCTTCCGTCCCAAAATTCATGGTAGTCTCGTGTTCCAAAATTCAACGATGGCTAAGGTCATTGTAAAAAAATAAATAAAACTATAAATTGTATAAATTCATTTTTAAGTCCAATAAAATAAAATTATAATTTTAAAAAATATGGGGTTTTATACTACACCAGAATTCGTGTTTCTTGACAGACGAAAACCGTCGAAAACTGCATATTTCGACGGTTTTGGTCCGTCACATGGTCCGTCAAAAATAAATTGTTGTTTTCTCTAAACGACGGTTTTCTACCGTTGATAAGCAAGTAGAGAAAATGACAGATTTTGCATGTCAAATCATAAACAGCAAACTTTATCCATCAATAACCACGCTAAACTAAATCTACATAACTGCCCTTTTTGACAGACATTATCCGTCAAATTTCTGTAAAATATTCACCATGATTATTTTTAATTAATAAAAAATTTTCTTTCTGTAGACCAGTACAAAACATAAAGGTACTCGCCACGAATAATGAATGAGAAAAATTAAGAGTAAAAGACCAAAACCTAGATTAAGAGTAAAAAATAGAAGGATTAACAACAATAAGAAGAACGTACAGATCTTTCGATTGAGAAAATCTTTGTTCTTTGATGAACCCATCGTTTCATATTCAAAACCACGACTAGGTCAATCTGATGGGGCCTCACCTCCTCCTCCTCCTCCTCCGGTGAGGCCTCACCTCCTCCTAAATCACATTCAGGGCCTCACCGTATCTACCCTAAAGCACATTTAGGGCCTCACCTCCTCCTCCTCCTCCTCCTTCTCCTCCTACTCCGGTGGGGCTACAAAAGAACCTAAATTTAGAGTAAAATGGAAGAAGGAGAGGAAGAAGAACTTACAATCTTTGTTCTTTGATGAACCCCTTTCGTATTTAGAGCAAAAAAGAAGAAGAAAATTAATCTATCTATTGAGAGATGAAAAAGATCCAAAAAAAATTATACGGAATAAAAACTAGGGCTCCAAGTTTAGCCGCTAAAATATTTTAGGGGAAAGAGACTTCTAAATGTTTTGATAGGTTTTAATATAAATCAACAGTTTTTGTTCGTCGAAAATAAATCTACTGACATGGTCCGTTGTTTTTTGCGATCCAAAAGAGTCAAAAATTAATGTTTTTGGTATAATATAGCCAGATTCTGCCATCCTTTAATACGGACGGTAACAATATCCATGGCGGCCAGCCAAAATAAAGTGTACTAGTATTGCACGACCTCGATATTTTATTTCCTCCCAATGCTTCTACCAATTTAAGTTACCTAGATTATCCATACATTTATCCGGAATCACATGCCATGGTCACATAAATCATCCTCCTAGATGTCGTACCTTAGTACGGAAGCGCTAAGTAAGAATCAACCTCGGCACATGTAGTCCCAGTTGTGATTCATTCTTAGTGTTACGCAACAAGCAAGCAAGCAATTCTGACCATGCTAAGACTACAGGCCAACTACCAAGGTACCCGTGCAGGTAATCATATCATATAGCTAGAACATCAAGATTGCACTGCAGTACAATATAATCAAGGAGATAGCACCTTAAAGTGCCAGTAGAAAGGTAGCACCTCAAAGTGCCATTAGAATCAGGGCTAGCACCCCAAAGGGTAAGCGAGAATCATAACACGAATACACGTGGTCATGTCAGGAACAAGGACAATCAATCCGTCACATGAAGTCATCTGCCTACATCGTGGCATAGATATCAGATCAGGTACATGGTCAGGATCTCTACTAGAATAGCATATCAAGTACACATAGGAGCCTACAGCTCTAATCATCAAGTCGGTATGTCCGCCGGATGAATCTATCAGTAGCCTTCCATCTCCGATAGTATAATATTATGTCAGAAAAGACGATCTCCACATACTAAGCTAATCATTATAATCAATGTCAGGCCCTCTGGCTCACAAGAACCCTCTGAATCAATGATCACAAGCTATCAAGAAACAAGCCTCCCAACTACCAAGAAATAACAATCGTACCAGATTTTGGGCGCTTGGAAAGTCGAATAAAAATCATGTAATGATACCCTCTATATTCTCGTTGTTCCACGAAATAGTCGTACAATCATCAAAATCCAGGAATCCACATAGTCATATCTGATCAAAATAAACATCGCCTAAAAGAAAATGACAAAACTATCCAAGAATCTATGTGAGTCTACCAAATCAATATTCCGAGATCATACTCCATATAATACTCAATCCTCAGACATATCCAAGGTCACAAATCCTGATACATAGGACAACAGTCAGCCCTATCTAGCTAGTCTAGGATGACTCCTAGAATGAATGGTCAGGGAAGAAGAATATATTAATTAATGCTGTCGAAAAAAGGCAAGGATTGTATGAACCGCTCTGTAGAAGATCCACAACCCTTAAACCAAACAAGGATCAGAGTTGCAAACCGTCCCCCGAGTGGAACCGCACTCCTCATGCTATCCGACGGACAAGACAAGTCAAGTAGCTAGGTGACTAACCTAGTTATGAGTCTACCTAGCAGATACTGGAATTAGGTAAACTATACAACGATAAACGTACATAAGTCTGGTTCTGCAAACCAAAGAAACGGTTCTGCCCAAATCTTCGAAACAAATTTTCGATCAAAAATTCTAAAAAATTTGGCAGAGTCTGCTTTGTATTCTGGACGTGAGCTCCTAACGAATTGTGGCTAAATCTATTCGGCGCAACCTGTCGTAAAATCTCAAACCGAGAACACTAAGTCCCAGTTTCTAGTAGCACTACAATGCGTGTCACGGCCCGCACCTAGTGTAAGGGCACGAGAAGTGGGTACGTCCAGCCTACGCCGCAGTATCGGCGGTAGAACGCTGTCCTAGGTCACAACATCTAACACAGCATAACTATAACTGAACAAGATATACTCTCCGCACGGAGGACAAATAGAAGGTACATCTTAATCACAATCTAAGGTAGAAATAGCACGATATCATAGATATGAAATCTCAAAGGAAATACAAACAAAAAGGGAAATAAGTCTAAGTGCTTGTACGACACAATAACAAAACAAACATAATACATCTCAAGTCCCAAAGACAACAACTTAGTAAGATAAAGCCTGACTAAACTAGTCTAGGCAGTAGGGGTGATGTCATCAGCTAGAGCTGGGTCCTCCTGAGAGTCCAGTTCGCTAGTGTCGTCTAGGGCTGCTCCATAGTACGTAGGACAGAAATCCTCGGCGTTATCTGTAATATTTTTAATAGGTCCAGTCAGGACAGAAACGAGAACAAAATATCTCACGCAATCCATATCATGGCAGAAATATAAAACATGCAGAAGAGTAAGATACATGAACTGTAAGAAGATGTACACGAAAACAAGAAAGATATTTGTAAACTGGAAATATATACAAGATAAGTAAGAACTATAAGTCACTAGTGATTCAGAGCACAAGACGGTTATGTAAACGGCACGATGTTGCACATGAGTAATCTACAGAGGTTCACACGATTTAGATTGATCACATAACCACTTCTACTCTTCCGTCCCCAATCAATACACAAGGATCCAGTCAAGTTATGTTATTGCACACGAAGTATAGTTTACACGATGATCATATGGGCACATGAGAGTACACGATTTCACACGATTTGCACACGAATAATACGAACACAAGGAGTACACGATGCCCATGATAAAGTACACGAATACAAAATACCCGATGTATTCGCTAAGAGGATAACATCGCATGAAAAGATCCATATAGTACCAATCCGTGATAACAAGTGTCAGCATCAAGTAAAGTAATCTAGAGCATGAATATAGGTCCTAGCAAGTAAGAAAAGATCAGATAATGTACTCGCCTAAAATCTAAATGTCCGTGAGAAAATAAAGTCCGAAGCGAGGTAATTGAGTCCTAGTTAGAGCAACACAAGTCATGATGTATTTAATATAAGGTAAATGAAGTTTGTAATGTAATCTACATGATTTATAGGTCAATCTTGGTCAAAGTCAAACTTGGTCAACTCTGGGTCAACCTTAGGGTTTGGTTAACTAGATCAATCTTAGTCAACTATGTCAAACTAGCTAGGGTTTAGTCAACAAGGTTAAACTATTCTAGATTTAGTCAACTTAAGTCTAACCCAAGTCTAAACAAGTCAACCACATGTTATTAAGCTAGTATACAAATCACAAGGTGAAAATATAGTTAACATGCACTAAGCAGTTCACACCACTAATACATATATCAAGTCACTCTCACAAGGTACATTAGCAAACACATTTATGTAGCTATATAATTGCATACATACATTCTCATAGCTTTATTCATATACATAGATATATAGGAAGCTATATATATATATATATATATATATATATATATATATATATATATATATATATATATAAATATATATATATATATATATATATAGAGAGAGAGAGAGAGAGAGAGAGAGAAGAAAAATGGCAAGAGTGTGTGTGTGTGTGTGTGTGTGATTGAAAAAGAGGGATGTATGAGTGTGCTGGACAGTGAGGGACAGGGACAATTAAATTGAAGGGGTAATATATAACATACACGTTTCATATATATACACTAGCATATATCAAGATACATATATATTATCCTAACCAATATACATATAGAGATTAATGAGGAACATGAAACATATACATATATACAACCATAAATATAAAGAAAGGGGAAAGGAAATGAAGGGTGTGATCTCAGGTTTTATGCAATTTGGAAATCTCAGTTAACTGAAATAGTTCTCAGGTTTTATGTATAGATTCAATTAACTAAACACAAACTCATTTACATATATCAAATTTCAGTTAACAGTTTCATATAAAACTCTAACCCCTGTTTTAATGTTAATTAGTGAAATGCAATTACATACATACAATCAGTTAACGCCCAGGTTTATATGTAAGAGGTGATCTTTCATCTCAGTTAACATTTTTATAGTAAAATAATTCTCGGTTTTCATCATAAAGGAATTAACTCAATATCTCAGTTTAACATTTGAAATAAATTCTCAGGTTCTCAGGTTCAATGATTCTCAGGTTCAATAATGAAACCCAACTCCATATGAATATCAGTACACTTGAAATCAACATCAACCCAAAACTAATTTTCTCAGTTTCAACATAAGAGATTAATTCTCAGTATCTCAGTTTAAACATTTGAAATAAATTCTCAGGTTTCTCACGTTCTACTACTGTTCAGTCATGCAACTTGTGAAATTCGAATACAACACATTCCCTTCAAATTCCCAGTTATCTATACATCTATCAATGTATTTATAACATGTACAATATGTATTTAAAAAATTTAAATTCAGTTAAAAACCTATAAAACGCCATCAATACACAGTATCAGTAAACTCATGTATACCACTGAAAAATCCTAATTTCGAATATTAAATCAATATGATAACCTAAATCAGTCGTGTACAGTGGTGTCAGATATGTGTGTGTACATGTGGACGATGTCCACGTATCCGAGAACTGGACACAAGTGTCAATAAACGAAATATAGGAAGTATTAGGACACGGTGTAAAACACTCCTCGTGCGGCCATGTCGTGCACGATTGCACACCACACAGGGCACGAATACCCACGAGCTCAAGCACACACGTAGAGAGGGTATAGGGCTAGGGTTTCAAGTCCCAGATTCGTGTCCAAGTCGTGTCAGGACAGGACACGAATCTGTGTCAGTGAGCCCTGTTCGAGTGTAACAGTGTAGTGTAAAATCAGTACGATCATGTCTTCGTGTCCGATACAACAGAGGTGTCATAAAACTCGAGGGGGGAAGGAGTCTGTCAGTGATGGCCCCCACCTCTGTGCCAAGTGGTACGTATCCACGTGTCATAACCAAGGAGAAATAAGGGTTGGATAGCAGGGGACTCGATCGAGTCCTCGTGCACAGCGTACGTGTCCTGTTTGGACACGAAAATGCCATTCTTCGACTATGAGTCAAATAGATTTGGAATCCACACACCAAGGGCTACACAACCATGTAATTAATTTTGAATTTTACTAAAATGATTTTCTATGTGGCATTTCATTGAACACCAATATAAAAATACCGATACGTGTCCGATACGGACATGAAATGGACACAATTTCCTACCAAACTTGGGCTACACCTAGGGGAACCCTAAATGAATGCATCTATGGGAAGAAATCATGAATTTATTAGGGTTTGTAGGGTTTTATTTATCGAGTGTTCAAACTCAATAAAAAGGGTCCCGAAATAAGAAGTTCTCTTCTTCGAGCGATGTCCAAACGCGCTTCACTTCTTGCAAGCAAGCCCCCACTAGCCTCTACTTTTGAAATGGATCCTAATGCAAGAGAGTAGCCTCAATTTGGGGTCAATTTGGATAAAGGGGGAGGAATTTTGCGAAGAACAAGTTAGGGTTCTATGTTGGTGTGAAAAAGAGGCAAGGTTTTCTAAATGATACTTTATAGAAGGGGGATTACTATTTGTGGCTGCCATTAGATGAATTAGGATTAGGTTTTAGATGTAGATAAGTGGCTAGGGTTTGTCCACCCAATTCCAAGTCCTCCTATTGGTCCAATAGTCCTAAGGCTTTCTTTTTCACAAATATCCTAAGGGGGAAATATCCTATTTAGAAATATCTAGATATTGTTAACCTTGTCATTTAGTAGGTTATCCTAATCAAGATTCAAAGCTCAAGGCTAACCTAGATTAGGCTAAGATTCTAGGTCAAGTCTCAACTAAACAATTAGCACATATTTAATTAATAAAATTTTAAAATCACCAAAAAGTTAAAATGACCAAAATACCCTCAAGCCAAAAATGTGGTAGTGACAAGTCTACCCTCCTTAAAAGAATTTCGTCCTCGAAATTGAAAGGCGAAACTAAACTGATGAGAAGGATAGAAAATCATACCTCAAGGTCCAAAAAGATAAGGGTATCGCTCGCGCGCCTCATCCTCCCGCTCCCAGGTAGACTCTCCTGGAGAATGATGCCTCCATGCGATGCGAACCAAGGGTATCGTCTGGTTCCTTAGTACCTTCTCTCGTCGATCCAGAATCTCTAGAGGCTGCTCTGGATAGCTAAGAGTAGGTCCTACCTCAATCTCCGAATGATCGAGTACATGGCTAGGGTCCGCCACGTACCGTCTCAACTGCGACATATAAAATACGTTGTGGACTCCCACTAATACAGGTGAAAAATCTAGCCTATAAGCCACGTCACCGACTCTCCCGATGATAACGAAAGGTCCGATGAAGCGCGGGCTAAGCTTTCCACCTCCACCAAAATGTATGGTACCACTTGTCGGAGATATCCTCAGAAAAACTAGATATCTAACCTAATCACAAACACGGTCTTAAATTAACTATAATAATCAAACACGATCAATAAAATCACAAAACAACAATCCTACTTCTAATCCTATCTCTAAGTTGTACCTCAAACTCCAATGGAATACGGTGGCTATTGGTCCAAAGCCGATGTCTGTCCTGCGCCCTCGAAGTCGATCTCTGATGAGCTTCACCTTCTCGGCTGCATCCACAACCATCTCAGGTTTCAATAAACTTGCTCTCCCACGTCATCCCAAGACAAGGGTATACGACATCTACGCCCGTACAGTGCCTCGAACGATGACATCTCAATACTGGCCTGAAAACTGTTGTTGTAAGCAAACTCCACTAAGTGCAGGTGATCCTCCCACGATCCTCCGAAATCCAAGACACAAGTCCGCAGCATGTCATAGAGTGTCTGAATAGTCCTCTTTGACTGTTCGTCTGTCTGAGGGTGGTATGCAGTACTAAACTTGAGCTGAGTGCCTAAACTAGTCTGCAGACTCTAGTAGAAATAGAAAGTAAAATGACTATCCCGATCCGAGACAATGCTCACTGGAACTCCATGAATCCTGACGATCTGCCGCATATACATCCCTGCTACCCTCTCTGTAGACGTACCCACTTTAAATGACAAAAAGTAAGCTGATTTGGTCAATCTGTCTACGATGACCCAAATTACGTCTTTCCCTTCGGGTGTACGCGGCAATCCCGAAACAAAGTCCATCGTGATGTGCTCTCACTTCCACTCCGAAATAGGCAACGGCTACAACAAATCCCTATACATCTTGTTTGCACCTGGATACATAGAGTACCGAGATCGGTGGACCTCCTACATAACCTGCTCCCGAAGCTCTCCACTGGGCATACACAGTCTGGAACCGTGCCTCAATGCGCCATCCTCTGCAATGGTGAACTCCTTATCCACCAATCCTGCTCGAGCATGCTCTCGGATGTACCGCAGAACAACATCGTCGAACTGAGTCGACTTGATCCTCTCAATCAAGTCCGACTGAAACTACAGACCCCGCATCTGCATCTCCACTCCTGGCACTAGTACCTCGATCCCCAGGCTCTCCAGATCTGCTAGTAAGTGACGATCTGCCGTCAAACACATGGCTGTCGGATATCTACTCAAAGCATCGGCAACGACGTTGGCCTTCCCTGGATGATACTGTTGTGCAATGTCGAAGTCCTTCATCAACTCCAACCATCTACGATGCCTCATGTTCAGCTCCTTCTGTGTAAACACATACTTCAAGCTCTTGTGGTCTGTGAAGATCTCCACATGCTCTCTATATAGATAGTATTTCCACAATTTCAAGGCAAAAATAACTGTCGCCAACTCCAAGTCGTGGGTAGGGTAGTTCTTCTTATGCGAATGTAACTGCCTGGAAGCAAAGGCAATTACCTTCTCATGCTACTGTAAGACACAACCAAAACCCTTCCCCGAGGCGTCACAGTAGATAGTGAACCCGCCTAATCTTGATGGCAAGGTCAGAATCGGAGCTGTCGTCAAGCGTTTCTTCAACTCATCAAAAGCGACCTGACACTCCTCTGACCAGATAAACTCTGCGTCCTTCCGGGTCAGCCTAGTCAATGGCTCTACAACCCAGAAGAAATCCTGAACGAACCTCCTGTAGTAGCCCGCCAATCCTAGGAAGCTCCTGATCTCCGCAACTGAACTCGGTACTGCCCACGCCTCAACTGCCGTGATCTTCTTCTGGTCAACTGAGATCCCATCTCCAGTCACAACATGACCCAGGAAATCAACTCGGTCCAAGAAGAACTCACACTTCGAGAGCTTGCCATAAAGCTCCTCCTTCATGAGAGTCTCCAGAACCACTCTTAAATGCTCCTCATGCTCCTCTGCGATCTTCGAGTACACTAAGATATCATCGATGAACACCACCATAAACTTATCCAAGTACTGTTGGAACGCCTTGTTCATCAGGTTCATGAATACCGCCGGGGCATTAGTCAATCCAAACGGTATCACCATAAACTCGAACTGGCCGTACCACATCCTGAATGCTATCTTCGGGATATCCTTCCTCTTCACCTTCACCTGATGGTAACCTGACCTCAGATCAATCTTAAAAAATACCCTAGGTCCGGTCAACTGATCAAAGAGATCATCGATCCGCGGCAGCGGGTACCTATTCTTGATCGTAAGGTTGTTGAGTGCCCTGTAGTCGATACACATCCGTACCGACCCATCCTTCTTTGGTATAAAGGGCACTGGTGCACCCCATGGTGAAGAACTAGATCGGATGAAGCCCTTGTCCTGCAACTCATCCATCTGTTTCTTCAACTCCACCAACTCGCTGTTGTTCACCCTATAGATGTACTGAGATATCGGCTCTGCGCCGGGCACTAAGTCTATAGAGAACTCAATATATCTGTCCGGTAGAAGTCCTAGCAATTCCTCCGAAAAGACATCCATGAACTCTGCTATCAATGGATGTGGCACTGTCTGCTCCTCAACTGAAACTTCGCAGACGACTCCGCTGCTCTGCTCCGCCTACCGCTTGGCGAACTCGAACTTTGGCTCTCCTGGCGGACAGAAAAGAACTCTGCCACTGCGACAATCTATACTGGCATAGTGCCTGCTCAACCAATCCATCCCGAGTACTATATTATAGTTCGGTAGCACATCCAGTTCTCGGCCTCCCAAAACTACTCTTCGATCCTTGCAAATATCACTGACGAGGATAATGCCACCCCCGGTCGTGATCTTACAAGTCCTAGGCAATGATTCATAAGCAAGATGGTGTCGAATAGCAAAAGATACTAAAACAAAGCTATGGGATGTCCCAAAATCAAACAATACGAAAGCGGGAATGGGGTCAAGAAGAACAGAACTGCAATAAGATCTCCAATAGCATCTGTATCCTCCACTGCCATGGCGAATGCTCGCCTCTGCTGGCCTCCCCTGGCCTGCTGCTGATGCTAGATGAACCTCTGCTGCTGGGTCTGTAGGGCTAGTCCCTTCTGCTGGCCTACTAGAGCCTTGGCTCCTCCTCATTCTCTTGGCGTCGGACGAGCCGCCGCTACGGAACAGTCTCTTATCTAGTGGTCTGCCGAACCACACATCAGGCACCTGCCTAGCCTCTTCCTATAGTCATTCCACCCGTGTCCTGGCTTTTTGCAGAAAGGACAACTGGTGGTCTGCTGCTGCCTGGGGCCCTGCTGAAAAGGTGCTCGCCCCTGTCCTTGAGGCTACTGCTGGAACTGCCGCTGCTTCTGCTGCTGGAAGTGGGGCCTCTTGGCCGGACCACCGCTGCTACTGGCTCAATGGAAGTCTCGACCTCTCTTGAGCCTCAGCTCAAGATCATCCTCTGTCGCTAGGGCACCCACTAGAATCTTCTCAAAAGTGGCACTCCGGTCACTCTTGGTCAAGGACTAGACATCCTTGACTAACCCCTTCCGGAACCTTCGGGCCTTCACCGTCTCACTGAGCCCCTCAACAAATCTGCCAAGACGGCAGAACTTTCCAGCATACTCCTCGACAGAACGACTGCCCTGAACTAGGCTCTCAAACTGCGTCTCCAGGGCGCCAAGAGCTGTGTCAGGAAAAAATTCTCCTTGAATAGCTTCTTGAAGGCTGCCCAAGTCTGTCCCTCGGTCCCCACTCTAGGGTCCGTTTGATACCAAGTTCGGGCCAGGTCCTGCATCTGGCTGCCTGCCGCCTCGATCTGAAGTCGGGCTGGTATCTCCGCCAGCCGAAATATCTCCTCGATATGCTCGATCCAATCATCACCATATAAGATCCCCTCTGTGCCGCAGAAGTCCCGCGGACGCATCTTTTGGAAGTCCTGGATCCCTGGTGTCTTCGGCTGATATGGCTGCATCTGGGCTGCCTGCGATTGTGTGATAACTCTCTCCACAGTCGTCAGGATAAGCTGATGGGCATTCTCTATCTTCTGCTGGAAATGAGCGGTCTGCTATCGCTGGGCCTCCACCATCCTCTGGAAGAAATCGAATAACTGCCCGGCGTTAACTGATCCGGAAGGTGGCTGCTGCCGAGGGAAATCAGGAATGACGTGGGAAAGTCTCTATACAGGCGGAGGTGTACCTCCAAATGCAGCAGAAATGCCAACCTAAATCGGCACAACAGGAACTGCGATCTCGTGGCCCTGCTGAACAGGACAAGAGGTGGCCGACCTCTCGATAGTATCCCCCTGGCCGGAGCGATGAGATCGTGTCTCCATAACCATCCTGAAGACAGATCAAAACAGAAACAATTACTGAGAATGAAGCAAAAAATCAAAGGTGGACAGTTTATTTATTCAAAGAAAAATATTTAATCAACAAGAATTTAGATGGCAAATATTGGATCAGAGTTTTCCTAACGTGATTGAGTACCTCAAAACTATATCCAATATCCTGCTGTAGGCTGTAGTGATACTCTAGTTCGAATACCACTACAAATCTAGACCTGCATGGGCCACCACTAAAAACGTGTCACGACCCGCACCCAGTGTAAGGGCACGAAAAGTGGGTACGTCCAGCCTACGTCGCAGTGCCGACGGTAGAACACTGTTCTAGGTCACAACATGTAACACAACATAAGTATAACTGCACAAGATATACTCTCTGCACGGAGGACAAATAGAAGGTACATCTCAATCACAATCTAAGGTAGAAATAGCACGATATCATAGATATGAAATCTCAAAGGAAATACAAACAGAAAAAAAAAAAGTCTAAGTGTTATACGACACAATAACAAAACAAACATAGTACATCTCAAGTCTCAAATACAACAACATAGTAAGATAAAGCCTAACCAAACTAGTCTAGGCAGTAGGGGTGATGTCATCAGCTAGAGCTTCGTCCTCCTGAGAGTCCAGCTCGTAAGTGTCGTCTAGGACTGCTCCATAGTACGTAGGACAGAAATCCTCGGCGTCATCTGTAATATTTTTAACAGGTCAAGTCAGGACAGGAACGAGCACAATACATCTCATGCAATTCATATTATGGCAGGAATGTAAAACATACAGAAGAGTAAGATACACGAACTGTAAGAAGATGTACATAAAACAAGAGAGATATTTGTTAACTGGAAATACATACATGATAAGTAAGAACTATAAGTGACTGGTGATTCAGAGCACAAGACGGTTATGTAAATGGCACGATATTGCACACGAGTAATCTACAGTGGTTCACACGATTTAGATTGATCACATAACCACTTCTACTCCCCCGTCTCCAATCAATACACAAGGATCCAGTCAAGTTATGTTATTGCACACGAAGTATAGTTGTACACGATGATCATGTGGGCACATGAGAGTACACGATTTCACACGATTTGTACACGAATAACACGAACACATGGAGTACACGATGTCCATGATAAAGTACACGAACACGAAATATTCGATGTATCCGCTAAGGGGATAACATCGCATGAAAAGATCCACATAGTACCATTCCGTGATAACAAGTGTCAACATCAAGTAAAGTATTCTAGAGCATGAATATAGGTCCTAGTAAGTATGAAAAGATCAGAGAATGTACTGGCTTGAAATCCGAATGTCTGTAAGAAAATAAAGTCTGAAGCGAGGTAACTGAGTCCTATTTAGAGCAACACAAGTCATGATGTATTTAATATAAGGTAAATGAAGCTTGTAATACAATCTATATGATTTTTAGGTCAATCTAGGTCAAAGTCAAACTTGGTCAACTCTGGGTCAACCTTAGGGTTTGGTCAACTAGATCAATCTTAGTCAACTATGTCAAACTAGATAGGGTTTAGTCAACAAGGTTAAACTATTCTAGATTTAGTCAACTTAAGTCTAACCCAAGTCTAAACAAGTCAACCACATGTTATTAAGCTAGTATACAAATCACAAGGTAAAAATATACTTAACATGCACTAAGCTATTCACATCACTAATACATATATCAAGTCACTCTCACAAGGTACATTAGCATACACATTTAGGTAGCTATATATGCATACATACCTCCTCATAGCATTATTCATATACATAGTTATATTGGAAGCTATATACATATGCACACACACACACACACACACACACACACACACACACACACACACACACATATATATATATATATATACACATATACATATAGAGAATGAAAATGGCAAGAGAGCGTGTGTGTGTGGGTGTGTGATTTAGAAAGAGGGATGTGTGAGTGTGCTGGATAGTAAGGGACATGGACAATTAAATTGTAGGGGTAATATATAACATACACATTTCATATATATAAACTAGCATATATCAAGGTACTTATATATTATCCTAACCAATATACATATAGAGATTAATGAGGATCATGAAATATATACACATATACAACCATAAATATAGAGAGAGAGGAAAGGAAATGAAGGGTGTGAGGTCTCAGGTTTTATGCAATTTGGAAATCTCAGTTAACTGAAATAGTTCTCAGGTTTTCTGTATACATTCAGTTAACTAAACCCAAACTCATTTACATACATCAAATTTCAATTAACAGTTTCATATAAAACTCTAACCCCTACTTTCTGTTAATTAGTGAAATGCAATTACATACATACAATCAGTTAACTCCCAGGTTTATATGTAAGAGGTGATCTCAAGTTTTGAATCTTTCATCTCAGTTAACCTTTTTATAATGAAATAATTCTCAGTTTTCATCATAAAGGAATTAACTCAATATCTCAGTTTAACAAAAAATTTCAGGTTCTCAGGTTCAATGACAAAATCCAACTCCATATGAATATCAGTACACTTGAACTCAACATCAACCCAAAACTAATTTTCTCAGTTTCAACATAAGGGATTAATTCTCAGTATCTCAGTTTAAACATTTGAAATAAATTCTCTGGTTTCTTAGGTTCTACTACTGTTCAGTCATGCAACTTGTGAAATTCGAATACAATACAGTCCCTTCAAATTTCCAGTTATCTACGCATCTATCAATGTATTTGTCACATATACAATATGTATTTAAACAATTTAAATTCAGTTAAAAACACATAAAACCCCATCAATACTCAGTATCAGTAAACTCATGTACACCACTGTAAAATCCCAATTTTGAATATTAAATCAATATGAAAACCTAAATCAGTCGTGTACTGTGGTGTCAGGTATATGTGTGTAGATGGTCGGATTGGCCGTCTCTCATCGTGATTAAGATGGAGCATATTTGGGTGCACATGTAGAAGATTCGGCCACATTCTTGCCCTTCTCAACAGAAGAACGTTTGGGGGCCATTGACAGTTGTCGAAGAAAGTTTGTGAAGAAAGAAAGGAGATAAACTTTTCTTAGATGGGAAGAATTCTAACTTTTGGTAAAAAATCAAAGAGATCAAAGAGTACGGCAATTAATAGCTTTGTGAACAAACAGTTGCGCAACTTGTGCTGAAGAATCGGGCTCGAATTTGACTGGCGCAACCCAGACAAAACTATTCTAATTCAAAGTATTTCAAAACTCAGAAGTTTTTCAAGTTTTGAAAACTTTGAAGGGGTATTGTAGAGGCTAAAAATCCAGCTATGCTACTCATCCAGAAGTCATATCATCAAGCTGTGCCACATCAATAGGTTGTGCCACATCAATAGGTTGTGCAACATTAGGTTGCGCCAATTTCAGGTTGCGCCAACATCTGTTTACGCAGGAGACAGGTTACGCGAGAGCCACGTGGCAGTCTCCTCAAAAAATTATAACGGCATCATTATTGTCTGACAGCTGACAACACGCATATCAAGGAGAATTCGTTCGAACCTCGTACAACATGAAGCTCGAGAAGATTTGGTCAGATTTGATAACAGTTAGCAGTTCGCACAATGTGTCAGGGTGCACGAGGATGCACTTATGCGCAAGTTGAAGATGACAACTATCAGTTCGCGCAACGTGTCAGGGTGTGGGAGGATGTACTTAGGCGCAAGTTGAAGATAACAGCTAGCAGTTTGCGCAACGTGTTAGTTGGTGCAACCGCTCACGCAAGTTGCTACATTGTGCCCCCGTGCAACCTGATGAAGCTCGCACAATTTGATCGAATTGAGGTTCAGAGCAGGGTAACATGGCGTGTATGCTACTAACTTCGTAGAACGTGTCCACTCACTGCCCACGACCACGCGTATCTCACTCAAATGATGCCACACGTCCCTAGCAATTAGTGCAACCACTCGTGCAAGTGAATAGGATGCGTGCAACCTGAAGTGCACGCAACCCAGAATAACTACTAAACTGTTATTTCAAAGAACTCTATAGATAGAGTTTTAAATCAGTCTCAAAGTATGATGAATGATCATAATTTCCTGCTAAAGTGCTGTTGCATCCTCCAGAGGCTCTGGTCTTCGACATCACATCGTCCAAGAGATAAAGTGATCATCTTCTGATCAGATTCCTATAGTTGTACTTCCCCAGAAATCAATTCTACTTTTGTACTCTTTCTCAGTTTGTAGAAATCAAACCTTTTGGTTTTTGCAAACAACATTCATGCCCCAACCTTCAAAGGGCCATGATGCGACAGTCGGATGAAGGAATTTCGATGGTTGGTAGATAAAGTCTGAATGGATTTGATATGCTAGGCATTTTCTTGCATATTCAATGGCATCTGATACCATAGTTGGCTAATAGTAGCCTATATATGTCGAATACGATCATGTAGTTTAGGACCGGGCTGATGCACACTGCAGACACCATCGTGAGATTAACGAAATATTTGTTTTGCTTTATCTTCCGCAAGACAACGTAGAAGTAAACCGTCAAATGTTCACCGATAGAGTATTTTGGAGGTGCTTGTAATAAAACCGGACCGATCTGTCACGACCCCTACCCACTGTGAGGGTACGAGAACGTAACAGCGCCCAGCCTACGCCGCAGTATCGGCGGTAGAACGTTGTTCTAGGTCATGAACTATAACTAATATAATATGAATACTCTCCATAAGGAGGCCAACACAGAGGTACAACTCAATCATAATCTAAGGTAGAATATAGCATGATGAAATAGATAAGAAACCCTCGATTGAGGTACAACAGAAATGAATAACATTCTCAACATCTCTAAAAAATATACAAACTCTGGAATCAAGGACAACAACTAAACATGAAAAGAAAATAGTCTAAGCTATCTATACTAAGCAAGGTATCGTCCTCAGCAGCTGCCTGAACCTCCCCAGGGGTCCAGATCGCGAGTGTCGTCTAGGCAAGTTCCAAAGTAAGGGGTGCAGGGTTCCTCATCATCCTCTGTAAAATTTTCAACAGGTCCAGTCAGGACGGGAGCAAGCACAATACATCTCAGCAGTTCATAGCAGGTTAGAAAATATAATCATGCGGTAAAGTAAGATATAGATACTGAAGGAAATACAGTATATAAACAAAGAGAGAACTGTAATAGAAATATCTACTATAAGTAGAGAGCTACCAGTGACTAGTGATTTAGAGTACAAAGTCGACATGTGAACGGCTTGATTTGTACATGGCTATACTAAAGAGGCGTACATGGCTATTCTACATTGGATTTGTTCGCATGGCTATTTATACTCTCCCGTACCCCCAATTAATATACAAGGATCCAACCAGGTTATGTTATGATTCTATGTAACAGCCTCCGAAGGATGGTAAGCCCTCAAAGGGTGATATGCCCCCAAAGGGTGATAAGCCCCCAAAGGGTGATAAGCCCCTAAAGGGTGGTACATAGTAGTCCCATAAATGGGATAAGGATTCAAAGAAGACTCTGTGATCATATGGGTATATGTCACAAGTGATCAAAGAACCAAAGAAGCACAGTGATACGCCATGTAAGTGAAACGCACAGAACATAGAGTACCCCGATGGTCCCAGAAGGGATAACATCTCAGGGAGGGATCCATATTGTACTAATCCGTGTGACCAATGTGACAGTATCAAGTAAAGTAATTTAATACAGAAAAATAATTCTAAGAAGGATATGAAATGATTAGAAAATGTACTCGTCTCGTATCTGAATGTCTGAAGAAAATGTACCATCCGAGATGAGGTATCTGGCTCCTAGTTTGAGCAACACAAGTCACAGCAAGTCCAGAATGATAATAAGATGCACTACAATGCGTTCTACATGAATCTAGGCCAATCTAGACCAAAGTCAACTCTTGGTCAACTCTGGTCAACCCTAGAAGTCAAACTAGGTCAACCAAGTCAAACCTAAGTCAAACTAGTCTATACTAGGCTAACAAGGCTATTCTAAGTCTAACAAGACTACACTAGTCTATTCTAGGCTCACTAGCTAAGCAGATACGACTATAGGCCATAGGCTAAAAGACTAGGCCATGGGCCAATAGGCAATACCATGCTTAATCATCCTACAAAACATCTATACACCTAACACATATATATATCTAATATATAATAAACATAGATATCACTATATACTCTAATATAGGAATACACATATATCTATTTAGATAAGCTAATAGGAAATTACATATCGATGTGGCTATTCAATTTAACATAGCCTACACAACTAAATATAGAAAACACATATTAGTATATAGACTAACCTACCATATACATGCACATGTCAATACATATACATATACATATACATAGAGAGGGAAATCATGTATGCTAGTGTGCGTGAACTCAAGTGTGTGATACATGTGTGTTTGGTGTGACTTGATAGTGTGTGAGTCTTAGACACTAGGGTGTATGATAGATGCATGTGTGCTAATGTGTGTGTGTGTGAGTGAAGTGGGAGTGTATACAATGTAAATTATGAAATTAAACAGTGACATTAGGCTAAACAGTGAGGCATTCAAGTGTGTGTGTCATGCTAGAGTGTGTGTGTGTGATACATGGCATGTGAGTGTGGTGCCAAGGAGTGTGGTGTGTGTGATAGGATGTTAGACATGAAAACAGTGGGTGTGAGAGGGAAATTAGTGAGTGTGAGAGTGTTCAAGTGTGTGTGTGTAGAGGAGTCAAGAGAACAGTGTGATAGATAAGTGAGGGTGAGACATGTGTGAAAACAGTGAGATATTGAGTGTGAAACAGTGAGAAATCAGTGAGGCACAAAGCAAAATCTGGAAAAAATATACTAGGACACACTCCCATTCAAAACAGTTAACACATAGAAGAACCCCCCCTTTTCAAATCAGTCCACACAACTCAGAAATCAGTTTACAGTTTCCCCCCTTCAAATCATTCTCAGATTTCACATTAATCAAACAGCCCAACCAACTCATATTTAGCACATAAAACCAATTAAACAGTCCCTAAATCTCAGAAAAATAGTTCCTATTTGAAATTCCAGATTTTGAATCCCACACACATCCAAACAACCCAATTTTCCTCATACAATTAGAAATCACATAGGTGAACAAGTTAGAGGTTTAATATCATGCAAATAACAGTGTTTAATGGGTTAAAATGACTGCCAAAATTGAATTTCAAAATCTAGAAATAAACAGTAATTAGGGACAGTTAATGAGTATCCGGAATAATAGGGAAAATTGGGAATTCGACATGAAAATCAATTTAAAATGCTAACTAATGGTTGGTAATGTGAGAACACATTATGTACGTGTCATGTGGTGTGTTTGTGTCCACAAAAGTGGACACAAACGTGTCCAATCAAAAGAAAACCAAAAACAAGAAATCTGGATACAGTGTGACAGTAAGCAGCGTACACGTGTTCACGGTGTCCGTGCACTTGACACAAAGCGACACAAGCCACGTGGTCGTATCCATGTGTTAACCTAGACTAGGGCTAGGGATAGGACACCCTGCCACGTGTCCACGTCGCGTGTACACGACACAAAACTAGCATATCAGTGGTCGATTGACATCCGACAGAAATAGTGCACAAATCAGTGCACGTGCTCGTGCATGTCCGACACGACACGTGGGG
Source organism: Iris pallida (assembly GCA_029216955.1). NCBI lineage: Eukaryota > Viridiplantae > Streptophyta > Magnoliopsida > Asparagales > Iridaceae > Iris > Iris pallida. The sequence continues at coordinate 54,587,322 of JANAVB010016197.1, read as the reverse complement.
CTCTAAAACTTGGGGAGCCCCGTGTCAGTGTTGGCCCCGAGCCACACGCCAAGTCTCATATGTCGGGGAGGCGTGTCCGTGTCGCAATCGCGCCCGAGCAGCAGGGCATGCACAGTACCTGTGCACGCGCGCACGCGACCACGTGTTCGCATGTCCGTGTAGACTCGACACAATACTAAGACGACACAAGGACACCAGAAACGTGTAAGCGAGACCCAAATCTAATTTTCTATTCAAACACAATCTCAAAAATCACACGAAATGCCCATTGGGGTATTTCATCAAACACTTACAACTAGACACTGATACGTATCTAATTAGGTCACGAAATGGACACGAATTTTGGGGCTTCCTATTCCTACAGTTAGGTTAGGTCTAGGGCTCCCTAAATATGAAATAAAATCAAAATTCTATGGAGAGAATTGAAAGTTACCTATATGTGACAAAATCCTCAAAAAAGCTTCAAAGAGAGGTGCTCCTCTTGATGGCCAAACTCCTCAAATGTGCTCCCAAGCTGAGAATACTCATAACCAACGTCAAGAGGAGCAAAATTAGAACCCAATGCAATTGGTTTGGGGGAAAAAGGATTTAAAATGGATTTACTATGATTTATTGAAGATGGGGGCTTACCTCTTTCTAAAACTTGGCAAAAATCCTAATGGAGGCTAGCCCTAACTTTGAGGGGTTTAAACAGGATGGGGGAGACTATTATGACCAGCCATGGGCTGATTAGAATTAGGGTTAGCTACATGGTGTGGGCCTATAGGCTTTAAGTCTCAAGTCATTAGTCATGACTTATGGAATCATAAGCCATTCTAGCCTAATCAATTCCTAATCTCCCCAAACAAGTTTCAATGAGTTAAACCTCACTAACTTAAGTCAAACCAAGGTTACTTAACCTAACCAAGTGGTCATAACCTAGGTTAATCTCTAGGTTAGTCTCCTAGTCAACACTAGTCAAAGTCAACTATAGGCCCAAAATCAATTATACTAAAAATCCCTAAAAATCACTAATAATCATATTAATTCTAATAAACCTAAATAATACATAATAATTCCAAATAATTCCCAAAATTACAAAAATGACTAAAATACCCCTCAATCTAGAAATGATAAATGAAATACCCTAATCACATGGTTAGGCTCTAGGGTTACACTAGCAAGACACCAAATCATAAGTCATAATTTAAAATAGTTTTAAAATAATTAAAAATCAATAAAAATCATAAAAAATTTTAAATACCATAATTAAATAAATTAAAATACAAAATTTCAAAATTACCCTCATTTGAAAAAACTGGGTGTTACAATCCTACCCACCTTATAAAAATTTTGTCCTCGAAATTAAGATGGTAGCAGTCCTTCTAAGTCAAACACCCCACAATCAAAGTCTCAAACATATCATCAGATAATCGTATACGTTTGTCCAAAATCATGATACTCAAAATCTTCGTCGTGCTAGTGAGCAAGGCTACGATAATCACAGAGTCCTCGACTAAGTCACATATCTCTAGAAGCATGGTATTTAAATTTTTTGCATTGCCGCATGCTTGGCAGCGAAAACCTTAAATTCCCACACCCGAGAAATACGTCCTAAATCTGACTATATGTCCTCACTATGACAGCTAAATACGACTATCGAAGATTCTAGAGTCCATAACTGGGTGACCTAGCCCATATGATTTATCTCAGAAGAAATCAAACATAACACAAGAACAACAGAACAAAATTGATAAATCAACAAAGAACAGAAGGAATCGAAATTTCAAGGCAGTTATAAGAGGCAATTGCAGAATTTGAGTCAAAAGAACGGAACTTACAACTAGATCTCCAACGACCTGAGCATCCTCGACTGTCCTGGCGAAAGCTCGCCCTTGCTGGCCTCCCCTGCTACTGATGCTGCATATACCTCTGCTGCTGAGTCGGTAAGGGTAATCCCCTTTGCTGGCCTACCGGGGCCCTAGCTCCTACTCCTTGAACTGTCTGTCCCGATGACTCGGGACACTCTCTCAGACAATGATCGGATCCTCCGCAAAGCAAACATCTGCCCAGCCTCTTCCGGTATTCGCCCCAAGAGTGCCCTGGTCTCTTGCAAAAAGGGCAAATGATAACAAGCTGCTGTCCCGGGGTCTGCTGCTGCCACTGCGGCTGCTGCGCCTGCTGAAAGGGTACACGGTCCTGAAACTGCCGTTGCTGAAGGTTGACCCTCGACTGCTGGTACTGCTGCTGAAACTATAAAGGTAGCATCTGCTGCTGAAATTGTAGGGGTAGCATCTGCTGTGGATACTGTGGCTGAATCTGCAAGCGGGGCATCTGATGCGGATACTGTTGCTGAATTTGCAGGTTGGGCCTCTTGGCCGGGCCTGCACTGCTACTAGCTCCCTGAGTGTCTCGTATCCTCTTCTTCTTCAGTCCAAGATCGTCCTCCACTATCACGGCTCCTACCAGAATCTGCTCGAAAGTGGCATCGCGGCCGCTCTTGGTATATGACTTGATCTCCTTGATCAAACCCCTGCGGAACCTCCTCGCCTTCCCGACCTCAGTATGATCCTCGATGAATCTGCTCAAACGGCTGAACTCTCCAGCGTACTCCTCAACGGTATGGTTCCCTTGAACCAAACTCTCGAACTGCACCTCCAAAGCACGGAGTGCGATATCAGGAAAGAATTTTTCCTTGAACAGTTTCTTGAACGCTGACAAGTCTGACCGGCTGTACTAACCCTCGGGTCCGTCTGGTACCAGGTACGGGCCAAGTCCTGCATCTGACTGGCGGCTGCCTCGATCTGTAATCCTGCTGGTATCTGTGCCAATTGGAATATCTCCTCAATGTGCTCTATCCAATCGTCAGCGTATATGATGCCCTCTGTACCCTTGAAGTCTCGGGGTCCCATCTTCTTGAAGGAATGGATGTCTGGAGTCCTCGGCTGATACGACTGCATCTGGCCTCCCTGTGGCTGAGCAGCCACCAGCTCTACTGTCGTCCTGACTAACTGGTGAATATCTTGTATGCTCTGTCGGATATCAGCAGACTGGCTCTACTGTATCTGTTGCTAAAACTCCATGAATCGCTGGAAGAGGGTAAATATCTGAGCCGCATCTACTGTCCCTGAAGGTAACTGCTGCTGGTACATATCTGGAATGACGAGGGAAGACCTCCGGACAGGTGGAGGTGCACTCCCAAAAGCTGCAGAAGCTCCTATATGAGCAAAAATAGAGGGTACTGTGGTCCCAGCATCCACAACCGGGTGAGGGGTGGTAGGCCTCTCACCAGCGTCTGCTGAGCCAGAGCGATGCGATCGTGTCTCAATCACCATCTTGGAGACAGATCAAACAAGGAATCAATACTGAGATAGAAACGATAATTCAAGGTAGTACAATTATTCAAGGAAGCAATCTTCAACAGGAATTTAGATGGCAAGAATCCAGTTAAAAGTCTTTTTCCTAATGTGATTGAGTACCACAAAATAATCCTAGTCCTACTGTAGGCTGTAGTGATACTTTGATTCGAATACCACTACATAAAGTAGACCTGCATGGGCCACCACTAAAAACGTGTCACGACCCGCACCCACTGTGAGGGTACGAGAACGTAACAGCGCCCAGCCTACGCCGCAGTATCGACGGTAGAACGCTGTTCTAGGTCATGAACTATAACTAATATAATATGAATACTCTTCATAAGGAGGCCAACACAGAGGTACAACTCAATCACAATCTAAGGTAGAATGTAGCACGATGAAATAGATAAGAAACCATCAATTGAGGTACAACAGAAATGAATAACAATCTCAACATCTCTAAAAAAAATACAAACTCTAGAATCAAGGACAACAACTAAACATGAAAAGGAAACAGTCTAAGCTATCTATACTAAGCAAGGTATCGTCCTCAGCAGCTGCCTGAACCTCCCTAGGGGTCCAGGTCGCGAGTGTCGTCTAGGCAAGCTCCAAAGTAAGGGTTGCAGGGTTCCTCATCATCCTCTGTAAAATTTTTAACAGGTCCAGTCAGGACGGGAGCGAGCACAATACATCTCAGCAGTTCATAGCAGGTTAGAAAATATAATTATACAGTAAAGTAAGATATAGATACTGAAGGAAATACAGTATGTAAACAGAGAGAGAACTGTAATAGAAATATCTACTATAAGTAGAGAGCTACCAGTGACAAGTGATTTAGAGTACAAAGTCGACATGCGAACGGCTTGATTTGTACATGGCTATACTAAAGAGGCGTACATGGCTATTCTACTTTGGAATTGTTCACATGGCTATTTATACGTACACAAGTATCCAACCAGGTTATGTTATGATTCTATGTAACAGCCCCCAAAGGGTGATAAGCCCCCAAAGGGTGATAAGCCCCTAAAGGGTGATAAGCCCCCAAAGGGTGGTACATAGTATTTCCATAAATAGGATAAGGATTCAAAGAAGACTCTGTGATCATATGGGTATATGTCACAAGTTATCAAAGAACCAAAGAAGCATAGTGATACGCCATGTAAGTGAAACGTACAGAACATAGAGTACCCCGATGCTCCCTGAAGGGATAACATCTCAGGGAGGGATCCATAATGTACTAATCCGTGTGACCAACGTGACAATATCAAGTAAAGTAATTTAATGCAGGAAAATAATTCTAAGCAGGATATGAAATGATCAGAGAATGTACTCGCCTCGTATCTGAATGTCTGAAGTAAATGTACCATCCGAGATGAGGTACCTAGCTCCTAGTTAGAGCAACACAAGTCACAACAAGTCCAGAATGGTAATAAGATGCACTACAATACGTTCTACATGAATCTAGGTCAATCTAGACCAAAGTCAACTCTTGGTCAACTCTGGTCAACCCTAGAAGTCAAACTAGGTCAACCAAGTCAAACCTAAGTCAAACTAGTCTATACTAGGCTATTCTAAGTCTAACAAGACTACACTAGTCTATTCTAGGCTCACTAGCTAAGCAGATACGACCATAGGCCATAGGCTAAAAGACTAGGCCATGGGCCAATAGGCAATACCATGCTTAATCATCCTACAAAACATCTATACACCTAACACATATATATATATCTAATATATAATAAACATAGATATCATTATATACTCTAATATAGGAATACACATATATCTATTTATATAAGCTAATAGGAAATCATATATCGATGTGGCTATTCAATTTAACATAGCCTACACAACTTAATATAGAAAACACATATTAGTATATAGACTAACCTACCATATACATGCACATATCAATATATATACATATACATATACATAGAGAGGGAAATCATGTACATAAAAAAAATATATACATAGAGAGGGAAATCATGTATGCTAGTGTGTGTGAACTCAAGTGTGTGATACATGTGTGTATGGTGTGACTTGATAGTGTATGAGTCTTAGACACTAGGGTGTGTGATAGATGCATGTGTGCTAATGTGTGTGTGTGAGTGAAGTGAGAGTGTATACAATGTAAATTCTGAAATTAAATAGTGACATTAGGCTAAACAGTGAGGCATTCAAGTGTGTGTGTCATGCTAGAGTGTGTGTGTGTGATACATGGCATGTGAGTGTGGTGCCAATGTCATGACCCGCACCCACTGTGAGGGTACGAGAACGTAACAACGCCCAGCCTACGCCGCAGTGTCGGCGGTAGAACGATGTTCTAGGTCATGAACTATAACTTACATAATATGAATACTCTCCATAAGGAGGCCAATACAGAGGTACAACTCAATCACAATCTAGGGTAGAATGTAGCACGATGAAATAGATAAGAAATCCTCAACTGAGGTACAACAGAAAAGAAATACAAGTCTCATCAACTCTAAAATATACAACTCTGAATATAAGACAACAGCTAAACATGAAAAGAAAGGACAGTCTAAGCTATCTACACTATACAAGGTATCATCCTGAGCAGCTGCCTGAACCTCTCCAGGGGTCCAGGTCGCGAGTGTCAACTAGGCAAACTCCAAGTAATGGTGCAGGGTGCCTCATCATCCTCTGTAAAATTTTCAACAGGTCCAGTCAGGATGGGAGCGAGCACAAAACATCTCACGCAGTTCATATCGAGTTAGGAAATATAAAGCATGCAATAGAGTAAAGTACATGAAACGCTGAAAGAAGAAAATATATGAAAAATAGTAGAGATTTGATAACAGAAAATATCTAAATATGATAAGTAAGAACTGTAAAGAACATGTGATTTTAGAGTACAATCTGGTTATGTAAACGGGCTAGGAAAATACAATGGTAACTCCATTGTACGTGGGTGTACAATAGACATATACAATAGTTATACAATATTGTACAATAGGATTTGAGTACATAACCAATTCTACTCTCCCTCCCCAATCAATACACAAGGATCTACTCCAGTTACGTTATCTTATACAATAGTGTACAATGTTATACAATGGATGTACAATGTTATACAATAGTGTACAATGGTCTATCCCTGGGGCTCATATGATAATGAGAGTACAATATGCACAATGAGTATACAAGGATATAGGTATTCAATAAATACAATATGGAAGTGAAACACACATCACAATATGTATTTAGTGAATACAAGGAGATAACATCTCAAAAGAAGATCCATATAGTACCAATCCGTGATAACAGTCATGTCAGCATGAAGTACAGTAATCTAGAGCAAGAATATAAATCCATACAAGTATGAAACGGTCAGAGAATGTACTCGCCTGGTATCTGAATGTCTGAAGTAAATGTACTGTCCGAGATGAGTTACCTGACTCCTAGTTAGAGCAACACAAGTCAAGATGTATACATGGGATGATAAATTTAATCTACGATGTGTCTGTATGCTGTCTAGGTCAAAATAGACTAAAGTCAACACTTGGTCAACTCCAGTCAACTACACCAGTCAACTAGGTCAACTAGGCCACTCCTAACTCCAGCAAGTCTAATAAGTCTCACTAGGCCTAACCAAGCCTAGTCTAGCAATTACACACCAATCACAAGGCTATACAAGCCAACACAAGTCACACATCAAGATACATCACTATCATGCATATTCGATATTATATATATATATATATATATATATATATATATATAAGAGAAAAGAACTAACATTTAAAGCTATGTGTGTGTGTGTGTGAACATGGAGGTGTACATGAAAAGAGAAATCAATACTAGTTATGAGTTTACACTACACATGGCACAAAACTAACTCATCTTCATTACACATGTATTTATACTTAACATGCATGGCTACAAGTATACATCTATATACATTAGAGTAGAGACTATTTAAGTTATAACTAACATGCATCTATACTTTACATAAATCTATATATATTATAGCAATCATTTAGAGAAGGGTTACATGGCATGGTGGTAAAATGGAAGGATTTGGTGGAGAAATTGCTAGGAATTGCTCTCTAGGAATTTGAGGAAGAACAAGAGAGAGAAAAATAGATGGATAATGACAAATGGGAGGCTCAACCCTATCCTTATTGTGGCTGGCCAAAAAGGTGGTTTTGTCATATTAGGAAAGGTCCAAAAGCCCCTACTAACCTATTCTATGAGTATTAGGAAAGGGCTAATTGGTTGGGGCTAAATTAGTCATTCTAAAGTCTCTAATCACACTAACCTTATCCATAATAATTAGTCTAACCTCTAACTAAAATATTTCTATCATGTGGACTAAAATTAATATCATGTGGGCCATGCCTAACTAGTGTGTGGGTCCACTAAAGTCAACACTACCCCCGGGTTCCCGTTTCAAGTCGGATTGAGCTGAAATTCGAACCCGACTCAAATAATCCCAAAACAATATCATAAATAAAAAAATAAATTTCAAAAAAAATATTTCAAAAATACAAAATGACAAAAATACCCATGTTCCTGAAAACTAAGGGTGACAAATTTCCTCGAAATTAAAACCAAACAATAGTAAATGTCAAAATCACGAGTCATAATTTTAAATAGTTTAAAAATGATTAAAAATCACCAAAAATCATAATATGAAATAATAATCAATAAATAATAATTATAATTACAAAATTTCAAAATTACCCTCATTTGGAAAACTGGGTGTTACAGCCAAGGAGTGTGGTGTGTGTGATACATGGCATGTGAGTGTGGTGCCAAGGAGTATGGTGTGTGTGATAGGATATTAGACATGAAAACAGTGGGTGTGAGAGGGAAATTAGTGAGTGTGAGAGTGTTCAAGTGTGTGTGTGTAGAGGAGTCAAGAGAACAGTGTGATAGATAAGTGAGGGTGAGACATGTGTGAAAACAGTAAGATATTGAGTGTGAAACAGTGAGAAATCAGTGAGGCACAAAGCAAAATCTGGAAACAATATACTAGGACACACTTCCATTCAAAACAGTTAACACATAGAAGAACCCCCCTTTTTAAATCAGTCCACACAACTCAAAAATCAGTTTACAGTTTCCCCCTTCAAATCATTCTCAGATTTCACATTAATCAAACAGCCCAACTAACTCATATTTAGCACATAAAACCAATTAAACAGTCCCTAAATCTCAGAAAAATAGTTCCTATTTGAAATTCCAGATTTTGAATCCCACACACATCCAAACAACCCAATTTTCCTCATACAATTAGAAATCACATAGGTGAACAAGTTAGAGGTTTAATATCATGCAAATAACAGTATTTAATGGGTTAAAATGACTGCCAAAATTGAATTTCGAAATTTGGAAATAAACAGAAATTCGGGACAGTTAATGAGTATCAGGAATAATAGGGAAAATTGAGAATTCGACATGAAAATCAATTTAAAATGCTAACTAATGGTTGGTAATGTGAGAACACATTATGTACGTGTCATGTGGTGTGTTTGTGTCCACCAAAGTGGACACAAACATATCCAATCAAAATAAAACCAAAAATAGGAAATCTGGACACAGTGTGACAGTAAGCAGCGTGCACGTGTTCACGGTGTCCGTGCACTCGACACAAAGCGACACAAGCCACGTGGTCGTGTCCACGTGTCAACCTAGACTAGGGCTAGGGATAGGACACCCTGCCACGTGTCCACGTCGCGTGTATGCGACACAAAACTAGCGTATCAGTGGTCGATTGACAGCCGACTGAAACAGTGCACAAATCAGTGCACGTGCTCGTGCGTATCCGACACGACACATGGGGCTCTAAAACTTGGGGAGCCCCATGCCAATATTGGCCCTGAGCCACATGCCAAGTCTCACGTGCCGGGAAGGCATGTCCGTGTCGCAATCGCGCCCGAGCAGCTGGGCATGCACAGTTCCTGTGCACGCACACGCGCGACCACGTGTTTGCGTGTCCGTGTGGACTCGACACGACACTAAGATGACACAAGGATACCAGAAACATGTAAGCGAGACCCAAATCTAATTTTCTATTCAAATACAATCTCAAAAATCACACGAAATGCCCATTGGGGTATTTCATCAAACACTTACAACTAGACACAGATACGTGTCCAATTAGGACACGAAATGGACACAAATTTTGGGGCTTCCTATTCCTACAGTTAGGTTAGGTCTAGGGCTCCCTAAATATGAAATAAAATCAAGATTCTATGGAGGGAATTGAAAGTTACCTATATGTGACAAAATCTTCAAAAAAGCTTCAAAGAGAGGTGCTCCTCTTGATGGCCAAACTCCTCCAATGTGCTCCTAAGCTGAGAATAATCATAGCCAACAGCAAGAGGAGAAAAATTAGAACCCAATGCAATTGGTTTGGGGGAAAAAGGATTTAAAATGGATTTACTATGATTTATTGAAGATGTGGGCTTACCTCTTTCTAAAACTTGGCAAAAATCCTAATGGAGGCTAGCACTAACTTTGAGGGGTATTAAATAGGATGGGGGAGACTATTATGACCAGCCATGGGTGGATTAGAATTAGGGTTAGCTACATGGTGTGGGCCTATGGGCTTTAAGTCTCAAGTCATTAGTCATGACTTATGAAATCATTAGCCATTCTAGCCTAATCAATTCCTAATCTCTCCAAACAAGTTTCAATGAGTTAAACCTCACTAACTTAGGTCAAACCAAGGTTACTTAACCTAACTAAGTGGTCATAACCTTGGTTAATCTCTAGGTTAGTCTCCTAGTCAACACTAGTCAAAGTCAACTATTGGCCAAAAATCAATTATACTAAAAAACCCTAAAAATCACTAATAATCATATTAATTCTAATAAACCTAAATAATACATAATAATTCCAAATAATTCCCAAAATTACGAAAATGACTAAAATACCCCTCAATCTAGAAATGATAAATGAAATACCCTAATCACATGGTTAGGCTCTAGGGTTACACTAGCAAGACACCAAATCATAAGTCATAATTTAAAATAGTTTTAAAATGATTAAAAATCAATAAAAATCATAGAAAATTTTAAATACCATAATTAAATAAATTAAAATACAAAATTTTAAAAATTACCCTCATTTGGAAAAATTGGGTGTTACACGGTCGTCGACGAATTGTTGTAGCTTCCTTGGGATCTTCGGGTAAGATGTCATGTACCACGAAGTTGATAAAAGGAGCTCTCCAGTCTTCACTAATGACGTCAATTTCAGTTGAATTACCGAATTCAATGTTTGAGTTATTTTCGATTCAAAATAATTCTCTGTTAGTGATGACAATCATCTGCTATATTCTGACTGGATTTGCTTATACTGTTACAAGATTAGCAAGTGCATCAGCCTCCGTATTGCTTGTCTGACGTACATGTTCAATAAAGAAGCCTTTGAATGACATAGCTAGTCTGACTGCTGCCTCATGATATGGAACCAGATCCTGATGCCGAACTTCATACGTGCCTCTAACCTGATTGATGACCAGTTTAGAGCCTCCGTATACTTCAAGATACTCAATATTCAACTGTTTGGCCAATTGAAGATCAATAAGGAGAGTGTTCTATTCAGGCACATTGTTGGAGTATGGCTCGTCTAAAGAATAAGCTCTTTGGATACCCAATCCATCCGGTGATACAAGGACAATTCCGACTCTAGCAATAGTGGTACCTTTGGGTCCGATTCTGGATGCACCATCAAAGAATAGACGCCAAGAAAGAACTTCTTTTAAAATCATGTTAGAATCCAAGGTTTCAACAGGAATCTCGTCATAGAGTTTAGATGTCTCCGTAATTGAATGAGCTGCCAGAAAGTCGGTTAGGGCTTGACCCTTAACAGACTTTTGTGGGACAAACCTTATCATACTGTGCCAGCAGTATGGACCATGTAGCAAGCCTGGAGTTAAGTATACTGGGCTTCTTCATCAAGACTCGAAGAGGGTTGACTCTAGAAATAACATGGATGGTTTGACTCGTGATATAATGTTGTGTTTTCTAAACAGTGAATATTATGGCTAAATATTCTTTTTCCACTAGACTATATCGATGTTCGGTACCGATCATCGTGCGACTGAGGTAATAGATAGCTTGTTTGTGACATTCTTTGTTCTTTTGGGCTAGTAGTGCTCCCAAAGAATGATCCATTGTAAGGACAAACATCAGAAAAGGTTTTACTATGACTGGAGACGCTAAAATAGTAAGATTCATCAAATATCGCTTTATGTCTTCAAATGCTTACTTTCATTCTTCAGTCCAAATGAAAGATATACCTTTCTTCATGAGCTGAGTGAACGGTCTGCATTATCCAGAGAGATTTGAAATGAATCTCCTGATGTACGCAAGCCATCCCTGGAATCCTCGTAGCTCTTTTAGGTTGTGGGAGGATGCATCTCTTGAATTGCTTTGTTCTTCTCGAGGTCAATGTGTATACCTTTAGAGGTAATAATGAATCCAAGAAATTTGCCACTAAAGACTCTCAGGAATGACTTGGTTGGATTCATCTTGAGTTGACGCTGGCGCATTAGATCGAAGATATTTCTCAAATCTTGGATATTATCTTCTTTTAGACGACTTTTGACAGCAATATCGTTAACATAGCATTCGACTATCTTTCGCAAATGATTAAGGACGATAGTACTCATAGCCTGCTGATAAGTTGCACTAGCATTTTTAAGACCAAATGGCATGACAGTGTAGCAATAGACTCCCAGAGTAGTAGAAAAAGATATATGTTTCTCATCTTCTGGATGCATCTTGATTTGATTATATCATGAGAATCCATCCATAAAAGACATTCGTTCGAATCCACAAGTATTGTCGAACAAGACATCAGTGATCGGAAGAGAAAACTCATCTTTGGGACAAGCATCGTTGAGGTCTCTAAAGTCAATACATACTCGAACCATCCCGATTTTCTTTAAAACTGGGACGACATTAGCCACCCAGTCCGGATGTTGTTCTTCTTTGACAAAACCACAGGTGATAAGGTTTTTTACTTCAATTTTTATGGCATCCATCATGTCAGGTCAGAATCGTCATTGTTGTTGCTTGACAGGCCTTGTATTGGATAGGACGTTGAGTCTGTGGGTAGCGATCTGTGGATCTAATCTCGACATATCTTCATAGCTCCAGGCGAATACGTCAATATATTCCTTAATAAGCTAAATTAGTTCCTATTTATCCGTTTCAGGAAGGCTTTTGCTGATGAAGATTGGCCTTGGAGAAGCTTCATTTTTGATATCCACCTAGACCAACTAATCTTATGTAGGTGGTTCGCGTTGTTCGAAGCAAAGTTCCAATTGATTGTCTATTCTTTGTGCCCAAGGATTTGACTCAGGAGCTTCATCACAATTGTCATCGTCGTCTGAGAACTCGGCTGTCACCATATTGGAAGATAGAGTCAATCGAAGGACGTGCCCTATACTGGTGTCAGGATCCCATAAAACATAACCAGAAGAGTTAGGTCGCTCTTCTTTGTCGGATTCAGAGACGTCTGGAGTCGAAATCGACGAGGTATAATCCAATCCACGCTTTGTTTTGCCGTAGTATTATAATGACTTTCTTTTTGGAACGAAAATACAAATAGGAGTTCGCCTTCCTCTACCGCTATTGAGACCGGCTTTAAAATTATAGCCCATCTTTTGAATGATATCTTTTGACCGTTGACTATAATGACATTGTTGGAGCCACCCGTTATCGTTATTTTCTTTCTCGCTATCGGGCGTAGTCTTCTGCTCTGTTCCATTACTAAAAAGTATAGGAAGTTTATCTTTCTTCCTGGAAGGAACTAGGAAGAAGGAATCTTACACTGGTTCAAGTGATACTTCATCCTAGATAGGATGAACTGCTCCTATTTCAAGTGGTTCGAAGTTATCTAGCATTTCTAAGTAACATCGTGTATAATAAAAGACATCAGTATATTGCAAAGGAGATACTACTTTATTAATTTGTACATTATCATTTACAATAGGGCTCTTGATCTTAGCCAATGGCTTGCTAAGGTTGATAACCAGAGGAGGAGAAGGAGAAGGAGAAGGAGAAGGAGAAGGAGAAGGTTTGTTATGACGGAGGTCGATAACAAGAGGCTCAGAAGAAGTGAGTTCCCTCTGTTCCCTCTTTTCAACTGAAAGATGCTTAGAATGAGAGAAGAGATGGATAGTTAACGTCTGAGAAGATGAAGGACGAGAAGTATGTCCTTTGACCGGAATCACATGGACATCATTTGGGGTGTTCCTCTGATCTTCCTCAATATCCATCGCCAGTACAACTTTCATGAATTCTTCCTTGTACATTCGGGCATCAGTAAAATATGCTTCGATACTGCAGCAGGGGTTAAGATCAGCCACATTCTTTTGGACCTCTCCATTGTCGTCCGCATAATTGAAGCATTGGTAAAGATTTGATGGCACGATATTGTGTTAATATAGAAACGATCTTCCCAGTAAACCATTATAGGAGCCGTGATTGTCGATCACATAAAATGTGACCTTTGTGCGAAGTTTGCCGATTTGGACTTTCTAGCTAATCTTCCCCAGGGGTTCACTTCTACCCGAATTAAATCCCAGGATCGCAGTGATGGTTGTGGAAAGATTATGAACAGGGATCTTTAGTGCATCTAGTAGAGTCTTTGGCATGATACTGAATGTAGACCTAAGATCAATCAGAATGTGATCAACTTTTATTATATCGATATATCTCACGAAATAGAGAGGCTGGTCATATCGATTATCTTCCAACATCATATTATCTTGTGCAAAGGTGATATTGTGCATTACCTCCATCACACTATGACAATGAAAATAGGTCACGGGCTCCTCTTCTGGCTTCTTAAGGAGTGTTAGACAAGTGTCAGCTTGCATCAAAGCTTCACTCAATGTTTCCCGAGCCTCCTTCGAGAGAGCCAGGAGCTCAAAGATTGATAACCTTGCTATAGTATTAGCCAGTTGAGCCAATATATCAAAGTTATTAGGCTTCTCAAATCTAAGAGGTGGAGTCTTCTTTAATACTTTATCGAAACAAACAGACTGTTTTCCTTTGTCGGTCGTCGTCAATTTGGGAGGAGTTGGTTCTACTAGAGGCGACGAAAGCCGATAGAATATTGACAGCGGGAAGACACGATGCTGGAGGGGCTTCTGGAGCTGGAGCAGGGATCTATTGAACTTCAAAATAATTTCTTAGGTAAAGTCTCCCAGACCTGGTACCAGTCAAGGTTTTCTCTTCCGATACAGGTTCGAAGGACACCATATTGCAGTTTTTTGTCCGAGTCTTGCTTTTGGAAGACTTCCTTTGACAAGATGACAAGTTTGTCCAGAACCCTAGGCCAACACGAGATTGATTGTGTTGGAGACAGAGAGAAAGAGGTATAGGAGACCCTTTTTTGTCATTCAAACAAGGGGCTTTCTGCAAATCATACCCCATCTTTATTATTAATTTGTGGGACTGATGACTATACAGATGGAAGGCTAGTTAGTAATTAACCTCCGACTTCGGTAGCATCGCATCAGAAGAAGAAGAATGTGCCACTGAGATGAAGGTTGCAGTTAAATATGGAAGATGGTGATCACCCAATGAAGTCATGTGACAAGACTTGTATTTGGTTGCTTTTTTAGATTTATAGATGAAGCAGGTGTCTCAAAGTCAGCCACCAAGTCAGGATGGGTCCACAATATTTTTCCTTTATCGGTTGTTAGAGTAACAAGAGCATCACTTCGTACGAGCTAGAGATTGACAATCTCGAGAGTAGCTTTCGGGATAGAAACGACTCTATCATGCACAAGTAGAGTAAAAAATTTGCCAAACTAAAGAGAGACGATGTTAGCAGACACAGTCATCTCGTCCTGCTGAAAAGTGATTATGTCAGCTTTAATCAGCTCTTGAATCTTCCCTTTGGACACATAGCATACTCGAGTTGGTTGTCCAATGAACCTGTAATATATACAATATTTAGGACAATCAGTTTTACCTACTTCTACTGGCCGCCTTGCATCGGGCAGCTGAAGTTTATTGCTCTTAATCAAGCAATCAAAGATGCTTATGACATCATCCTCGTCGAAGGAGTATTCTTCCTTCAGACATGGTGCCCTCTGTGGTGGTGCTGTCGTAGTAGGTGTTGACTAACCTATATTGACAGTAAGAGTTTCTTTGCCTTTAACATTGATGGCCAGAGTCTCTTTGCCTTTGTAATTATTCTGACAGCTACCGCTGTTGGATGAAACCTGTCCATCTCTGTCAAGATTAGGCATCTAGATGCCTAATTTCTTGAACTTGTCATCACTTTCTTCCGCTGCCTTGGCATTTACTATTAATGAAGGCTAGTCATAAAAATTGTGTAGACCCAGTCCATATGCTGGTTATAGGCAACAAGTTTGATTTGTATCTTGTCTATAGTCAGAGCATCTGGAGTTTCCAGAGGCATTTTGAGTGCCTCATGGCAGAATCGTTCAATAAAATGTTCAGTAGTTTTATTGTGCTGTTGTTTGATATTGATGAGGGCTGACATAGTCATGCTATTTGTTCCCTCATAAAATTGTTCCAAGAATATTTGTTTGAAATCGGCAAAATAGGTTATGAAATCATCTAGCAAACTGCGATACCAGTCATAAGCCGCACCAGCTAAACGTCCAACATATACCCTAGTGAGTAGAGCATCTTTTGGATGAAGTTGATCAGTCATTACCTCGAAATGGTTGAGGCACTAGCTTGGGAATGTACTTCCATAAAACAGTATAATGGTAGGAGGTTTGTATTTGGGTAGAAACTGGACTTCTTTTCACTCTATAGGATAAGGTTGTTTGATCCCAAGCTTCTATAAGCCATCATTCTATTTGAAGGCTTCGAATTGAGTACGTAAAACCTTTACAGCCTCATTAGCATCTCCCGATGCTTGGGAAGCAGTTGTCTGATTTAGTGTGTTAGGAGGAGGGATTGCATGATATGCACCACCCCCAATACCAAAAAGACTTGGAGTTGGTACCATAGCATTGTGAGGATATTGTAACCCCTGACCAGTATTGGTGGGAGCAGATGCCGCTACCTGTTCTTGGGTTGGACTTAGATTTAAAACCGACAGACCAGTATGTTGTGCCACGATTATAGCATACATGCTTGCCATCTTTTTAGTCATATTTTTCAAGCTAGCCTCTAAAGAGGCAATTCTTTGCTCCTGACTGTCGGAGCTAGATGCATTTGTTCTTCGTTAATGACATAGACAGTTACTTCTCTAACCAATAAAGAAGAACTGGTAGAAAAGATGGTCCATTCAGAGCTTTCACTGTCGGCATCAAAGTCATACAAGGAACTATCCCCAGGACAAAGGAAAGGAAGATCCCTTTGACTGAGAAAATCTTGGTCAAAATTAGGAAGATTCTTTTGACCGATTGTTTCTCGGTTAGAAGGAAGATTCCCTTGACCATTTGTTTCTCGGCTTCTTGATCTAGTATATTGGTAAACTCCTTCGCCGGAGTCACGAATTCGACCCAAGTATTATTGACTGGGGTTGCAGGATGCATTGCATCTCGGATGCTTTCCACCTCCAGTACTTCAAGATGTCATATTAACTGAAGCGTACATCAATTTATCTTTACTTACTACCTTAGGTTTAGAAGTCTTAATGTAGTTCAAACGGTACAAGACAGACCGCTTAGCTGACTGGCAGCAACATTTAATGACTACTTCATGGTGATGATCGTAATGATGTTCTTGTTGTGGAACTACAGATGGACAAGACGACCTTGAAATCTTTCGTTTCTGTACAAGAACTTCACAGAGATCGGTTACAATGACAGGATAAGGAGAAGTCAGAGGTATATATTCCTTGATGATATTGGAAATATGATTCCGGTTCTTGAGGTGTCTGATACCCTGAGTGTACAAGGAGGTGCTGAGCTGATTGGCATAAGTAAGAGGGTCCTTGACTTCAACAATATTTTTTTGGTGCAAGTTGGCTGTTGGTGTAGACTGTTTATGACTTGTAGAAGTTGAAACTGACTGGCGTCTGTTTGAGAGACCATCAACTTTCCTTGTTTGAATCTCGAGATGCGCAGGGTTGGCAGATCCTGACTTGAATTCACAAGAGTAGGCAGAATGCCTTTTTGCTCTGCACACCCCATTCTTGTGCGCTTGAAGTAGCGCAACTGGGTAACAGAAAGTTCACTTTAAACAGAACTTACTTTCTTGCCAGAGATTTGATTTTATATGTAAAAATGAGTAGAGTTTCTGCCTAAAAAAGCTTTAGAACTGATTGGCGTAAGGGCACAATCAGGAGTGTTTTCTACCGAATCAAGGACCAGGGAAGAATGAGAAAAGGCCAAATGGCGCTTTCCTTCTCTGCCAGGGCAGTAGTAGGTGTATTCCCAACAAAAATCAGACTTGGGGAAGAAGAGGGAGTAGCTAAAAAGCATTTTCCCTTATTTTACGCTAGGGCAAGAATAGGTGCCGCTTCACAGAACGAGGAAAGGCCAAAGGCACTTTCCTTTGTTCTGTCTAGTAGCCTAACTATATAGATTCTTCTTCGAGTTCAGAACAGAGGAAAAAGAGGGAGTAGATAAAAAGCGTTTTCCCTTATTTTGCGCCATAGAGACAGTAGGTGCAACTTGCACAGTGATTGGTGTTGTTGATGACTTGGGAATCCATATGACGCGTGCCTTATTCATGGTAGCTGCAATGGCGCACCTAGCACCCCCAGCACTAATCAGGGCTTTATAGGCTATTTAGTCAACTTGTACGACCAAAGTCTTCTGCGTCTTAGCGATCGACGCGGTATCATATTCAGTTGTCACTTTCTTATCCGAGAAGAAAGTCGTCCCCAGCAGAGTTTCCATTTTGCTTGCAAAAACAAAAGATTGTTTTACAAACTAAGAAAAAAAAAGTAAAATTAGTACACTTGAATTTTGGAGAAGTACAACTGTAGGAATCTGATCAGAAAACAATTACTTTATCTCTTGGACAATGTGATATTGAAGACACAAGCCTCTGGAGAACACAGCAGCACTTTGTCAGTAGATTATGATCATTAGTGATAGCTTAGAACTGATTTGAAACTCTATTTATAGAGTTTTAAAATAACTATTTCTGAGTTACGCGCACATTGAGTTGCGCACAACCTAATCAGTTGTGCAAACGGTTACTTGAATTGCTGGGGACGCATGGCATTCAGTGTGTGAGATGTGCGTGTTGACACAAAGTCACAGTCAACCAAATATTGATAACATTGACTAAATAATACTTGTGATAATTCAATAAGACACACGACGACTATATCCTGCTCAAGCCAGACGACAGCTCAGTTGTGCAAATACAAGTCATTTTTGCGTCTGTACTTTTATATTTTATTGAGTCTAGAATTATTGTAAGCTGAGTTATGCTGGGCTCTTGAGACTCAACCTACAACCTGTCCAAAGCACATAAAGCTCATCATCCAAACTTAGCCCATTTCACCCTTGGACCAGTTCTGTGCTCTAGAGACAGAGTTCGGGCCGAACTCTGCCTCCACACAGAGATCGGGCCGAACTCTGTCCCCTAAAAATCAGCACCCTAATTTTTAGGGTTGGCTGGTTACTAGTTGTCCAACGGCCAATTTTTTGAAAATTTCTACCAGAATTCTGGCCGAATTCTGCCTGTTAAAAACCTATAAATAGGCCAAGAATTCTCTCATTTTCATTCATCCAATCTTCTCTTCTCTTCTCTCTTAAGCTCAATATAAGCCATACCCTTCTCATCTACTAGCCACAAGTTTTCTAAGTCTCGAGTGCTCAGCATCTCTCAGTTAGGAGTCTTGTGCAAGAGTTCAAGAAATCGCTTGGAAAATTCCAAGCATCGCCACTGCGATCCATTGTAAGAAGTTGACGTGCTCTTCTGAAGTAAAGGCACGGGTTGTAACTACTATTTTACAAATAGTAGATTTAATCCTGAGCTAGAGTTCTCAGGCCTGGACTACTCCTCCACGAGGGAAACCAGGTTAAAATCGGCTGTGTTTGCGTATGCTCTCTTGCTCCTTATTTATTTTCCGTATTTACTCTGATTATTTTTAGATCGTAAAAGAGTTAAATTTTTAATTGGTTATTATTGCTATAACTCTATTCACCCCCCTCTAGAGTTGCCATCTGTTCTTTAATTGGTATCAGAGCTCTGTTCTCTTTACAAGGACTTACATCCTAGAGCTGATCCATGACAACCACACAATCCTTAATTTTCAATCACGGTGAAGGACAGTCCACTCATAGGCCTTCCCTATTTGATGGAACTAACTACACGTATTGGAAAACAAGGATGAGTTTTTATCTCAAGTCGCTAGACTTTGACCTGTGGACTATCGTCACTGACGGTTACAAAAAGCCCGCCAGAATAGTTGTCAATGGCGATCTCGTTGAAAAATCACATGACAAATATTCTGACGAGGAGAAGAAACAGGCAAGTCTAGACGCGAGAGCTATTAATGCTTTATTCTGTGCTATAGACAGGAATGAGTTCAATAGGGTATCCACATGCACCACATCCCACGAAGTATGGAAGCTTCTAGAAGTGACGCATGAAGGAACCAACCAAGTCAAGGAATCAAAGATAAGCCGTCTCACTCAAGAGTACGAGGCTTTCAAGATGAAGCCAAACGAGACGATCACGCAAATGTTCACAAGATTCCTCGACATCATCAACCCCCTGTCTTCGCTTGGGAAGCAATATTCAAAACACGAGAAGATTCGCAAGCTACTTAGGGGGCTACCAAAAGTTTGGAACCCTAAGGTGACAGCCATCGTAGAAGGAAATGATCTCACAACCATGTCTATGGAGACCTTGATGGGAAAGCTAATAACTCATGAGCTTGACCTCAAGGACTTCGAAGAGCCTGCTCCCAAGGCTAAGGAGATCGCACTCAAAGCTCACCGATGGAGGGCTGAACCCGAAGAGATGGATGACGACAACTCAGAAGGCGATGATCAAGCCCTCATGGTTCGCAACTTCAAGAAATTCCTTTGCTTCAATCTAAGAAAGAAGAAACCACAAGAAGATGAAGAAGAAGAGCCTACTTACTACAGTTGCAAGAAGACGGTACACGTCCAAAAAGACTGTCCATTCTTAAAGAAAAACAACCGCTATGAAAAGCCACACAAGAAGACCTCCTCAAAGAAATATGCCAACACAAGCATTTGGCATGAAAGTGAAGCTAGTGACTCCGAGGAAGAAAAGAACTCTCCTCAAGATACGGCTAATGTGTGCCTAATGGCGACGTCCGACAAGGAATCAAATGAAACTCTTGACGACTTCACTTTTGATGAACTTGGCGATGCTTTCACCGATTTACTTAGTGATCATAAAAAGGTCATTGGTAAATACAAACAAGCCAAGGACAAAATCAAAAGTCATGAAGTCGAAATACAAAGACTTTCTCTATTACTTGATAATATCAGAGACACTACACCCACGGATGTCACTGATGAGGTATCTAAGCTTAAAATAAGCTTACATGATGCCGAGGCACGTATTGAGCAACAAACACTAGAAATCACAACACTAAACACAGAGCTTGCAGAAGAAAAGAGTAGACACAAGATTACTATTACTAAGATGCATGGTTTGAATGCTAAGATTACTGAATTGCAAGCTGTCTCTAAGAAACTAGAGACTAAATTGGGAAAACAGGTTGTTCAACCTCAAACCCAATCACATGAGACACACACAAAGCATGACACAACTCATACTAGTCAACCACGTCATCCTCATGCTGCTCATAATCATGCTTACATGTACCCACACTTTCACAAACCACATGCACGTAGAAATAATCATCATATGTCACATAAACATCATGCTACACATAGATACAGTCATCACCATGTTGCACAAAGACACAATCAACATCACTCCACATATAGACAATCTCATCATGCCATGCCATATAGATAACATCATCATGCCATGCCATATCAACAATATCACCATGCCACTCCACATAGTCATCATCACCATGCTGAATCTACATATCATCAATATTCTGCTTATAGACATCATCAGCATGCTTCTAATGTAAATAGGAATGCTACATGTACTTATTGTGGTTTACATGAACACATTTCACCACAATGTAGAATTAGAAGATTAGTAGATAGAAAGATATATGCATGGTTTCCAAAAACTAACTCTTCAGGACCCTCAAGAACTTGGGTACCAAAGGTCACATCTACTCTTGATGTAGGTGGACCTTCCCTCCTCAACTAAGAGTAAGTAGATTCTCGATAGTGGATGCTCGCGGCATATGACGGGAGACGCACATCTTTTCGCATCACTATCGATAAAGAGAGAAGGATATGTATCCTTCGGTAATAACCTAAAAGGTTATATTATAGGTAATAATATTATTGGCTATCCTCCCTCTCCCGTAATAAAGGATGTCTGCCTAGTGACCGAGTTAAAGCATAACTTGCTCAGCATCAGTCATCTTGCTGACCATGGTTATGACATTAACTTTGGACAAAACAAATACCTTATCTATGATAGGTCAACATGAGACATCGCTTTTGAAGGGGTAAGAGAGGATAATATTTATATTTTCTATTTGTCTGGAAATACTAACAATACAGGTAGATGCCTATATGCTCATAAAGATGAACGACTACTATGGCACCAGCGTCTTGGTTATGTCAATATGGATACCATATCCAGGCTATCAACTAAGAAGCTAGTTAGAGGCTTGCCCGACATCACATTCAAAAAGGACACCGTATGTGCCGAATGTGAGTTGAATAAGGCAACCAAGTCATCTTTTCATTCCATAAACTCTGTAAGCACTACTAGACCCCTGCAACTACTCCATATGGATTTATTTGGCCCTAGTAGAGTAGCCAGTCTTGGTGGAAAACTCTATGCATTTGTTATTGTTGATAACTTTTCAAGATTTACATGGGTTTTCTTTCTTACTTATAAAAGTGATGCTATTTCAGTTTTTAAGATTTTTGTCAAGAAAGTTCAAAACGAAAAAGGCTACATGATTACTCGAATC
The DNA here is from genome assembly GCA_029216955.1 of Iris pallida. Taxonomy (NCBI): domain Eukaryota; kingdom Viridiplantae; phylum Streptophyta; class Magnoliopsida; order Asparagales; family Iridaceae; genus Iris; species Iris pallida. The sequence goes on along the minus strand of JANAVB010016197.1, from coordinate 54,564,985 downwards.
CAAAGTGATCATGGAGGCGAGTTCAAAAATTCTGATTTTGAAAAGTTTTGTGATTCCAATGGTTTTGATCATGAGTTTTCTTGTCCAAGAACTCCCCAACAAAATGGTATTGTGGAGCGGAAGAATAGGACTCTTGGCGATATGGCTAGAGTCATGTTGAACAAGTTTTCAATTCCGAAATACTTTTCGGCTGAAGCTGTCAGTACAGCATGCCACATTTTAAATAGGGTACTTATTCGTCCTATTACGAAGAAAACACCCTATGAGCTTTGGTTCGGGAGAACCCCAAATGTTTCTTATTTTAGAGATTTTGGCTGTAGATGTTTTATCCTTAACACCAAAGACAACTTAGGCAAATTCGATGCCAAAGCTGACGATGGTATTTTCCTTGGCTATGCTGCCAAGAGTAAGGGATATAGAGTTTTTAACAAACGCTCATTAATTGTGGAAGAGTCTACCAATGTGACTTTTGATGAAGATAACAGTGCAGCAGCTACTCTTGATGATGATTTTGAGCCATCAACGTCTACTCCAATGAATACCACAACAGAAACAAATTCTCTGGAAAGCTTGCCTAAGAAATTCTCTTTCAAGCCATCACATCCAGAAAATTTGGTAATCGGTGAGGTTTCACGAGGAGTAACTACTAGATCGTCATTAAGAGACTCTATTGCTAGCACTGCCTTTATTTCACAAATTGAGCCTAAAAACAATTTAGAAGCTTTCAATGATGAATTTTGGATTTCTGCTATGCAAGAGGAACTCAACCAATTCGAGAGGAGCCAAGTATGGGAACTTGTTCCTAGACCGGCTAATCACTCGATTATTGGTACTAAATGGGTTTTTAAAAACAAAGTGAATGAAGATGGTTCAGTCACACGCAACAAAGCTCGTCTAGTCGCCCAAGGATACAACCAAGAGGAAGGTATCGACTACGATGAGACGTATGCTCCTATTGCTAGATTAGAATCTATTCAGATGCTTTGTGCATTTGCAAATTTTCAAAATTTCAAATTATTTCAAATGGATGTTAAAAGTGCTTTCTTGAATGGTTTTATTAAGGAGGAAGTTTATGTAAAACAACCCCCTGGCTTTGAAAATCATAAATTTTTCGACCACGTGTTCAAGCTAAAGGAAGCGCTATATGGCCTCAAACAAGCCCCTAGAGCTTGGTATGAACGGCTAAGCAATTTCATGCTTGAGAAAGGTTTTTCAAAAGGAAAAATTGACACTACACTTTTCATAAAGTCTTTCAAAGACACTATTCTTTTAGTACAAATATATGTAGATGATATTATTTCTGGTTCTGCTGATGAAACTCTTTGTCAAGATTTTGCCAAGTGTATGCAGACCGAATTTGAGATGAGCATGATGGAAGAACTCAACTACTTTCTCGGGCTGCAAGTTAAACAAATGTCAAATAGAACCTTCATCTGTCAGTCGAAGTACACAAAGGACATGCTGAAGAAATTCGACCTTGATAACGTCAAACGAATCAGCACTCCTATGGCTACTTCAACCAAACTTGAACCAGATGATAGCGGCCATAGATCAACGTAAGTATCGAGGTATGATAGGCAGTCTACTCTATCTTACTGCTAGTCGCCCTGATATTATGTTTATCGTTTGCCTGTGTGCTAGATATCAAGCAAATCCTAAGGAATCACACATGACCGCGGTTAAGCGTATCTTTCGATACCTTAAGGGTACGGTTACAGTGGGCCTATGGTATCCCAAGTCAACATCATTTGACCTCATTGGTTATTCTGATGCTGACTTCGCCGGATGCAAGGTTGACCATAAAATTACGAGCGGCACGTTTCATTTATTAGGAAAGGCTTTAGTCTCTTGGTTTAGCAAGAAGCAGAATTCTGTCGCACTATCCACAACAGAAGCTGAATACATCGCAGCTGGGCGTTGTTGTGCACAAATTCTGTGGATGAAGCAAACCCTTGAAGGCTATAATTTATCTTTCATACATATTCCAATCTTTTGTGACAACACTAGTGCAATAAATCTTACTAAGAACCCCATTTGTTACTCACGCACGAAGCACATTGAGATACGACACCACTTTTTGCGTGATCATCAACAAAATGGCAAGATTAACTTAGAATTTATTGACACTGATTATCAGTTAGCAGACTTCTTCACCAAACCATTATCCGAAGAGCGCTTCAATTTTCTTTGTCGTGAACTTGGAATTTTAGATAAAGCTGTTATAAATTAAAATAAATCTGCGTAAATATCGAATATATTATGATTCTCTTATGATGAACTTGCTATGGGTACAAGTCGAAAGGGTCCTTCTGACAACAAGGCGTAAAAGCCTAAGCGACACGGTGCACTAGTCCTCAGGACTACCGCTAGCTGGGATCCGGCCCCTGCAGCTAACCCATGGCAGCTTCAAAATATTGAATTATGATATAATTTCTTGTTTATTACACGGTTCATTTTTATTTATCACCTGCTGAAATACTAATTTTTCAAACTTCATATTTTTTGAAATCACTATCTGCTATCCATCTACTTACTTATTGGATCTTTTTTCTGTACTCATACTCTTGTAGTACATTAGTTTTTATCTTTGCTTAACCATTTTTGACTCAACTCAGCCTGATTCCTGTTCTGTCCCCAGGATCCGGAATTCGGGCCGAACTCTGCCCCTACCAGAGTTCGGGCCGAATTCGGCCTGCCTGTTCCAGAACCGGGAACAGGCTCAGCCGTTGATCCAATTGTTGATCCAATGGTCACAAATTGACCCGACCAAGAGAAACCCTCCCCTTTATTTCGGTTTCTCTTCCCTCTTCTTTCTTCTTACCACCTTTTCTACTTCTCCTACTCAAAACTCTCAAAACCCTCAAAACCCTAACCCTAGTTTCTCGTCTCTTGTGGTCCATTCTTCCCCAAACTGAAGGAGGAGGCTCAACTTTCAATTCTCTTTCATAATCTTTCACTATCTTGAGGTATAACTCCTTTCTTTTCTATATCTCAAATTTCTTTATTATCTATCTATTGTGTTATGGCTCCACGATTGCTTAACCGTGGGAAGAGACTTCGGACCGAGGGCGCGTCCTCGTCGAATGCTCCTCCTCCCGTTGAGCCGCCCGTTGCACCACCCGTTGCACCGACAATTGAACAACCAATCCATCCGTTGTTCAATCCTTCACGTCCACGTGATCTAAACACTTTCGACGACCGAATTTTTATATCACTAGACGCATCAAATGAATGGTTTAGTGATTTTTGGACACGTTCGGTGTTTGCGGGACACCCCATAAACTTTACAATTTTCTCACAATATGATGCACTCTTTAATGACCTCTGTCTTGATGAACTCGTTACTTCTAATTCGATCATTTATCGTAGTGCCATACAAATATTTTATTGCAATCTGACTCATGATGATACTCGTATCTATTCACGTGTTGCGGGTATTGATATCTCATTTGATGATTTTGAATTAGCTGAATATCTTTCCCGAAGGGATTTCTCTAGAGAGCTTCAAGGACGACCTGTGTAGCCCTAACACACGTCCTCGTAAGCTCTTAGCAAAGTACCTCAATCCTTATTTCTATGAGCTTTATCGGATCATTTTCAACACCATTCTACCCAAAGCGGGCTCTACCGATGAAGTTACTTATTTTGAAATATCGGCCTTATACCATCTCCACTTCCATGTTCCCTTCAATCTTCCACGCACAATGATGGATTGGATGATCAACTGTAGGAAGAAGCCAAGATCCTTGGTTTATGCTTTATATCTTCCTATGATCTTTCGTGCGTTCCATGTACCGCTTGATGAGTGTCCATTCTTGCCTGCCCCTGCCTTTCTTTCTAAGGCAAGGAGGCTTCATGCGGCCGTTGGCTCCCCGGTCATGTCTGAGCATTCTGAGGATGAGCCGGATGCCCCTCCTCTCGGACAGGATCCTCCTTCTCCTCCTGCCACTCTCGAGTCTATTCAGACCATGCTCCGAGATCGGTTTGCTTTGGAGGACGATCGTTGGACTCAGCTGGATTATCGGACCACATTGTAGATGAGTGCTATCAGCAACTCGCTGCATGACATCCGGTATTCCATGTCTCGCCATCCTACCATGCCCACTCCTATGGAGCGAGATCCCGATCGTGAGGGCTTTCGTATTGATGACCCTTGGGTTCGTCGCTACATGGATCCGGATGCGGGTTTTGTGGACCAACATCGCTCCTTTACTGATCCATCGGACGACGCCGGGCCCTCTCGTGCTCGTTGATGGTTTTGGACTGCTACTTGAGGCTGCTACTGGAGATCTTAGATTATATTTTCTGCTTTCTGCTTTAGTTACTTTTATGTACTTGGTTTGTAGTAGACTTATTATGCATTATGCTTTTGAGACATTGGTAGATCTATGACTCTTGGTCATTATCTTATTTTATATGCAGTTTCTTCTCCTTTACGTGTGTTTTGCCTGATATTATTTATTTATCTCATATTACTAAATGCCAAAAGGGGGAGTTATGTGTATATTCTGTTTCTATTTGTTTGGTTTACATATGTTTTTGGAAGAATATTATTAATAGGACAACAGAGATTAACAGCATTGTTTATGGGGGAGCTACTCTTACTCTCGGCACTTATTATGGGGGAGCTATGTCGTTACATGTGCCCCGGTATGGATATTGAATATACAATTATTATTTTGTCAATTATCAATATGGGGAGATTGTTGACACAAAGTCACAGTCAACCAAATATTGATAACATTGACTAAATAATGCTTGTGATAATTCAATAAGACACACGACGACTATATCCTGCTCAAGCCAGACGACAGCTCAGACGACAGCTCAGTTGTGCAAATACAAGTCGTTTTTGCGTCTGTACTTTTATATTTTATTGAGTCTAGAATTATTGTAAGCTGAGTTATGCTGGGCTCTTGAGACTCAACCCACAACCTATCCAAAGCCCATAAAGCTCATCATCTAAACTTAGCCCATTTCACCCTTGGACCAGTTCTGTGCTCTGGAGACAGAGTTCGGGCCAAACTCTGCCTCCACACAGAGTTCGGGCCGAACTCTGTCCCCTAAAAATCAGCACCCTAATTTTTATGGTTGGCTGGTTGCTAGTTGTCCAACAGCCAATTTTTTGAAAATTTCTACCAGAATTCTGGCCGAATTCTGCCTGTTAAAAACCTATAAATAGGCCAAGAATTCTCTCATTTTCATTCATCCAATCTTCTCTTCTCTTCTCTCTTAAGCTCAATATAAGCCATACCCTTCTCATCTACTAGCCACAAGTTTCCTAAGTCTCGAGTGCTCAGCATCTCTCAGTTAGGAGTCTTGTGCAAGAGTTCAAGAAGTCGCTTGGAAAATTCCAAGCATCGCCACTGCGATCCATTGTAAGAAGTTGACGTGCTCTTCTGAAGTAAAGGCATGGGTTGTAACTACTATTTCACAAATAGTAGATTTAATCCTAAGCTGGAGTTCTCAGGCCTGGACTAGTCCTCCACGAGGGAAACCAGGTTAAAATCGACTGTGTTTGCGTATGCTCTCTTGCTCCTTATTTATTTTTCGCATTTACTCTGATTATTTTTAGATCGTGAAAGAGTTGAATTTTTAATCGGTTATTATTGCTATAACTCTATTCACCCCCCTCTAGAGTTGCCATCTGTTCTTCAGTGCGGGGTCATAGACAGTATAATGGACACGTTCTTCAAAATTAGTGGCATACGTGCTGCGTCATCTAGCTTTTGGATAAAAATTGATCAGATGGCGCCAACTTGCTAGGTGGCGCCGGACGCAACTTGGTAACTGGCGCCTCTCTAACTCAGTCCTCTGTGCTATAATAATTAATTTTCTTCCGTCGTATGATAGCTTGTGCGAGCTAGGTGTCAGCATGCTGATAAAATCTTCTCGAGCGCTGCATTGCTTGGGATTCAAAGAATATTCTCTGACTGTTGTGCTGTTAGTAAAGATGGTAATCGTTACAGCTTCCCGATAAAGCTTGCCCCGTGCACCTTGACGTTGATGCAATCTAGGTCTCGCACAAGTTAGTGACTAAGCGCCACCAGATGCTGGTGCATTTTTAAGAGTGGCGCCCTTTCATTTTTGAGCTTCTACACCATGTGGGTGTTTATTTCATTAGAGTATCAATCAGATACTTGTATCAGGAATAGTGAGAGTTAAGGGTTAACTAGTATCATATATTGCATATTTAGTTCGGGTGTTGATCTGACTAGTCCCCAAATCTATTCCTTGATTGTTCAGTCTCCTCACAAGCCTGTGTTCTGTTCGCATTTTCCATTGTTGTACCACGTAAATATATACATATATATATAAATATATGTATAAGAGTCTATATGTGAGACCACATGGATTGGTATCAGATCATTAGTACGATACCCATTCTATTTGATTTGTTTCAGTCACAGATACTTAGTATATTAGGATACAGATGAATATATGAGGTATACTAGCAGGGGTTTGTATAATCTGGATAAGGTATCATGGTAATAGAGTATGTGCCAGATATGGAGTGAGAGAGAGGGCTCGAACAAGTAAGATATAGTAAAATTTGATGTAGCAGTTTTGGAAAGGAAGATGGGTTGGTTGTATGTTTCTGATTCACTCACCTATCCTTGATAAGGCCACTGATACCTTAAGTATCAGTCATTGTTCTGATGTCCTGCTTACTTGGTAGTTCAGATCTCGAATGTATTAAGGGCAGTGGATGTCCTGTATAGCATGGTCTTGCATGATTTAATGTTCTGTCATTTGACCTAGCAAGTTCTGTCTAATTTTAATTGTTCACATCACTTTGGTTTAGTTAACCCCCATTTATCATGGTTCCTTTCACTGTGTTACGTCCCCATTAAAATTATGATATTTGTCATACATATGTGATATGCCCTTTTGAAGTTCAATTTTGGACTAAATCTTAGACCCCTCTATCTATTCAAACTCAGATACATACTATAAGCATTGACCTTGTTGTAATCCATGTCCTCGTATCAATTGATCATCCCTATAATTAAGTTTATGTTCAGTCCCTTGTTTGCATAGGTATTAATATATGAAATTAATGCATCAGTCCCTTGTGTATATATATGGGTGATGTAGTAGGTCCATGGCAGCAGTTAGTGAGTTGAGGGATGAGGGAACTCAGGTTGTAGATGTCATATGTTCTAGGTTTCAGAGTTAAGGGAGAGGAGAGTTGATATATATGTAATGTTTCCCCATATCAGTATATATGTATAAATTTACCTATAACCATATATGAGAGAGTAAGTGCATTAGTATTAGATTTGAGATTATCAGTTGATTTTAGGTATTAGGATAGACTAAACTGGGAATAGGGTTGGAGTGGGGAGCAAATCCCTGTATAGGTCCTTGTGACTTGCTTTGGCTACTTGGCCTTGAGCAAGTGTTGTAGGGAAAGCCTTCACTTGACTGCAGGGCATTTGACCCTGTGAGGTAGCAGCAGCAGCTGTCTTAACAGCAGGTCTTAAAGGCCAGGTAACAAGGTAAGCCAATTAGCCCTACCAGCCTGTGAATGGTTGTGAGTGAGTGTATGTGCTAGTGTTTGTTTGAGAGTGTCACAGGAGTAAAGGGATGAGTATGGATTAGTGGTGGTTTAGATGTAGGAGCGTGTGTAGGAGAGTAGGATACCTGTGTAATTGATAGTGTAGACATATACATATGTTCAACTTAGTTGCAAGATGTGATTATACACATAGTTATTAGGCCTTAATGCCATACATGATATATGAGGATTGTATTTGAGGGTAGGATATATATATGGTGTTATGTGAGGTGCTTTAGAGTTTTGTTATGGGTTGAGCTAAAATATGGGATTGGCTAAATATAGAATTAAGGTTATACGGGATAAGGGGATGTTATCCTATAAGTAAGTATATATGTGATATACCTTGTATATGGGATATGGTTTCGGATTAGGAATTTATGAGTTTAGTTTAATGTAAGTTGACTAGTACCCTAGCCAACATCAAATAGAATTGACCAAAACCCTAGTTTTAGACTAAGTAATCCAAGTTGATTAGAGAGTTGACGAAGGGTTGACTTTTGACCTAGAGAGGTCTAGAGCATGCGGAATGCATTGTTTAAATCTAATATTCAATATTGAACACATTGTAACCTGTATCTCATATAATAGGTCCTTGTGGCTCCAGTTTGGACACCGATATACACCAGTTGCTCAGGGTATCAGGCGAGCACATTCTCTATTAGTTTTCATTCATGATAGCATCTATATTGCCTGCTTTAGACTACTTTACTTGATGTTGACACATTGTTATCATAGACCAGTACTCTATGGATCTTGTCATAAGATGTTATCCCCTTAACGGGTGCATCCGATATTTTATATTCATGTACTTTACCATGTGCATCGTATACTCCTTGTATTCGTATTATTCATGTACAAATCGTGTGCTCTCATGTACTCTCGTGTGCTCACATGTGCTTATTGTGCAAAACTAACTATCATGTACATAACATAACTTAATCGGATCCTTGTGTATTGATTGGGGTAAGGGGGAGTAGAAGTGCTTATGTGATTATATCCCTCTAGTGTAAAAATGTACATGTCGATTATACCCTCACGTATAATGCAGATACCATAGAATACTTTGTGTGTACTAACCTAAATCAATCACGTAACCATGTTGTGCTCGAAAACACTTATATTTATTATAGTTCAGAGATTCTCTATTATATTTCATGTACTCAGATTACTTATCCATATCTCCTTTATTCATGTACTTCTTTACAGCACGTCATGTACTTTATTCTATTGTTAGATTTATATTTCCTACCATGTTTTGGAATTACTTTTAGAGTTATGTATTCACTCCAATCCTTACTAGATTCGTTGACAAATTTTGCAGAGAACTTGGAGGATCCAGCTAGCCTAGAGGAGACACTAATAGTACTTGGAGTAGATTGCTAGGGTTTTGTCTGGTTCTTGTTTTTCAGTTATCTTTCATGAGTTGTATATAACAGTACTTCTACTTTGAGATGTAATGAAAGCACTAAAACTTATTTCTCTTCTAGATTATATTGCACTATGTTATCTTCCTATCTATTCCATATCGTGTTGTCATTTCTCTTTATTATTTTGTGATTGAGTTGTATCCTTCTGAGATTGTCCTCCGTTTGGAGAGTATATCTATTGGCAGGTATATCATATTGTGGTAATATGTTATTGAGACCTAGGATAGCGTTCTATCGTCGACACTGCGACGTAGGCTGGATGTACCCACGGTCTCGTGTCCTTCCACTGGATGCGGGTCGTGACAGCTCTTCCAGAGCACGAGAGAGAAGATAGGAGAGTAATCGGGGGAGAGAGAGGGAAAGTGGGGTGGGGCGACTGTGAGTGAGGAGAGTGATGAGGGTTAAGGTTAGGTATGGGGGGGAGGGGTAGATGTAGGGATTTTTCTTTTAATAAATAAAATAATAACAATAATAATAATGACAATGATAATAATAGGAATATGAATAATGCTAACAATGAAGCTAACAAAATAAACTCTAATAAAAATGATATCAATTGTAATTTAATAGCAATAATAATAACCAAGTGTCAGGCTCACAACCAAAACGAAATCAAGATCCAAAAATAAAAATAAAAATTAAATACATACGAAATCTTAAAATTACCAAAAATATCGAATACGGTCATATACCTATTTTAGAAAAATAAGGATGTGACATCCTACTCACCTTACAAAAATTTCGTCCTCGAAATTTGTAAATCGATTAAAATAGGATTTTTAAAACTAGTGTATACATATCATGAAAACTCTACCCACCTTACAGAAATCAAGTAATACAACTAGAAATGAACAAAATTCCAATATGAAAACATTAAAGAGAACAATGTAGCTACACTAATCAACTCGTAAAGTAAATCCAAAACACCGAAAGAATCTCAAAAGATCAAAATCTCGCAGCAACGAAATAACCCCATAAATTAAAACTAGTACAAAAATATTGAAAAGAGTAACAGAAAACCTAAAACCCCAACTGCATGAAAATCAACAAAGATCATAAAATCCAGGATATTTGTCTCAAACCGACGACAACAGTTTCCTTATATCCGATCATAATGTGTGTCACGGTCAACAAAGATCATAAAATCCATGGTACTATAATTGAGTGGCGCCAACTTTCGTTACCACGCCATCAAGGTATACTAGGGTCACCCGGTCACTCTTGACAAATACCCAAAACAAATCAAATCCATAACCCAAATGTCCAAGTCACTAATTGACAAAACAACTATCAATATAACAAGTCAGTTCTAGAAAAATAATCAAAATCATCGAAATACACCTTCAATAATAATCAGAAGATAGTTTTCTAGAAAAATACTCCAATCCATAATCTATGTCCAACATAATATATAGAAAGTATATCTATAATCAAAATAATATCTGAAATAGATAATCATGAGTGCGGAACAGTACAGAATCAAATTAGCTGAATTGATACAAAAATATCCACTGGAACTCAACAAATGTTAAAATATCCAATCTCAGAGAACTGACGAAATCTTTCTTCCACAACAATCATGCCAACGCTCGAAGAGAGCGATAATGATACTAAGTCAACATGAAGTCAACGCACGAAGGGAATAACAAAAAGTCAACCAAGGCGAAACATCGGTAGAGAGTACAAAACCCAAGATAAATAAGAAATAACCCAAAGATGGAGACAAGACAACGTCTTTTCCGATAAGGTGATCGACATGACCAACTATAGGATCATGTCTATCAAACAAGGAATAAAGGTAGCTAACAACGAATAAGACATGGCCAAGCAAGATAGGTCCAAGTAGAGATGAGGACCAGTTCACAAGTTCAAGGGAGCGAAGGACAAATGTAACAAGTTAAAACACCAAGGAATAGTGGACTGAGATTAATAATCATGTGATACCCAATAATATCTCAAAATGAGACCTACATTGGGCACCACTAAAACCATGTCACGCCCCAGTACTGAAATACGGGGACGAACATCGGCTAGCTACACCGTATAAGGTACGAATACGTCATACGGTGATTACGGCTGTCAATCTTGTTAGGTTTCCTAGCATACAATCAATTTATGGCCTAAATCTGATCTTATTTCCACATGCAATAACAATAAAATAACGATAAGAGAGATAATCATATGGAAAGTAGAAAATACTCATATGATAATCAAGAGTCTACAGTATAAGATAATAATGTAGACGAGTATACCTTCCCACAGTTCCTAGCATAGTCTAGAACCGAAGCACATCCGCCAAGTCAAGTCTGGAAGATCCACATGGTCGGTCACTGGCAATCTGGGAAAAATCTAAGGTTGGTCAGGCCAACTGCAGCAAGTAACAGAAAGAAAGGCTTATGGACAGGCAAAGAAAAGCCAGCAGGATAAAATATAACAAAAAAGCATAAATGAATAATAAATTAGGGTAAGAATCGTGTAGTATCAACGCACGATAACAATCCAAAACTAATGCAGCTAAATACCCAACAATCATCACAATCTCCCTAACATCCAATAATACCTGCACGTCTAACTGGAACTCGATATCATCCAGCCTTGTAAGCAACAAGCCAAATAATTTAGAAGAATAAGCGGCCACTAAAATGTCTACAACTTTCTATGTGGAGGTTGGGTTACCCCAATAATACAAAATATAGGAATCATTAAATCATGTCGATCCAGCCTGGCTAACGAGGCCAAATATAACAAGACTAGATAAGCACGGTCCCTCGCAAGGCCACCGTGCAAGCAAGACATGCATGTGGTACATAGTACATAAAGTAGCCGGATACTGCCATCCTCTAATGCGGATGGTAACAATATTCGTGGCGGCCAACCAAAATAAAGTGCACTAGTACTACACCACCTCGAGATTTCGTTCCCTCCTAATGCTTCTACCAGTTTAAGTTACCTAGATTATCCATACATTTATCCGGAATCACATGCCGTGGTCACGTGATCATCCTCCTAGATGTCGTACCTCAGTACGGGAACGCTAAGTAGAAATAAACCTTGGCACCTATAGTCCCAGTTGTGATTCATTCTTAGTATTATGCAAAAAGCAAGCAAGCAATCCCTATCATGCTAAGACTACAGGCCAACTACCGAGGTACCTATGCAGGTAATCATATCATATAGCTAGAATATCAAGATTGTACCGCAGTACAATATAATCATGCAGATAGCACCTCAAAGTGCCAGTAGACAGATAGCACCTCAAAGTGCCAGTAGAATCAAGGCCAGTACCACAAAGGGTAAGCTGGAATTATAGCACGGATATACGTGGTCATGTCAGGAACAAAAATAATTAATCAGTCACATGAAGTCATCTACCCACATCGCGACATGGATATCAGATCAGGTACATGGTCGGGATCTCTACTAGAATAGCATCTCAAGAACACATGGGTGCCTACAGCTCTAATCATCAAGTCGGTCTATCCACCGGATCAATCTATCAGTAGCCTCCCATCTACGATGGAATAAATATCATGTCAGAAAAGACGATCTCCAGATACTAAGCTAATCATTATAATCAATGTCAACCCCCCTGGATCACAAGAATCATTTAAATCAATGATCACAAGCTATCAAGAAATAAGCCTCTCAACTACCAAGATATCGCAATCGTACCAGATTTTGGGGGCTTGGGAAGTCGAATAAAAATTATGTAATAATACCCTCTATATTGTTCTAGTTCTGTGAAACACTCGCACAATCATCAAAATCTAGGAATCCACATAGTCATATCTGATCAAAATAAACATCATCTAAAAAATGGCAACACTGTCCAAGAATCCATGTGAGTCTACCAAATCAATATCCCGATATCATACTCCATATAATACTCAATCCTCAGACATATCTAAGGTCACAAATCCTGATACATAGGACAACTGTCAGCCATATCTATCTAGACTAGGATAACTCCTAAAATGAATGGTCAGGGGACAAGAATATATTAATTAATGCCACCAAAAAAATGGCAATGATTGCATGAACCGCTCTGGAGCAGACTCACAACCCTTAAACCAAACAAGGACCAGGGTTGCAGATCGTCCCTCGAGTGGAACCATGCTCCTCACACTATCCGACGGACAAGATAGGTTAAGTAGCTAGGCGACTAATCTAGTCATGAATCTATCTAGCAGATACTGAAATCAGGTAAACTATACTATGATAAATGTGTATAAGTCTGGATTAGCAAACCAAAGAAATGGGTCGGCCCAAATCTTTGAACCAAATTCCCGATCGAGAATTTTGGAAAATTTTGGTTTGTATTCTAGACGGGAGCACCCAACGAATTGGGGCTAAATCCACTCGGCACAACCTGCCGTAGAATCGCATATTGAGAACACTAAGTCTCCGGTTCCAGCAGCACTACAATTCGTACTAGAAACCAAACCATAGCAAAAAATACTAAGTCTCGACCTCCAGCAGTACTACGATATGTACTAGGCGCCAAGCCAACATAAGCAACAAGAATCGCCACACAAGGCACATCACGGACCCACAGTCATATCCAAGCCACAAGCACAGTCAAAGAAACAGTTAGCCAAGCCATTACCCACTCACGAGTCGGACACGGGGCATATGGGGACAATCCATACATGTGAGTCGTACTCGTGTCCTCGGAGGTGTGGATGACCCATCCGAGTTGTCCGGTACGGTCATAACCCAGTATCGAACTAAGCCATCCTAAGTTATCATCATGGCAGTTCTACTACTATACTACACTAGTCATGGTTATACATTTACAATTACAAATGAATTAAATACAATTAAATCTAAGAGGAGGGCAAAGAGTCGTCGATGAGCAAGGGATATGTGCCTAGAGGGCCCGACTAGGTAAGCAAGTCTTCGTTGATCAGAATCTAAGGTAGCATGTCCATCGAGGTCCTCAAAACACATGATAAACATTCATTAGCATTAAATAATAAAATAATAATAAAAATCATGAAGGATGACAGAGGGCTATACCGAGTGGGTTCTGCAAGCAGTACGGGGATATGGCACAGAAAATGAGGTACACAGATCGATACTGATACGTAAACCGAGACATAAACATATATCAAGATGCGTACGAGAATCAAGATGACACGAAGATCAAGACGAACGTGAAGCATAATGTTTACGTAAATCGAGACATGTACGTAGATCGAAAAATTATCAAGATGACGCACAAATCAATATGGTATGAAAATTGAGGTATGTACGCAAATTGAGATGGTACGGGTCACGAAGTAGGTACAAAGGCCGAGACACAGAAATTAAGACAACACACAAATCGAGATGGCACGTTGCCCAAGGCAGCGCGGGTCTCAAGGCCTCCGGCTACCCGAGGGAATACATGAATTGAGGTAGCACGGAGATGGAGATCGCACACACACCAAGGTGTACACAAATCGAGATGACACATAAATTAAAGGGGCACAAAGAACAAGGCAACACGTACACCGAATTACACACATCCTAAGGGGTTCGTACCCCAAGGCAGTGCGCAAATCTAGGTGCACAAAAATCAAGGGAACATACATCTCGAGGTTGACACGCACCGTGGTGCACGAAGAATGACTCACATGAATCGAGGTAGCACACAGACCGATAAGAGCACTATTCGATGTTGTACGTGCACCGAGGCACGCGGCCCGAAGAGCATATATCCCGAGGTCGGCTCACTGCTCGAGCAATGTAATGCCCTAGTCCCAAAATACGTAGGACTAGAAACGCAGACATGCCAGCCATATAATAATTATACGTAAGCTGTAAAATGCAGTAGAACCATAACTAATCCCATCTACACAAAAATAAATGAATAAAAGGTATCATATAATAATAATGAATTGTCTTGATACAATTTGTTGGGCGGAGACAAATCCACAACCAACAAATAAGGAAAAAATATATGGAAAATAAAATGAGTTTGGCGAGCGAAGTGAAGACGATCAATGTGCAACCATCCTCGAAGAAATAGTGACGATCATGGCCACAGCTAGAACAACTGCAAAAAATAAGAACACACACCTGACGAGATAACCAGCTCCTCAGAGGGACGTAACAAGATACAATAAACATGCCATATAAATACTGAATATAAAATATACCACAATCAAGGAAAGTGACAAGGCATAAATAGGTAACCTAACCATACTAAAGTGAACATGCAATTGAGAAACAATCCTTCGACGCATGAGCCCTGGCTGTAAATAGGATCTGGTATAGTCCCCACTTGGGCACCAGTGACCTAAGCGCATGACGTTCAAAAACGACAGTGGCCAACCTGAGAGGCTCATACCCGTATCTCCAACGGAGCTTCTGGGTTACAAGGGAAGTGCAATCGAAGCCCATACGTCAGGTATTGTCCTCTCCACCCGATGCTCTAAGCCCATATGCAATCAAAGGATAATAACAAAGTACAACTAATATCACTGAGCAGACAGTAAATCAAGGACTGTAAGAACTGGAAATAAATGAACAGTGATATGTAATAAAAATACAAACTAAATATAAACAGTATAATGACAAGGTATCTTGCATGGTGTGTCGCCTGGTGGTGCGATGTTCTGTCATGTCTCGGTTGTCCAATAGCCATGTTCGATGTGAAAGGGTCCGACGAGCGTGAAAGTAGGGACGTATGATTAGTCAGATCAAGATTTCCTAATCTATAGAGAATTAGAGAAGAAATGAATATATATTTTATATATATACTTGTCTAGAAAAAAAATTTCAAAAATTATTTATGATACTTGAAAGTATGTTTTGTTGGTCAAACTAATTTTTATAATTCCTAAAATCTAAAAATCAGAAAAACTCTAAGGTTATCAAGATAATATTTTTAGGTCGAAAGTTATATTAGTAAAAGGTAAATATTTGAAAAGACTAGACTTCATTTATAATTTAGTAAATACCTATTTATTAATCGAAATATTGATTTTTAGGAAAAATAAGTTTTGGACAAAACTGTATAAGAATATAATATTATATATTTTAGGGTTCCGAACCTAATTTGAAAACAATTATAAGCCAAGGTCAATAAAATACATTTTTCCACAAAATATACATATGTTGGTAAATATTATAGATATATTTTATCAAAATAATAATAATAATAATATTAACGTTAATAAAACAATAATAATTTTAATAATAATATTAACAATACTAATAATGATAGTAGTAATACAAATAATAATAATAATAATAATAATAATAATAATAATAATAATAATAATAATAATAATAATAATAATAAACACAATAAAATAAACTCATCTTCCCCCAAATGATTACAGTGAGAGAGAGGGAGATGAGATGGATTCGGGAGAGAGAGAGAGATGGGAAGCGTGAAGGAGAGGGTTAACCTGCGGCGGGTGGCTCCGGCGTGTGGGGGCGACGAAGACATGTGGTGCGATCCTGCGCGTGGTGGCGCAGTCCTACGCACGGTGGCGGGCATGTCGGGGTGCCGGTCTGGAGCGGAGACGCGGTTGTCTCGGCGAGGCCGGGGTCAAGCACGGTACGGTGGAGGAGGTCAGCGCCTGCGATAGCGCTGTGTAGGTGACTTCACCTGAGAGGTAAAATGGACGACCACGTGGGGGTTCAAGGCTTGGCGGATGAGCGCAGGAAGTCGGAGGCCCTGGAGGGAGTGCTGGCGTGGAGGAGGTCGCGGCGGTAGCAGCGGGCGGCACGGAGGATTCCAGGCGGTGGCGACTCGGTTGAGGGACGCGGTAGCGGGGGATTCTCGGCGGTGGATCTCGTCGGCCACGGAGAGGTAAGTTTGGGATTAGGTTTTCTTATTTTTTTCTCCTTTTGCGTGTGTGATGATGGGGGTGGTGCACACGGTGGTACCGTCGGAGGTTTTGATGGTGATTTGGTGGCAGTGGTAGTTTGGGGTTTGTCGGAGGTACGGCGGTGAGGGACGAAGATCTTGTGGCGTGGAAGTAATGGTCGGGAGGGGCTGTTGTGGGGAGCAGAGGAGATGGTGGTCGAAACGAGGAAAGGTGGCTATGGCGGGGTGTTGGTGCTGCTATTGGTGGTTGTCGAGGGCCGTTGGGGTGGTATTCACGACAGTGGTGGCGAGAGTTGGGTGGTGACAGTAGATGGCCAAAGACGAGGGATCGGAGACCTGGTGTAGGCGGTACGGCGAGGTTCGAGCAGCAGGAGGGGGCATGATTAGGATTAAGATTGTGACGTCTTGTCCGGGGTGTCGGACACGGCAAAGATAGTTGTAATTGTAATACTGAAATATATTGGATGAAAAGGGGAGATACGGACACGATGCACAAATTTTTGGTTGTTGTGAAAAATTCGTGGATGAGTACCTCTCCTTATATAGGAGGTGGAAATTTCCAGTTGGATAAGGATTACTAGTAGTTTAAATCCGACTAGATAATTCTATTTTTAATTAAATAGATTTAAAGCCAATCCAATCAAATCCAAATCCAATTTAAATCATAACTTTAATTTAGAACTATTTTAAATAAAAATAAGATAACTCAAATTTAAATTGCCATAATAATCAAACATTAATCAAACTATTTTGAAAATGTCTTTTTTTATAAATAATATAAAATAAAAAAATTAATTTCAAAAATTAAAAATATATACACGAATAAATTTCATGTACCTTGTATGCAAACAAAATATTTACATAAATCATGGTTTTTCTAAATTATTACCAACTTTAAACAAGAAATAAAATAGTCTTTCAAAAGTAAAAAAATAAAGTTTTTGGTAATTATCGTGGGATGCCTTTTTGATAGAAAAATATACTTGCTCATACCATAAAACAAAATATAGATTTCTAAAAAACAATAATCAAATATTTTGTGTATGAACAAATAAGTATTTCATATTTACGTATTTGACGCATTCGCACTCGACGTACGATACAAAAATAAAACCCATATCAAAATAAATAAAATGTAAATCATAGTAAAAATTAGGGGGTTTACATTCTACCCAACTTACAAGAATTTCGTCCTTGAAATTTAGGAAAAAAATTTGGGGGATTGAAAAGGTAGGAAGAATTTATAGATAAACAATCTGTCAATTATCTGACATGGTGAAGGAAAGGCATACAACAGAAAATAAACACTCTTTGAATAATCGGAATTTAGATATCTAAAATGAATAGATTCCCGGTATAGTGTAGACGATGATCATATGACACCCATCAATCTCAAATTCAATCAATACTATCCTGAATCTTTAAATGTATAACACAAAATAAGTTAATAACTTTCTCGACAAAATTAAGAGCAAAAGCTCAATATTTGAGTTGTGTTCAGTATCGTCATGCTCCTCGATTCGTCACTATCCATTTATTCATAATAACTCTTTCAAAAAGTTTGATTTCTTCTTGAGATTCATATTCCAATACTTAAGTTCACTTAAGATACCTTTTTCCTTTTTCTTCTTAATTTCATAAAATTTTTGAACTCCAAAATTTTACCTTCTTCAAAATATTAATTCCAATATCCTGTATTTGAAATTTAATAAGTCCACGGAGTTGAATTCAAAAATCTCTGATATACTTTTTCTCCAACCTATATATATATTTTCAAAAAAAATTATCGTTCCTACTTCCTCAAAAGTAGGTAATAAATCTTTAGAAAATAAATCAACTTTTTTTTATTCATCCTTAAAGTACCAAAACAAAATATCACCTTCAATATTTGCTAAATCTCGACGGCTAATGCATCAATCAAAAGTCTACCCTCCATTGATCATATCTTCGTAACGCAATATTTTATCATGAAAATTTCCTCTAGCTTTAATTCTCGCGAAACTTGAAATTTCAAAAATCTTCAATCATGTTAGTTGAATCAAAAGTCAAACTCTTCTAGGGAATCTCTTTTTTTTTTACAGAAAATTTTATCTTTTGTGCAGCAACATAATTTATTTTCTGTATTTCATTAATCGCGACCCTTCTAACACTCGCAAGTATACTATCATTGGATCATCTCAACACATAATATCACACCTCTTAATCAAATAGCACAATTAACTTATGACTCGTAATCACCGGATCGTTTCATTTAACTAAACCATCAATCTCCTTTATGGGATTTTTTTTCCATCTAACTCATGTCTAACCAAAGGGTGTTATGATCAAATCTTCCTCTCCGTACAAGGGTATCCAAGGAAAAAGGGTTGCACGAATCATAGTGAAGCAAAACAATTTGGAAAGGGAATGCGGTTAGGTTTAATGATCGTGGTCAGAGTTGGATAATAAATAGGAAGGGATGATAGGGTCTAAGTAAGTCAAGATAATAAAAGGATAAGGATCAAGTAATCAAGATAAACAAGAAGTTAAGCATTTAAGGAATTAAGAAGATCACAATCATATCTTGGGTTGAAAGATATAAGTCGAGGTTGAGTCCCTATCTGTAGTCAAAAAGTATATCGGTACCATGGTAAAGGTTATGGTTTAGTCTTCATGACCCGAAAGTCATATCATAAAAATAGGGTACAAGGGGACGTGTTTTAGTGGGACCTGATATACCTACACGAAGGTGATCTTGTCTAGGTCTTGCATATGAAATTTGTTGGAAGAAAAAGTCTAGTGTTGTGCTCCAACTATCAAAGTCACGATAGGGAACGCCAAATGATCAAAATAGAAAGTGGGTTTTCATAAGGTGCTAATTAATGCACCAAAAATAAAAGGTTAAAGCACAAAATAAAGATAATTTAGGAAATCTCGTAGATCAAGTTAAGATAAGTTAGAGACACAGTTTCTAGAGAGAAAATAGTCTCAAAGATAAGGGTATGGTCAAGGGAATGATTCTAATCATTTCTAAGTTTCAAACAATTAGGTGGTCACAATAAAGATCTAGATTGAGGGAAGGTCGAGTAAGACAAAGATATAGATATAGTTATACAGTTTGGTCGATGGCTAACTATACTTGTGTATGTGCAATATCACAATCATAGGTGGTATGGCAACCTAATGTGGAATACTTCTATCTCACTAGGGTGACCTTACTTGCTTCTTGGTCCTCTACCAATATATGATCTAATCTGAAATTTCAAGTTCCTCGAAAGTTTCTCAATAAAATTCCCAAAAATACTCCACCAAAATTTTTAATCATCTTAGGCTGTCAACTTTAATCAAAATTTTAAATCTCTAGTAAATCTCGGAACAACCCTTGTATATCGTAAATCGAATAATTTTTTTCTCCAATCTTAAACTCAATATTTAAATAAGTTTATCAGCCAAAATTCATACTAAAAATAGAACATTTAAATAACTCCATAATTTAAATGCTATATCCTTCAAATGTGTATATCTAACTTCCAATAAGTCATATCTACTCTTCAAAAGTATTTTTTTTCCACCAAAATTTAAATATCCATAATCATGGCTTTAAACTCGAAATCTAAATAACTTTATAATTCTTAGATCATATGACGTTATTTAATTCAAAAGTATTTTACCAAATTCTATCATCCTCAAATTTTGGTCAATTGTAAATCATACTTCCATATTTAAAATTTTATGTTCCTTTTCAAATCAAATTTATATCCTTCCAAAAGATGTATAGCTATAACTCAATAATCATAAATGTTCAAAGAGTTTCAAAATCAAATCGCAAAATCAAATGAATTTGCCTTCTCGATCGAGCTATCCCCTTGTGTATACCACCTTGTAATAGCAAAATAAAATTCCAACTATCCTTTGAAGGCGGTAATATGCTACTATCCAACTTGGAATTAACTAATCATTAAAATTATACTTTTAGAAAAAATGTCTTTATAACTCAAATAAGACCTCAATGTATACTAATTGTCAATGTAATCTTCCTAGCCATGTGTTTGACCTATGAGCATATACTAGTGTAGTCATCTGACTAAGCACGAAACTAAAAATTTATGGTAAAAGGAGTCAAGCAAGATGCAAATCAAGGACGGTAACGAGAGTTCAAAACTTGGAACAAGGAAGGAGGTCAAGCTTGTGGATGAGATTCCTAGACACTAATCCTATATTGTAGGTTCACATCGGAACGATTACGTGACCGAAGTGACAACTCGACCAACATGGGCCACCACAAAAACATGTAACGCTCCAGTCCCAAAATACGTAGGACTAGGAACGTAGACATGCCAGCCATATAATAATTATACGTAAGCTGTAAAATACAGTAGAACCATAACTAATCGCATCCACACAAAAATAAATGAATAAAAGGTATCATATAATGATAATGAATTGTCTTGATATAATTTGTTGGATGGAGACAAATCCACTACCAACAAATAAGGAAAAAAATATATGGAAAATAAAATGAGTTTGGCGAGCGAAGCGAAGACGATCAAAGTGCAACCATCCTCGAAGAAATAGTGACGATCATGGCCATAGCTAGAACACCTACGAATAATAAGAACACACACCTGGCGAGATAACCAGCTCCTCAGAGGGACGTAACAAGATACAATATACATGCCATATAAATACTGAATATAAAATATGCCACAATCAAGGAAAGTGACAAGGCATAAATAGGTAACCTAACCATACTAAAGTGAACATGCAATTGAGAAACAATCCTTCGACGCATGAGCCCTGGCTGTAAATGGGATCTGGTATAGTCCCCACTTGGGCACCAGTGACCTATGCTCATGACGTTCAAAAACGACAGTGGCCAACCTGAGAGGCTCATACCCGTATCTCCAGCGGAGCTTCCGGGTTACAAGGGAAGTACAATCGAAGCCCATACGTCATGTATTGTCCTCTCCACCCGGTGCTCTTATTTAAGTCGCATCCATAACCATATACCTCTACTAACTGCTAGGTCTCCTAACATGCCTCTATTAGCAGTTAGCCCGAATGCATGCACATGGGGGATCAGCCCACACGCAAGAACCTCTACATGCTACTCATCTCACACATCCTCGTGGTACAACTGTGTCAAGGTATATACAATACACTACAAACGGTAGTCTCTTCACTCTAAGTCGATATGCAATCAAAGGATAATAACAAAGTACAGCTAATATAACTTAGCAGACAGTAAATCAAGAACTGTAAGAACTAGAAATAAATGAACAGTGATATGTAATAAAAATGCAAACTGAATATAAACAGTATAATGACAAGGTATCTTACCTGGTGTGTCGCCTTGTGGTGTGATGTTTTGTCATGCCTCGTTTGTCCAATAGTCATGCTCGATGTGAAAGCGTCCGACAAGCGTGAAAGTAGGAACGTACGATTAGTCAGATCAAGATTTCATAATCTAGAGAGAATTTGAGAAGAAATGAATATATATTTTATATATATACTTGTCTAGAAAAACTTATTCAGAAATTATTTATGATACTTGAAAGTATGTTTTGTTGGTCAAACTAATTTTTATAATTTCTAAAGTCTAAAAATCAGAAAAACTCTAAGGTTATCAAGATAATATTTTTAGGTCGAAAGTTATATTAGTAAAAGGTAAATATTTGAAAAGACTAGACTTCATTGTATAATTTAGTAAATACCTTTTTATTAATCAAAATATTGATTTTTAGGAAAAATGAGTTTTGGGCAAAATCCTATAAGAATATAATATCATATATTTTAGGGTTCTGAACCTAGTTTGAAAACAATTATAAGCCAAGCTCAATAAAATATATTTTTTCACAAAATATACATATATTGGTAAATATTATAGATATATTTTATCAAAATAATAACGATAATATTAATGTTAATAAAACAATAATAATTTTAATAATAATATTAACAATACTAATAATGATAATAGTAATACAAATAATAATAATAATATTAATAATAATATTAATAAACACAATAAAATAAACTCATCTTCCCCCAAATGATTATAGTGAGAGAGAGATGAGATGGATTCGGGAGAGAGAGAGAGATGGGAAACGTGAAGGAGAGGGTTAACCTCCGGCGGGTGGCTACAGCGTGTGGAGGCGACGAAGACATGTGGCACGGTCCTGCGCGCGGTGGCGCGTACGTCGGGGCGTCGGTCTGGAGCAGAGACGCGGTTGTCTCGGCGAGGCCGGGGTCAAGCGCGATACGGCAGAGGAGGTCAGCGCCTGCGATGGCGCTGTGCCAGAGACTTCACCTGAGAGGCGGAGCGGACGGCCACGCGGGGGTTCAAGGCTCGACGGATGGGCACAGGAAGTCAGAGGCGCTGGAGGGAGTGCTGGCGTGGAGGAGACTGCGGCTGTAGCAGCGGGCGGCATGGAGGATTCCAAGCAGTGGCGGGGGATTCTCGGCGGTGGAGCTTGCCGTGCATGGGGAGGTGAGTTTAGGATTAGGTTTTCTCAATTTTTTCTCCCTTTGCGTGTGTGATGATGGGGATGGCGCACACGGTGGTGCCGGCGAAGGTTTTGATGGTGATTTGGTGGCAGTGGTGGTTTGGGGTTTGGGGTTTACCGGAGGTGCGGCGGTGAGGGACGAAGATCTTGTGGCGGAGAAGTGGTGGTCGAAAGGGGCTGTTGTGGGGAGCAGAGGAGATGGTGGTCGGAACGAGGAAATGTGGCTATGGCGGGGTGTTGGTGCGGCCATTGGTGGTTGTCGAGGGTCGTTGGGGTGGTGTTCACGATAATGGTAGTGAGAGTTGGGTAGTGACAGTAGATGGCCAGAGACGAGGGATCGGAGACCTGGTGTAGGCGGTGCGGCAGGGTTCGAGCAGCAGGAGGGGGCAGAATTAGGGTTAAGATTGTGACGTCTTATCCGGGATGTCGGACACGGCAAAGATAGTTGTAAATGTAATACTGAAATATATTAGATGAGAAGGGGAGACACGGACATGATGCACAAAATTTTGGTTGTGGTGAAAAATCTATGGATGAGTACCTCTCCTTATATAGGAGGTGAGAATTCCCAGTTGGATAAGGATTACTAGTAGTTTAAATCCGACTAGATAATTCTATTTTTAATTAAATAGATTTAAATCCAATCCAAACAAATCCAAATCCAATTTAAATCACAACTTTAATTTGGAACTATTTTAAATAAAAATAAGATAACTCAAATTTAAATTGCCATAATAATCTAACTATTTTGAAAATGTCTTTTTTATAAATAATATAAAATAAAAAATTAATTTTGAAAATCAAAAATATATACATGAATAAATTTCATGTACCTTGTATGCAAAAAAAATATTTACATAAATCATGGTTTTTCTAAATTACTACCAACTTTAAACAAGAAATAAAATAGTCTTTCAAAAGTAAAAATAAAGTTTTTGGTAATTATCGTGGGATGCCTTTTTGATAGAAAAATATACTTGCTCATAACATAAAACAAAATATCGATTTCTATAAAAAAAACAATAATCAAATATTTTGTATATGAACAAATAAGTATTTCATATTTACGTATTTGACGCATTCGCACTCGACGTACAATACTAAAATAAAACCCATATCAAAATAAATAAAATGTAAATCATAGTGAAAATTTAGGGAGTTTACCAGTAGCACAGGGCCTAAGGGCATCCTGCCGCTCGATGCAGTGTTGGCCCCATGCTTGGCGGTTGCACAGGCGCTATGGCCGGAGGGAACGAGAAAGAGAGAGGGGCAACAGATCTGGGGGAGCTGTCGGAGAAGCTCGACGGAGTCGGTCGTCTCGCCGATGGAGAAGGCTGACAACAGCAGCAGCAGTGGGGCTCGCCTTTGTCGATGAGGGGAGGGAGACGACGACGGCAGGGATGGCGATGAAATTGGCGATGGTGGAGGTCGCAGCTCCGGGAAGAGGGGCGGAGACGACTGCATCGAGGGGGAGGCAGAGGAGAAAAAGTGGTGACGGTGGTACTGGTTATTGTGGAGTGGCGGTCGGAGCTCAGAGACGAGGGAGAGAGATGATGATGGTGGTGGCAGCTATGGTGGTGGGTGATGGAGGAGATGGCGACCAGAGAAGAGTGAGCTCGGGAAGGAGGCAGCCATGTGTGTGGCACCGGTCGCGGTGGGTGAGGTGGTTGCGCGGTGGAGGTGGCACTGGAGATGGAGATGGGAGCAGAGACGAACGGGAGAGGAAGGAGGTCAATAGTGAGAGATGGAGAGAGACATGGGAGAGGGAGAGATGAACTTGGGGGGGGAGGGGGAGCTGCTCTTCCAGAGCATGAGAAAGAAGAGAGGAGAGTGATCGGGGGAGAGAGGAAAAGTGAGGGGGGGCAGCTGTGAGTGGGGAGAGATGTGAGGGTTAGTATTAGGTTTGGGGGGGGGGTAGATATAGGTAATTTTCTTTTAATAAATAAAATAATAACAACAATAATAATAACAATGACAATAATTGGAATAGGAATAATGCTAACAGTGAAGCTAACAAAATAGACTCCAATAAAAATGATATCAACTGTAATTTAATTGCAACAATAATAACCAAGTGTCAGGCTCACAACCAAGACCAAATCAAGATCCAAAATAAAAATAAATTTTAAATAAATATAAAATCTTAAAATCACCAAAAATATTGAATACGGTCATATACATATTTAAAAAAAATGAGGATATGACATGTATCTCTTTTATATTGTTTGTCTTCCATTTTTGATCCTATGATCAAATTAGAGGGTGTAGAGACTTTGTTATATGACTATGCAGAAAACATGGCTATTAATGTTACTGACTCGAAAGTAGAACTAAAAGTAGTGTTGGAAAGATAATTAATGCTTTATGAAGACAAAGTTGTGTCGACCCGACCAGCTCAAGTGAGTACTAGTAGTAGCTTTGACTTAGTCGACCACGCCAGTCGTATACTAAAAAGTAAAAAAACAAAAACACTATTCCCAAACCACTTAAGAGTTGTCTTTTTATCTAAGTTCTTATGAAGAAGAAGATGAATCTTTAAATCACTTCACCATTTTAGAATGGTAGAAAAGACACGACAAAAGATTTACTGTACTTTCTACCATAGCACGTGATCTACTAATGGTCCCGGTGTCCACGGTAGCATCGGAGTCATGTTTTATTGCAGGATCAAGGATTTTGAGCATAAGGAGGAGCCGGTTGAAGCCAGATATCTTGAAAGCTTGTGTATGTGTTCAAGATTGAATTTTAACAGAAAAAAGTATCCAAAACAAGAGAGTTGAAGCTGCTGACATCAACGAGCTGGACTTAGAATTGCGTATGATGGGTGATGCTTTTGGAACCAGGAGGAAGAAGAATGACTCAAAGGTATGACCAAAAAACAAACAAACAAAACAAACAAAACAAACAAACAAAACAAAACTTAAAAACAAAACAAAAAGAAACTTAGAAAGAATAACTTAAAAACAAAACTTAAAAACAAGAAACAAAAAAAAAATAAAAGAAAGAGAAGAAAGAAAACAAAAGAAAGAAAACTTACAAAACAAAACCAAAACTTAAAACAAAAAAACAAAAAAACAAAAAACAAACAAAAAAAACTTGGAACAAAAAACTTAAAACTAAAAAAAAAACCAAAAAAAAACACAAATTTAAAACAAAACAAAAAAACTTAAAAAAAAAAAAAACAAAAATTAACCAAAAAACATAAACTTGAAACAAAATTTTTTAACTACGCCTTTGACAAGCAAAGCTTGCATTACCGGTCCCAAGCCCGAATAAAGGAGGAGGGAAAAATAAAAGAAAAAAATTAAAACATAAAATTAAAACTTAGAAAGAAACAAAGAAAATAAAATAAATTAAAAGAAAACATAAAAAGAATAAAATAACAAAATAAACTTAAGCTAAAAGAAAACAAAACAAAAGAACATAAAATAAAAAAAATCAAATAAAATAATAAAAAAACTCAAATAAAATAGTGGACCGGATCGGCCCACCCGAGCCCGTAACCCGACCCGCCCGTTGAACCGGACAGGCCCGACCAACGCTACCCAAGTCGGGTCGTTGGGCCGGGCTGGGCTCCAATCTTTTGAACCGGGCCGAGCCAGGCCCGGCCCGCTGCTACCTCCGGTCCGGGCTAGGCCACGACCAAGCCCGGTTGGGCCCAGTTTTATGAGCCACGGTCCAGTCCAGACCGGACCAGACCAATTACATATTATGCTCAGTAGATTGCAGAGCCCTGTACGTACAAGGACTGCAGTGTTTGCCTGCTCAGCAGCTTGAAGGGCCACAAGGACTATAGTAGGACATTACTTCTCTTTCTTCGCAAATGTGGAAGAGACCACAATGACTGTAGAAGGGCTACAAGGACTATAGATGGGCCAAATCTTGTGTACATGAGGAATTTTTTGTTGAAAAAATTTACTGGACCTCCAATATGTTTCGATAATTTATGCAGAATCGAAGAAATATTAACAAATTAACTACAACAAAACTTCTGCCAACGCAGTTGGCAGAAATAATATTAAATAAATTTAAATGTTCGGATTTTATTTCAGCGTTGGCAAAAAATTGGTTTGAGGATTTGATTTGATTTGGTTGGGTTTGTAATGGTTACATTGTTTTAAGTAAATTTGTTTGGTTTGATTTTGTTTTGTTTCCAATGGTTATAGTGTTGGATTTGGAACCACTAGCTATTGCTACGGCTAGCGTACTTTTCCATATAAAACAATTACATTCTCATTCTTCTCCACATAACTTCTTTTCTCATTCTTTCATTTCTCATTCTCTTTTCATTCTCACTCTATATTCATTCTCACCACAGACAGAGAAATCCTACACAAAAGAAGTTTACTGAACAGGTTCGGCCGTAGGGTAAGCCAGACAAGTCCATCGGGCTTGGGCAACCCCACTGGTTAGGGCAACCCCCCTCCTCCCGTCCCCTCTCATGTCTATATTCTACTGGAATTGCCTCGAGTAGCTTAGGAGTCAGAAGAGCAACTCGGAATCCGATCGAGCTCCACGATACTGTCGAAATCGGAGGCAAGTGGCATCTTAGCGTTTGTCAAAAATTATTCTTCATATTCTTCTAAGGCACAACATTTAAATCTCTCAGCTGCTTGTAATTTTTTTTTATATTTTATCTCTAAAGTCAAGGGACAAGGGGCAACCAAATTTAGCTTCGACTAGGGCAACCCAACTTGTTGTGCCGACCATGTCACTAAATTTGTCGTGAAGCTCATTTTTTCCCATGGATAGAAATCTAACAATACTATGCTCTGTTTGTGGTATACTAAATGGGTTGGCCTACAAAGGAGGTCTAATTGAAGTTATTTTAATTAACCGAAATCTTTCGTTTGAGAGTTTACGTAATATAATTATTGATAAATTTTCTATTGATTATGAATTTTTATTAGTACATATTTTCTATATAATTGTATTTTAGCTACTAAACAAGCATGAAATTTTATTCTTGAATTTAATATGTAATCACAGTATATTGTTATTTTTTGTGACTCCACCACCACCACCATCAGCACCAAATATTAGTAGTTCTCCTAGTTCTTCTCATCAAATTGTTCCATTTACTGAAGAAGAACATGTAGTAGTTGATAGTAATAATGACGATGAAAATAGTGATGATTTAATTAAAAATTTAGATGATGAACTTGATGATAATGTGGATAGTGTTACACTCTTGAACTATTTATTGGAAAAGAATTTGAGAACCGTTCTAAATGTACAAGTTTTATTGGTGATATAAGAATTGAACATAATTTTACTTGTTCGGCTACTAAACAATGCCAGTGAAATTGTATATATTTGTAACATTTCAAGTTGTAATAGGAGAGTGTATGCTAAAGACATTAGTAAAGACGAAAGATTTGTAATTGCTACGCTAGAAAATTTACATTCGTGTTTAGGTGGACTTACAAGTGTCATCCATTAGCTACTATTGTATGGGTTAAGAATAAATTATTAATAAAATTTAAGACAATCAGTCGTATCGTCCATCACATATTGTAAATGATATATATATGGAACACCGAATATATCTTAAATATTGTAAAACATGAAAAGCTAGAGAAATTGCTCTATCTAAAATAAATGGTAGTTATATTGATGCATATAGTAGTCTAAAAGGGTCTTCTTTTATAATTATCGCGACAATTTCCAGTAGTAGATGTTGTATAAAGACTACAGAAAACAACAATTTTAAAAAAAAATTGTTTCAAGGCATGCATTGATGGATTTTTAAGGGAGTGTTTACCTATGACTAGTACTGATGCTATATTGTTTTGCTCTAGATATCGAGGTATTTTATTTATTTCTTGTGCTCATCATCCTAAATATCAGTTATATCCAATTGCTTATGCTGTTGCTGAGAGTGAAAACACGAATTCTTGGACTTGATTTTTAACTTTTGAAGGTTATTTTAATGCGTAGAACACAATTTCTTTTATATCAGATAAACAGAAAGGATTGGTAAATGTCATGCATGCTACTTTTTAAAAATTACCTCATTTTTGTATTCAACATTTTAAACAAAATTTAAAATCAGTAAATTGCCTATTTATTAGTGTAGATTAGACTATCTTGCAAGATGTTATGATGAAATATATGCGAACAGTAGCTTTGAAATGATAAAAGCTAAAAATATTGGTGTTTACAATTGGTTTGTTGGAGTAAATGATGAAACTCGTATTTTATCACACTTAGTAACAACTTATTCTCTTTGTCCTAGATTAGATATTAACTCGTCGAACCTTGCTGAATATTTCAACAAC
The DNA here is from genome assembly GCA_029216955.1 of Iris pallida. Classification (NCBI taxonomy): domain Eukaryota; kingdom Viridiplantae; phylum Streptophyta; class Magnoliopsida; order Asparagales; family Iridaceae; genus Iris; species Iris pallida. The sequence goes on along the minus strand of JANAVB010016197.1, from coordinate 54,535,403 downwards.
TGGATGCCACGTCCCAGTCCCAAAATACACAGAATTAGGATATGTATTTAACCAGACTTTAGTCCGACACAAATATGTATAAGTTGTGAAAATCATAACATGTGTCCATGTAATCATAATAACATTCATGAAACAAACTACTATCAGCCTAAATAAAAAATAACTACATGAGATGGAATGAGATGGCATCATCAATAGATACCTGAAGATTCCAAAGATATAGAATCCACTAAGTCTATGTCACATCTCAGCAATAACCTGGAGAGATCACGAGGCCCTCAAAAGAGATGTAGCAAGATACATAATATACATGCCTACCTAACAGTTAATAACATGCAAAAAGAATAACTAGAAATGAAACAAAAATGACTAACAACAAACTATACATGCATACATGAACAACTACGCATAAATGAACTACTGGAAAGAAAATAATTACAAAGGCCTAGTTCCTATGTGATCACATGGCAAGAAGTCAAACGAATAATCAAATCATCGTCCCTAGTATGGACTCTTAGGATTGTTCAAATAGCCAATCCTCGCCCCTGCTTGGAATCATAGATTAGCTCAAGCAATCAACCTCGTCCCTAGTATGGACTCTTAGGTTGAGAAAACTAAAAACATAAATATTAAACAATCAAACCTCGCCCCTAATGTGGACTCTCACGTTGAGAAAAACGAAACAGGAAAACTAGTTCAATTATAACGCACTCATTCTTTCCATCATGTGACTCGCATAAGATACAGATTCCAAACAACATGTATGAACTAACACAATGACAAGTACTCACCAACTAAACATATCATAAAAGAACATATGAAAGTGGACAAAAAAGAAACAACTACTAATAATCTTGTTATGCAAGATGAAAGAATTTAAGCATGTAAAGATACCATAAAGAATGCATGGTATACTTGCCTGGAATTTGTCCAATCTGTGGTGAGACTGCGGTACCAAGTCGTGTCCAAGCCTAAGCATGTGCTAATATTGCTATGTTCCTCATGGAATCTACCAACCCAAGTCAAACAAACCAAGTATCACATATCAACATGTATAGCTAATCGAGCCCTTATTAGGTTTGTTAACCCATTTCTTATAACTGATATATATTAAAGTAATGATTTGTAATATATGCTACGTATTTGATAACAAGATAGGAGTATATTTATATATAAAAGTAGAAAGTACTTGATAAAAAATATTGATGTATTTTATATGTAATAAGCATCTATAACCAATAATAAAATATACGACATATATTTAATAAGCTAGCTAACAAATACTTTTAATCTTTGTATAAAGAATTGTATATATGAAAATGTATTTAAGAAAAACATATTTGGCTTATAGTCACCATATAGAATTGCATCCCTATAATTGACGATACCCTTTTGTCATGACATGTAATATAAATTCTACCTATATTTAATGTGCATAATATCTAACTGTGGATAGTCATCTTAATAGTAAAAATAATATATATGATTAATATTCCATACACCATCTTAATCTATATACCATTTACTTTACATTACAAAAAATATATATATATATATAAAATAGGTTGTTAGTAAATTACCTATTATATTGGGAAATCCTATGCTGTTGCTACTATCGTTCATACAATATCTTCCCCAACTTCTTTTTCATGTTTGTCTCCATGTGACTTGAAGAGTCTGGGGTCCTTGAAGTTACGTGTAGGCAACTCTAGAGGGGGGTGAATAGAGTTTATGTCAAAAATAACCAATAAAAATTAACTCTATGCTAGTCCAGAAGCAACTACCAATAGAATAAATAATCAGAGTAGTAATACGAAAATTAAGAGAGATCAGAAAAGCATACGTAAACACAGCGATATAACCTGGTTTCCCTCGTGGAGGGCTAGTCCAGGCCTGAGAACTCTCGCTCAGGATTGAAATCCACTATTTATGAAATATGGTACACATACGTGCCTCTACTCAGAAGAGCACGCCAACTTCTTACAACTTCGCAGAGCCAAAACTTTGAATTGTCCAAGTGACTTCTTTACATTCTTGCACAGAAACTTGTAGCTGAATCGCAATGAGCACCTTGGGGCTTAAGAAGTTTTGTGGCTAGTAGATTGGAAGAGTAAGGCTTAGAATGAATAAGGCTTGGAAGATTGAGAGTGAGATATGATTTGAAATGAGAGAATTCAAGCCCTACTTATACTAGTTTGGGGAGGCACAATTTGGCCAGAATTCTATCCCAAATATTCAAAAATATGAACGTTCGACGGCTAGTTGCATGGTGTTCCTAAAAATTAGGTTCCCGAAGATTAGGGGACAGAGTTTGACCCGACTTCTGCCTAAGGCAGAGTTCGGCCCGAATTATGTCTACCTTGGGCCAGAAAATTTATATGGGCTGGATTGGTTTGCTTCAGGGATTGTTTTGTATGGTGGAGTTTGGAGAAGTAAGTCTAGGGGTTGATATGACTCAGTGCAACTCAATATACACATTGCTAGACTTAATAAATTAAAAAATTACGGACTAAGTACTAGTACATTTGTAATATAACAGCTTTGTCGATGATGTCTGTCTCGAACTTGATACGTTCTGTCTTGAACTTGATGTGTCGTATTGGATCATATCAGATATCATTTTGTTAATTCTCTAAATTAGGTTGACTGTGATCCAGTTTGGGTCAATAATCTCCCCTATTTTGATAATTGACAACATGATATTTGTATGTCGCAACCTTCATACCTAGACACATGTTGAAGGAAGTAAACTAATTTACACGTATGAAGTTGCTCCCCCGCAAATGGATATGACGGCTCCCCTGTAAGTAGATATTTTTATTTTCGTCCTGATACAAAGTTCTTATCCAAGCACAATAGAATTCATAATATCACATCCAATATCACATCATATACAAGATTATATCAAATATCTATTATTCTTCCCCTTTGTCACTTAGCAAAATATAGCATAGCTCTCCCATAAAGAGATAAAAAATAGACAAAGTGAAGAGGGCAATCACTCAAAATTAACGAAAACCAAATATTAATAGAGACAACTAGTAGTTTTGATAATCCAAAAGAAGACCCGCAGTCATACATATAAAGTAAAATAAAAGCATGGTAGAAATAGTACTAAAGTCATAAAATGATAAACTACAAAGCATAACTAAAAAGCATGAACTGCAGCAGCAAGTAGGACACCACAGCCATCACGGAGCATGAGAACGGGATAGACCGGCCGAATCGGATGGCTCGCTGGCAGAGTGACGAGGATCAACAAATACAGCATCAGGATCCAGATACCGCATGGCCCAAGGGTCGTCAATCTGGTAGCCTTCGTGAAAAGGATCCCGACCCATAGGAAACGACATAGTGGGATGCCGAGCCACATTGTACTGAATATCATACAGGGTGTTGGTGATGGTACTCATCTGAAGAGTGGTGTAGAAGCATGAAAAAGAGATATTACTTTTAATCCCACATCGAAAAGGAGAAGAGGAGAAGTCTCATTTCACTCTATATAAAGAGCCCTTTACCTCATTTGAAAAAGGGCACCAAAAAAAAAGGAGCCTGTTCTACGGAGCCCGTTCGAGCCACAAAAAGTTACAACAGTGCCTCTTCTTCTTCTGGGTCGACTGTAAGTTTTTTACTTGCCATCTTGGCACAGAAAAGTTAGGCTACTACGAAGAAATCCAAGGTAGCATGGGCCATGCGCTCCAAATGTGATATGCCCACAATGAACCGGAGATGTGCACTCAAAATCATACGCACTGCCGATGGTAAACTATACAGAGTCAACTCGGGTGCACTTCCGCCAGATACAAACTGACTATCAGAGTCCCCGTCTTGCTTGGACACATCTTCTGCATTTGGAACCAAGTCGTGCGAGGGAAAATTTTTGACTTTGAACCCATGCGCCCACATGGGTTGTACGCATGAAGTGGGTTCAAGTCGCAATATATGTTGCTTCCCTATCAAAGATCTTGGCGTATCTCTTGCTCTGGAACTGGATCAGGGGGTACAGCATTCACATGACCACCCCGGCACTTGGCCTTGCCATGTGCCTAAAGGTGGTGTAAAAGTTAAACTCTTCCCTCATAATTTGCGTAATGTGATCACTCACAAACGTAGATCAGAAGAGCTAACCATTAAGCACACGTCCCTTATGGGGCATACTTGTGCTACAGTCTCCAACAACTGCTGCTTCTATAAAACAGTGGCTCCACAACCAAGGCAGTCTGTGTTCCAGCGACTTCAATCTGCTGTACCTGTCCGACGTTTTCTCGGAAATATGATGCCAATTGAAGACTTTGTAACAACCGACTCTCAACTAGGAGCATCAATCTGATGTCTCAGCTAGGTGCATCATCTCAGCCCAGCGCATTAGTCTACCCGCGCATCATTCTGCCTCGTCAGAGCGAATCACTCTTTCGTCAGCTGCCAGCCTGGAGCTCTTCCATTATAATGAGGCTTGGGCACATCAAACCCAAACCATGCATTCGATTTGGCACCCAATGTCATCCCATAGAAGAATACTGCCGACAAGGGGATCGAAGATAAACTATCGTATCCATTCCCAGCGCATCTCAGTCTTCTAAAGGAGTTCATCGTCAAAGCTTCTTTGAACAAGGAGATCGACAATCCATAGTGCAGCATCTCGCCAAGGAGGAGGACCGGTCGAGTTTATTTCCGTTTGGAAGAAAAAGTAAAATGAAAAACAAAACTTTTCTTCATGCTGGTACTTATAGGCCAGAAAAAATCAAATCCATGCACCAAGTGGCAACATTCTCGGAGTCAGTGCAATAAACTTGCATTTATGGTGATAAATCTGCCCCTTCGAATTCAGCATCAAAGAAGTCATTAAATGCCTCCGTAGAGCCAACAAAAATTGACCAATGAGGATGTACCACACAGCAGATGTGCTCGTCAACACCATGTGCTCCGTACTGATGCACCTAATAGAACATAGACCCATGCGCCCAGTGGTGTACGAAGATGTGCCCACTCAGGCTCGTCACACATCAAGCATATAAGCTATGTGACACTGTTGGCAGCACCTTCCCCGAAGACTGAATAGTTGACAGCTTTTTGCAGGAAACAAATAGCCACAGACGTCAGCATCATCATTACTTACTTTTGTTACCTACAACTATCCTTGACACGTAGCCGACTGATCATTCACATGTGCCTCCACAACCATGCGCCCAGCAATTTGCATGCACCTCAAAAGCCTTGCACCCCCGACCTACTTCTGATCCCAAAAGACAGAAGTTAAGTCCCTACATGCGCCTCCATAGCCATGTGCCCAGAAATTTGCATGCACCTCAAAAGCCATGTGCCCCCGACTTACTCATGATCCCAAAAGACAGAAGCCAAGTCTCTGTATGTGCTTCTACAGCCATGCACTCGAAGCTCTGCATGTGCCTAAAAACTATGTGTCCAGACTTGTCTGTGACCTCTGAAAGTCATAGACTATGTCGCCTTCTATGCTCCTAACTCTAGGTGCATCCTGACAGATCATCTTCCATAAAATCAGAGATCTTTGGGTCACAGACATGCGCCACGTGTATTCTGACTTAGTTTCGCTTAAGAATGGGTGCTAACCACCTAAGATCTCAGCAACGGCCGAATCTTTACAGCTGCCACGTGTCAGCTCCACAGTAGCCCAACAGTGCAGTTCAAATAAGATTTATCTTCAACTCAGGACGTATCGTCTATTTGCCCTAATAGCATCAGCTACGTAGCGTTCCCACGTACAGGCACATCCTACATATGCGCGTATGAGTAGACCAGTCTGCTGTCTATAAATAGAGGGATCATTCCTTTATCCAGAAGGACCGACACATACAGACAGATAGATCATCATATCTACCTACAGAGACGAAAAGAGACATGTAATGTCTACTTCTTCTCCAAACGCTCTAGCATCTAGAGCAGCCCAGACCTTCAGAGAATCTAAGATTATCGTCAGATCGTCAATGGAGTCAACGCATTACCACTCGCTCCACCGATACAGTTCCTAGATAAAAATAAAAGTATACTCCTAGGACTACGTCTAAGTCCTATATTGTATATTGTTCTGTTTGTAATTTAAATACCAAAGTTTTAATCAACAAAACCTTGTCACATTTTTTATGGCAAATAAGCTGGCAACTCTGCTGGGGACAACTTTCTCGTCTGATGAAAAAGTTATGTCGCAATCTGACGACATCAAGCTTAGCTCCTCCCACAAGACACTCATGGTGTGCCTCAATCAACCAGAGTATGAGGAGTTCATCTCTGAAGGTAGCACAAGTCCTTCGAAGCGGCTGCCAAAACCGAAGAAGACTCGTCAAGTCTGGGTGGGCCAAGGAGATGTGCTGAGCACCCCCACTGAAAGGGACGTGCCACCGCAGCCCATCTTTCTTGTTGACATTCTCAGCAAGCAAGATGTGCTCGCTAGTGCAACGCATCTGTCAGAGAAATGTAGTGTTGACTGCATTCCCCAATGTCCTCTTTCCAGTCGAAGAAGATGCGCCGACGAAACTAAGGTGCATCCAATTTCCCGTATTTGAACTCTTGCATGCAAGAGAGGGCCTCTATCTTTGACAGAATTACTAGCTATCATGGCGAGAATGAGTTAGATTATGAGTACTATATGTTTTCTATTAAATATCAAGCACAACAAATTATAGATGAATTGAACTTGATTGCAAACTAGCTTGTACAAAGGAAAGCCTAGAAAGAAAGCCTAGGAAACAATCTAAGTACAATTGTTTAGTTTTGATTCTGGGGGATGAACTAGAGGCTCAGAAAAGTGTAGCAACTCTGCCTTACTCTTTGGAGTATCTGACGTGCTCCTTGCTCTCGAAGAAATTTCCTTTTTGTAGGTTACCAGCCTTGGATTGCCAACCATTTGCCAGGGTGTGGTACCCTGCTATTTATTGTGTTTCCTACAATAGCAGATTTTTGGGCCGCATAAAGGGCCATGTGTCTCTCACAGCGCACAAAGACTCGATCTCGGGCTGCCAGCTGGTGGGGGTTGTTGAGATTTTGTTGTAGCGAATCTTGGTGATTGAGACTTGGTCAGCCTGCTACGTATCTCATCGCAAGATAGGATTAGTCAGCTTGAGTCATTTTTGCATAGGCCCTTCAGAGTTCGGCTATGCTGAGCTACATAAGACTCATGCAACAGTCTCTCTTAGTCCGCATGTAGCTTGAGGACTTTTGAGCCAAATAGGTTCTATATTTTGAGCCGCATAAAGCTCATGCGGCTCAGATTGCTGTTACCTTTGGCCGCATGAAGTACATAGATTGAGTCGTATACAGCTCGGATCGCAGTCCTTTTGGCCGCATGGCCATATCCAGTCTAATCATATCTTATCTTCTTTTTGTCAGAGTGTCAAAGTTGTCAGAGCTGTCAGAGCTGTCAGTCTTGCAAGAGTTTGTCAGCTTTATCAGAAGGATTGATCAGCTTGACCGCATAAGTAACTATTCTCTCTACGGCTCAAAAATCAATCGGTGAAGATGGGCCGCAGGGGGCCTACTGAGTCTGTCATGCGGCTCTTCTTTATACGGGTAAATTTGTTCTAAGGTACTCATGCAGTCAGTTGTGATCTGCATGAACCCTATATTTTCCATGCATCTACAAGATCCCCTTCAAAGTTTTCAAATTGCAAATTTGGAATACTTTGAATAAGAAGCATAGACATATATCAAGCCGCAGAAAAATCTTCGAGTCAGGAGAGACGTCGTACCGCAGGGACATTTTGAGCCGCAAGGACATTTTTGGGCCGCAAGTATATCTTGTGTAGCAGGAAGATCTTGTCTGTCACCTGTCACTGCTGCATTTAATACCTTGATTTGGTTTTTGATTTGGGCTCTTTTTTCTAGATAAAACTGATGGTTACTAAGGATAAAATCCCCAAACATCATCATTATCCTTAATGGATACGGGAACCAAAGCAGTAATGACGGTTATTAAGGATAAAAATCCCCAAACGTCATTATTATCTTTAATGGATATGAGAATCGAAGTGGCGTTCATCTGTTTCTACTTTGAGGAGCTATAAATATGGGCCATATGGAGAGAGTTTTTCCCTTTACTTTTTTTCTTCGTCTTTATCATCTTCGTCATCTTTCAATCCCGGTTAGCCATGGATCCGAAAGCTTCCAAGTCGACTGATGTTATGGCCAAAAGGAAGGGGCTTGCATATCCGTCGAGTACTACGGACTCTCCTCCCGTTCATCCTAACGTGCGACCCTCTATTAAGGGTACGGACGGTGGAAAAGTGAGTTCTTAAATTTCAACGACCATATCGCATATTCTATGCGCGAGCTTGTCATGAATTGCCTCTACACTTTGGGCATGATCGATATATCCTCCATCTCATGGGACTGTATGTGTTTTGTATGATAGGACCGTATAGGTTGAGCCGCATAAGTGCCACCGACCTTCATGGATGCCTCATACTTGAGCCGCATGAGCGTTACAAGGCTGAACCGCACGAATGCCTCGTGACCATACCGTATATACATCTCATAACTGATCTGCATAAATACTTCATGGCTTAGCCGCATCAATATTGCATAACAGAGCCGTATAAGTGCTTTTTAAAAATGAGCCACATGTGTCTCATGTTTTTATGCGTATTCTTCATAACTGGTCCGCATAAGGTCTTATTTGGCTGGATGTTGTTTTCTTCTACCTGCTAACCCCCTTATTATTCTTTTTTTTAAGGGATCCGGCTACCGAATTTCTCCAGGACCAGTATCGGCGATAGAGTAAAAATGTACCATTCTGACACACACATCAGACAGCTCAAAACTCTCCATGCTTCGAAAGAGTTTTCCCTGTGCCATTTTGGCATACACATCATACAACTCAGAACTCCTCATGCTTCGGAAGAGTTTTCCCTAGGTTGTAGGAAGAACCTTTATACCTTGGAGAGTTAGACGGTGGTCAGGCGTCATCATGAACGTCCTATTTTTACGGCTCTCCAAGTAGGCAAAACCACCATTAGGGATATTATTTTGAAGGTATGGTCTTTTAGAGGAGAGGGGCTAATGTATCCGCAATATGGAGGGGAGAAAAGCATGCTATATTTGCCCTCCTTCGTGCATCTCCTTGGAGATTCAATAACCTTGTTTGCTTCTCAGCAATAAAACATGACTTCTTTCGAGGGCCACGAAACTGCTTTTTGGTGAAGGCGAAGTGATGTCAAACAGACCAAACTATGTATTGCTAGATTTTCTATTATTTTCTTTCTGTTGCTGATGTAGTCTTATGAATGTAACTGATTTTGAATAAGCAGAATACATTCACTCCATTCTTTATTTTTAGTATCTGTGGTGCTTGTACTAGAGGGCCTAAATATTTATTTTTTATAAAGGACATCCCACTGGGGGACTTTTTTTGTGGACCTTTTGTCCTTTTGTGCATCTGGTAATGCTAGCAAATAGATTTGAATGTTATTTTGTGGACCCACTACCCTTTGGTGCCCTGATAGTGCGAGTAATAGATTAGGATAACTTTTGTGGACCTATTACCCTTCTGCGGATTGGCGATGCGGGTAATAGATTTGAAACAAAACCCAAGAGAGGTAATATGGACGTGACAGGTTTTGTGGTCTTAACACCGTATCTTTTATCCTGGATTGGGTACTAGTGTTAAGATGGAAGACTATCATCATCATAGGTAATATGGACGTGACACACGACAATCATGCATAATCTTTTGGTGGAATGAATTTTGAGACATAACCTAACAGAGGTAATATGGACGTGATAGGTTTTATGGTCTTAATACCATGTCTTTTATTTCGAGTTGGGTACAGGTGTTAAGCCAAGAGACTATCGATATCAGAGATAATGTGGACGTGATACACGATAATTAAGAATAATCTTTGGTGGACCTATTGCTCTTCTGTGCACTAGTGGTGCGAGTAATAGATTTTGAGACAAAATCAACAGAGGTAATATGGACGTGATAGGTTTTATGGTCTTAACACCATATCTTTTATCCCGAGTTGGGTACATGTGTTAAGTCAGAAGATTATCGTATCAGAGGTAATATGGACGTGACACACGATAATCAGGACCGAGAAGTCTGCTTAGAGATAATAATAAACTGGACAGACTCCTGTAAGGTAAAGTATTAGAGTGAGAGTTTAGAGGTATCATCGTACATGACTCGCCACTCAGGAAGATACGATAGAGTGTGAGTTTAGAGGTATCATCGTACATGACTCGCCACTCAAGGAGATGCGATAGAGTGTGAGTTCATAGGTACTTGGTGTACATAACTCGATAGTTTTGAAGATTTGATGGTTTGGGGGAGTACTAGCATGTCCTTAGATAAAGTATTTCTTCAGAAATTTGCCATTTATGGGCATCAAGAGTAAGTCCCTATTCTGTTTTGCGAGCCGGCATGCGCCGTTAGAGAATACGGTCTCGATGATGTATGGACCCTCCCATTTAGGCTAGAATTTGCTGACGGTTTTGTGAGTCATGACCATCGGTCTGCTAACGGCCAAGACTGTTTGCTATTGATTATAAAAGAACAGAACAGTTTTATGGAAGGACTTGACTTTTACTTCACAACACAAACTCGCTCGTACAAAGAAAGCCTAGGGACGAAAACCTAGGTACAACAATCTAAGTATAATTGTTTAGTTTTTCTGGGGGGGTAACAGTAGAGGCTTGGGAGAGTGCTATCAACTCTGCCTTACTTCTTAGACGATCGGACGTAGCCTTGGCTCTGATGAAGAAATGCTCTCGGGATGTGGGGGAATTCTTCTGGGTGCCGCCGCTCTCTTTGTGCGTGTCTCTGTCTCTCTCCTCTTCCTCCTCGTCCCTCTTTTACAAGGGAATGACACCTTGCTATTTATAGGAGCGGAGTGTGATAAGTAGGGTTTGCAATGATTGTTCCATCAAAAGTTGGTAGTTAGGGATTGGTTACAATTTGCCTTGATCTTATTTATGGGAATTTAATCTGGGCCGTCAATATTGATTGTAACAAATCTGGGTAGTTAATGTTGATTGTACCAAATCTGTATGTGCAATTAATTTTAATTACAACAAATCTGTATGGGCAGTTAATATTGATTACAACAAATCTGCATCATGATGATTGGTTGATATCAACAAATTCGAGTGAATAAATCTTGGTCAATCTCCTGCCACGTGTCCCAACTGCCTGTTATGTTGATGACCATAAATCTGGATTGTTGGGATTTGATCAACTCCTGCCACGTGTCCCAACTGCATTGAGCCGTATGGAGGACTGTCATAGTTGGGCCGCATAAGTTGTTGACACAAAGTCACAGTCAACCAAATATTGACTATATTGACTAAATAATATTTGTATTAATTCAATACGACATACGACGACTGCATTAAGTTCAAGACAGATGACAGCTCAGTCTCCGGCTCTCAGTGTGTTCTGGAGTCTGTATTTTATAATTTCATTGAGTCTAGACTTGTGTACTCTGAGTCATGTTGAGCTCTTGGAACTTAGTCTACAACCTACCCAAAATCCCAAGCTCCACTGAACCAAAAACTGCCCACTGGTCCCCTTAGAACCACTCTGTGCTCTGGAGACAGAGTTCGGGCCGAACTTTGCCTCCACACAGAGTTCGGGCCGAACTCTGTCCCCTAGAAATCAGGAACCCTAATTTTAGGGATAGCTGGTTGCTAGTTGTCCAACGGCCAAATTTTTGAATTTTCCTACCCGAATTCTGGCCGAATTCTGCCTATAAAAATACTATAAATAGGGCATGAATTCTCTCATTTCAATCCATCCAATCTTCTCTTCTATTCTCTCTTATAAGCTCAATAAGCCATACCCTTCCCATCTACTAGCCACAAGCCTCCTAAGTCTCGAGTGCTCAGCATCTCTCAGTTAGGATTCTTGTGCAAGAGTCGAAGAAGTCGCTTGGACAATTCCAAGCAAATCGCCACTGCGATCCTCTGTTAGACGTTGACGTGCTCTTCTGAAGAAAAGGCACGGGTTGTAAACTACTATTTCACAAATAGTGGATTTAATCCTGAGCTAGAGTTCTCAGGCCTGGACTAGTCCTCCACGAGGGAAACCAGGTTAAAATCGCTGTGTTTGCGTATGCTCTTCTGCTCTTCATTTATTTTCCGCACTTTACTCTGATTATTTATTATCGGTGAAAGAGTTATTTTTAATTGGCTATTTTTCTATATAAACTCTATTCACCCCCCTCTAGAGTTGCCAAACTGTTCTTCAATTGGTATCAGAGCTCTGTTCTCTTTATAAGGACTAACATCCTAAGAGCTGATCCATGGCAACCACACAATCCTTGATTTCCAATCATGGTGAAGGTCAGTCCACTCATAGGCCTCCCCTATTTGATGGGACTAACTACACATATTGGAAAACAAGGATGAGCTTCTATCTTAAGTCTCTAGACTTTGACCTGTGGACTGTCGTCACTGACGGTTACAAAAAGTCCGCCAGAATAGTTGTCGATGGTGACCTCATTGAGAAACCACACGACAAATATTCTGTCGAGGAGAAGAAACAGGTAAGTCTAGATGCTAGGGCTATTAATGCTTTATTCTGTGCTATGGACAGGAATGAGTTCAACAGGGTCTCTACATGCACCACTGCTCATGAAGTATGGAGACTTCTAGAAGTGATGCATGAAGGAACCACACAGGTCAAGGAATCCAAAATAAGCCGTCTCACTCAAGAATACGAAGCTTTCAAGATGAAGCCAAGTGAGACGATCACTCAAATGTTCACAAGATTCCTCGACATCATCAATCCTCTATCCTCGCTTGGAAAGCAGTACTCAAACCATGAGAAGATTCGTAAGCTACTCAGAGGGCTACCAAAGATTTGGAACCCTAAGGTGACAGCCATCATAGAAGGAAACGATCTCACAACGATGTCAATGGAGACCTTGATGGGTAAGCTTATGACTCACGAGCTTGACCTCAAGGACTTCGAAGAGCCTGCTCCGAAGACCAGGGAGATCGCACTCAAAGTTCATCAACGAAGAGCTAATCATGATGAGACCGAAGAAGATAACTCGGATGATGAAGACCAAGCTCTCATGGTTCGCAACTTCAGGAAATTCCTTCGCTTCAATCGAAGGAAGAAGGAATCTCAAGAAGACGATGAAGAGGAACCAACTTGTTACGGTTGCAAGAAAACTGGACATGTCCGAAAAGACTGCCCATTCCTGAAGAAGAGCAACCGCTATGAGAAGCCATACAAAAAGAAATCATCAAAGAAATATGCCAACACAGGCATCTGGCATGAAAGTGAAGCGAGTGACTCTGAGGAAGAAAAGGACTCTCCTCAAGATACAGCAAATGTGTGCCTGATGGCAACTTCCAACAAGGTATCTAACGAAACTCTGGATGACTTCTCTTTTGATGAACTTGACGATGCTTTCACTGATTTACTCGATGATCATAAAAAGGTCATCGGTAAATATAAACATGCCAAGGACAAAATCAAAAGTCTAGAAGATGAGATACAAAGAATTTCTTTACTTCTTGATAATGTTAGAAACACGTCACCCACTAATGACACTGATGAAGTATCCAAGCTTAAATTAAGCTTGCATGATGCTGAAGCACGTATTGAGCAACAAACTCAAGAAATCACTACACTCAACACGTTGCTTGCTGAAGAAAAGAGTAGACACAAGATTTCCATGACTAAGATATATGGCTTAAATATTAAGGTTGATGAACTGCAAGCTGTTTCTAAAAGATTAGAAACCAAATTGGGTAAACAGGTTGTTCAACCTCAAACCCAATCACATGGGCACAATACCACTCATGCTAGTCAATCACATCATTCTCATGCAGCACATAACCATGCTTTTATATACACAAACTTTCACAAACCACGTGCACGTAAGAACAATTCTCACTCAGTACACACTCATCATGCACAAAGACACAATCAACATCACTCCACACATAAAAATCATCATGCCATGCCATATAGACAAAATCATCATGCAATGCCATATAGACAAGGTCCTCATATACCCTATAGACAAAATCATCATGCCATGCCATCTAGACAATATCAGCATGTCACACATCGTAGACAATACCATCATTCTATGCCTCATAGACACCATCACCATGCCACTTATTCCATGCATAATCATCTTCACCATGCTAACTCTTCACATCATGTCCATCCTCATCCTGTTGCTTATAGATATTATTCTCATGCTCCTAGTATAAATAAGAATGCTATCTGTACTTATTATAGATTACATGGACACATCTCACCACAGTGCAGAGTTAGAAGACTTGTAGATAAAAGGATATATGCTTGGTTCCCAAAGACTAACTTTTCAGGACCCTCAAGAACTCGGGTACCAAAGGTCACATCTACTCTTGATGTAGGTGGACCTTCCCTCCTCAACTGAAAGTAAGTAGATTCTCGATAGTGGATGCTCGCGACATATGACGGGAGACGCAAATCTTTTTGCATCACTATCGATGAAGAGAGAAGGATACGTATCCTTCGGTAACAATCTCAAAGGGCACATTATAGGTAATGGTATCATTGGTCATCCTCCTTCTCCTGTAATAAAGGATGTCTGCCTAGAGACCGAGTTAAAGCATAACCTGCTCAGCATTAGTCATCTTGCTGATCATGGATATGATATTAACTTTGGACAAAACAGTTGCTACATCTATGATAGGTCAACAGGAGACATTGCTTTTGAAAGGAAAAGAGAGGACAACATCTATATTTTCTATCTTTCTATAAATACTAACAATGCAGGTAGATGTCTATATGCCCACAAAGACGAACGACTACTTTGGCACCAGCGTCTTGGTCATGCCAACATGGATGCTATATCCAGGCTTTCTACCAAGAAGCTAGTGAGAGGATTACCTGACATCACGTTCAAAAAGGACACGGTATGTGCCGAATGTGAACTAAACAAGACAACTAAATCCTCATTTCATTCTATCAACTCTGTAAGTACTACTAGACCCTGCAACTACTTCATATGGATTTATTTGGTCCTAGTAGAATAGCTAGCCTTGGAGGCAAACTTTATGCATTTGTTATTGTTGATGATTTTTCGAGATTTACATGGGTTTTCTTTCTCGCTAATAAGAGCGATGCTATTTCTACTTTCAAAATTTTCGTAAAGAAAGTTCAAAACGAAAAAGGCTACATGATTACTCGAATCCAAAGTGATCATGGAGGCGAATTCGTAAATGATGATTTTGAAAGTTTTTGTAATGCAAATGGTTTTGATCATGAATTCTCTTGTCCTAGAACTCCTCAACAAAATGGTGTTGTACAGCGGAAGAATAGGACTCTTGGCGATATGGCTAGAGTCATGTTGAATAAATTTTCTCTTCCGAAATATTTTTGGGCAGAGGCTGTAAGTACAGCATGCCACATTTTAAATAGGGTACTTATTCGTCCTATTACGAAGAAAACACCCTATGAGCTTTGGTTTGGGAGAACCCCCAATGTTTCTTATTTTAATGTTTTTGGTTGTAGATGTTTTATCCTTAACACCAAAGACAACTTAGGCAAATTTGATGCCAAAGCTGACGATGGTATCTTTCTTGGTTATGCTGCCAAGAGTAAGGGATATAGAGTTTTCAATAAACGCTCACTTATTATGGAAGAGTCAACAAATGTGACTTTTGATGAAGACAACAGTGCAGCAAGTACTCTTGATGATGACGTTGAGCCATCAACTTCTACTCCAATGAATACTTCAACCGAAACTAATTCTCTGGAGGGTTTGCCTAAGAAATTCTCTTTCAAACCTTCTCATTCAGAAAATTTAGTTATAGGAGAAGTTTCACGTGGAGTAACTACTAGATCATCACTAAGAGACTCCGTTGCTAGCACTGCCTTCATTTCACAAGTAGAGCCTAAAAACATTTCTGAAGCTTTTAATGATGAATTTTGGATTTCTGCTATGCAAGAAGAACTCAACCAATTCGAGAGAAGCCAAGTATGGGAACTCGTTCCTAGACCGGTTAATCACTCGATAATTGGTACTAAATGGGTTTTTAGAAACAAAGTAAATGAAGATGGTTCAGTCACACGTAACAAAGCTCGTCTAGTAGCTCAAGGATACAACCAAGAGGAAGGTATCGACTACGATGAGACGTATGCTCCTGTTGCTAGACTAGAATCCATTCGAATGCTTTGTGCTTTTGCTAATTTTCAAAACTTTAAATTATTTCAAATGGATGTGAAAAGTGCTTTCCTGAATGGTTTTATTAAGGAGGAAGTTTATGTGAAACAACCTCCTGGCTTTAAAAATCACAAATTTTCCGACCACGTGTTCAAGCTAAAGAAAGCACTTTATGGCCTCAAACAAGCCCCCAGAGCTTGGTATGAAAGGCTAAGTAGCTTCTTACTTGAGAAAGGTTTTTCAAAAGGGAAAATTGACACTACACTGTTTATAAAATCTTTCAAAGACATTATTTTATTAATTCAGATTTATGTTGATGATATTATTTTTGGGTCTACTGATGAAACTCTTTGTCAAGAATTTGCCAAGTGTATGCAGACAGAATTTGAGATGAGCATGATGGGAGAGCTCAACTACTTTCTTGGTCTGCAAGTAAAACAACTGGCTAATGGAACTTTCATCTGTCAATCGAAGTATACCAAGGACATGCTGAAGAAGTTCGATCTTGACAACATCAAACCAATCAGCACTCCAATGGCTACCTCAACCAAACTCGAACCAGATGTGAGCGGCAAACCCGTTGATCAATGTAAGTATCGAGGTATGATAGGCAGCTTACTTTATTTAACTGCTAGTCGCCCCGATATCATGTTTAGTGTTTGCCTATGTGCTAGATATCAAGCAAATCCTAAGGAATCTCACATGACCGCGGTTAAGCGTATCTTTCGATACCTTAAGGGTACGGTTACAGTGGGCCTATGGTATCCCAAGTCAACATTATTTGACCTCATCGGTTACTCTGATGCTGACTTTGCTGGATGCAAGGTCGACCGTAAAAGTACTAGCGGTACGTGTCATTTATTAGGAAAGGCTTTAGTCTCATGGTTTAGCAAGAAGCAGAACTTTGTCGCACTATCCACAACAGAAGCTGAATACATAGCAGCTGGGCAT
Organism: Iris pallida; assembly: GCA_029216955.1. Classification (NCBI taxonomy): domain Eukaryota; kingdom Viridiplantae; phylum Streptophyta; class Magnoliopsida; order Asparagales; family Iridaceae; genus Iris; species Iris pallida. The sequence goes on along the minus strand of JANAVB010016197.1, from coordinate 54,518,310 downwards.
TGTTGTGCACAAATTCTGTGGATGAAGCAAACCCTTGAAGACTATAAATTATCTTTCATGCATATTCCTATATTCTGTGACAATACTAGTGCCATCAATTTGACTAAAAACCCTGTCTGCCACTCACGTACTAAATACATTGAGATCAGACACCACTTTTTGCATGATCATCAGCAAAATGGCACGATTAACTTAGAATTTATTGACACTGATCATCAGCTAGCAGATTTCTTTACTAAGCCATTATCCGAAGAGCGCTTCAATTTTCTTTGTCGTGAACTCGGAATTTTGGATGAAGCAGTTATAAGTTGAGACTTACTTGCGTAAATATCGAGTATATTTTGATTCTTTTATGACGAATTTATTATAGGTACAAGCCGAAAGTGTCCTTCTGACAAAAAGGCGTAAAAGCCTAAGCGACACGGTGCACTAGTCCTCAGGACTACCGCTAGCTGGGATCCGGCCCCTGCAGCTAACCCATGGCAAATTTGAAATACTGAATTACAATATATTTTTATATAGTTTGTTCCGATTTATTATTGCCTAATTGATTTTTCCTAAAGTTCATTCTGACCTTTGTGTACCTCTCTATGTACTTCATTGTTTTCATCAATCTTTTATCCTCAAAATCTCTTTTGTTCAACACTTAATCAATTTTTCTATCTTTTCAGCTTGCCTTTAGTTCTGGACCACTGATCCAGAACTCGGGCCGAACTCTGCCCCTAACAGAGTTCGGGCCGAGTTCGGTCCCTAAGTTCCAGCGTCGGGATCTGGCTCTGCCGTTGGATCAATTTAGATCCTATGGTCCATATGTCATCCGACCAAAGACAAACCCCTATTTTATTTCGGGATTCCCTCTCTCTCCTTCACCTTTGCCTCCTTCCTCACCTCTCCAAACTCTTTTCTCAAAACCCTAACCCTAGTTTTTGATCTAGAAGGCTCCATTACTTCTCAAAATCAAGGAAAAAGGGTTTCTCATCATTCTCTTCCACTGTTTGTTGTTATTTTCAGGTATATCTCCTTCTTTCTCTCCATTTCAAGTTCTCTAATTTCTTGCAAATGGCTCCACGCTTGCCCAATCGTGGGAAGAGAATCCGAATCGAGGGTGCCTCCTCTTCGAATCCTCCTCCTCCCGTTGAGCAAGTAGGTGAACAACAACCCCTTCATCCGTTGTTCAACCCGCCTAATCCCCAAGACCCTAATACATATGACGAACGATTATTTGTGTCGCTAGACGCGTCTAATGCATGGTTTAGCGACTTTTGTACTCGTCCGGTGATCGGGGGACATCCGATAAATTTTACAATCTTTGCTCAATTTGAATCTCTGTTTCGTGATCTATGTTTGGATGCTTTAGTTGCTTCAAATTTTGTCATCTACCGTAGTGCAATCCAAATGTTTTATTGCAATTTAACTTTCGATGCAACCCACATCTATTCCCGGGTTGCCGGTATTGACCTAGTCTTCAATGATTCTGAGTTGGGGGATTTTCTTGATCTTGTTAATCTTGATGCTTGGGATAAACTTGTGGAAGCACGTCAATTTCAATTTGTTGGCGATACTTCTCTTGAAGGATTCAAGGAGGAATTATGTGCTCCTAACATAAGTCCTCGCAAACTTATGGCCAAGCATCTCAACCCCTACTTCTATGAGCTTCATCGAATGATTTTTAACACCATCTTACCCAAGGCTGGTTCAACTGATGAAGTTACCTACTTTGAGATCTCTGCTTTATATCACCTTCATTATCGTATCCCCTTCAATCTTCCTAGGACAATGATGGATTGGATGATAAATTGTAGGAAGAAACCAAGAGCCTTGGTTTATCCTTTATACCTTACTATGGTTTTTCGTGCATTCATCATTCCTATTCATGACTGTCAGTTCTTGCCTGCTCCTGCTTTTCTGTCCAAAGCACGACGTACTCAGGCAGTCGTCGCCTCTCCTGAGGCCTCTGAGCATTCTGATGATGCGGAGCCAGACTCTCCTCCACTCGGTCAGGATGCACCTCCTCCACCTGCCACTCTTGAGTCTATTCAGACTTTGCTCCGGGATCGTTTTACTCTTGAGGACGATCGCTGGACACAGCTGGACTATCGTACTACTCTGCAGATGAGTGCTCTCGGCAACTCTCTGCATGATATACGATATTCCCTGTCTCAGCATCTGCACATTCCCATGGAGAGGGATCCAGCGCGCGCGGGTCATCGCATTGATGATCCGTGGGTTATGCGTTACGTGAATCCGGATGATGCTTTTGTGGACCCTCGTCGCTCCTTCCCTGGTCCTTCAGATGTTCCAGGACCTTCTCGTGCTCCGTGATGGAGATTGGCTACTACTTGCTGCTGCTGCTGATGATGACATTAGTTGATGCATTTTCATTTCTAGTTAGTTTCAGTTTTATGTACTTGGATGTTTTTAAACTCTGGTTATGTGTTTGACATTTGGTTATGACACTTTATGCTAGTACTTCTTTTGATTATTTCTATACTGTTTCTTCTCTGTTTGGTGTGGTTGTATTACTATAATTATCTTCTGCAGTTTCTCTATTATTCATTCATCTGCAGTCTATATTGCTAACTGCCAAAAGGGGGAGAACTATGTATATTCTGGCTGGATATATATGTCTGGATATATTTTCTTGGTATTGGTATCATATCTTTTGGTATATCTGTGCTTGTTTGTGCTTTTTGGGAGATATTTTTCAGGTTTCATGCACTATTTCCGGGGGAGCTATTGCTTTTAGCTCAGCAACGTTCACTGATTACGGGGGAGCTATTACATTCTAGCTCGGCATCGAGTATGGGGGAGCTATGTTGCTATAATCAACTGTGTCCAGGTATGAATGTTGAATATACATATATTATTTTGTCAATTATCAATATGGGGGAGATTGTTGACACAAAGTCACAGTCAACCAAATATTGACTACATTGACTAAATAATATTTGTATTAATTCAATACGACACACGACGACTGCATTAAGTTCAAGACAGATGACAGCTCAGTCTCCGGCTCTCAGTGTGTTCTGGAGTCTGTATTTTATAATTTCATTGAGTCTAGACTTGTGTACTCTGAGTCATGCTGAGCTCTTGGAACTTAGTCTATAACCTACCCAAAATCCCAAGCTCTACTGAACCAAAAACTGTCCACTGGTCCCCTTAGAACCACTCTGTGCTCTGGAGACAGAGTTCGGGCCGAACTCTGCCTCCACACAGAGTTCGGGCCGAACTCTGTCCCCTAGAAATCAGGAACCCTAATTTTAGGGATAGCTGGTTGCTAGTTGTCCAACGGCCAAATTTTTGAATTTTCCTACCCGAATTCTGGCCGAATTCTGCCTATAAAAACACTATAAATAGGGCATGAATTCTCTCATTTCAATCCATCCAATCTTCTCTTCTATTCTCTCTTATAAGCTCAATAAGCCATACCCTTCCCATCTACTAGCCACAAGCCTCCTAAGTCTCGAGTGCTCAGCATCTCTCAGTTAGGATTCTTGTGCGAGAGTCGAAGAAGTCGCTTGGACAATTCCAAGCAAATCGCCACTGCGATCCTCTGTTAGAAGTTGACGTGCTCTTCTGAAGAAAAGGCACGGGTTGTAAACTACTATTTCACAAATAGTGGATTTAATCCTGAGCTAGAGTTCTCAGGCCTGGACTAGTCCTCCACGAGGGAAACCAGGTTAAAATCGCTGTGTTTGCGTATGCTCTTCTGCTCTTCATTTATTTTCCGCACTTTACTCTGATTATTTATTATCGGTAAAAGAGTTATTTTTAATTGGCTATTTTCTATATAAACTCTATTCACCCCCCTCTAGAGTTGCCAAACTGTTCTTCATAAGTGTGGCCTCGTGTCGGAGCCGCATAAGGGTGGCCTTATCTGAACCGCATGGAAGTTCTTTAATTGGAGCCGCATGAGGGTGGCTCCCATTATCCAAGCTGCATAGGAGTAGCAGCCGCATGGGGGTAGCCCCCAACTGAACCGCATAAGGGTGGTCATATCTGAACCGTATGGAAGTTCTTTAATTCGAGCCGCATGAGGGTGGCCCCTATGATCCGAGCCGCTTGGGAGTAGCAGCCGCATGGGGGTAGCCCCCAACCGAACCGCATAAAGGTGGCCACGTGTCAAAGCCGCATGGGTGTGACTTCCCAAAATTGGAGCCGTATGAGGGTGGCCCCCACGATCCGAGCCGCATGGAAGTAGCAGCCGTATGGGAGTGGCTGCCGCATGAAGGATGGTAGCCGCATAGGGAGCTTCGGATTTGGTAGATCGTGCCAGCTATAAAGGTTTTCTTCGTTTTCCTAGGAGCGCGCCGTTATGTCAGAGTCATCATTATAGCTTTATGTCAGAGCTGTCAATTCACCTTTATGTCAGAGCTGCCGTGTTATGTCAGAGCATTAAATGAGGCCGCTGCATGATGGCCAGCTGTAGAGACGAACCGTATAGGGCCACGTGGCTTTTACCCCGAGCCGCATGGAGCTATTGGGGATTTCTGAGCCGCATGAGGCTCTGAAGGATTTTTGAGCCGCATGAAGCTTTAAGATATTCTTTGAACCGCATGAGACTGCCTCTGTTTTGGGCCGCATGGATTTTCCTGTTCTTTTCCATGCTTCTACAAGACCCCCTTCAAAGTTTTCAATTTGTAAAATTAAAATACTTTGAATAAGAAGCATGACTATGTCCACATAAGCTCTTCTGGCCGCATAGGATATTCTGGCCGTACGGACTTCCTAGCCGCAAGGATTGTCTGGCCGCATGGACTGCCTGGCCGCATGGACTTCCTAGCAGTATGGACTGTTCTGGCCGCATGTGGTCCTCTCTGCCACGTGTGTGTCTCATTTAATTGCCCTTGATTTTTTTTGGATTTAAAGCCGCCTTTTGGGGTGAATCCTAAGAGTCGGTTTATTATATATTTGGATTTTTGCCTTGATGAATCTTCTGCATGAGAGGAGATAAAATCCCAAGGGTCAATTTTGTCTGCTGCACATAATCTGAAGTGTTTCATAGATCCACGTGCCCCCCTTGTTCACCTATAAATAAGGGTAATTTTTAGAGAGAAACTCTTTACTCTCTTCTCCAATTCAAGCTTTTCTTGCCCTAGCTGTCGTCTTCTTCTTCTTCTTCTTCGATCATCGATGGCCCCTAAGACTTCCAAGGCTAAGGAAAAGGGTAAGGGGGTGGCTTCTGCGTCAACTGCGGTACCTGAAGTTCAACCCGACGTTCACCCCGCCATTGCTGGTAAGGAAATTGTATCAACGTAGAACCTAAACATCATGTCTATGTCGCATATTTTATGCGTGGGCCTTCTTCGTCTTTATTGAACTGTTCAAATTGTATGTGCCGCATGTACGTCCTATGTCCGAGCCGCATGTGAGTCGTATAGTGGTCACATAAGCACTTTGCAAACTGACCCGCATAAGGATCCGTCGAACAGAACTGCATAAGTCCCTCTGAACTGAGCCGCATGAAGCCCCATCAAAATAGGACCGCATAAGCCCCCTTTGAACTGTACCGCATAAGGCCCCGCTAAGCCGAACCGAATAAGCTCAGCTGGACTAGGCCGCATAAGGCTCCGCTAAGCGGAACCTCATAAGCTCATCTGAACTGGGCCGCATAAGGCCCCGCTAAGAAGAACTGCATAAGCTCCATCAAAATAGTGTCGCATGAAGCTGCGCTAAAACTGAGCCGCATAAGGACCCACCGAAATAGAGTCGCATGCGCTCTGTTAAATGTTTTTCTAGCCATCTCCTGACTCTTTTGTCTTTGATTCTTGCAGCATCTATGTCGAAGGCTGAGATTATTGTGAAGGAGGAGATGCTGCCTCCTTTCATCACACAAGAGTCTTCTTTCGTTAAGGAGGAGGTGATACCCAAAATGGAGGAACAAATAGAAGAGCTGGCGCCCATCGGGGAGGGAAACACTCACAACATTGAACCTGCTGTAAAGAAGGAGCCCCAGTCTGGGGGTAGTAGTACTGGGAGTTCTGACCCTCCTGCCCCGGACGAGAATCTTAATCAAATAGATCCTTCATATGCAATATGGTTAAGGGAATGGTATATGCATCCCCACAACTAGGGTTCCCATAAATGTCCATCTTTTGTCTTGTTATTTTTGTCTGTCTTTAGCTGTAGTTTATGTTTCGCTTCTTTTGGACATCAATGTGGTCTTTTTCTTTTCTTTTTTGTCCGAATGAAGCGATAGAGAAATTTGTTGGCTTGCTCATGAAATGTAGTCATGTGAATGTAACTGATTTTGAATAAACAGAATACATTCGCTCCCTTCTTTATTTGTAGTAGTTGCCCTAATGAGGGACTTTTTGTGGACCTATTATCCTTGGCGTACTCCGGTCTTGGGTACGGATAATAAGTCGAGAGAAAACTAACATATTTACTTAGAGGTAATGAGGACATGGTAAATATGATGGTATCTTCCATGGAGCCTTCCTACTCAGAGGTAATGAGGACGTGGCAGAAGTGGACACCATGAAGGGTACATAGAACAAATCAGAGGTAATGAGGACGTGGAAGTTCTACGTGAGGGGTGGTTTGTTTTTGATGGAAGGGAAAACAACTCAGAGGTAACATCGACGTGGTTGTTTCGGGAAATTTGTGGATCTGTTACTCTTTTTATGTACTAAAAGTGCAGGTATTGGATCATGAGGGGGGAGCTCTTTTAGGAAGAAAGTTCAGAGGTATGATCATAAATGACTTACTACCTAGAAGATGCGATATATATTCATCTAGAGTGACCAAAATGTAAGTTCAGCGGTACCTACGGGTACATAACTCGACAATCTGGGAGATCTGGAGTCAGAGTGTAAGTTCAGCGATACCAGAGGGTACATAACTCAACATTTTGGGAGATTTGGAGTCAGAATGTAAGTTCAACGGTACCAGAGGGTACATAACTCAACAATCTGGGAGATTTAGAGGATGTCATTTTAGACATAATACTTCTTCAGGAAATTATCGTTGATGGGCAACATTAGCAAGTCTCCGTTTTGTTTTGCGAGGCGGTAAGCACCATTGGAGAATACAGTCTCGATGACAAATGGGCCTTCCCACTTTGGCTGGAATTTGCCAACATTTTTGTGAGTCATAACCATCGACCTCCGAACTGCCAGAACGAGGTCGCCCACTTGGAATGTTCTGATTTTAACCTTCTTGTTAAAAGCTCCCGAGATACGTGCTTGGTATAGCTCGATTCGTTATTGAGCTAACAGGCGCTTCTCATCTAGGGCCTCCAACTCTTGTAGCCGACGATGGTAATTATCATCCGTCGTTAATCGATAGGTGAGGGCGACACGGAGCGAGGGGATTTGAGTCTCCAGTGGGAGAACTGCCTCACTTCCATAAACCAGTGAGAATGGTGCGTTCCCGGTTGCCGTACGGACTGTAGTACGGTACGCCCATAAGAATTTGCCGAGCTTCTCATTCCAGTCGCGTCTATTAGAAGACACGAACTTCTTGAGCAGCTTGATTATAGTTTTATTAAATGCTTCTGCCAACCATTCGCTGTCGAATTGTACGGCGTTGAAGTAAAATTCTGGATTCGGTGTTTATCGCAGAACCGATAAAAGGTGTGGCTTGCAAACTGCGGACCATTGTCGTGGATAATCCTTCGGGACAGTCCAAAGCGATAGATGACGTGATGCTTGAGGAAGCTGATCACGTTTAAAGTCTTCACTTCTGGCAGCGGAACAGCCTCTGCCCATTTGGAGAAGTAATCTGTGATTGCGAGTATGAAGCGATGTTCTCGGAATGAAGGCGGGGTGATCGGACCAATGATGTCCATTCCCCATGCTTCAAAGGGCCAGGATGCTACCGTCGGATGTAAGAACTCGGATGGTTGATGGATGAAATCTGTATGGACTTGGCAGGATTTGTACTTTATTGTATAGTCTATTGCATCTGCAACCATCGTAGGCCAGTAATAGCCCATTCGGCGAAGGCGGTCTTACAATTTTGGGCCAGGCTGATAGGCCCCGCAGACGCCGTCGTGAGCTTCGCGTACAGCTTCTTTGGCTTCTGTCTTTGACAGACACCGAAGGAGTAATCCATCGTATGATCGCCGATACAGCATTTTTGTCTCTGTATCGTAGAAGAATCAGTGGGAACGCCTTCTGATAGAAGTGGCTTCCTTCGAATTCTCTGGCAGGATGTCGTAGACTACGAAGTCGATGAATGGTTGTCTCCAGTCTGGTGCTTCGTCGACTGTCAGATTGGAGTAACTCTCAACACTTTATGAAGAACAGGTGGCAACTCTAGAGGGGGGTGAATAGAGTTTATATAGAAAATAACCAATTAAAAATTAACTCTTTCACGAATTATAAATAATCAGAGTAAAATACGGAAAGTAAATGAAGAGCAAGAAAGCATACGCAAACACAGCGATTTTAACCTGGTTTCCCTCGTGGAGGACTAGTCCAGGCCTGAGAACTCTAGCTCAGGATTAAATCCACTATTTATGAAATAGTAGTTTACAACCCGTGCCTTTACTTCAGAAGAGCACGTCAACTTCTTACAGAGGATCGCAGTGGCGATTTGCTTGGAATTGTCCAAGCGACTTCTTCAACTCTTGCACAAGAATCCTAACTGAGAGATGCTAAGCACTCGAGACTTAGGAGGCTTGTGGCTAGTAGATGGGAAGGGTATGGCTTATTTGAGCTATAAGAGAGAAGAGAAGAGAAGATTGGATGATATGAAATGAGAAAATTCATGGCCTATATATAGTGTTTTTGTAGGCAGAATTCGGCCAGAATTCGGGTAGGAAATTTCAAATATTTGGCCGTTGGACAACTAGCAACTAGCTAACCCTAAAATTAGGGATGCTGATTTTTAGGGGACAGAGTTCGGCCCGAACTCTGTGTGGAGGCAGAGTTCGGCCCGAACTCTGTCTCCAGAGCACAGAGCTGGTCTAAGTGGCCAGTGGGTATTTTTCTGGATGGTGGAGTTTGAGGATTATTGGGTAGGCTATAGGTTAAGTCTCAAGAGCTCAGCATGATACAGTTTACATCAGTCTAGACACAACAAAAGTGTAAAATACAGACTCAAATATGACTGAGAAGCTGAGACTGAGCTGTCGTCTGACTTGAGCTTAATGTAGACGTCGTGTGTCGTATTAAATTATTACAGATATTATTTAGTTAATGTTATCAATATTTGGTTGACTGTGACTTTGTGTCAACAATCTCCCCCATATTGATAACTGACAAAATAATATATGTATATTCAATATTCATACCTGGACACAGTTGATCACAAAAATATAGCTCCCCCATAATCAATGCCAAGCTAGAAATAATAGCTCCCCCGTAACCGGTGAACGGTGCCGAGCGAGAAACAATAGCTCCCCCGTAAATAATGCGTTGAACTTGTTGGCCTGATAAATAATATCTCCCAAAAGCACCAAAAAGCACATATATATACTAATAGTATGACAAGATATATATACTAATAGTATGACAAGAATATATAATATATATACTAATAGTATGACAAGAATATACATTATTTCTCCCCCTTTTGGCATTAGCAATATAAACTGCATATGAATAATAATGATGCAACTACACCAAATAGAGAAAAAACTGTATATGAATGATCAAAACGAGCAACTAGCATAGAATAATAAACTACGATAAGCATAAAAGTGTCATCACACAACCAGAGTCATCAAACTACCAGAGTTTTAGTACAACCCAAGTACATAAATCTAAATAAAACTAAATAACTGGAAATCAGGAAACATAAACTAGGATCATCAGCAGCAGCAGCAGATAGTAGAAGCCATCTCCATCATGGAGCACGAGAAGGCCCAGCGGAGTCTGAAGGATCAGTGAATGAACGGCTGGGGTCCACAATAGCAGCATCCGGATCTAGGTAGCGCATGACCCAGGGATCGTCAATGCGATATCCAGTGCGACCAGGATCCCGCTCTATGGGAATGGGCATAGAAGGGTGACGAGACATGGAATACCGGATATCGTGCAGTGAGTTGCTGAGGGCACTCATCTTCAAGGTAGTACGGTAGTCCATCTGAGTCCAGCGATCGTCCTCCAATGTGAAACGATCTCTGAGCATGGTCTGGATGGAGTCAAGAGTAGCAGGAGGAGGTGGCGTATCCTGTCTAAGTGGAGGGGCATCGGGCTCCTCATCATCAGAATGCTCAGAAGTGTCAGGAGAGGCAACGACTGCCTGAAGACGTCGTGCCTTGGAAAGGAATGCAGGAGCAGGCAAGAAAGGACAGTCATCGAGAGGTACATGGAACGCACGAAAGACCATAGGAAGATATAAGGCATAAACCAAGGCTCGTGGTTTCTTCCTACAGTTAATCATCCAGTCCATCATGGTACGTGGAAGATTGAAAGGAACACAAAAGTGGAGATGATATAAAGCAGAGATTTCAAAGTATGTAATTTCATCGGTAGAACCCATCTTGGGTAGAATTGTATTGAAAATAATTCGATGAAGTTCATAAAAATACGGATTAAGATGCTTGGCCATAAGCTTGCGAGGACTTATGTTAGGGGCACATAGTTCCTCCTTGAAGCTCTCAAGGGAAGTTTCACCAACAAATTGGAATTGGCGAGCTTCCACAAGCTTATCCCAAATATCGAGATCTTGAAGTTCAAGATACCCGCCCAACTCAGAATCATCAAAAGCAATATCAATACCGGCAACCCGGGAATAGATGTGAGTGGCATCGTGAGTTAAGTTGCAATAGAACATTTGTATGGCGCTACGATAAATAACAAAGTTTGAAGCAACTAACTCATTTAAGCAAAGATCTTAAAACATTGATTCATATTGAGAAAAGATGGTAAAATTAATAGGATGTCCCCCGAATACCGGACGAGTCCGAAAGTCGCTAAACCACTGGTTGGATGCGTTTAGTGATACAAACAATCGGTCGTCATACGTATTAGGGTCGCGGGGACGAGGTGGGTTGAACAACGGATGAGGGGGTTGTAGTTGTTCAACGGGTTGCTCAATGGGAGGAGGAGGATTCGAAGAGGAAGCACCCTTGGTTCGAGTCCTCTTCCCACGATTGGGCAAGCGAGGAGCCAATAGCACAAAATAGAGAAATTGAAATAGAGAAGGAGAATGTGTTATACCTCAAATCAACAATGAACAGTGAAAAAGAATTAGAAAATAGCCCTTCTCCTTGATTTTGATGAGAAATGGAGTACTTTGGAGAGAAAACTAGGGTTAGGGTTTGTGAAAATATGTTTGGAGAGGTGAAGGTGATGGTAAGAATGAAGGAGAGAGAGGAAAACCCGAATATAAGGGAAGGGTTTTCTTTGGTCGGAGTAAATTTGGACCGTAGGATCTCATTTGATCAAACGGCTGGAGCTGTCCCCGATTCTAGAAGAGGGGAACCGAATTCGGCCCGAACTTTGTAAGGGACAGAGTTCGGCCCGAGTTCTGGGTCCTTGTTCCAGAACTGAAAACAGGCTAGATGATGGAAAAATGGTGAAGTATGGGAAATCAAGTAAGATATGAGGAACAAATGCTTGAAAGATTCAATCAACCAGATAGTAAAGTTTGAAAAATAGTATGTCAGCAGTAATAAATCGAAAAGAACCATATAATAAATAAGGAAATATATCATAATTCAATAGTTTGAATTTGTCATGGGTTAGCTGCAGGGGCCGGATCCCAGCTAGCGGTAGTCCTGAGGACTAGTGCACCGTATCGCTTAGGCTTTTACGCCTTGTTGTCAGAAGGGCCCTTTCGGCTTGTACCCATAGCAAGTTCATCGTAAGAGAATCATAATATAATCGATATTTATGCAGGTGAGTTTTAATTTATGATAACTTCATCTAAAATTCCAAGTTCACGACAAAGGAAATTGAAGCACTCTTCGGATAATGGCTTAGTAAAGAAGTCTGCTAGCTGATGATCAGTGTCAATAAATTCTAAGTTAATCGTGCCATTTTGCTGATGATCACGCAAAAAGTGGTGTCTAATTTCAATGTGTTTTGTGCGTGAGTGACAGATAGGGTTCTTAGTCAAGTTAATAGCACTAGTATTGTCACAGAATATAGGAATGTGCATGAAAGATAGATTGTAGTCTTCAAGGGTTTGCTTTATCCACAGAATTTGTACACAACAACGCCCAGCTGTAATGTATTCAGCTTCTATTGTGGATAGTGCGACAGAATTCTGTTTCTTGCTAAACCAAGAGACTAAAGCCTTTCCTAATAAATGACACGTGCCGCTTGTACTTTTACGGTCGACCTTGCATCCAGCGAAGTCAGCATCAGAGTAACCAATGAGGTCAAATGATGTTGACTTGGGATACCATAGGCCCACTGTAACCGTACCCTTAAGGTATCGAAAGATACGCTTAACCGCAGTCAAGTGTGATTCCTTAGGATTTGCTTGATATCTAGCACATAGGCAAACACTAAACATGATATCGGGGCGACTAGCAGTTAAATAAAGTAAGCTGCCTATCATACCTCGATACTTACGTTGATCAACGGGTTTGTCGCTCTCATCTGGTTCGAGTTTGGTTGAAGTAGCCATTGGAGTGCTGATCGGTTTGACGTTGTCAAGATCGAACTTCTTCAGCATGTCCTTGGTATACTTCGACTGACAGATGAAAGTTCCATTAGCCATTTGTTTCACTTGCAGACCAAAAAAGTAGTTGAGCTCTCCCATCATGCTCATCTCAAATTCTGTCTGCATACACTTGGCAAATTCTTGACAAAGGGTTTCATCAGTAGAACCAAAAATGATATCATCAACATAAATTTGAATTAATAGAATAGTGTCTTTAAAAGATTTTATAAGAAGTGTAGTGTCAATTTTCCTTTTTGAAAAACCTTTCTCAAGCAAGAAACTGCTTAGCCTTTCATACCAAGCTCTGGGGGCTTGTTTAAGGCCATATAGCGCTTTCTTTAGCTTGAACACGTGGTCGGAAAATTTATGATTTTCAAAGCCAGGGGGTTGTTTTACATAAACTTCCTCCTTAATAAACCCATTCAAGAAAGCACTTTTCACATCCATTTGAAATAATTTGAAATTTTGATAATTTGCAAATGCACAAAGCATCCGAATGGATTCTAGTCTAGCAACCGGAGCATACGTCTCATCGTAGTCGATACCTTCCTCTTGGTTGTATCCTTGAGCTACTAGACGAGCTTTGTTGCGTGTGATTGAACCATCTTCATTCACTTTGTTTCTAAACACCCATTTAGTACCAATTATCGAGTGGTTAGCCGGTCTAGGAACTAGTTCCCACACTTGGCTCCTCTCGAATTGGTTGAGTTCTTCTTGCATAGCAGAAATCTAAAATTCATCATTAAAAGCTTCAGAAATGTTTTTCGGCTCAACTTGTGAAATAAAGGCAGTGCTAGCAATAGAGACTCTTAGTGATGATCTGGTAGTTACTCCACGTGAAACGTGACCTATTAATAAATTTTCTGGATGAGAAGGCTTGAAAGAGAATTTCTTTGGCAAGCCCTCCAGAGAATTTATTTCGGTAGAAGTATTCATTGGAGTAGAATTTGATGGCTCAACGTCATCATCAAGAGTACTTGCTGCACTGTTATCTTCATCAAAAGTCACATTTGTTGACTCTTCCATAATAAGTGAGCGTTTATTAAAGACTCTATATCCCTTACTCTTGGCGGCATAACCAAGGAAAATACCATCGTCAGCTTTGGCATCAAATTTACCTAAGTTGTCTTTGGTATTAAGGATAAAACATCTACATCCAAAAACTTTAAAATAAGAAACATTGGGGGTTCTCCCAAACCAAAGCTCATAGGGTGTTTTCTTCGTAATGGGATGAATAAGTACCCTATTGAAAATGTGGCATGCCGTACTGACGGCTTCTGCCCAAAAGTATTTCGAAAGTGAAAATTTATTCAACATGACTCTAGCCATATCGCCAAGAGTCCTATTCTTCCGCTCCACAATACCATTTTGTTGAGGAGTTCTTGGACAAGAAAATTCATGATCAAAACCATTAGAATCACAAAAATTTTCAAAAACAGAATTTTTGAATTCGCCTCCATGATCACTTCGGATTTGAGTGATCATGTTGCCTTTTTTGTTTTGAACTTTCTTGACAAAAATCTTAAAAACTGAAATAGCATCACTTTTGTTTGTGAGAAAGAAAACCCAAGTAAATCTCGAAAAATCATCAACAATAACAAATGCATAAAGTTTACCACCAAGACTAGCTTCTCTACTAGGACCAAATAAATCCATATGGAGTAGTTGCAGGGGTCTAGTAGTACTTACAGAGTTGATGGAATGAAATGAGGATTTGGTTGCTTTGTTTAATTCACATTCGGCACATACCGTGTCCTTTTTGAATGTGATGTCGGGCAATCCTCTCACTAGCTTCTTGGTTGATAGCCTGGATATAGTATCCATATTAGCATGACCAAGACGCTGGTGCCAAAGTAATCGTTCATCTTTGTGGGCGTATAGACATCTACCTGCATTGTTAGTATCTATAGATAGATAGAAAATATAAATGTTATCCTCTCTTTTCCCTTCAAAAGCAATGTCTTCCGTTGACCTATCATAAATGAAGCAATTGTTTGTCCAAAGTTAATATCATATCCATGATCAGCAAGATGACTAATGCTGAGCAGGTTATGCTTTAACTCGGTCACTAGACAGACATCCTTTATTATAGGAGAGGGAGGATGACCAATAGTACCATTACCTATTATGTACCCTTTTAAATTGTTACCGAAGGATACCTATCCTTCTCTCTTCATCGATAGTGATGCGAAAAGATGTGCGTCTCCTGTCATATGCCGCGAGCATCCACTATCGAGAATTCACTTACTCTTAGTTGAAGAGGGAAGGTCCACCTATATCAAGAGTAGATGTGATCTTTGGTACCCAAATTCTTGAGGGTCCTGAAGAGTTAGCTTTGGGAAACCATGCATATATCCTTTTATCAACTAATCTTCTGATTCTACATTGTGGTGATATGTGTCCATGTAGACCACAATAAGTGCATGTAGTATTTCTATTCACATTTGGAACATGCTGATGATGTCTATAAGAGTATTGATGATATGTAGACTTATATGGCATGGCATGATGATGTTGTCTATATGTCATGGCATGATGTTGTCTATATGGCATGGCATGATGTTGTCTATATGGCATGGCATGATGAGGTTGTCTGTATGGCATGACATGATGAGGTTGTCTATATGTGGAGTGATATTGATTGTGTCTTTGTGCAACATGATGATGACTGTATCTATGTGTAGCATGATGTTCATGTGACATATGATGATTATTTCTACGTGCATGAGGTTTGCGAAATTGTGTGTACATGTAAGCATGATTGTGAGTATGACTTGGTTTACTAGTATGAGTAGTACTATGCTTTGTGTGTGTCTCATGTGATTGGGTTTGAGGTTGAGCAACCTGTTTTCCCAATTTGGTCTCTAATTTCTTAGAGACAGCTTGCAATTCAGTGATCTTAGCATTTAAACCATGCAACTTAGTGATAGTGATTTTGTGTCTATTCTTTTTATCTGCAAGCTCTGTGTTGAGTGTTGTAATTTGTTTTGTTTGCTGCTCAATACGTGCCTCGGCATCATGTAAGCTTATTTTAAGCTTAGATACCTCATTAGTGACATCCGTGGGTACAGTGTCTCTAATATTATCAAGTAAAAGAGAAAGTCTTTGAATTTCAACTTTATGACTTTTGATTTTGTCCTTGGCTTGTTTGTATTTACCAATGGCCTTTTTATGGTCATTAAGTAAATCAGTGAAAGCATCGCCAAGTTCATCAAAAGTGAAGTCGTCAACAGTGTCGTTAGATACCTTGTCGGATGTTGCCATTAGGCAAACATTTGCCGTATCTTGAGGAGAGTTATTTTCTTCCTCGGAGTCACTGGCATCGCTTTCATGCCAGATGCTAGTATTGGCATATCTCTTTGAAGTGGTCTTCTTGTATGGCTTCTCATAGCGGTTGCTTTTCTTTGAGAATGGACAGTCTTTTCGGACATGTCCTGTCTTCTTGCAACCATAGCAAGTAGGCTCTTCTTCTTCATCTTTTTGTGGTTCCTTCTTTCTTCGGTTGAAGCGAAGAAATTTCTTGAAGTTGCGAACCATGAGGGCTTGATCATCATCTTCTGAGTTGTCGTCATCCGTCTCTTCGGGTTCAGCCCTCCGTCGGTGAGCCTTGAGTGCGATCTCCTTAGCCTTAGGAGCAGGCTCTTCGAAGTCCTTGAGGTCAAGCTCATGAGTCATTAGCTTTTCCATCAAGGTCTCCATAGACATTGTTGTGAGATCGTTTCCTTCTATGATGGCTGTCACCTTAGGGTTCCAAATTTTTGGTAGCCCCCTAAGCAACTTGCGAATCTTCTCATGATTTGAATATTGCTTTCCAAGTGAAGACAGGGGGTTGATGATGTCGAGGAATTTTCTGAACATCTGTGTGATCGTCTCGTTTGGCTTTATCTTGAAGGCCTCATATTCTTGCGTGAGACGACTTATTTTAGATTCCTTGACTTGGGTGGTTCCTTCATACGTCACTTCTAGAAGCTTCTATACTTCGTGGGATGTGGTGCATGTGGATACCCTGTTGAACTCATTCCTGTCTATAGCACAGAATAAAGAATTAATAGCTCTCGCGTCTAGACTTGCCTGTTTCTTTTCTTCGTCAGAATATTTGTCATGTGATTTCTCAATGAGATCACCGTTGACAACTATCCTGGCGAGCTTTTTGTAACCGTCAGTGACGATAGTCCACAGGTCAAAGTCTAGAGACTTGAGATAAAAACTCATCCTTGTTTTCCAATACGTGTAGCTAGTTCCATCAAATAGGGGAGGCCTATGAGTGGACTGTCCTTCACCGTGATTGGAAATCAAGGATTGTGTGGTTGCCATGGATCAGCTCTAGGATGTAAATCCTTGTAAAGAGAACAGAGCTCTGATACCAATTGAAGAACAGGTGGCAACTCTAGAGGGGGGTGAATAGAGTTTATATAGAAAATAACCAATTAAAATTTAACTCTTTTACGAATTATAAATAATCAGAGTAAAATGCAGAAAGTAAATGAAGAGCAAGAAAGCATACACAAACACAGCGATTTTAACCTGGTTTCCCTCGTGGAGGACTAGTCCAGGCCTGAGAACTCTAGCTCAGGATTAAATCTACTATTTGTGAAATAGTAGTTTACAACCCGTGCCTTTACTTCAGAAAAGCACGTCAACTTCTTACAGAGGATCGCAGTGGCGATTTGCTTGGAATTGTCCAAGCGACTTCTTCAACTCTTGCACAAGAATTCTAACTGAGAGATGCTGAGCACTCGAGACTTAGGAGGTTTGTAGCTAGTAGATGGGAAGGGTATAGCTTATTTGAGCTATAAGAGAGAAGAGAAGAGAAGATTGGATGATATGAAATGAGAAAATTCGTGGCCTATTTATAGTATTTTTGTAGGCAGAATTCGGCCAGAATTCGGGTAGGAAATTTCAAATATTTGGCCATTGGACAACTAGCAACCAGCTAACCCTAAAATTAGGGATGCTGATTATTAGGGGATAGAGTTCGGCCCGAACTCTGTGTGGAGGCAGAGTTCGGCCCGAACTCTGTCTCCAGAGCACAGAGCTGGTCTAAGTGGCCAGTGGGTATTTTTCTGGATGGTGGAGTTTGAGGATTATTGGATAGGCTATAGGTTAAGTCTCAAGAGCTCAGCATGACACAGTTTACATCAGTCTAGACATAACAAATGTGTAAAATACAGACTCAAATATAACTGAGAAGCAGAGACTGAGCTGTCGTCTGACTTGAGCTTAATGTAGACATCGTGTGTCGTATTGAATTATTACAGATATTATTTAGTCAATGTTATCAATATTTGGTTGACTGTGACTTTGTGTCAACACTTTGAACATTATTCTTGGGACATACCAATTTACGGCCTATTATGTCAACCAAATAATGAGCATGATTCGGAACTGCTAGGGAAGCGGCCAGGCCTGCTAGGGCATCGGCCTCAATATTGTGAAGTCTGGAACATGTTCTATGAAGAATCATTCCAAGGACGAGATGATGTCGATCGCTATTTGGTGATAAGGGATCATATTTTTATGGTGAACCTCGTGTGAACCCCGGATCTGATTGACGATTAACTGCGAATCGTCGTATGCTTCAAGATACTCTACCCCCAGCTCCTTTGCAAGTCGGAGGCCAATGACCAAAGCATTATACTCGGCCACATTGTTTGAACAGAGCTCCGTGAGGGAGTAAGTCCGATTGATCACCATTCCGGAGGGAGAAATCAGCACTACTCCGACTCCAGTGACGATGTTGCCCTTGGGCCCAGTTCTCGAAGCGTCGTCGAAGAACATTCGGCAGATGGCATCATGGGAGACCGCATTTGAATTGGCAACCTCGTTTGGTATCTTTTCGTGTATTCTGGTTATCTTTGAGCCTGGATGTGCTGCTAAAAAGTCTGCTAAAGATTGACCTTTAACAGCCTTCTGTGGGACGAAGATCATGTGATAAGGAGAGTACGATATGGAGAGTAAGATCATTTGACTGGTTTCGCATCCGGATGAATATTGAGCTTATTAAGTACGATCTCGGGGTTTACCCCAGGCATGTCTTCATAGCTCCACGCAAAGACGTTGATGTATTCTCTGACGAGTTGTAACAAGGACTCCCTCTTGCCGTCTGTCAGGCTTTTACTGACAAAGATTGGCTTTGGAGAGGATTCATCACCGAGGTTAACTTACATTACCTCATATTTAGTAGAAGGATCACGTAGTTCAAAGTGCTTCTCCCATTAAACATCCAGTTATTGGATCCATGGCTCCAATTCAAGAGGTTCGAGTAGTTCTTCGTCTTCCTCTTCAATGTCAGCAAATTCCATGTTGACAAATAATGTCTGCCTGAATATATCTCCAATAATGTTGTCGGAATTATATATAGGTCATTCGAATGAGTGAGAATGCCACTCACATTCCTCATCTGAGCTCTCGGGCATTGTTACTGGTGTAACATAACCGAGGCCGCATTTAGACTTGTCGTAATAATCTTGAGGTTTCCCAGATGGAGTTGACAGCTACAAAGGCGATCGCCGACCGTTGCCATAATTCAGACCTGGGGTAGCCTCCATGTCATACCCCTGCTTTTGCATGAAGTACTTGGCCTGAGGACTATACAAGTAGAGCGGTAGTCTTTCAATATCGGGTTCGAGATCAAACTCTTGAGGCATGAAGGGTTAAGGATCTTCTTTTTGGCCAAAGATGATCATATAATCCCCTTCTCTTCTGTCTGGGACTAGGAAGTAGGCATCTTTAATGGGAGCAAGTCAGTTTGCGGTATGGACGGTTGTCACCTATGTATGCAGGTTAATATCCCGACCGAGTCCCGCATTATACATCATATTAAGTTTATTACACTCGGGATAGTTCAATGGCAGCCTCTTATTGATGAAATAAGGAATTTTGTCCACAAGGATTACATCATCAGGAGAGGGACTATCCATCTTTGCAATCAGATGCATTGCGAGTTCTGCATCCTCTTCAGCTACCCCCTGTGTGATCGGAGATGGGGACTCTATCCTGGGCAACTTGACCACCAAGGGTTCAGCTTGTGGCATTGGCTTTCTTGAGGGTGTCGGGTCGACACTTAGTTATTGGCTCATCTTAGAAAGAAAGATGACCATCGGCTCGACATGGGACTTTGTGTCTTCCGATTGCTTTTGACTGGATCTTGGAAATCGGATCACCATCAGCCCTATGACGGGCTTTGGCTCTTGGCTTTAGGAGTCAGATGACCATCGGTTCCAACTGTGCAGCTACAGCGGGGGAACCGGGCGCCTCTTTATGCAAAGTTGGGACAGGTGGTACGACTTTGCACGGTTTATGGTCCTGGAGATGAATTCTCAAGGGTTCCTCTGGCCTTGTGACGGCCTCCAGTTCGTCAATTATATGTTTTCTAGATTCGTTTTATAGACAAGCCTCTGAAGAATAATAAGACTCAACCCCTTTGAAGGGATCGATGTTGGCGAATTTAGTCCACATGAAGCCATACTTACTGACATACTTGAAGCACTGGTGGAGGGTGGATGGCACGATCATATAGTCATGTATCTACGGACGCCCAAAGAAAATATTGTAGGACGTGTCTATATCTATGACGTAGTAGGTAACCTCTGTCCTCAGGTCACCGATCTGACATTTCAATCGAATCTTTCCTAAGGTATAGCTCCTTCCTGAGTTGAAATCGCTAATGGCGGTGTTGGTCACCGTTAGCCGATGCATAGGGATGCCGAGTACTTGAAGCAAGCTTTTCGGGATGATGCTTATCGACGAGCCAGGATCGATGTACATCCGATCCACCTTGATGTCGCCTATGTATCCAGTATAGTACAAGGGGCGATGTCACTACCACTTTTCTAGCTTGAGGGTATTTTGGTTATTTTTAAAATTTTGGAATTAATTTAGAATTTTTAGTATTAAATATATTTATTAGAATTTTTAAGTGATTTTGAGTTTATTTGTTTTGGTGCAATTTTAGACTTTGACCAGTGTTGACTTGGAGACTATCCTAGAGGCTAACCTATGTCATGACTATTGGTTAGGTTATGGAAAACCCTAGCTTGACCTAAGTTTGTGATAATTAACCAATTAGATTTAATTTAGGGAAATTAGGAATTGATTTGAATAGTAAATGGCTTGTGGTTTCACAAGTCATGACTTCTGATTTTAGCCTTAGAGGCCCAACCCAAAACCGTGTAACCTGGCCCTAGCCAAACCCACTTGGCCGGCCACACTAAGCCTAGGTATTCCCACCTATTTAATCCCCTCCTAGAAATTAGGGCTAGCCTACATTAGGAATATTTCTCAAGTTTTAGAAAGAGGTGAGTCTCCATCTTCTTTAATTCATAGAAATTCCATTTTAATTCATTTCCCCCCCCCCCAAACCAATTGCTATAGGACCTAAATTTAGTTTACTTGCTGTTGTTGTTGAGTAAATTCAGGAAAGAAAGATGACCATCGGCTCGACATGGGACTTTGTGTCTTCCGATTGCTTTTGACTGGATCTTGGAAATCGGATCACCATCGGCCCTATGACGGGCTTTGGCTCTTGGCTTTAGGAGTCAGATGACCATCGGTTCCAACTGTGCAGCTGCAGCGGGGGAACCGGGCGCCTCTTTATGCAAAGTTGGGACAGGTGGTGCAGCTTTGCACGGTTTATGGTCCTGGAGATGAATTCTCAAGGGTTCCTCTGGCCTTTTGACGGCCTCCAGTTCGTCAGTTATATGTTTTCTAGATTCGTTTTATAGACAAGCCTCTGAAGAATAATAAGACTCAACCCCTTTGAAGGGATCGATGTTGGCGAATTTAGTCCTCATGAAGCCATACTTACTGACATACTTGAAGCACTGGTGGAGGGTGGATGGCACGATCATATAGTCATGTATCCACGGACGCCCAAAGAAAATGTTGTAGGACGTGTCTATATCTATGACGTAGTTGGTAACCTCTATCCTCAGGTCACCGATCTGACATTTCAATCGAATCTTTCCTAAGGTATAGCTCCTTCCTGAGTTGAAATCGCTAATGGCGGTGTTGGTCACCGTTAGCCGATGCATAGGGATGCCGAGTACTTGAAGCAAGCTTTTCGAGATGATGCTTATCAACGAGCCAGGATCGATGTGCATCCGATCCACCTTGATGTCGCCTATGTATCCAGTATAGTACAAGGGGCGATGTCACTACCACTTTTCTAGCTTGAGGGTATTTTGGTCATTTTTAAAATTTTGGAATTAATTTAGAATTTTTAGTATTAAATATATTTATTAGAATTTTTAAGTGATTTTGAGTTTATTTGTTTTGGTGCAATTTTAGACTTTGACCAGTGTTGACTTGGAGACTATCCTAGAGGCTAACCTATGTCATGACTATTGGTTAGGATATGGAAAACCCTAGCTTGACCTAAGTTTGTGATAATTAACCAATTAGATTTAATTTAGGGAAATTAGGAATTGATTTGAATAGTAAATGGCTTGTGGTTTCACAAGTCATGACTTCTGATTTTAGCCTTAGAGGCCCAACCCAAAACCGTGTAACCTAGCCCTAGCCAAACCCACTTGGCCGGCCACACTAAGCCTAGGTATTCCCACCTATTTAATCCCCTCCTAGAAATTAGGGCTAGCCTACATTAGGAATATTTCTCAAGTTTTAGAAAGAGGTGAGTCTCCATCTTCTTTAATTCATAGAAATTCCATTTTAATTCATTTCCCCCCCCCTCCCAAACCAATTGCTATAGGACCTAAATTTAGTTTACTTGCTGTTGTTGTTGAGTAATTTCAGGGAAGAAACAATTTGGGAGAGTTTTGGTGGTTTGAGGATCCTCTCATTTGGGGCTTTTTGTTACATTGCAAATCCCTAGGTAATATTCTAATCCCTTCCATAAAATGTTGATTTTATTGCATATATAGGAAGCCCCAGGCCTAACCTAACCGTAGGTGTAGCTAACCCTAGGTTTTGAGTCCTATACGTGTCCGTGTCTGATACGTATCAGTTCGTATATGAATGTGTTTGACGAAATGCCCCAAAGGGCATTTCGGTTTAATTTTAGGAATGTTTTTGAATAGGAATTAGGGTTTTGACCTCGCTTCTATGTTTCCATTGCTCTGAGTCGCTATTGTTGTTGTGTCGAGTCGCCACAGACACACGGACACGTGGTTGCACGCACGCGCGCGCAGGCAGATTCCTTGCCCTGTTGCTCGGGTACGTTTGTGCAGCGGACTCGCCACCTTGACACGTGAAATTAGACACACACTTTGGGACATTAACTGACACGACGTGTGTCAAGTCTTAGGGCCTCTCGTGTCGTGTCGGACACGGTGTCGCGAGTGCATGGGAAGTGTACTGTTCGTGCACAGAACTGAGTTTGGTTCTCTGTTTAATTTTAGTTTTAAATAATTTATATTGTGTTTTTAATTGTTCATTCGATCCTAAAATATAATGTATAATCTATATTAGATTAAGTAACATGATTAGTTGGGTTGTTTGATGTGTATTGGTTTCGAATTGGGGCAAATGGCATGATAGCTGATATCAGATTTCTGATACTGTTGTTTCAGTATTCTTAAACATTTTAAATCCTTGTTATTGATGTTTTTCAACTGTAATTTACTCTCACATATTTTTTGATTCATGTTATTGAAATATGGGCTTTTGAGTTGAGAATGAGAATTTGACATATGTGTTGGGTTCGAATGTTATTGAACTAATGGCTTAACCTGAGAATTGTTCTCTAAATTATCCTAAATTGATTTCCTTTCCTTTTTCAACTAAGTCGAGTGAATGTTTGATTCCTTAACTGATTAACTGAGAATTGGGTTCATTCCCTTAATCTGAGAATTGATTCCCTTTTCAAATTCTGAAACCATGTATTATCCCATTATTCCTAGTTTTCCAGTTTTAAAATATGAATTTTGGCAACTGTTTTAACTTAGTCTAATGCTTCTAATTACATATTTTAAATCCTAATGTCGTATACATACATATGTTCTACCTATGTGTCAAATCTGGGATGGTTTGGAATTGTTTTGGGGCTCAAATCTGGGAGTTTAGTTAAAGACTGAAAACTGAGAATTGGTGGTTGACTGTTTTGAACAGAGATGCAATATTGGTTTCCTTTTTTTTTCTGATCATGGAATGAACTGTTAGCATACTGTTTCCCTCTTTTCCTTTCATTCACTCACTCTCTTGACACACACATTAGCCCCTGTTTCACTGTCCAGTTCTGGACTGTACACCACACTGTCCCCATGTCAGTTCACCCATCCACTCTCTCATGTCTCACTAACACACACACACACTCCTATTGGCACCTGTGACACTCTCATGTTACATCCTCATGTGACACTCACACCTACACACACTCTTGTATCCTCTCACACACACACTTGAACACATACACATTCATTTCCTATTTCACTATGCTTATGTGTATATGAGATTCCCATTTTAGGTATCCTATGTATGTTGTATGGTATACATATAGTAGCCTATAGGTTATGTATATTCTAAGTTATTATATAATATATCAATAAGTGTATTCTATATTAGATTGTGTAGTATATTTTAGAGATAAATATTGTCATGTGTTATGTGAGTATGGTTTGGTTCATAGGCATGGTATAGCCTATGGCCTAGGCTCTTAGCCTATGGGTGTATTTGTGTATCAATATAGAGTCTAGTTAGATTTGTGTAGTCTTGTTAGACCTAGTTAGATTAGTACAGACTTGTTTGACTTAGGTTTGACCTAGTTGACCTAGTTTGACTTCTAGGGTTGACCAGAGTTGACCAAGAGTTGACTTTGGCCTAGATTGACCTAGATTCATGTAAAATGCATTGTAGTGCATCTTATTACCATTCTGGACTTGTTGTGACTTGTGCTGTTCTAATAGGAGCCAAAAACCACTCCTCGGACAGTACTTTCATCTTGGACATTCAGATAGCAGGCGAGTACATTCTCTGATCTTTTCATACCTGTCTGGACTATATTCTTGCTCTAGATTACTCTACTTGATGCTGACACGTATCTTCACGGATTAGTACTATATGGATCCTTTCCTGAGATGTTATCCCTCTACGGGTGCATCGGGTATTTTATGTTCATATACTTTATCATGTGCATCAGGTACTCCTTGTACTCGTACTAGTTCATGTATTTACATGTTCTCATGTGCTTTCATGTACTATCATGTGCCTCATGTACTACTCATTACATGAGTTCATATATCTTAGCTGTATTCATGTGCCTATAACGTAACTTGAATGGATTTTTGTGTATTGATTGGGGCAGGATGAGTAGAATTAGTTATGTGATCATTATCCCCAGTAGCTGTATTCATGTGCCTCTTAGTTGTATTCATGTGCCCCTAAGCCGTTTACATAACCATATTGTACTCTAAATCACTTAGCCACTTACAGTCTCTACTTATCATGTATTTACTTTCAGTTACAAATATCTCCTGTTTACTCGTACTTCCTTTTCAGCACTTCCTGTATTTTACTCTATTGTATGATTTATACTCCTAACCTGCTATGAACTGTTTTGAGAGATATGTGCTCGTTCCCGTCCTGATTGGACCTGTTGAAAATTTTTCAGAGGACGAGGATGAGGCCTGCTTAGACACTTTCTATCGGACAACCTTAAAGGATACTTGCGATCCGGACTTCCAGTCGGATCCCTTAGCAGTAGCGACAGTTGCTCCATAGATAGTTTTATCTTATTTCATAGTATTGGGGATTGAGTTGTATATATTAATGGATCTGTATTATTCTAGATATCAGTGGAGTTATCATAGACACTTAGCTTTCTCTCTATTGTATTTCCTGTGGATTTTGGATCTTGCATCTTTTATATCATTCCATCTTTATACTGTTCTACCTTAGCTGTGATTGAGATATATTATGTTATGTCACCCACATTCGGGGAGTATAACTGCTTAATACCTTAAACTGTTAGATGTTGTGACCTAGGACAACGTTCTACCGTCGACACTGCGGCGTAGGCTGGACGTACCCATGTCTCGTGCCCTTACTCTAGGTGCGGGTCGTGACACATTTTTAGTGGTGGCCCATGCAGGTCTAGGTTAGAAGTGTAGTGGTATTCGAACTAGAATATCACTGCAGCCTGCAGTAGGAATTAGTATATTTTTTGAAGGTACTCAATCACACTAGAAAAACTCCTTATCAGATTTCGTATATCTATATTTGTTGCTTATTGTCTTCCTTTGAATTTTAAACTGTCCTCCTTTGATATTTCGATTCATTCTCAGTAATTGTTTCTTGTTTGATCTGTGTCTCCAGGATGGTTGAGATGAGATCGCATCGCCCTGGACTGGGAGACGCTGGAGAGGTTTCTAGCACCTCTCGACCTCAGCAGTAGCCAGTTCCCGGTGCCACAGGGCCAGTGCAGCCCTTAGGAGTCGGTGCCTCTGCAGCTTTTGGAGGAGCACCTCCACCAGTCAGGAGGCCGAACGTTGTGATTCCTGAGATCCTTCCGCCGCAGCAGCCTCCGCCTGCGGGGATGGTAGACGCTACACATCTCTTCTCCTTCGTGGAGAGGATTCTGGAGTCCCACCAGCAGCAGCAGATGAGGCGGACTGCAGATTTCCGTCAGGGGATCGATGAGGCACACCAGCTGGTTTACACCACAGTCGAGATGATTACAGCTCAAGGGACCCAGCAGCAGCCCCGTCGGAGGGAGAAGGATATTCAGGACTTCTAGAAGATGCACCCTCGGGAGTTCTTCGGTACAGAGGGCATCCACTATGCAGACGACTGGATAGAGCATATCGAGGAGATCTTCATGCTGGCAGAGATACCAGCTCGACTCCAGATCGAGGCGGCGGGCAGTCAGATGCAGGACTTGGCCTGTACATGGTATCAGACAGATCCCAGGATGGGAGTTGAGGGCCAGACTTGGGCCCAGTTCAAGGAGCTGTTTAAGGAGCAGTTCTTTCCTGATGTAGCTTTGGGAGGTATCGAGGCACAGTTCGAGGGTCTGGTTCAGGGAAACCAGACGGTAGCTGAGTATGCTGGAGAGTTTTGTAGACTGGCCTGTTTCATAGATAACTTGACAGAGAAGACGAAGGCGAGGAAGTTTCACCGAGACTTGATTAGAGAGGTTCGGTCGCTGACTAAGAGCGACCGGAACGCTACATTTGCTGAGATATTTTCTGGGTCTATGGCGACGGAAGATGACCTAGGGCTGAAGCAGAAGAGGGGTCATGACTTCCAGGGTGGTAGTAGTAGTCAGGGGCAGGCCAAGAGGCCTCACTTTCAGCATCAGCAGCAGAGGCCAGTTCAGCAGTATCAGCAGCAGCACCAGCAGCAGTATCAGCAGCAGGGTCGAGCACCTTCTCAGCAGGTGCAGCACCAGCAGCAGAGAGGGCAGCAGGCACCCCGTCAGCAGCAGGTAGTCGTTTGTGCCTTCTGCAAGAAGCCGGGGCACATGATCCATGAGTGCAGGAAGAAGCTAGGCAAGTGCCTACTTTATGGTACGGGAGATCACCAGTTGAGGGATTGTCCTGGGGCTTTTGGACTTGGAGCTCAGGGAGGTGGAGCCAAGGCTCCAGCAGGCCAGCAGAGGGGGCCACTGCAGACCCAGCAGCATAGGTTCCAGCAGCACCAGCAGCAGGCACGAGGTGGACAGCGGGGGCGAGCTTTCGCCATGGCAGCTGAGGATGCAGAGGCCATCGGAGAGCTGATAGCAGGTTCGGTTGTTCTCGACTCCATTCCAGTATTTGCACTCTTTGATTCTGGGGCTTCCCACAGCTTTGTGTCAGTATCGTATGCTATTAGACACAGTCTGGTTTCTGAACCATTGCCTAGGACCTGCAAGATCACGACCGGGGGTGGGGTCATCCTCGTGAGTGATGTTTACAGAGGGCGAAGCGTCATATTGGGAGGCCGAGAGTTGGGAGTGAGTTTACTCGTCATGCCACTACCGAACTACGACGTTATATTAGGTATGGACTGGCTGAGTAGACACCACGCCCGTATTGATTGCCGAGGGGGTAGAGTTTTGTTTGGGGCGCCAGGAGAGCCAGAGTTTGAGTACACCCAGCGGCGGGCAGAGAAGGACGGCAGAGTCTTCTGTGGAGCATCAGTTGAGGTGCAGGTGGCTCCACATCCCTTGATCGTAGAGTTTATGGACGTATTTCCAGAGGAGTTGCCAGGGCTTCCACCGGATAGGGATGTAGAGTTCTCGATAGACTTGTTTTCCGATACGGAACCGATCTCTCAGCATGTCTATCGGGTGAACAACAGTGAGTTGGTTGAGCTGAAGAAGCAGGTGGATGAGCTGCAGGACAAGGGCTTCATCCGATCGAGTTCTTCACCTTGGGGTGTACCGGTACTCTTTGTACCCAAGAAGGATGGGTCGATACGGATGTGTATCGACTACAGGGCACTCAACAACCTGACGATTAAGAACAGATACCCACTGCCGCGGATCGATGATCTCTTTGATCAGTTGAGCGGAGCTCGGGTGTTCTCCAAGATTGATTTGAGGTCATGTTATCACCAGGTGATGGTGAAGAGGGAGGATATTCCCAAGACCGCTTTCAGGATGCGGTACAGGCAGTTTGAGTTTTTGGTTATGTCGTTTGGGATGACCAATGCACCAGCAGTGTTTATGAACCTTATGAACAATGTGTTCCACCAGTACTTGGACAAGTTCGTGGTGGTATTCATTGATAATATCCTGGTGTATTCCAAGATAGAGGAGGAGCACGAGGAGCACGTGAGAGTGGTGCTGGAGACACTCAGGAGAGAGAGATTGTATGGCAAGCTCTCGAAGTACGAGTTCTTCCTAGACAGGGTTGACTTCTTGGGTCATGTGGTGACTGGAGATGGTATCTCAGTGGACCCGAAGAAGATCACAACAGTTGAGGCTTGGACAGAGCCGTCTTCAGTGGCAAAGATTAGGAGTTTCCTGGGGCTGGCAGGATATTATAGGAGATTTGTGCAGGATTTCTTCCGGGTTGCGGAGCCGTTGAATCGGTTGACCCGGAAGGATACTGAGTTCGTTTGGTCAGAGGAGTGTCAAACAGCTTTTGACGAGTTGAAGAAGCGGCTTACGACAGCCCTGATTCTGACATTGCCTTCAGGATCAGGTGGATTCACTATTTATAGTGATGCTTCAGGGAAGGGGCTGGGTTGTGTCTTACAGCATCATGGAAAGGTGATTGCCTATGCTTCCAGGCAATTACGTCCCCATGAGAAGAACTACCCTACCCATGACCTGGAGCTGGCAGCTGTGATTTTTGCTTTGAAGTTGTGGAAGCACTATCTGTATCGCGAGAGGGTGGAGATTTTCACAGATCACAAGAGCTTGAAGTATGTGTTTACACAGAAAGAGCTCAACATGTGACAGCGCAGATGGCTAGAGTTGATGAAGGACTTTGACATCTCACTTCAGTATCACCCAGGGAAGGCCAACGTGGTTGCCGATGCCTTGAGTAGGTATCCGATAGCTATGTGTTTGACTATGGATCGGCACTTGCTTGCGGACTTGGAGAGCCTTGGGATTGAGGTGATTATGCCAGGAGTGCAGATACAGCTATGGGGCCTTCAGATACAGTCAAACTTGGTGGAGAGGATCAAGGCGACGCAGTTTGAGGATGTGGCTCTGCGGTGTATCCGAGAGCAGGTTCGTGCAGGGTTGGTGGATGGCGAGTTTTTACTTGCAGAGGATGGTGCCCTAAGGCACGGTTCCAGGTTATGTGTGCCTAGCGGGGAGCTCAGAGAGCAGATCATACAAGAGGCACACAGATCGCAGTACTCTATACATCCTAGTGTCAACAAGATGTACAGGGATCTGCGAGAGCATGTCTGGTGGTACGGGATGAAGCGGGAGGTGTCCTACTTCGTAGTTAGATGCTTGGTCTGTCAGCATGTCAAGGAAGAGAGGCAGAGGCCTGGAGGATTATTGCAGCCGTTGCCCATTCCAGAGTGGAAGTAGAAATATATCACCATGAATTTTGTATCTGGGTTGCCGCGTACACCAGGAGGGAAAGACGCGATTTGGGTCATCGTTGACAGGTTGACCAAATCGGCCCACTTCTTGCCATTCAAGGTGGGTACGTCTATAGAGAGGCTTGTGGAGTTGTATATGAGGCAGATAGTCAGGATTCATGGAGTTCCCGTCAGCATTATCTCAGATCGGGATTGTTGTTTTATTTTCCATTTCTGGAGGAGTCTATAGACTAGTTTGGGCACTCAGCTCAAGTTTAGTACTGCATACCACCCCCAGACGGACGGACAGTCAGAGAGGACTATTCAGACGCTTGAGGACATGCTGCGGACATGCGTCCTGGATTTTAGAGGTTCCTGGGAGGATCATCTACATTTGGTAGAGTTTGCTTACAACAAAAGTTATCAGGCCATTATTGAGATGTCACCGTTTGAGGCTCTGTACGGGCGTAGTTGTCGTATACCATTATCTTGGGATGATGTTGGAGAGCGAGCTTTACTGGGACCAGAGATGGTTGTTTACGTAGCCGAGAAGGTGAAGCTCATCACGGACAGACTTCGCGTGGCGCAGGAAAGACATCGGCACTGGGCTGATAGCTATTGGAGGCCGTTGGAGTTTGAGGTACAGATTTAGAGATAGGATTAGAAGTAGGTTATATTTTTGTTTTGTTTGATTGATCATGTTTGATTTTTTTAGTAACTTGAGACCTTGCTTGTGATTAGGTTGGAGACATGGTTTTTCTGCGGATATCTTTGACTCGTGGTACGATATATTTTGGTGGAGGTAGAAAGCTTAGCCCGCGCTTCATCGGCCCTTTCGTTATCAGCGAGAGAGTCGGTGACATGGCATACAGGCTAGACTTGCCACCTGCACTAGTGGGAGTTCATAACGTATTCCACGTATCACAGTTGAGACGGTATGTGGCTGACCCTAGCCATGTGCTTGATCATTCGGAGATTGAGGTTGGACCTACTCTCAGTTATCCAGAGCAGCCTGTGGAGATTCTGGATCGCCGAGAGAAGGTACTGAGGAACCAGGTGATACCCTTGGTACGCGTCGCTTAGAGGCATCATTCTCCAGGAGAGTCTACCTGGGAGCGAGAGGATAAGATGCGCGAGCGGTACCCCTATCTTTTTGGACCCTGAAGTATACTTTTCTATCCTTCTCAGCAGTTTAGTTTCGTCTTTAATTTCGAGGACGAAATTATTTTAGGGGGGTAGATTTGTCACTACGACTTTTCTAGCTTGCGGGTATTTTGATCATTTTTAAAATTTTGGAATTAATTTGGAATTTTTAGTATTAATTATATTGATTAGAATTTTTAAGTAATTTTTAGTAGATTTGTTTTGGTACTATTTTAGACTTTGACCAGTGTTGACTTGGAGACTGTCCTAGAGGCTAACCTAGGTAATGACTATTGGTTAGGTTATGGAAAACCCTAGATTGACCTAAGTTAGTGATAATTAACCAATTAGATTTAATTTGGGGAAATTAGGAATTGATTTGAATAGTAAATGGCTTGTGGTATCACAAGTCATGACTTGTGATTTTAGCTTTAGAGGCCCAACCCAAAACCATGTAACCTAGCCCTAGCCCAACCCACTTGGCCGGCCACACTAAGCCTAGGGATTCCCACCTATTTAATCCCCTCCTAGAAATTAGGGCTAGCCTCCATTAGGAATATTTCTCAAGTTTTAGAAAGAGGTGAGTCTCCATCTTCTTTAATTCATAGAAATTTCATTTCAATTCATTTTTCCCCCAAACTAATTGCTATAGGAGCTAAATTTTGTTTACTTGTTGTTGTTATTGAATAATTTCAGGAAAGAAACAATTTGGGAGAGTTTTGGTGGTTTGAGGATCCTCTCATTTGGGACTTTTTGTTACATTGCAAATCCCTAGGTAATATTCTAATCCCTTCAATAAAATATTGATTTTATTGCATATCTAGGAAGCCCCAGGCCTAACCAAACCGTAGGTGTAACTTACCCTAGGTTTTGAGTCCTTTATATGTCCGTATCGGACACGTATCAGTTCGTACATGGATGTGTTTGACGAAATGCCGCAAAGGGCATTTCGATTTAATTTTAGGAATGTATTTGAATAGGAATTAGGGTTTTGACCTCGCTTTTGTGTTTCCAATGCTCTGAGTCGCTATTGGTGTCGTGTCGAGTCGCCACAGACATACGGACATGCGGTTGCACGCGCGCACGTGCAGGCAGTTTCCTTGCCCTGCTGCTCGGGTGCATTTACGCAGCGGACTCGCCACCTTGACACGTGAAATTAGACACACACTATGGGACACTGACTGACACGACATGTGTCAAGTCTTAGGGCCTTTCGTGTCGTGTCGGACACGGTGTCGCGAGTGCATGGGAAGTGCACTGTGCGTGCACAGAACTGAGTTTGGTTCTCTGTTTAATTTCAGTTTTAAATGATTTAAATTGTGTTTTTAATTGTTCATTAGATCCTAAAATATAATGTATAATCTATATTAGATTAAGTTATATGATTAGTTGGGCTGTTTGATGTGTATTGGTTTCGAATTGGGGCAAATGGCATGATAGCTGATACCAGATTTCTGATATTGTTGTTTCAGTATTCCTAAACATTTTAAATCCCTGTTATTGATGTTTTTCAACTGTAATTTACTCTCACATATTTGTTGATTCATGTTAATGAAATATTGCATTCAAATATGGGCTTTTGAGTTGAGAATGAGAATTTGACATATGTGTGGGTTCAAATGTTATTGAACTAATGGCTTAACCTGAGAATTGTTCTTTACATTATCCTGAATTGATTTCCTTTCCTTTTTCAACTAAGTCGAATGAATGTTTGATTCCTTAACTGATTAACTGAGAATTGGGTTCATTCCCTTAATCTGAGAATTGATTCCCTTTTCAAATTCTGAAACCATGTATTATCCCATTATTTCCAGTTTTCCAGTTTTAAAATATGAATTTTGGCAACTGTTTTAACTTAGTCTAATGCTTCTAATTACATAGTTTAAATCATAATGTAGTATACATACATGTGTTCTACCAATGTGTCAAATCTAGGATGGTTTGGAATTATTTTGGGGCTCAAATATGGGAGTTTAGTTAAAGACTGAAAACTGAGAATTGGGGGTTGACTGTTTTGAACTGAGATACAATATTGGTTTCCTTTTTTTTTTCTGAGCATGGACTGAACTGTTAGCATACTGTTTTCCTCTTTTTCTTTCATTCACTCACTCTCTTGACACACACATTAGCCACTGTTTTACTGTCCAGTTCTGGACTGTACACCACACTGTCCCCATGACAGTTCATCCATCCACTCTCTCATGTCTCACTAAGACACACACACACACGCACACTCCTATTGGCACCTGTGACACTCTCATGTTACACCCTCATGTGACACTCACACCTACACACACTCTTGTATCCTCACACACACACACTTGAACACATACACATTCATTACCTATTTCACTATGCTTAAGTGTATGTGAGATTCCCTTTTTAGGTATCCTATATATGTTGTATGGTATACATATAGTAGCCTATAGGTTATGTATATTCTAAGTTATTATATAATATATCAATATGTGTATTCTATATTAGATTGTGTAGTATATTTTAGAGATAAATATTGTCATGTGTTATGTGAGTATGGTTTGGTTCATAGGCATGGTATAGCCTATGGCCTAGGATCTTAGCCTATGGGTGTATTTGTGTGTCAGTATAGAGTCTAGTTAGATTTGTGTAGTTTGTTAGACCTAGTTAGACTAGTACAAACTTGTTTGACTTAGGTTTGACCTAGTTTGACTTCTAGGGTTGACCAAAGTTGACCA
This sequence comes from Iris pallida, assembly GCA_029216955.1. Lineage (NCBI taxonomy): Eukaryota > Viridiplantae > Streptophyta > Magnoliopsida > Asparagales > Iridaceae > Iris > Iris pallida. The sequence continues at coordinate 54,484,960 of JANAVB010016197.1, read as the reverse complement.
AGAGTTGACTTTGGCCTAGATTGACCTAGATTCATGTAAAATGCATTGTAGTACATCTTATTACCATTCTGGACTTGTTGTGACTTGTGCTGTTCTAATAGGAGCCAGACACCACTCCTCGGATAGTACTTTCATCTTGGACATTCAGATAGCAGGCGAGTACATTCTCTGATCTTTTCATACCTGTCTGGACTATATTCTTGCTCTAGATTACTCTACTTGATGCTGACACGTATCTTCAAAGATTAGTACTATGTGGATCCTTTTCTGAGATGTTATCCCTCTACGGGTGCATCGGGTATTTCATGTTCATGTACTTTATCATGTGCATCAGGTACTCCTTGTACTCGTACTAGTTCATGTATTTACATGTTCTCATGTGCTTTCATGTACTATCATGTGCCTCATGTACTACTCATTACATGAGTTCACATATCTTAGCTGTATTCATGTGCCTATAACGTAACTTGAATGGATCCTTGTGTATTGATTGGGGCGGGGTAAGTAGAATTGGTTATGTGATCGTTATCCCCAGTAGCTGTATTCATGTGCCTCTTAGTTGTATTCATGTGCCCCTAAGCCGTTTACATAACCATATTGTACTCTAAATCACTTAGCCACTTACAGTCTCTACTTATCATGTATTTAGTTTCAGTTACAAATATCTCTTGTTTACTCGTACTTCCTTTTCAGCACTTTCTGTATTTTACTCTATTGTATGATTTATACTCCTAACCTGCTATAAACTGTTTTGAGAGATATGTGCTCGTTCCCGTCATGATTGGACCTGTTGAAAATTTTACAGAGGACGTGGAGGAGGCCTGCTTAGACACTTTCTATGGAACAACCTTAGAGGACACTTGCGATCCGGACTTCCAGTCGGATCCCTTAGCAGTAGAGACAGTTGCTCCATAGATAGTTTTATCTTATTTCAAAGTATTGGGGATTGAGTTGTATATATTATAGATCTGTATTATTCTGGATATCAGTGGAGTTATCATAGACACTTAGCTTGCTCTCTATTGTATTTCCTGTAGATTTTGGATCTTGTATCTTTTATATCATTCCATCTTTATCATGTTCTACCTTAGCTGTGATTGAGATATATTCTGTTATGTCACCCCCATTCGGGGAGTATAACTGCTTATTACCTTAAACTGTTAGATGTTGTGACCTAGGACAGCGTTCTACCGCCGATACTGCGGCGTAGGCTGGACGTACCCACGTCTCGTGCCCTTACTCTAGGGTACGGGTCGTGACAGGTGATCTTGCATGTTGGTCTTGATCAGCATGTCCTGTGGGGAGAATACGATGTTGGGCATTATATCCACACTGTTGATATCCTGGAGATCTGTCGACGAGTCTTCCCCTGTAGGTTTGACCTGGGCTAAGTAAGCGTCAGCATTCTGGAGCACTTCGCTCAATGCGACACAAAGATCCTTGGAGAGCCTTAGGAGCTCGTATAACGACAACTTTGTCGACATATTAGCCAATTGTGCTAATATGTCAAAGTTGTAAGGTCTCTCCAGCCCTTGAGGTGCATCTTTACGGAGCGGCCTGTCGAAGCGAGTTTCTTTCGGCTTGGCCCTGTCTGCCGATGGAGGATGAGATGGCCCCGAAATATCAGTGGCGGGTAGTGTTGCCGGTTAAGGGTCTTCAACTGAATTACCCGGAGTGGGGTGGACTTTGGACCAGACTGGGTAACAACTGCCGTCGTTTCCCCAGCTTTGGTTGAAATTGTGTGGCAGGATCTGGACTTCATGTCCTTCTTTTTGTTGGCTGGAGATGATGCCGCCTGGGTCACTTCGGGCACTAAGTAGGGTTGTACCCACATGATCTCTCCTCGTGACGTGGTGAGAGGTACCAAGCCAGTTGTCCGATCCCGGACGGAGGGAAGATTAGTAACCTCTATCGTTGCCCGGGGGAAAGGTATTACCCCGTCTTAAGTACTTGTTGGAGGGAAGTCGCCGAACTGAATTGATACCATGTTCGCCGCCACGATAACCTCTTCAAAGTCTAGCGACAGATCTTTGGAGTCGATAAGATTCTGGATGTACCACTCTAATTGAAAGCCGTCTTGAGTGTCATGATAAATATAGCAGTGGAAATGGCAGTATTTTGGGTCCTTCATCTCTGCTACTTGGGGCTCGCACCTTGGTGGAGGGAGTTGGATCCTATCCCCTTGCAAGAGCATGTCGAAGATAGGCTTGACATGACTATCTTCGAATGAGTAATTGGCCTGGGGCCACTGAGCTTCTGTCTGCTTTTGTTCAGGCTTCTTAGTCGTACCGGCCACCTGGGCTTGTTTTCCCTTATTGTCCCGATTATTAGAGGTGTTGTCAGTGTTGTTGTTATTGGAGGCGGTACCAAGACGTTTTCTTTTGACCTCTCCGTCTGGGATATGTAATCCCAGCTGGCGAGCCTTCTTTAACTTTGCCTCCGTATTAGTGGCACTTATGATGAAGGTCGACCAATCCCTGAACTAATCTTCACCCATCCAGAGGCTGATTGCGGGGAGCAACTTCTTCTGGTAGATTTCAATCAAGCAACTTTCGAGATTGCCTTGGGGCAATCTCATTGTAGTTTGGCGGAACCGCTCGATATAGTTTCTTGTCAGCTCCCTCTCCCCCTGAACGACATCCATGAGGGATGACATTATCACATCATGTCCTACTTCTTAGAATCGTTCTAGAAACATGTGCTTGAAGCCGTCGAAAGAATGGATGCAGCTGTCAGGAAGGTTGCGATACCAGTCGAACGCAATCCCCTCCAATACTTTGATAAATAATCGTGTGAGGTTGGTGTCTCTGTGTGGCAAGTGGTCGGTAGTGACCTCAAAATAAGTCATGTACTGTCTAGCAGAGGTCTTTCCGTCACATGAATCGATATGAAACGGCTTGTACCGTGGTGGAAAAGGCACATCTCTTCATGCAACGGGATACGGCTACCGTATTCTGAGGTCCCGGGAGAAATCTCGGGCATTGAATATTGCCCGAAGCTCCTGGACTTCCCTCCTTGCCTCCCTTGCTTCATCTGCAGCTGAATGAGCGGAGACTCCTAGAGGATTATCATCCAAAGGAGGAGCATTTGTATTGGAGTCCGCATTGACTGTGGGTCCCAAGCTTGTTTTTCCAGGAGTCCTTGCTGGTTGAGTCGGTAATACAGCTTTGATTTCGTCCACTGACTTAACCAAGGACAGGAGCATGGCTTCTAGTACTTCTAGATGTTGTCGGTCAGTAGGCGCTTCCTGATCATCATCGACCATAAAGATTGTCCGTACATGGGTAGAAGTAAAAGGGATCCTAGCAGAGGTGCTCTTTGTGTCGTACCCTCGTACCAAAAAATCGTCAAAAAATGTCAGAATGTCTTCCTCCTCAGACTCGGAAGGGGTGCTACCGCCTGAGAAGGAAGCTGCATCGTCTTGATGAGGGCGGTCATCCTCAGGAACGTCCACATCTGTTGTGTAATTCCAGTAGATCGATACCCCCTATATATGCTCTTGAAACACCGGGTTGTCGCATACTTTTATGGGACTGCTACCCTCGGTCTCATCTACCCCCGGGAAGGTCAAAGAAGCACCTCCAGGTGTTGGAAGCTTCTTTTTGGATCGAGTGCCTAGGTAGACACCCCCTGTGGTTGTCGGTGGCAGTCCTCCAGACGAGAGTTTTCTTGCTATGCTGGCAGAGATTGCCGGGCTTAAAGAGCATGTCTTCTTTCCTTCCTTGTCGGGAATAACCTTCCTGGTTGAATTACAGGAGGCGACAAGAAATTCCTCATCTCTCGAAATTTGCACCTGTTTCTTAAGTTGTTGTTGGAAAGGTGCTGGCTGCTGCAGTCGTTGGAAAACGGACTGCCGATCTTTAGGTATTGTCGAATTATCGCAGCAGCAGTTGATGATGACTTGGGTGCAACGATGTCCCGAGAGGGGCTCATCGCATGCCAAGGTTGCTTCTTTCTCCTTGCATTTGTGAGTAATCGCACGCAAGTCGATAGCAGGATGATCTACCTTTGCATCCAATTTGTGGACTCGGGTATACCGAGCACACGAGTGCGTTGGTATCATGTTTGCTCCCTGATCTGAGGCTAGTAAAAGTACTTGCTCTCGATCCTTGGAGGGAGACTTTTGAGACCCACCCTGTCCGTTAGCCCTGGGGGACTGGACGTAGGTGGTTCTGTACAACTTTCTATCAGAAGACCGTATAACAGTTAACGATGCCCGTCGACGGTCAGCAACTTGGATAGTTGACTGGGCTTGTTGGGCCTGCACTGCAATAGACATCTTTGATTTAGCACCCAAAGGTGCATAGTAAAATGAGTCTAGATTGATACATCCCACATTCTCAATGGGCCGCATAGAGTCGAGCCCGCATGAGAGACGGTAGAAAACATAGCTTCTGACAGGGACGCATGAGACATTCTGTCTACGGCCAGGATTGGCTGCCGCATGGGCCATCTGTCTGCGGCCAGAGTTGGTGCCGCATGGACGATCTGTCTGCGGCGAAAGTTGGTTGCCGCATGGGCGATCTGCCTGTAGCCAGAGTTAGCTGTCGTATGGGCGATCTGTCTGCGGCCAAAGTTGGCTGTCGCATGAGTCATCTGCCCATCTCTCTTGTGAGGCCTCTTCCTTGTCTGCATGGATTTTTCTTGTGCCCACAAAAAGTCAGCATCGTAGTGTTTTCCTTTGCTAGATTTGGGGACAATAGGGTTATCTGCGGTCGAAAGCAAGGTCGCAGGAGAGTCTTGACCACCGTCTTGGGCCGCAGAAGGAGCTTCTTCGAGAACCTGGTCGGAGGCAACAGTTTTGTGCTTCGACATGCTGCGGGCTCTCTTTGAGTTGGCTCGCTTCTGCGAAGTGCTGGCACTCCCTTCAGAGAGCATTTCTTCGAATGCTCGTTGGTCAAATCGAACCATGAGCATTTGTTGTGCGGAGCCGAACTTGGACGCGTCAGATTGCGTTACCAACTTTTCATCAGAAGTGAAGGATGTCCCCAGCAGAGTCGCCATCTTACTTTCTATTAAATATCAGGCACCACAAATTACAGATGAACTGAACTTGATTTCAAACTCGCTTGTACAAAGGAAAGCCTAGAAAGAAAGCCTAGGAAATAATCTAAGTATAATTATTTAGTTTTGATTCTGGGAGGTGACGATAGAGGCTCGGGAAAGTGTAGCAACTATGCCTTACTCCTTGGACTATCTGATGTGCTCCTTGCTCTCGAAGAAATTGCCTCTTCGTAGGTTACCAGCCTTGGATTGCCAACCATTTGCCTGGGTGTACTACACTGCTATTTATAGTGTTTTCTGCAATAATAGATTTTTAGGCCGCATAAAGGGCCACGTGGCCACGTATCTCTCACAGCGCACAAAGACTCAATCTTGGACTGCCAGCTGGTGGGGGCTGTTGAGATTTAGTTGTAGCAAATGTGGGTGATTGAGACTTGGTCAGCCTGCCACGTGTCTCATCGTAAGATAGGATCAATCAGCTTGAGTCATTTTAAGCCGTATAGGCCCTTCAGAGTTCGGCTATGTTGAGCTGCATAAGACTTATTCGACAATCTCCCTTAGTCTGCATGTAGCTTGGGGACTTTTGAGCCGAATAGGTTCCACATTCTGAGCCGCATAAAGCTCATACGGCTCAGAATGCAATTACCCTTGGCCGCATGAAGTACGTAGATTGAACCGTATGCGGCTCGGGTCGCAGTCCTTTTGGCCACATGGCCATGTCTAGTCTAATCATGTCTTATCTTCTTTTTGTCAGAGTGTCGAAGTTGTCAGAGCTGTCAGTCCTGCCAGAGTTTGTCAGCTTTATCGGAAGGATTGATCAGCTTGGCAGCATAAGTAACTATTCTCTCTGCGGCTCAAAAATTAGTCTGGTGAAGATGGGCCGCAGAGTGCGTACTGAGTTTTTCATGCGACTCTTCTTTATGCGGGTCAATCTATTCCAGATTACTCATGCAGTCAGTTGTGATCCGCATGAACCCTATATTTTCCATGATTCTACACTATGCACCTTCGCGGGCAGGTAAGAAGAAATCCAAGACAGCACGGGCCATGCACCACAAATGTGCTACACCCACAGTGAACCGTAGATGCTCTCTCCAAATCATGTGCTGCCGATGGTAAATTGTATAGAGTCCACTAGTGTACATTTGCACCAGACACGAGCCGACTATCAAAGTTTCTGTTTTGCTTCGGCTCATCTTCTGTGCTTGAAACCAAGTCGTATGAGTCAAAACTTGTGAATTTGAACCCATGCGCCTACGTTGGTTGTGCACGTGAAGTGGGTTCAAGTTGCAATACATGTTGCTCCCTCAGTAATGATCTGGGCGTATCTCATCCGCTGGAACTGGATCAGGGAGTACAGCATTCACATGACTACCCCGGCACTTAGCCTCACCATGCGCTTGAAGTAGGTATGAAAGTAAAACTCTCCCCTCATGATTTGCGTAATGTGATCACTCACAAACGCAGATCAGGAGAGCTGACCATTAAGCACGATGCGCCCCTCGCGGGGCACACTTGTGCCATGATCACCATCAACTGCCGCTGTTGTAAAATAATGGTTCTATCATCCAGGCAGTCTATGTTCCAGCAACTGCAATATGTTGTACCCATCCGATGTCGTCTCGAAAAAAAGGTACCAATTGAAGATGACTCAGAGCCCAAGATTGCTTCTTGCCATGTTCTCTCCAACTCCCATTCATTAGGGAGGAAGACAACCAGCAATCCCTCGACCTCAGCAGCATCGTCCAAGAGTCAACCGAGGAAAAAAAAAACGATAGTCCCATCCCGAGGGGTGTTTGAGAGCACCCTGTCAAGGAAGAAGTTCTAGCGGAAGCATCAACAGGGAGTGATCAAACTCCTCCTATACATGACAACCCTCCACTTGAACATGAGGACGTTCTCCAAGGAACCGACCCCGAGGTAGCTGGAGGTAGCCAGTACGAGGTCTCAGAAGGGGAAGCTCTTCCGCAGAAAAGTGAGGTCGCAAGCGAATCCTCAACCGATCCATCCACTTCCACCCATATTATGCGTGTCTACATAACTGGAGGTAGTGATGAAGGAGAGTCAGACGCTCCTGCTCCGGACATCGTACAACATATGGATACCCTGGAAGGGAGCCTCAAAACCCTCTCTACTACTATGCAATCCTTGACTCAAATGTTATTTGAGATTCGGACAACTCTGGCTTCTCAACCATTAACAAGGGCACCTGTCTTCACCAGTCTCAATCCAGGGGCCAATGGAGAATCAAGTATACCCCCTCAACGGGTATATTCGGGTGCAGATCAACACACTGCTCCTCGGACGTCGGCTCCTTCAAATGTCGAGCTTCACACCTTATCGTCCTCACCGGCTCCCAGTTCTACAGAAGAGCTAGTTGACATGATCAGATATCTGCATGAGCGCTTTGAAGCACGAAACAAGCATGATGAACGTCAGAAGATGGTTATCCCATAACCTTACCCTCTTTAGTGGAACAAAGTGGTTTACCTTCTAAAGTATAAACCACAAACACTGACACCATACGATGGGAAGGATTCTTCTCGTCGGTATCTGACCTACTTCCAGTCTCAAACGGGACATCTCCTAAAGGAAGACGACCTACTCACCAGCCTATTTGTCGGGGCATTAAAGGTAGATGCTTACGACATGTACTACAGTCTCCCTGACCATTCTATATCATCCTTCGATGACTTGACACGCCTCTTCCTCGACCGATTCTACGACGGTGGGAAGGACATGACCATGTCATCCCTTATTGAAGTGCGCCAGACAAAGAAGGAGACTATTCAAGCCTTCATTGAACATTTTTGATAAGAATGCTTGAGGTTGCCTCTAGGTATGCCAGAACTTGAACTGATCGATGCCTGCCGCATAAACATGACTCCTACATTCAAGCTCTGGCTCGACTCCATCCAGCCTCCCGATTAGAGTTCATTGATCATTGGGGCAGAAGCTGCTGAGAAGAAGGCACGTAATGCTCGCCTTAAGGGAAACGGCCTGCTACCAGCAATAGTGGACGAGGGGCAAAATAGAAGCAGGCATTGACTGTCAACGCTTCAAAAAGTACGCAGGGGCCCACTCAGAAGCCTCCACCAGTATCGAGACTGAAGGAGGTCTACTCCTTCAATTACAAGGACACCTTACAACTCTTCGACATGCTTAGACTGGAAGAAAAGATCAAGTTGCCTGATCCTGAGCGTCCTTACGAGGTAGACAGAGTGGGCAACCCGAGGTACTGTCACTACCATCGGTTCATTGGACATCTAACTTAAGACTGCTAGATCCTCAAGAACTACATACAACGCATGATCAATACGAACGTTATCTCTCTCGATTACGAGAAGAAGACAGTCTCGACCAACATGGTGTCGTTCCAGTTCGGCACCTTACCGACTACTACAACTCAAGATGGTGTTGTCCCCATCCCGAAGGCGACATTGGAGGTCATCAACCTTTCGCCGACTCCTGACAACGTGAGTGGACTGATTCCACTCACCACATCTCGGGGAGAGATCATGTGGGTTCACCAAGATCTCGCTCCAGAACTGACTCAATCGGGGGTAAATTTTACCTCCAAAGCTAAAGGCAAGAAGACCAAGTCTTACCGAATGGTGACCTCCTCTCCCACAGAGGCACTTCATGTACAAACGTGTTCACAGAAGAACGCTCAACCTGAGGAATCCTCTGTCGAAGTGGCACCTCCCGTCACCACCTCGGCTACTCAAGGTGAAGGTCCTTTCTAACATCCAGCAGCTAACAAATAGAAGCATAAGGAGTCCCACTTCAACAGGCCTCTATGAAGAGACAACGCTTTGGGGTCAAATAAATCCCACAAATTTAACATACTTGTACAACTTGCCAGTACTCCTGTTCGGTTGTCCTTGTTCGAGCTCTTTCGCCTGTCTAAAGATACTCGGGAGGCTCTCTGCGAAGCCCTGAAGGACGCAGAGTCTTTTATCAGTCACGTCAAGCAGCCGGAGGATGATCCAGCATTATATCCACACTGCCAAAGTGCGGGGGAGATCATCTCCAACATCACATTCACTCAACAAGACATGCTGTTCAAGAACAACAGGCACAACAGACCACTATATTACACAGGGTACGTTAGTGCCATCAAGGTGGATCGAATGCAAATCGACTCAGGTCTTCTCTCAGCACTATCCTTCGAACTCTGCTACAGACGTTGGAAATCTTGATGCATCATCTGATGGTATCCCACACTACCATCAGTGGCTTCAACGCCAGCAAGAGTGAGCCGCTGGGGAAGATTCGGCTGAATTGTCATATCGGTAATCTCCAGACCGAAGTGACCTGCTATATTCTGGACGCGAACGTCAACTACAACGTCTTGTTAGGGCGGCCGTGGCTACCGAAATATGTGGTGGTACCATCGACTCTCCATCAATATATGAAGTTCGTATCCACCAACGGCATAGTCCGAACAGAGTTTGCTGATGTCGATCCTTTTAGAGGGATTGAGGCCTTCTTCACTGACTTTGATCTGTACAAATTGATCCATCTCAAAGATGAAGCCAACGATGCCGATGATATAGCCGAAGCCGAAGCTGCCTTGGAGACAGAGATGACAATCGATACTCCCTTGAAAGTGCGACTCAAGGGAAACCGCCTCAAAAACTGTCTCCTATAGTGGTCAAACTTCGCGGAAGGGCACTAACTTCTCTAGGCGGAGCATCCACTGAAGCCTCCTTGAAGATACAACTCAAGGGGAAGCCTTCCCAAGTGTCGGCTCCTCTCATAGCAAAACTATGTAGGAAGACACCAGTCGCCGAAACACCAACTGAGGCACCTCTCAAGGTGCAGCTTAAAAGCAAATCTCCTCAATCTTCATCCCCTCTTAAGCTACAAGAGAAGGCCCACGTATCTCTATCGACACCAGAGCCGATAAAGGCCAAGCTCCCAATAGGTTCTCCCGAACCACCTCAGGCTGCTCCAATACTCCCTGACGAAGAAGTGGGAGAGTACATAGCCGCCAATGTGGATGCACCGTCCCGTGATGATGTAATCCCTCGGGACAAGATCCTATATTTTATCAATAAAAGGGTGTCTTTCAATTATTCTAGTCTTCTACATTAGAATGGCATGTATACTCTAGCTAATGCTCTATAGTCGTTGCAAACACAAATATCGACTGTTAATCATGTAAATCAAGTCATCTTATATCGAGGAGTCTGTTATATAGTCTCGTCCCGGAACCAGGGCGAGAAACCTATCATCTTCGGTAAAGTCGAGCGCCATCAGGACTTTCTACCAACGGAGCCAGAACCCGACACCGACAGAATATAAATTTATCGGTACAATAATCGAGCCAAGTATCACATCCAAAGGATGAGCTACAACCTGAAAAGCGGCCAGGGTCTAAACTACGGCAAGAGCCAACGTCTTCCCTTACGACTCCTTGTTCTGAAAGCGAACCCACAAGACTATTATCACCGTACTCGACGGGGTGTGGGCTACATCACGCCTCCAATAACACTAAAAAGTTCAGGAGCAGAAGACGTATCACACTCTCACTCGTCTGAGGCTTTAACTTGGGACTCCGACACCAGCGTCGGCCTAATCTTCAGGCAGGTGTTGTCAGCCAACATGACATCTGCATATCCTTCAGAGGATGAAGACGACAATCAAACAATAGAGTTCTTCGAAGAAGAACCCTGGGCTAAATGACTAGGCACACAATAGAAATCTCGCTTTGAATTATGAGAACCCCCTACCGAAGATGAAGTCGAGCAGATCGACCTTTGGGATGGATCTTCATCCTTGGGGATGGATCTTCATCCAAACCTATTGTCATCATCAAGAGCTTGGCAGAAAAGGACCAAGAATCTTTGGTCCAATGGGTCAAAGAATACATCGACGTCTTCGTCTGGAGTTATGAAGACATGTCAGGGCTCGACCCCCAAGTCGCAATTTACAAGCTTAATAGATTACCTGACGCTAAGCCCGTTAAGCAGCTACAATGATGCTTCCGTCCCAACATTATGGATGCTATCGACGAAGAAGTAGATAAACTCCTGGCCAGCCGGTTTATTCGTGATGAGCAACATCCGGAGTGGGTAGCCAATGTCGTCCCCGTCACCAAGGAGAACGGGAAGATCTGGGTCTGCATTGACTTCCGGGACCTCAATTTAGCTTATCCGAAGGACGAGTTTCCACTCCCGATCACCGACGTAATAATTGACAATACATGTGGCTTCAAGCACATGTCCTTCATGGATGGGTACCCAGGCTACAAGCAGATCAAGATGTTTCCAGATGATGAAAAGCACGCATCATTCAGGAATCTGAAGGGGTGTACTACTACACAGTAATGCCCTTTGGCCTGAAGAATGCAGATGCCACATACCAAAGAGCTATGAGCACCATCTTTCGCTACCTCCTCTCCAAAATAATAGAATGTTATGGTGACGATATCTCCGTCAAGAGTCATCTTCGAGGCGATCACCTACAAGATCTGAAGATAGTCTTCGATCTCATGTGGGCATATCAGCTCAAGGTGAACCCTGCCAAATCCTTCTCAGGATTTCTAGTGGAAAGTTCTTGGGCTTCATTATCACTGCAAAATACATCCATGTCGACCCCGAGAAGACCAAAGTCAGCCTTAACATGGACCCTCCAAAGAACCTTCAAGAACTTCAAGGCCTGCAGGGATGTCTCACAAACATCCGAAGGTTTATTACGAACCTTTCCGAAAAATGCCAACCCTTCACCAAGCTCATGAAGACGGGAGTCTCCTATGTCTGGACGGAAGAATGTTAGAAAGCCTTCGACGAAATTAAAGCTTATTTGACGAGCCCCTAGTCTTGGTGGCACCCGTCGCAGGTAAACCATTTTTACTCTATGTCCACGTAATGGACCATTCTCTTGGTGCTTTGTTGGCCGAGAATAATGATGCAGGCTACGAGCAAGCCATCTACTATCTCAACAGGGGCAGAACATCGGTACAACCCCGTCGAAAAGAAGTGTCTAGATCTGGTGTTCGCCATCCAGAAGACCCTCCATTATGTCTTGGGCGATACTATTGACACCATATGACATGGTATTTGTCCCGCAATAGACTATTAAGGGCCAAGTACTGGCCGATTTCCTAGCCGCGCACCCAATTCCGAAATCATCCAGACTCTATGAAGATATTCCAGATGAAGTACGATAATCAAACATTATCGAAGAGAACCCCGTTTGGTGGATGTTCTTCGACGGTGTTTCAAGAACAGGCCCCAATGGCCAGATCATTACAGGAGTAGAGGTAGTCATGATCACTCCTGACAAGTTGGTCATCCTGCATGCCTATTTCCTTTCAGAGCCGTGCTCCAATAATATTACAGAGTACAATGCCCTCATCGTAGGACTCCAGTTAGCAAAACAGCTAGGGGTAGAATACCTCGAGTCGTACGATGACTCGAAGTTAGTCTTCAATCAAGTTAGAGGACAATACGAGGTATGCCATGAAGATCTGATCTCTTATCACAAAGCAGCATTGGACATCATCTCAACCTTCGCTGAATTCTTTATAGAACATGTGCCTCGGTTACAAAACTCAGAGCTGACGCTCTGGTCGGCCTCACTGCCTCATTAGCAGCACCGGTCGACACGCAACACTTTATTACAGTAGTGGGCCAGGATTTGGCATGCCCCAGAAACAATCTGTGCGTGTGGGTGAACCATTCCATGTCTATAGACGCCAATATCAACGTCAGAGACTGGAGGTTCCCGTTCGTAGACTTTACCATCTACGGAATCCTCCAAGAGGACCCAAAAAAAGCAGTCTCAGTCAGAAGGTGCTCGCTTCGGTTCTTTTACGATACAGCCACCAAAATGTTGTACCGACGCTCCTACGATGGACTTCTCCTCCGATGTCTATCAAACGAAGAAGCAGCCGAAGCTCTTCGAGAAGCCTATGACGGAACATGCGGAGCTCACCAACCCGATCCTAAGCTATAGGATCGACTTCGATTCATGGGCTATTACTGGCCCACCATGATGGTTGACGTTGTCGATTATATAAAAAAAATGTCGTACTTGCCAGCTACACGCCATTCCGCAGACCGTCAGAGCCTCTACATCCTACGGTCGCCTCTTGTCCATTTAAAGCTTAGGGCATGGACATAGTGGGATCTATCACCCCCCTTATCCAGGGATACCGCTTTATCCTAGCAATCATCGACTACTTCTCTAAATAGGCAGATGTAGTACCATTGACAAAGGTGAAAAGCTCATAGTTGATCAGCTTCATCAAGCATCACGTCATCTACCGTTTTGGGGTACCTCAGAGGATCATCCATGAAAATGGTCCACAATTCATCAGCCATGCGTTCAGTAGATTCTACGATAAGAATCGTATTCAGAATATGGCATCAACCGCCTACAATTCGACCACAAACGAATTGGCCGAAGCTTTTAATAAAACCATCGCCAAGCTACTCAAAAAGGTCGTGTCATCCAACAAGTGCGACTGGGATAAGAAGCTCGGTGAATGACTTCAGGCCTATCGTACGATGGTACGGACCCCGACGGGTAACACACCATTCTCTTTGGCCTATGGAAGCGAAGCAGTATTTCCTCTAGAGATCCAGATACCCTCACTCCGAGTGACGATCACGAACTAGCTGACGGAAGAAGACAATCAACGTCGCCGTCATCAAGAGTTGGAAGCGCTGGATGAAAAATTCCTCTTGGCTCAACAGCACATCGAACTTTATCAAGCCCGTATTTCACAAGCTTTTCACAGAAGAGTCAAACAGAGGACTTTCCAAGTAGGTGACCTGGTTCTGGCAGTCAAGAGACTGATGATGATGACCCACAAGATATCGGGATAGTTCGAACCCAAATGGAAAGGACCCTTCATCATAGACAGAGTATACTCAAATGGTGCTTACCGTCTTGCTCAACCTAATGAACACTTGTTTATGATGTCCATCGACGGCAAGTTCCTAAAGAAGTACTACTCCTGACATCCTTCAGAATGTACTTACTTCTTCCCAGCCAAAGAATTTATGAACTTGAAAAATGAGTTCGCTCCCCTTCCTTGACAATCAAGTGCTTCTGGAACCCAGTTGTTCCGTTGCATCCCCAGTAGGAGAACAACCATGTCCACATCACCTATAAGTTGCTTCTCTACACCCCCATAAAGCATAATACATAGGATCATGATCATTACTATGTTTACCATGTCCACATTACCTCTGAGTAAACATCCCATACAATAATCTCCTCGTTGTTGCACGTCAATCATAGAACATCCACGTCCATATCACCTCAGAGTTGTTCTATACATCCCTACAGAGTTCATTCCTACCATGTCCATATTAAGCCTGAGTAGGAAACCCTACCATTAACCCGTATTTACCACTTCCATACTACCTCTGAGTAAATATGTCGATTTTTCCCATTCTCAACTTATTATCTGTACCTAGAAAACAAGGTACGCCAAGGATGATAATCCACATAAAATCTCAAGTAGAAGTATCCAAATTTATCACATTCATACTACCTCTGAAAGGATTATCGCACCAAAATAGCTCTATTATCCATGCTTCTTGTTCAAAGTATTTAAAAACTTGTCCAAAAGTTTTAAAAACTTTGAAGGGGGTCTTGTAGAAGTATGAAAAAAAGATATTAATTTTAATCCCACATCAGAAAGGAGAAGAAAAGAAGTCTCATTTCACTCTAGATAAAGAGCCCCCTTGCCTCTTCTGAAAAGGGCACCAAAAAAAAAAAAAAAAAAGGAGCCTATTCCGGGGAGCCCGTTCGAGCCGCAAAATGTTGCAAAAGTGCCTCTTCTTCTTCTGGATCGGCTGCAAGTTCTTCACTTGCCATCTTGGTAAGGAAAAGTTAGGCTACTACGAAGAAATCCAAGACAGCACGGGCTATGTGCCCCAAATGTGCTACGCCCACAGTAAACCGAAGATGCGCACTCAAAATCATGTGTGTTGTCGATGGTAAACTGTACAGAGTCGACTCAAATACGTTTGTACCAGATACAAGCCGACTCTCAAAGTCCCCATCTCGCTTGGGCATATCTTCTGCGTTTGGAACCAAGTCATACACGGCAAAACTTGTGACTTTGAAACCATGCGCCCACATGGGTTGTGTGCATGAAGTCGGTTCAAGTCGCAATATATGTTGCTCCTCCACCAATGATCTAGGCGTACCTTATGTGCTGGAACTGGATCAGGTGGTACAATATTCACATGACCACCCCGGCACTTGGCCTCGCCATATACCTAAAGGGGTACGAAAGTGAAACACTCCCCAAAGGATTTGTGTAATGTGATCACTCATAAACGTAGATTAGAAGAGCTGACCATTAATTATGATGCGCCCCTCGCGGGGCATATATGTGCTACGGTCACTATCAACTGCTGCCACAAAATAGTGGCTTCACCACCAAGGCAGTCTATGTTCCAACAACTTCAATCTGCTACACATGTCCGGCATTATCTCAAAAACATGATGCCAATTGAAGACTTTTGTAACGGCCTACTCTCAACTAGGTGCATCACTCTAATGTCTCAGCTAGGCGCATCATCTCAGCCCAGCGCATTAGTCTAACAGTGCATCACTCTGCCACGTCAGAGCGAATCACTCTCTCGTCAACTGCTAGTTTGGGGCTCTTCTATCATAATGAGGCTTGGGCACATCAAACTCAAACCATGTATACAACTTGGCACCCAATGCCATCCCATAGAAGAATACTGCCGACAAGGGGATCGAACATAAACTATCGTTTCTATTCTCGGTGCATCTTAATCTTCTGAAGGAGTTCATCATCAAAGCTTCTTCGAACAAGGAGATCAGAAATCCACAGTGCAGCATCTCGCGAAGGAGGAGGACCGATCGAGTTCATCTCCGTTTGGGAAGAAAAGTGAAACGAGAAACAAAACTTCTCTTCATGCTGCTACTTATGGGCCAGGGTAAATCAAACCCATGTGCCAAGTGGCAACTATTCCGGGGTCAGTGCAATGAACTTACATTTATGGTGATGAATCTGCCCCTTCGAATTCAGCATCAAAGAGGTCATTAAATGCCTCAAAAGAGACAACAAAGAATAACCAATGAGGATGTGTCGTACAGCAGATGTGCTCGTCAACACCATACGCTCCGTAGTGATGTGCCTAGTGGAACATAGGCTCATGCATCCGGTGGTGTACGGAGATGGGACCACTCACGCTCGTCACCCATCAAGCATGTAATCTATGTGACAGAGTTGGCATCACGTTCCCCGAAGACTGAACGATTGATAGCTTTAAGCAAAAAATGAAGAGCCGCAGACATCAGCATCACCGGCTACAGCTGTCCTTGCCACGTGGCCGACCGATCACGTGCACGTGCCTCCATAACCACGTACCTATCAATTTGCATTCGCCTAAAAAGCCATGCGCCTCCGACTTACTCCTGATCCCAAAAGACAGAAGTTAAGTACCTGCATACGCCTCCATAGCCATGTGCCCAAAAATTTGCATGTGCCTCAAAAGCCAGGCACCCTCGACTTACTCCTGATCCTAAAAGACAAAAGCCAAGTCTCTGTATGCACTTCCACAGCCATGCACTTGAAGCTCTGTATGCGCCTTGGAAGCCATACGCTCAGACTTGCCTATGACCTCTGAAAGTCATAGACCAAGTTGCCTTCCATGCGCCTAATCCTAAGCGCATCCTGACAGATCAACATCAATAATATCAAAGATCTTTGATTCAAAGACATGCACCATATGTATTCTGACTTAGTTCTGCTCAAGAATTGGTGCTAACCACCCAAGAACTCCGCAACGGCCTAATCTTTGTAACTGTCCGGTGTCAGCTCCACCGTAGCCCAATAGTACAGTTCAAACAAGATTCAGCTTCAACTCAGGGCACATCGTCTATGCGCTCCACAGCATCAACTATGTGGCGTTCCCACGTACAGGCGCATCATACATATACGCACATAAGCAGACCAGTCTACTGCCTATAAATAGAGGGATCATTCCTTCATCCAGAGGAAACAAACACAAACAGATAAATAGATCATCATATCTACCTACAGAGACGAGAAGAGACAAGTAACGTCTACTTCTCCTCCAAATGCTCCGGCATCCAAAGCAACCCCGACCTTCAGAGAATCCAAGATCGTCGTCAGATCATCAACGGAGTCAACACATTACCACTCGCTCCACCGATACAGTTTCTAAATAAAAATAAAAGTGTACTCCTAGGACGACGTCTAAGTCCTACATTGTATATTATTCTGTTTGTAATTGAAATACCAAAGTTTTAATCAACAAAAAATTATCGCATTTTTGATGGCAAATAAGTGTTCCGATAGTCCAGCTGAGTATAGCGATCATCATCCAAACGAAAGCAGTCATGCAACATGTCTCTGATGGAGTCGAGGATGGCAGGTGGCTCAGGCTAAGGGGCATCAGAGTGAGAAGGCTCTTCCTCAACAAAAGCATGAGGAACATGTGCAGGAGCAGTCCTACGAGCCTTAGATATATAGGCAGATGCTGCTAGAAACTGACATTCGTCTAAAAGAATATGGAAGGCAGCAAAGATCATAAGAAGATACATAGCATAGACAAGTAATTTTGGCTTCTTCCTTACACGAACCATACAGTCATCATCGTGCGTGGAAAATTAAAAGGGATGGTGAAGTATAGATAATATAGTGATGTAATCTCATGGTAAGTGACTTCATCAGTAGATCCAGCTTTGGGCAGGATGGAAGAGAAAATAATGTGATGAAGTTCATAGAAGTGGTTGTTGATATACTTGGCACAAAGTTTACGAGGGTGAGTATTGGGTGCACACATCATATCCTTAAAGCCTTCTAGTGTTGTATCGCCAACAAATTGGAATCCGTGAGCATCGATAATGCGCTCCCAAGAATTGGGGTCAGGGAGTTATAAATATTCAACCAATTCAAAGTCGTCCAACACAATGTTGATGTCGGCAACCCGAGAATAGATTTTACGATCGTCATGGGTCATGTTGCAATAGAACGTTTGAATTGTATTGAAATAAATAAGTGAAGATGTAAACACAAGTTCATCAAGACATAGATCCTTAAAGTTAGGATCAAATTCAAAAAATATGGTAAAATTAGTGGATGTCCCGGCACAACACTGCGTGAGCGAAAATCGGAATACCACTCGTTAGAGGATTCTAACGAAACGAAAATATGGCCGTTGTAAGTGTTGGCATTGGAGGGATGAGGTGGGTTAAACAATGAGTGAATGGGATTAGGAGGAGAAAGAGGATTGGATGATAAAGCTCCTTCAGTCCTAATCCTTTTTCTTTTATTGAAAAGTCTTGGAGCCATTGATAAAATCTAATAAAATAGAGATGGAGAACTATAAGAGATATACCTAAAAATAAGTGATGAGGATAGAAGAGAATCACCCAAAAGCTTTGATTCTTGAGTTTGGAGAGTAGAGAGCACCAAAATAGAGATTTCTAGGGTTAGGGTTTTTGAAGAAATAAGGTTGGAGAGAGGTGGAAGATGATGCCAATGAAGAGAGAATACAAATTCGTGGTTTTATAAAGTAAGGCCGGTTGCACTAGCAAAACCTAGGCCCTTGATCAAACAGATTGGACGGCCAGGAATGGATGCTTGTTCTGAAACTCACCACATAGAGTTCGGCCCGAGTTTTGCCAAAGGCAGAGTTCGGCCCGAGCTCTGTGAAGGTGTGTCCAAAGCCCCAAAAGAAAAAAATGGTTTCATGATAGAGAAAAGATGGTCTTGATAACAATAATAGATTTTATAAGCCATAAAATAAATGGAACATGCGACAAACATTATGAATCATTGATCAGTATATGTGACTCACCTCAGGTTAGCTGTAGGGGCCCGATTCTAGCTAGCGGTAGTCCGAAGACACTAGACACTGTATCGCTTAGGCTATTATGCCTTGTTGTCAGAAAGAGCCCTTTCAGCTTATACCCAAAACAATACAACATGTACGATTTTGATTTAACAATTATTTGTGCAGGTAAGACTTATTATATGACATTTTCATACAAGATTCCTAATACTTGACGAAGCAGTATGAAATGCTCTTTGGCAAGTGGTTTAGTGAAAAAGTCTGCTATCTCTTGATCAGTGTCAATAAACTCTAGATTACTCGTAGAAAATGGTGTCATATCTCTATGTGCTTAGTGCGTGAGTGATATACTGGATCCTTGGTCAGGTTAATTGCACTAGTGTTATCACAGAACATAGGAATATGCTTAAAAATAAATTATAGTCTACAAGGGTTTACGTCATCCACAAAATCTGAGCACAACAACGTCCTGCAGCTATATATTCAGCTTCTGTTGTAGATAGTGCTATAGAGTTTTACTTCTTGCTAAACTAAGAGACTAAAACTTTGTCTAATAGATGACACGTGTCGCTGGTACTTTTACGGTCGACTTTGAATCCAGCAAAATCGGCATCGAAATAACCGAACAAGTCAAAGGATGTGGTTGTAGGATACCACAAGTCCACCTTAACAGTGCCTTTGAGGTATCAAAAGATATGCTTAATCGAGGTCATGTGTGATTCCTTAGGGTTGGCTTGATAACGAACACATAGGTAAACACTAAACATGATATCGAGACGACTAGCAGTTAAATAGAGAAGACAAGCAATTATACCTCGACACTTACGTTGATCGACTGGTTTGCCGCTCTCATAAGGTTCTAATTTAGTTGTAGTAGCCATCGGAGTAATGATTGGTTTGAAGTTGTCAAGATCAAATTTCTTCAGCATATCTTTTGTATACTTTGATTGACTGTTGAAGACTCCTTATGAGTTTTGTTTGACTTACAATCCAAGGAAGTAGTTAAGTTCCCCCATCATGCTCATCCCAAACTCATTCTGCATATACTTGGCAAATTCTTAGCATAAAACCTCATTAGTAGACCAAAAGATGATGTCATCAACATAAATTTGCACTAAGAGAATGGTACCATCAATTGATTTTATAAAGAGTGTCATGTCAATCTTCCCTTTTAAAAAGCCCTTTTCAAGTAAAAAAGTGCATAGGCGTTCATAACAAGCTCGAGGGGCTTGTTTGAGGCCGTAAAGAGCTTTCTTAAGATTGAAAACATGATCAAGAAACTTATAGCTTTCAAAACAAGGTAGTTGTTTTGCGAAAACTTATTCTTTAATAAAACTATTTAGAAAAGCACATTTAACATCCATTTGAAAGAGTTTAAAATTTTAAAAATTTGTAAAGGCATAAAGCATGCGGATTTATTCAAGTCGTGCAACACGAGCATATGTCTCATCATATTCGATACCTTCCTCTTGGTTATATCCTTAAGCTACTAGACGTGCTTTGTTATGTGTGACTGAACCATCCTCATTAACTTTGTTACGAACGACCCATTTAGTACCAATGATCGAATGATCAGCAGGTTTAGGAACAAGTTTCCAAACCTAAATTATTTCGAATTTGTTGAGTTCTTCTTGCATTACAGATATCCAAAATTTATCAGAAAAAGCATCTAAAATATTTTGGGTTCTATTTGAGAAATAAATGCAGTACTAGCAATAGAGTCTCTAACAGATGATCGAGTATTTACTCCTTTTGATACCTCACCTATTACCAAGTTTTCTGGATGTGATGGTGTGAAACGAAACTTCTTTGGTAAGCCTTCCTAAGAACTGGTTCCAGGTGTTGTATCCCCAGGTGTAGAAGTTATTTGATGTGTATGTCATCGTCCTCATCGGGAATAGCAGCTATACTATTATTCACATCAAAGGTTACATTAGCAGATTCTTCAACAATTATAGAGCGCTTGTTGAACACTCTGTATCATTTACTCTTGGTAGCATAACAAAGAAAAATATCTTCATCAGCTTTGGCATCAAGCTTGCCTAAGTTGTCTTTGGTATTTAGGATAAAGCAGCGACAACCGAACACTCGAAAATAAGAAATAGTTGGTGTTCTACCAAACCAAAGTTCATAGGGAGTTTTTTTCGAAATAGGTCCAATCAAAATCCTATTCAAGACATGGCATGATGTACTTACAGCTTCTGCCCAAAAATATTTTGGAAGTAAAAATTGATTCAACATGACACTAGTCATATTGCCAAGAGTCCTATTCTTCCGCTCCACAATACCATTTTGTTAGGGAGTTATAGGACACAAAAATTCATGATTAAAACCATTTGAATCACAAAAAATTTTGAAATCGAAGTTTTCAAATTTGCCGCCATGATCACTTTGTATTCGAGTAATCATGAAGCCTTTTTCGTTTTGAACCTTTTAAACAAAAACTTTGAAAAGAGAAGAAAGATAGAAAACCCAAGTAAATCAAGAAAAGTCATCAACAATCACGAAGGCATAAAGTTTTCCACCAAGACTTAGTACTCTATTAGGACCGAACAAATCCATATGAAGAAGTTGCAAGGGTCTAGTAGTACTTACAGAGTTGATGGATTTAAACAAGGATTTAGTCGCCTTATTTTTCTCATATTCGGTACATACCGTATCATTTTTGAATGTGATATCCGGTAGTCCTCTTACTAGCTTCTTGGTTGATGGTCTTGATATGGTATCCATGTTTGTTTGTCCAAGACGCATATGTTATAGTAATCTTCCGTCCTTGTGAGCGTAAAGGCATCGTCCTACATTATTAGTATCTTTCAAGAAATAAAATATATTGATGTTATCATCCCTTATCCCTTCAAAAATGATGTCTCCGTTATTCTGTCATATATGGAGCATTTGGTTTTTCCAAAGTTAATACCATATCCATGGTCAGCAAGATAACTAATACTGAGCAAGTTATATTTTAACTCTGTTACTAAATAGACATCTTTAATGACGGAAGAGGGAGGATTACCAATAGTACCGTTACCTATGATATAACCTTTCAGATTATTGTCGAAGGATACGTATCCTTACTTTTTTATCGATAGTACTACGAAAAGATTTATATTTCCAATCATGTGTCGCAAGCACCCACTATCGAGAATCCATTTGCTTCTAAAGGATGAAGGAAGGTCCACCTATACCATGAGTAGATGTGACCTTTGGTGCCCAAATTCTTGAGGGTCCTGAAAGGTTAGTCTTTGGTACCCGTGCATATAGGTTTAAATCAAGTAGTCTTCTAATTCTATACTGGTAAAGTGTGTCCATGTTTACCACAATAGTGACATGTAGCATGTATATTAGTATTGGGTGCAGGATAGAAGTGATGTCTATGTGTTTGTCGTGCTGCATGAGAACGTGTGTGTTTGCCATGAATTATAAAAGAACAGAACAATTATATCAGAGGACTGGACTTTTACTTCACAATACAAACTCACTCGAACAAAGAAAGCCCAGGGACGAAAACCTAGGTACAGCAATCTAAGTACAATTGTTTAGTTTTTTCTGGAGGGGTGACGATAGAGGCTCGGGAAAGCAACGGCAGCTCTGCCTTACTCCTTGGACGATCGGACGTGACCTTGGCTCTGGTGAAGAAACGTTCTTGGACGTGTGGGAAGACTCCCTTGCGTATTCGGTTGCTAGATCTCTGGATGTCTCTGTAGTGCTCTCTCTCTTTTTTCGCTCCTCTGTCTATTTCTCCGTCTATTTGTAAGGGAATATCACCTTGCTATTTATAGGAGTGGGATGTGATCATTAGGGTTTACAAATGATTGCCTCCTTGAGAAGTCGGCGGGTAAGGATCAATTAATCTGGGCCATTAAGTCTGATTGTAGAAAATCTAGGTAATTAATATGGATTACACCAAATCTCTGTGGGCAATAAATATTGATTGCCATGAATCTTTGTGATATGCAGCCGTCAGTTCGGATCACTTGCCAAGTGTTCGCTCCACTTGATTGCAATAAATCTGACTTGATCCGAATAATTATGATGATTGCACTGAATCTGAATGAGTAAATCTTGATTGATTTGGTGTCGTGTGTCCTACTAACACCATTTTATGAGTGAGGAAAATTGATCTTCTGCCACGTGGCCTAGCCGCGGGCTACAGAAAAAGAGTGTCTTGACAGAGCCCCATGAAGGTGGCAACCGCACGAGTATAGCCTATGAAATCTGAGCAGCATGAGAGTAGTTTCCTGCTGAGCCGCATAACCCTGGCCGCGTATTAAGGCTACATAAATGTGGCATCTCAGCATTTGAGCCGCATGGATAAGGTCCCTATTATATGAACCGCTTAAGAATACTGGCCGCATAGGGTGGCTTCTCAGGATGTGAGCCGCATGAAGACGGTCCCCATGATCTGAGCCGCATGAGGATACTGGCCGCCTGGGGTGGCTTCTCAGGACGTGAGCCACATGAAGATGGCCTCCCAGGATCTGAGCCGCATGAGAATACTGGCCGCATGGGGAGCTTTAGAATTTGGTAGATTGTGGCATCTGTAGAGAAAGATTTTCCTCGTCTCCCTAGGCACACGCCATCGTGTCAGAGTCAACTTTATGTCTGGTCTGTCACTTTGTCAAGGATGTCAGCGTCAGGGCATTAAATATGGCAATTTGGTTCATGACCCATTGTAGAGGAGATTGTTGAGGGCCACGTGGCGCCTTTCTGAGCCGCATGGAGTTATCCGAGCCGCATGAGGCTCCAAAGGACTTTGAGCCGCATGGATATTTAATGGATTTTCTGACCCGCATAGGGATCCTTCTGTTGGAGCCGTATAGGATATTCTTTGTTCTTTTCCATGCTTCTATAAGACCCTCTTCAAAGTTTTCAATTTGCAAAAATTGAAATACTTTGAATAAGAAATATGGCCATGTAAAGACTCTTCAGGCCGCATAGGATGTTCTGGCCGCATGAATGTCTCAGCCGCATGGCTTACTCAGCCATATGGCCATCTGAGCCGCATAGGCTGTCTGGCCGCATAGGCTCCTTGATACGTCTTCATGCCACATGTGCAAATCTTTGCATTGATTGCCTTTGATTTGCTGTCAGATTTAAAGCCGCTTTTTGGGCAGGATCCCAAGAATTTAGCCTTGAATAGTCGGATCGCCTTGATAACCGAAGAGTCGGTTACATTGCACGTGGATCGATACGTCGGTCTATGGGCTCCACCTATAAATAGCAGCGTGTTTTTAGAAAAAAGACTTCTTTACTTTCTGCTTTTGCCCTATCTTTCTTGTCTTCGTCTTCCTTCTCTGATCATCAGCAATGGCTCCCAAGTCCTCCAAGGTTGCGACGAAGGCTGCGACGAAGGGTAAGGACATGGCCTCGACGTCAGTTGTGGCACCCGAAGCTCACTCCGACGTTCATCCTGCTGTTAAGGGTAAGGATTTGAGAAAGTCATATACTTCAAAACCCTAACAACGACTCTGTTGCATGCTTTATGCACAAGCCTTTAATACAGACTGTTCGCATATATGTCCCATAACTGAGCCGCATGGGGGTATACCCAATGTCCGAGCCGCATGTGATTTGTCTTAGTGGGCTGCATAAACACTTTATAACCTGAGCCGCATAACGACCTGTCGATCAGAACCGCATGGACTCTTTTAAACCAAACCACATGGAGCCCCCTCTGGATTCGTCCGCATAGGGCTGTGCAAAAAGTGAACCGCATGAGCTCCTCTAAATTTGAGTCGCATAACGCTCTTCTGATTTGAGTCGTATAACGCCTTGACCATCTTTTGACATTGTTTCTTTTTATCTTTGATTCTTGCAGCAACCCTGCCGAAGGCCGAGATCATTGTGAAGAAGGAGTTGCTGCTGTAACACCCATATTCTGAATACGTATTTTGTCAAGCTTGCATGTATTTCAGACCTGTATTTATTTTCTCAGATTTGGTATGTACTTGTAATTAGCTTGACTTGTAGATTTTGGTTTTCGTAATTGGGTTTTACCTGGCTTGGTTTATTTTATGGAGGAGAATTGGTTTGATTTGGTTTGGTTCGGTTTAACATGCATTGGAACACCTTAGCCTATGATCCACCCTCAACACACCACAACACACCCTCATAAAAACTCCACCTACTTTTCTCTCTCCTCCATAATTCTCTTATTTATTTCTCCATCTTCTTCTTCTTCCTTCCTCTACACAACACCAACACCCATAGACAAGTGCACCTTACCACCACATGAGAACCCTATTTTATTTGTCCATTAGCTAGATTAGGCCATGGTGATCAACATTAGTGCTTGACATTTTGTGATTTGGAGTCTCCATTGTTCTAGATCTAGGTTTTAACTATTTTTGGATTTACATGGTTTTGATCTATTTTGGTTGGATTTTTGTGGGTTTTGATGGTTCCATGTGGAAGAGAATTCAATTTTACTCAAGATAGAGCTTTGAAAATCTAGATTTGGCTTTGATTTGGCAAAGATATGAGGAATTGAAGTTTTGGAGTTCTTGGAGTTCTTCTCGGGTTGGAGGAGCAGACCTCTCGGCCTGCGCTCTTTAGCGCAAGGCCGATTACGTAGCTCACCCTTTGGTGAACTGCACATCCCCTCGGCCAGCGCATTGCGCTGAGCTGAACTGCGCTGGCGCTTCTTAGCCCAGCGTTTCCTTTCCCCTTGCGCGCATGGCTCTTGCGCAGTCCACTTCTGCGCAATCCATCCATGCGCCATCCATTCCTGCACAACCTGATCCAGCACAATCCATCTGCTGTTTCATCCACTCCTGCACAGTTGGTACCCTGCGCAGCTCAGCCCTGCGCAGTTGGTACCCTGCGCAGCTCACCCCTGCGCAGTTGGCCCCTGGCGCACTTGACTCCTGCGCAACCCGACCCCAGGGACCCTTGCACAATCTGTCCAATCATGGAGATTTGGTTTTATTTTCCTTAAGCTTGGCTTTTCTATAGCCCTGTATATTGATATTTTATTAGATATTTTACGCCCATTTTATATCCTTACGCCTTTTGTCATGAACTTGATTTTACTTAATATGTTTGGAATGACTATTGTACATGGCATGGTATGACAAGGAACTAGCATAGCACGACAGTGACCCGTAGTGGTGCACTCCTGACATGACCAACCTGACATGATAATGGCCCATCGTGGTGCACTCCTGACAAGTACCCTGACATGATTTAACTTGATAACTTGATAGTGGCCCGTGGCGGCGCACTCTTGACTTGACTTGACTTGACTTATAACTTGTAACTTGACTCGTACAATCAACTTGACACCGTGGGTGTTCCTGCTTGCTTGCTTGTGTAATCCACTTGTCTTGTCTTGCATCATGTCTAGGACGTGACTCCCTGGTTCCCACGGTCAGGGATTCATACTGAATATGGATTAGGCTAATGACTAAATCAAACTATAGTTCATGGAGAATTTCCAGTCA
Organism: Iris pallida; assembly: GCA_029216955.1. Taxonomy (NCBI): domain Eukaryota; kingdom Viridiplantae; phylum Streptophyta; class Magnoliopsida; order Asparagales; family Iridaceae; genus Iris; species Iris pallida. The sequence goes on along the minus strand of JANAVB010016197.1, from coordinate 54,458,691 downwards.
CAGGCAATCTTGTTATCTGGGCGCTCTTAATTGGACTTGTAGCTTGCCGACGAGTAGAGCACATTTCCAGCACACTGTCATGTGTTGCACCCTCTAAGTCACCTAAGGGTATATCGTCTTCGGGGCGATGTACCCAACTATACTCTCAACCCGCGGAAGGATAACTGGATGGTCTGCAGGGCTTGGGACTGGGAAATTCTCACTTGCATCTTGTTAGTAATTAGGCTTGTGACAATCCTAGTTAGTTAAGTAGTAAGCCGTAGTAATTGCTTGGCCGCTTGTGAATGGATGGAGTCCAGCCTTGTCTAAGTCTTGTCTAGTCCCTGTACCCTGGTACTCCTGAACATGATTGTTTTACTTGCTTATCAATAATTGGGTAGGGACAAAGAGATATTCAGGCGAAGGGTTACAACCCCGGTCCTTGTTTGGTTTACGGGTTGTAACCTGGCTCCCAGAATAGTCCCAAGTCCCTAGTCGTTTATTGTCCTGACGTGCTCTTTATTACTTGTACTTTTCTTTTATTTCTTATGTTCTGATATGCTGGCTTTTGTTCTTATTTCGTGGCCTCCTTTGTGGTACTTGCTCTTTCTGGGGTTTGACCCAGCTAGTTTTGTGTGGCCAGATTTCGGAGCAGCACCCGAGGATCTACCGAACCTCCAGCCCGATGGTGGCGACTAGAAGGAACCCGGGCTACGAGTGGGTTTTCTATTTTGTTTCGCTCACTCTATTGTAAATTTATTCTTTTGAGGCGTTTAGCCGACGAGCACCTGTTAGCTCGATGCACTTTACTTACTGTCTGCCTACGGGCTGTAAACATGATTAACAAATCCTACGGTTGATCATGTATGACTTAACTCTTGCTAGTCCTAGCATTTTGTATGACTAGCTTCATGATCAGCTGATATGTAATATTTGGGACGCCTTTTATGTTATATTTGGTGGTCAAACATCTTTTGATTATATTATTTGCTTGAGATTGAGACAGTAGGCTTGACTTTAAGAGGCTGTTGGCTTGTAGTAAACCCTCATATCTAGACAGCCGTGACCGTATAGTTGAGATGTATTCTATTTCAATATACGTAGCTGGCTATGTACGCCCCCGCTCCCCAGTATTCTGGTTCTGGGGCGTGACAGCTGCCCCCTTTCAAACAAGAATCATCGCTTGTTAAGGAGGAGGTAACACCAGAAGCGGAGGAACAAAAAGGACAGCTGGCGCCCGTTGATGTAAAGGAGGAGCCCCAGTCTGACGGCGGTAGTACTGGGAGTTCTGATCTTTCTACTTTGGACGAGGACTTTGCTCAAGTACATCATTGATATGCAAAATGGTTAAGGGATTGGTATATGCGCCCCCGCAACTAGGATTCGCGGGCTCTCACAAATATCCGCCTTTTGTCTTGATATTTCTGTCTGTCTTTCGCTACGATTTGTGTTTTGCTTCTTTTGGACATCGATGTAATCTTCTTCCCTTTTGTCTGAATGAAATGATAGAGAACCTTTCTGGCTTGTTCATGAGATGTAGTCACGTAAATGTAACCACTTTTGAATGACCGAAATACATTTGCTCTATTCTTTGTTTTGTAGTAGTTGCTCCAATGAGAGACTTTTTGTGAACCTATTATCCTTAGCATACCCTGATTCTGGATACGGATAATAAGTTGGGAGGAAACCGACATACTTACTCGGAGGTAATAAGGACGTGGCAAGCATGAAGGTTTTTCACCGCAGAATCTTCCTACTCAGAGGTAATGAGAACATGGCAGGAGTGGACTCAGCGGAGGATATTTGTGGTCAACAGAGGACATTTTTGGACCTATTATCCTTGGCGTACTCTGATTTTGGGTACGAATAATAAGTCGAAAGGGAACCAACATACTTACTCAGAGGTAATAAGGACATGGCAAGCAAGAGGGTTTCTTCGATGGAGCCTTCCCCCTCAGAGGTAAGGAGGACATGGCAGGACTGGGCCCCATGAAGGGGTACATAGAACGACTCAGTGGTAATAAGGACATGGAGGTTCTATGTAGGGGGTGATTTGTTTTTGGCGGAAGTGAGACGACTCAGAGGTAACATCGACGTGGTCGTTTTAGAAATTTTGTGGATTTGTTACCCTTTTTATGCACTGAGAGTACAGGTAGAGGATCATGAGGGAGGAGGCTCTTTTTAGGAGAAAAATTTAGAGGTATGATCATACATGACTTACTACCTAGGGGAGGCGATATAGATTTATCTGTAGTGACCAGAGTGTAAGTTCAGCGGTACCTACGGGTACATAACTCGATAATCTGGAAGAGTTGGAGTTGGTATATGAGTTCAGTGGTACGAAAGAATACATGACTCGTCATTCTGGAAGATTTGTAGTCGAGATGTGAGTTCAGCGGTACCAGTGGGTACATAACTCAGCGATCTGGGATATTTGGGGAAAGAACGTGAGTTCAGCAGTACTGGAGGGTACATAACTCAATAATCTAGGATTTTGCGAGTGTGAGTTCAGCGGTACCGGAGGGTACATAACTCAATAATATGGAATTTAAAGAATATAAGTTCAGCGGTACCGGTGGGTACATACTCAATAACCTGGAATTCAGAAAATGTCGCTTAGACATAATATTTTTTTAGGAACTTGTCGTTGATGGGCAACATGAGCAAGTCTCCATTTTGTTTTGCGAGGCGGTAAGCACCGTTGGAGAATACAGCCTCAATGATAAATGGACCTTCCCACTTTGGCTGGAATTTGTCAGCGGTTTTATGAGTCATAACCATCGGCCACCGAACTGCCAGAACGAGATCGCCCACTTGGAATGTTCTGATTTTAACCTTCTTGTTGAAGGCTCCGGAGATGCGTGCTTGGTATAGCTCAAATCGTTGCTGAGCCAATAGGCGCTTTTCATCTAAGGCCTCCAACTCTTGTAGCCGGCGATGGTAGTTATCGTCCATCGTCAATTGGTAAGTGAGAGCGACGCGGAGCGAGGGTATTTGAGTCTCCAATGGGAGAACTGCCTCACTCCCGTACACCAGGAAGAATGGCGTGTTCCCAGTGGCCGTTCGGACTGTAGTATGGTACGCCCATAAGCATTCACCAAGCTTCTCATTCCAGTCGCGTTTGTTGGATGATACGAACTTCTTGAGTAACTTTATGAAGGTTTTGTTGAATGCTTCTGCCAACCCATTCGCTGCCGGATTGTATGGCGTCGAAGCAATAACCTATCGTAGGATCGGAGATACAGCATTTTTGTCTCTGTATCGTAGAAGAATCTGAGAGAACGCCTTCTGATAGAAGTGGCTTCCTTTGGGTCCTCCGACAGAATATCGTAGACTACGAAGTCAATGAATGGTTGTCTCCAGTCTGGTGCTTCGTCGATCGTCTGAGCAGAATAACTCGCCATGAATTGAACATTGTTCTTGGGACAAACCAGTTCATGGCCTATCACGTCCACCAAATGATGAATTTGGTTTGGCACTGCTAGGGAAGCGGCAAGGCCCACTAGGGCATCGGCTTCGATATTTTGGAGTCTGGGGACGTGTTCGATGAAGAACCCTTTAAATAACGAGATGATGTTGATCTCTATTTGGTGATAGGGGATCGTATCTTTATGGCGGACTTTGTATGAACCCCGAATCTGGTTGACGATTAACTGTGAATCGCCGTATGCTTCAAGATATTCTACCTCCAGTTCTCTTGCAAGTTGGAGGCCAATGACTAAAGCGTTGTACTGGGCCACATTGTTAGAGCAAGGTTCCATGAGGGAGTAAGCGCGATTGATCACCAGTCCGGAAGGAGAAATCAGCACCACCCCGACTCCGACGATGATATTGCCCTTGGGTCCGGTCCTTGAAGCACCATCGAAGAACATTCGCCATATATCATCGTGAGAGGTCGCATGCGAGTCGAAGGCCTCATCTGGGATTTTTTTGTATATTCTGGCCGACTCCGAGCCTGGGTGGGCAGCTAAAAAGTCTGCTAGAGCTTGACCTTTAACGGCCTTTTGTGGGACGAAGATCATATAGTAGGGGGACGGTAATATTGCCCATGTAGCGAGGCGAGAGCTGAGTGCCCCTAGTTTAGTCATGAGGACCCTGAGGGGGTTGACTCGTGATATCACATGTATGGTTTGCCCCATAACATAGTGTCGTATCTTTTGAATGGCGAACACCAGGGCGAGGCATTCCTTTTCCATGGCAGTATATCGGTGCTCTGGCCCGATCATCATTCGACTGAGGTAATATATAGCTTGCTCATGGCCTGCATCGTTGTTTTGTGCTAGCAGAGCGCCAAGGAAATGCTCCATTTCTCGTACATGGAGCAGGAATGGTTTTCCAGCAACCGGGGCTACCAGGACTGGAGGGTTCGACAAATATTATTTGATGCTGACGAAGGCACGCTGGCATTCTTCATCCCATACGATTGAGACACCTTTCTTCATGAGGTGGACGAATGGCTGACACCGTCCAGAGAGGTTGGAAATGAACCTCCTGATGTAAGCTAACCTCCCTTGAAGGCGTCGGAGTTCTCAGAGATTTCTCGGGGGACTCATCTCCATGATTGCCTTCGTCTTCTCAGGGTCTACGTGGATACCCTGGGAGGTGATGATGAAACCCAAGAACTTCCCGCTGGATACACCCAGGAAGGATTTTGGAGGGTTCATTTTCAAATTGTGCGCTCGCATCAGGTCGAACACTGTCCTTAGATCATGCACATGATCATTCTTAGAGATGATGCTCATAGCTCTTTGATAGGTGGTGCCAGTATTCTTTAAACCGAAAAGTATGACTGTGTAGCAGAATGTGCCAATTGGTATTCGGAATGATGTATGCTTTTGGTCGTCAGGGAACATCTTGAACTGGTTGTACCCCGAGAATCCATCCATGAATGACATATGTTCAAAGCTGCAGGTGTTATCGATCCTGATGTCTGTGATAGGGAGGGGGAACTCATCTTTAGGACACGCCTCATTCAGATTGCCGAAGTCGACGCAGATTCGAATCTTCCTATTCTTCTTGAGAACCGGTACTATATTGGCGACCCAATCCGGATGTTGTTCCTCACGAATGAAGCCGCTGGCTATCAGTTTGTTGACTTCAATTTCGATCGCATCCATGATGCCTGGGTAGAAGCATCATTGCTGTTGTTTGACTGGCTTTGCATCTGGCCGAATGTTGAGCTTATGAAGAGCAACATTAGGATTTAGCCCTGGCATGTCTTCATAGTTCCAGGCGAACACGACGATATATTCTTTGACAAGTTCCAGTAGCGATTCGCTCTTCGTTTGTCAAGCTTTTACTGACGAAGATTGGTTTTGGAGAAGAGTCGCTGCCGAGATCCACTTGCGTGAACTCATCCTCAGTAGGAGGCTGTTTTTGTTCAAACCGTTTCTCCCATTGCACATCCAGCTATTGGGCCCACGGCTCTAATTCGAGGAGTTTAGGAAAGTCTTCACCTTCTTCGTAAGCATCGGCGAATGCCATATTGACAGACAGGACTTGCCTGAATACATCCCCGATGCTGATATCCGAATCAGAAGTTGGTAATCCGGTTGAGTGTGAATGCCAGTCGTATTCCTCATCTGAGATTTCAGGGGTCGTCGCAGACGTAACATATCCCAGTTCGCATCGGGTCTTGTTGTAGTAGTCATGTGGTTTGCCAGCCGGGACCGATAACTTTAGAGGTAATCATCGACCAGTGCCGTAGTTTAAACCTGGCGTAGTCTCCAGATCATACCCCTGTTTTTGCATGAGGTATTTGGATTAGGGGCTATATAGATATAGGGGCAGTCTTCCGGCGTCCGATTTGAGATCGACTTCTTCTATAGTGAAGGGATGTAGATTATTCTTCCGACCAAAGATGATTGGATGGTCCCCTCCCTCGATTATGCGGTAAGCATCTTCCACTGGAGTAAGCTGATTTGCGGTGTAAATATTTGTTACCTGTGTACGTAGGTGAGTGCCTATACCGTGTTCTATAGCATACATTATACAAAGCTTATTAAGCTCGATGTAGTTCAAAGATAGCCCTTTATTGATGAAGTAAGGTATCTTTTCTAACGGGATTACATCATCTGTGGATGGAACATCAGTGTGAGCAGCCACATACTTGGCCAGTTCTGGTTCTTCTTCGGCCACCCCCTGTATAAATGAAGACTGAGAGGATGACTTGGGCAACTTGATCATCAGGGGTTCCGCTGGTAGAGCAGAACGTAGAGTTGTTGGCAAACTAGCAACCCCCAGTTTGGTACTTGATGCTGGGCGGGGAGTGGTTGGCTCACTAGAAGCCCTAGACTTTGCATTGGACTGAAGATTCTTTTTGGGAAGACGTATCGTCATTGGCTTGTCAGAGGGATTGAGCTTCTCCGTTTGTGGCTGGCCGACTCTAGGCAGTCTGATTGTCAGTGGCTCCGTCGTAGGTCTTGGCGCTTGGCCGGACCTTGGCAGCCGGATTATCATTTGTCCCTCTTGTATCGAGAGACTGATTGCATCCTTACGCAGAGCGGCCGTAAGGGGTGCGGTCTTGCCAGGTTTGCGAGCTTGGAGGTGGATCGTCAGAGGTTCTTCTGATCATATGGCTGTCTCAGTTCGAGCTTGCACATCTCCTTCGCCAAGGTGTCTCTTCGATTTTTCGTATAAGCAGGAATCTGAGCTGTAGGATTCGACCCCTTTGAAGGATCGATGTTGGCGAATTCTATCCTCACGAAGCCGTGTTTGTCGACATACTTGAAGCATTGGTGCAGGCGCCCCAAGAGGATATTATAGGAAGTGTCCGCATCTATGACGTAATAGGTCACTTCTGACTGAAGATTACCGATTTGGCACTTCAAGCGAATCTTTCCAATCGGGTAGCTCCTGCCCGAATTGAAACCGCTGATGGCGGTACTTGTTGGCGTCAGGCGATGCATAGGAATGCGGAGATGATGTAACGAACCCTTCGGGATGATGCTTGTGGAAGAGCCAGGATTAATGTGCATCCGATCCACCTTTACGTCGCCGATGTATCCAGTGTAGTATAACGGACGATCGTACAGATTGGCTTTGATGAGCATATCCTGTGGAGTGAAGACAATGTTGGGCATCGCTCCTATGGAAGCGTTGCCTTGGAGATTTACAGGCGAGCTCTCTTCCGTGAGGTTGACCTGAGCTAGATATGGGTCGGCATTCTGGAGTACATCGTTCAAAGTTGGGAGAACATCTTTGAAGAGTCTCAGGAGCTCGTATAATGACAATTTGGCTGGTGTGTTGGCCAATTGTGCCAGGATGTCAAAGTTGTAGGGCCTTTCCAGCCATGAGGTACCTCTTTTCGGAGGGATTTGTCAAAGCGAGTCTCCTTCGGCCTAGGCTTGTCGGTCGTCGGAGGTTGGGAAGGTCCCGGAGCGTCAGCAGTAGCCGACTGATGTTCTTCAGTCGAGTTATCTGACGTAGGTTAAGATTGAGCACCAGATCGAGTGATGACAGTTGTGTCTTCTTCGATATCTGCCGAAATTGTGCGGCAGGATCTGACCTTTCTACTCTCATTCTTGCCAATAGGGAGTGGTACAGACTGAGTCATTTCACGTACCAAGTCTGGATGGACCCACATGATCTCCCCCCGTGACGTGGTGATGGGTACCAGACCAGTAGCCTGATCTCGAGGAGGTGTAAGATTAGCAACCTCCATTGTCGTCCGAGGGATGGGTACCACGCCGTCTTGAGTCTCTGTCGGAGGGAAGCTGCCAAACTGTACGGACACCATGTTGGCTGCCACGGTTACCTCCTTGAAATCAATGGCCAGAGCCTTCGAATCGATGAGATGTTGGATGTATCGCTTCAGTTGGTAGCAGTAGTGTGTAGCATGGTGGATATAGTGATGGTAATGATAGTAGTTTTGGCTCTTCATTTCCGCTGGCTGAGGTTCCCGTCTTGGTGGAGGGAGCTGAATTCTATCCCATTGTATGAGCATGTCCGAGATGGGCTTTACATGGCCATCTTCGAAAGAGTAGGTCATTTGCGGCCATTGTTTGTCTGCCGGTTTTGACTCAGGTTACTGGGCCGTGTCGGCCACCATAGCCTGCTTGTCCTTGTTGTCCTGATTGTTGGAGGAGTTACCACTATTGTTGTTGTTGGTATTAGGGCGCTTGCCCTTGTCCTCTCCCTCCGAGATGTACAATCCTAGTTGGCGAGTCTTCTTCAACCTATCTTCAACGCTAGTGGCGCTGATGATGAACGTCTTCCAGTCCTTGAATTGACTTTCACCCATCCAGAGGCTGATTGCTGGGAGCAGTCTCTTTTGGCAAATTTTGATTAAGGAGGAATCCGGATTACTTGACGGCAACTTCATTGCGGTTTGGTGAAACTGCTCAATATAGTTCCTTGTCAGCTCTTTCCTTCCTTGAACGACATCCATGAGGGTGGATATTGTGACGTCCTGTCCTACTTCGTAGAATCTCTCCAAGAACATGTGCTTGAAGCTGGCGAATGAGTGGATGAAGTTGTTTGGAAGGTTACGGTACCAGTCGACGGCGACCCCTTCTAATGCCCCGATGAATAATCGTGTAAGGATAGCATCATCATGGGGCAGATGGTCGATGGTGACCTCGAAGTAAGTGATGTACCGACTTACGGAGGTCTTTCCATTATATGGATTGATATGGAATGGTTTATACTTTGGTGGGAAGGGAACATCTCTCCACACAGCGGGATACGGTTGTCGTATCCTGAGGTCTTGACAGTTTTTTCGGGCTCAAAACATGGCTCGGAGCTTTTGGACCTCTCTTCTTGCTTCCCTGGCCTCATCCGCAGCGGTGGGAGCTGACATCTCAGGAGGATTATTGCCCGGGTTTGGTGCCGCTGAGTTCGAGTCCGCATTGACTGCAGGATCCAAGTTTGTTTGGCCATGCGTTCCTCCTTGCAGAGTAGGGAGGGCTGCTTTGATCTCGTCCACCGATTTGACCAAAGTGCACAGTATGGCCTCCAGAGTGTCGATGCGTTGGCGATCACTGGGACCATCTTGTTCGTCGTTTGTCATGATTGTCGTCCTCACATGAATAGAGATGGGAGGGACGATGGACGACGTGCCTTCCGAATCATACTCCTGTACCGAGAAGTCATTGGGGTATGCGAGAATGTTCTCTTCTGGTTCGGACTCAGAAAGAATAGTACCCCCAGCTTCACAGCTTGCTTCATTTTAAGAGTCATGGACGTTCTCGGAGACGTCGGCACCTGCTGTATCTAATGGAAGAGTTGTTTTTCCGGGCTCGTCTCCTTGAAAGATCGGATTGTCGTGGATGTTCAGAGGTATGCTACCCCCAGTTCCAGCGACCTCCAGTGAAGTGGATGATAAATCTCCCATTGTAGCAGATTTTGTCTTTGAACGGGTACCTTGGAAAACTCCGGTGGTGGACAACCGTTTAGACGACAGTTTCTTAGTCACATTGGTTGAAATCTTCGGGCTGGAAATGTTTATCTTCTTCCCTCTCCCATCGGTGGAGATTTTATGAGTAGATTTGCAGGAGATGACAGGAGGTGCCTCATCCTCTGAGCTCGGCTGTTGTAATCTTTGGAAGATGGACTGCCGGTCTTCTCGTACCGTCGCGTTGTTGCAACAACAGTTGATGATGACTTGGGTGCAGTGACGTCTGTGGGAGGACTCTTTGCACCCCGACGCCTCTTCTCTTTCCTTGCACTTGTGGAGGATAGCTTCACGCAAGTCAGATAGGTCTGGAACGACCATGTTTGCTCCCTGGGTTTTGGGAGACTTTTTGGAACCACTTTGTCCGTTGGCCGCCGGGGGCCGGACTCGAGTGGTTTTGTACAACTTCCCATCAGAGACCCGCATAACAGTATGTAGAGCACTCATATGGTCAGAGGTCGGCACAGTGGACTGAGCTCGCCAAGCTCGCGCTGCCCTAGTCTTCTTCACTCTAGTGCGTGAGGGCACTTAGTAGGAATAGTCTAAGTGGTGTTGCAGAGAATCAGACATATTTTCTCGGGAGCATGAGAGATCAGGACCATAGGAAAGGCGATCGAAGACTGAGCTTGAGCCGCGTGGAGCAGACAGCATGCGGCTAGAATCAACAGTCTTCATGCGGCTGGCAATCGTGGCCGCATGGGCTTTCTTCATGCCGATAGAAGTCTCGGCCGCATAAGTATTCTCCATGTGGCTGGAAATCTTGGCCGCATGGGTATTATGTATCTGGCTAGCAGTTTCGGTCGCATGGACATCATACATACGGCTGGCAATCTTAGCCGCATGAGTGTTTAGCTTGCGGCTAGTTCCTTTGTTCAGCTTCTTCCTGGAGCACATAGAATCACTCTTTGCCCCTGCAAGTCCAACATTGTAGTACTTTTCTCTGTCGGACTTGGGAACAGCAGAGTCCGCTATGGCTTGAAGTGGGACCGTATCAGAGTTGCCTTCGCTATCTTGGGCAGCAGAGAGTACTCCGTCCAGAGCTTGGGGAGGAGCAAATGATTTTGGCCTCCATTCCCTGTGAGCCTTTTTTGTACGGGTTTGCTTCTGGACCGGGCCAGCGCTCTCGTCGGAGAGCATTTCTTCAAATGCCTGTTGGTCAAAATGGACGACCATCTTCTGTTGTGTGGAGCCAAGTTTGGCTGTATCCGATTGCGTCATCAACTTTTCAGTCGTGGAGAAGTTTGTCCCTAGCAGAGTCGCCATCGTGTTTACCATGAATATAAAAAAACAGAACAATTATATCAGAGGACTGGACTTTTACTTCATAATACAAACTCGCTCGTACAAAAAAAAGCCTAGGGACGAAAACCTAGGTACAACAATCTAAGTACAATTGTTTAGTTTTTTCTGGGGGGTGACGATAGAGGCTCCGGAAAGCAACGGCTGCTCTGCCTTACTCCTTGGACGATCGGACGTAGCCTTGGCTCTGGAGAAAAAATGCTCTTGGATGTGTGGGGAGACTCCCTTGCGCCTTCGGTTGCTAGATCTCTGGATGTCTCTGTAGTGCTCTCTCTCTTTTTTCGGTCCTCTGTCTATTTCTCTGTCTATTTGCCAGGGAATAGCACCTTGCTATTTATAGGAGTAGGATGCGATCATTAGGGTTTGCAAATGATTACCTCCTTGAGAAGTCGGCGGTTAAGGATCAATTAATCTGGGCCATTAATTCTGATTGTAGCAAATCTAGATAATTAATATGGTTGCACCAAATCTTTGTGGGCAACAAATATTGATTGCCATGAATCTTTGTGATATGCAGCTGTCAGTTCGGATCTCTTGCCACGTGTTCGCTCCACTTGGTTGCAATAAATCTGACTTGATCCGAATAATTATGATGATTGCACTGAATCTGAATGAGTAAATCTTGATTGATTTGGTGTCGCGTGTCCTACTATCACCATGTTGCGAGCGAGCAAAACTAATCATCCGCCACGTGTCCTAGCCGCGGGCTACAGGAAAAGAGTGTCTTGACAGAGCCGCATGAAGGTGGCAACCGCACGAGTATGGCCTATAAAATCTGAGCCGCAAGAGAGTAGTTTCTCGCTGAGCCGCATAACCCTGGCCGCATATTAAGGCTGCATATATGTGGCATCTCAGCATTTGAGCCGCATGGATATGGTCCCTATTATATGAACCGTATGAGAATACTGGCCGCATAGGGTGGCTTCTCAGGACGTGAGTCGCTTGAAAACGGTCCCCATAATCTGAGCCGCATGAGGATACTGGCCGCCTGTGGTGGCTTCTCAGGACGTGAACCGCATGAAGACGGCCCTCCAGGATCCGAGCCGCATGAGAATACTGGCCGTATAGTGAGCTTTGGAATTTGGTAGATTGTGGCGTCTGTAGAGAAAGATTTTCCTCGTTTCCCTAGGCACACGCCATCGTGTCAGAGTCGACTTTATGTCAGGTCTTTCACTTTGTCAAGGCTGTCAGCCGTCAGGGCATTAAATGCGGCGATTTGGTTCATGGCCGGTTGTAGAGGAGATTGTTGAGGGCCACGTGGCGCCTTTTTGAGCCGCATGGAGTTATCCGAGCTGCATGAGGCTCCAAAGGACTTTGAGCCGCATGGATATTTAATAGATTTTCTGAGCTGCATGGGAATCCTTCTGTTGGAGCCGCATAGGCTATTCTTTGTTCTTTTCTATGCTTCTACAGTGTGTTCATAAAAGCATGTCTGTGTGTGCCACGTGTATGTGTGGGTGTTTGTCGTGCTGCATGTGAATATGTGTACATAAAGGCATGTTTATGTGCAGTCTGAGTATATGTGTTTTTCTTATGACGTGTATTCTTGTATTGAGCAATCTTTTATCTTGTATACATATTATGACTGTGAGATTGGGTTTGGGGCTGAACAACGTGTTTCCCCAATCTGATCTCCAATCTTTTAGAGGCATTGTACATATCATCATGCTTGGCAGTTAGGGCATCAATTCTTACAGCAGCAATATTATTCTTCTTTTTCTCATCTGAGAGTTCTTTATTGAGTGTTGTAATATCACGTGTTTGTTTTTCAAAACGAGATTCGGCATCGTGTAAGATTAATTAAAACTTGGATACCTCCTTAGTGTTCTCCGTGGGTGGTATGTCTCTAACATTATCAAGCAAGTATGAAAGTCTATGAATCTTAACTTCATGAGTCTTGATCTTATCATTTACATGTTTATACTTGCTAAGTAACTTCTTGTGATCTTCAAGTAAGTCACTAAAGGCATCTCCAAGTTCATCAAAAGTGAAGTCATCAAGTGGATCATTTGTTACCTTTTCGGACGTTGCCATTAGGCAGATGTTTGCAGTATCTTGGGGAGTGTCTTATTCTTCTTCTGAGTCGTTGGCTTCGCTTTTGTGTTAGATACTTGTGTTGGCATACTTTCGAGAGGATGGCCTCTTGTATGATCTTTTTTATCGGCTCTCTTTCTTTGCTACAGGGTAGTCTTTCTTGACATGCCCTGTCTTCTTACAGCCGAAACAGATAGGCTCTTCATCGTCATCTTTGTGTTGTTCCTTCTTCCTTTGGTTGAAATATAGAAACTTCTTGAAGTTGCAAACCATGAGCACTTGATCATCACCATCGGAGTCATCATCGTCTGTTCCTTCTAGAGTAGCTTTTCGGCAATGAGCTCTTAGAGCGATTTCTTTCTCCATTGGTGTTGTTTCTTTAAAGTCCATGAGGTCGAGCTCATGCGTCATTAGTTTGTCTACCAGAGTTTTCAGAGAAATGGTGATGCAATCATTGCCTTCGATGATTGTTGTGGATTGATAAATGTGTTGCATGCTACTTTTCTAAAATTACCTCATTTTTTGTATCAATATTTTAAACAAAATTTAAAATCAGTATGCAAATTGCCTATTTTTTAGCGTAGATTAGACTATCTTGCAAGATGTTATAATGAAATATGTGTGAACAATAGATTTGAAATGATAAAAGCTAAAAATATTGATGATTACAATTGGTTTGTTGGAGTAAATGATGAAACTCGTATTTTATCACACTTAGTAACAACTTATTCTCCTTGTCCTAGATTAGATATTAACATGTCGAACCTTGCTAAATATTTCAACAACTGGATGCCACGTCCCAGTCCCAAAATACATAGAATTAGGATACATATTTAACCAGACTTTAGTCCGACTCAAATATGTATAAGTTGTGAAAATAATAACATGTGTCCATGAAATCATAATAACATTCAAGAAACTAACTACTATCAGCCTAAATAAAAAATAACTACATGAGATGGAATGAGATAGCATCATCAATAGATACCTGAAGATTCCAAAGATGTAGAACCGAATAAGTCTATGTAAGATCTCAGCAATAACCTGGAGAGATCACCAAGCCCTCAAAAGAGATGTAGCAAGATACATAATATAAATGTATATCTAACAGTTAATAACATGCAAAAAGAATAAATAGAAAAGAAACAAAAATGACTAACAACAAACTATACATGCATACAAGAACAACTACGCATAAGTGAACTGCTTTAAAGGAAACAATTACAAAGGCCAAGTTCCTATGTGATCACATGGCAAGAAGTCAAATGAATAATCAAACCCTCGTCCCTAGTGTGGACTCTTAGGATTGTTCAAATAGCCAATCCTCGCCCCTGCTTGGACTCATAGATTTGCTCAAGCAATCAACCACGTCTTAGTGTGGACTCTTAGGTTGAGAAAACCAAAACCAGAAATAGCAAAAAATAAACCCTCGCCCCTAATATGGACTTTCAGGCTGAGAAAACCGGAACAGGAAAAGCAGTTCAATTATTACGCACTCATTCTTTCCACCCTGTGACTCGCATAAGATACAAATTCCAAACAACATGTATGAACTAACACAATGACAAGAACTCACCAACTAAACATATCATAAAAGAACATATAAAAGTGGACAACAAAAGAAACAACTACAAATAATCTTGTTTTGCAAGATAAAAGAATTTAAGCATGTAAAGATACCATAAAAAATGCAAGGTATACTTGCCTGGAATTTGTCCAATCTGTGCTGAGACTGTGGTACCAAGTCGTATCCAAGCCTACGCATGTGCTAATGTTTCTATGGTCCTCATAGAATCTACCAACCCAAGTCAAACAAACCAAGTATCACATATCAACACGTATAGCTAATCAAGCCCTTATTAGGTTTGTTAATCCATTTCTTATAACTGATATATATTAAAGTAATGATTTATAATATATGATACGTATTTGATAACAAGATAGGAGTATATTTATATATAAAAGTAGAAAGTACTTGATAAAAAATATTTATGTATTTTATCTGTAATAAGCATCTATAACCAATAATAAAATATATGACATATATTTAATAAGCTAGCTAACAAATACTTTTAATATTTATATAAAGAATTGTATATATGAAAATGTATTTAAGAAAAACATATTAGGCTTATAGTCACCATATAGAATTGCATCCCTATAATTGACGATACCCTTTTGTCACTGCATATAATATAAATTCTACCTATATTTAATGTGCATAATATCTAACTGTAGATAGTCATCTTAACAGTAAAAATAATATATAAGATTAATATTCCATACACCACCTTAATCTATATACCATTTACTTTACATTACAGATTAATATATATAAAAAATAGGTTGTTAGTAAATTACCTATTATATTGGGTAATCATACGTTGTTGCTACTGTTATTCATAGAACATCTTCCCCAACTTCTTCTTCACGTTTTCGTCTCCATGCGACTTAAAGAGTCTAGCGGGTCCTTGAAGTTACGTGTAGGCAAATCTAGAAAGGGGGTGAATAGAGTTTGTGTCAAAAATAACCAATTAAAAATTAACTATATGCCAGTCCAGAAGCAGCTACCAATAGAATAAACAATCAGAGTAGAATGAAAAAATTATGAGAGATTAGAAGAGCATACGCAAACACAGCGATATAACCTGGTTTCCCTCATGGAGGACTAGTCCATACCTGAGAACTCTCACTCAGGATTGAAATTTTCTATTTATGAAATAGGGTACGCACACGTGCCTTTACTCAGAAGAGCACTCCATCTTCTTACAACTTCACAGAGGCGAAACATGGAATTGTCCAAGTGACTTCTTTACAGCTCTTGCACAGAAACTTCTAGCTGAATCGCACAGAGCACCTTGTGGCTTAGGAAGTTTTGTGGCTAGTAGATTGGAAGAGTAAGGCTTAGAATGAATAAGGCTTAGAAGATTGAGAGTGAGGGATGATTTAAAATGAAAGAATTCAAGCCCTATTTATACTAGTCAGGGGAGGCAGAATTCGGCTAGAATTATGTCCCAAATATTCAAAAAATTGATTGTTGGACAGCTAGTAGTATGGTGTTCCTAAAAATTAGGTTCCTGAAAATTAGGGGGCAGAGTTCGGCCCGAGTTCTGTCTAAGGTAGAGTTCGCCCGACTTCTGCCTAAGGTAGAGTTCGGCCCAAATTCTGTCTACCTTGGGTCAGAAAGTTTATATGGGCAAGATTGGTTTGGTTTGGTTCAGGGATTGTTTTGTTTTGTATAGTAGAGTTTGGAGAAGTAAGTATAGGGGTTGAGATGACTCAGTACGACTTAACGTACATGTTCCTAGACTCAATAAATTAAAAAAATTATAGATTGAGTACAAGTACATTTGTAATGTAACAGCTTTGTCGATGACGTCTGTGTTGAACTTGATACGTTCTATCTTGAACTTGATGTATCGTATTGGATCATATCAGATATCATTTTATTAATTCTCTAAATTAGGTTGACTGTGATCCAGTTTGGGTCAACAGACCTGGAGCTCGGTGTCTTATTAGTTGACTAGGCTCTGCGACTAGGGACAAGGTTGACTGTGCAAGGGGTCATAAACAACGCGTTGCCTGGTAAAAAATGGTGGGGGCCAGGGAAGTATGTACAATATGACGAGGCATCATGGCTGGTCGACGCGAGCGTAGAGGAGGCCACACGGGATGTATGCTTGCTGTCAAGGAAGATCCTTCCGGCCACGCGAGGTGGTGCGGTTTACAGCTACGACGGCGAGTGGCATCACAGTAATGCATGCCTGGGCTGCTCGCGGCCGAGGCCAGGGAAGCGGAGTAGCCAGCGTAGCCCAGAGGTGGTCGACCAGTCGTAGGGAGTGCCGAGAGCGGCACTATGTGGCTCGCGATTGTGTTCGGTGGAGAACGGAGAAAGCTGTCGTAATGATGGTGATGATGAGGTGGCTGACATAGGTCGGTTGTAGGCGGCTGATGCTAGGATCGTCGAGCAAAGGTGAAGGTGATCCTTATGGATGGGAAAGGAAAAAGTTACAGAAGAGGTGGCTTAACTACTGTTACATTGAATAAGCATAAGCTTACATATATAGGTTGGTGCCTAGGGTTTTGGAAGGGTATTTTGATTAGGGATTTTGGGCTTAGATTTTATGGTTTGGGCTTAAGAATGTTTATGAGTAGAGATACTAATCCCACATAAGTGTTCACATAGGGTGTTAGGATGTTAAAGTAATCATAATGAAGGATATGGTAGTAAGCCTAAGATATGTTGGAAGCTAAATGATTTTGGGCCTAAGTCCCCTAAAAATAAAATTAATAGGTAATGGCCCAAAGAAAAATATCAATCCGGAAATTAAGCCCATACAACTTGGCTGACTTAGATAAATTATAAAGCTCGAATAATATATATATATATATATATATATATATATATATATAAAAAAAATATATATATATATATATATATATATATGAGGTATTTAACTTAATTGAATACACGTGACATGTTTATGGCTATGTCATCCCTACCATGGCTAATATGCTAGTCATGGTACTATATGGATACCATGCCAAGTTTTCTAGTCGTTATGTATAACCAATCTCATCCATGATTAAGGCTATTTATATAATAAAAATATTCTTTAAAAATAATAAAAAATGCACAAAACAGTATTTAAGCCAAAAAAATAAAAATTTAAAATTTTTGGGAGTTTACATCCTACCCCCCTTAAAAGAATTGCGTCCTCGAAATTAACGTAAGTTAGGGAGAAAAGGGATAAAGGGGATTCACTACAAAAAAAATCAATCACGACTAGTCGTACCATTCTATCGTAGGCATATCATTATGAGCCTATATCATTATTACTGTACCTCTAGTCATCTCCTAATAAACACTCTTAATAGGCTCTAGGTGACAGATATCTAGGCCTAATACTCGACTTATAAGCTCATTAAAATCTATCTATAAGGAACTTACTCATTTCTACCTACCTCACATATTACAGTCACACCAATCATCTAGTTAATTATAATCCATGATACAACCATAAGGTTTGTCTAGTTTAGTCATTTAAGATATAAAGGGGAACAGGAACCTAAGGCTGGGTAAAGTAAACTATACCAATATCAAACAATGGTAGGGTCAAGCAAAGCAAGAAGATTTGTCAAATTATTTTCAAGAATGGTAAGAGGTCAAACGAGATGCATAGGACATAGTCTAAGTAAAACTCAAAAATCATATACCTTCGTGATTATGTCATATGAAGTTACTGCCACGCTAGTGTGTATCTGGCTATAAATAACTTTTTATTCCATAATACGACAGATGATTGCAGTGCAAATTTGTCACACTAGATAATACATGTTCCTGATCTTATATTGGCCAAATCCATAAAATATTTCCAAATCAACATTTTTGTGAAATACAGAAGAAAAGGTCAAGTAATGCTTAGAATGTGGTTCAAGTAGAATTCGAGAAATATATATAACCATGATGTCGTTATCTGTAGTCCTGTCCCGCTAGTATTTTTTTGGCTACAAAAACTTGATTCTGTAATACAAGGATAGATATAATTTCTCAAACTTTTCTTGGACCAATTCATAAGACAATTTCCAACAACTTAGCAAAAACAACGAGAAGGATCGCCCAAGAAGTCAACAGGAAAGGGTTTAGTCAAATCACAAGAAGGAAAGATTACAAAAGCAATCTTGTTGAGAAAAAAGATAACATGAAAGCAATTATGCTGAAGAGTCCCAGGAAAGCCTATAATCCTAGTTGTGGATGTATCCCCAAATCATATTTCTTAATTGGTTATAGGCTCGCAGTACTACGACTATCTTAGGTACTACCAAGACTTCGTACACTTTGCAAAGATTCAACCTGCATGGACCACCACAAAAAATGTCACGCCCAGTCTCAGAATACGTATGACTAGTTTACGTAAACATGACAGCTACGTATTTAACCAGACTTTAGTTCGACTCAAATACGTATAAGCTATAAAAATTATAATAGGTGTCCATGTAATCATAATAAAATCCACAAAGCTAACTACCTGCTATAAGACTAAAAAAACTACATGAGATAGAATGAGATGGCATCATTAATAGATACCTGAGGATCTTGATGATTTAGATCCTATTGTGCTTATGTCAGATCTCAGCAATAACATGAAGAGATCATCCGGCCCTCAGAAGGGATGTAGCAAGATACATAATATACATGGACATCCAACAGTAAATAACATACAAAAAGAATAACCAAGAAAGAAACAAAAATGACTAACAACAAACTATACATGCACATAAGAACTACTACGCATAAATGAACTGCTGGAAAGAAAATAATTACAAAAGCCAAGTTCCTATTTGATCAAATGGCAAGAAGTTAAACAGTAATCAAACCCTCGCCCCTAGTATAGACTTTCAGGTTTGTTCAAACAGCCAACCCTCGCCCCTGTATGGACTCTCAGGTTAGCTCAAGCAATAAACGCTCGTCCCTGTAGGAACGAAGTCGTAAAGCAGAATACTCTAGAGGAGGGTGAATAGAGTAGGCAGCAAAATATTGCAAATTAAAAACTTGTTAGCAGTTAGTTCACAGAAATAATATCAATAATCACAAAGTAATAAATGTAAAGAAAGGAGATCAGAAGGTAAACGCAAACACAGCAATTTATACTAGTTTTTCTCTTGTGAGGACTACTCAACTCGGAAGAACTCTAGCTTCCAGTTGAATCCACTATTGAAAAATCCAACAAGTTTTCATACGAAGTCCTTACAACTTCTACAGACGCGAGCTTTGATACGAAGAACTCGACCAACTTCAGTTTTGAAGAGTTTTTCTTCAATCAAGCCTCTGATTACAATTTCTCTGAAATCTTCTAGACCGCATCGTACCGGCAAATTGACTAGAGAATTGTAACTGGCTTAGGATTTGAAAATGAAAGCTTTTTAGAAAACTCTTTGGAAGAAACGTAAGCTTTAGAAGAGAAGAGATGAAAGTGAATGGGAGATTTTAAATGATCAAAATTTCTCTCTATTTATAGTTCTTCCAAAGACAGAACTCTGGCAGAATTCGGTCAGAATTCGGACAGAAATCTATGTAACAAACCACAACTGAAGGAAGACCAAGTTCAAAAACCAACTTTCACATAACGTTAACCTTGGCCGAACTCTGGCCGAGTTCTGTCAGGATTGGTCAGGAATATTTTAAGAAAATAATTTTGGGGCTTTTTGAAATCCTTTAGAAACTCTTGTAAATAAAATATGTTTTTTAAAAATAATTCAATTTTGAAAATGATTTTGGATAGCCTATTTGCCAGTATGACTCGGTGTACAATGTATTCCTAGACTCAATAAAAATAAAAATTATATTACATAAGAAAATACAGTCTCGAGTGGCAAACATAACTTCTGTCTTGAACTGAGTAGATATCTAATCTTGATTAGTGTCCAAAACATCTTGAGTAAACATCTGAGTTGTTCCGTATATCGAGACAGAGTTTGATCAATTATAAAAATCAGGTTTGACCATGAACAATGGGGCAACAATCTTCCCTATTTTGATAATTGACAAACCTTGACCGATACAACATCTTTGGTCTTTATCAAAACAAAATGTGCCGATATAATGTACAAAAAAAATGTTCTTGTAGATTATTCATATCATGTATTATTACAGATCGAAGATGTTAGATCTTATTTCTCCCCCGTTGTCACTTAGCAAAATAATTACAAAAGAGAAAGCTCCCCCGCAATATATGCATAAGCAACAATCAGTAAAAAAATACAAAAGTATAGATATATAAAAAAAATATATCACAGGCATGGTATAAATTGATGGAACTGGGATTCCCAGGACCCTTCCTTTAGTATGCGTATTGATCGATAGAAAGTTAAATAGATCTAATACGAGTTCTACCCTTCATAGGCGAAAACTAGGGTTCACGAATTATACCTACGGCAGAAAGGAGACAAGTAATTCCTAGCAGTCTCGAGCGGACGACCCCAAGATCTTCTGCACGTATTCCTTCCTCGAGTTGGACGTCGTGTGGTCGACGATCTTCCAACCTTTTCTTCTCCTTGGCAGCCCTCTCTTTCTTTCCTTACGTGAATCACGAATTTAGAGAAAATTTTAGACTTCTGATCAGTAATCTGGCGGCCAGAGAATAGAGGATATATATAGGCTACGGCAGGGACCATGGGGAGAAATTAGGGTTAGGCCTCCTAACGGATCTGGATATCTTGTGTTCAGCCCGAACACATAATCCAGGCCCATTAACAATAGCTCGATCCACTAATGATCTATTGTTGCACTACCTCCTTAATCCCAAATTATGTTTGTGGGCTCCTTTTATTATATGCTCGTTTGGCTCCCCATGTTAAGATATCGTATATCCGTCGATCAAATCAAGTTACTGACAACTATATTGATTCGACATCTTTTATCCTTAAGTAGTAACGCTCAACTTTATTTGGTATGTCGGATATATTCTACCTGCAGGGTTTACATGACAATCCTTATGAGCTCCTTAAGAGGACATCATTAACCCGATGTATCGGGACATGGATTCCATTTATAATCAACATGCCATCATACATACAATGTTATTACCCAATTTATAGAGGTTGTTGATCCATAATGAATCTCACTCTTTTATGAGTCAAAGTAATGCACACTGCATATACATGTCCGTTATTATATTCGAATTAAGAGCACAAGCATCCATAATAACAGAGGTGTTTATTCTCTTATGTAGTCAGTACAAAGAGAATAACCACAAGTGGTCCTATTCAATACACACAATGTATACTAGTGTAAACCTATAGTCAAGATAGACTAATACCAGATTATACTACAACCTTTCTAATAGATTGTCCAAGTCCATCTAGGTTGTGAACTATTTATATACTCCATAGGAAACTGATAATATGATCTTCTGTGTGACACCACACACCATATTATCTACAATATAGAATATCAGACATTTGCATTAACACTTGCAACAAATACAATATGCAAACATTTGCCCATAGGATTTTTATTCAAAATTTAAGGAAATAAGGTTACTACAAAAGTGATGCTTTTAGTATATAACCCTGACAATCTCCCACTTATACTCAAAGCATTGCTTTTCAGTATACTATTACAAATCTCCCACTTATACTTAAAGCCATGCTGCTACACATCTGACTCCCATTCCCTCAACATGACTGTCAAAAGCCTTAGCTGGTAAGCTCTTTGTAAAGGGATCAGCTAGGTTGTCGGCTGATGCTATCTTGATCACAACAACTTTTCCTTTCTTTACGAAATCTCGTATTATGTAGTACTTGCGCTCAATGTGTTTGCCTGTCTTATGGGCTCGTAGTTCCTTAGAGTTTGTAACTGCACCACTATTATCACAATAAAGTGTAATAGACTTAGGCAAACTAGGTACCACATCCAAGTCCAACAGAAAGTTTCTGAGCCAAACCGCTTCTTTGGCTGCCTCAGAGGCTGCCACATACTCGGCTTCCATGGTGGAATCAGTAATACATTTTTGCTTGATACTCCTTCACACAATGGCTCCACCTCCCAAAGTAAACACATAACCTGAGGTAGATTTCCTGGAATCCCTATCTGACTGAAAATCTGAGTCTGTATACCCCAAGGGAACTAAACTATCTGCCTGGTAAACTAGCATATACTCTTTTGTCCTTTTCAGGTACTTCAAAATATGCTTTACAGCAGTCCAGTGTTCTTGTCCTGGGTTAGACTGATATCTGCTGACCATGCCTACGGAAAAGCAGATGTCTGGTCTCGTAGATAACATTGCATACATTAAGCTTCCTACTGCTGAAGCATAAGGAACTACCTTCATGTTCTCTATCTCTTTAGGTGTCCTCGGACACTACTCCTTTGATAGAGCAATTCCATGTCTAAAAGGTAAAAAACCTTTCTTAGAATTTTGCATACTAAAACGAGTTAGTACAGTATCGATATAGGAAGCTTGAGATAAGCCCAACATCCTTTTCTTGCGATTTCGTAGAACTTTGATCCCAAGGATGTGACCTACTTCTCGCAAGTCCTTCATATCAAACTGTTTGGATAACCATACCCTTACATCAGATAATACCTTCATATTGTTTCCAATGAGCAAGATGTCATCCACATAAAGTACTAGGAACACCACAATATTTCCATCACACTTTCTATATACACATGATTCATCCTGACATTGATCAAAACCATAGGATTTTATCACCTGATCAAAACATATGTTCCAAGATCTGGAAGTTTACTTAAGTCCATAAATGGACTTATTGAGCTTACAAACAAGATGCTCCTGGCCCTTTTCAAAGAACCCGTCTGGTTGCTTCATATAGATGTCTTCCTCAAGACTTCCATTAAGGAAAGCTGTCTTGACATCCATTTGCCAGTTCTCATAATTGAGATGAGCTGCAATAGATAAAAGAATCCGAATAGACTTAAGCATGGCTACAAGAGAAAAGGTTTCCTCATAATCGATACCCTCTCTTTGAGTAAAACCTTTTGCTACAAGCCGAGCTTTAAAGGTTTCAACCTTACCGTCTGATCCTCTTTTTCTCTTATAGACTGACTTGCATCCAATGGCTTTTACACCAACGGGTGGTTCTACAAGCTCCCAGACCTGATTAGAATCCATAGATTCTATTTTAGATATCATTGCTTTTTGCCAAGACTCTGCATCTTTATCTTGGAGTGCTTTATTGTAGGTACAGGGATCATAATCTTGTTCCTCAGGGACGAAGTCTGACGACTCTCTCAAGAACATATATCTATCAGGTTGTATCACAACCCTCCCACTACGACGAGGCACTATCGGTTGTGGTGTAACATTTGTGACACGTTGTCCAGTTATTTGTGGTTCATCCTCTTGTACTGTTGGTACTGAAGTACTTGGTGTCTCACGTCCCAGTTCTTCTAGAACAACTCTACTTGTGGGTTTATGGTTCATCACATAGTCTTCCTCAAAGAATCGGGCATTGTTGCTAACAATGACCTTCTGATCCTTAGGACTATAAAATAAACCTTCTTTCGTTCCTCTTGGATAGCCTACAAACGAGCGTACTTCTGTACGAGATTCCAACTTATCTTCTTTTCCATTCAGCACATGTGTTGGACTACCCCAAATGCGAACATGTTTCAGACTAGGCTTACGCCTAATCCACAGCTCTGTGGGAGTAAGAGGTACTGACTTAGAAGGAACCAAGTTCAAAATATAAGCTGCAGTCTCTAAGGCATATCCCCAAAATGAATCTAGCAAATCCGAATAACTCATCATTGATCTAACCATCTCCATAAGAGTTCTATTCCTTCTTTCGGCTACGCCATTCTGTTGGGACATTCCAGGTGCAGTCAATTGGGATGCAATCCCAGCCTCCGATAAATAATCCCTAAACTCTCCAAAGAGGTACTTGCCACCACGATCTGATTGTAATGACTTGATACATTTTCTATGACGTTTCTCCATTTCAGCCTTGTACTCTTTGAATTTCTCAAAGCACTCAGACTTACGGCGCATCAAATAAATATATCCATACCTTGAATAATCGTTAATAAATATGATAAAATATTCAAAGCAACCTCTAGCTTGGATAGTCATGGGTCCACACAAATCAGAATGAACCAATTCCAACACATCTTTGGCCCTATACCCATTTGCCGTAAAAGGCCTTTTGGTCATTTTACCTTCCAAGCAGGATTCACAGACTGGTAGTGCCTCCACATCCAATGAACTCAAAGGTCCATCTTCAACCAGTCTTTGAATCCTTCTTAGGTTAATATGCCCCTATCGTAAGTGCCAAAAATATGTTTGGTTCATACAAGAAGGCTCTTTTCTCTTATTTAAGTTAGATGACATATTATTCATTTCCATAAGTTGCTTTGTGGGCGAAATAGGATTAATGACATACAAGTTATCAACCAATGCACCAGAACAGATAAAATGTTTATTCTTTCTAATAATAATATTGTCATTAAAATAAACTGAATATCCATCCTTAACTAACATAGAAACAGAAACTAAATTCCTTCTGAGTGAAGGTGCATAAATACAATCTCTCAATGTCAAAGACTTATTTCTACCAAAAGATAAAGTAACATCTCCTAATGCAACGACTCATACTTTTGTAGCATCACCCATGAACAAGCATATCTCTCCATCACTGAGCCGTCTGGTTTCCTGGAACCCCAGCAATGTATTACAGACATGATTAGTGGCTCCTGTATCTACACACCAAGTGCCGGTAAACAACACCGCTTAACATGTTTCAAGTACTAGTAAATGAGATATACCTTCTTTGTTCCCTTGTTTGAGAAGTGGACAATCAGTCTTCCAATGTCCTGACCCTTTGCACTTGAAACATTTGCCTTTCGGATTTTTCACCGCGCCTTGAGGCCCCATGCCCTTCTTTGCTGAGTTTGCATGTTTCTTAATGTTATTCTTCTTCTTACCGTCTTTTGGCTTAGAAGTAGAAGCCTTTTCAGAAACAAAAACATGACTACTCTACCTAAAGAGAGATTCAGCATCCTGTAGCTCTTTTGCAAGTTCTGCCAAACTATACAACCTTTTGTTCATGTTGTAATTAAGGCAAAAATTGTCAAAACTTTTAGGCAGAGTCCCGAGAATGATATCGACCTGGGTTTCCCCATCGATTTCTGCTCCAAGGATCTCTATCTCATTCAGATGACCCATCATCTTGAGAACATGATCCCTTACTGGTGTACCCTCAGCCATTTTTGTATTCATCAAACATTTCATAGCAAACTGCCTAGCTGCTCTACTCTGATGTTCGAAGAGTTCCTTGAGGTTATACATCATGTCATAAGCTGTGGCCATGGCCTGATGCTGATGTTGCAGTACATTTGACATAGATGCCAGAATGTAATACCACGCCATCTCATCTGCCTTTTTCTACTTCTTATAAGCCTCTTTGACCTCTTCATCAGAGTTAGCATCAGGCTTAGGTGGGCATTCCTCAACAAGTACATATTTGTACTCTTCAGCAGTCAGAACAATGTCCAAATTACGTTTCCAGTCAATATAATTAAGTCCAGTAAGTTTGTTTTCTTTAAGAATCATCATAAGTGGACTGAAAGAACCCATTTTTGAAATCCTGAGAATCACATAAATAAAATTATGTAGGGCAAAAAAAAACTTTTTGAATTAACTAAATATTGATTCCCTCAAAACAATAATAAGAAATTTACCAACACCTTAAACACCATGAATTTAGCATGCCACGATAGTGTGGACGTATACAAATTCAACTTTGTTCAAGTAGATTTTTCTTATTAATTTTACTATCATGTCAATATAACTTTATGACAAATAAAATTAATATGTTGGTCTTGCTCTGGTCATACAAATAATAGCAGTGACTCCGATAGGGAGGATACCATTATTTGTATCTAAGTGTATACCATTACTTAATACTAAGTCCATTACCTTGTAATGAGTTCCTTCAAATGGAGAAGTGAACACATACTAGGTAACTTTCTACAATTATCCCTAAGGAAGTTTGTATTGGTGATCCATATTTATACTCATCCGATATGGAGGAAAGTACTAAGGCCAACACGCAAGTATAATTACATCACCTACAAACCAGTAATAGAGACCATAGGATTTATACTAAATAAAAATCCTCTCCCACTTAGTTATTTAACAATGAGGGTTTTTCTACTAGTTGATATTATGTCCATGTTGTCCATTATTAATGTAGGCTTGGTTTTTCAAAAAAAATAACCACACAATAATAAAGACGCATAATCAGAAAAAGCAAAATGGAAAAAATCTGGCGCTGCGCAGATCTAAAACCAGCATCGATTCCTTCATCGAAAATTATCTATCTGCCTCTGGACTACTTAAAACTAGCATCTCGTTCGACGTCAGAAACAGCCACCACCTCCATCACGATTGATCAAAAATAATTAAAATTACATCAATCCTATGCCTCCCGAAGGAGTTCACACATAATCTAGATTGAAAAATTAAAATAATAAGCACGATCAACCCTCGTTAATTTAATTACATCCACAGCAACAACAACATCTACGACATGTCCGTGGTTTAAACAACACAATCAAAAAAATATGCATTGGACCATAATAGTTGGATCTAAGATACCTGCAAAACCGAGTTAGAACAGATCTACATCTACCGACTATTACATAGCGCTGGTTTTATTAGACAACATGGACATATCAATCAATCAGTAGATCCAAAGTGGCTCTGATACCAATTGATGGAACTAGGGATTCCCAGGACCCTTCCTTTGGTGTGTGTATTGATCGATAGAAAGTTAAACAGATCTAATACGTGTTCTAACCCTTCATAGGCAGAAAATAGAGTTAAAGAATTATACCTGTGGTGGAAAGGAGACAAGTAATTCCTGGCAGTCTCGAGCGGACGACCCCAAGATCTTCTGTACGTATTCCTTTCTCGAGTTGGACGTCGTGTGGTCGACGATCTCCCAACCTTTTCTTCTCCTTGGCAGCCCTCTCTTTCTCACCTTACGTGAATCACGAATTTAGAGAAAATTTTAGATTTTTGATCAGTAATCTGGCAGCTAGAGAATAGAGGATATATATAGGCTACGGCAGGGACCATGAGGAGAAATTAGGGTTAGGCCTCCTAACGGATCTGGATATCCCGTGTTCAGCCCGAACACATAATCCAGGCCCATTAACAATAGCTCGGTCCACTAATGAGCTATTATTGCACTACCTCCCTAATCCCAAATTATGTTTGTGGGCTCCTTTTATTATATGCTCGTTTGGCTCCCCATGTTAAGATATCGTATGTCCGTCGATCAAATCAAGTTACTGACAACTATATTGATTCGACATCTTTTATCCTTTAGTAGTACCGCTCAACTTTACTTGGTATGTCGGATATATTCCACCTGCAGGGTTTAAATGACAATCTTTATGAGCTCCTTAAAAGGACATTATCAACCCGATGTATCAGGACATGGATTCCATTTATAATCAACAGCCCATCATACATATAATGTTATTACCCAATTTATAGAGGTTGTTGATCCATAATGAATCTCACTCTTTTATGAGTCAAAGTAAGGCATACTGCATATACATGTCCGCTATTATATCCGAATTAAGAGCACAAGCATCCATAATAACAGAGGTGTTTGTTCACTTATGTAGTCAGTACAAAGAGAACAACCTCAAGTGGTCCTGTTCAATACACACAAAGTGTACTAGTGTAATCCTATAGTCAAGATAGACTAATACCAGATTACACTACAACCTTTCCAATGGATTGTCAAAGTCCATCTAGGTTGTGAACTATTTATATACTCCATAGGAAACTGATAATATGATCATCTGTGTGACACCATACACCATATTATCTACAATATAGAATATCAGACATTTGTATTAACACTTGCAACAAATATAATATGCAAATATTTGCCCCTATGATTTTCATTCAAAATTTAAGAAAATAAGGTTACTACAAAAATGATGATTTTAGTATATAACCCTAACATAAATGTCATAGACAGTAAAAAAAATGTGATAAAGCAGATAAAAATATTTACAGACAGTTTAAATGGAAGCATAATAAAAGATAATGCTATGAGAAATGCTAAACTGAATAAAATATGTTGAAGAAAACAAATAACATGTCCATCAGACAAAAAACTCATAATAGAAAAATAAGAGTATTGATTGAAGAACAGTTTGGCAACTCTAGAGGGGGGTGAATAGAGTTTATATAGAAAAATAGCCAATTTAAAAATAACTCTTTCACCAACAATCAATAATCAGAGTAAAGTGCGGAAAATAAATAAAGAGCAGAAGAGCATACGCAAACACAGCGATTTTAACCTGGTTTCCCTCGTGGAGGACTAGTCCAGGCCTGAGAACTCTAGCTCAGGATTAAATCCACTATTTGTGAAATAGTAGTTTACAACCCGTGCCTTTTCTTCAGAAGAGCACGTCAACTTCTAACAGAGGATCGCAGTGGCGATTTGCTTGGAATTGTCCAAGCGACTTCTTCAACTCTTGCACAAGAATCCTAACTGAGAGATGCTGAGCACTCGAGACTTAGGAGGCTTGTGGCTAGTAGATGGGAAGGGTATGGCTTATTGAGCTTATAAGAGAGAAGAGAAGAGAAGATTGAGAGTATTGAAATGAGAGAATTCATGCCCTATTTATAGTGTTTTTATAGGCAGAATTCGGCCAGAATTCGGGTAGGAAAATTCAAAAATTTGGCCGTTGGACAGCTAGCAACCAGCTATCCCTAAAATTAGGGTTCCTAATTTCTAGGGGACAGAGTTCGGCCCGAACTCTGTGTGGAGGCAGAGTTCGGCCCGAACTCTGTCTCCAGAGCACAGAGTGGTTCTAAGGGGACCAGTGGGCAGTTTTTGGTTCAGTGGAGCTTGGGATTTTGGGTAGGTTATAGACTAAGTTCCAAGAGCTCAGCAAGACTCAGAGTACATAAATCTAGACTCAATGAAATCATAAAATACAGACTCCAGAACACACTGAGAGCCGGAGACTGAGCTGTCATCTGTCTTGAACTGAATGCAGTCGTCGTGTGTCGTATTGAATTAATACAAATATTATTTGGTCAATGTAGTCAATATTTGGTTGACTGTGACTTTGTGTCAACAATCTCCCCCATATTGATAATTGACAAAATAATATAAGTATATTTCAATATTCATACCTGGACACAGTTGATTGTAACATAGTTCCATAGCTCCCCCATACACGATGCCTGAGCTAAGAGAAAATAGCTCCCCCGTAAACCATGAACGGTGTCGAGCTAGAAGCTATAGCTCTCCCCCTTACAAAATGCATAGTACCTGTGATCTGATAGATAATATTTTCCAGAGCAAGAGGTACAGATATACACAGATATACGAATGCATAGAACCAGTATGATATCTAATAAACAATAAAAATATACATTATTTCTCCCCCTTTTGGCAGTTAGCAATATAAAGAAGCAATGAATATTAATGCAACCACACCAAGCAGAGAAGAAACAGTAAAATACTAAGCAAAATAAGTCACTGACATAGAATGATAATAAAGACAGATAATGTCATCCACCAAACCAAGTGGCCAACTCATAAACAGAGTACATAAAACCAGCTACATAAATCCATAAGAAACTAAATAACTGAAATCAAAAGTAACTAAGATCATCATCAGTGGCAGCAGCATAACAAGCCAGTCTCCATCACGGAGCACCAGAAGGTCCTGGAACATCTGAAGGACCAGGGAAAGAGCCAACGAAAAGATCCTGGAACATCTGAAGATCCACAAAAGTATCATCTGGATCCATATACTGCATGACCCACGGATCGTCTAGACGATGACCCGAGCGATGTGGATCCCGCTCAATAGGCACATGCAAATCAGGATGACGAGCAAGCGAATACCGCATATCATGCAGAGAGTTCCCAAGGGCACTAATCTGCAGAGTGGTACGGTAATCCTGCTGCATCCAGCGATCATCCTCAATAGCAAAACGATCGCGAAGCATAGTCTGAATGGACTCAAGAGTGGCAGGTGGAGGTGGTGCATCCTGACCAAAAGGAGGGGCGTCAGGCTCCTCATCAGCAGAATGCTCAGATGACTCAGAAGCAGCGACAGGCTGAAGGCGTCGTGCTTTGGATAGAAAGGCAGGTGCAGGCAGGAACGGACAATCATGGATAGGAATGATGAAGGCACAAAAAATGAAAGGAAGATAGAGAGGATAAACCAAAGCTCTTGGTTTCTTCCGACAGTTGATCATCCAATCCATCATAGTCCGTGGAAAGTTGAATGGAATACGATAGTGGAGATGATATAAGGCGGAGATCTCAAGATAAGTGACTTCATCTGTTGAGCCAGCCTTGGGTAAGATGGTGTTAAAAACCATTCGGTGAAGCTCATAGAAGTAGGGGTTGAGATGCTTGGCCATAAGTTTGCGAGGACTTATGTTAGGAGCACATAATTCCTCCTTGAATCCTTCAAGAGAAGTATCGCCAACAAATTGAAATTGACGTGCTTCCACAAGTTTATTCCAAGTATCAAGATTAACAAGATCAAGAAAATCCCCCAACTCAGAATCATTGAAGGCGATGTCAATACCGGCAACCCGGGAATAGATGTGTGTTGCATCAAAAGTTAAATTGCAATAGAACATTTGGATTGCACTACGGTAGATGACAGAATTTGAAGCAACTAAAGCATCCAAACAAAGATCATGGAATAAAGACTCATATTGAGAAAATATTGTGAAATTGATGGGATGGCCCCCAAACACCGGACGAGTCCTAAAATCGCTAAACCATTCATTAGAGGCGTCTAGCGATACAAATAGACGGTCGTCGTATGTGTTAGGGTCATCGGGACTCGGCGGATTGAACAACGGATGAATGGGGTGTTGTTCAACTACTTGTTCAATCGGAGGAGGAGGATTCGAAGAGGAAGCACCCTCGGTTCGGATCCTCTTCCCGCGATTGGGCAAGCGTGGAGCCATTTACAAGAAATTGGATAACTTGAAATGGAGAGAAATAGAGAGTTATACCTGAAAGTAATGTCAAACAGTTGAAGAGAACGTTGAAAAACCCCTTTCCCTTGATTTTGAGAAGAAATGGAGCACTCTAGATCAAAAACTAGGGTTAGGGTTTGAAGGAAGGAGTTTGGAGAGGTGAAGAAGGAGGTAATATGGGAGGAAAGAGAAGGAATCCCGACATAAAATAGGGCTTTGTCTTTGGTCGGGTAGAATAGTGACCATTGGATTAGAAAAGATCCAACGGTGGAGCCAGATCCCGATTCTGGAACCTAGGGACCGAACTCGGCCCGAACTCTGTTAGGGGCAGAGTTCGGCCCGAGTTCTGGATCAGTGGTCCAGAACAAAATTCAGGCTGAAAAATGATTAAGTGTTGAACAAAAAGAGATACAATTTTGAGAAACCCAATAAAGTACATAGAGAGATTTACAAAGGTCAGAATCAACTTTAGGAAGATCAATTTGGCAATAATAAATCGTAACAAACCATATAATAAACAAGGAAATATATTGTAATTCAGTATTTCAAATTTGCCATGGGTTAGCTGCAGGGGCCGGATCCCAGCTAGCGGTAGTCTTGAGGACTAGTGCACCGTGTCGCTTAGGCTTTTACGCCTTTTTGTCAGAAGGACCCTTTCGGCTTGTACCCATAATAAATTTGTCATAAAAGAATCAAAATATAATCGATATTTACGCAGGTAAGTCTCAACTTATAACTGCTTCATCCAAAATTCCGAGTTCACGACAAAGATAATTGAAGCGCTCTTCGGATAATGGCTTAGTAAAGAAATCTGCTAGCTGATGATCAGTGTCAATAAATTCTAAGTTAATCGTGCCATTTTGCTGATGATCACGTAAAAAGTGGTGTCTGATCTCAATGTGTTTAGTGCGTGAGTGGCAGACAGGGTTCTTAGTCAAATTGATGGCACTAGTATTGTCACAGAATATAGGAATATTCATGAAAGATAACTTATAGTCTTCAAGGGTTTGCTTCATCCACAGAATTTGTGCACAACAACGCCCAGCTGCTATGTATTCAGCTTCTGTTGTGGATAGTGCGACAGAGTTCTGCTTCTTGCTAAACCATGAGACTAAAGCCTTTCCTAACAAATGACACGTGCCGCTCGTACTTTTACGGTCGACCTTGCATCCAGTAAAGTCAGCATCAGAGTAACCGATGAGGTCAAATGATGTTGACTTGGGATACCATAGGCCCACTGTAACCGTACCCTTAAGGTATCGAAAGATACGCTTAACCGCGGTCATGTGAGATTCCTTAGGATTTGCTTGATATCTAGCACATAGGCAAACACTAAACATGATATCGGGGCGACTAGCAGTTAAATAAAGTAAGCTGCCTATCATACCTCGATACTTACGTTGATCAACGGGTTTACCGCTCTCATCTGGTTCGAGTTTGGTTGAAGTAGCCATTGGCGTGCTAATTGGTTTGACGTTGTCAAGGTCGAACTTCTTCAGCATGTCCTTGGTATACTTCGATTGACAGATGAAAGTTCCATTTGCCAGTTGCTTTATTTGTAGGCCAAGAAAATAGTTGAGCTCTCCCATCATGCTCATCTCAAATTCTGTCTGCATACACTTGGCAAATTCTTGACAAAGAGTTTCATCAGTAGACCCAAAAATAATATCATCAACATAAATTTGAATCAATAGAATAGTGTCTTTAAAAGATTTTATAAACAGTGTAGTGTCAATTTTCCCTTTTGAAAAAACCTTTCTCAAGTAAGAAGCTACTTAGCCTTTCATACCAAGCTCTGGGGGCTTGCTTGAGGCCATAAAGTGCTTTCTTTAGCTTGAACACGTGGTCGGGAAATTTGTGATTTTCAAAGCCAGGAGGTTGTTTCACATAAACTTCCTCCCTAATAAAACCATTCAGAAAAGCACTTTTCACATCCATTTGAAATAATTTAAAGTTTTGAAAATTAGCAAAAGCACAAAGCATCCGAATGGATTCTAGTCTAGCAACAGGAGCATGCGTCTCATCGTAGTCGATACCTTCCTCTTGGTTGTATCCTTGAGCTACTAGACGAGCTTTGTTACGTGTGACTGAACCATCTTCATTTACTTTGTTTCTAAAAACCCATTTAGTACCAATTATAGAGTGATTAACCGGTCTAGGAACGAGTTCCCATACTTGGCTTCTCTCGAATTGGTTGAGTTCTTCTTGCATAGCAGAAATCCAAAATTCATCATTAAAAGCTTCAGAAATGTTTTTAGGCTCTACTTGTGAAATGAAGGCAGTGCTAGCAACAGAGTCTCTTAGTGATGATCTAGTAGTTACTCCACGTGAAACTTCTCCTATAACTAAATTTTCTGGATGAGAAGGTTTGAAAGAGAATTTCTTAGGCAAACCCTCCAGAGAATTAGTTTCGGTTGAAGTATTCATTGGAGTAGAAGTTGATGGCTCAATGTCATCATCAAGAGTACTTGCTGCACTGTTGTCTTCATCAAAAGTCACATTTGTTGACTCTTCCACAATAAGTGAGCGTTTATTGAAAACTCTATATCCCTTACTCTTGGCGGCATAACCAAGAAAGATACCATCGTCAGCTTTGGCATCAAATTTGCCTAAGTTGTCTTTGGTGTTAAGGATAAAACATCTACAACCAAAAACTTTAAAATAAGAAACATTGGGGGTTCTCCCAAACCAAAGCTCATAGGGTGTTTTCTTCGTAATGGGACGAATCAGCACCCTATTCAAAATATGGCATGCTGTACTAACAGCTTCTGCCCAAAAGTATTTCGGAAGTGAAAATTTATTCAACATGACTCTGGCCATATCGCCGAGAGTTCTATTCTTCCGCTCCACAACACCATTTTGTTGAGGAGTTCTAGGACAAGAAAATTCATGATCAAAACCGTTTGCATTACAAAAACTTTCAAAATCATAATTTACGAATTCGCCTCCATGATCACTTCGGATTCGAGTAATCATGTAGCCTTTTTCGTTTTGAACTTTCTTTACAAAAACTTTGAAAGCAGAAATCGCATCGCTCTTATTAGCGAGAAAGAAAACCCAAGTAAATCTCGAAAAATCATCAACAATAACAAATGCATACAGTTTGCCACCAAGGCTAGCTATTCTACTAGGACCAAATAAATCCATATGAAGTAGTTGCAAGGGTCTAGCAGTACTTACAGAGTTGATGGAATGAAATGAGGATTTTGTTGCCTTGTTTAGTTCACATTCGGCACATACCGTATCCTTTTTGAATGTGATGTCAGGCAATCCTCTCACTAGCTTCTTGGTAGAAAACCTGGATATAGCATCCATGTTGGCGTGACCAAGACGCTGGTGCCAAAGTAGTCGTTCGTCTTTGTGGGCATATAAACATCTACCTGCATTGTTAGTATTTATAGAAAGATAGAAAATATAGATGTTATCCTCTCTTTTCCCTTCAAAAACAATGTCTCCTGTTGACCTATCATAGATGTAGCAACTGTTTTGTCCAAAGTTAATGTCATATCCATGATCAGCAAGATGACTAATGCTGGGCAGGTTATGCTTTAACTCGGTCACTAGGCAGACATCCTTTATTACAGGAGAGGGAGGATGACCAATGATACCATTACCTATAATGTGCCCTTTGAGATTGTTATCGAAGGATACGTATCCTTCTCTCTTCATCGATAGTGATGCAAAAAGGTTTGCGTCTCCCGTCATATGTCGCGAGCATCCACTATCGAGAATCCACTTACTTTCAGTTGAGGAGGGAAGGTCCACCTACATCAAGAGTAGATGTGACCTTTGGTACCCGAGTTCTTGAGGGTCCTGAAAAGTTAGTCTTTGGGAACCAAGCATATATCCTTTTATCTACAAGTCTTCTAACTCTGCACTGTGGTGAGATGTGTCCATGTAATCCACAATAAGTACAGATAGCATTCTTGTTTATACTAGGAGTATGAGAATGATATTTATAAGCAACAGGATGAGGATGGACATGATGTGAAGAGTTAGCATGGTGAGGATGATTATGCATGGAATAAGTGGCATGGTGATGGTGTCTTTGAGGCATAGAATGATGGTATTGTCTATGATGAGTGACATGCTGATATTGTCTAGATGGCATGGCATGATGATTTTTATGTGTGAAGTGCTGTTGATTGTGTCTTTGTGCATGATGCTTGTGTACTGAGTGAGAATTGTTCTTACGTGCACGTGGTTTGTGAAAGTTTGTGTATATGAATGCATGGTTATGTGCTGCATGAGAATGACTTGGTTGACTAGCATGAGTGGTGTTGTGCCCATGTGATTGGGTTTGAGGTTGAATAACCTGTTTACCCAATTTGGTTTCTAATCTTTTAGTAACAGCTTGCAGTTCAGTAACCTTAATATTTAAGCCATATATCTTAGTCATGGAAATCTTGTGTCTACTCCTTTCTTCAGCAAGCAACGTGTTGAGTGTAGTGATTTCTTGAGTTTGTTGCTCAATACGTGCTTCAGCATCATGCAAGCTTAATTTGAGCTTGGATACTTCATCAGCGTCATTAGTGGGTGATGTGTCTCTAACATTATCAAGAAGTAAGGAAATTCTTTGTATCTCATCTTCTAGACTTTTGATTTTGTCCTTGGCATGTTTATATTTACCGATGACCTTTTTATGATCATCGAGTAAATCAGTGAAAGCATCGCCAAGTTCATCAAAAGAGAAGTCATCCAGAGTTTCGTTAGATACCTTGTTAGACGTCGCCATCAGGCACACATTTGCTGTATCTTGAGGAGAGTCCTTTTCTTCCTCAGAGTCACTTGCTTCACTCTCATGCCAGATGCCTGTGTTGGCATATTTCTTTGATGAGTTCTTTTTGTATGGCTTCTCATAGCGGTTGCTCTTCTTCAGGAATGGGCAGTCTTTTCGGACATGTCCAGTTTTCTTGCAACCGTAACAAGTTGGTTCTTCTTCATCGTCTTCTTGAGATTCCTTCTTCCTTCGATTGAAGCGAAGGAATTTCTTGAAGTTGCGAACCATGAGAGCTTGTTCTTCATCATCCGAATTATCTTCTTCGGTCTCATCATGATTAGCTCTTCGTTGATGAGCTTTGAGTGCGATCTCCCTGGTCTTCGGAGCAGGCTCTTCGAAGTCCTTGAGGTCAAGCTCGTGAGTCATAAGCTTACCCATCAAGGTCTCCATTGACATTGTTGTGAGATCGTTTCCTTCTATGATGGCTGTCACCTTAGGGTTCCAAATCTTTGGTAGCCCTCTGAGCAGCTTACGAATCTTTTCGTGGTTTGAGTATTGCTTTCCGAGCGAAGATAGAGGATTGATGATGTCGAGGAATCTTGTGATCATTTGAGTGATCGTCTCACTTGGCTTCATCTTGAAGGCTTCGTATTCTTGAGTGAGACGGCTTATTTTAGATTCCTTGACCTGTGTGGTTCCTTCATGCGTCACTTCTAGAAGTCTCCATACTTCATGGGCAGTGGTGCAAGTAGAAACCCTGTTGAACTCATTCCTGTCTATAGCACAGAACAAAGCATTAATAGCCCTAGCATCTAGACTTGCCTGTTTCTTCTCCTCGACAGAATATTTGTCGTGTGGTTTCTCAATGAGGTCACCATCGACAACTATTCTGGCGGGCTTTTTGTAACCGTCAGTGACGACAGTCCACAGGTCAAAGTCTAGAGACTTAAGATAGAAGCTCATCCTTGTTTTCCAATATGTGTAGTTAGTTCCATCAAATAGGGGAGGCCTATGAGTGGACTGACCTTCACCATGATTGGAAATCAAGGATTGTGTGGTTGCCATGGATCAGCTCTTAGGATGTTAGTCCTTGTAAAGAGAACAGAGCTCTGATACCAATTGAAGAACAGTTTGGCAACTCTAGAGGGGGGTGAATAGAGTTTATATAGAAAAATAGCCAATTTAAAAATAACTCTTTCACCAACAATCAATAATCAGAGTAAAGTGCGGAAAATAAATAAAGAGCAGAAGAGCATACGCAAACACAGCGATTTTAACCTGGTTTCCCTCGTGAAGGACTAGTCCAGGCCTGAGAACTCTAGCTCAGGATTAAATCCACTATTTGTGAAATAGTAGTTTACAACCCGTGCCTTTTCTTCAGAAGAGCACGTCAACTTCTAACAGAGGATCGCAGTGGCGATTTGCTTGGAATTGTCCAAGCGACTTCTTCAACTCTTGCACAAGAATCCTAACTGAGAGATGCTGAGCACTCGAGACTTAGGAGGCTTGTGGCTAGTAGATGGGAAGGGTATGGCTTATTGAGCTTATAAGAGAGAAGAGAAGAGAAGATTGAGAGTATTGAAATGAGAGAATTCATGCCCTATTTATAGTGTTTTTATAGGCAGAATTCGGCCAGAATTCGGGTAGGAAAATTCAAAAATTTGGCCGTTGGACAGCTAGCAACCAGCTATCCCTAAAATTAGGGTTCCTGATTTCTAGGGGACAGAGTTCGGCCCGAACTCTGTGTGGAGGCAGAGTTCGGCCCGAACTCTGTCTCCAGAGCACAGAGTGGTTCTAAGGGGACCAGTGGACAGTTTTTGGTTCAATGGAGCTTGGGATTTTGGGTAGGTTATAGACTAAGTTCCAAGAGCTCAGCAAGACTCAGAGTACATAAATCTAGACTCAATGAAATTATAAAATACAGACTCCAGAACACACTGAGAGCCGGAGACTGAGCTGTCATCTGTCTTGAACTGAATGCAGTCGTCGTGTGTCGTATTGAATTAATACAAATATTATTTGGTCAATGTAGTCAATATTTGGTTGACTGTGACTTTGTGTCAACATTGATACTAGCTTGGAATGTCGTATCATTTCTATGTAAACAAAGACGATAACATCAGTCTCAAAAGTACGACAAATCACATATCATCCTCATCGTCATCATCATCATCTGCAGTGCCAGCATGTCCACCATATCCGAATTGACCAGCTCCAGATGTGCCAGCTCCAGAGGTATGTAGAGTAGCACCAGAAGTACAATACCAATCGTAAGCGTTCCCTGGCTGGAATAGAGAGTGGACCGCTTCATCATCAATACGGTGACCAGATACAGAAGGGTCTCTAGGAAGAGAGCTAGCAGAATGAACCGTCTGAGCAAATCAGAGATCGGCAAATGAGTTGGCAATAGCCTGGAACCTAATCACGTCACGAAACTCATGTTCCCTGGGAGTGTCAACAAAGAAAGTGTGCAAATCCGAGAGGTATTGATGAACACCCTCAAAAGTCATAGGGTATGTCGGAGGAGGAACATGTGCAGTAGGAGCAGGTACAGGAGGTGGAGGAGCAGTGGCAATGCTACGACGAGAAAGCTTGAGAAACTTGGGCTCAGGGTCTAGAGCACAAGTGGATAAGTCTATGTCAAAATGCTGAAAGATGCGAGGGATAAGCATCTTATAAGAGAGATTGCGTTCTCTTCTGCGATATCTACCCATCATCTGGATGATAATCTTAGGGGCAAAAAAGGAATCCCCTTAAGAATGTGATAAAGGGCAGAGAGTTCTAGTGCAGTAACATCATCTTTTGAAGTAGATTTGGGAAGAATAGTAGAATAGATGATGCGATGTAACTCGTAGTTAAACAAGTTCAATTTATTGGCCTTGAACTTTCCAGGAAGAGCACGTGCTAGCGCACAAAGCTCATTCTTGAAAAAATAAGAGTCGTGCCCTCGGGAAAGTCGAAGTCGGTGATGTCATCGAGCGGGGCACCTTCATTTGTAATACCAAGGATTTTCGCTAGCAATACATCATCGAACTCGATATCGAACCCGCCAACACGAGTTCTTGCTGTAAAAGTGTCTAACATGAAGTTACAATAGAATAGTCTCTGGGCATTAGTTGCAATAGGAAATTGTAGGATAGCGAGATGGTATAACTCTAATGCCTCAAAGAAAGAACGGTGATCTACAAATATAGTCCATTTAATCGGAGCGCCTGTGCATATAGTACGAATAGCAAAGTCGGCATACCAAAGCAATGCTTGGTCATGAGTTTTGAAGTAAAACTCATCCAACACACCGTCACCCGATTGGACCGGGGAAAAGTGGGAATCCAT
The DNA here is from genome assembly GCA_029216955.1 of Iris pallida. NCBI lineage: Eukaryota > Viridiplantae > Streptophyta > Magnoliopsida > Asparagales > Iridaceae > Iris > Iris pallida. Next base: position 54,419,420 of record JANAVB010016197.1, on the reverse strand, counting down.
GTTCGGATCAAAAGACGATACCTCTTCACTGGTATTAGTCTTCTTCCTTTTGAAAGGATTGAATCCCTTAGGCATTCTTTTCCAAAACTAGATAACCCTAGGAATTTGAAAGTGGATGAGAGAAGGAGTTATACCTTCCGAGAATCAAGTATGTTGTAGAGGACGCGATTCTCCATACAAATCCAAATTTTGGATGGATCTCTCAATGTTGATTGGAAGAAAAGGAATGGAGAAAAGCTAGGGTTTGGGGGTTTTTCGGCTGCTGCTGCTGCTGTGATAAAATAGTTTGGAAGGGATGAAGAGGAGAAGGCCTCGGGTTAAAAACTTACATCACCAACAGAACTCTGGCCGAATTCGAACCGAACTCGGGCCGAATTCGCCTAGGGTTCTCCTGGTTTTTAAAAAATTAATTGTGGGCCATATCCTTTTCATCAACTCATTCCAAATATTTAATTCAAAGTTTAGTAATTTTAAACTTCAAATAATATAATTAATATTATTTTATAAATTAATTTTCTTTACTCAGCATCTGTTTCAGATTAGCTGTAGAAGTACTGTCCCAGCTAACGGGAGTTCACCGGGGACAATTAAGTACCACTTCGCTTCGACCGTAGTCGTGGTGACAGATAGACTCTCTATAGGCTTGTTTAGAAAACAGTTATTGAGTATTGAATAAACTAATTGATAAAACAAAATTAATTAATATTATTGACATCTAATATTCCTAATTCTTGACGTAAATAATTGAAACGATCTTCCGCTAGAGATTTTATGAAAATGTCAGCCAATTGATTCTGTGTGTCTATGTATACAAGGTCTATATCTCCATTTTGTTGATGACCTCTAAGAAAATGATGTCGAATCTCGATATGCTTAGTACGAGAGTGACATACTGGATTCTTAGTCAAATTAATAGAACTAGTGTTATCACAGAAAATGGGTGTGTGTGTGTAATATAATCCAAAGTCTTATAAGGTTTGCTTCATCCACAAAATTTGTGCACAATAACGTCCTGCGGCGATATACTCAGCCTCAGTTGTTGATAATGCGACGGAATTTTGCTTCTTGCTAAACCAAGAGACTAGGGCTTTTCCTAGAAAATGATATGTGCCACTTGTACTTTTTCTATCTACTTTGCATCCGGTAAAATCAGCATCAGAATAACCAGTTAGGTCAAATGACATGGTTTTAGGATACCATAAGCCGACAGAAGAACTGCCTTTAAGGTATCAGAAGATACGCTTAACTGCACACAAATGTGATTCATTAGGATTGGCATAAAAACGTGCACACAAGCAAACACTAAACATAATGTTTGGTCGAGTAGCAGTTAAGTATAGTAAGCTATCGATCATACCTCGATACTTACGTATGTCGACGGGTTTGCCTGGTTCATCAATATCAAGCTTGGTTGAAGTCGCCATTGGAGTGCTAAGTGGTTGACTGCTTCCAGGTCGAACTTCTTTAATAAATCTTTTGTGTACTTTGCTTGATTTATGAACGTCCTATTGTTGGTTTGTTTGATTTATAGTCCGAGAAATAATTTCATCTCTCCCATCATGCTCATCTCAAACTCATTCTACATACACTTTGAAAATTCTTGACAAAGAGATTCATCAGTGGATCCAAAAATAATATCATCTACATTGATTTGAATCAAAAGAAGATTGTTATTCAAAGATTTTATAAACAGTGTAGTGTCAACCTTTCCTTTTAAAAAACCGTTATCAAGTAGAAAAGAGCTTAGACGATTTTAAGAAGAACGAGGGGCTTGTTTCAAACAGTATAAGGCTTTCTTCAACTTGGAAACATAATCAAGATTTTTGAAATCAGTAAAACCTGGATTGAGCTACATAAACTTCTTCTTTTAGAAAAACATTCAAAATACGCTTTTAACATCCATTTGAAATAACTTAAAATTATGAAAATATGCAAATGCACATAACATGCGAATGGATTCTAATCTCGCATCTGGGGCATAAGTCTCATCGTCATCGATACCTTCTTCTTGATTGTATCCTTGAGCTACGAGTCGAGCCTTATTACGAGTAAATAAACCATTCTTGTTTAGTTTATTTCGAAATACCCAACGGGTGCCAATGACCGGATGATCAATAGGCTTGGAAACAAGTTTACAAACTTGATTCTGTTCGAATTGGTTTAATTCCTCTTGCATAGCATTTAACCAAAAATTATCACTATATGCTTTTTCAATGTTTTTGGGTTCAAGCTATGAAACAAAAGTAACACAAGAAGCTATATCTTTATTCGAGGAACGAGTACTTACACCCTTGGTATTCTTACCAATTACCAAGTTCTTTGGATGATCTGCTAAGAATCTCATCTCTTTTGGCATATCCTTAGGATTGCTGGTTCCGGCTTCTTTGCTTGAAGACTCAGCTGGTGCTTGGTGTGAGGTTCTGCATCTTTGTGGGAAGGTTTTACAGTAGCTGTACTTGGTGTACTCACGTCTTCATTATCGTCATCGTCTAAATATTGATTTAGTTCATCAAACTTGACATTAATTAATTCTTCGATGATCATGGTTTTCATTTTGAAGACTCTGTACCCATTACACTTTATCGTATAACCTAAAATGATACCTTCATCGGCCTTTTTATCAAATTTACTCAAGTTCTCTTTTGTATTAAGAATAAAGCATTTACAACCAAATATTTTAAAATATGAAACAGTGGGTATTCTATCAAACCATAACTCATAGGGAGTCCTCTTCGATATAGGTCGAATCAAAACCCTATTGAGAATATAGCACGCTGTATTGACAGCTTCACTCCAAAAGTATCTAGGTAGATGAAACTGGTTCAACATTACTCTAGCCATTTCAAATAGAGTCCTGTTCTTACGTTCTACAACTCCATTTTGTTGTGGAGTCCTAGGACATGAAAACTCATACAAATAATCATGTGTGTCACAGAATTGCTTGAACTCTGCATTCTCCAATTCGTCGCCATGATCACTACGAATGTGAGTAAGCATGAAACCTTTTTCATTATGTACTTTCTTGTATAAGGTGACGAATTCTCACAAAGCATCATTCTTGCATGCAAGAAAATATACCCATGTGTATCTAGAGAAATTATCTACAATGACAAATATATATAACTTACCACCCAGACTAGCAATTCTACTAGGTCCAAATAAGTCCATATGCAACAATTGTAGCACTACAGCAAAAATACCTTTTAATGACGACTAAAAAATGTCATTAATTGCAAAAAATGATGCTTTTTTCTCAGTCCAAGCGTTATGAAATCGGATGTTATAAATTTTTTTAAAAGCGTTATAGATAATTCATCCAAAACCGTCATTAATAGATTGAATTTCTGCTACGTTTTATTTTCAAAGCGTTATGGATAGTTATGAAAAACCGCTGTATATGGTCGTTGTATCATATTTATAATGCTCTATCCTGTATGACATTCTAAACGTTGCTCAATTCAATTCGAAAACAACCACTTTGAACCATATTCACAACAAAGCATTGAAATGTAATATAAAGTACCATTCTCTATTTCATTGTCTAAAAAAAGAGTATTTTAGCTACCATTCTGCATTTCTCCATTTCATTATATACATCTTCTCAAAATATATAGAGTATCCAATATAGAGTACACTTTAGCTACATCAAAACTATCGACATCAAAAATCTCACAGAAACTGTAGCGAAGAAGCACACTTATAACGCTTCAACTTGGTCACATTAAGACTGTCGATAGCACATGTACGTATAGCAAAACCCTTAAAAAGAAAGCAAAACCCTCACTTTTAGAGTCTGTCAATTTTAGAGTCTGTGATTTATATCGAAAAACCGAGAGTATCAGAGTACTCTAATAAAAACCGAAACCGACAAATAAAGTAAAACATCTAGACATGGCATAGTGGACGTAATCCCAAAATCAACGATGCAGGCATGCTAATGGAGATGTCATTCCCGAAATAGAAATACTCCCAACTAATATATACCCGCATGTGATTTATATCAAAAAGCTTCCAACAAAAATACCCACAGTACCAAGTTAAACCCATCATGCATAATAGATACCCAACCAACAATTTTAATCCAAATAGCAAAACCTCTCCTACAACAAAGAAATCTTTCCCAACCCAACATGTATAATAGGAAAAACCTAAACCAACATCCCACAACAAGTATAGGAAGGAGAACCCAAGCAACAAATTATACAAGAAACCCAAACCAACAATGCATGTATCATAAATAATTCCAACAACAGCTAGGTAACCCAAAACCAAAAATGATCCAACAGCAAGTATAGAACTGAACATGATCTAAAGATCATTCCCGCTTCACAAACAAAGACAATGGTAGGATCGTTAAGCCAAAATCGAACCCAACACGTATCAGTCGATCGAAACCCCTTTTATGTAGGGATCGAGATCCAACAACATCATCGACAAACAAAATAAACCCAAAAACTGAAATCAATCAAGAGTTTAGAATTTATACCCCAGAATTTGGTGTCAGAATCCGAAGGGAGCCTTCGAACTCGGTTCGCAGGCACGCAAAGCGCCTCGCCGGGTCACGGCTTCAACTATGGAGAGGCTACATCATCGACACGAATGTATCCTCACATCCGTGTCCAGTATCGACTCGTACAAACACGAGCGTATCTGCACCCAGAATGAAAAACCCAACAGTACCAATATACAAACTACGATCAATGATAAGAAACGAAATAAGATATATAAGATGTCTCAGATAAGGATCAATCATCATCTGCTGTACTAGCATGCCATAATACGTATAGGACACGTCCCAATACGGAACTAGTGTATCCGATACGATCTGTAACGCTTTGGTTCATTTGGTCGAACGACCATCACCAAGAGTATCAGAGTACTATAATAAAAATCGAAACCGACAAATAAAGTAAAACATCCAGGCATGACATAGTGGACGTAGTCCCAAATTCAATGACGTATGCATGCTAATGGAGATGGCAATCCCGAAATAGAAATCCTCCCAACTAATATATATCCGCATGTGATTTATATCGAAAAGCTCCCAACAAAAACACCCACAGTAACAAGTTAAACCCATCATGCATAATAGATACCCAACCAACAATTTTAATCCAAATAGCAAAACATCTCCTACAGCAAAGAAATCTTTCCCAACCCAACATGTATAATAAGGAAAACCTAAACCAATATCCCACAGCAAGTATAGGAAGGAGAACCCAAGCAACAATTTATACAAGAAACCCAAACCAATAATACATGCATCACAAATAATTCCAACAGCAGCTAGGTAACCTGAAACCGAAAATGATCCAACAGCAAGTAAAGAACCGAACATGATCTAAAGATCATTCGCGCTTCACAAACAAAGACAATCATAGGATCGTCAAGCCAAAGTTGAACCCAATACGTATCAGTCGATCGAAACCCTTTTTATGTAGGGATCGAGATCCAACAACATCAACGACAAATAAAATAAACCTATAAACTGAAATCAATCAAGAGTTTAGAATTTATACCCTAGAATTTAGTGTCAGAATCCAAAGGGAGGCTTTAGACTCGGCTTGCCGGAACACACAGCACCTTGTCGGGTCGCGACTGCAACTGTGGAAAGGCTTCGGACTCAGCTCCCAAATGCAATTACACTCCCTTGAACAAGAACAAACAGAAAAAAACAATGAACACAAGCATTTTGTACTTACAATTATTTTATCGAACATGAAGCGCACATAGAATAATTCCCAACAAAATCTTTTTTAGGGGAAAAAATCCAAATCAAAATCACTCACTTAATCAAGAGAAGTCAACGATGATGCAGCCCTTTTTAGATCATCGCCGACGTGGCCGGAGACGTCAGGAAACCCTAAAAAAAACCCTAATTTTAGAGAGATGGATGCATGTATGGTTGTCAAAAATTAGGAGATTTTACTAAAATCATGTCATGGCAGAATTTAGGGCATAAAATAAGAAATGATCGAGATTTTAGGACAAACCGGTGGTGAAGGCTACGCCGGTGACAACCTTCCCTCTGCGGTGGACTCTGTAACCGAGGGAGGCGAGGGGCGGAGAGCGGGCTGAGGGGAGTTGGGGAGTGGAGAATTGGCTGAGGGGAGTTGGGTAGCGGGAGGAGAAGGAGAAGGAGAAAGAGAGAGGGTTTAGAATTTTTTTTAAGTGCGGAAGAATTACGGGGGAGTCGAGGTTTCGTCTTAAATTTTTGTGCTTTTTTATAACGCTCGTATCACTGGAGCACTATCAATAATGTTTTTAATGTAAACCGTCATAGATTCTAGTCTTGCTGAACTTTGATGACGCTTCCACATTAACCGTCAAGAAAACCACTTATCAAGCATCATTAATAGGTCTTTTTGTTGTAGTGTAGAGGTCTAGTGGTACTTATAGCGTTCTTGGATTTAAAGACGGATCGAATAGCTTTATTCTTTTCACATTCGCTACATATTGTATCCTTCTTGAAAGATTTGTCTGGTAAGCCGCGTACCAACTTTATTGTGGATAGTTTTGAAATTGTGTCCACGTTTGCATGACCGAGTCTCATATGCCATAGTTGACTCTAAATGCTCTTGGCCATCAAGCATCTACCTGCTTTGTTAGCATCTTCTAACAGAAAGAAAACATATATGTTGTCTTCCTTAATACCTTCAAAGATAGTACTACCAGTTGAGCTATCAACTATAGTACATTTGTCTTTGATGAAGTTAATGCCATAACTGTGATCAGCTAAATGGCTTATGCTGAGCAGATTATGTTTTAACTCGGTAACTAGATAGACATTTTTAATCATAGGATAGGGAGCCTTACAAATGCCACCGATACCAATTATGTACCCTCTTAAATTATTACCGAAGGAGATGTATCCTTCTTTATTCTTCTTCGACAGTGTTGCGAATAATGATACATCACCGGTCATGTGCCGTGAGCAACCACTGTCGAGGATCCATTTGCTTCTAGCATGTGAAGGGCATTCCAACTATAAAACAGTTTGTAGATGAAACTCTTGGTACCCATTTCTTGTAGGGTCCTGACTTGTTAGTTTTTTGTATCCAAGCATAAACATTTAGATCTACTAACTTTCTGATTCTACATGCAGAGGATATATAACAAATGAGGCCACAATCATAACATTTTGTATGTTGAGTGTTGACAGTAGTGTGAGGTGCATGATTGGTAGGTTTTTGTTTTCTAGTATAGAAAAATGTATGCCTATTAGTCTTCTTGGGCATTGGTTTGGTATGGTTTGGTCTAACAGTATTTGGTTTGGGTGTGTTCCGATGATTCGGTAATTGATACGTATTAGAATAGGAAGCAGCAACTTCAGGCCGTTTTCCTAAACTAATTTCCAACTTTTTGGAGGTGTCATATAATCTAGTATAGTCAAATGTAAGTATTTCCATTCTGACTTGTGCACACTGGAGTTTCTTTCTTTCCTTAGATAGGTCTTCCTTTAGCTAGGTGATAGTTTGGTCTTTTTCTTCGGATAACTTGATAGTCTCGTATAACAACAGCTTAATAGAGAAAAGCACACCAGACTCAATAGAAGAATCATTATTTCTAACATTAGCTAGTTGGTCGATAAGTCTTCCAATCTCACCTTTGTACTCTTTAAGTACCTTCTTAGAGGTTTCATATTTACTACGCAGTTTTCTGTAGTCATTTAACAGGTCACTGAAAGCCTCTCCAAATTGCTCAAAGGTGAAATAATCATATGGATCAAACAGAGGATAAGTGGTTACCTGATCGCAAGTCATCAAGCATACATTTTCAGCATCATCCAATTGTTCGTCTTCTGAGTCGCTGGCTTCGTTCTCATGCTATATGCTTGTATTGGCGTACTTCCTTGATGTAGATCTCTTCAGGTAGCCTTCGTCATATTTGCTGCTTTTTCTTGTTGATGATGATGTTTTTGGACAATCTTTCTTCATATGTCATTTCTTCTTATATCCATAGCAAATAGGATCTTTCGCGTTGTTGTTGCTGTTGCTGTCTTTTATTCTTCTGTTGAATCTCATGAACTTCTTGAATTTTCTTACCAGAAGAGCTTAATCTTCAGAGTCAGAGTCACGGTCGTCAGAATCATCTTCGACAGTTCTTCTATGTTGAGCCTTCAAAGCGATTGACTTCTGTGACTTCTTGTTTGGTGTAGCATCTTTAAAGTCTTGAAGTTCCAACTCGTGAGTCAGTAGCTTACCCATGAGTGTTTCCAGAGACATTGTTGAGAGGTTGTTTCCTTCAATGATTGTTATAGCCTTTGGAATCTAGTTCTTTGTGAGAGCTTGTAGAAGTTTGCGAATCTTCTCATAGTTACTGCATTCCTTGCCTAATGAAGACAAAGGATTTATAATATCAAGGAATCTTGTAAACATCTCAGTGACGGATTCATTTGGCTTTATCTTGAATGTCTCGTACTCTTGAGTAAGTCTGCTGATCTTTGATTCCTTGACTTGTGTTGTTCCTTCGTAGGTTACTTCGAGAAGTTTCCATACTTTATTTGATGTTGTGCAAGTCAATATCCTGTTAAATTCGGTTATGTCTAAAGCACAAAATAAAGCGTTAATAGCACATGCATCAAGACTGGCCTTTTTCTTTTCATCCTCGGTATATTTATCATGGGGTTTATCAACTAAAACTCCCTCAACAGTAATACGAGGACGCTTTTTGTAGTCGTCAATAACTATAGACCATAAGTCAAAATCAAGAGATTTTAAGAAGAAACTCATCCGTATTTTCCAATAAGTGTAGTTTGTGCCGTCAAACAGTGGAGGTCTGTTTGTGGATTGGCCTTCACTTGTGAATTTCACAGTTGCCATGTTTAATGTTGTGATCTATATAACAATTAAATATAACTACAATTTTACCTTGATTTACCCGTATAACCCGATCTGATACCAATTGTAGGAACGAAGTCGTAAAGCAGAATACTCTAGAGGGGGATAAATAGAGTAGGCAGCGAAATATTGCTAATTAAAAACCTGTTAGCAGTTAGATAACAGAAATAATATCAATAATCATAAAGTAATAATTGTAAATAAAGGAGATCAGAAGGCAAACGCAAATACTGCGATTTATACTGGTTTTTCTCTTGTGAGGACTAGTCCAGTCGGAAGAACTCTAGCTTCTAGCTGAATCCACTATTAGAAAATCCTGCAAGTTGATATACGAAGTCCTTGTAACTTCTACAAACACGAGCTTTGATACGAAAAACTCGACCAACTCCAGTTTTAAAGAGCCTTTCTTCAATCAAGCCTCTGATTACAATTTTTTTGAAATCTTCTAGACCGTACCGTACCGACAAATTGACTAGAGAATTGTAACTGGCTTGGGATTTGAAAATGAAAACTTTTTAGAAAACTCTTTGGAAGAAACATAAGATTTAGAAGAGAAGAGATGAAAGTGAATGAGTGATTTTAAATGATCAAAATTTCTCTCTATTTATAGTTTTTCCAAAGACAGAACTCTGGCAGAATTTCGAACAAAATTCTATGTAACAAACTGTAAATGAAGGGAGAATATTTGCCATTGATTATAAAAGTACAGAACAATTTATATAGGAGGACTGAACTTAGACTCACAATACAAACTCGCTCGTACAAAGAAAGCCTAGAAACGAAAATCTAGGTACAGCAATCTAGTTACAATTGTTTATTTTTGATTCTGGAGGTGACGATAGAGGCTCGGGAAAGCGACGTCAGCTCTGCCTTACTCCTTGGACGATCGGACGCAGCCTTGGCTCTGACGAAGAAATGCTCTCCTTTTTCTATCTGTATGTGCTCCTCTGGGTATCTCTCTCTGTATGCGCCTATCTCACCCCGTCCTTTTTTTGCAAGGGAATAACAGCTTGCTATTTATAGGAGTGGGGCGTGATCCTTAGGGTTTGCAATGATTACCCATTTTGAAAAGTTGGCGGCTTAAGAGTTATCAATCTGGACCGTTCATCTTTAATATAGTAAATTTGAGCAATTAATGTGATTGCATCAAATCTCTGTGGGCAATAAATGTTGATTGCCATAAATATTCGTCATTTGTGATAGCCTGCCACGTGTCCAATTTGCTTGATTTGATTTGATCTGGGCAATTATGACGATCATAATGAATCGGATTTTGTTAGGATTTGTTAGCACCCATAATTCTAGGGAAGATAAGACTACCATATGTCTCAATTATCGCGAAAAGCACCACGTGTATCAATTGGACCGTCCTGGCAGAGCCGTACATAGGTGGTCCTTTCAGCCACATGAAGCATGCAGCCGCATGAGGATGGGCAGCCGCATGAGGATGGGCAGCCGCATGGGGATGGGCAGTCGCATGGGGATAGGCAGTCGCGTGTAGATGGGCAGCCGTATGCAGATGGGCAGCCGTATGCAGGATGCAGCCACATGAAGTGGACGGCCGCATGAAGTGGGCGGTCGCATAAATGCGACAGCCGCATAAAGTGAACTCGGGACTTGGTGGATCTTGCCAGCTATAAGAAGATTTTCTCTTCTTCCCTAGAAACACACCATCATGTCAGCGTCATTATTACGTCTTTATGTAAGAGCTGTCATAGCTGTCATTTGTCAGAGCAGCCATCAGGGCACTAAATGTAGCAGAATATAGAGAAGAATTGTTGAAGGCCACGTGGCTTCTTTCTGGACCACATTAAACTATCCGAGCCGCATGGACCCTTGAGCCGCATGGACTCCTGAGCCGCATAGGGATCCTGAGCCGCATGGGGATCTTTCTGTTGGAGCCGCATAGGCCTTTCTTTATTCTTTTCCATGCTTCTACAAGACCCACTTCAAATTTTTCAATTTGTAAAATTAAAATACTTTAAATAAGAAGCATGGCCATGTAAAAACTCTTCGAGCCGCATAGGATGTTCTGGCTGTATGGATGTCCCAACCGCATGGCCTCCTCAGCCGTATGGCCATCTGAGTCGCATGGGCCTTCCAGCCGCATGGGCTGTCTGGCCGCATAGGTTGTCTGGCCGCATAAGCTTATTGCCACGTCTTCATGCCACGTGTGCAAATCTTTGCATTGATTGCCTTTGATTTACTGTCAGATTTAAAGCCGCTTTTTGGGACTGGATCCCAAGAGTTTAGCCTTGAATAGTCGGATCACCTTGATAATCGAAGAGTCGGTTACATTGCACATGGATCGATGCATCGGTCTCTGGGCTCCGCCTATAAAATAGCAGCGTGTTTTTAGAAGAAAGACTTCTTTACTTTCTGCTCTTGCCCTAGCTTTCTTATCATCATCTTCCTTCTCTGATCATCAGCAATGACTCCTAAGTCCTCCAAGGATGCGGCGAAGGGTAAGGGAGTGGCCTCGACGTCGGCTGCGCACCCAAATCTCATTCCGACGTTCATCCTACCGTTAAGGGTAAGGATTTGGAAAAGTCATTTGCTTCGAAACCCTAACAAAGTCGGCTCTGTTGCATGCTTTGTGCACAAGCCTTTAATATAAACGGTTCGAATTATATGGGACGTATACCTGTCCTATAACCGAGCCGCATGGAGGTATACCCCATGTCCGGGCCGCATAGGAGTTGTCTTAGTGGGCCGCATGAACACTTCGTAAACTGAACCGCATAATGCCCTGTCGATCAGACCGCATGGACTCTTTTGAACCAAACCGCATGAGTTCGTCTATATTGGGCCGCATAAGGCTGTGCTGTATCAGGCCCTGACCATCTTTTAACTTTGTTTTTTTTATCTTTGATTCTTGCAGCAACCCTGCCGAAGGCTGAGCTCATTATGAAGGAAGAGCTGCTGCCCCTTTCAAACAAGAGTCATCACTCGTTAAAGAGGAGGTAATACCAAAAGTGGAGGAACAGAAAGGAGAGCTGGCGCCCATTGCTGTAAAGGAGGAGCCTCAGCCTGACGGCGGTAGTACTGGGAGTTCTGACCTTCCTACTTTGGATGAGGACTTTGCTCAAGTACATCCTTCATACGCGAAATGGTTAAGGGATTAGTATATGCGCCCCCGCAACTAGGATTCGCGGGCTCTCACAAATGTCTGCCTTTTGTCTTGATATTTCTGTCTGTCGTTAGCTGTAGTTTTGTGTTTTGCCTCTTTATTGGACATCGATGTAATCTTTTTCTTTTTGGTCTGAATGAAATGATAGAGGACTTTTCTGGTGTGCTCATGAGATATAGTCATGTGAATGTAACTAATCTTGAACGAACAGAATATATTCGATCTACTCTTTGCTCGTTAGTAATTGCCCCAATAGGGGACTTTTTGTGGATCTATTATCCTTGGCGTACCTTAGTTTTGGATACGGATAATAAGACGAGAGAAAACCAACATACTTACTCAGAGGTAATGAGGACATGGCAAGTATGGGGGTTTTATCGCGGAGTCTTCCTACTCAGAGGTAATGAGGACGTGGCAGGAGTGGACTCAGATGAGGATATTTATGGTGAACAGAGGACATTTGTGGACCTATTATCCTTGGCGTACTCCGGTTTTGGGTACGGATAATAAGTCGAAAGGGAACCAGCATACTTACTCAGAGGTAATGAGGACGTAGCAAGCATGAGGGTTTCTTCGATGGAGCCTTCCTACTCAGAGGTAGTGAGGACGTGGTAGGAGTGGGCTCCATGAAGGGGTATATAGAACGACTCAGAGGTAATGAGGACATGGAAGTTCTATGTAGAGGGGTGATTTGTTTTTGGCGGAAGTAAGACGACTCAGAGGTAACATCGACGTGGTCGTTTTGGGAATTTTGCGGATCTGTTACCCTTTTTGTGCACTGAGAGTGCGGATAGCGGATCATGAGGGAGGAGCTCTTTCAGAAGAATAAGTTCAGAGGTATGATCATACATGACTTACTACCTAAAAGAGTGACCGGAATGTAAGTTCAGAGGCACCTGCGGGTACATAACTCAGCAATCTGGGATATTTGGGGGAAGAATGTGAGTTCAGCAGTACCGGAGGGTACATAACTCAATAATCTGGGATTTTGTGAATGTGAGTTCAGCGGTACCGGCGGGTACATAACTCAATAATCTAGGATTTGGATAATGTCGTTTAGACATAATATATCTTCAGAAACTTGCCGTTGACGGGCAATATGAGCAAGTCTTCCTTTTGTTTTACGAGGCGGTAAGCACCGTTGGAGAATACAGCCTCAATGATAAATGGACCTTTCCACTTTGGCTGGAATTTGCCGGCGATTTTGTGAGTCAGAACCATCGGCCTCCGAACTTCCAGAACGAGATCGCCTACTTGTAATGTTCTGATTTTAACCTTGTTGTTGAAGGCTCCGGAGGTGCATGCTTGGTATACCTCGATTCGTTGCTGAGACAATAGGCGCTTTTCATCTAAGGCCTCCAACTCTTATAGCCAACGATGGTAGTTATCGTCCGTCGTCAATTGGTAAGTGAGAGCGATGCAGAGCGAGGGTATTTGAGTCTCCAATAGGAGAACTGCCTCACTCCTGTACACCAGGGAGAATGGTGTATTCCCAGTGGCCATTCGGACTGTAGTATGGTACGCCCATAAGCATTCACCAAGCTTCTCGTTCCAGCCATGTTTGTTGGATGATACGAACTTTTTGAGCAACTTGATAATGGTTTTGTTGAATGCTTCTACCAACCCATTCGCTGTCGGATTGTATGGCATCGAAGCAACATTCTGAATTTGGTGTTTGTTGCAGAATCGATATAAGGCATGGCTTGCGAACTGTGGACCATTATCGTGGATGATCCTTCGGGACAGTCCAAAGCGATAGATGACGTAATGATTGAGGAAGCTGACCACGTTTGAAGTCTTTACTTTTACAAGCGGAACAGCTTCCGCCCATTTGGAGAAGTAATCCGTGATTGCGAGTATGAAGCGATGTCCTCGGAAAGAAGGTAGAGTGATCAGACCGATGATATCCATTTCCCATGCTTCGAATGGCCAGGACGCCACTATCGGATGTAGAAATTCGGATAGTTGGTGGATGAAGTCCACGTGGACTTGGCAGGCTTTGCACTTTCTTGCATAGTCTATCGTATCTGCTACCATCGTGGGCCAGTAGTAGCCCATTCGGCGAAGACGGTCTTACAATTTTGGGCCAGGCTGATGGGCCCCGCAGACACCGTCATGAGCTTCGCGTACGGCTTCTTTGGCTTCTGTATTTGACAAACATCAAAGCAATAATCCATCATAGGATCGGCGATACAGCATTTTCGTCTCTGTATCATAGAAGAATCTAAGAGAACGCCTTCTGATAGAGATGGCTTTCTTTAGGTTCTCGGGCAGAATGTCGTAGACTACGAAGTCTATGAATGGTTGTCTCCAGTCTGATACTTTGTCGATCGCCTGAGCGGAATAACTCGCTATGAATTGAACATTGTTCTTGGGACAGACCAGTTCATGGCCTATCATGTCCACCACATGATGAATATGGTTCGGTACTGCTAGGGAAGCGGCAAGGCATGCTAGGGCATCGGCTTCGATATTTTGTAGTCTGCGAACGTGTTTGATGAAGAACCCTTCAAATAACGAGATGATGTTGATCTCTATTTGGTGATAGGGGATCATATATTCATGGCGGACTTTGTATGAACCTCGGATCTCGTTGAAGATTAACTGTGAATCGCCGTATGCTTCAATATATTCTACCCCCAGCTCTCTTGCAAGTTGGAGGCCAATGACTAAAGTGTTGTACTCGGCCACATTGTTAGAGCAAGGTTCCGTGAGGGAGTAGGCGCGATTGATCACCAGTCGGGAAGGAGAAATCAGCACTATCCCGACTCCGACGACGATGTTGTCATTGGGTCTGGTCCTTGAAGCACCGTCGAAGAACATTCGCCATATATCATCGTGAGAGGTCGCATGCGAGTCGGTGATCTCATCTGAGATTTTTTCGTATATTCTGGCCGACTGCGAGCCTGGGTGGGCTGCTAAAAAGTCTGCCAGAGCTTGACCTTTAACAGCCTTTTGCGGGACAAAGATTATATGGTAGAGGGACGGTAATATTTCCCATGTAGCGAGGCGAGAGCTGAGTGCCCCTGGTCTAGTCATGAGGACCCTGAGGGGGTTTACTCGTGATATCACATGTATGGTTTGCCCCGTGACATAGTGTCGCATCTTTTGAATGGCGAACACCAGGGCGAGGCATTCCTTCTGCACGGTGGTATATCGGTGCTCTGGCCCGATCATCATTCGGCTGAGGTAATATGTAGCTTGCTCATGGCCTGTATCGTTGTTTTGTGCTAGCAGAGCGCCAAGGAAATGCTCTATTGCTCGTACATAGAGCAGGAATGGTTTTCCAGCAACCGAGGCCACCAGGACTGGAGGGTTCGACAAATATTCTTTGATGTTGTCAAAGGCACGCTGGCATTCTTCATCCTATACGAATGAGATGCCCTTCTTCATGAGATGGGTGAATGGCTGACATCACCCGGAGAGGTTGGAAATGAACCTCATGATGTAAGCTAACCACCCTTGAAGGCCTCGGAGTTCTCGGAGATTTCTCGGGGGACTCATCTCCATGATTGCCTTCGTCTTTTTAGGGTCTACGTGGATACCCTGGGAGGTGATGATGAAACCCAAGAAATTCCCGCTGGATACGCCCAAGAAGGATTTCGTGGGGTTCATTTTCAAATTGTGCGCTCGTATCAGGTCGAACACTGTCCTTAGATCATGCAGATGATCTTCCTTGGAGCGGCTTTTGACGGCGATGTCATCAATATAGCATTCCATTGTTTTGCGCAAGTGGTCTCTAAAGATGATGCTCATAGCTCTCTGATAGTGGCGCCAACGTTCTTTAAACCGAAAGGCATGACTGTGTAGCAGAACGTGCCTATTTGTGTTCGAAATGATGTATACTTTTCGTCGTCGGGAGACATCTTAATTTGGTTGTACCCCGAGAAGCCATCCATGAACGACATTCGTTCGAAGCCGCAGGTGTTGTCAATCATGATGTCTGTGATAGGGAAGGGGAACTCATCTTTGGGACACGCCTCATTCAGATTGCGAAAGTCGATGCAGATTCGAATCTTCCCATTCTTTTTGAGGACCGGTACTATGTTGGCGACCCAGTCCGGATGTTGTTCCTCACGAATGAAGCCGCTGGTTATCAGTTTGTTGACTTCGGCTTTGATCGCATCCATGATGCCTGGGCGGAAGCGTCGTTGCTGTTGTTTGACTGGCTTTGCATCTGGCCGAATGTTGAGCTTGTGAAGAGCAACATCGGGGTTTAGTCCTGGTATGTCTTCATAGTTCCAGGCGAACACATCAATATATTCTTTGACGAGTTCCAGTAGCGATTCTCGCTCTTCGTCTGTCAGGCTTTTACTAACGAAGATTGGTTTTGGAGAAGAGTCGCTACCGAGATCCACTTGTATGACCTCATCTTTAGTAGGAGGCTCTCTTTGTTCAAACCGCTTCTCCCATTGCACATCCATTTGTTGGGCACATGGCTCTAATTCGAGAGTTCAGTAAAGTCTTCACCTTCTTCGTAAGTATCAGCGAATGCCATATTGACAGACAAGACTTGCCTGAATACATCCCCGATGCTGATATCCAAATCAGAAGTTAGTGATCCGGTTGAGTGTGGATGCCACTCGCATTCCTTTTTTGAGCTTTCAGGGGTCGTTGCAGGCGTAATATATCCCAGTCCGTATCGGGTCTTGTTATAGTAGTCTTGTGGTTTGCCAGCCGGGACCGACGACTTTAAAGGTAATCGTCGACCAGTGCCATAGTTCAAACCTGGTGTAGTCTCCAGATCATACCTTTGTTTTTACATGAGGTATTTGGATTGGGGACTATATAGATAGAGTGGCAGTCTCTCGGCTTCCGATTAGAGATCGACTTTTTCTATGGTGAAGGATTGTGGATCATTCTTTCGACCGAAGATGATTGGACGATCCCCTCCCTCGATTATACGGTAAGCGTCTTCCACGGGAGTGAGTTGATTTGCGGTGTAAACATTTGTCACATGTGTGTGTAGGTGAATGCCTATATCGTGTTCCATAGCATACATTGTACAAAGCTTATTAAGCTCGATGTAGTTCAAAGATAGCCCTTTATTGATAAAGTAAGATATCTTTTCTAACGGGATTATATCATCTGTGGATGGAACATCAGTGTGGGCAGCCACATACTTGGCCAGTTCTGGTTCTTCTTCGGCCACCTCCTGTATAAATGAAGACTGAGAGGATGACTTGGGCAACTTGATCATCTGGGGTTCCGCTAATGGAGCAGAACGTGGAGTCGTTGGCAAACTAGTGACCCCCAGTTTGGTACTCGATACTGGGCGAGGAGTGGTTGGCTCGCTATAAGCCCTAAACTTTATATCGGGCTGACGATTCTTTTTGGGAAGACGTATCGTCATTGGCTTGTCGGAGGTATTGAGCTTCTCCGTTTATGGCTGGCCGACTCTAGGCAGTCTGGTTGTCAGTGGCTCCATTATGGGTCTTGACGCTTGGCTGGACCTTAGCAGCCGGATTATCATTTGCTCCTCTTGTGCCGAGAGGCTGATTGCGTCCTTACGCAGAGCGGCCGTAAGGGGTGCGGACTTGCCAGGTTTGCGAGCTTGGAGGTGGATCGTCATAGGTTCTTCTGATCCTGTGGTCGTCTCAGTTCGAACTTGCACATCTCCTTCACCAAGGTTCCTCTTCGACTTTTCTTATAAGCAGGAGTCTGAGTAGTAGGATTCGACCCCTTTAAGGGATCGATGTCGGCAAATTCTGTCCTCACGAAGCCGTATTTGTCGACATACTTGAAGCACTGGTGCAGCGTAGAAGGCACGATCATGTAATCATGTATCCAAAGGCGCCCCAGGAGGATATTGTAGGAAGTGTCCGCATCTATGACGTAACAGGTCACTTCTGACTGAAGATTGCCAATTTGGCACTTCAAGCGAATCTTCCCAATCGGGTAGCTCCTGCCCGATTGAAACCGCTGATGGCGGTGCTTGTTGGCGTCAGGCGATGCATAGGAATGCAGAGATGATATAACAGACCCTTCGAGATGATGCTTATGGAAGAACCAGGATCAATGTGCATCCGATCCACCTTTACTAATATAGTGGACAATCGTGCAGGTCGATTTTGATGAGAATATCCTTTGGAGTGAAGACAATGTTGGGCATCATTCCTGTGCAAGCGATGTCTTAGAGATTTGCAGGCGGGCTCTCTCCCGTGAGGTTGACCTGAGCCAGATATGCGTCGACATTCTGGAGTGCATCGCTCAAAGTTGCACGAACATCTTTAGAGAGTCTCAAGAACTCGTATAATGATAATTTGGCCAGTATATTGGCCAATTGTGCCAAGATGTCAAAGTTATAGGGTCTCTCTAGCCCATGAGATGCCTCTTTTCGGAGGGATTTGTCAAAGCGAGTCTCCTTCGGCCTAGGCCTGTCGGTCGTCGGAGGTTGAGAAGGTCCCGGAGCATCAGCAGTAGCTGGCTGATGTCCTTCAGTCGAGTTATCTGGCGTAGGTTGAGATTGAGCACCAGACCGAGTGACGGAAGTTGTGGCTTCTTCGACATCTGCTGAAATTGTGCGGCACGATCTGACCTTTCTACTCTTCTTCTTGCCAATGGGGAGTGGTACGGACTGAGTCACTTCAGGAACCAAGTCTGGATGGAACCACATGACCTCACCTCGTGACGTGGTAAGGGGTACCAGACCAGTTGCCTGATCTCGAGGTGGTAAAAGATTAGCAATCTCCATTGTCGCCCGAGGGATGGGTACCACGCCGTCTTGAATCTCTGTCGGAGGGAAGCTGTCAAACTGTACGGACACCATGTTGGCTGTCACGGTTACCTCCTCGAAATTAATGGCCAGAGCCTTCGAATCGATGAGATGTTGGATGTATCGCTTCAGTTGGAAGCAGTCGTGTGTAGTATGGTGGACGTAGAGGTAGTAATGGCAGTATTTTGGGCTCTCCATTTCTGCCGGCCGAGTTTCCCGTCTTGGTGGAGGAAGCTGAATCCAATCTCCTTGTATGAGCATGTCCAAGATGGGCTTGACATGGCCGTCTTCGAAGGAGTAGGTCATTTGCGGCCATTGTTTGTCTGCTGGTTTTAACTCAGGTTTCTGGGCTGTGTCGGCCACCATAGCCTGCTTGCCCTTGTTATCCCAATTGTTGGAGGATTATCGCTATTATTGTTGTTGGTATTAGGGCGCTTGCCCTTGTCCTCTCCCTCCGAGATGTGCAATCCCAGTTGGCGAGCCTTCTTCAACCTGTCTTCGGCGCTAGTGGCACTGATGATGAACATCTTCCAGTCCTTGAATTGACTTTCACCCATCCGAAGGCTGATTGTTGGGAGCAGTCTCTTTTGGCAAATTTTAATCAAAAAGGAATCCGGATTACCCGACGGTAACTTCATTGCGGTTTGGCAAAATCGCTCAATATAGTTCATTATCAGCTCTTTCTTCCCTTGAACGACGTCCATGAGGGTGGACATTGTGATGTCCTGTCCTACTTCGTAGAATCTCTCCAAGAACATGCGCTTGAAGCTGGCGAAGGAGTGGATGCAGTTTTCTGGCAGATTGCGGTACCAGTCGAAGGCGACCCCTTCCAATGCCCCGATGAATAATCGTGTAAGGATGGCATCGTCATGGGGCAGATGGTCGGTGGTGACGTCGAAGTAAGTGATGTATCGGCTTGCGGAGGTCTTTCCATCATAGGAATTTATGTTGAACGGCTTATATCTTGGTGGGAAAGGGACATCCCTCCATGCAGCAGGATATGGTTGCCGTATTCTAAGGTCTTGAGAGGCTTCTCGAGCAAGAAACATGGCTCGGAGCTCTTGGACCTCTCTTCTTGCTTCCCTGGCCTCATCCGCAGTGGTGGAAGCTGACATTTCATGTGGGTTATTGCCCGGGTTTGGTGCCACTGAGTTCGAGTCTGCATTTTTCGTGGGACCCAAGCTTGTTTGGCCAGGTGTCCTTCCTTGTAGAGTGGGAAGAGCTGCTTTGATCTCGTCCACAGATTTGACCAAGGTGCGTAGTATGGCCTCCAGAATGTCGATGCATTGGCAATCACTGGGACCCTCTTGTTCGTCATTTGTTATGAATGCCGTCCTCATATGAGTAGAGATGGAAGGGACGGTGGACGACGTGCCCTCTGAATCATACCCCTGTACCGAGAAGTCATCGAGGTATGTGGAAATGTTCTCCTCTGGTTCGGACTCAGAAAGAATAGTACCCCTAGCTTCAGAGCTTGCTTCATCTTGAGAGTCATTGACGTCCTCAAGGACGTTGGCACCTGCTGTATCTGATGGGAGAGTTGTTTCTCCGGGTTCGTCTCCTTGGAACATCAGATTGTCGTAGATGTTCGGAGGAGTGCTACCCCCAGTTCCAGCGACCCCAGTGATGTGGATGATGAATCTCCCACTGTAGCAGATTTCGTCTTTGAATGGGTACCTTGGAAAACTCCGGTGGTGGACAACCGTTTAGACGACAGTTTCTTAGTCATAGTAGTTGAAATCTTCGGGCTGGAAATGTTTATCTTCTTCCCTCTCTCATCGGCGGGGATTTTCTGAGTAGAGTTGCAGGAGGCAACGGGAGGCACCTTATCCCCTGAGCTCGGCTGTTGTAATCTTTGGATGACTGACTGCCGATCTTTTCGTACCGTCGCATTGTTGCAACAGCAGTTGACGATAACTTGGGTGCAGTGACGTCCGTGGGAGGACCCTTTGCACACCAAGGCCTCTTCTCTTTCCTTGCGCTTGTGGAGGATAACCTCACACAAGTCAGATGGTTTTTTTCAACTTCCCATCAGAGGCCCGTATAACAGTATGTGGAGCGTTCGGATGGTCAGAGGTCTGGACAGCGGACTGAGCTTGCCAAGCTCGCACTGCCCTAGACTTCTTTACTCTAGTGCGTGACGGCACATAGTAGGAAGAGTCTAATTGGTGCTGCAGAGAGTCAGACATATTTTCTCGGGAGCATGAGAGATCAGGACCATAGGAGAGGCGATCGAAGACTGAGCCTGAGCCGCATGGGGCAGGCAGCATACGGCTGGATTCAACGGTCTTCATGCGGCTGGCAATCATAGCCGCATGGGCTTTCTTCATGCGGCTGGAAGTCTCGGCCGCATAAGTCTTCTCCATGCGGCTGAAAATCTTGGCCGCACAGGTATTCTGCATCCGGTTGGCATACTACAAGAAAGATGGCCTATCCCAACATTTTATAAACGTCGTAAAAATTGAATAAAATGTTGGTATATGTTTTGCCAACATTTGTCCAACGATTTATGCAAACATCGTCGTTGCCCTAGTTGGGAATTTATAACGTTTGCAATAAATGTTGGTATAGGGATTAGACGACGTTTGCAGTAACGCTTATAAACGTCAATAATAGTACAAAAATGGCTAACAATTTTTAACATTTTTATAATAAAAACGTCGGCATACGTAACTTATTTCCAACATTTTAAAAAATGTTGAATTATTTTTTCCAACCTTTGTCGAAGAAAATGTTGGGTTGTGATTTTCCAACGTTTCCCAAAAAATGGTTGGCTTTGTGTTTCCAACCTTTTCTAAAAAAATGTTGGTCTTTTCCAACATGTTTACACAAACGTTGAAAATATAATTTTGGATGGTACTTTCCCAACAATTTACCAAACACGTCGTAGATTTAACCTATTTCCCAACAATTTTCCAAAATGTTGGGAGTTGTGTTAATGGGTGATAATTTTTAAATAATTTGACAAACATATCGAGAATTCAACTATTTTTCCAACGTTTTATCTAACCACTGGATTTGTTACAAAAATTGGTTAAAAATAACTGCCACAATCACATCAAATATAAATGTGCTTGTACATAAAAAATTTCAGATCCCATCACAAACATGTAAATGCATCCACCACCAAACAATCAGACAAAATATTAATATAAAATTATTGTAAATCAAAATATTGTCTGTGTCAAAAGTCTTTATATCTTTATTCATTCTCCAAAATACAAGTTCCTTCAAAGTAAAAATTAGACAATCTTCATGAACCCATATAAGTAACTTGACCATGCATGTAAACCTGTAAAAAAAGAGAAAAATTAAAATTAGGACATACAAGTAAATAATGAATATTTTTAAGACTTATTGTGCAAGTTGACCTTCTCCACTAATCAGTTTCTTTTCATCCTCTTCATAGCCATGAGGTCCTGAATTAATGAACAGAAGAAAAAAAGAGTAAAATTTAATGATATTTAATATAAATATCAAAATTCAATATATATATATATATATATATATATATATATATATATAAAATATATATATATATATATATATAGTGTACTGTTCCATTTTTTTTAAGTTCATGAAATGAAGGAACTACCTCTAAGTTCTCCAAGACTATGGAGGTTTATAACCTAGAGAAGAAACTAATTTGCTAAGCCAAATGAATCAAGCTATCACACATTTTATTCAGTGGGCATTGAAAAAATGTAGAAAGTTAAGTATAACAAGAACAATCCTAATAATTTTACGAATTTGCAGACTGCCAACAAAGAGCAGCCATGCTACTAGTAGAGGAGAAATAAGAAAAAAAATCTTAATAGCACATCACCAAAATATAGGAGAAATAAAAAAAATTCTAACCTCACAATAGCTTCGAAGCTGAGATCGTGGTACAGTATGTGTTTGCACTTGCTTTGGTCGTTGCAGTTGCGCTTGCTTCGGTGGTTGCAGTTGTAATTGCTTTGATGGTTGTGTTTGTCTTTTTGATTGAACCTCTGGTTGTAAATGTGCCGACTGATGCAAAATTGGAGGTGATGTGCGCCCAAAATGGTTTTCAAAAAACTAACATTATAAATACAAGAAAATGTTACATGAAATCCATCAAATAAATTTAGCTCATATACATCTAATAGTTGATAAATTCTAACCTGTTATGTGCCAGAAGATACATCTCGTGGAGATTGTGAGAAAGTACCCATATCACATAGATGACTCTCAAGTAAATTTTGTATTTGTGCTTCCATTCGATCACTCATTCGAGATTCCATAGTAGATAACTTTTCTTGCATATAGAGTTCCATCGGCTCTTTTATTTCAGTTTTGTTTCTCTCATTTTCAGCCATCATGTCACGTCGAACCCTTTTATTTTCAGCCTCCATTTCACGTCGAAGGTTCTCTAACTCTTGTTGATATTTTGTCTCAATCTCCCTCCTCTCATCCTGGCGCAGTTTATACGATGGTCTGAATACCATAGTCGGGGTGGCACCAAGCCCATATGTCCCTACACGAACGTGCCTATCACGTCCTTTAACTCGTCCATATATGTCATCTCGTGCAACACCGGCCTCTGGATTTTCCGCTTCTAGTTCATCCATCTCTTGCTGTAAAATCAACTCATATTCATATAAACGTAACTACAATTTAGATAAACTTATAAAAAGTGTAAATAAAAAAATAAAATAAAATTAGAACCAAGATCATACAATCGTCTTAGCTGCTATTTTATTTACTGGCCCTTTCCCTTTAGTTACATGTGTTTTCTTGTATACCATCCTACGAGTTGGCTCGTATCCGATGGATTTAGCCAGCTATAAGTATAAAGAATCAACGTGTCAGATTATTAGTGATAAACCTGTTTTCCTGGTACATTAAAAAATGTATGAACTAATAAATTAAATTTAATTTAATCTACCTTATTTCTAAGTTCAGCATGGAGAGTTCTACCAGATGTGTGTGGTGTTGTCTATTTTTTACGAATGGCTTTATTCTTTTTCACTTTTGGCCTGATACAAGAAAAATACAAATATAAAATCAAATACTATGATAAACTGAAAACAAATGCTTCCATAAATACAAATATACCTTTCCCTTATCAAAATCCCAATAGTTGGTGAGTCTTGGCCACTGACTTTCCTCGACGCTTGGGGGGTAATGCTTCAACCGTTCCTCATTAGTCGTATAATTAGTATAACCCTGACGCTTTACTTCAGCCTTCCACTCCTTCCATTTTCTTCCGACAGACGCCATCATAAATTTTTTTCATCTGGTCTGTGGCATTTGTATTTTCCTATTTAAATAAAATGTAAAGAAAAAAGTCATATAAATATTCACATATGTAAATTGCGACACAAAGTAATTTAATATTGCTAGGTGGTTATTCATCTACTTCACCTTAATATAAGTCCAAATTGCATCCTTCCCAATGTCTGGTATATGCCTCCAATCAAGGTAAGTTAAAGGTGCTAGGCGGCCATTTCGTGCTAGAACCGCTAAATTTGAAGCAAGTCTGGAACATGTTTCCTCAATTGGTTGGCCAAGATTGTTGACATGAATCTCTAGAATGCCACCATCTTATGCCCATCCCTTATGCATTAAAGTTGGACCACCGACTCGTCTCTGCTCCTCCGAACTGGAATTCGGGTCTAAGTATAAAATAGACATAAAAATAATTAATGCACAATAATATTAAAACCCTGAATTTTAACTTCAATGATATTAATATCACAAATATGTGTGATGTTAAGATTATTATTACCTGTCACTTGATCTTCTAGTTGTTCGTTGTTGTCGAACAATACTCCTATTTGCTCCTCCTCCTCAGCAATAGTAGGAGGTGGCCAATTCAAAGGAGGTTCGGCCATGACAGTATTGGCACCTACTTGCTCTTGTTCCTCAATAACGGTAGGCATAGCTCCCCTATTCAATTGGTTGCGTCTACTTGTCGCCATGGGATTTTAGCTTGGCTACAATCAAAGAATGTATAAAAGAAAATGCACTGAAAATATAAGTCATTAAGAACAACATAGGCAGCAATGCAGGCACAAACACTCGAAAACCGTTGCTCTGTCATTAAGCACAACATAGGCAACAACGCAGGCACAAACACTCAGAAACCGTTGCTCTGTCCTTATTGCACTGAAAATATAAGTCTTTATTGATTGTGAACGACGAAAATAAGGATTTCTGCCTGTAACTAAACATTGTCAGGCCAAAAAGCTTGAATATAGTGTATTGGTAATTGTTAAGAGTCTGCAAATACATTTGTAGGCCACCTAATCCAATCCAATTAACCGGTAACCAAATTGAAAAATAACAAACAAGTTAACCCATTAGTACAAAAAAGGAACAATTTTCAGTAAGAGGGAACTTTCCAGGTAAATAGACTAGATATAAGTAGCAACTAATTGTAATCTTTTAATAAAAAGAAAACGTTTATAAAACAAAAGGAGATGATACTGAATCATGAATGAGACAAATTCAATGTTTTGCCGAAGTAGAAGCATGACCTTGAATTTATAAGCATATTAGACGGGAAATTTTGGAAATAAAACATATATATATGTCTTCTGAAGAATTGGACAGCTTGGCATTGTTTTGTTAGCAGAATATTGATCTAGAACTTCAAAATATTGGTTCAAGTATGCAATGAGCATAACTATTTATGTGTGCCATACAGATACAATTATGTATAGGATACATGTGGAAGATAAACTCTCATGTAAACTATGAACTAATACATGAATCATTTCTGAAGCATGTCTCGGTTTAACACAATTACCTGATGTTTCATTGATATCCAGATTCTCTAGAATTTAAAGAAACAAGGTTGCACACATGGCAAGCCACCCAAAGTTTTGAGTTCGGTTATGTTCATTGGAATAATTCCCTATATAACCTTGATATTTGTCCTTTAGTATTCTATATAGCAAGTTCAGTAAGTAGGATAAGACGGAGGCTTACGATCAAGTTTCAAATGCTGCTTCATTGAGGTCTCGCTTTTCTCCTAAATGGATTTCAGCTTTTATTTGGTGATTGCTTTGTTGTTATACTGAATCATCTGTATTATACTCAATCACAATAGAAAGGCCTAATATTTAGTGAGTGAAATAATTGTTTGGCATATAGCTTTGTGTAGGTAACCGAAGGTTTTGAGAAACCTATAGGTTTGTGTCAGCCCCATATATGTAGAGGGTGAGTATATTGGTATCTGAAGGAAACAGATAAGTGGAGGGGGTTCCTGGGTCTGTTGTATGCAATTGCAGTATTTACTACACAGCTACGGTGTAGGGATGAAGGAAATATGTGTGTGAACAATTTATTTTTAGGCTTAGGAGCAACAGGTATGTGCTTGTGCAGAGAGTAAGAAACTTGGTAGTAGTAGGTTGTTACCTACAAGGTGTGTGCAGTTTATTGCACATCTGTGTGGGTGTGGGTGTGTGTGCCATTACAGGGCGCAAGGATTCTGAGAGTAGCCTAGATTAAGTAGTAGCAGCTAGATTAGAAGCAGAACAACACCAACAGGATGCTGCAGTCCCTTTAGGCAGCTGGGCAGCAACACTGCTACAGGAGTTATGTGCAATATGAGGAGAGTACAGAGAGGTTCTGTAGCAGTTTTTAATACCAGCAAGCACAGGGTGTTAGCAGCAGTAGATACATGAGACTTGGTGATGGGAATTTCCTAGTAGTGTGCAGGTAGAAACTGTGGGCAGTATGTTGGTGTGGATGTGTATGCAGGAAATCAGTTTAGGTATGTGTTAGGCTTAATAGAAGTAATGAAGGAAATCTGGACTAAAACATTGAGTGAGAACTGAAATATAGGTGTAGTGCATATGGACTACACCTTTAGCATGGGAAAAATTCAAAGTCTATATTCTCCTTTAGCACAACTAGCTTACTTGTTTAAAGTACTATTGTCAAATATATAAAGAATGATTACATCGGGAAGAATTTGATGTCCAGGTATTGCAATATCAAATGATTGCAATAGGACTCAGAGTTTATGGTGATGATATAGAATTTGATGTTCAGGAAGAATTTGACAGTTTCATGATGAGTCCTTAATCTAATATCAAATGATTAGACAACAAGTTTAAATTTGGCAAATTCATATTCAGGTATTGGAAAGACAACATGTTTGAAAGACCCAAGTCAATGTTTGAAAGACAACATGTTTAAAAAACAACATGTTTGAACCAAAACTATTGTGCCAAAAACCCAGGTCAATGTTTGAAAGACAACCTGTTTGAAAGACAACAGTGAAAGATGTTCGCACTCTTGCATTGGCTTACCCATACATGACCATATACATCATGTCCCTTGGCATACCCACAGTTACATTATGTTTGGATAGATATGGATATTATTCTAGTATGGAAAGTCATTCATATTAGGTAGATAAAGATGTGAGAGAAGATCAACGGGAAGTATCTTACCACCTTCGTAGGAATTTTTCGATCTATATTAACATCGCTATCTGACTCAACCTTTATTTGTTTATACCTTGGGGTATGGCATCTGTTGCATTCAATCTCTTGTTCTATCTCATTCCAGTACAACATACAATCATTAGGGCATGCATGTATCTTCTTATACTATAGTCCTAAGTTCGCAATCAATTTTTGCGCTTCGTAAAAGGACTTCGGCAATGTCACACCCTCAGGGAATGCATCTTTTAATATCTCAAGCAACATTGTAAAGGATTTGTCACTCCATCCACTAAGATACTTGATATGCAACAATCGCACGAAAAATGAGAGTGTTGAATACTTCTTGCAGTCTCGATATAACTCTCGCTCAGCTTCTTTTATCAAATTAAAGAATTTTTACTTTTTTCATCAGGACCTTCCATATGTGGATGATGCTCAACGTCGCCCACAAAGTTTATTTGGTCAGTTGGAGGAATTCCAAAGGCATCATGTATCATCTCTCGCATTTCATCACCGACAACAGAATCCGAAGAAGGATTTGAAGATGCCAGAGACTCTCCGTGAAAAGTCCAACATGTGTAGCTCTCCAAAAAATGATTTAGTAGTATATGTTCAACCACATCATCTTTCTTCACATATATCATATTGCGACATTTTTTACACGGAGACAATATTCTTTCGGCATTCGGTCTATTAGCTGAAGCAAACTCCACGAAATCCTCTACTCCTTTCTCGTACAAAGGATGGGCTTTGTTTTGTATATTAATCCAGCTCTTGTCCATAAGTACGTTCAACCTAATGGTATTGTCTCACAACTATAGACAAAAATTAAATCATTTTAGTGAAATAGGAACAAATACCCAATTTAAAATCAGTATACAAGTTATAAGAAATAAAGAGCGATTGAACTTGATGAACAATACTTAAATATTGACCATAACAATTACAAAAAGAAACAAATTATCAACAAATAAAAAGAATATTTTATATGCCAACATTTTAAAGAGACAGGGACTTTGAAACCTTGGTCAAGGTTCAGACATTTACCAAATCCAAATATCATGTTTCTTGCATAAGTGGGATCAAATATTCATAGCAACTTAGAAACATATATAAGACTTATACGTAAATTTTATTGTCTATGGAAGTGAATGCATTGATTGTCACAAGTTGCAATCAGAAAAGAGTAAAAAGAAAGTATAATAGCTATATGTATATGACGTGTCCTAATTACTTTCTATCAAGCAACAAAAGAAAGGAAGTTTAATCTAACTTCTTATTCTTTAACTGAACAGTCTGAACCTTAAAGAGAAAGTTGCAATCAGAAAAGTGTAAAGAGAAAATTTAATTGAAGTAATGAATCTATATCCATTCCATGTATATGCTAAGACACTCTGGCGATGGGAGTGACTTGTCTATGGAAGTGAATGTTATTGTAGCCATATGAATTCTCCCTCTACATCAGTGATTAGTCTAACAGAGAAATTGTTCGTACTAAAGAAATTTGTAAGAAATAGGAAGAGGATAATGTAGTTTAGGAGAATTATAGGAAAGAAATTTATAAGAAATATGAATTCTTCCTCTACATCAGTCATAGGCGGAGGTATTAGTTGGCTAGTGTGGGCTCCAGCCCACCATAAAATTTAAAGATTTTTATTTTTATATATATATATATATATCCCATTCAGGTGAAGGTTATGAATGATATTGACTCGATCGGTTTGTGCATTTGTGAATTCATACAAAGGCTTTCATATTTTCTCTTACTTGAAAGCCTTCTCTTGTAGATGACTGTGAAATAGAACCAACATCTTCATAAATGTGATCAAAGAGTTGCTACTTCATTATAAGAGACATCTGTGGTCACTTAACATCTCCCATATAGAATTGATTTGAAGGTAGTTAGGTAGAAAATTTATGAAAATAATTACCATATATATTATGTTGTCTCATGTTTCTTGAGTGTTGCAATGATAGGGAATTATATCTCTAGAGTATGCAAAAATAATTCATCTGTCACTTTTACTTGCTAAATCAGGGAAACCATATCCTTAATGGTCAATGTTCAACATGCAAAGGGAAATATTTCTCTGAGTTGTCTGATTTGTTGTCATGAAATATAGCTGAGAGAATGGGGAATTAACACTAGATTTTGACTAGCCTTAAAATAATTATTTGGAGATCAATATCCCACCTCTGTTCTACTAATCTTTTGTGGACGGATATTAGACATGCATGGCTTAGGCCCTTAATGCAGGTGTGTGTGTACACGGAGCGCACCAATTTGTATTCCTAATTCATGTTACCTAATTAATTCTGATAATTTTTATTCATGAGATGTAACTCAAAAACCCTTAAATTGATGACTTATTCAATGACTTATGTGTATAATTAATAATTAATTAAGGGGAATCTTCTTACAGAAAATGCATGGATTGAAGATTCTGGCTGGAATTTCTTTATCAGTGAGCATTTCTAGCCATGACCTTTATGCTCTTTTCTCTCAATTATCGATATCCAACATAATTGGAAGTAGCCATCTGTATATACAAAATTTCCATGAAGGGCGAACAGAATTAGCAGACAATGAATCAACATTTGTCGAATCCTGTCCCTCATGTCCACCTCTGTGGATATGAATGGTATACTCGTGCATCTTTGTCATCCTTTTACTTCTTTACGGGTTCTATCTTTACCATAAAGGTTAAAGGAGCAGGAATCTCTAGGTGTATTTAAGAGAAAATTAAATAGAAATCATTAGTAAAACAGTGCGTACAGACTGTTCAGTTAAAGAATAAGAAGTTAGATTAAACTTCCTTTCTTTTTGTTGCTTGATAGAAAGCAATTAGGACACGTCATATACATATAGCTATTATAATTTCTCTTTACTCTTTTCTGATTGCAACTTGTGACAATCAATGCATTAATTGAAGTTGCAATTCTAAGAAAATTTAAGTATTGTTCATCAAGGTTTCAAAGAAACTCTGGCGATGGGAGTGCCTTGTTTATGGGAGTGCCTTGTCTATGGAAGAGTAAAGAGAAAATTTAAAGAATAAACTTCCTTTATTTTTGTTAAAGTTGCAATCAGAAAAGAGTAAAGATTAAAGAGTAAAGAGAAAATTTAATTGAAGTAATGTATCTATATCCATTCCATGTATATGTCGAGACACTCTGGCGATGGGAGTGCCTTATCTATGGAAGTGAATGTTATTATAGTCATATGAATTCTCCCTCTACATCAGTGATTAGTCTAACAGAGAAATTGTTCATACTAAAGAAATTTGTAAGAAATAGGAAGAGGATAATGTAGTTTAGGAGAATTATAGGAAAGAAATTTGTAAGAAATATGAATTCTCCCTCTACATCAGTCACAGACGGAGGTATTAATTGGCTGAGGTAGGCTCCAGCCCACCACAAATTTTAAAGATTTTAATTTTTTATATATATGTATCCCATTCGGGTGAAGGTTATGAATGATATTGACTCGATCGGTTTGTGCATTTGTGAATTCATACAAAGGCTTTCATATTTTCTCTTACTTGAACAGAATTCTGTATATACCTAAGACATATGTATATACCTAAGACATATATACAGAATATTGAATTCTGTATAACGATCGTTAACTTAGATTTTAACCTTGACGTTTGCAGATATACCTAAGACATATGTATAAATGGCCATTACATATTGACAAAGAAATCGAACCTGTCAACCAAAATATAGCATGAAGACAAGCTATATAGCATGAAGAGTCTTCGGTATACAGTTCCTAGCCCCCTCTTTCAACTCTTTACCGATCGAGGGGTAAGTTCATTGGAAAATTGAAAGAAAGCAGAACCTCAATAGCCTTTATATGTGACTGACACAAGTTTAGTTGTTATTATATCGTAATTATTTTATGTTGTAAACACAATATATTATTCCTTAACATTTGACTGTCCAAATAATTTTGATAAGGTCACAACTAAAATCAAAGGATTATTATGTATAAGGGTAATTAGCCTTTGGGTACTGAGTTTTTTCTTTTTAGAATTTGGGTACTCGAACTTTTGAGTGACACATTCTAGTGACGAACATTCGTCAAACATTTATTTCGTCACTAAAATATCACTAAAAAAGTTCGACTACCTAAAATCTAAAACGAACAAACCCAGTACCCAAGTCTATTTAGTTCTAAACCTACTACCCTTATACAAAATAATCCTTAAAATAAATTTCCTGAACAGAAGCGTATAACCGGTAAGTCTAAGTCTCGCTGCTGGCACTACCCTCGTCGTCCGAACCTTTGTACTAACGGCAAGTTCTGCCACATCACGAATCCTCTTCTGATGGTAAAAGAGGATACCAAAAGTTTTTAGTATTCGAGTTTATGCCTAAAAGAGTACATAGTAAACTAAATAATTTTTGTCCGGTTCCTATTTATATTATTATGTTGGCTACGGTTCAACATTAGCTAGACACGGTATGGTATGGACACGATCAGATATGTACATGACGATACTGATACAACATTTAATTTGTTAAAAAAATAGGATGTTTTAAGTTCAGCCCACGGTAAACAAAATTTCTGGCTCCGCCCTTGACATCAGTGATTAGTCCAGGATGATGGTGGTATCGGAACTAGTCCTCGATTCATTCAATAAACCAAGAACAAGAAGATCATACCATGGATAAGTACTTCCTTGATTCATTCATTCAATAACCTTTCTAAAGAAATATTTTTTGGGTCAGAGTGCGTGAAGGAGGGGACTCATTGTTTGTGCTTCATTGAGGACTCCAATTTCAATTAAGACGGTGTATATATGATCCTATAGAAATAATGTAACATACCTGGACGATAGCGAGGAGGCTGAAAGAGATGAGGACTGGCTGATCGACTTCAAATGGCCGAAGGAGAGGAGGACGTGGCCAGGATCAAATTTTGGCGGCCGATGAGAGAAGAAATTTTGTGTTCCTCAATTTTGACTTCTAATTGAAAGAGAGGAGCTATGGAAGACTTCTAAATCGATGGAGATGATTTAGGAGGGAAACATTTCAGTTGTGGAGGAAAAAGAAAAAATTGGAGAGGAATTATTCTCTTTGAACCCGCATAGCTATAGCTGCTATATATCATTAAAGACCCAATACATACATATATATAGAAGACCAATGTTATCATATATAGAGATTACCCATGTATTATATATTGGACATAAACAAAATTGCATATACAGAGACAACCGACATTACCATATAAGTGAACTCCAGATTTAATTTGGGTTTATGGCATATTACACCTTAACATAAATAGGCACGGCTTGTATAGGTCGGCAAAACGATAGAAGCTAATTAGGCCAACTTATTCATAAATGTCGTACTAATTATTTTCTCTTTCAACCCCTGTATAGGTCTGTTGTATAGATTTAATTTGGGTTTATGGCATTACACCTCACCAGATGGACTTAGAACAAAACTGATATGCATAAATTTCCCAACGTTTATCTCATAACGTTCGTATATGCCAGAAAAGAACGTCGCATAATTTCCAAATACTCGATATTCTTGCCCAAATGTCGGTAAATATCTCCACATTCTCAGAACGTCGGTATATACGAGAAAAAACGTCGCATAATTTCTAAATACTCGACATTCTTGTCCAAATGTTGGTATATTTCTCGACTTTAATCACAAACGCAGGTAATTCCCAACTTGTATCTTAAAACGTCGGTATATAATGACTACACCAACGTTTGCATAAACATCGGACGAAAAGAACGTCGGGAAAGCTCTGTTTTCTTGTAGTGGCAGTTTCGGCCGCATGGACATCATGTATGCGGCTGGCAATCTTGGCCGGATGAATGTTCAGCCTGCGGCTAGTACCTTTGTTCGGCTTCTTCCTGGAGCACATAGAATCACTCTTTGCCCCTGCAAGTCCAGCATCGTAGTGCTTTCCTCTGTCGGACTTGGGGACAGCAGAGTCCTCTATGGCTTGAAGTGGGCCCGCATGAGAGTTGCCTTCGCCGTCTTGGGCAACAGAGAGTACTCCGTCTAGAGCTTAGGGAGGAGCAAATGATTTTGGCCTCCACTCCCTGCAAGCTTTCTTTATGCGGGTTCACTTCTGGACCGGGCCAGCGCTCCCATCGGAGAGCATTTCTTCAAACGCCTGTTGGTCGAACCGGGCGACCAGCATTTGTTGAGTCGAGCCAAGTTTGGCTGTATCCGATTGCGTCACCAACTTCTCAGCCGTAGAGAAGTTTATCCCCAGCAGAGTCGCCATCGTGTTTGCCATTGATTGTAAAAGTACAGAACAATTTATATAGGAGGACTGAACTTAGACTCACAATACAAACTCGCTCGTACAAAGAAAGCCTAGGGACGAAAACCTACGTACAGCAATCTAAGTACAATTGTTTATTTTTTATTCTGGGGGGTGACGATAAAGGCTCGGGAATGCGACGGTAGCTCTGCCTTACTCCTTGGACGATCGGACGTAGCCTTGGCTCTGACAAAGAAATGCTCTCATTTTTCTATTTATATGTACTCCTCTGGGTATCTCTCTCTATATGCGGTTGTCTCGCCCTGTCCTTTTTTTTGTAAGGGAATAACACCTTGCTATT
Organism: Iris pallida; assembly: GCA_029216955.1. Lineage (NCBI taxonomy): Eukaryota > Viridiplantae > Streptophyta > Magnoliopsida > Asparagales > Iridaceae > Iris > Iris pallida. The sequence goes on along the minus strand of JANAVB010016197.1, from coordinate 54,385,713 downwards.
TAGAGGAGTGGGGGTGATCCTTAGGGTTTGCAATGATTACCCATTTTGAAAAGTCGGCGGCTTAAGAGTTATCAATCTGGACCGTTCATCTTGAATATAGTAAATTTGAGCAATTAATGTGATTGCATCAAATCTCTGTAGGCGATAAATGTTGATTGCCATGAATATTCGTGATTTGTGATAGCCTGCCACGAGTCCAATTTGCTTGATTTGATTTGATCTGGACAATTATGACGATCGCAACGAATCTAAATTGTTAGGATTTATTAGCATCCATAATTCCAGGAAAGATAAGACTGCCACGTGTCTCAATTGTCATGAAGAGCGCCATGTGTATCAATTGGACCGTCCTGGCAGAGCCGCATATAGGTGGTCCTCTCAGCCGCATGAAGCAAGCAGCCGTATGAGGATGGGCAGCCGCATGAGGATGGGCAGCCGTATGGGGATGGGCAGCCGCATGGGGATAGGCAACCACATACAGATAGACAGCCACATGCAGATGGACAGCCGTATGCAGGATGCAGCCGCATGAAGTGGAGGCCGCATGAAGTCGGCGGCCGCATGAAGTGGGCGATCGCATAAATGCAGCAGCTGTATGAAGTGACCTCGGGACTTGGAGTATCTTGCCAGCTGTAAGAAGATTTTCTCCTCTTTCCTAGGAACACACCATCATGTCAGCGTCATTATTACGTCTTTATGTCAGAGCTGTCAGAGCTATCATTTGTCAAAGCAGCCGTCAGGGCATTAAATGCAAAAGAATGTAGAGAAGAATTGTTGAAGGCCACGTGACTTCTTTCTGGGCCACATTAAACTATCCGAGCCACATGGACCCTTGAGCCGCATGGACTCCTAAGCCGCATAGGGATCCTGAGCCGCATGGGGATCTTTCGGTCGGAGCCGCATAGGCCTTTCTTTATTCTTTTCCATGCTTCTACAGAGACCAAGTTCAAAAACCAACGTTCACATAACGTTCACCTTGGCCGAACACTGGTCGAACTCTGGCCGAGTTCTGTCAGGGTTGGTCAGGAATATTTTAAGAAAATAATTTTGGGGCTTTTTGAAATCCTTCAGAAACTCCTGTAAATAAAATATATTTTTTAAAAAATAAGTCAATTTTGAAAACGATTTTGGATAGCCTATTTGCCAGTACGACTCGGTGTACAATGTATTCCTAGACTCAATAAAAATAAAAATTATATTACATAAGGAAATACAGTCTCGAGTGGCAAACATAGCTTAGGTCGTAAACTGAGTAGATATCAAATCTTGATCAGTATCGAAAACGTCTTGAGTAAACATCTGAGTTGTTCCGTATATCGAGACAGAGTTTGATCTATTACTAAAATTAGGTTTGACCATGACCAATGGGCCAATAATCTCCTTCTTTTTGATAATTGACAAACCTTGACTGGTATAACATCTTTGGTCTTTTTCAAAACAAAATGTACTGATATAATATACCAAAAAAATGTTCATGTAGATTGTTCATATCCTGTATTCTTATAGATCGAAGATATTAGATCTTATTTCTCCCCCGTTATCACTTAACCAAATAATTACAAAAAAGAAAGCTTCCCCACAATATATGCATAAGTAACAATCAGTAAAAAAACACAAAAATATGGATATATAAAAAAATGTATCACATGCATGGTATAAATGTCACAGACATTAAAGAAAATATGATAAACAGAAGAAAAAAAATTTATAGGCAGTTTAAATGGAAGCATAATAAAAGATAATGCTACAAGAAATGCTAAACTGAATATAATATGCTGAAGAAAACAAATAACATGTCCATCAGACAAAAAAGTCACAATAGAAAAATAAGAGTACTGATACTAGCTTGGAATGTCAGAGCATTTTCAAGTAAACAAAGACAATAGCATCAGTCTTAAAAGTACGACAAATCACATATCATCCTCATCGTCATCATCATCTTCTGCAGTGCCAGCATGTCCACTATTTGTAAGTACATATAATCACCATAAAGAATTGTATCCCTATAATTGAAGATACCCATTTTTAAGTACATATAATATAACTTCTACCTATATATAATGCACAAAATATCTAACTGTGGATAATCATTTTAACAGTAAAAGTAATCTACAAGATTAATATTTCATGCACCACCTTAATCTATATACCATTTACTTTACATTACAAAATAATACAGGTATAAAAATAAAGGGTTATTAGTTAGTTACCTATTATATAGCGTAATCCGATGATGTTGTGTCACTCCCATTTTTCGTTATACTTATTTTTTTAGTATACGTGTGCAGATTTCTGACATTTCTCAGGTGACCTGTATTTTGACTTGTCTTGCTTAGCCTTATCTTGGTTTAATCTTGACTTGGTTTAATTTGGTTTGGTTGAACTTGGCATGGCTTGTCTTGGTTTGAGTTAGTTCATCATGAATGAGCTTTTTATTTAAACCAACTACTCTCTCTCCTCCATTATTACCATTTACTTCTTCATCTTCTTCTTCATTTACTCTTCCACCAAATCCTAGGCAAGTACAACTTGCTTCATGATGGATCTCAAATTTTATTGTTCCATTGTCTTTCTTGCTTGATTCTAAGCCTCTTTAGAACTTGGAATTTTTTGTTTTGATGTTTAATCTAAGTTTGTAGTTTTTTTGGTTTTTCTTGGTTTTTATCTCTTAAACTTTGTTATTTCTAAAATCTAAGGGTTCCACATTGTGGGGAATTTCATTCTACCCAATTTTGGCTTTTGAACCGCTTGATTTTGACTTATTTTGTAGAAATTATGACATTTTTTTATTCATGGGTTCCTACACATCTTCGGTGCTGCTGGGACGATGAACAGTATCGTGCGTGCGATTCGTTTGCCGATTGCCCGTGCGATGTGCTCTCGTGCCCCGTGCGTCGTCCATCCACGCATTTTGCATTTCGCGCCTGTGCGCCTGTGCGATTCGTTTGCTGCATGCTTATATGTCGTGCTCTCATACCCCGCGTGTCGTGCATCTACGCATTGCACATTTTGCCCCTTGTGCTTGAGCGATTCATTTGTCGCGTGCCTGTGTGCCGTGCTAACACCCCCCGCGCGCCATGTAACGCACACTGCGCATTTTGTATACCGTGTGCCTGTGCGATCCATTTGTCGTATGCCTATGTACCGTACTATCGTACCCCGTGTGGCGTGCATCCACGCCTTGTGCGTTTTCCGGCCGCGTGCCTACGTACCATGCTCTCGTTCCCCATACACCGTGAATCCATGCGTTGCCCATTTCGTGTACCGCACGCCTACGCGACTCGTTTGTCGTGCACCTGCGCGTCGTGCTTTCGCGCCCGTGCGTCATGGCCAATTTGGTCCACGAGCGCTGCAAATTTCACGCACTGCACACCTGCGCTATTTGTTTGTTGTGCGCCTACGTACCTTGCTCTCGCCTTCCACGCGCCGTGGACAGTTTTGTCCGCGCGCGCACGAATGCCTATTTTTGCCTGTTTAAGCCATTTATTAGCTGAAATCTTGTAAAGTTCAAAACATGAAAGTTGTAGATCTTCGTCTTAGCTTCAAGAATATTTTTGTTTAACCTTAACTGGAGTTCATATCGACTTATAGTTTCAATCACAATTTTTGATATTCTTTGCATGTTTTCTATACTTGGCCTAAATTACGACGATTCGACTTGATAAACTTGAACTTAAACTTGAACATAATAACATGATCCCGTATTGATAATCTTGATAGTGGCCCATCGAGGTGCACTCCTGACAATACTCCTGACAAGTGATAAGTAAACCTGACAGGACATATGTAACCTTGATCGCTGTTACGACAGCCAATCTTGACTTGCTAAGTGGAACTCTTGTCTTGACTCCGTGGTTGATTTTTCTGATTATGCATGTACAAGCTATATGTCTTGTCTTACATCATATCTTGGACATGGATTCCTGATTATCACGGTCAGGAATTCATAATAAATCTGGCTCGGTTAACGATTAGATTGATCAAATAGTTCATATAGAGAGATTTTCCAGTTACAAGCTATTACGTTTTCCTGGCCACACCTGTAGACTTGTAGCCTACCGTCGAGTAGGGCACATTTCCAGCACACTGTCATGTGTTGCACTCTAAGTCACCTAATAATCATCTTAATTCTTGATAAACTCTTGTAACCTGGGCTGGATAACCTGGGTAGTCTGTAGGGCTTGTGACTGATGGAACATCTCAACTGCATCTTGTTAGTAACTAGGCCTGTGATTACCCTAGTTAGATAATGATAGCAAGCCGTAGGACTTGATTTGTCGTGCCTGAATGATTATCTCATGTTTTCTTAATGCAAGCTAGTATGTTCTTTAAAGCACGTCTTATGCCATTTAATTATGTTCATTTATCAGTTCTTCTATAATTTTATGCTGATTTTAGTTCCTAAGTGGAGCCTCCCTTATGGCACTTGCTTTTTCTAGGTTCTGACCAAGCTGGTTTTGTGTGGCCAGATTTCGGAGTAGCACCCGAGGATCTATCTGTCTTACAGCCAGATGGTGAACACTAGAAGTAACCGTGGCAATGAGTGGGTTTCTTATTTTGCTCTTCCACTCTACTATAAATTATTCTTTTGAGGCGTTTAGCCGTCGAGCAAGTGTTATCTCGTGTTGGAAACTTTAATTTATGTCTGCCTAAAGGCTGTTACAAGATTGGCAAATCCTACTGTTGATCATGTATGACTTAACTCTTACTAGTCTTCGTATTTTTTATCAATAGCTTCATCATCATCTGAATATGTAACGTTTGGGACGCCTTACCTTATATGTCTGATGATCTAACATCTTGTAACATTTATTTGCTTGCTTGAGATTGAGACACTAGGCTTGTTCTTGACCATAAAAGACTGATGGTTTGTAGATAAACCCTCATGCATTTAGACAGCCATGACCGTATTGCGAGGTGGGTTGTACTTCAATATACGTAGCTGGCTATGTCTGTCCCTCGCTCTCCAGTATTCTGGTTCTGGGACATGACATGGCTTAAGTGGTGGCCAATGCATGTCTTGTAAATCAAGATGCGTGAGGGTTTTACTAAATAGATATCCCAATCAGCATTTGGCCTTGATCAATACTCTTACTTTCTAATCTTCTTGAATCTTGACCTGATAAGGTACTTTATTCTTGATCTATCTTGGTCCTTCCTTATTGCTCCCTATGTCATTTTCTTTAGTTGTATTGTTCCAGGTCCTACCTATCAGCTGGGTGGAGCACCAAACCAGCAGCTACCTGGGGACCAAACCCAGAACTCAGGGGAAACATCTCGGGTCGTGCCTTCTGGGGAACAAGAGTCGCCATTTCAGCCAGCCCAGCCTACAGATCCTGACAATCGAGCCCTAATGGGACTCATCCAGGATTTACTTGCGTTGTAAGATTATCGAGGTGATACTTTGCAGCAGACCGTACAAGCAGCTATGGACAGAGTTGGTTATCAAGGAAACAATGCAACCAACAGCTTCAAGCGCCTGAACCCTCCTTTCTTTGACGGCAGTGAAGATGTTATTACTGTTGACGCGTGGCTTCAGGATATAAAGGTTATTATGGAGGCAGCTCAAATTCTGGAGAAAGAGAAGGTGGTTGTCAAGCCCCGATCCTGGAGGATCGAAAACTAGCCACTAGGCATGATGTCGTACATGTTTAGATTGTACTTATACAAGACAAAACCATTACAGTTCCTAGTATTTCTCAGAAGACAACGACAGCTCAGCAAAACCAAGTAGATAAATTGAAGTCACACAAGATATAATGAAATATGTTTCTTTATTGATAATATCAAAGATTATAAGACTTGCAGCTGAACACAGAATTTATATCAGACTATAGGACTCTTGAATAGCCAACTAAATATACACTTACCATTTTGGCTTTACAACCGAACATGCCGACTTTGCTTACAATCTCACTAGTTCATATGAGTTACATTGTTCCATACATTCTGTCTCGTATAGCAGAAAACGTCATCTTGTAAGAAGAGCTTCTGCGCACCCATCCGAATCATCGATGCCAAGCATCAATCAAATGTTTTCCCCCTTGCACGAGCACCTGTAGTATTGTCTACAACATGGGTCAGTACATCGTCAATGTATTGGCGAGCAGTGCTTCCGCAACTCACCTATGAAGACAACAGTAAGTAATCATGTTATAGAACATTATTAAAAGTGGTCTTTCTCGTTGCCCTAAGGTCAATTAGTAGTTCGTATCCGACATAAGTAAAGCATGCATATATTTCTTATCCAGCATAATATAAGCATGCAGTTATCGCACTTAGTGATTCTTACATACGGTCGAATAGCCATCCCTGTATATTTATAATACATATATTTCCTGCATAAGATATTGTTAGGAATAATATCATAATTCATTATATTTTTCACCGTTCAGGTGATACTTACCAACAGCCGACATCCTTTCCTGTAATTGAGTAATAACTTACTCTTCCTGCATAAGACATCATTAGCACTGGACCTATCTATATGAAGGTCATCTTCCAGGTATAACGGTGCCCCTTGAAGTGCGGGTTGCTAGCCCCACTGAAGGTCTCATATACCGATGCCAGTACGTCGACACTAATCCTTGTTCCCCCTAGGATGAACCGGGTCCATGGCCTCGGATTACCGTTCAAGGAACGACCTCGTCGACAAGTTGTCCATGACCATACAAATATATGTAACTTATCTATGAAGAAACATATAATGCATGATAAGAAAATCTAAGTAATTCAACTACCATTCTCATTCATATTACCATCTAAAGTTACGTGTAGGCAACTCTAGAGGGGTTGAATATAGTTTGTATCAAAAATAACCAATAAAAATTAACTTTATGCCAGTCCAGAAGCAACTACCAATAGATTGGTTTGGTTTGGTTCAGAGATTGTTTTGTTTTGTATGGTGGAGATTGGAGAAGTAAGTCTAGGGTTGAGATAACTCAGTGCGACTCAACGTACATGTTCCTAGACTCAATAAATTAAAAAATTACAGACTGAGTACAAGTACATTCGCAATGTAACAGCTTTGTCGATGACGTCTGTCTTGAACTTGTTACGTTATGTCTTGAACGTGATGTGTCGTATTGGATCATATCAGATATCATTTTTTTTAATTCTCTAAACTAGGTTGACTGTGATCCATTTTGGGTCAACAATATCCCCCATTTTGATCATTGACAAAATAATATTTGTATGTCACAACATTCATACCTAGACACATGTTGAATGGAGTAAAATAATTTTCACGTATAAAGTTGTTCCCCTGCAAATAGATATGTCGGCTTTCCCATAAATAGATATTTTTGTTTTCATCCTGAAACAAAGTTCTTGTCCAAACACATCACAAGATCACATCAAATATCTATTATTCTCCCCCTTTGTCACTTAGCAAAATATAGCATAGCTCCCCCATAATGGGAGAAAAGGTAGACATAGTGAAGAGAGCAAGCACACATCTTTAACCATAACCAAACGTTTAATAGAGACCACTAGCCATTTTTATAATCCATCATGAGAAACTTGCAGTCATATATATCAAATAAAATAAGAAGAAAAATATAACTAGAGTGCATCAAATGAAACTATAAAGCAGAAACATAACTAAGGTGCATCAGCAGCATCATAAGGTAGTAGACCACAGCCATCATGGAGCAGATAGTCTAAAATTGGAAATAGTAGATTTTATTGGCTATAAAATAAGTAGAACATGGGACAGACTTGTGAATCATTATTCAGTACATGTGAATCATCTCAGGTTAGCTGTAGGGGTCAGTTCTTCAGCTAGCGGTAGTCCGAAGACAATTGGCACCATGTCGCTTAGGCTTTTACGCCTGGTTGACAGAAGGACTCTTTCAGCTTGTACCCAAAATAATGCAACATATATTAATTTGATTTAATAAGTATTTGCACAGGTAAGGCTTACGGTATGACATTTTCATCCAAGATCCCCAATTCTCGACGAAGAAAGTTAAAATGCTCTTCGGCAAGTGGTTTAGTGAAAAAAGTCTGCTAGCTGATTATCAATGTCAATAAAGTCTAGACTAATAGTGCCTTAAAATTGATGATCTCTAAGAAAATGGTGTCGTATCTCTATGTGCTTAGTGCATGAATGACATACTGGGTTCTTGGTCAGGTTAATAGTACTAATATTATCACAGAATATAGGAATGTGCTGAAAGATAAATTATAGTCTGCTAGGGTTTGCTTCATCCACAAAATCTGAGCACAACAACGTCCTACAGCTATGTATTCAGCTTCTGTTGTAGATAGTACGACAGAGTTTTGCTTCTTGCTAAACCATGAGACTAAAGTTTTTCCTAATAAATGACACGTATCGTTGGTACTTTTACGGTCGACTTTGCATCCAGTAAAATCAGTATCCGAATAACTGAGTAGGTCAAAGGATGTGGTTTTGAGATACCACAAGCCCATTGTAACAGTGTCGTTAAGGTATCAAAATATATGCTTAACTGCGGTCATGTGTGGTTCCTTAGGGTTGGCTTGATATCGAGCGCATAGGCAAACACTAAATATTATATCAGGCGACTAGCAGTTAAATAGAGTAGACTACCAGTCATACCTCGATACTTACGTTGGTCGACTGGTTTGCCGCTATCATTAGGTTCGAGTTTAGTTGTAGTAGCCATCGAAGTACTGATTGGTTTGATGTTGTCAAGATCAAATTTCCTTAGCATGTCCTTTGTATACTTTGATTGACTGATGAAGACTCTTTGTGAGTTTTGTTTGACTTACAATCCAAGGTAGTAGTCAAGCTCCCCCATCATGCTCATCTCGAACTCATTCTGTATGCACTTGGCAAATTCTTGGCATAAAAACTCATTAGTAGACCCAAAGATGATATCATCCACATAAATTTATACCAATAGAATGGTATCATCAGTTAATTTTATAAAGAGTGTCGTGTCAATCTTCCCTTTTGAAAAGCCATTTTAAAGTAAGAAAGTGCATAGGCGTTCATACCAAGCTCGAGGGGCTTTTTTGAGGCCGTAAAAAGCTTTCTTAAGCTTGAAAACATGATCAGAAAACTTATAGTTTTCAAAACCACGTGGTTGCTTCACGAAAACTTCATCTTTAATAAAAAAACTATTTAGAAAAGCACTTTTAACATCCATTTGAAAGAGTTTGAAATTTTAAAAATTTGCAAAGGCACAAAGCATGCTGATTGATTCAATTCGTGCAACACGAGCATACGTCTCATCGTAGTCGATACCTTTGTAGCCTTCCTTCCCAGAATTTTTGAAATATATTTTTTGATTTAAATAATAATTTTAGAATTTTTTTATAAATAATTATTTAGTTAATTATTATGATAGAGGGCTTTAACCATAGTTGAGTTTTGCAGTACTAGACGACTAGGATTTGTGGCACGGGAGATGTAGCAGTGTGCCTTGACTGGTGTACTAGTCATGCCCGGGGAAACCTAGCAATAGGGATGTCCTAACAAGGAAAACCAGGCCAAGTTGTGACATGACTATTATAAATAGTTAATTAATTATTATTATTATATTATTTGACGTTGAGTGACCCGGTTGAACCAAATTGGCCAGGCTGGACCCAAACCAAGCCCAAGCCCAGGTAGTCATGTAGGGCATCCCAAGACGACCGTGTAGACATGTATTGGGTGGTAGTATTTTAATTTAGTAACCTAGTAGACGTTTTCCCAAATTGTGGTTAAATATCTATATTATGAGTTCTTAGTATTAAATAATATTTTATTAATATCATAGTAAATAATTTCCTTAATAAATACGTTGGATTTTGGAATTTGTCTAGATTATATATGCAGGTGTATATATATAGAAATATATTGGCAGTACATGAAAATAGGCTTTTATACGTATATATATCAAACAATATTATTTTGTATAAAATGTTGTGTATATTATTTTATTGTATTCATGGTAAATATATATAAGTATGTATGTATAAATATATGAATATATATATACGGATGTGTATATACGGATGTGTATATATGTATATAAAATATATTATATATGTATTGATATATATAAATGTATGTGTATATATATATTATAAATATATATGTACTTGTGTGCGTGTATAAGATATATGTATATAAAATATATTATATATGTATTGATATATATAAATAAATACGTATGTATAGGAGTATATATACGTGTATGTATATGTATGTATGTATATATATATATATATATATATATATATATATATATATATATATATATTAGCTTTGGATAAAACAAACTAAAACCAACCCAACTCCCCAGCCCAACAGGCCCATAGGCTGAGCCAGGCCGAGCAAACCTGCACAGCCTATGCTAAACCAAGCTGGACACTCAGCAAAGTAATCCCGAGCTCTAAACAGAGCAAACCCGAGCCCCGTTCATAAACGGTATATATACGTAAGTATCGAGAGTTCGCAGGAGAAAACAAACACCTAAACCGTAAAACCTTCGACGCGCCACCCTTTCCCATCCTCTGGGCGGCCACCCGCCGCCGTCGTCGCCGTCGCGCGCGGCCGGAGGCGGCCAGGAAGCCCTCGCATGCGCAGGCTTAGTAGAGCAAGTGCAGCAGTAGCGATTGATGGAGCCCACTTCACGTCGACTTCCCCGCCACCACGCTTCATCATTTTTTGATCCAATTGCACAGGTACGTAGTCAACCTATACACCTCCACACCCTGTTAATTAGGCTAGGGAAGAATCGAACAGAACTTGTGGGATTGATTCGAAAAAAACCTGACAATCAATGTCCAAAAACAGGACAAGATGACAGCTAACACCCTGTATTGGAAGAGTAATCCCGAGCCAAAACTGTCAAAACCCTGAAAACTAATTTGTACCAGTCGAAGCCCACATATAGGGGATCGAAACCCTTGTGATAGATTGATTTTTTATTTAGTTTACAGAGAGTTATTCAACTCTGAAGTTGACCGAAAACTTGATTTCAAAACAGTAGAAAACTTAAAAAACTCATCCACATGACGTGCGTCCCGTCATTCCGGGCAACGTGGTCGCGAACCGAAAGCATCAAAAGGTGCATAACGACTTCGTGGTCATGTGGGCTTTGACGGAATTCAAATTGGTCGCGTGTGCACGACGAATTTGATGCGTATCCGTCGAAATTCATCGTATCATGCACTTTGCAGACTTCTCAATTACTCTGTGCACGCTCGTCAGATCGAGACGAAACTTGCGCCAGTAGGACCGTATCATTTTTTTAGTCCTGTACGCCAAGTTTGGTCCAATTCTGAGACAGTTGGTAAAATCGCCGTTTTGCGGGCCCCACGGTCCCACTCAACGTGCAATTTTGTGCACGGCCCGCCGGAATTCAACTTTGGACATACGGTTGAGTTCGTATCGGAAAACCGAATCCGTAGACATGAAGTTTGACGACTTTAGAGACCATTGACTCTTGCACGCTTTTCGGTGCAAAGCGGGTCCAACGGCGGACATCGTTTTTGCCCAAAATTACCGTTTTGCCCCTGTGTCCAAAATTGGACTTAAGGATAGGCAATCCTAGCTAATTTGACTATTCTGAGAATGTTGGCGATATTTATTTCAACTTTCGGAGACAGTTGTGATGACTTGGACTGTACGACTCACTAGTTGACTATATTTTGTGGGATCTGCGTGCAACCTCCATGCAAGTATACCTTGCCTCCCTCTACAGTTTATTTATATGCATATTTCTATTATTATATAGTTTTACTATTGGTTATTTACATGTGATTCGTATATCGTGTAACGCTCCAGTCCCAAAATACGTAGGACTAGGAACGTAGTCATGCCAGCTGTATTCATACGAAGTATACTCCAATATATGGAAGCCTCGTATGAATACATAAGCTGTAAAATGTATTAGAACCATAACTAATCTCATCCACACAAAATAAAGGAATAAAAGATATCATATAAAGATAATGATTTTTGTCTTGATACAATATGTTGGGCGGAGACAAATCCACTACCAACAAAATAAGGAAAAGTACATAGGAAATGAAATGAGTGGCGAGCGAAGCGAAGACGATCCAAGCGCAATCATCCTCAAAAAATAGAGATGGTCACGGCTAGAGCTAAAGTACCTGCGAAAGACAATAGCACACACCTGGAGAGATAACCAGGTCCTCAGAGGGATGTAACAAGACACATAATAGCATGCCATATAAACTGAATAAATATTGCTCAAATAAATAAGTAAATCGAATTATAACATGTTCCAATACGCACCTACTGAACGAGCGTACCATCCCCCCAACCAAACAAGGACAGGAGATGGTAAACTAATTTACGGTAACGTATCTTCCCATGCTATGAATCCAATATGGTATCCGGACCCCAACAAGGTTCAATACCTTCTCATCGAAGTAGTAAGTCACACCTACAACCAAACAAGGACAAGATGTGACGAACTAATTCGCGACAAGTTATTGTTCTAAGCCACGATCAGATTCAAGTACCCAAACCAAAAGTACTCGTACCTAACGGATAGGGTAGCCTACCGTTCTAAGTGAAATGTAGTTAAGAACAATCCTTCCTACGCATGGGCCCTGGCTAAATAGGATCGGCGTAGTCCCCCTTGGGCACCAGCGGCCCCATCAGTAATCATGGGTCATCAACCCCGTATCTCCAGCAGAGAGTCTGGGTCACAAGGGAAGTGCATCGAAGCCCATACGCTAAGGAATTGTCCTCCCCGCCCAATGCCTACTGTGTTGTATCCACAACACAAAACTACTATAACCGCTAAGTCAAACTAGCATACAATTTCTATTAGCGGTTATTCCTATCGCACGGCTTGTACGTACTGGTGGCCAGCCAATCACACACTTCCGTGTTCTACATGCGACACATAACTTCGTGTTACCACATGTCAAGGCCAATGAATGCAACACACATGGAGGTCCCTTAAATCTAGGTTTAATTTATAAGAAAATAATATACAGCAGGAAATATAAAAGAACAGTAAGTTCTAACAGGTTATGCCATGTATCACAGTTTATTTTGCATAAAGAAAATAAATAATGCATGAAATATGAGCTAAAATAATTAAACAGCAAATTGCAAGGTGTCTTGCCTGGTTGGACGCCCGGTGTGCTGCGATAATCATGGTGGCATGAGCTGCGACTTTGGTGCAACAACTGGACGATGTGACCTCTGATAGCGGCACGGATCGTGTCATTGAGTCCGGAAGGGTCAAATTTTTTAGGGTGGACATAAGGTAGGCTTGAATTTGAGATATTATAGGAATAATAGGATTGGTCTTGGTTAGAAGGAAAAAGCAAAGATAAATGATAAATAATATAGGTACAACTATTTGGAAACACTTATAATATTTGAAAACTATATTTTTTTTATTAAAAATAATATTTATGGAAAAAGGACGTACAGTCAAGGAAATCATTTTTGGCTAAAACTCTAAGTTCGTCGAAAAATAGAATCGATAGAAACTATATTTTAATAGTAACTATAATAATTTAGATATTTATTTTAAAAGTAACTAAGAAATTAGTTTAATATTAGGAACCATATTCATACTGCCAAAATAGTTCAATGATATAGAAATTGATGGAGGATTTTAAAGCCACAGTTATGTGGGCTAAGTCAAAAATAATATTTATATATTTTACAAGAAAATTTTGAAAGAATTGGTCATTCATGATAAAATACCACAAAATCTATTACTAGTAATAATGATAATAATAATAATAAGAAGAAGAAGAAGAATTGTTAATAATAATTATAATAATAATAATTATTATAATATAATAAAATCAATATAACTGAAATTAAAAAAAATAATAATAATATTAACAGTTGAGAAGAAAAAAATATTTAATAAACGAGAAAAAAAAAAATATCAAACAGCATCCCCTTTCCCATTAAGAAAGAGGAGAGAGAGTGACAGAAGAAGGAGAAAAGAAAAATAAAGGGAAGATCGTGAGGGGGAGACGAGCGGTGCTGCGCCGGCGGCAAGGGGCGGCAAGCGGCGCTCGAGGGTGGAGAAGGCGGATGCTGTGGCGCCTGCGGAGGAGGTGGACGCGCCACAGCACTGCGAACGGGAGGCGGCTGACGGAGGAGTAGGTCACGGCGGAAAGGGGCTTGCTCCTGGCGGCGAGAGGGTTTGGCGGAGCGGCGTGCGGGCGGCGCGCTCGCGCCGGCGCGGCGGAACGGGCGAGAGGGGTTCGGTGAGGGGCTGCACGGATGGAGGTGGACGGCGAAGAGAAGTCAGAGGAGGAGGCTACGGGCGGAGATGAGGCGGCGAACGGCTAGAGACCAGGCGGCCGTGGCTCGCCGTCCACCGGCGGAGGTGAGTACGGTGGTGTTGCTTTTTAATTTCTAGGGTTTCTTTTGGGGTTTTGGTGGTGTCACCGGCCGGCGAGGGCCGTGGTGGGGAATGTGGCTGCCATGGTGGCCACGGCGGTGACGGTGATGATAATGGTGGTGGTGGTTTGGGCTGACGGTCGGGAGAAGGGCTGATGCCGCGGTGGTGCGACAATCGGACGCGGCCGTGGTTTGGGGGTCGAGCTGTTTGGCATGGTGGTGGCAGTGTGTGTGGTGGCGGCGTAAGGCTGCGAGAGTGGTATTGGTGATGGCCTTAGCTGGTGGTGATGGTGGATCTGGGGTCTGACTCGGGAAGCCGGGGAAGGGCAGGAGGCGGAGGTCGGGAAAGGAGAAGGTGTCGGGTGGTTGTGGCGGTCGTTGGACTGTCGGCGTTGGTCGGGGCGTTGGTCGGGATGATGGGGGTTCGGCCAGGAGGGGGTTGGACATGTGTAGAATAGGTTTAGACTAGGAATTAATTTTGTCGGGGGTGTCCGACACGGAAGAGATGAAAATGTACATGCAAAATAATGGAATAAGATTTATGGTCGGAAGTGGACACAGACATGAGGCACGCACCATTGGTTTGTGAAATTTGTGGAGGAATAATATGGATGATAAAAATATTGGAGGAGTACCTGCCTATTTATAGGATGTGGGAATTCCCAATTAGATAAAGATTAGAATTATTTAAACCCAAATTAGATAAATTAATCTATTAAATTAAAACAATCAAAACCAAATACAAATCCAAATCCAAATTTAAATCAAATAAATTTTAGTTTAAAATCGAATAGGATAAGTCAAATTTCAAATATCAACTATTTAAATAAATCCATAAATTCAAATCAAGATTTAAAGCCCCACAATAATTTCGAAATATATTTTCCAAAAATACTAATAATAATAATTTCAAAAATTACATTAATATTTATTTTAATAATAAAATATCAATATTTATTTAATTCAAAATTAAATCAATAAATCAAATCTATTCGAATTTAATTTCAAATTAAATCTAGATAACCTAGACTCAATTTAGGTATAAATTCTATCTTTAAACTATTAAATTAAATCCATGAAAATCAAATCGAGATTTAAAATGGCCACAATAACTTCCAAATATATTTTTTCAAAATACCAATAATAATAATTTCGAAAATAATAAATATTTTTAAATATCTTTTCGAATAATAAAATATTAATATTAATAATTTCAAAAATAAGAAAAATATATAAATTTAATTAAATGTAACTCATATGCAAGGAATATAAAATAGTTTTCCAAATTATTACTAATAAATAGATAAATAAAAAGGTAATAAGATTTTGGTCATCTCAATACACAACTTTAAGCAAAATACAAGTATAAATAATCATATTTATTATTTGAACTATAAATATAGAAAAAATATTTTTAAAAATATGTACGCTCGCACATATTCGTACTCGACGAGCAACTACGAAAATAAATTTCGTGCACGACGTATAATACGACTACGCGACGTACAATACAAAATTTTTTTAAAATCAGAACCAAATTTAATAATAAAAAAATTAGTAGAAAATTTAGGGGTTTTACATATCGTGCTTGCTAGTATAGATATAGTCTATGTACTTGGTTAGCCTTGTAGTTCGTATTGGATTGGTTCTCTCGTGTATCGTGATTGGGTCGTGTCGTGTCTTCATCTGTATCTTGACTGAGTCGTGTCTGCAAGTATATGTGAGTGAACTGTTATTCCTTATTTTTTCCACAACCTGCGAGTCCACACACGGGGCGAGGGTTGCCTTTGCACCTGCGAGTCCACATATGGGGCAAGGGTGATTTGTTTTGAAACAACCCGCGAGTCCACAATCGGGGCGAGGGTTGTCCTTTGCACCTACGTATCCACAATCGGGGCGAGGGTGACTTGTCTTGAAACTGACCTGCAAGTCCACAATCGGGGCGAGGGTTGGTATCCATTGATCTACCAGCAGTTCATTTATGCATACTTGATCCCGTATCCGAGTTCATAGTTTCCTGTCAGTAGCCACTTGTCAGTCTCATGTCTGGTCCCTGTTTACACCCTGTTTATACTATTACATGATTAAACTGTTAGATATGCATGTTTTATGTATCTTGCTAGTCCTTTGAGGACCTGATGATCTCTTCAGGTTTAACGACTACATGGAGTTAGTTAGCAGAGCAGGATGGTAGAGGATTGCGATATATGATACAGGTATTTACTTGTGAAATTCTTTATTATTCTTTCGTGCTTTATATTCAGTACCATGATATACTTTGCTTATTTATAGACTCATATCTTTCTCGGAGTCTAATCGAACAATATGCTAATGGACTGCAGACCATGACCCATAATTGTTCATTCTTGCTTTATATGATTCTTGTGGATTAAGATATAGTTTAGATTAGACATGATACCTATGACCTTGACAGCTTATACGTACTCGAGTCGGGCTGGAGTCCGTTCGATACGTAGCTGGGTTGCTCACGAGCTCGCGTCCGAAAAGCGGGTGCGGGTCGTGACAAGTTTTTGTGGTGGCCCATGGAGGTCAGAGCATATCGTATCGGTTACGTAACTGTACTGATACGAGCCTGCGACCTTGACTAGACCTTAGAAATCTCAATCCACACTGCCTTGAAAATTCTTCTAGAAATTCTCTACGTCTTTAAAAACTCTATATTTTCTCTCGATTATACTTCCTTGCTTCCTGTGCCATTGATTCTCGTCCCTTTTATTTCGAGGTGACGAATGATCGTGCTCTCTATGATTTATCAAAAATTCTTAATTTATAGTATAATATTGCTTGACTATTGAATATTTGGTTGTCTGATAGATATGTGGGGATTGTAGAAGCCATATGTCTTAGATATCTAAGGATAATGACTCTAGCGACTTGAAGGAAGGTTATAAGTTTTAGTGACATACCTTTGAGGGAGTAGTATGACCAAAGGTGGGTAGTAGTCCTCAAGTATTCGAGGTTACACAAAATATTTTTGAGGAATTAAATTGAGGAGATTAAAATTTGAGTAGATTAAGATAATAGTAGATTTTAAATTTTAGGGGATAGTCATGAAATAAAACTTCGAGGACGAAATTATTTTTAAGGTGGGTAGATTTGTAGCCTCCCTTCCCGAAATTTTTGAAATATATTTTTTGATTTAAATAATGATTTTAGAATTTTTTTATAAATAATTATTTAGTTAATTATTACGGTAGAGGACATTAACCATAGTTGAGTTTTGAAGTACTAGACGACTAGGATTTGTGGCACGGGAGATGTAGCAGTGTGCCTTGACTGGTGTACTAGTTATGCCCGGGGAAACCTATCCATAGGGATGTCCTAACTAGGAAAACCAGGCCAAGTTATGACATGGCTATTATAAATAGTTAATTATTTATTATTATTATATTATTTGACGTTGAGTGACCCGGTTGAACCAAATTGTCCAGGCTGGACCCAAACCAAACCCAAGCCTAGGTAGTCATGTAGGGCATCCCAAGACGACCGTGTAGACATGCATTGGGTGGTAGTATTTTAATTTAGTAACCTAGTAGACGTTTTCCCATATTGTGGTGAAATATCTATATTATGAGTTCTGAGTATTAAATAATATTTTATTAATATCATAGTAAATAATTTCCTTAATAAATACGTTAGATTTTGGAATTTGTTTAGATTATATATGCAGGTGTATATATATAGAAATATATTCACAGTACATGAAAGTAGGCTTTTATACGTATATATATCAAACAACATTATTTTGTATAAAATGTTGTGTATATTATTTTATTGTATTCATGGTAAATATATATAAGTATGTATGTATAAATATATAAATATATATATATATATGGATGTGTATATATGTATATAAAATATATTATATATGTATTGGTATATATAAATATATGTATATATATATATATATATATTATAAATATATATGTACTTGTGTGCGTGTATAAGATATATGTTTATAAAATATATTATATATGTATTGATATATATATATAAATGCGTATGTATAGAAGTATATATACATGTATATATATGTATATACGTGAACGTATATTTTTTTCTTTTTTTTTACGTATATATATATATATATATATATATATATATATATATATATATATATATTAGCTTTAGATAAAACAAACTAAAACCAACCCAACTACCCAGCCCAACAGGCCCATAGGCTGAGCCAGGCCGAGCAAACCTGCACAGCCTGTGCTAAACCAAGCTGGGCACTCAGCAGAGTAATCCCGAGCTCTAAACAGAGCAAACCCGAGCCCCGTTCATAAACGGTATATATACGTAAGTATCGAGAGTTCGCAGGAGAAAACAAACGCCTAAACCCTAAAACCTTCGACGTGCCACCCTTCCTCAACCTCTGGGCGGCCACCCGCCGCCGTCGCCGCCGCCGCGCGCGGCCGGAGGCGGCCAGGAAGCCCTCGCACGCGCGGGCTGAGTAGAGCACAGTGCAGCAGTAGCGATTGATGGAGCCCACTTTACGTCGACTTCCCCGCCACCATGCTTCGTCGTTTTTTGATCCAATTGCATAGGTATGTAGTCAACCTATACACCTCTACACCCTGTTAATTAGGCTAGGGAAGAATCGAACAGAACTTGTGGGATTGATTCAAAAAAACCCGACAATCAATGTCCAAAAATAGGACAAGATGACAGCTAACACCCTGTGTTGGAAGAGTAATCCCGAGCCAAAACTGTCGAAACCCTGAAAACTAATTCGTAACAGTCGAAGCCCATATATGGGGGATCGAAACCCTTCTGCTAGATTGATTTTTCATTTAGTTTACAGAGAGTTATTCAACTCTGAAGTTGACCGAAAACCTGATTTCAAAACAGTAGAAAAAATGAAAAACTTATCCACACGACGTGCGTCCCGCCATTTCGGGCGACGTGGCCACAAACCGAAAGCATCGAAAGGTGCGTAACGGCTCCGTGGTCGTGTGGGCTTTGACGGAATTCAAATTGGTTGCGTGTGTGCGACAAATTTGATGCGTATCCGTCGAAATTCACCGTATCATACACTTTGCAAACTTCTTAATTACTTTGTGCACGCTCGTCAGATCGAGACGAAACTTACGCCAGCAGGACCGTATCATTTTTCTGGTCCTGTACGCCAAGTTTGTTCCGATTCTGAGACAGTTGGTTAAATTGCTGTTTTGCGGGCCCCACGGTCCCACTCAACGGGCGATTTTGTGCACGGACTGCCGGAATTCAACTTTGGACATACAGTTGGATTCGTATCGAAAAATCAGATCCGTAGATATGTAATTTGACGACTTTAGAGACCATTGACTCTGGCATACTTTTCGGTACAAAGTGGGTCCAACGGCGGACATCGTTTTTGCCTGAAATTACCGTTTTGCCCCTGTGTCCAGAATTTGACTTAAGGACAGGCAATCCTAGCTAATTTGACTATTCTGAGAATTTTGGCGATGTTTGTTTCAGCTTTTGGAGACAGTGTGATGACTTGGACTGTACGACTCACTAGTTGACTATATTTTGTGGGATCTGCGTACAACCTCCAGGCAAGTATACCTTGGCTCCCTCTATAGTTTATTTACATGCATATTTCTATTATTATATAGTTTTACTAGTTGGTTATTTATATGTGATTCGTATATCGTACTTGCTAGTATAGATATAGTTTATGTACATGGTTAGCCTTGTAGTTCGTATTGGATTGGTTCTCTCGTGTATCGTGATTGGGTCATGTCATGTCTTCACCTGTGTCTTGACTGAGTCGTGTCTGCAAGTATATGTGAGTGAACTACTATTCCTTGTTTTTCCCACAACCTGCGAGTCCACACACGGGACGAGGGTTGCCTTTGCACCTGCGGGTCCACATACGGGGCGAGGGTGATTTGTCTTGAAACAACCTACGAGTCCATAATCGGGGCGAGGGTTGTCCTTTGCACCTACGAGTCCACAATCGGGGCGAGGGTTGTGGGCGAGGGTGACTTGTCTTGAAACTGACCTGCGAGTCCACAATCGGGGCGAGGGTTGGTATCCATTGATCTACCAGCAGTTCATTTATACATACTTGATCCCGTATCCGAGTTCATAGTTACTTGTCAGTAGCCACTTGTCAGTCTCATGTCTGGTTCCTGTTTACACCCTGTTTATATTATTACATGATTAAACTGTTAGATAGACATGTTTTATGTATCTTGCTAGTCCTCTGAGGACCTGATGATCTCTTCAGGTTTAGCGACTGCATGGAGTTAGTTAGCAGAGCAGGATGGTAGAGGATTACGATATATGATACAGGTATTTGCTTGTGATATTCTTTATTATCCTTTCGTGCTTTATATTCAGTGCCATGATATACTCTGCTTATTTATAGACTCATACCATTCTCGGAGTCTAATCGAATAATATGTTAATGGGCTGCAGACCATGACCCATAATTGTTCATTCTTGCTTTATATGATTCTTGTGGATTGAGATATAGTTTAAATTAGACATGATATCCATGACCTTGACAGCTTATACGTACTCGAGTCGGGCTGGAGTCCGCTCGATACGTAGCTGGCTTGCTCACGAGCTCGCGTCCGAAAAACGGGTGCGGGTCGTGACAACCTTCCTCTTGGTTGTATCCTTGAGCTACCAGACGTGCTTTGTTACGAGCGACTGAACTGTTCTCATTAACTTTTTTTACGAAAGACCCATTTAGTACCAATGATTGAATGATCAGCAGGTTTAGGAACAAGTTCCCAAACCTGATTTCTTTCGAATTGGTTGAGTTCTTCTTGCATTGCAGATATCTAAAATTCATCAGAAAAAACTTTTAAAACATTTTTGGTTTCTATTTGAGAAATAAATACAGTGCTAGCAATAGAGTCTCTAACAGATGATTGAGTACTCACTCTTTTTGATACCTCACCTATTACCAAGTTTTTTGGATGTGATGGTTTAAAACGAAACTTCTTTGGTAAGCCTTCCAGAGAACTAGTTCCAGGTGTTGTATCCATAGGTGTAGAAGTTGATGATTTGATGTGTATGTCATCATCGTCATCGAGAATAGCAGTTGTACTATTATTCTCATCAGAGGTTACATTAGCAGATTCTTCAACAATCATAGAACGCTTGTTGAACACTCTGTATCCTTTACTCTTAGCAGCATAACCAAGAAAAATATCTTCATCAGCTTTGGCATCAAACTTGCCTAAGTTGTCTTTGGTATTCAGGATAAAACCGCGACAATCGAACATTCAAAAATAAGGAGTAGTTATTGTTCTACCCAACCAAAGTTCATTGGGAGTTTTCTTCGAAATAGGTCGAATCAAAACCCTATTCAAGACATGGCATGCTGTACTTACAACTGCTGCCCAAAAATATTTTGGAAGTGAAAATTGATTCAACACGACTCTAGCCATATCGCCAAGGGTCCTATTCTTTCACTCCACAACACCATCTTATTGGGAATTCTAGGACACAAAAATTCATGATTAAAACCATTTGAATCATAAAACTTTTTGAAATCGGAGTTTTCGAATTCGCCGCCTTGATCACTTCGGATTCGAGTAATCGTGAAGCCTTTTTCGTTTGAACCTTTTTAGCAAAAACTTCAAAAACAGAAATAGTATCACTTTTGTTGAAAGAAAAAAAACAAGTAAATCAAGAAAAGTCATCAACAATCACAAAGGCGTAGAGTTTTCCACCAAGACTAGCGACTCTACTAGGACCGAACAAATCCAATGAAGAAGTTGCAAGGTTCTAGTTGTACTTACAGAGTTGATGGATTTAAACCTGGATTTAGTCGCCTTATTTTTCTCACATTCGGTATATATCGTATCTTTTTTTAATGTGATATCCGGTAGTCCTCTTACTAGCTTCTTGGTTGATAGTCTTGATATGGTATCCATGTTTGCATGTCCAAGATGCATGTGCCATAGTAATCTTTCATCTTTGTGAGCGTGGAGGCATCTTCCTGCATTGTTAGTATCTTTCGAGAGATAAAATATATAGACGTTATCTTCCCTTATCCCTTCAAAAATGATGTCTCCAGTTGATCTATCATATAAATAGCATTTAGTTTTTCTAAAGTTAATATCATATCCATGGTCAGCAAGATGACCAATGCTGATCAAGTTATGCTTTAACTCTGTTACTAAACAGAAATCTTTAATAACGGGAGAGGGAGGATTACCAATAGTATCGTTACCTATGATATAACCTTTCAGATTATTGTCGAAGGATATGTATCCTTTTCTTTTCATCGATAGTGTTACGAGAAGATTTGTATTACTAGAATGTGTCGCGAGCACACACTATCGAGAATACATTTGCTTCTAGAGGATGAAGGAAGGTCCACCTACACCACGAGTAGATGTAACCTTTGGTAACCAAATTCTTGAGGGTCCTGAAAGTTTAGTCTTCGATACCCGTGCATATAGTTTTAAATCAACTAGTCTTCTAATTCTACACTGTGGTGATGTGTTGTCACACCCCAGAACCAGAATCCTGCAAGTGGGGACGGACCAGGCCAGTTACGTAATACCAAAGTACTCCAGTACTCTGAAATAACGTATAAGCTGTCAAGACATATAGGTTACTACTACAAGCCATCAGTCAATCCTAGGTCAAACGATAATAGGTATCTCAATCACAGAAAAATATTTAAAGTGCAAGAAGTATGATCATCGGACATACAATAGTAAAGCATCCCAAACTATATATACATGGATGATCATGAAGCTAGTAATACAAAGTGAAGAACTAGCAAGAGTAATAGTCATACATGATAAGCTCTAGCTATTGTCTAGATTACGCAAATAATGTTTACGCCCATAGGCTATATGTCAAGATCCAAAACACGAGCTAAATACGTGCTCGGAGGCTAAACGCCACAAAGAAATAATGTACATAACTAGTGGGAGTATGACAGAAAATCCACTAAGGTACTCTGGTGCTCCGGGTAGTCACCATCGAGTAGATGGTACGAAAGATCCTTCGGGCTCCTCTATAAGATCTGGCCAAACAAAACCAGTAGGGTCAGATCCCCAAATAGCAAGTACCACAAAGGAAGCCAAACTTATGAACTAAAACCAGTAATAACTAACATAACAACAGATAGAGACATGAATAAGTAAATATGGATTGAGATTCGTGCACTACCAATGCACTTATCCCGAGAATAGAAAAAGACAATAAGCAAAGCTATCTGGAGCATATAGTAAAGAAAGCATGTGAACATGTAAGATAAACTGAACAAGTAAGCATGTTAAGTAGTCGGGTCATATAAGCATGTGAGGTAACTAGGACATATGAGCATGTTAGAACTATATAGAACAAAAATGGATAAGATAACTTAGGAACTATTCTGGGACCCAAGTTACAACCTATAAACCAAACAAGGACCGAGATTGTAACCCTTCTCCTGAACAGCCTAAGGATCATGTATAGAGTGTTAGGACGACAAATGATAAGATCAGCTATTCTGGAACCCAAGTTACAATCCGTAAACCAAACAAGGACCGGGGTTGTAATACTTCCCCTGAACAGAACTTAGTTTCTAATCATTTATCGACAAAAGTAAAGCATAAACAATAATGTACTGAAATAAACATACGGACACTGCCTAAACAAAACTAGGCTGGACTGGACTCTATCCATCAATCACGGCCAAGCAATGAGTGCATCTTTATACATTAGCTAATTGGGGTTATCATAATCCTAATTACTAATATATGCACTTTTGAGAAATCCAATCCATTTACATGCCCTGCAGACTACCCGACTTATCCAAGCCAAAAGAAAATGAAAGTAATGGTGGATACATCGCCCGGGAGACAAATGTATCCAAGTTCTAATAGTGGGTACCTCGCCCAGGAGACAAATGTACGCTATAGACATAGAATAGTGGGTACATCGCCCAGGAGACAAATATACATAGACATATACAAGGAGCAACACTCGACGGTGGGCTGAAAGTGTGCTCATCATGACAATAGCTCCAAATCCATTCAGGTTGGGGCTGGGACAAAGGGCTTGCAGGTAACTGGGAAATTCTTCCCTCCCAATGATCTAGATAATCAAGCTAGTTGTTTAGTCCTTAATATTTTCTTGTTGGATTCTGGGTGTGGCATTCCGTAGAATCCATCGTAGACATGTATGCAAGACTGGACAAAAGAAAGAATTTGCACTACAACAAGCCATAAAAAGAAAAATATAATAACCTAGAAGCTAAGAGTGCGCTACGACGAGCCATTATAGAGAAAATAGGGAGTACGCCATGACAGGCTACTATCATGTAAGCAAGAAAAGATATGTACAAGTGTGCACCACGATGGGTCACTATCTAGTAAGCAAAGAAGACATGTAACATGAGTACGCTATGATGGGCCACTATCTAGTAAGCAAAGAAGACATGTAACATGAGTGCGCCCCGACGGGCCACTATCTAGTAAGCAAAGAAGACATGTAACATGAGTGTGCCACGACGGGCCACTATCTAGTAAGTAAAAAAAGACACGTCATGAATGCGCCACGATGGGTCACAACAAAGAAATTCTAGACATGGCATGGACTCTAAAGTACAATAAATCCGGGGAGGCATGGCAAAACATATCAAAGAATGTAAGAAAGAATCGAAAGGAAAGACATATCATGGCATATGAGAAGGAATAAATAAAAGTAAGTACATATGCTAGTGTCAAGTGTATATAGGGTGTACAATTATTCTTTAACTATACGAGATCGTCTAATCATGTTAAGAATTCATTATAGTTGAAAAAATATCAAAACCGGCCAAGTAAAGAATACATATCAAAAGATCAAAACTATGATCGAGTCAGTCGCATATGAACCCCAATTAAGGTGAAATAAGAAGATTCTTGAAGCAAGACAAAATCTACAACTTTCATGTTTTGAGTTTTTTAAGATTCTAGCCACAAAATAGCTTAAACAATAAAAAATGGTCAAAATAGCCATGCTAAGATCGGGTCACGGCTTAGGGTACAAGTCGGGAATCACCAAACATATAGATGAATGAACAAGGAAGAGACATGGAGGTGGGCGCATCACACTGGGCACACACCATATGGGGCACGACCATCAGGTCAGGTGGCGCACGCATAGTGGCGCGAGATTCAAACGGCGCCAAGGCCAGGATAGCGCCTAGGAACACAAGGGTGCTAGGGCCAGGAAAGGCACATAGGCACGCAATGGCGCTAAGGCCAGAATGGATGCTGGGCCAAAAATGCCTGGCCAGAGAGGTGCATAGCCAACTGGACATGTCCTGAATAAGCATCGGGACCTTAATGGCGCCAGGGCCAAAATGGTGCACCAAAATAGGCGCCTAGGCACCAATGAGCGCAAAAGGGAAGGGCGCCATGGCGCGCAAGGCGCCTGGGCCAGACTAGGCGCATCACATTAGCACCTAAGCACTGTGAGCGCAAGGGGAAAAGGGCGCCAGGGAGCGGGTGCCTGGGCCAGGCTAAGTGTCGGCACTGTTCTTCTTTTCCAAACAGCAGCCAAGCTTCATGGGAAACCAAAAACTTCAAAAGAGCATAACTTGCTCAAAATATGTCCGAATCAGGACTTCCATGGGTCTAAACTACGTAGAACGAGATTTTTTACAGCCTGGGATGACTGATTTTAGGAAATACCAAGTTTTAATAGATCAAAACAAAAAATAAGAAAATATCAAAACTTAGATCTACAAAAAAGGTAGCCATCAAAATCAAAAATTCCAAGTTCTAAAGAGGCTTAGAACCATGCAAGGAAGAGAATAGAACAAACAAAAATAACTTTGTTCAAGGTTTTGGCAAGATGTACTTGCCTTAGGTTGGAGGAGAAAATAAAGAGGAAGAAGATGAAGAGAAATAAAATAATAGAGGAGAGAGAGAGGTGTTGGGTTTTTATACAAAACTCTTCTTATCTAAAACCAACCCAAACCAAGCTATGCCAAGTTGAACCAAACCAAATTAAACCAAGTCGAGATTAAACCAAGTCAAGGCTAAGATAGACAAGTCAAAATATGGGTCACCTGATAAATGTCAGAATTTCGTATACGTATACTAAAAATACATATAACGGAAAACGGGAGTGACAGACATGTCATTGGTATACACTGGTATACTGGCGCTATGTCGATCAAGGAGAAAATCTATAAGTTAGAAAAAAATTCATGTATTCCAAAAACCAAAAAAATACGAAACACAGTACAAAAATACGTATCCGTATATAAATATTGATAATGTGAGACGAGTCTCACAACTCTTCCATCCTTAGAAAAATTTCGCCTTCGAAATTTCCTAAAGCTAGTCGAGCGTGATAACCAAAACAAAAGCTCAAGAAAATACGAGTATCTCAATAAAAAAGCATGGCATATAAGAAAATAAAGGCGACATTAATATAAATAAATGCGTAAGCAATAAACAACAGTAATATAAAAAATGCGTAAGTAATAACACAACCACAATCAAGAAGGGCTGGAGGCATATGAACATATATATCTCCTGAGTCAGTTGAGTAGGGACCCGCCCTCGCTGGCCTACGTTGACTCCCAAAATAGATAGGGGTCAAGTCTCAAAGTACGTCGGTACCAACGACTTAGTCTAAGACATGACTCTACCTAGGACGTATCTTCGTAGTCGAGACACATGATAGATATCACGTATCTTAAGATACGAAGACAGAAGAGTGGAACGAGAAATTTTCATCTACTCACGGAATAAGTCACGCCGACCATTGTACTCCTGATATAGGTGAAATACAAGGTCATCGACAAGAACCCAAGACATACTGCCACTACCTGGCCTGCTACCGAAGAATAAACCAAAAGGACATAACTGCAAGAAGACCATAAAGATGGTACCAGAGACTCCCAAGGTATTATCTTCATGCTGATACTACAGCTGCTCCTAGTACTATGCATTCAATCGTGTTGTGAGCTGTCTGACCCTCTGAGCTTGTGATAGCGATGGGTACTGCCAATGGTTGAACATCTAGTATTAGCCCTAACTGCTTATACACTACTGGAGGTGACGATGGAGGTGAATGAAAGGATGGCAGTGATATATCTGGTGTAGATGGTCGTCCTCGAGATGTCGGATTTGGACAAGTGCTAATTTCATTATCCTCTACTCCACAGCGGAAGCATCGCTTATTGGTCGTCCAATAAACTAATATATGATGCCCAACTTTCCACAATATGTACATCCTACTTATTCTGCCTGATATTGTTGATGGTTCCTCTGCCTCTGAGCCTGGGTTTGTACATATTACTGAGGTCCCTGCTGCTACTGAACTGTTGTTGGTGCCCTGGACTGGGTAACTGTGGGCTGGAAGGATAAAGATCCAGCTGAACTCCTCCGGGACAAATCCCTATCAGGTGGTCTGGTGATCCGCATAACAAACATAGAAAGTTAGCCTTTCGACAAGTAAGATGAGTGCGCCCTCCCCTTCCACAGAAGGAACATACGGCTAGCAACTCCTGGTGCATGTATGGATGTTGGCATACTGGTACCAGTGAGTGATGTCGAGGCAGAAAACCAGACATGGGTGCATGCTACCTCTTACGACCTTCAGTTTTGGATGTTGTCCTTCTGGCTATATGCTCGTGTTCTCGTACTGCCTCTACAGTAGGTCAGGCTCGATATGCTGATTGACTAGGTGACTGGTACTGCCTAGCTCTACCTTCTGCCTGCAAGTCCTCGGCTTGAAATACCTCTAGTATTCCTTGCCCACTATGGTCTATCAACATCTGGATACTCTGCTGGAGAATGAGATCTCATTATTGCTGTGACTCCGTCATATCCTTTATGATCCCTTGGAATGCATGCACATCAGGATGATCTGATACTGCCTCTGCCCGGACAGTTAGCTGTACTGGTGGTATCGGATGCACGGACTCTGGCGATGCCTCAATTGGATGATGACCTACCACTGGTACTGATCGATGAGAATCCAGTTGAACTGGAAATACTGACTATACGGGAACAAATAGATGATCGAAATGGAAAGACATCATTGCCCTCAGGTTGAATCTCTATTCTGCTCCTGAATGCTGAAACTGATCATCCAAAACTGACCTAACAAAAGATTGCTGACCTGCCATCGGCAGAACACAAACAAGATGATCGAAAGGATTAAGGACAGTGCCCCTGAAAGTTAAAGGACACAATGATTAAATCGATGGAACAGAAAAGATCAACGATCAAGGCAGATATCAGGTCAAAGAATCAGAGATATAGAATAATATAAAGGATATAAATAAAGAAGAATTATGACTGAGATAACTATACATCAGTAACCCCCGCATATCTGATAAATCAAACCTGCACGGGCTACCACAAAAACCTATGTCACACCCCAAAACCAGAATACTGGCAAGTGGGGACGGACCAAGCCAGCTACGTAATACCAAAGTACTCCAGTACTCTAAAATAACGTATAAGCTATCAAGACATGGGGGTTACTACTACAAGCCATCAGTCAATCCTAGGTTAGACGATCCTAGGTATCTCAATCACAGGAAAATATACAAAGGGCAAGAAGTATGTTCATCAGACATACAATAGTAAAGCGTCCTAAACTATATATACATGGATGATCATGAAGCTAGTAATACAAAGTGAAGAACTAGCAAGAGTAATAGTCATACATGATAAGTGTTGGCCCATTGGTCATAGTCAAACCTGATTTTAATAATTGATCAAACTCTGTCTCGATATACGGAGCTACTCAGATGTTCACTCAAGACGTTTTGGACACTTGGACACTGATTAAGATCGGATATCTACTCAGTTCAAGATTGAATCTATGTTTATAACTCGAGTCTGTATTTTTTTATTTAATGTACTTTTTATAGGAACGAAGTCGTAAAGCAGAATACTCTAGAGGGGGGTGAATAGAGTAGGCAGAATATTGCTAATTAAAAACTTGTTAGCAGTTAGATCACAGAAATAATATCAATAATTACAAAGTAATAACTGTAAAGAAAAGAGATTAGAAGGCAAACGTGTCACGACCCGTACCCTAGAGTAAGGGCACAAGAAGTGGTTACGTCCAGCCTACGTTGCAGTGTCGATGGTAGAACGCTGTCCTAGGTCAAACATCTAACAATATAAAGGTACCTATACAGTATATACACTCCGAATGGAGGTGACATAGCAAATACAGTCTCAATCACATCTAAGGTAGAGCACGATAAAAGATAGATAAAATATGAAATCCACAAAGAGATACCGCAGATAGAAGTCTAAGTGTCTAAGATACACAAACCCAGAAAACATCTCAAATCTCAAATACAGTAATCCATAAAGTAAATACAACTCAAGACAACTAAAATAACTATCTATACAATCTCTACTGTGTCTCCTCTAGGCTAGCAGGCAACCTCCAAGCTATCTGTAAAATTTATAAACAGGTCCAGTCAAGACAGGAACGAGTATAATTCATCAAGAAATCCCAAGTAAATGACAGAGAACTATAATGCAGTTATAGACAGTTATTTTGATGAATATGGCAGTTTGTACGAGTAATGATGTATAGAGCAGTTAAGGTACAAGAAAAATAAGGTAACTAACAAGAAGAGGAATATAGCAATGAAGACTGTAAAATAAGATCTAGCTAAACTAGAGTAACATAATGAGTTCAGATGGTACAATATAAGTCGAGTATAATTCCAATGTGTGTCTAATATAAGATGAGTCGAATGTGATTCTGATCATTTTTCTAATAAGGTGAATCAAATAAGGTGATACGAATAGTGATTCACATGATGTTCTAACAATGATTCGAATAAATTCTCTAAGTGTGTTTTAAAATACTGAGTTAGACATGTAAACGACTAAGGGTAAATCCGGTACATCACAGACATGGCCGGATGTGGAATGGCTATCGCTCGAATATTATTCACAGGGGGTCGTTCGAATAGTGGGAATGTTCATATGTCTAATCAAGTATTTCTCTGCCCATCTAATACAAATAAATCCAAAATCCGACACATCAATCGAAAAAAAACATCCAACCAGCGTATGAAGATACGAATAGGTGGTTCGAATAGTGATTTGTATGGTGATTCGAATAATAGAGGTAAGATGAGTAAGTATATGTGTCGTATACATGGATTCAGAAATAACAATACGTGTTTGTAACAGAGAATCACATACAGCTAACTAGAACTGAAGTACAGTAATTGACAAATAAATGAGAGAACTATCAGAGAATGTACTCGCCTGATAACCTGAACAGCTGATAGGTATAGAGGTCCAAACTGAAGCCATAGAGTCCTATTTAGAGCAACACAGGTCAAGATATATACGAGAGATGATAAATGAAATGTATAATGCATCTGCATGCTGTCTAGGTCAAACTAGACTAAAGTCAACACTTGGTCAACTCTAGTCAACCACACTAGTCAAATTAGGTCAACTAGGTCAAGTCCTAGCCCTAACAAGTCTCACTAGGCCTAACAAAGCCTAGGCTAGCACTCACACAATCACAAGACAATTTGAACCACAACAATGTATAATATAAAATAGATAATATATATAAATACATACCTTCATACATACATGCATATCCATATTACATACATATTTATATATATAGGCATATGTTACATCATGCATATTTACATAGTTACATAGATATATACATTCATGCACATTTACATACATATTTTTATATATTATATATGTTAACATTCATTACAATGCATTATATTTTACTTATACCTTTGATTGATTTATTCATTCATACATATTACATACTTATATGCATCTATAAATTATATACAATGTATATAATATGTAAAAATAGAAGAGGAAAAAAACGAAAAAAATTGAAATGGAAAGGGAAGGGAAGGAAAATGTAAGGAAAAAGGGAAAACAGTAGACATATATATGCTTGCATCATATATTCTACATTATCATACATGTTATCATTATATATTGTATTATATTATTTATATATTATGCATTCATATCTAGCATTCATTATATACTTTCATGTATACATTGTATATCATTCTTTCATTCATGCATTTATGCATTGCTTACATACATTATATTAATTGCATTCCTACATGCTTGCATTCAACCATATATATATATATATATATTAATGTAAAGAGGATATATATCATTTCATTCATCTAACATATCATGCATTACATACTTTATATTCATTTAATATCCATACTACATAGGCTCGTAGGTTACACAAAATGCATATATCGTATAGTCACTCTTCTACTTAAAACCAATACTGTACCAATTTGGCATTCACTAAATTCTAGGATTAAAGTATGTTGTAGCCCTTCGTGTTAGCTTTCCGAAACTTCTAACGGATCGCATTTTTGTGCCCGGAAGCTCCCAAAATTACGAAAATACCGAAACACGTTCGTCTTTCGTATAGCTGACACTCAAATAATTCTACAGAAAGTTACAGAAAGAATTCGGCATATTAAGGCAAACGTAAACACAGCTATTTATACTGGTTTCCCTCTTGTGAGGACTAGTCCAGTCGGAAGAACTATAGCTTCCAGTTGAATCCACTATTGAAAAATTTTGCAAGTTTTCATACAAAGTCCTTGCAACTTCTACAGACATGAGCTTCGATACGAAGAACTCCGCCAAATTCAATTTTGAAGAGTCTTTCTTCAATCAAGCCTCTTATTACAATTTCTCTGAAATCTTCTAGACCGTACCATACCGACAAATTGACTACAGAATTTTAACTGGCTTGGAATTTGAAAATGAAAGCTTTTTAGAAAACTCTTTGAAAGAAACATATGCTTTTCGAAGAGAAGAAATGAAAGTGAATTGGTGATTTGAAATGATCAGAATTCCTCTCTATTTATAGTTTTTCCAAAGGTAGAACTCTGGCAGAATTCGGACATAATTTTATGTAACAATCCGCAACTGAAGGGAGACCAAGTTCAAAATCCAGCGCTCACCATGGCCGAACTCTGGCTGAGTTTTGTCAGGGTCGATCAAGAATATTTTAAGAAAATATTTTTGGGTTTTTGAAATCCTTCAGAAGCTTTTGTAAATAAGATATATTTTTCAAAGCATAGGTCATTTTTAAAAACTATTTTGGATAGCCTATTTACTAGTACGACTTGGTGTACAATGTATTCCTAGACTAAATAAGAGTAAAAACTATATTGTATAAAAAAATATAGTCTCGTGTGGTAAACATAGCTTCGGTCTTGAACTGAGTAGATATCCAATCTTGATCAGTATCCAAGTGTCCAAAATATCTTGAGTAAACATCTGAGTTGTTTCGTATATCGAGACAGAGTTTGATCAATTATTAAAATCAAGTTTGACCATGACCAATGGGCCAACAATCTTTTCCATTTTGATAATTGACATTAACCGATATAACATCTTTGGTCTTTATCAAAACAAATTTTACAGATATAATGTACTAAAAAAATGTTCCTGTAGATTGTTCATGTCTTGTATTCTTATAGATCGAAGATGTTAGATCTTATTTCTCCTCCGTTGTCTCTTAGGAAAATAATTGCAAAAAAGAAACCTCTCTCGCAATATATGCAGCAGTAATAATCAGTGAAGAAACACAAAATATAGATATATAAAAAAATTATCATAGGCATGGTATAAATGTTACAGTCAGTAAAGAAATGTGATACTTAGAAAATATATCACAGGCATTATAAATGGAAGCATAATAAAAGATAATGCTATGAGAAATACTGAATAATGTTATACTAAGTGAAAATATGCTAAGGAAAGCATATAACATGTTCTTCAGACAAAAAATAACAAAAAAGAAATCACAACCAAATAACTAATAAGTGTACCGATACTAGCTTGGAATGTCGGAGCATTTCCAAGCAAACAAAGACAATAGCATCAGTCTCAATAGTACGACAACTAGACAAGAATGTCTAAAATCACATATCATCCTCATCGTCATAATCATCATCTGCAGTGCTAGCATGTCCACCATGTCCAGATGGACCAGCTCCAGATGTGCCAGCTCCAGAGGTGTGTGGAGTAGCACCAGAACTACGGTACCAATCATAAACATTCCCTAGCTGGAACAGAGAATGGGCTGCCTCATCCTCAATACGGTAACCAGATACAGTAGGGTCTCTAAGAAGAGAGCTATTAGAATAACCCGTCTGAGCAAATCGAAGATCAGCAAACGAGTTAGAAATAGCCAGGAACCTAATCACGTCATGAAACTCATGTTCCCGAGAAGTGTCAACAAAGAATGTCTGCAAATCCGAGAGGTGCTGATGGATACCCTCAAAAGTCATAGGGTAGGTCTGAGGAGGAACATGTACAGTAGGAGCAGGTACATGATATATAGAAGCAGTGGCAATGCTACGACGAGAAAGCTTGAGAAACTTGGGCTCAAGGTCCAGAGCGCAAGTGGATAAGTCGATATCAAAACGCTGAAAGATACGAGGGATAAGCATTGCATAAGAGAGATTGTATTCTCTTCCACGACATCTTCCCATTATCTGGATAATAGTCTTAGGGGCAGAAAAAGGAATCCCCTTAAGAATGTGATAGAGGACAAAGAGTTCTAGTACAGTGACATCATCTTTTGAAGTAGATTTCGAAAGAATAGTGGAATAGATGATGCGATATAACTCGTAATTAAACAAGTTCAAGTTATTGGCCTTGAACTTTTCAGGACGAACACCTGCTGGCGCACAAAGCTCATTCTTGAAACTAACAAGAGTCATACCCTCGTGAAAGTCAAAGTCGGTGATGTCATCGAACGGGGCACCTTCGTTTGGAATACCAAGGATTTTCGCTAGCAATACATCATCGAACTCGATATCGATCCCGCCAACACGAGTTCTTGCGGTAAAAGTGTCTAACTCGAAGTTGCAATAGAATAGTCTAAGGGTATTAGTAGCTATAAGGAATTCTTGGGTAACGAGACAGTGTAACCCTAATATCTCAAACAAAGGAAGACGATCAGGAAATACAGTCCATTTGATCAAAGCACCTGTGTATATTATACGCATAGCAAAGACGGCATACCATAGTAATGCTTTGCCATGAGTTTTGAAGTAAAACTCATCCGACACGCCGTCATCCGATTGGACCGGGGAATAGAGTGAATCCGTGTTCGGATCGAAAGACGATGCCTCTTCACTGGCATTAGTCTTCTTCCTCTTAGAAGGAATGAATCCCTTAGGCATTCTTTCCCAAAACTACATAACCCTAAGAATTTGAAAGTGGAAGAAAGAAGGAGTTATACCTTCCGAGAATCAAGTATGTTGTAGAGGACACAATTCTCCGCACGAATACAAATTTTGGATAGATCTCTCTACGTAGATTGGAAGAAAAGGAGTGGAGAAAAGCTAGGGTTTGGGGGTTCTTCGACTGTTGCTGCTGCTGTAATAAAATAATTTGGAAGAAATGAAGAGGAGAAGGCATCGGGTTATGACTTAAAAACTTACAGCACCAACAGAACTCTGGTCGAATTCGGACCGAACTCGGGCCGAATTCGCCTAGGGTTCTCTTGGGTTTAAAAAAATTTGTGGGTCATATCCATTTCATCAACTCATTTCAAATATTTAATTTAAAGTTTAGTAATTTTAAACTTTAAATAATATAATTAATATTATTTTATAAATTAACTTTCGTTACTCAGCGTCTGTTTCAGATTAGCTATAGGAGTAGTATCCCAGCTAACGGGAGTTCACCAGGGAACAATTTAGTACCGCTTCTCTAGTCGTGGTGACAGACAGACTCTTTGTAGGCTTGTCTCGAAAAAAGTTATTAAGTATTGAATAAATTAATTAATAAAACAACATTAATTAATATTATTGACATCTAAAATTCCTAATTCTCGACGTAAATAATTGAAATGATCTTCCGTTAGAGGTTTTGTGAAAAAGTCAGCCAATTGATTATGTGTGTCTATGTATACAAGGTCTATATCTCCATTTTATTGACGATCTCTAAGAAAATGATGTCGAATCTCGATATGCTTAGTACGAGAGTGACATACTGGATTCTTAGTCAAATTAATAGAACTAGTGTTATCACAGAAAATGGGTATGTATGTGAAATGCAATTCAAAGTCTTCTAAAGTTTGCTTCATCCACAAATTTTGTTCACAACAACATCCTGCGGTGATATACTCAGCCTCAGTTGTTAATAATACGAAAGAATTTTGCTTCTTGCTAAACCAAGAGACTGCGGCCTTTCCTGGGAAATGACATGAGCCGCTAATAATTTTTCTATCCACTTTGCATCCGGCAAAATCAGTATCAAAATAACAGGTTAGGTCAAATGACGTGGTTTTAGGATACCATAAGCCGACAGAAGAAGTGCCCATAAGGTATCGGAAGATACGACGCTTAACTGCGCACAGATGTGATTCCTTAGGATTGGCTTGAAAATGTGTAGACAAGCAAACACTAAACATAATGTTTAGTCGACTAGTAGTTAAGTACAGTAAGCTACCGATCAAAACTCGATACTTACGTATGTCGACGGGTTTGCCTTGTTTATCAATATCAATCTTGGTTGAAGTCGCCATTAGAGTGCTAAGTTGTTTGACTGCTTCCAGGTCGAATTTCTTTAATAAATCTTTTGTGTACTTTACTTGATTTATGAACGTCCCATTGTTGGTTTGTTTGATTTACAGTCTGAGAAAGAATTTCAGCTCTTCCATCATGCTCATTTTAAACTTATTCTGCATACACTTTGAAATTCCTGACAAAGAGATTCATCAGTAGATCCAAAAATAATATCATCTACATAGATTTGAATCAAAAGAAGATTGTTCTTCAAAGATTTTATAAACAGTATAGTGTTAACCTTTTCCTTTGAAAAATTGTTATCAAGTAGAAAAGAGCTTAGACGATCGCACCAAGCACTAGGGGCTTGTTTTAAACCGTATAAGGCTTTCTTCAACTTGAAAACATAATCAGGATTTTTGAAATCAGTAAAACCTGGAGGTTGAGCTACAATAACTCATTTTATAAAACCATTTAAATGCGCTTTTAATATCCAATTGAAATAATTTGAAATTATGAAAACAATCAAATGCACATAACATGCAAATGTATTCTAATCTCGTAACTGGGGCATAAGTCTCATCGTAGTCGATACCTTCTTCTTAATTTTATCCTTTAGCTATGAGTCGAGCCTTATTACGAGTCACTAAACCATTCTTGTTCAGTTTGTCTCGGAATACCCTATGGATGTCGATGACAGGATGATCAATGGGCTTGGGAACAAGTTTCCAAACTTGATTCTGTTCGAATTGGTTTAATTTCTCTTGCATAGGATCTAACAAAAAATTATCACTACATGTGTCTTGAATGTTTTTCGGTTCAAGCTATGAAATAAAAGCAACACAAGAAGCTATATCTTTATTAGAGGAACGAGTACTTACACCCTTGGTAATCTCACCAATTACCAAGTCCTTTGGATGATCTGCCAAGAATATCATAACTTTTATTATATCCTCAGGATTGTTGGTTCCGGCTTCTTTGCTTTAAGACTCAGCTGGTGCTTGGTGTGAAGGTTATGCATCTTTGTGGAAAGGTTTTGTAGTAGCTGTACTTGGTGTACTCACGTCTTTATTATCGTCATCGTCTGAATGTTGATTTAGTTCATCAAACTTGACATTAATTGATTCTTCGATGATCATGGTTCTCTTATTGAAGACTTTGTACCCTTTGCTCTTTGCCGCATAACCTAAAAAGATACCTTTATCGACTTTTTATCAAATTTACTCAGGTTGTCTTTAGTATTAAAAATAAAACATTTACAACCAAATATCTTGAAATATGGAACAGTGGGTGTTCTATCAAACCATAACTCATATGGAGTCTTCTTCGATATAGGTCGAATCAGAATACTATTGAGAATATAGCACGTTGAATTGACAGTTTCAGTCCAAAAGTATTTAGGTAGACTAAACTGGTTCAACATTACTCTAGCCATTTCAGATAGAGTCCTATTCTTACGTTCCATAACTCCATTTTGTTGTGGAGTCCTAGGACAGGAAAACTTATGCAAATAACCGTGTGCATCACAGAATTGCTTGAACTCTATATTCTCAAATTCGTCGCCATGATCACTACGAATGCGAGTAATCATGAAACTGTTTGCCATGAATTATAAAAGAACAGAACAAGTATATCGGAGGACTGGACTTTTACTTCACAATACAAACTCGCTTGTACAAAGAAAGCCTAGGGACAAAAACCTAGGTACAGCAATCTAAGTACAATTGTTTACTTTAGATTCTGGAGGGTGACGGTAGAGGCTCGGGAAAGCGACGGCAGCTCTGCCTTAGTCCTTGGACGATCGGATGCAGCCTTGGCTTCGAGGAAGAAATGCTCTCAGGATGCCCTCTGTGTGTGCCTTTGTCACTCTGCGTTCTCTTTTCAGGTCTCTCCAGGTGCTCTAGTGCTCTAGAAAATTCTCTCTCTTATAAGGTAATATCATCTTGCTATTTATAGGAGTGGGATACGATCATTAGGGTTTGCAATGATTGCCTCCTCGAGAAGTCGGCGGTTAAAGATCAATTAATCTGGGCCATTAATTCTGATTATAGGAAATCTAGGCAATTAATGGGGATTGCATCAAATCTCTGTGGGCAATTAATGATGATTGTCATAAATCCTCATGATTTGTTATGCCAAGCTCGGATCTCCTGCCACGTGTTTAATTTGCATGATTTGTAAATGATCTTATTTGCTCCCAGTAATTATGAGGATGGCACTAAACCTGGTTGTTAGGATTTATTGATGAATCTTGATCAATTTGATGCCACGTGTCCCACTATTATTATGCTGCTAGCTGTAGGGATGCGAAGAAAAAAAACTAATCTTCTGCCACGTGTCTTAACCGTGAGCCACTTAGGAAATCCGAACCGCATGAGGATTGTTTCCTACTAAGCCGCATAAGACTGGCCACGTGTCAAGGCTGCTTGGGAGTGGCCTCTGAACATTTGAACCGTATGGAGATGATCTGAGCCGCATGAGCGTAGGCGACCGCATGATGGGTGGCTTCTCAGTGAGCCGCATGAAGATAATCCTCGTGAGTCGCATAGGGTAGACTCTGCCTAAGCCGCATGAGGTGGCCTCTGCCTGAGTCGCATGGAGTTGTCCACGTGTCAAGGCCGCATGAAGGATTTTGGGGTTTGATGGATTGTGTCAGAGATTTCCTTCACTTCCCTAGGAGTCTACCATTATAACAGAGTCATTATTGCAGCTTTATGTCAGAGCCGTCAGTTCTTCTTTATGTCAGAGCATTAAATAGGGCCTTTGCTTAATGGCTAATTGTAGAAGCGAACCGCAGAAGGCCACGTGGTGTTGCTTGAGCCGCATGTCCATTTTGGTGACTTTTGAACCGCATGATGCTCTTGAGCCGCATGTAGCTCGTCTGTTTTTGAACCGCATGGATTTTCCTGTTCTGAGCCGCATGGGCAATCATGTTCTTTTCCATGCTTCTATAAGACCCCCTTCAAAGTTTTCAATTTGCAAAATTGAAATACTTTGAATAAGAAGCATGGCTATGTGAGCTCCGCTGGCCGTATAGGATGCTCTGACCGTATGAACCTCTTTGCCGCATGGTCTGTCTAGCCACATAAATTTCCTAGCCGCATGGGCTCCCTGCCACATGTGCGTGCCATTAATTGCCTTTATTTCGTTTTAGAGCCATCTTTTGGGGGAATCCCAAGGGTCGATTCATTAAACATTTAGATTTTATGCCCTGGGAGAATCTCCTTTATGAGAGAGGGGGCGAAATCTGAGGAGTCGGTTTTGTTTTACCTGCAGCACACAACCCAAAGTGGTTATTTGTCTACGTGCCCCCCCTCTTTTGTCCTCCTATAAATAAGAGGATTTAAGAGAAGAAACTTCTTTACTCTCTCCTTCAATTCAAACCTTTCTTGTCCCCATCGTCATCCTCTTCTTCGATCATCGATGGCTCCCAAGAAGACTATTGCGGCGAAGGGTAAGAAGGCGGCGTCTTCGTCGGCTGCGGCGCCCGAAGCTCACTTCGACGTTTGTCCTGCTGTTAAGGGTAAGGATTTGGGAAAGTCATATTCTTTGAAACCCTAACGACGGCTCTGTTGTATGCTTTATGCACAATCCTTTAATGCCAACTGTTTCGAGTTGTATGGGCCGCATACATGTCCCATATCCTAGCAGCATGGGGGTATACCCCATGTCCGAGCTATATGGGATTAGTCTTAGTGGGCCGCATGAGCACTTCGTAAACCGAATCGCATAATAACTTGTCGATCAGATCCGCATGAGTCCCCTTTCAAACAAGAATCATCTCTTGTTAAGGAGGACGTAATACCGGAAGCGTAGGAACAGAAAGGAGAGCTGGCGCCCATTGCTGTAAAGAAGGAGCCCCAGTCTGACGGCGGTAGTACTGGGAGTTCTGATCTTCCTATTTCGGACGAGGATCTGTCTCAAATACATCATTCATATACAAAATGGTTGAGGGTTTGGTATATGCGTCTCCGTAACTAGGATTCGTGGGCTCTCACAAATGTCCATCTTTGTTTTGATACTTTTGTCTTTAGCTGCGGTTTATGTCTTACTTTTTTTTGGACATTGATGTAATCTCTTTCCTTCTTATCTGAATGAAATAATAGAGAACTTTTCTGGCTTGCTCATGATATGTAGTCACGTGAATGTAACGGAATACATTCGCTCCATTCTTTGCTTGTCGTAGTTGCCCCAATGGGAGATTTTTTTATGGACCTATTATCCTTGGCGTACCCTGGTTCTTGATACTGATAATAAGTTGGGAGAGAACCAACATACTTACTCAGAGGTAATGAGGACATGGTAAGCATGAAGGTTTCTTCGATGGAGCCTTTCCACTCAGAGGTAATGAGGACACGGCAGGAGTGGGCTCCATGAAGGGGAACATAGAATGACTCAGAGGTAATGAGGACATGGAAGTTCTATATAGAGGGGTGATTTATTTTTGGCGGAAGTGAAACGACTCTGAGGTAATAGCGACGTGGTCATTTTGGAAATTTTGTGGATCTGTTACCCTTTTTGTGCACTGAGAGTGCGGGTAGTGGATCATGAGGGAGGTGCACTTTCAGAGAAATAAGTTCAGACGTATGGTCGTACATGACTTACTATCTGAAAGAGTGACCGGAATGTAAGTTCAAAGGCACCTGCGGGTACATAACTCGATGATCTGGGAGAGTTAGAGTCGGCATGAGAGTTCAGTGGTACGAAAGAGTACATGACTCGACGATCTGGAATTTAGAGAATGTGAGTTTAGCGGTACCGGAGGGTACATAACTCAGTAATCTGGGATTTTGTGAATGTCAGTTCAACGGTACCGGCGGGTACATAACTCGATAATCTGAGATATTTGGATAAAGAATGTGAATGCGAGTTCAGAGGTACCGGCAGGTACATAACTCAATAATCTGGGATTTGGAGACTGTGAGTTCAGCGGTACTGGCGGGTACATAACTCAATAATCTAGAATTTGGACAATGTCGTTTAGACATAATATTTCTTCAGGAACTTGCCGTTGACGGGCAACATGAGCAAGTCTCCGTTTTGTTTTGCGAGGCGGTAAGCACCGTTGGAGAATACGGCCTCAATGATAAATGGACCTTCCCATTTTGGCTAGAATTTGCCGGCGGTTTTGTGAGTCATGACCATCGGCCTCCGAACTGCCAGAACGAGATCGCCCACTTGGAATGTTCTGATTTTAACCATCTTGTTGAAGGCTCCGGAGATGCGTGCTTGGTATAGCTCGATTCGTTGCTGAGCTAAGAGGAGCTTTTCATCTAAGGCCTCCAACTCTTGTAGCCGGCGATGGTAGTTATCGTCCGTCGTCAATTGGTAAGTGAGAGCGACGCGGAGCGAGGGTATTTGAATCTCCAATGGGAGAACTGCCTCTCTCCTGTACACCAGGGAGAATGGTGTGTTCCATGTGGCTGTTCAGACTATGGTACGGTACGCCCATAAGCATTCACCAAGCTTCTCGTTTTAGTCGCGTTTGTTGGACGACACGAACTTCTTGAGCAACTTGATGATGGTTTT
This sequence comes from Iris pallida, assembly GCA_029216955.1. Lineage (NCBI taxonomy): Eukaryota > Viridiplantae > Streptophyta > Magnoliopsida > Asparagales > Iridaceae > Iris > Iris pallida. The sequence continues at coordinate 54,344,344 of JANAVB010016197.1, read as the reverse complement.
ATTGAATGCTTCAGCCAGACCATTAGCCACTAGGTTGTATGGTGTTGAAGCAATATTCTGAATTCGGTGCTTGTCGCCGAACCGATAGAAGGCGTGGCTTGCGAACTGTGGACCATTATCATGGATGATCCTTCGGGACAGTCCAAAGAGATAGATGACGTGTTCAATTTGCATGATTTACAAATGATCTGATTTGATCCTAGTAATTATGAGGATGGCACTAAACCTGATTGTTAGGATTTGTTGATGAATCTTGATCGATTTGATGCCACGTGTCCCACTATTATTATGATGCTAGCTGTAGGGATGCAAAAAAAACTAATCTTCTGCCACATGTCTTAACCACGAGCCCCTTAGAAAATTCGAACCGTATGAGGATTGTTCTCTACTGAGCCGCATAAGACTGGCCACATGTCAAGGCTGCTTGGGCGTGGCCTCTGAACATTTAAACCGTATGGAGATGATCTGAGCCGCATGAGCGTAGGCGACCGCATGATGGGTGGCTTCTCAGTGAGCCGTATGAAGATAGTCCTCGTGAGCCGCATAGGGTAGACTCTGCCTGAGCAGCATGAGGTAGCCTCTGCCTAAGCCGCATGGAGCTGTCCACGTGTCAAGGCCGTATGAAGGATTTTGGGGTTTGATGGATTGTGTCAGAGATTTCCTTCGCTTCACTAGGAGTCTACCATTATGACATAGTCATTATTGTAGCTTTATGTCGGAGCCGTCAGTTCTCCTTTATGTCAGAGCATTAAATAGGGCCTTTGCTTAATAGCCAATTGTAGAAGCGAACCGCAGAAGGCCACGTGGTATTGCTTGAGCCGCATGTCCAAGTTGGTAACTTTTGAACCGCATGATGCTCTTGAGCCGTATGAAGCTCGTCTGTTTTTGAACCGTATGAGTTTTCCTGTTCTGAGCTGCATGGGCAATCATGTTCTTTTCCATGCTTCTACAGAAACCTTTTTCATTATGTACTTTCTTGTAAAAGGTGACGAATTCTGACAAAGTATCGTTCTTGTGTGCAAGAAAATATACCCATATATATCTAGAGAAATCATCTACAATGACAAATGCATATAACTTACCACCTAGACTAGCCATTCTACTAGGTCCAAATAAGTCCAAATGCAACAATTGTAGAGGTCTAGTAGTACATACAGCGTACTTGGACTTAAAGGCGGATCGGGTAGCTTTGTTATTTTCACATTCGCTACATACTGTATCCTTCTTGAAAGACATGTCCGGTAAGCTGCGTACCAACTTTTTTGTGGATAGTTTTGAAATTGTGTCCATGTTTGCATGACCGAGTCTCATATGCCATAGTTGACTCACAATGCTCTTGGCCATCAAGCATCTACCTGCTTTGTTAGCATCTTCTAACAAATAGAAAATATATATGTTGTCTTCCCTGATACCTTCAAAGATAGTACTACCAGTTGAGCTATCAACTGTACTACATTTGTCTTTGACGAAGGTAATGCCATAACCGTGATCATCAAAATGGCTTATGCTGAGCAGAATATATTTTAACTCGGTAACTAGACAAACATCTTTAATCATGGGATAGGGAGCCTTACCAATGTCACCGATACCGATTATGTACCCTCTTAAATTATTACCGAAGGAGACGTATCCTTTTTTATTCTTCTTCGACAGTGTTGTGAATAATGATGCATCACCGGTCATGTGTCGTGAGCAACCGCTGTTAAGGATCCACTTGCTTCTAGCATGTGAAGGGCGTTTCACCTGATCGTAAGTCATCAAGCATACATTTGCAACATCATCCGATTGTTTGTCTTCTGAGTCGCTGGCTTCGTTCTCATGCCATATGCTTGTATTGGCGTACTTTCTTGATGTAGATCTCTTTAGGTAGCCTTTGTCATATTTGATACTTTTTCTTGTTGATGATGATGTTATTGGACAATCTTTCTTCATATGTCCTTTCTTCTTACATCCGTAGCAAATATGATCTTTCTCGTTGTTGTTGTTGTTGCTGTCTTTTGTTCTTTTGTTGAATCTCATGATCTTCTTGAATTTTCTTACCAGAAGAGCTTCATCTTCAGAGTCAGAGTCGCTGTCGTCAGAATCATCTTCGACAGTTCTTCTATGTTGAACCTTGAAAGTGATCGACTTCTCTGACTTCTCCTTTAGTGTAGCATCTTCAAAGTCATGAAGTTCCAACTCGTGAGTGAGTAGCTTACCCATGAGTGTTTCCAGAGACATTGTTGAGAGGTCATTTCCTTCACTGATTGCTATAGCCTTTGGAATCCAGTTCTTTGTGAGAGCTCATAGAAGTTTGCGAAACTTCTCATGGTTACTGTATTCCTTGCCTAATAAAGACAAAGAATTTACAATATCCAAGAATCTTATAAACATATGAGTGACGGATTCATTTGGCTTCATCTTAAACGCCTCGTACTCTTGAGTAAGTCTGCTGATCTTTAACTCCTTGACTTGTGTTGTTCCTTGGTTGGTTACTTCGAGAAGTTTTCACACTTCATTTGATGTTGTGTAAGTTGACACCCTGTTAAACTCAGTTCTGTCTAAAGCACAAAATAAAGCGTTAATAGCACGTGCATCAAGACTGACCTTTTTCTTTTCATCTTCAGTATATTTATCATGGGGTTTATCAACTAAAACTCCCTCAACAGTAGTACGAGGAGGCTTTTTGTAGCCGTCAATAACTATAGACCATAAGTCAAAATCAAGGGATTTTACGAAGATACTCACCTGTGTTTTTCCAATAAGTGTAGTTTGTGCCGTCAAACAGTAGAGGTCTGTTTGTAGCTTGGCCTTCACTCGTAAATTTCACAGTTGCCATATGTAATATTGTAATCTATAAAATAATTAAATATAACTGCAATTTTATCTTGCTTTACCTGTATAACCCACTCTGATACCAATTGTAGGAACGAAGTCGTAAAGCAGAATACCCTAGAGGGGTGTGAATAGAGTAGGCAGCGAAATATTGCTAATTAAATTTGTTAGCAGTTAGATCACAGAAATAATATCAATAATCACAAAGTAATAACTGTAAAGAAAAGAGATCAGAAGGCAAACACAAACATATCGATTTATACTGGTTTCCCTCTTGTGAGGACCAGTCCAGTCGAAAGAACTCTAGCTTCCTGTTGAATCCACTATTGGAAAATTCTGAAAGTTTTCATACGAAGTCCTTACAAGTTCTACAGATGCGAGCTTTGATACGAAGAACTCGACCAACTTTAATTTTGAAGATTATTTCTTCAATCAAGCCTCTGATTATAATTTCTCTGAAATCTTCTAGACCGCACCGCACCAGAAAATTGACTAGAGAATTGTAACTAGCTTGGGATTCAAAAATAAAAGTGAATTGGTGATTTGAAATGATCAGAATTCCTCTCTATTTATAGTTTTTCCAAAGGCAGAACTTTGGCAGAATTTGGGCAGAATTCGGACAGAATTCTATGTAACAATCCACAACTAAAGGAAGACCAAGTTCAAAATCCAATGTTTCATAATGATAACCATGGCCGAGTTCTGTCAGGGTTGGTCAGAAATATTTTAAGAAAATATTTTTGGGCTTTTTGAAATCCTTCAGAAGCTTTTATAAATAAGAGATGTTTTTCAAAAACATATATCATTTTTAAAAACGATTTTGGATAGCCTATTTGGCAGTACGACTTCGTGTACAATGTATTCCTAAACTCAATAAAAGTAAAAATTATATTGCATAAAGAAATACAGTCTCGTGTGGCAAACATAGCTTCAATCTTGAACTGAGTAGATATCCAATCTTGATCAGTGTCCAAGTGTCCAAAATGTCTTGAGTAAACATCTGAGTTGTTCCGTATATCGAGACAGAGTTTGATCAATTATTAAAATAAGGTTTGACCATGACCAATGGACCAACAATTTTTTCTTTTATTGAGTCTAGGAATATATTGTACACCGAGTCGTACTGCAAATAGGCTATCCAAAATCATTTTTAAAAATGATCTATGTTTTTAAAAAACATCCCTTATTTTCAAAAGCAAGGATTTTAAAAAGCCCAAAAATCACTTTTGAAAACCCTGACCAACCCTAACTGAACTCGGCCCGAGTTCGGTTAGTGACCGTTTGATTTTCGAACGTTTGAAAAACTTGGTCTCCCTTCAGTTGCGGATTTTTACATAGAGTTCTGTCCGAATTCTGTAGGAGTTATGCCTTTGGAAAAACTATAAATAGAGAAGAATTCTGATCACTTCAAATCACTCATTCACTTTTATCTCTTCTCTTCTAAGCTTATGTTTATTTCCAAAGAACTCTAAAAAGCTTTCATTTTTAAATTCCAAGCCAGTTACAATTCTCTAGTCAATTTGCCGGTACGGTACGGTCTAGAAGATTTCAGAGAAATTGTAATCAGAGGCTAGATTGAAGAAAGACTCTTCAAAATTGAAGTTGGTCGAGTTCTTCGTATCAATGCTCGCATCTGTAGAAGTTGCATGGACTTTGTATGAAAACTTGTAGGATTTTCCAATAGTGGATTCAACTGGAAGCTAGAGTTCTTCCGACTGGACTAGTCCTCACAAGAGAGAAACTAGTATACATCGCTGTATTTGCGTTTGCCTTCTGATCTCCTTTTTTTTACAGTTATTTTTTTGTGACTATTGATTTAATTCTGTGATCTTACTACTAACTAGTTTTTAATTAGTAATATTCCGCTGCCTACTCTATTCACCCCCCTCTCTAAAGTATTCTGCTTTACGACTTCGTTTCTATAATTGGTATCAGAGCGGATTATACAGGTAAAGCAAGATAAAATCGCATTCATATTCAATTATTCCTAATTGTTATATAAATCACAGTATAACACATGGCAACTGTGAAATTAACAAGTGAAGTCCAAGCCATAAACAGACCTGCACTATTTGACGGCACAAACTACACTTATTAGAAAACACGGATGAGTTTCTTCTTAAAATCTCTTAATTTTGACTTATGGTTTATAGTTATTGATGGCTACAAAAAGCCTCCTCGTATTACTGTTGAGAGAGTTTTAGTTGATAAACCCCATAATAAATATACTAAGGATGACAAAAAAAGGCCAGTCTGGATGCACATGCTATTAACGCCTTATTTTGTGATTTAGACGGAACTGAGTTTAACAGGGTGTCGACTTGCACAACATCGAATGAAGTGTAGAAACTTCTCGAAGTAACCCACGAAGGAACAATGCAAGTCAAGGAGTCAAAGATTAGCAGACTTACTTAAGAGTACGAGGCGTTCAAGATGAAGCCAAATGAATCCATCACTCAGATGTTTACAAGATTCCTGGATATTGTAAATCTTTTGTCTTCATTAGACAAGGAATACAGTAACCATAAGAAGATTCGCAAACTTCTACGAGCTCTCACGAAGAACTGGATTCCAAAGGCTACATCAATCATTGAAGAAAATGACCTCTGAATAATATCTCTGGAAACACTCATGGGTAAGCTACTCACTCACGAGTTGAAACTTCAAGACTTTGAAGATGCTACACCAAAGGAGAAGTTAAGCAAGTCGATCACTTTCAGGGCTCAACATAGAAGAATTGTCGAAGATGATTCTGACGACAGCGACTGACTCTGAAGATCAAGCTCTTCTGGTAAAAAAAAATTCAAGAAGTTCATGAGATTCAACAGAAGAACAAAAGACAGCAACATCAACAACAACGAGGAAGATCCTATTTGCTACGGATGTAAGAAGAAAGTACATATGAAGAAAGTTTATCCAACAGCGTCATTATCAACAAGAAAAAGCAGTAAATATGATAAAGGCTACCTGAAGAGATCTACATCAAGGAAGTACGCTAATACAAGCATATGGCATGAGAGCGAAGCCAGCAACTCAGAAGACGAACAATCGGATGATGTTGCAAAAGTGGCTTGCGATCAGGTAACCACTAATCCTCTATTTGATGCTTATGATAATTTCACCTTTGAGCAACTAGGAGAGGCTTTCAGTAACCTGTTAAATAACTATAGAAAACTGCGTAGTAAATATGAAACCTCTAAGAAGGTACTTAAAGAGTACAAAGGTGAGATAGAAAGACTTACCGACCAACTAGCTGATGTTAGAAATAATGTTTCTTCTATTGAGTCTGATGAGCTTTCTTCTATTAAGCTGTTGATACACGAGACTACCAAGTTATCCGAAGAAAAAGACCAAACTATCATATAGCTAAAGGAAGATCTATCTAAGGAGAGAAAGAGTCTCCAGTGTGCACAAGTCAGAATGGAAACACTTACATCTGACTATACTAGATTATATGACACCTCCAAAAAGTTGGAAATTAGTTTGGGAAAACGGCCTGAAATTGCTGCTTCATATTCTAACACGTGTTAATTACCGAATCATCGAAAAACACCCAAACCAAACACTGTTAGACCAAACCATACCAAACCACTGCCCAAGAAGACTAATAGGCATGTATTTTTCCATACTAGAAAACCAAAACCTACCAATCATGCACCTCACACAACTTTCAACACTCAACATGCAAAATGTCATTATTGTGGCCTCATTGGTCATATATCCTCTGTATGTAGAATCAGAAAGTTAGTAGATTTAAATGTTTATGTATAGATACCAAAGACTAACATGTCAAGACCCTACAAAAAATGGGTACCAAGAGTTTCATATGTAAACTATTTTGTAGTGGGACGCCCTTCACATGCTAGAAGCAAATGGATCCTCGACAGCGGTTGCTCATGGCACATGACCGGTGATGCATCATTATTTGCAATACTGTCGAAGAAGAATAAAGAAGGATACGTCTCCTTCGGTAACAATTTAAGAGGGTACATAATTGGTATCGGTAACATTGGTAAGGCTCTCTACCCTGTGATTAAAGATGTTTGTCTAGTTACTGAGTTAAAACATAATCTGCTCAGCATAAGCCATTTAGCTGATCACAGTTATGGCATTAACTTCGTTAAAGATAAATGTACTATAGTTGATAGCTCAACTGACAGTACTATCTTTGAAGGTATCAGGGAAGACAACATATATGTTTTCTATCTGTTAGAAGATGCTAACAAAGTAGGTAGATGCTTGATAGCCAAGAGAATTGAGAGACAACTATGGCATATGAGACTCGGTCATGCAAACATGGACACAGTTTCAAAACTATCCATAAAGAAGTTGGTATGCGGCGTACCGGTCATATCTTTCAAGAAGGATACGGTATGTAGAGAATGTAAAAAGAACAAAGCCACCCGATCCGTCTTTAAGTCCAAGAACATTGTAAGTACCACTAGACCTCTACAATTATTGTATATGGACTTATTTGGACCTAGTAGAATTGCTAGTCTAGGTGGTAAGTTATATGCATTTGTCATTGTAAATGATTTCTCTAGATACACATAGGTATATTTTCTTGCACACAAGAACGATGCTTTGTCAGAATTTGTCACCTTTTACAAGAAAGTATAATGAAAAAGGTTTCATGATTACACGCATTCGTAGTGATCATGGCGGCAAATTTGAGAATATAGAATTCAAGCAATTCTGTAACACTGGTGTGCTGTCGCAGGCACCTAAAAATAAAACCTTACTCTTAAAATTATATGTAGTAGAGAGAGTAAGGATCGATCCCACAGAGAGTAATTAGTAAAAATTTTATGCTATGTGAACAAGGATTGGGGAAAAGAGTTTTGAAAAGAAAATTTAAGAAGAGCTAGAGCAATTAAAGTGTTAAAATCAATCAAGGGATAAATATTGGTCTCAGTGAACATTCACCATTGGAAATCATAAATTTTGATCATTGATGCAAGCATACATTAAATCATACTTTGAATATTTATCGTTGGAAGTATCTTCCTATCTCTCTTAGGCTTAGTTAATTAGATGCAAGCGACCTAATTAACTTTAATTACTAAATAATCTCAGACAAGCGCTAAAGATTTAATCTAGCAATTTCTTAAAGAACAAAGAGATCGATAAAGCAAAACAATACAAGCACAAGCGGTTCTATTTAATTTTGTCAAATGCTTTTCGCCTAAGATCTAATAAAACAAAGTAGTTCATTAAATCTTGGTTGCTTCACAAATTAGAAACATCAAACAATTACGGATTTGATATCTAATTTAGCGGTAGATTGAAATAAATAATAAACTAGTAGGCCTCCTAGTAATTAAACAAAACAATCATGAAAGTTGGAATAGAAAAATATTCAATATTTAAAGTATAAAATCAAACATATAGAAACAATTTAGATCTCACAAGTTTATTGATTCCAAGGCTTCCGTACACTTCGACCAACAAAACTTTTAGCCGCACATGTTGATCAAAACTTCAAAAGAAAAGTTGGAGAATGAGAGAAGAGTTGTGTTGTCTTTCTTCTCATGATTTCTACCCCCTTTTATACAACATAAATTAGTTGTGTCAAGCCCACAATATCTCACTACATATCCTCGAAAAGTTACAACTTCTCAAACCAAATAGAATAAGTCATAGAACAAGTAGGAACATGGTTGTTTTGGTTCCTATTTTTGTTCACAGCATCTTTGACCCAACTTCAAGTCTGATTACGTCCATGATGCAGCTTGATTTGCGAAAAACACAAAATAAAAAGGTTTCAGCTCTGTGTCTTATCTTTCCAAAACTTTTTGAATCACCTCCATTGCTTTTCTTATGAGAAAGTTATGCCCATTATGGTGAAATGTGTCAAAACTGTCCAGAATTGTATTTTAGCTCCATTTTACACATAGTGTCTCCAAATTAATCCTACAGCAAAATATAAATATAATGAGTACCTATAGTCATAAAATGAGCATAAAATGATGAACATTAAGGAATAAAAATATAATATTTTACGTTCTCATCAAATACCCCCACACTTAACTTTTGTTCGTCCTCGGACAAAACTCTTATTTATTTATTTTCAAAACAAAAATTAAGGTTGTAATGTCATAAATAAAGAATAACCATGCTCTTCAAAACTCATAACATATCATGAAAACATATTATTAAAAAACTTCTAATTACTTAGTAAGTAATTTTATTTGAAGGTAGAGTAAACTAAATTGGTAGACCCTCACGGGAATAAACACTCAACTCTCGTATATTTGAAGGGTATGTGTTTCGCTCAAATTCATTCCAATAGAAATGATCTACCATAAGCTTGCATATCTTCTCATTCTCCACCACTTGGATCACACGCATAACACAAATCATAAGGACTTTTTATGGGTTGTAGCGGGGCTTAGGATTAAGGTAGGATATATTTTGGGAGTGTAGCTCAAAAGCTATAAAAACTAGTGGAGCAAAAATGATTTAACTCAAGCTCGCATATATAAAATATATAAAACCAATCACCCCATTTAGCTTCTTCAAATTGACCTTAAAGCATTCAACATACCCCTTTATTTGAATTGGAGGAAGAATTATGAAAATGAATATCAAAAGTAATTTCCTCCATCACTTTTTTTTCATTACTTCTTTCTATCTTTCGTTCTTTTTCTCATCATCTTTTTTTTTCCTTTTTTTTCTTTCATTTTTCATCATTTTTTTTGCTTTTTTTTCATGATGGAACTCAAGAATTTGAGAATAAAAATATGTAATCAAACTAGAAATTCAAATACCCCCACACTTATTTTTATACACCCATACATATCATAATGCTCTACTAGTTTTCTGGCCTGGGTAAGGATTTTTTTTTCCAGGTTAAAGCTTGTAATATGGGTTCACAAAAATAGAAGCAATAAGGCTCAAAGGGGTTCAACCAAAGGAAAAATAATTTTAGGGTAGACTATTTGGCTTATGTAGCGTATAACAAAGATGGCCTTAATCATATTCATGTATGCATGTGTCGATGTGACCTCGAATAGAACCTAAGCAAGTTCTAGAGAAACAAGTACATGGAAGAATAACTCTCTTCAAAGAAAATAGTAAGACTGATGTGTCAGGGAAGACAACATATATGTTTTCTATCTGTTAGAAGATGCTAACAAAGTAGGTAGATGCTTGATGGCCAAGAGAATTGAGAGACAACTATGGCATATGAGACTCGGTCATGCAAACATGGACACAGTTTCAAAACTATCCATAAAGAAGTTGGTATGCGGCGTACCGGTCATATCTTTCAAGAAGGATACGGTATGTAGAGAATGTAAAAAGAACAAAGCCACCCGATCCGTCTTTAAGTCCAAGAACATTGTAAGTACCACTAGACCTCTACAATTATTGCATATGGACTTATTTGGACCTAGTAGAATTGCTAGTCTAGGTGGTAAGTTATATGCATTTGTCATTGTAAATGATTTCTCTAGATACACATAGGTATATTTTCTTGCACACAAGAACGATGCTTTGTCAGAATTTGTCACCTTTTACAAGAAAGTATAATAAAAAAGGTTTCATGATTACACGCATTCGTAGTGATCATGGCGGCAAATTTGAGAATATAGAATTCAAGCAATTCTGTAACACTGGTGTGCTGTCGCAGGCACCTAAAAATAAAACCTTAATCTTAAAATTATATGTAGTAGAGAGAGTAAGGATCGATCCCACGGAGAGTAATTAGTAAAAATTTTATGCTATGTGAACAAGGATTGGGGAAAAGAGTTTTGAAAAGAAAATTTAAGAAGAGCTAGAGCAATTAAAGTGTTAAAATCAATCAAGGGATAAATATTGGTCTCAGTGAACATTCACCATTGGAAATCATAAATTTTGATCATTGATGCAAGCATACATTAAATCATACTTTGAATATTTATCGTTGGAAGTATCTTCCTATCTCTCTTAGGCTTAGTTAATTAGATGCAAGCGACCTAATTAACTTTAATTACTAAATAATCTCAGACAAGCGCTAAAGATTTAATCTAGCAATTTCTTAAAGAACAAATCGATAAAGCAAAACAATACAAGCACAAGCGGTTCTATTTAATTTTGTCAAATGCTTTTCGCCTAAGATCTAATAAAACAAAGCAGTTCATTAAATCTTGGTTGCTTCACAAATTAGAAACATCAAACAATTACGGATTTGATATCTAATTTAGCGGTAGATTGAAATAAATAATAAACTAGTAGGCCTCCTAGTAATTAAACAAAACAATCATGAAAGTTGGAATAGAAAAATATTCAATATTTAAAGTATAAAATCAAACATATAGAAACAATTTAGATCTCACAAGTTTATTGATTCCAAGGCTTCCGTACACTTCGACCAACAAAACTTTTAGCCGCACATGTTGATCAAAACTTCAAAAGAAAAGTTGGAGAATGAGAGAAGAGTTGTGTTGTCTTTCTTCTCATGATTTCTACCCCCTTTTATACAACATAAATTAGTTGTGTCAAGCCCACAATATCTCACTACATATCCTCGAAAAGTTACAACTTCTCAAACCAAATAGAATAAGTCATAGAACAAGTAGGAACATGGTTGTTTTGGTTCCTATTTTTGTTCACAGCATCTTTGACCCAACTTCAAGTCTGATTACGTCCATGATGCAGCTTGATTTGCGAAAAACACAAAATAAAAAGGTTTCAGCTCTGTGTCTTATCTTTCCAAAACTTTTTGAATCACCTCCATTGCTTTTCTTATGAGAAAGTTATGCCCATTATGGTGAAATGTGTCAAAACTGTCCAGAATTGTATTTTAGCTCCATTTTACACATAGTGTCTCCAAATTAATCCTACAGCAAAATATAAATATAATGAGTACCTATAGTCATAAAATGAGCATAAAATGATGAACATTAAGGAATAAAAATATAATATTTTACGTTCTCATCAAATACCCCCACACTTAACTTTTGTTCGTCCTCGGACAAAACTCTTATTTATTTATTTTCAAAACAAAAATCAAGGTTGTAATGTCATAAATAAAGAATAACCATGCTCTTCAAAACTCATAACATATCATGAAAACATATTATTAAAAAACTTCTAATTACTTAGTAAGTAATTTTATTTGAAGGTAGAGTAAACTAAATTGGTAGACCCTCACGGGAATAAACACTCAACTCTCGTATATTTGAAGGGTATGTGTTTCGCTCAAATTCATTCCAATAGAAATGATCTACCATAAGCTTGCATATCTTCTCATTCTCCACCACTTGGATCACACGCATAACACAAATCATAAGGACTTTTTATGGGTTGTAGCGGGGCTTAGGATTAAGGTAGGATATATTTTGGGAGTGTAGCTCAAAAGCTATAAAAACTAGTGGAGCAAAAATGATTTAACTCAAGCTCGCATATATAAAATATATAAAACCAATCACCCCATTTAGCTTCTTCAAATTGACCTTAAAGCATTCAACATACCCCTTTATTTGAATTGGAGGAAGAATTATGAAAATGAATATCAAAAGTAATTTCCTCCATCACTTTTTTTTCATTACTTCTTTCTATCTTTCGTTCTTTTTCTCATCATCTTTTTTTTCCTTTTTTTTCTTTCATTTTTCATCATTTTTTTTGCTTTTTTTTCATGATGGAACTCAAGAATTTGAGAATAAAAATATGTAACCAAACTAGAAATTCAAATACCCCCACACTTATTTTTATACACCCATACATATCATAATGCTCTACTAGTTTTCTGGCCTGGGTAAGGATTTTTTTTTCCAGGTTAAAGCTTGTAATATGGGTTCACAAAAATAGAAGCAATAAGGCTCAAAGGGGTTCAACCAAAGGAAAAATAATTTTAGGGTAGACTATTTGGCTTATGTAGCGTATAACAAAGATGGCCTTAATCATATTCATGTATGCATGTGTCGATGTGACCTCGAATAGAACCTAAGCAAGTTCTAGAGAAACAAGTACATGGAAGAATAACTCTCTTCAAAGAAAATAGTAAGACTGATGTGTCAGTTTAAAGGCTCAAAATCTCACCGGCTTTTGTATACCAAATTTAGTCACAACCATCCTCAAGGAAAATAACTATACTAATTAATTCTAAGTTGAAAAGAGTATTTATTCAATCATGCTATGAATTTTTTTTAAACTTAGTTAAATCTTCCTCATGACATACACAATCAAAAATTATTGAAAAACAAAACCTTTTTTTTTGAAAATAAAATAAAATAAAACTTTATTGAAAACCACAAAAATATAAAAAATAAAAACTCTTTTTTTTAAACATAAAAAAAACTGAAACTGCTTAAAGTAATTAAATCCCCTCCCCCATATTTAAACTGACATTGTCCCAATGTAAGGCTAAATGCAATAAAAAGACAAAAATAAACAACAACAAAAAAATTGCAAGAATAAGAACATACTCTCCTTGGGTTGCTTATGTTTATAGTCGTGGATGTGTCGTCCTTCAATTGGTATCAGTTGGATCCTCAAGGTTCAATTCATCCACATTCTCCACTTTGAAACCTTCATAGAAAAGCTTGAGCCTTTGGCCATTTACCTTGAACACTTTAGATGTTGCTAAACTTTGAATTTCAACTGCACCATGATTAAAAACATTTGTAACAACAAAAGGACCAATCCAACGAGAACGTAATTTACCCGAAAATAGACAAAGTCGTGACTGGTATAGAAGGACTTTTTGACCAACTTGAAACTCTTTCCTAGAGATCATCTTGTCATGAAAAGCTTTAGTTTTCTCTTTGTAAATTCGAGCATTCTCATAGGCGTCATTGCGAATTTCCTCCAGCTCTTGTAGTTGTAACTTTCTATGTTCTCCATTTTCATATGCCTTCATATTGAGACTCTTGATAGCCTAATAAGCCTTGTGTTGCAACTCAACAGGAAGATGGCACGGTTTCCCAAACACCAACCGGTATGGTGACATACCGATAGGTGTCTTATAAGAAGTTCTATACGCCCACAAAGCATCATCCAAGCGCAAACTCCAATCTTTTCTACTCGGATTGACCGTCTTCTCAATGATGGACTTAATCTCTCTATTTGATACCTCCACTTGCCCACTCGTTTGTGGATGGTAGGCAGTTGACACCTTGTGGGTCACATGGTACTTTTTCAGCAGAGACTCGACGGTTCGATTGCAAAAGTGAGTACCTCGATCACTTATTAAGGCGCTCGGAATCCCAAACCTGGAGAATATGTTGGACTTGATAAAATCTGAAACAACTTTAGAATCATTAGTCCTGGTAGCTTTAGCTTCTACCCACTTTGATACGTAATCAACAACAAGCAAAATATAAACATAACCAAAAGATACAAGGAACGGTCCCATAAAATCGATGCCCCAAACATCAAAAATTGCACAAAATAATATAGGATGTTGTGGCATTTCATTCCTTTGAGATATATTACCTGTCTTTTGGCAATTATTACATGTTTTACAGAAAGAATATAAATCACGAAATAAACAAGGCCAATAGAAACCACATTCTAATACTTTTCTTGTCGTTCTCTTAGCTCCAAAATGTCCTCCACATGCATAAGAATGACAAAATGTGAGAATTGAAATAATTTCATTTTTATGTACGCACCTTCTTATTATTTGATCTGCACAATGCTTCCACAGGTATGGGTCATCCCACACAAAGTATTTGGCATCACTTTTAACCTTATCTCTTTGAGCCTTTGACAAACCATGAGGAAACATATTAGTAACCAAATAATTTACAATATTTGCATACCAGGGTAATGTCGTAATTGCAGCAAACAATTTCTCATCGGGGAACGTTTCTTGCAGACGAAGTTCATCCTCCACATGAACTAAATGACTTAAATGATCTGCAACATGATTTTCTTTTCCTCTTTTATCTTTGATCTCCAAATCAAATTCACTCAAGGGAAGTATCCATCGGATTAACCTTGGTTTTGCCTCTTTTCTTCGTCATCAAATAACGAAGAGCTGCATGATCAGAATAGACAATAATTTTAGTACCAAGCAAATAAGATCTAAATTTTTCTAAAGCAAAAACAACAGCTAAAAGTTCTTTTTCAGTAGTAGAGTAATTTTTCTGAGCATCATTCAATGTTCTTGAAGCATAATAAATTGTGTGAGATGCTCCTCCCATCCTTTGACCCAACACAGCGCCGACTGCATAATCGCTTGCATCACACATTATCTCAAAAGGTACATTCCAGTCAGGGGGCAGGATAACTGGGGTAGAAGTCAATAGTTTCTTTAGTGTATCAAATGCCTTTTTACACGCCTCATCAAATTCAAATGCCACATCCTTTTATAGCAACTTGCACAAGGGTAACGCTATTTTTGAGAATTCTTTGATGAATCTTCGATAAAAACCTGCATGTCCAAGAAAAGAACGAACTTCCCGCACACTAGTAGGATAAGGTAAAGATTGAATAATATCAATTTTGGCTTTATCTACCTTAATTCCCTTAGATGAAACAATATGACCCAAAACTATACCTTATTCAACCATAAAATGACATTTTTCTGAGTTTAACACAAGATTAGTTTCTACACATCTTTGGAGAATAAGTGTAAGGTAATGCAAGCATTTATCAAAAGAGTCTCCATAAACTGTGAAATCATCCATAAATACTTCTATAATATGATCAACATATTCTGAAAAAAAATGCTAACCATATACCTTTAGAAAGTGACCGGGGCATTGCAAAGACCAAATGGCATGCGGCGATATGCAAAAGTTCCAAACGAACATGTAAAAGTTGTCTTTTCTTGATCTTCCGGAGCAATTGGAATTTGAAAATAACCGGAATAACCATCAAAAAAACAATAGTAAGTATGACCAGCTAACCTTTCAAGCATTTGATCAATAAAAGGTAATAGAAAGTGGTCCTTACGAGTTTCAGCATTTAATTTTCTATAATCTATACAAACCCGCCACCCATTCTGGACACGAGTAGGAACTAGTTCATCATTTTGATTCTTTACGATTGTTATTCTGATCTTTTTAGGAACCACTTGCACCGGACTAACCCACTGGCTATCTGAAATAGGATAGATCACTCCAACTTCAAAAAGTTTTAGGATCTCCTTTTTTACTACCTCCATCATGGGCGGGTTTAATCGTCTTTGTAGTTGCCGGGATGGTTTTGATCCTTCCTCAAGTAAGATGCGAGGCATGCATGTAGATGGACTAATTCCTTTTATATCAGTAATTGTCCAACCGATAGCCGTCTTGTGCTCCTTAAGGACATGTACAAGCTTTTCTTCTCTTGTGTTGTACTAAGTTTATTAGAGATGATCACTGGTAATGTTCCTCCATCTCCAAGAAAAACATACTTGAGGTGACTAGGAAGAGGCTTCAAGTCTGGAACAGGGGCCTGCAAAATAGAGGGTGAAGGCCTCTTGATAGAAATTGATAAGGAAATAGAAGAAAAGTTACCTGACGGTTGTACTTTTGGACAATCATTCAATGATGCAATAGTTTCCTGCAAATTAGTACTCAGAGCTAACCCCTTATGCTCTTTTTCGAGATACTCACTAATCGCAACTTCTAATTCATCTTTTCCATCAAATTCAAAAACATCCTGTGCTAAAGAATCAACCACATCAATAGAATAAACAGTATTATCATCATCCGGATATTTCATGGCATCATAAATATTAAATTTAATAATTTCACCATCAAATTCCAAAGTAAGTATGCCACTATACACATCTATCTTAGTCTTGGACGTCTTTAAAAATGGTCTTCCTAACAAAATAAGAGCAATTTGATCACTATTTTCTATATCGAGCACATAAAAATCAGCAAGAAAAACCATATTATCAATTTGTACAAGAACATCCTCAATTAATCCCTTGGGATAGGCATTAGATCTATCAGCCAATTGAATTACAACACCAGTTTTATTCAGAGGTCCAAGATTTAGAGATTCATATATAGAATATGGCATGACGTTGATAGAAGCTCCTAAATCTAATATGGCTTTCTCATATTTATTGTTACCTAACTTACAAGGGATAGTAAACATTCCTGGGTCTTTGCATTTCGTAGGGAGTTTTCTTTGAATTATTGCAGAAACACTATCCCCTACTTTCACTTTTTCATATCCTTTAAGTTTTTGTTTCCTTTTTATTGTACACAATTCTTTTAAAAATTTAGCATAACGAGGTACTTGTTTGATAGCATCTAAAAGTGGAATATTTACCTCACATTTACGAAAAGTCTCATATAACTCATTATTTTGTTCAATTTTTCTAGATTCTGCTAAAGCTTGAGGAAAAGGACGTACTGGTTTATAATCAAAAAGAGGTGGCAACTTACAATTGGGTACCTCATCATCGTTGGGGAAGTTCGAGTCTGCAAGAGTTGTTTTCTCTTCCTCTTGTTTTGACGATGTAGGTGCTTCTTTTACTTGAATGTCAACCTCTTTACCACTTCTCAAAACGATTGCACTTGCATTTTCTTTCGAATTTATTATCGTTTGAGATGGTAGCTTCCCTGAACTTCGTGCCTCCAGCTTATTAATTGTTGTAGCCATTTGGCTTATTTGATTGTCCAAGCTTTGAATACTGGCCCTTGTGTCCTGAATACTATACCTTGTCTCCTGTTGAAATCGTAAATTATTAGTGGCAAGAGACTTAACAATATCTTCTAAAGACATACCAGAGTTAGAAGTTTGGCCCGATTGTTTTTCATGGGGATATGGTTGCTTGTACTGTTGGTAACTTGTCCAATTTTGATTGACGGGATGATTTGATTGTGGATTCCCATAGTTGAAATTGGCATGATCTCTCCATCCTCGATTGTATGTGTTTGAGTAGGGATCATACTTCCTTTGTGGTCGTCCAGGAAAACTACATACCACGTTCACTTGCTCATTGGGCTCCTCTTGAAGAGTTGGGCACATGTCAGTTGGATGCCCCGTTATTGAACATATACCACAAGCCTTTGCCGTTTGTATGTTACCTACAGCCATTTGACGAACAAAAGAAGTAAACTAGCAATTTCTTGTTCTATGGAAGAAATATTTACCTCGTTTGCGTGTTTAGATGGAAGATCTAGCCTAGTGCCAAATTGTTGAGAATTGGCCGCCATATTTGCAATTAAATTTCTTGCGGCCTCAGGAGTTTTATCTACCAAAGCTCCTCCACTAGCAGCATCTATCATGCTTCTGTCATTTGATAGAAGGCCTTCATAGAAGTATTGAATAAGTAGTTGCTCAGTAATTTGATGATGGGGACAACTTGCACATAATTTTTTGAAACGTTTCCAGTACTCGTGGAGAGATTCTGTATTGTGTTGCCTTACCCCACAAATTTTTTTTCGGATATTGGCCGCCCTTTAAGCTGTAAAGTACTTTTCTTGGAACAATCTTTTCATCTCATTCCATGTGACAATACTTCCGGAGGGTAGGTAGTAAAGCCAATCCTTAGCCGCATCCTTTAATGAAAATGGAAAGGCTCTTAATTTAATTTGCTCTTCAGTCACCCCCGTTGGCTTCATACTTGTGCAAACCACATGAAGCTCCTTTAGATGCTTGTGAGGGACTTCACCTGCAAGACCATGAAAAGTTGGCAATAAATGTATAAGTCCATATTTTAATTCAAAAGTAGTAGTAGCATCTAAAGTAGAAAACGTTATGCATAAAGGGTGTTGATTCAAATCTGGGGCAGCGAGTTCTTTCAAAGTTCTATTTGCAGCCATGACTCCTTCTTCAGGATTAGAATTGCAAGAGAATACGAAATTCGGAGCGAGGTTGTTCTCGTTAGATTCTCTTTGAGTTTCCTTCCTTAACCTGCGTAAAGTTCTTTCTATTTCTGGATCTGTCTGAAAATCACCTCGATTAGAAGATCGAGTCACAACCATAAACAATAAAGAACAATATGAAAAGCAATTAAAAAAATGAGAATGATAACTAATGATTTTTTTTGTAAATGAATGAAAATATAATTAATTATAAAAAATAAAGATCACAAAAAGCACAAAAATTAACTAAGATTACTCCCCGGCAACGGCGCCAAAATTTGGTTTGCTGTCGCAGGCACCCAAAAATAAAACCTTACTCTTAAAATTATATGTAGTAGAGAGAGTAAGGATCGATCCCACGGAGAGTAATTAGTATAAATTTTATGCTATATGAACATGGATTGGGGGAGAGAGTTTTGAAAAGAAAATTTAAGAAGAGCTAAAGCAATTAAAGTATTAAAATCAATCAAGGGACAAATATTGGTCTCAGTGAACATTCACCCTTAGAAATCACAAAATTTGATCATTGATGCAAGCATACATTAAATCATACTTTGTATATTTATCGTTGGAAGTATCTTCCTATCTCTCTTAGGCTTAGTTAATTAGATACAAGCGACCTAATTAACTTTAATTACTAAATAATCTCAGACAAGCGCTAAAGATTTAATCTAGCAATTTCTTAAAGAACAAAGAGATCGATAAAGCAAAACAGTACAATCACAAGCGGTTGTATTTAATTTTGTCAAATGCTTTTCCCCTAAGATCTAATAAAACAAAGCAGTTCATTAAATCTTGGTTGCTTCACAAATTAGAAACATCAAACAATTACGGATTTGATATCTAATTTAGCGGTAGATCGAAATGAATAATAAACTAGTAGGCCTCCTAGTAATTAAACAAAACAATCATGAAAGTTGGCATAGAAAAACCTTTAATATTCAAAGTATAAAATCAAACATATAGAAACAATTTAGATCTCACAAGTTTATTTATTCCAAGGCTTCCATACACTTCGACCAACAAGACTTTTAGCTGCACATGTTCATCAAAACTTCAAAAGAAAAGTTGGAGAAGAAGAGAAGAGTTGTGTTGTCTTTCTTCTCATGATTTCTACCCCCTTTTATACACCATAAATTAGTTGTGTCAAGCCCACAATATCTCCCCACATATCTTCTAAAAGTTACAACTTCTCAAACCAAATAGAATAAGTCATAGAACAAGTAGGAACATGGTTGTTTTGGTTCTTATTTTTGTTCACAACATCTTTGACCCAACTTCAAGTATGATTTTGTCCATGATGCAGCTTGATTTGCGAAAAACACAAAATATAAAAGTTTTATCCCTGTGTCTTAGCTTTCCAAAACTTTTTGATTCACCTCCATTGCTTTTCGGATGAGAAAGTTATGCCCATTTTGGTGAAAGGTGTCAAACCTGTCCAGAATTGTATTTAACTCCATTTTACACATAGTGTCTCCAAATTCATCCTACAGCAAAATATAAATATAATGAGTACCTATAGTCATAAAATGAGCATAAAATGATGAACATTAAGGGATAAAACTATAACATTTTATGTTCTCATCAAACACACACGGTTATCTGCATGAGTTTTTCTGTCTTAGGACTCCACAGCAAAAAGGAGTTGTGGAACGTAAGAACAGGACTCTATCTGAAATAGCTAGAGTAATGTTGAACCAGTTTAGTCTACCTAGATAATTTTGGGCTGAAGCTGTTAATACAGCGTGCTATATTCTCAATAGGGTTCTGATTCGACCCATATCGAAGAAGACTCCCTATGAGTTATGGTTTGATAGAACACCTATTATTTCATATTTCAAGATATTTGGTTGTAAAAGCTTTATTCCTAATAATAAAGACAATCTAAGTAAATTTGATGAAAAGGCGGCTGAAGGTATCTTTTTAGATTATACACAAAGAGCAAAGGGTACAAAGTCTTCAATAAGAGAACCATGATCATCAAAGAATCAATTAATGTCAAATTTGATGAACTAAATCAACATTCAGTCGATGGCGATAATAAAAATATAAGTACACCAAGTACAGCTACTACAAAACCTTTACACAAAGATGCAGAACCTTCACACCATGCACCAGGTGAGTCTTCAAGCAAATCACATACAGAACCAGAAGCCAAAACCAGCAATCCTGAGGATATGCCAAAAGAGATGAGATTTTTGGCAGATCATCCAAAGGACTTAGTAATTGGTGAGATTACCAAGGGTGTAAGTGCTCGTTCCTCTAATAAAGATATAGCTTCCTGTGTTGCTTTTATCTCACAGCTTGAACCCAAAAATATTGAAGAAACATGTAGTGATAATTTTTGGTTAGATACTATGCAAGAGAAATTAAACCAATTCGAACGAAATCAAGTTTGGGAACTTGTTCCCAAGACCATTGATCATTCGGTCATTGGCACCCGTTTGGAATTCTGAAATAAACTGAACAAGAATGGTTTAGTGACTCATAATAAGGCTCGACTCATAGCTCAAGGATACAATCAAGAAGAAGGTATCGACTACAATGAGACTTATGCCCCAGTTGCGAGATTAGAATCCATTCGCATGTTATATGTATTTGCATAATTTCAAATTATTTCAAATGGATGCTAAAAGCGTATTTTTAAATAGTTTTATAAAAGAAGAAGTTTATGTAGCTCAACCTCCAGGTTTTACTGATTTCAAAAATTCTGATTATGTTTTCAAGTTGAAGAAAGCCTTATACGGTTTGAAACAAGCCCTCGTGCTTGGTACGGTCGTCTAAGCTCTTTTCTACTTGACAATACTTTTTCAAAGGAAAAGCTTGACACTACACTGTTTATAAAATATTTGAATGGCATCTTATTTTGATTCAAATCTATGTAAATGTTATTATTTTTGGATCCACTTATGAATCTCTGTCAAGAATTTTCAAAGTATATGCAGAATGTGTTTGAGATGAGCATGATGGGGGAGCTGAAATTCTTTCTCGGACTACAAATCAAACAAACCAACAATGGGACGTTCATAAATCAAACAAAATACACAAAAGATTTATTGAAGAAGTTTGACCTGGAAGCAGTCAAACCATTTAGCACTCCAATGGTGACTTCAACCAAGCTTGATATTGATGAACAAGCAAACCCGTCGACATACGTAAGTATCGAGGTATGATCGGTAGCTTACTGTACTTAACTGCTAGTCAACCTGATATTATGTTTAGTGTTTGCTTGTGTGCACGTTTTAAAGCCTATCCTAAGTAATCACATATGTGCGTAGTTAAGCGTACCTTCTGATACCTTAGAGGAACTTCTTCTGTCGGCTTATGGTATCCTAAAACCACGTCGTTTGACCTAACCGGTTATTCTGATACTGATTTTGCTGGATGCAAAATAGATAGAAAAGTACCAGTGGCACATGTCGTTTCCTAGGAAAAGTCCTAGTCTCTTGGTTTAGCAAAAACCAAAATTCTATCTCATTATCAACAACCGAGGCTGAGTATATCGCCGTAGGACGTTGTTGTGCACAAATTTTGTGGATGAAGCAAACTTTAGAACACTTTGGATTACATTTTACACACATACCCATTTTTTGAGATAACACTAGTTCTATTAATTTCACTAAGAATCCAGTATGTCATTTTCGTACTAAGCATATCGAGATTCGATATCATTTTCTTAGAGATCATCAACAAAATGGAGATATAGACCTTGTATACATAGACACACATAATAAGTTGGCTGACATTTTCACAAAACCTCTAGCGAAAGATCGTTTCAATTATTTACGTCGATAATTAGAAATATTAGATGTCAATAATATTAATTAATTTTGTTTTATTAATTAGTATTTTTAATACCCAATAACTATTTTCGAGACAAGCCTACAAAGAGTCTGTCTGTCACTACGACTACGGTCGAAGCGAAGCGGTACTTAATTGTTCCCCGGTGAACACCCGTTAGCTGGGACAGTACTCCTACAGCTAATCTGAAACAGACGTTGAGTAACTAAATTTAATTTATAAAATAATATTAATTATATTATTTGAAGTTTAAAATTACTAAACTTTGAACTAAATATTTGAAATAAGTTTATGAAAAGGATGTGGCCCACAAGTTTTTCTTTTTAAAACTCAGGAGAACCCTAGGCAAATTTAGCCCGAGTTCGGTCCGAATTCGGCCAGAGTTTTATTGGTGTTATATACTTTTTAGTCAGAACCCGAGGCCCCCTCCTCTTCATCTATTCCAAACTTCATCATAAAAGCAGCAATAGCCGCCTGAAGTCCTCCAAAATCCTAGTTCTTCTCCACTTTGTTGCTTCCAATCTACGTAGAGAAATCAATCTAAACTTTGGATTCGTGCGGAAAATTCATCCCTCTACAACATACTTGAATTTCAGAAGGTATAACTCCTTCTTTTCTCCACTTTCAAGGTTATCTAGTTTTGGGAAAGAATGCCTAAGGGATTCAATCCTTCCAAGAGGAAGAAGACTAATGATAGTGAAGAGACATCATCTTCAGATCCGAATACGATTCCCTCTTTTTCTTGGTCCAATCGGGTGACGACGTGTCGGATGAGTTTTACTTCAAAACTCATGACCAAGCTTTGCTATGGTATGTCGACTTTCCCATACGTATAATATGTACAGGCGCTCCGATCAAATGGACTATATTTTCATATCATCGTGCTTTGTTTGAGGCATTAGGGTTACACCGTCTCGCTACCCAATAATTCTCTATAGCTACTAATGCCCTTCGACTATTTTACTGTAACTTTGTTTTAGACACTTTTACCCCAAGAACTCGTGTTGGCAGGATCGATATCGAGTTTGATGATGTGTTGCTAGCGAAAATAATTGGTATTCCAAATGAAGGTGCCCCGCTCGATAACATTACCGACTTCGACTTTTCTGAGGGCACGACTCTTGTTAGTTTCAAGAATGAGCTTTGTTTGCCAGCAAATGCTCGTCCTGGAAAGTTCAAGGCCAATAACTTGAACTTGTTTAACTACGAGTTACATCGTATTATCTATTCCACTATTCTTTCGAAATCCACTTCGAAAGATGACGTCTCTGCACTTGAGCTATCTACCCTGTATCACATTCTTAAGGGGATTCCTTTTTCTGCCCCTAAGACTATCATCCAGATGATGGGAAGATGTCACAAAAAAGACCACAATCTCTCTTATGCGATGCTTATCCCTCGAATCTTTCATCGTTTTGATATCAATTTATCCACTTGCGCGCTGGACCCTGAGCCCAAGTATCTTCAGCTTTCTCGTCGCAGCACTATCGCTGCTCCTGTACCTCCTACTCCTGCTCCTACTGCCCCAACCTACCCTATAACTTTTGAGGGTATCCATCAGCACCTTTCGAATATGCAGACTTTCTTTGTTGACACTTCCAGGGAACATGAGTTTCGTGACGTGACTCGGTTCCAGGCTATTGCCAACTCGTTTGTCGATCTCCGATTTGCTCAGACGGGTCATTCTGCCATTTCTCTTCCTAGAAATCCTGTTGTATCTGGTTACCGCATTGAGGATGAGGTGGTCTATTCTTTATTCCAGCCAGGGAACGCTTATGATTGGTACTGTGGTTCGGGTGCTACTCCACACACCTCTGGAGCTGGCACATCTGGAGCTGGTCCTTCTGGACATTGTGGTCGTACTAGGACTACTACTACTGATGATGAGGATGAGATGTGATTTAGACATTTTTGTCTAGTTTGTCATACTATTGTGACTGTTTATTGTCTTTGTTTACATAGAAATGCTCAGACATTCCAAGCTAGTATCCGTACTTTTATTTGTGCTAGTTTTAGAACTTTTTGTGACATTTTCTGTGATGTTTGTCTGTTAAACATTGTTTTCTATTCTCTACTTCAGAGTTTTATATCAGTTTAATACTATTTAGCATATTTTGTTATAGCTCTCTTTATCATGCTTCAATATTTTTTTTAATATACCATGCCTGTGAACACTACAAATTTCTTATATTTTTTTGTTTCTTCACTGATTATTGCTTATGCATTTATTGTGGGGGAGCTTTCTCTTTTTCAATTATTTTGCTGAGTGATAATGGGGGAGAAATAAGATGTAACATCTTAATCTTTTCTTTGTAAGATTACAGGAACAATTTTTTTACCAAAATTTATTTTGTCTTATCAAAGATACCAAAGATATTATATCAGTCAAGGTTTGTAAATTATCAAAATGGGGGAGATTGTTGGCCCATTGGTCATGGTCAAACCTGATTTTAATAATTAATCAAACTCTGTCTCGATATACGAAGCTACTCAGATGTTTACTCAAGACATTTTGGACACTTGGACACTGATCAAGATCGGATATCTACTCAGTTCAAGACCGAAGCGATGTTTGCCACTCGAGTCTGTATTTCTTTATGCAATGTAATTTTTACTTTTATTGAGTCTAGGAATACATTGTACACCAAGTCGTACAGGCAAATAGGCTATCCAAAATCGTTTTTAAAAATGACCTATGTTTTTAAAAAACACTCCTTATTTACAAAAGCTTCTGAAGGATTTTAAAAAGCCCAAAAAACACTTTTGAAAAACCCTGACCAACCCGAACAAAACTCGGCCCGAGGTCGGCCAGAGTTCGGTTAGTGATGTTTGATTTTCGAACGTTTGAAAAACTTGGTCTCCCTTCAGTTGCGGATTTTTACATAGAGTTATGTCCGAATTCTGCCCGAATTCCGTCAGAGTTCTGCCTTTAGAAAAACTATATATAGAGAAGAATTCTGATCACTTCAAATCACTCATTCACTTTCATCTCTTCTCTTTTAAGCTTACGTTTCTTTCCAAAGAATTCTAAAAAGATTTTATTTTTAAATTCCAAGCTAGTTACAATTCTCTAGTCAATTTGTCGGTACGGTGCGGTCTAGAAGATTTCAGAGGAATTGTAATCAGAGGCTTTATTGAAGAAAGACTCTTCAAAATTGAAGTTAGTCGAGTTCTTCATATCAAAGATCCCGTCTGTAGAAGTTGCAAGGACTTCGTATGAAAACTTACAGGATTTTCTAATAGTGGATTCAACTGGAAGCTAGAATTCTTCCGACTTGACTAGTCCTCACAAGAGGGAAACCAGTATACATCGCTGTGTTTGCGTTTGCCTTCTGATCTCATTTATTTTACAATTATTGTTTTGTGATTATTGATTTAATTCTGTGATCTTACTGCTAACAAGTTTTTAATTAGCAATATTCGGCTGTCTACTCTATTCACCCCCCCTCTCCTAGAGTATTCTGCTTTTCGACTTCGTTCCTACAATAAGCTCTAGTTATAGTCTAGAATACGCAAATCATGTTTAGGCCTGTAGGTTACATGTCAAGATCCAAAATATGAGCTAAGCACGTGCTCGAAGGCTAAACGCCACGAAGGAATATTGTACATAACTAGTAGGAGTATGATAAAAAATCTACTAAGGTACTCTGGTGCTCCAGTTAGTCACCGTCGAATAGATGGTATGGAAGATCCTTCGGGCTCCTCTATTAGATCTAGCTAAACAAAACCAGTGGGGTCAAACCCACAAATAGCAAATACCACAAAGGAAGCCAAACTTATGAACTAAACCAGAAATAGCTAACATAACAATAGATAGAAACAAAAATAAGTAAATAGGGATCGAGATTCGTGCACTACCAATGCACTTATCTCGAGAATAGAAAAGACAATAAGCAAAGCAACCTGGAGCATAAAGTAAAGATAGCATGTGAACAGGTAAGATAAAATGGACTTGTGAGCATGCCAAGTAGCTATATCATGTAAGCATGTGAGGTAACTGGGATATGTGAGCATGTTAGAACTATATAGAACGACAATAGATAAGATGACTTAGGAACTATTATGATTTAGGAACTACTCTGGAACCCAAGTTACAACCTGTAAACCAAATAAGGACCGGGGTTATAACCCTTCTCCTGAACAAAACTTAGTCTCTAATCATTGTACAGCCTAAGGATCATATATAATGTGTGAGCACTGAATAGGACGACAAATGACAAGATGACTAAACAACTATTCCGGAACGCATGTTACAACCCGTAACCAAACAAGGACCGGGGTTGTAACTCTTCTCCTGAACAGAAGTTAGTTTCTAATCATTTATCGACAAAGATGAAGCATAAACAATAATGTAATAAAATAAATATACAGACACTGCCTAGACAAAACTAGACTAGACTGGACTCCATCCATCAATCACGGCCAAGCAATGAGTACGGCTCTATATATTAGCTAACTAGGGTTATCACAATCCTAATTGCTAACATATGCACTTTTGAAAAATCCAATCAAGTTACCTGCCCTGCAGACTACCCGACTTATCTAGGCCAAAAGGAAAAGAAAGTAATGGTGGATACATCGTGCGGGAGACAAATATATCCAAGATCTAATAGTGGGAACCTCGCCCAGGAGACAAATGTACCCTATAGACATAGAATAGTGGGTACATCGCTCAGGAGACAAATGTACCCTATAGACATATACAAGGTACAACACTCGATGGTACGCTGGAAGTGTGCTCATCATGATAGATAACTCCAAATCCATTCAGGTTAGGGCCGGGACAAAGGGCTTGCAGGTAACTGGAAAATTTTCCCCTCCTAATGATCTAGATAATCAAGCTAGTTGTTTAGTCCTTAACAATTTCTTATTGGATTCTGGGTATGGCATTCCGCAGAATCTATCCTAGACATGATATGTAAGACTGGACAAAAGAAAGAATGTGCACTACAACAAGCCACAAAAAGAAAAATATAATAACCTGGAAGCTAAGAGTGCGCTACGACGAGCCATTATAAAGAAAATAGGGAGTGTGCCATGACAGGCCACTATCATGTAAGCAAGAAAAGACATGTACACGAGTGCACCACGATGGGTCACTATCTAATAAGCAAAGAATACATGTAACATGAGTGTGCCACGATAGGCCACTATCTATTAAGCAAAGAAGATATGTAACATGAGTACACCACGACGGGCTACTATCTAGTAAGCAAAGAAGACATGTAACATGAGTGCGCCACGATTGACCACTATCTAGTAAGCAAAGAAGACATGTAACATGAGTGCGCCATGACGTGCTGTAACACCCAGTTTTCTAAATGAGGGTAATTTTGAAATTTTGTAATTTTAGTCTTTTAATAATGATATTTAAATCATGATATAATTTTTGGTGATTTTTTAATCATTTTTTAAAAAAACTATTTTAGGTTATGACTTATAATTTTGGTGTTTGACTAGTGTAACCTTAGAGCCTAGCCATGTGATTAGGATGTTTAACTAGTATATTTTAGCTTAGAGGGTATTTTGGTCATTTTAAGATTTATTTGAATTTATTATGATTTATGGGAATTTGTGTGAATTTAATATTAATTAAATATTGCTATGTGTTATGTTAGTCTTGACTAGTTGAGACTTTGTAGACTAACCTAGAAACTAACCCTAGTTGGTGACCCTAGTCTAACTCTAGTTAACCTACTTTATTAATTAGAAATTAGTTTTAAAGTAGGGAGGATTAGTTTGGGTGGAATTAGTCCATGACTAGTGACTTAAGTCAATGACGTATGAGTTACCAATTTTAAGTCTAGTGTTTAAGCCTTAGGCCCATCAATTAAGCCCAAGACCAATCCTAAACCAACCATGGCAGCCACTATTAGGTTTTCCTTGCCTATAAGTAGTCTCTTAAGAGTGTTCTTGCCTCTTTTTAGGTTTGCCCTAATTTTGGTGGAAAGGTATTTTCCCCTATGCTCAAAATTCCTAATTAATTCATTTTAGCTCCTTTTTAATCCTAGTCTTTTGCAATAGGATCTAAATTATGTTTATATTCTAATTTTGGAGGATAACCTCAGTTTGTGTGCCATTTGGAGATTTAGAGTTGCCATTTGGAATCCCCTCTTTGAAGCTCTTCCTTGAGTTTTGATACTCAATAGGTAAACCACCTAAACCCATGTTTCTTCCTGATTTCTTTGCATAATAGGTTAGGTTTAGGGGTTACCTAACTGCCCACGAAATTTGGGCACAATTCGTGTCCATTTCATGTCTGTATCGGACACGTATCGTAATGATATACTAGGTGTTTGTAGAAATGCCACATAGGAATTAATTTTTATATTTTTGAAATATAATTGCATGGATTTGTAGATCTTGATGTGTGTATCAATTTTTGTGAAGGAGTCATGGTATTTTGTGTCCTTGTGTGTCGTGTATTTCGTGTGGACACGCAGCACGAGCCCGTAGGCCGTGTCCTGCATCACGGGGTCTATATCTCAGGACACAGGACACGTCGTATCCTAAATGTTTGGGGGAATCCTGGGGCAATGTCTGCCACCAAGCTCCCAAAATTTGGAAGCATCACGTGGTCTGTACGCGGAGCCATCGGGGTTGCATTGGCCGCGCGCTGTCGTACACGAGCTGCTGTGCGTGCGCACAGGCATGACTGACACGCGTGTCGTGTCGTGTCTGTTGGACTCGTGGATCCAGTGCAGGGTGTGTCATACCTAAGGCTAACCTAGGTGAACCTCTGGACACGAGCACGTGTCGTGACGTGTCGTGTGCCGCGTGTTACACGTGCGTGCACGTGTGGACGACAATTTTATGTGCACTGTCGGGTGTCTGTGTTCGTACAGTTCTTGGACACGATTCGTGTCCAGTTATTGGACGCGAATACACTCCCTAGTACACTCACACATGTGACACCTATTACCAACCTTTATTTAGTAATTTTAATGATTATTTTGGGTTCGAACCATCGAATTCCCTATAGGACTGATACACACTGATACGTGTGGGAAATTGAGTTTTCTGAGTTTTGATCTGTTGTTACCTATTTTATTGATGATTAAATGTTTAGACAGGTTCACTAACATAGGTATCAGGTTAATGAAATGTTGGAATTGTGTTGGGTGTTCGAGAATCGGTTTCGAGTGAAGTTTTCCATATTTTTTTATGCAATAGGCTGAATGTGTTTTCCATAAATCGATTTCATTTTTTCCTGATTTATGATGATTGAGTACCAGAATTAGGCTCACCTACATGTGTATTGATAGTTGAATATGTAGTCGTGTTTGGGTGGGGAGAAGGGAATCATTAAATTGGGTTTTTGCATTGGGTTGAGGTTTTCCTATCACTGTTTCAGGAATACTGAAACCTATTTCACTGTTATTCCTCACATTATCCACACAGTCCACATTTCTAAAATTTACACACATACACACATTCTAAATTCCTATTTTTACTCACATAGCCTCTACACTGTCACACAGCAATTACACACACACATGAGTTTAACTCAACCCTCACACACATATCACTGATTTGGTTTTGTATTTTGATTAGGGCTTTCCTGACTGGTTTCAGAAAAACTGAAACATATGTTAACTTCACAAACACACACATTTCTAAAACAGTCTACACACTCACACACCCAATTCCTTTTTCCTATCACTGATTTCATATATATGGACACACACAAATTAAATCCTTACACTCTCACATTGCCCTAGCCTCATGTCACACACACACACAAATCATGACATACACACACACATTATATATATATATATATATATATATATATATATATATATATATATAGTTCCTTATCTAATTACATGTGTATTTACATTTATATATATTATATGGGTAATAGTTATACTAGCCTAGTGAATGTGTAGTGGTTTATGAGGCAGGGATCCCATTAGCCATATGTATTTCATCCATGGCCTAGGTAGTTGGCCATGGCATGTAGTGGATGACACTTCCCTAGATTAGGATGTCTTTACTTTATTTTCATGGATTACTGTATATTGAGATTCTGAGATGTTTTGGGATATGTACTTATTTAGACACTTAGACTCTCTGTTTGTACTCATGTGGATTCCTTTCGTTTCAGCAATATCTATCTATCCTTCTATCTTATCTTTCTGTCTTAGTTGTGATTGAGTTTACATTCTGCTATGTCACCCCATTCGGGGAGTATAAACTGCTTAGCAATATATTGTTAGATGTTGTGACCTAGGACAGCGTTCTATCGCCGACACTACGGCGTAGGCAGGTGTTGTTACGTTCTCTACCCTCACAGTGGGTGCGGGTCGTGACACGTTTTTAGTGGTGGCCCATGCAGGTCGAGTTTATGTTGTGGTATTCGAACTAGAGGATCACTACAGAGTGCAGTAGGATTATGATATTTTTGAAGGTACTCAATCACTCTAGGAAAAACTCTTATTCAGATTCCGTATATCTACATTTGCTGCTTATTGTCTCCCTTGAATATAACTGTCCTCCCTTGCTATTTCGACTCACTCTCAGCAATTGTTTCTTTGATCTGTCTCCAGGATGGTTGAGACGAGATCACATCGCCTGGGCCAGGAGGATGTCGATGAGAGGTCTGCCACCTCTCATACTCAGCAGCCAGCCCCTGGTACCGCAACCCCAGTCATGCCAGCTGGGGTAGGCGTTTCAGCTGCGTTCGGAGGAGCCCCTCCACCTGCAGCAGGGGGTATGCCTCCACCAGTTTAGAGGCAGGACCCAGTCATCCCAGAGGTGCCTTTCCAGCAGCCGTCGCCTCCAGGATACGTGGATGCAGCATAAATGTTCACCTAATTCCAGCAGTTTATGGAGATGCAGCAGACTCGGCAGGCCAGGAGCATAGAGTTGGCCCTTACGACAGTCGCAGCTCGACCAGCAGTCCAGCAGCCGAAGACACCTGGGATAGAGCAGTTCCAGAAGATGAGCCCAGAGACTTCCTGGGGACGGAGGGGATTTTATATGCTGACGAGTGGATCGAGCATATAGAGGAGAACTTCCGCCTGGCCCGGATACGGACAGATCTCCAGATTGAGGCAGCAGCTAGCCAGGTGCGAGATCTTGCTCGCACCTGGTATCAGTCAGACCCCAGGATGGGGGTAGCTGGACAGACCTGGGAGGAGTTCAAGGGCTTCTTCAAGAAGAAGTTCTTTCCAGATTTAGCGGTTCGAGCCTTGGAGTCGCAGTTCGAGAGCTTAGTTCAGGGGATCCTGTCAGTGGAGGAGTACGCTGGGGAGTTCGGCCGCCTCAGCAGATTCGTAGAGGGCTTGAGCGAGACGGCGAAGGCCCGGAGGGTCCGAAAGGGTCTGGTCAAGGAAGTCAAGTCCTTGACCATGGGCAACAGGGATGCCACTTTCGAGGAGATTTTGACGGGAGCTTTATTGGCTGAGGACGATCTTGAGCTTAGGCTCAAGAGGGGGCGAGACATCCAGAAAGATAGTGGTAGCGGGGGAC
The DNA here is from genome assembly GCA_029216955.1 of Iris pallida. NCBI lineage: Eukaryota > Viridiplantae > Streptophyta > Magnoliopsida > Asparagales > Iridaceae > Iris > Iris pallida. Next base: position 54,312,512 of record JANAVB010016197.1, on the reverse strand, counting down.
CGGCCAAGAGGCCGCACGTTCAGCATCAGTTTCAGCAACAGTTCCAGGGTCAGGGCCATCAGCAGGGACAGTAGCAGCCCAGACAGCATCAGGCACCCAGACAGCAGGCAGTCAGTTGTCCCTACTGCAAGAAGCCGAGGCATGGATGGGGTGAGTACAGGAAGAGGCTGGGCAGGTGCCTACTATATGGAGCAGCGGACCACCAACTGAGGGAGTGTACCCAGCACATAGGCAGAGCAGCACCAGAAGGAGGAGCCAAGGCTCCGGTAGGTCAGCAGCGGGGACCGTTACAGACACAGCAGCAGAGATTTGTGCAGTATCAGCATCAGGCTGGAGGAGGCCAGCAGGGGCGAGCTTACGCCATGACAACCGAGGATGCTCAGGCCATTGAAGATCTAGTTGCAGTTACCGTTCTTTTGATTCCATTTCCAAAATTGCCTCTTATAACTGCCTTGAAATTTCGATTCCCTCTGTTCCTTGTGGTTGATCAATTTTGTCCTGTTGTTTTTGTGTTATGTTGATTTTCTTCTGAGATGAATCATATGGGCTAGGTCACCAAGTTATGGAATCTAGAATCTTCGATAGTCGTGTAGTGAGGACATATAGTCAGATTTAGGACATATTTCTCGGGTGTCGGAATTTAAGGTTTTCGCTGCCAAGCATGCGACAATACGAAAATTTTAAATACCAATTTAGGACATGTGCCTTAGTCGAGGACTCTGTGATTATTGTAGCCATGCTCACTAGCACGACGAAGATTCTGAGTATCATAATTTAGGACAGACGCATATGATTATCTGACGGTATGTTTGAGACTTTGATTGTGCGAAGTTTGACCTAGGAGGATTACTACCATTTTAATTTCGAGGACAAAATTTTTCTAAGGAGGGTAGACTTGTAACACCCAGTTTTCTAAATGAGGGTAATTTTGAAATTTTATAATTTTAGTCTTTTAATAATGATGTTTAAAAACTATTTTTAATCATTTTTTCAAAATTTTTCTAAGGAGGGTAGAAGTGGTTATGTGATTCAATCCTTCTAGTGTAAAAATATACATGTCGATTATACCCTCACGTATAATGGAGTTACCACAGAATACTCATGTACAAACCTAAACCAATCACATAACCATCTTGTGCTCTGAAACACTTATATTTATTATAGTTCATAGATTTTCTATTATATTTAATGTACTCAGTTTACTTATCCATATCTCATGTATTAATGTACATATTTACATCACGTCATGTACTTTATTCTATTGTTAGCTCTATTTTTCCTACCATGTTTTGGAACTGCTTTTAGAGTTATGTATTCCCTCCAATCCTGACTGGATACGTTGACAATTTTATAGAGAACTTGGAGGATCCAGCTAGCCTAGAGGAGACACCAGTAGTACTTGGAGCATATTGCTAGGGTGTTGTCTGGTTCTTATTTTTCAGTTATCTTTCATGAGTTGTATATAACAATACTTCTACTTTGAGATGTAATGAAAGCACTGAAACTTATTTCTCTTCTGGATTGTATTGCACTATGTTGTCTTCCTATCTATTCCATATCGTGTTATAATTTCTCTTTAGTTATTTTGTGATTGAGTTATATACTTCTGAGATTGTCCTCCGTTTGGATAGTATATCTATTGACAGGTATATCATATTGTGGTTAGATGTTATTGAGACCTAGGACAACGTTCTATCGTCGACACTACGGCGTAGGCTGGATGTACCCATGGTAGCATGCCCTTCCACTTGTTTAGGATCATGACCGCTGTCACGCCCCAGAACCAGAATACTAGAGAGCGGGGGCAGACATAGCCAGCTACGTATATGAAATGGGATCCATCTCGCTATACGGTCACGGCTGTCTAGATATATGAGGGTTTATCTACAAGCCAGCAGTCTTTTAAGGTCATGAACAAGCCTAGTGTCTCAATCACAAGCAAGTAAGTAAAAGGTTATAAGAAGTATGATCATTAAATGTACAATAGTAAGGCATCCCAAACATTACATATTCAACTGATCATGAAGCTAGTCGTTACAAAATGTTAGGACTAGCAAGAGTTTAGTCATACATGATCAACCCTAGGATCTGTCAATCATGTTACAGCCCGTAGGCAGACAGTAAGTAAATGCAATCGAGCTAAACAGGTGCTCGTCGGCTAAACGCCTCAAAAGAATATTTTTACAATAGAGTGGGAGAGCCAAAAATAACCCACTCGTTGCCCGGGTTACGTCTAGTCGCCACCATCGGGCTGGAAAGCCGGTAGATCCTCCGGAGCTGCTCCGAAATCTGGCCACACAAAACCAGCTGAGTCAGACCCCAGAAAGAGCAAGTTCCACAAAGGAAGCTTCACTTAGGAACTAAAACCAGCAATCAGCACAAGAGTATAAATAAAAGTAAGAACTGGAAATAAGGAAAATACATCAGGATGATATACGACGAGATAACCATAGAACTATTCAGATAACCAGGTTACAACCCGTAAACCAAACAAGGACCGGGGTTGTAACCCTTCGTCTAAACAGAACTTGGAATTCTCCCCATTTATCGGTAAAATAATACAAGCATTCTGGTCATTAAATAATCTGGAATAGGATCAGGGCAAGACTAGACTGGTTAGACTCCATCCAATCACTTCACGGCCAAGCAAGAATTACGGCTTGATACTTTAACTAACTAGGGTTGTCATAAGCCTAATTACTAACAAGATGCAGTGAGATTATTCCACAGCCACAATCCCTGACCATCCAGGTTACCCGGGTTAAAAGAATTAGAGTTGAATTCAGGTGGGTACACCGTCCAGGAAACGAATGTACCCTTAGGTAGCTTGAAGGGTGCAACACATGACAGTATGCTGGAAATGTGCCCTACTCGACGGCAGGCTACAGATCCCAAGGCGTGCCCAGGTAACGGAATTGCCTGTAGCTGGAAAATCTTGTCATGACTAATGTATTAATCTAGTTATTAGCCTTAGTCCATTTTAAGTACTCCTGACCGTGGTACTCAGGAGTCCCTGTCCTAGACATGATGCAAGACAGGACTGGTTTATTTGTATAAGTACAATCGCCCACGGTGTCCAGGATTAATTATACAGGTCATGTCATGTCAGGTAGCCGTCGCAACAGCTTATCAAGATATATCATGTCAGGTTTATCATATCAAGTGTACTAGTCAGGAGTGCGCCACGACGGGCCACTATCAGGTCATGTCCGGTTATTATGTCAGGAGTACACCACTACGGGTCACTATCACGTCATGCTCAATTATCGATTCCAAACATATCAAATGAATTCATGATTATCAAGTTCATGACAAAAGACGTAAGAATATAAAATGGACGTTAAATATCTAATAAAATATCAATATTCAGGGCTATAGAAGAGCCATGCGGCTAAAGCATATGCGATCAGGAAAGGGTAGACTCATGCGGCCCAATTAGGAGAGCGCATGCGGCTATGTTTACTGGATCCCATGCGGCCAAGACAAGGGGGCGCATGCGGCTGGAGGTGCAAGGGCGCATGCGGCCAGGGGGACGAGGGCGGATGCGGCTCGAAGATGTTAGGCCTCATACGGCCAGCAGAAGAGTGGGCTTCATGCGGCTGGGAGGGAGCAAGTTCATGCGACTGGAAGGATGTTCATGGCCCCATGCGGCTGAGATCAATCGAATCCATACAGTACAGGGTTCAAAACCCATGCGGCTGGAATCAATTGGACCCATACGGCCCGATTAATTGAGTCCATGCGGCTCAGGTCAATTGAGTCCATGCGGCTCAATCAATCGAGTCCATGCGGCGCAGGTAGGAGCGGAACTTATGCGAAAGTGGGCCACGCGCCTATGCGGCTGCGACTCAAGTGGGGGGGCCATGCGGCTAATATAATTATGCGGCTTAGAAGAGACTCAGCCTATGCGGCTGAGAATCTCATACGGCTAAATCACTTGCCGCATGAATTGTCATGCGGTCAAGTCAAGTCTAAGCACAGTTCATCTTCTCCAAATTTTCGAGAAGAAGAACACCATGAGAGCAAAGTTCTCAAGCTCCATAACTCTATCATCCGGAGCCCAAATCCGAACTTCCATAGGTCAAAATGGGGTAGAACGAAATTCTCTACAACATAGAACCCTCAAAACTCAGAAATAACAAGATTAAGTAGATCAAATCCAAGAAATCCAAAAATAATATAAATATAGGTCTACAAGAATCTAGCCATGGAAAGTGAGAATGCCAAGTTCTAAAGTAAGTTAGAATGCTGTAAGGAAGAGAATAAAGCAATAAAATTGGATTTTCTCCATGAAGCAAGTTGCACTTGCCTAGACCTCTCTCTCCCTCTCTCTGGTAGGTGAAGAAGTAAATGAGGAAGAAGAAGATGATAAATGAAGAGAGAGAAAGGAGAAGGATTAATAAATGGTAGTGGTGGTGGTGGTAGGTAGGGGGTTCACCCTTTGGTTCATGATGAACCAAGAGCAATCCCAAACCGAACCAAGCCAACCCAAACCAAGAATAAACCAAGCCCAGGGAGGAAATTAAGCAAGGAAATCATGCAATACAAAAATAAATACATACACGTATTCCAAAAATACGCAATACGAACCACAGGCATTACAACTCTACCCACCTTAAAAGAATTTCGTCCTCGAAATTTAAAAAAGAGGCTAGAGGAGTAATGACAAGCCATATTAATCACAAGCAATCTATAACTAGGCAGGCAATCACTCATTCAAGCAAGGAATCGAAGGCATGAGGCATAAGAAGGACATTATACCTCACGAGTCAAACAGGTCGGGATATCGCGATCGGATATCATCCTCACGCTCCCACGTTGACTCACCCAAAGAGTGATGACCCCAAGCAACTCGGACTAACTTGATAGTCTTATTCTTGAGTGTCTTCTCTCTTCGGTCTAATATAGACACGGGCCTCTCCTCATACGAAAGGTTGGTACCAACAACCAATTCCGAATGATCCAGGATGTGGCTCGGGTCCGGGATATACCGTCGTAATTGGGATACATGGAATACGTCATGCACCTCGCTTAGCGACGGCGGAAGAGCGAGACGATAGGATACATCTCCTACTCGCTACAGAATGTCAAACGGTCCTATATACCTAGGACTAAGCTTTTCCCGTACGTCGAAACGAATGACGCCACGGTTAGGCAAAATCCTCAGGAATACATGATCGCCGACCGAAAACTCGAGAGGGCGCCGATGAGAATCGGCCCAATGGCGCTGGCGATCTTGGACAACTCGAAGATGATCTCTGACTCGCCTGACCACTTCAACTGTCTGGGCAATCATTTCTGGACTGAGCATCTGTCTCTCTCCAACATCATCCCAGGCTAGCGGGGATCTGCACTTCCTACCATACAGTGCCTCGAACGGTGCCATCTGGATACTGGCCTGGAAACTGTTGTTGTACGAGAATTCCACCAAGTGCAAGTGATCTTCCCCTGAACCACCGAAGTCAAGTGTGCACGACCGCAACATGTCCTCAAGAGTCTGGATCGTGCGCTCCGACTGACCATCTGTCTGCGGGTGATATGCTGAACTGAACTGGAGATGAGTTCCCAAACTCTCTTGTAAGCTATGCCAAAAGTGTGACGTGAATCTGGAATCCCGGTCTGAGGTGATACTGACTGACACACCGTACAATCTGACAATCTGCCTGAGGTACATCTCTGCTAGCTGAGCCATCGACTGACCAACTCTGAATGGAAGAAAGTGAGCCACTTTTGTGAGCCGATCAACTATAACCCAGATAGCATCTCTACCAGCTGGAGATCTAGGTAGTCCAGTCACAAAATCCATGGTCACATGCTTCCACTTCCATTCTGGAATCGGCAAGGGCTGAAAAAGTCCAGCCGGTCTCTGATGTTCGGCCTTAACTTGTTGGCAAACTAAACATCGAGAGACAAACCGAGCTATCTCCCGCTTCATGCCAATCCATCAGAAATACTGCCGAATATCACGGTACATCTTCGTACTGCCGGGATGGATGGAATACTGCGAACTGTGTACTTCTAACATGATCTCCTGCCGGATATCTTCGCTGGGTACACAAAGACGCTTACCATATCGAAATGTACCATCCTTATGAATGTATAACTCTGGTCTTCGTCCTGCCTCACACTCTGCTCTGAGTCGCTGAAGCTTAGAATCTGCCGACTGTGCCACCCGAATCCTCTCGACTATAGTAGACTGAACTTGCATACTGGCCATCAATACGACACTGGAAGGGAGAACAACTTCTATACCCATCTTCTGAAGATCTGCTAACAGCTCTGGTTGCGCTGTTAGGAAATAAACTCCGACTCTCCTGCTCAACGCATCTGCAACGACGTTGGCCTTTCCAGGATGATACTGTAGGTTGACATCATAATCCACAAGAAGCTCCAGCCACCTCCTCTGACGCATGTTAAGATCCTTCTGGGTGAAAACATACTTCAGGCTCTTGTGGTCGGTGAAAATGTCTACCCTATCTCCATACAAATAGTGCCTCTACAACTTAAGTGCAAACACTACTGCTGCCAGCTCCAAGTCATGGGTTGGATAATTTCTCTCATGATCACGAAGTTGCCATGACGTATAAGCTATTACCTTCCCATACTGCATCAGAACACACCCTAATCCTCTGCCTGAAGCATCACAATACACTGAGAATCCTCCTGTTCCATCGGGAAGCACGAGAATAGGAGCTGTTATCAATCCTCGCTTCAACTGCTCAAAAGAACGCTGACACTCTGCTGTCCAAGCAAACTGTACCTCCTTGCGGGTCAATTAGGTCAATGGAGCTGAAATCCGAGCAAAGTCTGAAACAAACCGCCGGAAGTAGCCGGCCAATCCAAGAAAACTGCGAACTTCTGCAACTGTACTGGGTACCGGCCGCGACTCAATGGCCACAATCTTCTGGGGATCCACTTCTACTCCTTCTCGAGTGATGATGTGACCTAAGTACGAAATACGATCGAGCCAGAACTCGCATTTACTAAACTTGGCATACAACTGGTACTCTCTGAGAATCTGAAGAACCACACGGAGATGCTGCTCATGCTCCGCTTCACTCTTGCTGTAGACCAGGATGTCATCCAAGAACACAATCACAAACTGATCCAAGTAAGGCATGAAGATGCGATTCATGAGATCCATGAATACCGTCGGCGCATTGGTTGCTCCAAATGGCATCACTAGGAACTCCCAATGCCCATACCTCGATCTAAAAGCTGTCTTCGAGATGTCCTGCTCTCTGACTCTGATCGGATGATATCCTGACCGCAAATCAATCTTCGAGAATACTGATGCCCCCTTGAGTTGGTCAAATAAGTCATCTATCCTCGGAAGAGGGTATCTGTTCTTGATTGTCACTGAGTTCAAGGTACGATAATCAACACATAACCTGGATGTACCATTCTTCTTTTTTACAAGAAGCATCGGGGCTCCCCAAGGCTATCCACTAGCACGAATGAATCCCTTGGCTCGAAGTTCTTCAATCATCTTGTATAATATCTCCAACTCTGACGGCACCATCGTGTAGACTCTCTCTGACACTGGGGCTGTCCCGGGAATCAAGTCTATAGTGAACTCGATCTTCCGCTCCGGAGTCATACCTGGAAGTTCTTCTAGGAAAACATCTGGAAACTTATCGACTATCTTGGGCAACTGAACGGCTGCTACTGCCACCCGCAATACTGGAGGAGAAGACTCAACCTCGCCTCGAGAGAAAGAAAATTCTGGCTCGCCTGGAATGCTAAAAACAACCCTACCAATATGGCAGTCTATTCTAGCATACTGGTTCCTCAGCCAATCCATCCCTAGGACCACATCATAATCGGCCATCGGAAACTCTATCAATCTAGCGGGGAATTCTCTACCGCTAACTACGATCCGACATGAGGAAAACACTTTATCGACTCCCACAAGTCCGTTACCAGTAAGTATATTAAGCCTTACTGATAATGACTCGGGCTCCAATCCTACCCGTGTCGTGAATCGTGCAGACATAAATAAATGTGATGCACCAGAATCAAATAAAGCTGAAGCTGGAAAGGAGTTGACGAGAATAGTACCTGCCACTACCTCTCCTGGTGACAATCCTTCTTCTGCGGTCATCACCATAGCATGACCATGCCCTCGGGGTGCGGGTCCCATCTGCTGGAATCCTCGCTGCCTATTCTGACTCTGGGCCTGGGCTTGAACATGCTGCTGGGGGTTCTGCTGCTGGAACATTTGGGTCTGAGGCGGCAAGGGCCTCGACAATGGATACTGCTGCTGCTGGACTGGAACTGGGGCTGGCCCCCTCACCGAAGAGCTAGAAAGGTTGGACGATGATGAACCACCCCTATTAGGGCAGGATCCAACCCTATGGTCCGGTGCTCCACAAGCCGGACACAATCCATGTGTCCTGCGACATTCTGCCACCACATGGCCTGGCTTTCCACAATAAGAATATCCCACTGCGGAAGACTGCTTCTGCTTCTGCTGCTGCTGAGGGTACGTCGGGGTGGAATGCTGAACCGACGTCACTGAGGCCGCCCGCCTCGGAGCTCCAATAGTCAAAGCCCTGGCTGTCGGGGCTGGGGCTGAAGACTGATTCATCTGGCCGTGAGATCTTTTCCGACCTCCGGCCCTATCCACAATCCTCTGGGAGGTATACTCATGCCTCCGGGCTGCTCTCAAGACTGCATCAAAAGTCCGATGCTTAAACTGCTCAACTGCCAACAAGATCTCCAGGTGAAGTCCCTGCTGGAACCGCTGGGCTCTATCATACTCGGTTGCCACCAAAGTGGGAGCAAACCGACTGAGTCTCGAAAACTCGGCTGTATATCCATCGACCGTCCTGCCCATCTGCTTCAGATTGGTGAACCTTGTCTGTAGGTCGTACCGAGCTACAGCATCAAAATACTTGGTCTGGAATCTCTCTCTGAATACTGCCCAAGCAATAGGTGCTGCTAATCCAACGGTCTGCGCTGCCCACCAGCTGCGGGCAAGATCTAACAACTGCAGGTGCACAACGGCCACCTTCTCGTTCTCTGGGGTCCTGGCTGCTTCTAGAATCACCTCAGTGTCCTGAAGCCAAGCATCTGCAGCGATAGCATCTTCACTACCGTCAAAGAATGGAGGGTTCAAGCGCTTGAAGCTGTTGGCCGTGTTGTTACCCTGATGACCTCCTCTGGTCAAAGCATCCGCCACTGCCTGGTGCAAGGCATCTCTACGACGATCTTGGGAAGCTATCAAGGTCCTGACGAGTCCTACCAAAGTCCCGTCATCAGGCTCGGCAGGCTGAACTGGCTGGACTGGCGGTTCTCCATCAGAAGGCACGACTCTGGAGGCTACTCCCGAATGCTGGGCTTGATCTCCTGGTTGCCGCTGATCCGCGGAAAGTGCTCTACCTTGCTGACCGACAGGTCCAGGAACAATGCCGCTAAAGAAGACGACATAGGGAACAATAAGAAAGGACCAGGATAGATCAACGATACAAGCATATAATCAGGACAAGAATCCAGGGATTCAGAAGATACGAGCAGAGATCAAGGACGAATACTGATTGAGACATCTATTCGGTAAACCATCACATATCTTGATTTACAAGACCTGTATGGGCCACCACTTAAACCATGTCACGCCCCAGAACCAGAATAGTGGAGAGCGGGGGCAGACATAGCCAGCTACGTATATGAAATGGGATCCATCTCGCTATACGGTCACGGCTGTCTAGATATATGAGGCTTTATCTACAAGCCAGCAGTCTTTTAAGGTCATGAACAAGCCTAGTGTCTCAATCACAAGCAAGTAAGTAAAAGGTTACAAGAAGTATGATCATTAAATATACAATAGTAAGGCGTCCCAAACATTACATATTCAGCTGATCATGAAGCTAGTCGTTACAAAATGTTAGGACTAGAAAGAGTTTAGTCATACATGATCAACCCTAGGATCTGTCAATCATGTTACTGCCCGTAGGCAGACAGTAAGTAAATCCAATCGAGCTAAATAGGTGCTCGTCGACTAAACGCCTCAAAAGAATATTTTTACAATAGAGTGGGAGAGCCAAAAATAACCCACTCGTTGCCCGGGTTACGTCTAGTCGCCACCATCAGACTGGAAAGCCGGTAGATCCTCCGGATCTGCTCCGAAATCTGGCCACACAAAACCAGCTGGGTCAGACCCCAGAAAGAGCAAGTGCCACAAAGGAAGCTTCACTTAGGAACTAAAACCAGCAATCAGCACAAGAGTATAAATAAAAGTAAGAACTGGAAATAAGGAAAATACATCAGGATGATATACGACGAGATAACTATGGAACTATTCAGATAACCAAGTTACAACCCGTAAACCAAACAAGGATCGGGGTTGTAACCCTTCGTCTAAACAGAACTTGGAATTCTCCCCATTTATCGATAAAATAATACAAGCATTCTGGTCATTAAATAATCTGGAACAAGATCAGGGCAAGACTAGACTGGTTAGACTCCATCCAATCACTTTGCGGCCAAGCAAGAATTACGGCTTGATACTTTAACTAACTAGGGTTGTCACAAGCCTAATTACTAACAAGATGCAGTGAGATTATTCTACAGCCACAAGCCCTGCAGACCATCCAGGTTACCCGGGTTAAAAGAATTAGAGTTGAATTCAGGTGGGTATACCGTCCAGGAAACGAATGTACCCTTAGGTAGGTTGAAGGGTGCAACACATGACAGTGTGCTGGAAATATGCCCTACTCGACGGCAGGCTACAGATCCCAAGGTGTGCCCAGATAACGGGATTGCCTGTAGCTGGGAAATCTTGTCATGACTAATGTATTAATCTAGTTATTAGCCTTAGTCCATTTTAGTAGGTACTCCTGACCGTGGTACTCAGGAGTCCCTGTCCTAGACATGATGCAAGACAGGAATGGTTTATTTGTTTAAGCACAATCGCCCACGGTATCCAGGATTAATTATACAGGTCATGTCATGTCAGGTAGCCGTCGCAACAGCTTATCAAGATATATCATGTCAAGTTTGTCATATAAAGTGTACTAGTCAGTTGTGCGCCACGATGGGCCACTATCAGGTCATGTCAGGTTATTATGTCAGGAGTGCACCACTACGGGTCACTATCACGTCATGCTCAATTATCAATTCCAAACATATCAAATGAATTCATGATTATCAAGTTCATGACAAAAGGCGTAAGAATATAAAATGGACGTTAAATATCTAATAAAATATCAATATTCAGGGCTATAGAAGAGCCATGCGGCTAAAGCATATGCGGTCAGGAAAGGGTAGACTCATGCGGCCCAATTAGGAGAGCGCATGCAGCTAGGGTCTCTGGATCCCATGCGACCAAGACAAGGGGGCGCATGCGGCTGGAGGTGCAAGGGCGCATGCGGCCAGGGGGACGAGGGCACATGCGGCTCCAAGATGTTGGGCCTCATGCGACCAGTGGAAGAGTGGGCTTCATGCGGCTGGGAGGGAGCAAGTTCATGCGGCTGGAAGGATGTTCATGGCCCCATGCGGCTGAGATCAATCAAATCCATACAGCGCAGGGTTCAAAACCCATGCGACTGGAATCAATTGGACCCATGCGGCCCGATTAATTGAGTCCATGCGGCTCAGGTCAATTGAGTCCATGCGGCTCAATCAATCGAGTCCATGCGACGCAGGTAGGAGCAGAACTTATGTGGAAGCGGGGTCACGCGTCTATGCGGCTGCGACTCAAGTGGGGGGGCCATGCGGCTAAGATAATTATACGGCTCAGAAGAGACTCAGCCTATGCGGCTGAGAATCTCATGCGGCTAAATCACTTGCCGCATGAATTGTCATGCGGTCAAGTCAAGTCTAAGCACAGTTCATCTTCTCCAAATTTCTGAGAAGAAGAACACCATGAGAGTCAAGTTCTCAAGCTCCATAACTCCATCATCCGGAGCCGAAATCCGAACTTCCATAGGTCAAAATGGGGTAGAACGAAATTCTCTACAACATAGAATCCTCAAAACTCAGAAATAACAAGATTAAGTAGATCAAACGCAAGAAATCTGAAAATAATATAAATATAGGTCTACAAGAATCTAGCCATGGAAAGTGAAAATGCCAAGTTCTAAAGTAAGTTAGAATGCTGTAAGGAAGAGAATGAAGCAATAAAATTTGATTTCCTCCATGAAGCAAGTTGCACTTGCCTAGACCTCTCTCTCCCTCTCTCTGGTAGGTGAAGAAGTAAATGAGAAAGAAGAAGATGATAAATGAAGAGAGAGAAAGGAGAAGGGTTAATAAATGGTAGTGGGGGTGGTAGGTAGGGGGTTCACCCCTTGGTTCATGATGAACCAAGAGCAATCCCAAACCGAACCAAGCCAACCCAAACCAAGAATAAATCAAGCCCAGGGAGGAAATTAAGCAAGGAAATCATGCAATACAAAAATAAATACGTACACGTATTACAAAAATATGCAATACGAACCACAGGCATTACAATCGCTCTTCCAGAGCAGGAGAGAGAAGAAAGGAGAGTAATCGGGAAAGAGAGAGGAAAAGTGAGGGGTAGCTGTGAGTGAAGAGAGATGTGAGGGTTAGGGTTAGTATGGGGGAGGGGTAGATGTAGGGAATTTTCTTTTAATAAATAAAATAATAACAATAATAATAATGACAATGACAATAATAGGAATAGGAATAGGAATAATGCTAACAATGAAGCTAACAAAATAAACTCCAATAAAAATAATATCAACTGTAATTTAGTAGCAGCAATAATAACCAAGTGTCAGGCTTACAACCAAGACAAAATCAAGATCAAAAAATAAAAATAAAATTTAAATAAATATGAAATCTTAAAATCACCAAAAATACTGAATACGGTCATATACATATTTTGGAAAAATAAGGATATGACATCCTACCCACCTTACAAAAATTTCGTAGTCAAAATTTAAAAATCGATTAAAATAGGAATTTTAAAACTAGTATATACATATCATGAAAACTCTATCCACCTTACAGAAATCAAGTAATACAACTAGAAATGAACAAAATTCCAATATGCAAACATCAAATAGAACAATGAAGCTACATAAATCAACTCGTAAAGTAAATCCAAAACACCGAAAGAATCTCAAAAAATCAAAATCTCGCATGTACGTAATAACCCCATAAATTAAAATAAGTACAAAAATATCAAAAACAGTATCAGAAAGCCTAAAACCCCAACTGCATGAAAATCAACAAAGATCATAAAATCCAGGATCTCAAACCGACGACAATAGTTTTCTTATATTCGATCATAATATGTGTCACGGTCATTCTCTACCACGCCATCCGAAATGGTTACAAAAGATACACCATGGCACTATAATCGAGCGGCTGCAACTTTCGTTACCACGCCATCAAGGTATACTAGGGTCACCCGGTCACTCTTGACAAATATCCAAAACAAATCAAATCCATAACCCAAATGTCCAAGTCACTAATTGACAAAACATCTATCAATATAACAAGTCAGTTCTAGAAAAATAATAAAAATCCAAAATCCAGGTCAATCATAATATACATCCAAATACACCTTCAATAAGAATTACAAGATAGTTTTTTAGAAAAATACTCCAAATCCATAATCCATGTCCAACATATTATATAGAAAGCATTATCTATAATCAAAATAATATCTGAAACAGATAATCATGAGTACGGAACTGTCCATAATCAAAGGAGCTGAATTGATACAAGAATATCCACTGAATACTCAACAAATGTTAAAATATCCAATCTCGGAGTCCTGACGAAATATTTCTTCCACAACAATCATGCCAACGCTCGAAGAGAGCGATAATGATACTAAGTCAACACGAAGTCAACGCACGAAGAGAATAACAAAAAATCAACTAAGGCAAAACATCGGTAGAGAGTACAGAACCCAAGATAAATAACAAATAACCCAAGGATGGAGACAAGACAATGTCTTATCCGATTAGGTGATCGGCATGACCAACTGTAGGATCATGTCTATCAAACAAGGAATAGAGGTAGATAACAACGAATAAGACATGGCCAAGCAAGATAGGTCCAAGTAGAGATGAGGACCAGTTAACAAGTTTAAGGAAGCGAAGGACAAGTGTAACAAGTTAGAACACCAAAGAATAGTGGACTAAGATCAATAATCATATGATACCCAATAATATCTCAAAATGAGACCTGCATGGGCCACCACTAAAACCGTGTCACATCCCAGTATCGAAATACAAGGACGGACGTCGGCCAGCTACACCGTATAAGATAAGAATACGTCATTCGACGATTACGGCTGTCAATCTTGTTGGTTATCCTAGCATACAATCAATCTATGGTCTAAATTCGATTTCATATCCACAGGCAATAACAATAAAATAACAGCAGAAGAGAATCATATGGAAAGCAAAAAATACTCATATGATAATCAAGAGTCTATTGTACAAGATAATAATGTAGACAAGTATACCTTCTCACAGTTCTTAGCATGGTCTGGAACTGAAGCACATCCTCCAAGTCAAGTCTGGAAGATCCACAGGGTTGGTCACTGTCAATCTGGGAACAATTCAGGGTTAGTCAGGCCAACCGCATCAAGTACCAGAAAGTAAGGCTCAAGGACGAGCAAAAAAAAGCCAGCAGGATAAAATATGACAGAAAAAGCATAAATAAAAAGTAAATTAGGGTAAGAATCATGCGGTACCAACGCACGATAACAATCCACAACAAATGTAGCTAAATACCCAACAATTATCACAATCTCCCTAATATCCAATAATACCTGTATGGCCAACTGGAACTCGATATTAGCCAGCCTTGCAAACAACAAGCCAAAAAAATTAAGAGAATAAGCGGCCACTAAATTGCCTACAACTTTCTATGTGGAGGTTGGGTTACCCCAATAATACAAAATATAGGAATCCTTAAATCATGTCGATCCAGCCTGGCTAGCGAGGCCAAATATAACAAGACTAGATAAGCACCGGTCCCTCGCAAGGCCACCGCGCAAGCAAGATAATCATGTAGTACATAGTACATAAAGTGGTCGGATACTGCCATCCTCTAATGCAGATGGTAACAATGTCCGTGGAGGCCAGCCAAAATAAAATGGACTAGTACTGGACGACCTCGAGATTTTGTTCCATTCGAATACTTCTACCAGTTTAAGTTACCTAGATTATTCATATATTTATCCGAAGTCATATACCGTGGTCATGTGATCATCCTCCTAGATGTCGTACCTCAGTACAGGAACGCTAAGTAAGAATCAACCTCGGCACCTAGAGTCCCAGTTGTGATTCATTCATAGTGTTATGCAACAAGCAAGCAAACAATCCCGACCACGCTAAAACTACAGGCCAACTACCAAGGTACCCGTGTAGGTAATCATATCATATAGCTAGAATATCAAGATTGCACCACAGTACAATATAATCAAGGAGATAGCACCTCAAAGTGCCAGTAGACAGGTATCACATCAAAGTGCTAGTAGATAGGTAGCACCTCAAAGTGCTAGTAGAATCAGGGCCAGTACCACAAAGGGTAAGCTAGAATCATAGCACGGATACATATGGTAATATCAGGAATAAGGACAATTAATTAGTCATATGAAGTCATCTGCCCACATCGTGGCATGCATATCATGTCAGGTACATGGTCGGGATGTCTACTAGAATAGCATCTCAAGTACACATGGGAGCCTACAGCTCTAATCATCAGGTCTGACTATCCACCGGATCAATCTATCAGTGGCCTCCCATCTATGATAGAATAAATATCATGTCAGAAAAGACGATCTCTAGATACTAAGCTAAATATTATAATCAATGTCAGGCCCTCTGTCTCACAACAATCCTCTGAATCAATGATCACAATCTATCAAGAAACAAGCCTCTCAACTACCAAGATATAGCAATCGTACCAGATTTTGGGTGCTTGGGAAGTCGAGTAAAAATTATGTAGTGATACCCTCTATATTTTTCTTGTTCCGCAAAACACTCGCACAATCATCAAAATCTAGGAATCCACATAGTCATATCTGATCAAAATAAACATCATCTAAAAGAAAATGACAACACTATCCAAGAATCCATGGGTGTCTACCAAATCAATATCCCGATATCATACTCCATATAATACTCAATCCTCAGATATATCCAAGGTCACAAATCCCGATACATAGAAGAACTGTCAGCCCTATCTAGCTAGACTAGGATAACTCCTAGAATGAATAGTCAGGGGACAAAAATATATTAATTAGTGTCACCGAAAAAATGGTAAGGATTGCATGAACCACTCTGAAGCAGATCTACAACCCTTAAACCAAACAAGGACCAGGGTTGCAAACTGTAACACCCAATTTTTCAAATAAGGGTAATTTTGAAATTTTGTAATTTTAGTCCTTTAATAATGATATTTAAATCATGATATGATTTTTGATAAATTTTAAATTATTTTAAAACTATTTTAAATCATGACTTATGATTTTGGTGTTTTGATAGTGTAACCTTGGAGACTAGTTGACCTGGAGCCTAACTATGTTATTGGGATACATATTTGTCATTTTAGCCTAGAGGGTATTTTTTCATTTTTAGGGTTATATTGAATTTAATATAATTTATTTGAATTTAAGATTTATTTTGAGTTGATTTGAATGATGGTTGAATAGGTTGACTTTGACTAGTGTTGACCTTGGTGGACTGACCAATTAGTTAATCCTAGTCATGACCACTTGGTTAGATTATGAAACCCTAGTTTAACCTAAGTTAATGATACTTTACTCATTATAATTTATTTGGAGAGATTAGGAATTGATTAGGCTAGTTAATGGCTTGTGATTTCACAAGTCATGACTTATGGCTTAAGGCCCATAGAGGCCCATAACCTAATTAGTGAAACCAAAACCCTAACACTAGCATTTATGACCAGCCACTTTGGTATTTCCCCCTCTATTTAATGCCTCCTAGAAATTAGGGCTAGCCTCCATTAGGAATATTTGCAAGTTTTAGAAAGAGCTGAGTCTCCATCTTTATTAAATCCTAGAAATTCCATTTCAATTCCTTTTCCACCCAAACCAATTGCAATAGGATCTAAATTTAGTTTACTTGCTATTGTTATTGAGAAATTTTAGGGAAGAAATAATTTGAAGGAGTTTGGTGGCTTGAGGAAACACTTTCATTTGGGGCTTTTTGAGCCTTTGCATACCCATAGGTAAATTCGATTCTACACCATAAAATGTTGATTTTATTGTATATCTAGGAAGCCCTAGGCCTAACCTAACTGTAGGGCTAGCTAACCCTAGGTTTCGAGTCCTATATGTGTCCGTATCGGACACGTATCAGTCCATGTAATCATGTATTTGATGAAATGCCCCAAAGGGCATTTCGATTTGTTTTTAGGAATATTTTTGAATAGGAATTTAGGTTTTTACCTCGCTTATGTGATTCTATTGCTTTGAACATATATTGGTGCCGTATCGTGTCGCTACGGACACACGAACATGCGGGTGCATACGCGCACGCACGGGCATTGTAGCTGCCCTGCTGCTCGGGGCTGATTGCGAGCAGGACACGCCACTAGGACATGTAATTTTTGACACACACCATGGGCGACCACTGACATCACATGTGTCAAGTTACACGACCACTCGTGTCGTGTCGGATACGGTGTCACGCGTGCACTGTGCGTGTACAGTGTGTTAAGTTGGGCACTATTTTGTGTTCTTATTTCTTTAAATTTTTAAATGTTTTAATTGTGTTTTTAATTGCTAATTAAATCCTAAATATATTGTATTATCTATATTAGATTAGTTTACATGATTAGTTAGGTTGTTGATGAGGAATTGGATTCGAATTGGGGGTTGACTACATTGTTACTGACACCATATCCTGATACCTTAAATTTTATATTCCTAAATACTTAAATTCCTGTTTATTTGATGTTATCACTGTTGAATGTCTTCCACATATCTGTTGATTCATAGGAATGAAGTATTTCAATTCGAAATTGGCCTTTGGTTAGAGAATAGGATTTTGACTTTTGTGTTGGTTTCAAAATTGACTGTTAAACTGAGAAATGGTTCCTAACATGAGATTATGTTTTCCTGTCACTGTTTATATTTCCAGTTTCACCATTGTTTATATTGAACTATTTTATTCATTAGTTAACTGTCAACTGTGGAATTGGTTCCTTTCTTTTACATTACATGATTGAATGAATATTTAGTTATGGTTTCTGTCAACTATTAAACTGAGATTGTGATCTCTAAATACATGAACTGATTTCATTAGCTACTGATTTCCTTGTATTACTTCACAGTTTCATTGCCACTGATTTCATGTTTGGCATGCACTGATTTCAGGATTTGTTTCACACATATATATACACTGTTATTTTCCAGTCTTCATATTGCCATGCCACCGATTTCTGTATCACTAACACACACTCTAATGTACACCCTCACACTCTCAATCCTAACACACACACACATGCCATATCACACACCTTATCATGTATCTCACACACATGCCTTCATTCACACATGCCACCACCACATCCCTTTCTTATTTCTCCATGTATATATTTTTGTATAATGTATATATATATGTATAATATATGTATAAATAGGTATCCTATATATGTTAGTGATGTGTGTGTGCTATTATATATATATGATATATATGAAATGGGTGATATATCATAGGTAGCCTATATGCTAATGTATGTTATTAAGTTATATTATATAGTATATCAATATGTGTATCTCTATATTAGAGTGTATTATATATTAGACATATTTTGACTTGTGTATGTGATTTATGGTTTGGTTATAGGCATGATATTGCCTAATAGCCTATAGCCTAGGCTCTTAGCCTATGGTGTATCTGTGTGTCAGTATAGAGTCTAGTTAGACTTGTGTAGTCTTGTTAGACCTAGAATAGACTAGTATAGACTTGTTTGACTTCTAGGGTTGACCAGAGTGACCAAGAGTTGACTTTGGCCTAGATTGATCTAGATTCATGTAGAATACATTATAGTGCATCTTATTACCATTCTGGACTTGTTGTGACTTGTACTGTTCTAAATAGGAGCCAGACACCACTCTTCGGACAGTACTTTCATCTTGGACATTCAGATAGCAGGCGAGTACATTCTTTGATCTTTTCATACCTGTATGGACTATATTCTTGCTCTAGATTACTTTACTTGATGCTGACACGTATCTTCATGGATTAGTACTATATGGATCCTTTCCTGAGATGTTATCCCTCTACGGGTGCATCGGGTATTTTGTGTTCATGTACTTTATCATGTGCATCAGTTACTCCTTGTACTCGTACTAGTTCATGTATTCACATGTTCTTATGTGCCTTCATATACTATCATGTGCCTCATGTATTACTCATTACATGAGTTCACATATCTTTAGCTGTATTCATGTGCCAATAACATAACTTGAATGGATCCTTATGTATTGATTGGGGCGGGGTGAGTAGAATTGGTTATGTGATCATTATCCCCAGTAGGTATTCATGTGCGTCTCAGTAGGTATTCATATGCCTCTTAGCTGTATTCATGTGCCTCTTAGTTGTATTCATGTGCCCCTAAGCCGTTTATATAACCATATTGTACTCTAAATCACTTAGCCACTTACAGTCTTTACTTATCATGTATTTACTTTCAGTTATAAAATATCTTCTATTTTTCTGTACTTCCTTTTCAGCATTTTCTGTATTTTACTCTATTGCATGATTTATACTCCTAACCTGTTATGAATTATTTTGAGAGATATGTGCTCGTTCCCGTCCTGACTAGACCTGTTGAAAATTTTACAGAGGACGAGGAGAAGGCCTGCTTAGATACTTTCTATGGGACAGCCTTAGAGGACACTTGCGATCGGACTTCCAGTCGGATCCTTTAGCTGTAGAGACTGTTGCTCCATAGATAGCTTATCTTATTTCATAGTATTGGAGATTGAGTTGTATATATTTCGATCTGTATTATTCTGGATGTTAGTGGAGTTTATCTAGACACTTAGCTTTCTCTCTATTGTACTTCTTGTGGATTTGGATTCCTGCATCTTTATATCATTCTATCTTTATCCTGTTCTACCTTAGATGTGATTGAGATATATTATATTATGTCTACCCCATTCGGGGAGTATAACTGTTTCTTACCTTTAAATGTTAGATGTTGTGACCTAGGACAGCGTTCTACCGCCGACACTGCGGCGTAGGATGGGCATTGTTACGTACTCGTACCCTCACAATGGGTGCGGGTCGTGACACAGACCGTCCCTCTAGTGGAACCACGCTCCCCATGCTATCCGACGGACAAGACATGTCAAGTAGCTAGGCGACTAATCTATTCATAAGTCTACCTAGCAGATATTGGAATCAGGTAAACTATACTACGATAAACGTGTATAAGTCTGGTTCAGCAAACCAAAGGAACGGTTCTGCCTAAATCTTCGAACCAAATTTTCGATCGAAAATTCTGGATAAATTTGGCAGAGTCTCATTTGTACACTGGACGGGAGCATCCAACGAAAATAAGGCTAAATCCATTCGGCAACCTGCCACAGAATCACAAACCGATAACACTAAGTTATGGGTTCCAACAGCACTACAATGCGTGCTGGAAACCAAACAATAGCTGAGAATACTAAGTCGCAGTCTCTAGCATCACTACGATGCGTACTGGGCGCCAAGCCAACATAAGCAACAAGAATTGCCGTGCAGGGCACATCACGGACCCACAGTCATATCCAAGCCACAAGTACAGTCAAAGAAATAGTTAGCCAAGCAGTTACCTGACCGCGAGTCGGACATGTGGCATATGGGGATAATCCATACATGTGAGTCGTGCTTGCGTCCTCGGAGGTGTGGATGACCCGTCTGAGTTGTCTAATACGGTCATAACCCGGTAACGTACTAAGCTATCCTAAGTTATCATCATGGCAGTTATACTACTATGCTACACTAATCATGGTTATACATTTACAATTACAAATGAATTAAATATAATTAAATCCAGAATGAGGGCAAGAGCCGTCGATGAGCAAAGAATACTTTCCTAGAGGGCTCGGCTTGGCAAGCAAGTCTTCGGTGATCGGGATCTAAGGTAGCACGTCCATCGAGGTCCTCAAAACACGTGATAAACAATCATTATCATTAAATAATAAAATAATAACAAAAATCACAAAGGATGACAGAAGGCTATACCGTATGGGTCCCACAAGAAGTATAAGGATCTGGTACAGAAATTGAGGCACGAGGATCGATACGGATACGTAAACTGAGACGTGTACGTGTATCAAGAAGCGTACAAAAATCAAGATGATACGAAGATCGATACGAATGGGAAGCATAACGTGCATGTAAATCGAGATGTGCATGTAGATCAAGAAATTATCAGGATGATGCATAAATTATTACGACATGCAAATCGAGGCGTGTACGCAAATCATGACGGTACTGTTTGCCATTGATTGTAAAAGTGCAGAACAATTTTATAGAGGGACTGAACTTAGACTCACAATACAAACTCGCTCGTACAAAGAAAGCCTAGGAATGAAAACCTATGTACAGCAATCTAAGTATGATTGTTTATTTTTGATTCTAGGGGATGACGATAGAGGCTCGGAAAAGCGGCGACAGCTCTACCTTACTCCTTGGACGATCGGACGTAGCCTTGGCTCTGATGAAGAAATGCTCTCGGAATGTGTGGGGAGACTCTTCTGTGTGTGTCTTTTTCTCTCTGTGTATCCAGCCGGGGGTCCTCTCTTTTATTTTTCAAGGGAAAGGTACCTTGCTATTTATAGGACTAGGGTGTGATCATTAGGGTTTGCAATGATTATCCCTTGAAAAGTCGATCGTTTGTGGATTAATTACCATTTTACTTGATCCTATTTCGTTGGCAATCAATCTGGGCCGTTAATCTTGATTGCAACAAATCTGGGCAGTTAATATTGATTGCGCCAAATTCGTATGGGCAATTAATGTTGATTGCCATCAATCTTCGTGATTTGTTATGACAAGCTCGGATCTCCTGCCACGTGTTCAATCTGCTTGATTGCAACAAATTTGATTTAATGCAGGTAATTATGATGACTGTACTAAATCTAGTTGTTAGGATTTGTTGATAAATCTCGATTGATTTGATGCCACGTATCCAACCATTATTATGCTGCGAGCCGTAGGGACGCGGGGGAAACTGATCTTCTGCCACGTGTCCTAACCGCGAGCCACAGGGTGTCTTGACAGAGCCGCATGAAGGTGGCTTCTCAGGATTTGAACCGCATGAAGGTGGCAGCCGCATAGGTATGGCCTCCGAAATCTGAGCCGCATGAGGGTGGTTTCCAACTGAACCGCATAAACTGGCCACGTGTCAAGGCTGCATGGGCGTAGCCTCTCAATATTTGAGCTGCATGGAGATGGTCCCCACAATCCGAGCCGCATGAGAGTAGTGGTCGCATGGGGTGGCTTCTCAGGATTTGAGCCGTATGAAGATGACCCCATGATCCGAGCCGTATGAGAGTAGCAGCCGTATGGGGGTGGCCTCCACCTGAACCGCATACGGCTGGCCACGTGTCAAAGCTGTATAGAAGACTTTAGGATTTGATGGATCGTGCCAGCTATGAAGATTTTCTTTGTTTCCCTAGGAGCACGTCTTTATGTCAGAGTCATCATTGCAGCTTTATGTCAGAGCTGTCAGTTCACTTTTATGTCAAAGCCGCCTTGTTGTGTCGGAGCATTAAATGAGGCCGCTGCTTGATGGCCAGCTGTAGAGGTGAACCGCATAGGGCTACGTGGCATTAAATGAGGCCGCTGCATAGAGCCGCATGGAGCTATGGGGATTTCGGAGCCGCATGAAACTCTAATGCACTTTTGAGCCGCATAGAACTCTAATAAACTTTTGAGCCGCATGGAACTCTAATAAACTTTTGAGCCGCATAAAACTCTCATAGCCTTGAGCCGCATAGGATTTTCTGTTTATTTCCATGATTCTACAAGACCCCCTTCAAAGTTTTCAATTTAAAAAATTGAAATACTTTGAATGAGAAGCATGGCTATGTCCACATAAGCTTTTCTGGCCGCATCAGATATTCTGGCCGCATGGACTTTCTAGCCGCATGGTCTTCCTGGCTGCATGGACTGCCTGGTCGCATGGACTTCCTAGCCGCATGGCCTTCTTGGCCGCATGGACTGCCTGGCCGCATGGACTTCCTAGCCGCATGGCCTTCCTGGCCGCATGGACTGCCTGGCCGCATGGACTGCCTGGCCGCATGCTGTCTTTTCTGCCACGTAGGCATCATTAATTGCCCTTGATTCATTTTATTTTTATTTAGAGCCGTCTTTTGGAGGAATCCCAAGAGTCGGTTCATTAAATATTTAGATTTTTGCTTTGACGAATCTCCTTTATGAGAGGGGACGAAATCCTAGGAATCGGTTTTGCCTGCAGCACACGACCCAAAGTGTTCATCGGTCCACGTATGCCCCTTTTGTCCTCCTATAAATAAG
Organism: Iris pallida; assembly: GCA_029216955.1. Lineage (NCBI taxonomy): Eukaryota > Viridiplantae > Streptophyta > Magnoliopsida > Asparagales > Iridaceae > Iris > Iris pallida. Next base: position 54,289,020 of record JANAVB010016197.1, on the reverse strand, counting down.
ATTAATTTGGAGGAAGAAACTCTTTACTCTCTTTTCTGATTTAAGCTCTTCTTGCCCTAACTGTCATCCTCTTCTTCTTCTTCGATCATTTGATGGCCCCCAAGACTTCCAAGGCTGCGGCGAAGGGTAAGTGAGTGGTTTCTACGTCAACTCCGGCGCCTGAAGTTCATCCCGACGTTCACTCCGCCATTGCTGGTAATGGTTTTGGTAGATATTGCACAACTCAGAACTTTTTTCGTCATGGCTATGTCGTATATTTTATGCGCGGGCCTTCTTCATCTTCATGAATCTGCATACTGTGCTATGTGTGCCGCATGTGCATCCCATGTCCGAGCCGCATGGAGGTATGCCCCATGTCCGAGCCGTATGATAGCCGTCTTGCGGCCACATGAGCACTTTAGAATTTGAACCGCATAAAGGCCTGTTGAACAGAACCGCATAAGTCCCTCTGAGTTGAGCCGCGTGAAGTCCCATTAAACAGGACCGCATAAGCCTTCCTTTGAACTGTGCCGCATAAGCTCATCTAGACTGGGCCGTACAATACTCCGCTAATCAAAACCGCATAAACTCCGTCGAAACAGTGCCGCATGAAGCTACGCTGAGCCGAGCCGCATAAGCCCATCTGAACTGGGCCGTATAATGCCCTGGCCATCTTCTAACTTTGTTTTTTTTATCTTTGATTCTTGCAGCATCTCTGCCGAAGGCTGAGATCATTGTGAAGGAAGAGCTGCTGCCTCCTTTTATCAAACAAGAGTCATCACTCGTTAAGGAGGAGGTGCTACCAAAATCGGAGGAACAAAAAGAAGAGCTGGCGCCTATAGGGGAGGAAAACACTTCCAATATTAAAGTTGCTATAAAGGAGGAGCCCCAGTCTGAAGGTGGTAGTATTGGAAGCTCTGACCCTCCTATTCCGGACGAGGATCTTACTCAAATAGATTCTTCATATGAAAAATGGTTGAGGGAATGGTATATGCGCCCCCACAACTAGGATTCGTGGGCTTCCATAAATGTCCGTCTTTGTCTTGATATTTCTTGTCTGTCTTTAGCTGTAGTTTGTGTTTTGCTTCTTTTGGACATCAATGTAATCTTTTTTCTTCTTGTCTGAATGAAATGATAGACGACTTTTCTGGCTTACTTATGAGATGTAGACTTTCCGGAGCCAGGCAAGTACTTTTCTACGTTTTTGTGCATTTATATTCTTGTACCCTTTTTTGTGACACGTCATAGTACGACATCATGTACTCCTGCATTCATGTACTCTTGCTCTTGTACTTATTAGTGTCGGGTGGGGAAATACAATAGCCATGTGACCAATCCCGGTTACTATATATTCCTGTACCTAGCTTAGGCCTCGCACTATGCACGCGGGTCCTAAGTCGTACCTTATTCATGTACTCCTGTGCATGCTCTTGTACTCACCCCAGCCGGTCACATAGACTAGATGTATTTCGATATTGTGCACATTCATGTCTGGTACTACAGGATTATAGTTTCATTCATGTACATTACATTCCTGTACTTTAGATGTTTCCTGTACTTTACATTCATATACTATAGTTCCTATACTTATTTCCTGTACTACTTTCCTGTACTTTCATGTTCATTCCTGTATTTCATTTTCTGTACTCCTGTACTCTGTTCATATCATATTCATGTTTCATTACCTAGAACTGTAGTTTGCTTCGCTCCTGACTGGATAAGTTGCAGGTATACTTGCAGGATTATCATTCTACCATATGGCCAGAGCCCGGGATCTTATCTGAGAAGGATGGTTCATGACTTAGCTTGAGGTTTCAGGTTTAGATTGTTAGCTTTACTCTTAGATATTGTCTTTAGAATTCATGTACATTTCATTCTTGATGACTCGTACATTTACATACATAGAATTGTAGATTATGGTGATCATTCTGGGATAGGTTCTTAGATGTTGTGATTATATATTTTCATGTTTATCTGGTAGATTTCCCTAGTTTGGTACAACTTACTTTGTTGTGTCTAACGACAAAGGCTGGGCGTGTCCGACTCGTGTCCGATTATTCGGGAGCGGGTCGTGACACTTTTCTGGCTTGTTTATGAGATGTAGTCATGTGAATGTAACTGATTTTGAATGAACGGAATACATTCGCTCTATTCTTTGCTTGTAGTATTTGCCCTAGTGGGAGACTTTTGGTGGACCTATTATCCTTGGCGTACCCTGGTTCTGGATACGGATAATAAGACAAGAGAGAACCAATATACTTACTCAGAGGTAATGAGGATATGGTAAATATAAGAGTTTCTTCGATGGAGCCTTCCTACTCAGAGGTAATGAGGACATGGCAGGAGTGGGCTTCATGAAGGGTACATAGAACAACTCAGAGGTAATGAGGACGTGGAAGTTCTATGTGAGAGGCGGTTTGTTTTTGAAGGAAGGGAAACAACTCAGAGGTAGCATCGACGTGGTTGTTTCAGAGAATTTGTGGATCTGTTACCCTTTTTGTGCACTGACAGTACGGGTATTAGATCATAAGGAGGGAGCTCTTTTATGAAGAAAGTTCAGAGGTATAATCATACATGACTTACTACCTAAAAGACGCGATATAGATTCATCTGTAGTGACCAGAGTGTAAGTTCAGCGGTACGTGCGGGTACATAACTCGACAATCTAGGAGATTTGGGATCAGAATGTATGTTCAGTGGTACTAGAGGGTACGTAACTCGTCATTCTGGAAAATTTAGAGTCGGAATGTGAGTTCAGCGGTACGAGAGGGTACATAACCCAATAATCTAGGATATTTGGAGTCAGAATATAGGTTCAGCGGTACCAGAGGGTACGTAACTCGTCATTCTGGGAAATTTGGAGTCGGAATATGAGTTCAGCGGTGCCAGAGGGTACATAACCCAACAATCTGGGATATTTGGAGTCAGAATGTAGGTTCAGCGGTACCAGAGGGTACATAACTCAACACCCTGGAAGATTTGGAGGATGTCATTTCAGACGTAATACTTCTTTAGAAACTTTCCATTGATGGACAATATGAGCAAGTATCCATTTTGTTTTGCGAGGCGGTAAGCTCCATTGGAGAATATAGCATCGATGATGAACGGGCCTTCCCACTTTGGCTGGAACTCACCGGCGGTTTTGTGAGTCATAACCATCGGCCTCCGAACTGCCAGAACGAGATCGCCCACTTGGAATGTTCTGATTTTAACCTTCTTATTGAAGGCTCCGGAGATGCAGGCTTGGTACAGCTCGATTCGTTGTTGACCTAACAGGTACTTCTCATCTAGGGCCTCCAACTCTTGCAGTCGACGATGGTGATTATCATCTATTGTCAACTGATAGGTGAGGGCGACGCGGAGTAAAGGGATTTGAGTCTCCAGTGGGAGAACTGCCTCACTCTCGTACACCAGAGAGAATGGTGTGTTCCCAGTAGCCGTCCGAATTGTAGTTCGGTACGCCTATAAGCATTCGCCAAGCTTTTTATTCCAGTTGCGTTTGTTTGATGACACGAACTTCTTGAGCAGCTTGATGATTATTTTGTTGAACGCTTCAGCCAGACCATTAGCCGCCGGGTTGTATGGTGTTGAAACAATCTTCTGGATTCGGTGTTTGTCGCAAAACCGATAGAAGGCGTGGCTTGCGAACTGCGGACCATTATCGTGGATGATCCTTCGTGGTAGTCCAAAGCGATAGATGACGTAATACATGAGGATGTTGATCACGTTTAAAGTCTTGACTTCTGCTAGCGAAATAGCCTCTGCCTATTTGGAGAAGTAATCTGTGATTGCGAGTATAAAGCGATGTCCTCGGGACGAAGGCGGAGTGATTGTACCAATGATGTCCATTCCCCATGCTTCGAATGGCCAGGATGCCACCGTCGGATGTAGAAACTCGGATGGCTGGTGGATGAAATCTGCGTGGACTTGACAGGCTTTGCACTTTCTTGCATAGTCTATCGCATCTGCAACCATCGTGGGCCAGTAGTAGCCCATTCGTCGAAGGCGGTCTTGTAGTTTCGGGCCAGGCTGATAGGCCCCATAGATGCCATCATGAGCTTTACGTATAGCTTCTTTGGCTTCTGTATTTGATAGACATCGAAGCAGTAATCCATCGTATGATCGCCGATATAGCATTGTTGTCTCTGTATCGTAGAAGAATCTGAAGGAACGTCTTCTGATAGAAGTAGCTTCCTTCGGATTTTCTGGCAGGATATCGTAGACTACGAAGTCAATGAATGGTTGTCTCCAGTCTGGTGCTTCGTCGACTGTCAGCGCAGAGTAACTCTCAACACATTGAACATTATTCCTGGGGCAGACCAACTCACGACCTAATATGTCAACCAGATGATGAGCATGATTTGGAACTGCTAAGGAAGCAGCTAGGCCTGTTAGGGCATCGGCTTCATTGTTCTGGAGCCTGGGAAAGTGTTCTATGAAGAACCCTTCCAAGGATGAGATGATGTCGATCGCTATTTGGTGATAGGGGATCATGTCTTCATGATGCACTTCGTATGAGTCCCGGATCTGGTTAACGATTAGCTGCGAATCGCCGTATGCTTCAAGGTACTCTACCCCCAGCTCCTTTGCAAGTCGGAGGCCAATGACCAAAGTATTGTACTCGGCCACATTGTTTGAACAGGGCTCCGTGAGGGAATAAGCCCGATTGATCACTAGCCCGGTAGAAGAAATCAGTACCACTCCGACTCCTGCGATGATGTTGCCCTTGGGCCCAGTTCTAGAAGCGCCGTCGAAGAACATTCGCCATATGGTATCATGGGAGTCCACATTCGAATTTGCGACCTCATCTGTAATCTCTTCGTCTATTCTAGTTGACTTCGATCCTGGATGAGCTGCTAAAAAGTCTGCCAAAGCTTGACCTTTAACGGCCTTCTGTGGGACAAAGATCATATGGTAGGGAGACAATAATATCGCCCAGGTAGCAAGGCGGGAGCTAAGAGCGCCTGGCTTGGTCATGAGGACCCTGAGGGGGTTAACTCTTGATACGACATGGATGGTTTATCCCGTAACGTAGTGTCGCGTCTTCTGAATGGCGAACACCAGAGCAAGGTACTCCTTTTCTACGACAGTATATCGGTGTTCCGGCCCCATCATCATTCGGCTGAGGTAATATATAGCCTCTTCATGGCTTGCATCATTGTTTTGCGCTAGTAAAGCACCGAGAGAATGCTTCATTGATCGCACATAGAGCAGGAATGGTTTTCCAGCAATCGAGGCCACCAGGACTGGAGGGTTCGACAGATATTCTTTGATGCTGTCGAAGGCGCGCTGGCATTCTTCATCCCATACGAATGAAACACCCTTCTTCATGAGGTGGGTGAATGGTTGACATCGTCCGGAGAGGTTAGAGATAAACCTCCTGATGTAGGCCAGCCTCCCTTGAAGGCCTCGGAGTTCACGAAGATTTCTTGGAGGACCCATCTCCATGATTGCCTTCGTCTTCTCAGGGTCTATGTGGATACCTTAGAAAGTAATGATGAAACCCAAGAACTTCCCGCTAGATACGCCCAAAAAGAATTTTGTGAGATTCATCTTTAAATTGTGCGCTTGCATCAGGTCTAACACCGTCCTCAGATCATGCAGATGATCTTCTTTCGAGCGGCTCTTGACGGCAATGTCGTCGACGTAGCACTCCACTGTCTTACGCAGGTAGTCTCTAAAGATGATTCTTATAGCTCTTTGATAGGTGGCGCCAACATTCTTTAAACCGAAAGGCATAACTGTGTAGGAATATGTGCCAATTGGTGTTCGGAATGATGTATGCTTTACGTCATTAGGGAACATCTTGATTTAGTTGTATTCCAAAAAACCATCCATGAATGACATACGCTCAAAGCTGCAGGTGCTGTCAATCATGATGTCTGTGATGGGGAGGAAGAATTTATCCTTAGGACACGTCTCATTCAGATTGCGAAAGTCGATACAGATTTGAATCTTTCCATTCTTTTTGAGGACTGGTACTATATTGTTGACCCAGTCTGGATGTTGTTCCTCGTGGATGAAGCCGCTGGCTATTAGTTTGTTGACCTCAGCTTCAATGGCATTCATGATGTCGGGGCAGAACCGTCGTTGCTGTTGCTTGATCGATTTTGCGTCCGAACGGATATTGAGTTTGTGGAGTAAAACTTTGGGGTTCATTCCTGGCATGTCTTCGTAACTCCAGGCGAATACGTCGATGTATTCTCTGATGAGTTGTAGTAGCGATTCTCGCTCTTCGTCTGTCAGATTCTTGCTGACAAAGATGGGCTTTGGAGACAACTCATCACCGAGATCAACTTGTACAACCTCATCCTCGGTAGGAGGCTCTCTTTGTTCGAACCGCTTCTTCCATTGTGCATCTAGCTATTGTGCCAATGGCTCTAACTCAAGAAGTTCAGAAATGTCTTCATCTTCTTCGTAGGCGTCGACAAATGCCATATTGACGGACCAGACTTGCCTGAGCATGTCCCCAATACTGACATCCGAATCGGAAGTGGGTTATCTAGTTGAGTGTGAGTGCCAGTCGCATTCGTCGTCTGAGCTTTCAGGGGTCGTCACGGGTGTAACATAACCTAGCCCACATCTGGTCTTGTTGTAGTAATCCTGTGGTTTCCCGGCTGGGACAGGCAATTGTAAGGGTAATCGCCGTCCAGTGCCGTAGTTCAAGCCTGGCATAGTTTCCAGATCATACCTCTGTTTTTGCATGAGGTACTTGGATTGGGAACTATACAGATAAAGGGGCAGTCTTCCGGTGTCGGGTTCGAGATCAATTTCTTCCACCCTAAAGGGTTGTGGATCATTCTTCCGGCCGAAGATGATTGGATGGTCCTCTCCTTCGATTATGCGATAAGCATCTTCTATTGGAATAAGTTGGTTTACGGTGTAGACATTTGTTACCTGTGTGTGCAGGTACGTGCCTATACCGTGTTCCATAGCATACATTGTACAAAGATTATTAAGCTCAAGATAATTCAAAGATAGCCCTTTATTGATGAAGTAAGGTATCTTTTCCAGTGGGATTACATTATCTACGGATGGAACATTGGTGTGAGCAGCCACATACTTGGCTAGTTCTGACTCTTCTTCAGCTACCCCCTGTGTAAATGAAGACTGAGAGGATGACTTAGGTAGCTTAATCATCAGAGGCTCCATTGGTGGAGCAGAACGTGGCATTGTTGGCATACTAGCCACCCCAGTTTGGTGCTCGGTGCTGGACGGGGTGTTATTGGCTGGCTAGCAGTCCCCGGCTTAGCGCTCGGCTGCCGATTTATTTTGGGAAGACGAATTGTCATCGATTTGACATAGGGATTGAGCTCCTCTATTTGTTGCTGGCTAGCTCTAGGCAGCCTGATTGTCAGTGGCTCTATCGTGGATCTTGGCGCTTGGCCAGACCTTGGCAGTCGGATTATCATCTGCTCCTCCTGTGCAGAGAGGCTGATTGCGTCCTTAAGTAGAGTGGCCGTAAGGGGTGCAGTTCTGCCTAGCTTACGGGCTTGGAGGTGGATTCTCAAAGGTTCTTCCAATCTAATTGCCGCCTCAGTTTGAGCTTGAGTATCCCCTTCGGCAAGGTGCTTTTTCGACTTCTCGTACAAGCATGAATCTGAGTAGTAGGATTCGACCCCTTTAAAGGGATCGATGTCGACAAATTCTGTCCTCACGAAGCCGTATTTGTCGACGTACTTGAAGTATTGGTGCAGTATGGAAGGCACGATCATGTAATCGTGTATCCAAGGATGCCCCAGGAGAATATTATAGGAAATGTTCGCATCTATGACATAACAGGTTACTTCTGACTGAAGGTCGCCGATTTGGCACTTCAAGCGAATCTTTTCGATTGGATAGCTTCTGCCTGAATTGAAACCACTGATGGCGGTACTTGTTAGTATCAGGCGATGCATTAGGATGCGCAGATGGTGTAGTAAGCTCTTCGGGATGATGCTTATTGAAGAACCGGGATCAATATGCATCTAATCCACCTTGATATCGCCAATGTACCCAGTATAATACAGAGGGCGATCGTACAGGTTGGCCTTGATAAGTATATCCTACAGAGTGAAGACGATATTGGGCATTACGCCTGTGCAAGAGCTGTCCTGGAGATCTGCAGGCGAGCTTTCCCAGTGAGATTGGACTGAGCCAGATATGCGTCGGAATTCTAGAGTGCCTCGCTCCGTGCGACGCGAACATCTTTGGAGAGTCTCAGGAGCTCGTATAGCGATAATTTGGCCTGTGTGTTAGCTAATTGTGCCAAGATGTCGAAGTTTTAGGGCCTATCCATCCCATGAGGCATCTCTCTTCGGAGCGGCTTATCAAAGCGAGTCTCCTTCGGCCTAGGCTTGTCGGTCGTCGAAGGCTGCGAAGGTCCTGGAGCATCAGCAGCTGTTGGCTGGTGATCTTCAGCCGAGTTACCCGGTGGAGGTTGGGTTTGTGCACCGGAGCGGGTAACAATAGCAGTAGCTTCTTCAACCTCTGCCGAGATTATACGGCATGATTTGACTTTCCCACTCTTCTTCTTGCGGGTGGAGGGAGGTGCGGACTGAATCACTTCAAGTACCAGGTTTGGATGGACCCACATGATCTCCTCCCGTGATGTGGTAAGGTACACTAGACCAGCAGCCTGGTCTCGGGTAGGTAAAAGATTAGTGACCTCCATCTTTACTCTACGGACGGGTACTACTCCATCTTGAGTCTTTATCGGAAGGAAGCTGTCAAATTGTACTGATACCATGTTGGCTGCAACGGTCACCTCTTCAAAATCAATGGCCAGGGCCTTAAAATCGATGAGATGCTGGATGTATCGCTTCAGTTGGTAGCAGTCTTGTGTAGCATGGTGGACATAGCGATGGTAGTGGCAGTATTTGGGGCTCTCTATTTTTGCAGGACGAGGTTCATGCCTTGGAGGAGGGAGCTGAATTCGACCTCCTTGTATGAGCATGTCCAAGATGGGCTTGACGTGACCGTCCTCGAAGGAATAGGTCATTGAGGCCACTGCTTCTCTGCCGACTTCGGTTCTGGCTTCGAGGCTGTGTCGGCCACCATAGCTTGTTTGCCCTTGTTGTCTCGATTGTTGGAGGGGTTACCACCATTATTGCTGTTGGCATTAGGGCGTTTGCCCTTGTCCTCTCCTTCCGATACGTGCAATTCTAGTTGGCGAGCTTTCTTCAACTTGTCTTCTGCGCTAGTGGCGCTGATAATGAAAGTCTTCCAATCCTTAAACTGACTTTTGTCCATCCAAAGGCTGATCGTGGGAAGCATCCTCTTTTGGCAAATTTCAATTAAAGAGGAATCTGGGTTACCAAAAGGCAACTTTATTGTGGTTTAGCGAAACCACTCGATATAGTTCCTTGTCAGCTCCTTTTCTCTCTGAACAACGTCCATGAGGGTGGATATTGTCACATCTTGTGCTACTTCGTAGAACCTCTCCAGGATCATACGTTTAAAGCCAGCGAAGGAATGAATGCAGTTGTCTGGCAAGTTGCGGTACCAGTCGAAGGCGACCCCTTCCAACGCTCCAATGAACAACCGCGTAAGGATGGCATCATCATGAGGCAGATGGTCGGTTGTGACTTCGAAGTAGGTGATGTACCTGCTTGCAGATGTCTTTCCATCATACGGATTGATGTTAAATAGTTTATATCTTGGTGGGAAGGGCACATCTCTTCATGCAGCAGGATATGGTTGTCGTATCCTAAGGTCCTGGCAGTTTTCTCGGGCGTAAAACATGGCCCGGAGCTCCTGGACCTCTCTTCTTGCCTCCCTAGCCTCGTCTGCAGCGGTGGAAGGCAATATTTTAGGAGGATTATCACCCGGGTTTGGTGCATCTGAGTTCGAGTCCACATTGACCGCCGAACCCAAGCTTGTTTGGCCAGGCGTCCTTCCTTGCAGAGTTGGAAGGGCCATTTTGATCTCGTCTACGGACTTGACTAAGGTATGAAGTATGGCCTCCAGGGTGTCGATGCATTGGCGATTACTGGGACCGTCTCAGTTGCTGTCCGTCATGAACACCTTCCTTACATGAGGAGAGATGGAAGGAACGGTGGAGGACGCGCCCTCTGAGTCATACCCCTGTACAGAGAAGTCATCAGTGTATGTGGGAATGTTCTCCTCTCGTTTGGAATCAGAAGGAGTAGTAGCCCCAGCTTCAGAGCTTGCCTCGTCTTGAGAGTTGTGGACGTCCTCAGGGACATCGGGATCTGCTGTATCTGTTGGGTGAACCATTTCTCCTGGATTATCTTCTTGGAACATCGGATTATCGTGGATGTTTGAAGGATTGCTACCCCCGGCTCTAGCACCTCCCAGAGATGTGGACAAGGAATCTCCATGTGTGGTTGATTTCGTCTTTGAGCGAGTACCCTGGGAAACTTCTCCCATAATGGTCGTGGACAACTGCTTAGAAGAGAGTTTCTTAGTTGAGATTTTCGGGCTGGAGAAGTTTGTTTTCTTCCCTCTTCCGCTGCCAGAGATCTTGTGAGCAGAATTTCATGAGGCGACGAGAAGCGCCTCGTCTTCTGAGCTTGGATGTTTCAGCCGTTGGAAGACGGACCGCCGGTCTTCTTGTACTACCGCTTTGTTGCAGCAGCAGTTGACAATGATTTGGGTGCATTGATGTCCCTGACAGGACTTTCTACATACCGAGTCTTCGTCTCTTTCCTTGCATTTGTGAAGAATTATGTTGCACAAGTCACCCGTTTTGTGGGCCTGGGAGTTCTGAGCACATGAGTGTGTTGGCATCCTGCCTGTTCCCTGATGTGGGGGTAGTACGTGTACTTGCCCCTGATCATTATTGGGAGATTCTTGGTAACTATCTCGTTCGTTGGCCGTCGGGGGCTGCACACGGATAGTTTTATACAACTTTCCATCAGGGGCCCGCGTAATAGTCAACGGGATGCCCTGATAGTCAGAAGTTAGGACAGCTGTCTGACCACGACGAGCCCGTACTGCCCGAGACATCTTCTTTCTAGCACCTGTGAGTGCATAGTAGGAAGAGTCCACAGAGATTGGCACATGAAAGCATCTGGGGTCAGGATTGCCCGAGAGGCGGTCGAAGACTGACCGTGAGCAGCACGTAGCAGATGGTATACGGCTGGCTTTGGTAGTCGTGAAGGCTGTCTGCATACGGCTGGCATGTGTGGCCACATGTCTTCTGTATGCGGCTAGGAGCGGCGGCCGCATAAGCAGTCTGTATGCGGGTGGCAGTCGTGGCCGTATGAACAGTCTGTATGCGGTTGGCAGTCGTGGCCGCATGAGCCTCCTTCATGCGGCTGGAAGTTCTGGCCGCATGAGCCTCCTGCATGCGGCTGGCTTCTGTGGTCCATGAGATTTCATGTGGTTGGCGCCCTTATGCGACTTTTTCTTGGACCGCCCAGAGTTCTTCTTTGTCCATGCAAGTCCAGCATCGTAGTATTTTCCTCTGCCGAACTTGGGGACAGCAGAGTCCTCTATGGACTGAAGTGGGGCCGCATGAGAGTTTTCTCTGCCGTCTTGAGCAACAGAGAGTACTTCTTCGAGAGTTTGGGGAGGAGCGAATGATTTGGGCCTCCACTCCATGCGGGCCTTCTTTGTGCGGGCTTGCCGCTGGACCGGGCCAGCGCTCCCGTCGGAGAGCATTTATTCAAACGCCTGCTGGTCAAACCGGTCTAGCAGCATTTGTTGAGTGGAGCCAAGTTTGGCTGCGTCCGATTACGTCACCAACTCCTCAGTCGTGGAGAAGTTAGTCCCCAGCAGAGTCGCCATCGTGTTTGTCATTGATTGTAAAAGTGCAGAACAATTTTATAGGAGGACTTAACTTAGACTCACAATACAAACTCGTTCGTACAAAGAAAGCCTAGGAATGAAAACCTAGGTACAGCAATCTAAGTACGATTGTTTATTTTTTATTCTGGAGGATGACGATAGAGGCTCGGTAAAGCGACGACAGCTCTGCCTTACTCCTTGGACGATCGGACATAGCCTTGTCTCTGATGAAGAAATGCTCTCGGAATGTGTGGAGAGACTCTTCTGTGCGTGCCTTTTTCTTTCTGTGTATCCAGCCGGGGGTCCTCTCTCTTCTTTTGCAAGGGAATGGCACCTTTCTATTTATAGGAGTGTGGTGTGATCTTTAGGGTTTGCAATGATTGTCCTTTGAAAAGTCGGCAGTTTGGGGATTAATTACCATTTTCCTTGATCCAGTTTCGTAGGCAATTAATCAGGGCCGTTAATCTTGATTGCAACAAATCTGGGCAGTTAATGTTGATTGCACCAAATTCGTATGGGCAATTAATATTGATTGCCACGAATCTTTGTGATTTGTTATGACAAGCTCGGATCTGTTGCCACGTGTTCATTCTGCTTGATTACAATAAATCTGATTTGATGCAGATAATTATGATGATTGTACTAAATCTGGTTGTTGGGATTTGTTGATAAATCTCGATTGATTTGATGTCATGTGTCCAACCATCATTATGCTGCGAGCCGTAGGAACGCGGGGAAAACTGATCTTCTGCCACGTGTCCTAATCGCGAGCCATAGGGTGTCTTGACAGAGCCGCATGAGGGTGGCTTCTCAGGATTTGAACCGCATGAAGGTGGCAGCCTCATAGGTATGGCCTCTAAAATTTGAGCGGCATGAGGGTGGTTTCCAACCGAACAGCATATGACTAGCCACGTGTCAAAGCTGCATGGGAGTGGCCTCTCAACATTTGAGCCGCATAGAGATGGTCCCCATGATCCGAGCTGCATGAGAGTAGTTGCCGCATGGTGTGGCTTCTCAGTATTTGAGCTGCATGAAGATGGCCCCCATGATCCGAGCCGCATGAGAGTAGCAGCCGCATGGGGGTGGCCTCCACCTGAACCGCATGCGGCTGGCCACGTGTCAATAATGTATGGAAGACTTTGGGATTTGATGGATCATGCCAGCTATGAAGATTTTCTTTGTTTTCCTAGGAGCACGTCTTTATGTCAGAGTCATCATTGCAGATTTATGTCAGAGCTGTCAGTTCACTTTTATGTCAGAGCCGTCATATTGTGTCGGAGCATTAAATGAGGCCGCTGCTTGATGGCCAGCTGTAGAGGTGAACCGTATAGGGCTACGTGGCATTAAAGGAGGCAGCTGCATAGAGCCGTATAGAGCTATGGGGATTTCGGAGTCGCATGAAACTCTAATGCACTTTTCAGCCGCATCGAACTCTAATGAACTTTTGAGCCGCATGGAACTCTAATGAACTTTTGAGACGCATAAAACTCTCCTAGTCTTGAGCCGCATAGGATTTCCTGTTTATTTCCATGCTTCTACAGGTACGGGTCACGAAGTAGGCACAAAGGCCGAGACACAGATTTTGAAACAACGTGCAAACCGAGATGGCACGTTGCCCAAGGCAGCATAGGGCTTGAGGCATCCCGCTGCCCGAGGCAACACGTGAATCGAGGTGGCACGGGGATCGAGATTGCACATACACCAATGTGCACATAAACTGAGACAACACAAATCAAGGGGGCACAAAGAACGGAGGAAGCACGTACACCGAGGTACATATATCCCAAGGGGTTCGCACCCCAAGGCAGTGCACAAATCTAGGTGCACAACAATCAAGGAAACAAGTGTCCCGAGGTTGACACGTACATTGAGGTGCATAGAGAACGAGACGCGTGAATCAAGGCAGCACACAGACCAATGAGCTCACTGTTCGAAGCTATACGTGCACCGAGGTATACGGCCCGAAGAGCATACAGCCTGAGGCTGGCTCGCTGCTCGAGCAGTACGAGGCCCAAGGGCACACCGTCGTTCGAGGCGGTGCTGGCCCCATGCATGGTGGCTGCGTATGCCCTGTGGCCGGAGGGAACGAGAAAGAGAGAGGGGCAGCAGATCTGGGAGAGCTATCAGAAAGCTCGACGGAGTCAATCGGTTCACCGGCGGAGAAGGAAGACGGCGACAGCGGCAATGGGGCTCGCCTTCGTCAAGGAGGGGAAGGAGATGACAACAGGGATGGCGGTGGAAGTGGTGCTGGTGGCGATCATGAATTCGAAAAGAGGGACGGAGACGACTGCATCGAGGGAGAGGCAGAGGAGAAAAAGTGGTGATGGTGGTGCTGGCTATTGGGGTGGTGGCGGCCGGAGCTCGGAGACGAGGGGGAGAGATGATGATGGTGGTGGCAGCTATGGTGGTGGGTGGTGGAAGAGATGGAAACCAGGAAAGAGGGAGCTCAGGGAGAAGGCGACCATGGGGGTGGCGCCGGTCGCGGTGGGGGAGGTGGTCGCGCGGTGGAAGGGGCACTGGAGAAAGAGATGGGGGCGGAGACGAGCGGGAGTGGAGGGAGGTCGAGAGTGAGAGCTGGAGAGAGACATGGGAGAGAGAGACATAAACTCAGGGGGGGAAGGGGGTGCTGCTCTTCCAGAGCCTGAGAGAGAAGAGAGGAGGGTAATCGGGGGAGAGAGGGAAAGTGAGGTAGGGCGGCTGTGAGTGAGGTGAGATATGAGGGTTAGGGTTAGGTTTGGGGGAGGGGTAGATACAGGGATTTTTCTTCTAATAAATAAAATAATAACAATAATAATAATGACAATGATAATAATAGGAATAGGAATAGGAATAATGCTAACAATGAAGCTAACAAAATAAACTCCAGTAAAAATGATATCAACTGTAATTTAATTACAAGAATAATAAGAAAGTGCCAGGCTCACAACTAAGACCAAATCAAGATCCAAAAATAAAAATAAAATTTAAATAAATACAAAAACTTAAAATCACCAAAAATATCGAATACGGTCATATACATATTTGAAAAAATAAGGATATGACATGTACCTCTTTTATATTGTTTGTCTTCCATTTTTGATCCTACGATCAAATTAGAGGGTGTTGAGGCTTTGTTAGATGACTATGCAGAAAATATGGATATTAATTTTACTGACTTGAAAGTAGAATTGAAAGTAGTATTTGAAAGATTAGTAATGCTTTATGAAAACAAAGTTGTGCCGACCTGACCAACTCAAGTGAGTACTAGTAGTAGCTTTGGCTTAGTCGACCACGCCAGTCGTATACTAAAAAGGAAGAAACAAAAACACTCTTCCCAACCCATTAAAGAGTTATCTTTATATCTAAGTACTTATGAAGAGAAGATGAATCTTCAAATCACTTCACCATTTTAGAATGGTAGCAAAAACACGACAAAAGATTTTCTGTACTTTCTACTATAGCACGTGATCTAGTAATGGTCCCGGTGTCCACGGTAGCATCGGAGTCATGTTTTATTGCAGGATTAAGGATTTTGAGCATAACGAGAAGCCGGTTGAAACCAGATATCTTGGAAGCTTGTGTATGCGTTCAAGATTGGATTTTAGCAGAAAAAAGAATCAAAAACAAGAGAGTTGAAGCTGCTGACGTCAACGAGCTGGACTTAGAATCGCTTATGATAGGTGAAGCTTCTGGAACGGAGGAGGAAGAAGAATGACTCAAATGTATGACCAAAAAAACAAAACAAAACAAAATAAAAAACAAAAACCAAAATAACTTCAAAACAAAACTAAAAAAAAACTTAGAAAGAAAAACTTAAAAACAAAACTTAAAAACAAGAAACAAAAAAACAAAAAAAACAAAAGAAGGAAAACAAAAGAAAGAAAGAAAACTTACAAAACAAAACCAAAAACTTAAAACAAACAAACAAACAAAACTTAGAACAAAAAAAAACAAAAAACTTAAAACTAAAACAAAAAATACAAATTAAAAACAAAACAAAAAAAACTTAAAATAAAAAACAAAATAAACAAAAATTAACCAATAAACATAAACTTGAAACAAAAAATTTTAATGCCGCCTATGACAAGCAAAGCTTACATTAACAGTCCCACGCCCGGATAAAGGAGGAAAAAATAAAACAAAATAAAACAAAAAAATTCAAATCATAAAATTAAAACTTAGAAAGAAACAAAGAAAATAAATTAAATTAAAAAAAACTTAAAAATAACAAAATAAACTTAAAATAAAATAAAATAAAGCAAAAGAACATAAAATTTTAAAAAAAACTCTAAATCAAATAAAATAACAAAAAAATAAAAAATAGTGCACCGGACCGGCCCGCCCGTTAAACCGGACAGGCCCGGCCCAGCCCTATCCAAGTCGGGTCGTTGGGCCGGGCCCGGCTGGCTGCTGCCTCCGGTCCGGGCTGGGCCCGGTTTACGGGCCGCGATCGGGCCCGGACCGGACCGAACCGAATTACACCTGAGCTCAGTAGCTTGCAGAGCCCTGTACACACAAGGACTGCAGTGTTTGCCTCCTCAGCAGCTTGAAAGGCCACAAGGACTGTAGTAAGACATTACTTCTCTTTCTTCGCAAATGTGGGAGAGATCGTAAGGACTGTAGAAGGGCCACAAGGACTGTAGAAGGGCCAAATCTTGTGTACATGAGGAATTTTTTGTTGAAAAATTTTACTGTACCTCCAATATGTTTCGATAATTTAACCAGAATATAAGAAATATTAACAAATTAACTACAACGAAACCTCTGCCAACGCTGTTGGCCGAAATAATATTAAATAAAATTAAAATGTTCAAATTTGATTTCAGCGTTAGCGAAAAATTTGTTTGAGGATTTGGTTTGATTTGGTTTGGTTTGTAATGGTTACATTATTTTAAGCGAATTTGTTTGGTTTGGTTTGGTTTCCAACGGTTATATTGTTAGATTTGGAACCACTAGCTATTACAACGGCTAGCTAGCTATTGCAACGGCTAGCTAACTTTTCCAACGGCTATTTGTAACTTTATCAACGGTTATTATAAAGTTTACCTCTAATGAATACACTATCAAAAAAATTACATTTCATTCTTCTCAACAGAACTTCTTTTCTCATTCTTTCATTTTTCATTCTCACTCTATATTCATTCTCACCGCAGACAGAGAAAACCCGCACAAAAGAAGTTTACTGAACAGGTTCGGCCCTAGGGTAAGCCAGACAAGTCCATCGGGCTTAGGCAACCCCACTGATTAGGGCAACCCCCCTCCCCCCGTCCCCTCTCAGTTCTATATTCTACTGGAAATGCCTCGAGTAGCTTAGGAATCAGAAGAGCAACGCAGAATTCGATCGAGCTCCACGATGCGGTCGAAATCGTTGGCAAGTGGCATCTTAGCGTTTGTCAAAAATTATTCTTTATATTCTTCTAAGGCACAACATTTATATCTTTCAGCTGCTTGTAATTTCTTTCTTTTATATTTTATTTCTAAAGTCAAAGGACAAGGGGAAACCAAATTTAGCTTCGACTAGGGCAACCCAACTTGTTGGGCCGACCATGTCACTAAATTTGTCGTGAAGCTTATTTTTTTCATGGATAGAAGTCTAACAATACTATGCTCGATTTGTGGTAAACTAAATGGGTTAGCCTACGAAGGAGGTCTAACGGAAGTTATGTTAATTAACTGAAATCTTTCGTTTGAGAGTTTACATAATATAATTATTGATAATTTTTTTATTGATTATGAATTTTTATTGGTACATATTTTATATATATGAACAAGCATGAAACTTTATTCTTGAATTTAATATGCAATCATAGTATACTGTTATTTTTTGTTACTCCACCACCGCCACCATCGCCACCAAATACTAGTTGTAGTTCTCCTAGTTCTTCTCATCAAGTTATTCCATTTACTGAAGAAGAACACGTAGTAGTTGATAGTAATAATGACGATGAAAATAGTGATGATTTAATTAAAAATTTAGATGATGAACTTGATGATAATGTGGATAGTATTACCACTCTTGAACTATTCATTGGAAAAGAATTTGAGAACCATTCTAGATGTACAAATTTTATTAGTGATATAAGAATTGAACATAATTTTACTTGTTCGGCTAATAAACGATGCCAATGGAATTGTATATAAATGTAACATTTCAAGTTGTAATAGGAGAGTTTATGCTAAAGACATTAGTAAAGACGAAAGATTTGTAATTTCTTCGCTAGAAAATTTACATTCTTGTTTAGGTGGACTTACAAGTGTCATCCATTAGCTACTACTGTATGGGTTAAGAATAAATTATTAATAAAATTTAAGACAATCAGTCGTATCGTCCATCAGATATTGTAAAGGATATATATAAGGAACACGAATACATATTAAATATTGTAAAGCATGAAAAGCTAGAGAAATTGCTCTATCTGAAATAAATGGTAGTTATATTGATGCATATAGTAGTCTTGAAGAGTATGATTTTACAATTATAGAGACGAATTCAAGTAGTAGATGTTGTATAAACACTACAGAAAATAATAATTTTAAAAAAAATATGTTTCAAGGCATGCATTGATGGCTTTTTAAGGGGGTGTTTACCTGTGACTAGTACTGATGCTACATTGTTTTTCTCCAGATATCGAGGTATTTTATATATTTCTTGTGCTCATCATCCTCAATATCAGTTATATCCAATTGCTTATGTTGTTGCTGAGACTAAAAACATGAATTCTTGGACTTGGTTTTTAAATCGTTTGAAAACCTCTTTTGAAGGTTATTTTAATGCCTAGAACACAATTTCTTTTATATCAGATAAACAGAAAAGGATTGATAAATATCATGCATGCTACTTTTCTAAAATTATCTCATTTTTTTGTATTCAACATTTTAAACAAAATTTAAAATCAGTATGTAAATTCCCTTTTTAGCGTAGATTAGACTATCTTGCAAGATATTATAATGAAATATATGCGAACAATGGCTTTGAAATGATATAAGCTAAAAATATTGATGTTTATAATTGGTTTGTTAGAGTAAATGATGAAACTCATATTTTATCACACTTTGTAACAACCTATTCTCCTTGTCCTAGATTAGATATTAACACGTCGAACCTTGCTGAATATTTCAACAACTGGATGCCACGTTCCAGTCCCAAAATACATAGGATTAGGATATGTATTTAACCAAACTTTAGTCTGACTTAAATATGTATAAGTTGTGAAAATCATAATATGTGTCCATGTAATCATAATAACATTCACGAAACTAACTACTATCAGCTTAAATAAAAAATAACTACATGAGATGGAATAAGATGGCATCATCAATAGATACCTGAAGATTATAAAGATGTAGAACCCACTAAGTCTATGTCAGATCAAAGCAATAACCTGGAGAGATCACCAGGCCCTCAAATGAGATATAGCAAAATACATAATATACATGTATATCTAACAGTTAATAACATGCAAAAAGAATAACCAGAAAAGAAACAAAAATGACTAACAACAAACTATACATGCATACAAGAACAACTATGCATAAATGAACTACTGAAAAGGAAACAATTACAAAGGCCAAGTTCCTATGTGATCACATGGCAAGAAGTCAAATGAATAATCAAACCCTCGTCCCTAGTGTGGACTCTCAGGAATGTTCAAATAGCCAATCCTCACCCCTGCTTGGACGCATAGATTAGATCAAGCAATCAACCTCGTCCCTAGAGTAGACTCTTAGGTTGAGAAAACCAAAAACAGAAATAGAAAACAATCAACCCTCGCCCTTAATGTGGACTCTCAGGTTGAGAAAACCGAAATAGGAAAAGCAGTTCAATTATAACGTACTCATTCTTTCCAGCATGTGACTCGCATAAGATACAGATTCCAAATAACATGTGTGAACTAACACAATGACAAGTACTCACCAACTAAACATATCATAAAAGAACATATGAAAGTGGACAACAAAAGAAACAACTACTAATAATCTTGTTATGCAAGATAAAAGAATTTAAGCATGTAAAGATACCATAAAGAATGCAAGGTATACTTGCCTGGAATTTGTCCAATCTGTGCTGAGACTGCGGTACCAAGTCGTATCCAAGCCTAAGCATGTGCTAATGTTGCTATGGTCCTTATGGAATCTACCAACCCAAGTCAAACAAACCAAGTATCACATATCAACACGTATAGCTAATCGAGCCCTTATTAGGTTTGTTAACCCATTTCTTATAACTGATATATATTAAACTAATGATTTATAATATATGCTACATATTTGATAAAAAGATAGAAGTATATTTATATATAAAAGTAAAAAGTACTTGATAACAAATATTGATGTATTTTATATGTAATAAGAATCTATAACCAATAATAAAATATACGACATATATTTAATAAGCTAACTAACAAATACTTTTAATCTTTATATAAATAATTGTATATATGAAAATGTATTTAAGAAAAGCATATTAGGCTTATAGTCACCATATAGAATTGCATCCCTATAATTGATGATACCCTTTTGTCACTACATTTAATATAAATTCTATTTATATTTAATGTGCATAATATCTAACTGTGGATAGTCATCTTAGTAGTAAAAATAATATATAAGATTAATATTCCATACACCACCTTAATCTATATACCATTTACTTTACATAACAAAATAATATATATAAAAAATAGGTTGTTAGTAAATTACCTATTATATTGGGTAATCATATACTGCTGCTACTATCGTTCATACAACATCTTCCCCAACTTCTTCTTCTTCACGTTTTCGTCTCCATGCGACTTAAGAGTCTAGGGGGTCCTTGAAGTTATGTGTAGGCAACTCGAGAGGGGGGTGAATAAGTTTGTGTCAAAAATAACTAATTAAAAATTAACTCTATGCCAGTCCAGAAGTAACTACCAATAGAATAAATAATCAGAGTAGCAATACGAAAATTAAGAGAGATCAGAAGAGCATACGCAAACACAGCGATATAACCTGGTTTCCCTCGTGGAGGACTAGTCCAGGCCTGAGAACTCTCGCTCAGGATTGAAATCCACTATTTTTGAAATAGGGTACACACACATGCCTTTACTCAGAAGAGCACGCCAAATTCTTACAACTTCGCAGAGGCGAAACTTGAAATTGTCCAAGTGACTTCTTTACAACTCTTGCACAAAAACTTCTAGCTGAATCGCACTGAGCACCTTGGGGCTTAGGAAGTTTTGTGGCTAGTAGATTGGAAGAGTAAGGCTTAGAATGAATAAGGCTTAGAAGATTGAGAGTGAGAGATGATTTGAAATGAGAGAATTCAAGCCATATTTATACTAGTTAGTGGAGGCAGAATTCGGCCAGAATTCTGTTCCAAGTATTCAAAAATTTGAACGTTGGATTGCTAGTAGCATTGTGTTCCTAAAAATTAGCTTCCAAAAAATTAGGGGGCAGAGTTCCGCCCGAGTTCTGCCTAAGGTAGAGTTCGGCCCGAATTCTATCTACCTTAGGCTAGAAAGTTTATATGGGCTAGATTGGTTTGGTTTGGTTTGGTTCAGGGATTGTTTTATTTTGTATGGTAGACTTCGGAGAAGTAAGTCTAAGGGTTGATATGACTCAATGTGACTCAACGTACATGTTTCTAGACTCAATAAATTGAAAAATTACAGACTAAGTACCAGTACATTTGCAATGTAACAGCTTTGTCGATGACGTCTGTCTTGAACTTGATACGTTCTGTCTTGAACTTGATGTGTCGTATTGGATCATATCAGATATCATTTTGTTAATTCTCTAAATTAGGTTGACTATGATCCAATTTGGGTCAACAATCTCTCCCATTTGATAATTGACAAAATGATATTTGTATGTCGCAACATTCATACCAAGACATATGTTGAAGGAAGTAAAATAATTTGCACGTATGAAGTTGCTCCCCAGCAAATAGATATGTCAGTTCCCCTGTAAGTAGATATTTTTGTTTTTGTCCTGATACAAAGTTCTTATCCAAGCACAACACAATTCATAATATCGCATCCAATATCACATCATATACAAGATCACATCAAATGTCTATTATTCTTCCCCATCGTCACTTAGCAAAATATAGCATACCTCCCCCGTAAAGAGAGAAAAGATAGACAAAGTAAAGAGAGCAATCACACAACATTAACCATAACCAAATTTTAATAGAGACAACTAGCAATTTTGATAATCCAAAAGAAAGAAACTCCCAGTTATACATATAAAGTAAAATAAAAGCATAGTATAAATAGTACTAAAGTCATAAAATAATAAACTACAAAGAATAACTAAAAAGCATCAGGAGCAGCAGCAAGTAGGAGACCACAGCCATCAAGGAGCATGAGAATAGGATGGATCGACCGAATCGGATGGCTCGCTGGCAGAGCGACAAGGATCAATGAACGCAGCATCAGGATCCAAATATTGTATGGCCCAAGGGTCGTCAATCTAGTAGCCTTCGCGAGAACGGTATCGACCCGTAGGAAACGGCATAGTGGGATGCCGAGCCATATAATACTGAATGTTATGTAGGGTGTTGCTGATGGCACTCAACTGAAGAGTGGTCCGATAGTCCAGCTGAGTATAGCGATCGTCTTCCAAACGGAAGCGACGTA
Organism: Iris pallida; assembly: GCA_029216955.1. Taxonomy (NCBI): domain Eukaryota; kingdom Viridiplantae; phylum Streptophyta; class Magnoliopsida; order Asparagales; family Iridaceae; genus Iris; species Iris pallida. The sequence goes on along the minus strand of JANAVB010016197.1, from coordinate 54,266,710 downwards.
AAACATGTCTCTGATGGAGTCGACAGTGGAAGGTGGCTTAGGCTGAGGGGCATCAGAGTCAGAAGACTCTTCCTCAATAGGAGCAAGAGAAACAGGTGCAGGAGCAGTCCTACGACCCTTAGATAGATAGGCAGGAGCTGGTAGAAACTGACACTCGTCTAAAGGAATATGGAAGGCAGCAAAGATCATAGGAAGATACGTAGCATATAAAAGTGATTTTGGCTTCTTCCTTGCACGAATCGCACAGTCATCATCGTACGTAAAAAATTGAAAGGGATGGTGAAGTGCAGATAATATAGTATCATAATCTTATGGAAAGTGACTTCATCAGTAGATCCAGCTTTGGACAGGATGGAAGAGAAAACGATGCGATAAATTTCATAGAAGTGGTTGTTGAAATACTTAGCACGAAGTTTACGAGGGCGAGTATTGGGTGCACACATCATATCCTTAAAGCCTTCTAGTGTTATATCGCCAACAAATTGGAATTCATGAGCATCAATAATGCGCTCCTAAGAATTGGGGTCAGGGAGTTCTAAATATTCATCCAAGTCAAAGTCGGCGAACACAATGTTGATGCCGGCGACCTGAGAATAGATTTTACGGTGGTCATGGGTCATGTTGCAATAGAATATTTGAATTACATTAAGATAAATAAGTGAAGATGTAGACACAAGTTCATCAAGACATAGATCCTTAAAGTTAGGATCAAATTCATAAAATATGGTAAAATTAATGGTATGTCCCGGTGTATGTCCTAAAAATCAAGTTGCACCCATCAAATAGTGCACAAAAGTCCAAACTGTGCACCCATCAATGAACAGAGCTAACATGAACAGCGCCAAAAATTAGCCGCACGATACTGAACCGGCCACTGCCCGAGCGCGCTAGGCTGACATGGCAAAGCCATCATTACCTGACAAGAAAATCAAATCTACTGACAGCCTGACAGCCCGAAAAGCGAGGAGACTGCTCGTTTCCCGTGTCGTGCCGTATTCTAGGACAGCTGTCCAAATCCTAGCGTGGTCCAGCTGTCTAAATCCCAGCGCGGTCCAGCTGTCTAAATCCTAGCGTGGTCCAGCTGTCAAAATCCCAGCGCGATCCAGCTGTCCAAATCCCAGCGCAATCTATTGACCAGAGCTGAGCGCAGTCTGAAGCTAGCGCTATTCAAGTAGCACGATCCATCAAGCTTTTTGAAGATAACTAACATTTATTACGTGGCTTACATGCCATCAATTGCTCGCCACGTGACAACCGCCTGTACACGATCAAGCGTATTTTAATCAAACAATGCCACGCGTCTAAATACAGTTAGCCTACGATCGAGTAACTGCCCAAAGGCTAGCACAGTTTACAGTCTGTGCAGTCTGTCACTGGCGTAGTCCATTATGTTGACACAAAGTCACAGTCAACCAAATATTGACTACATTGACTAAATAATATTTGTATTAATTCAATACGACACACGACGTCTGCATAACAGTTCAAGACAGACGACAGCTCAGTCTCCAGCTCTCAGTGTGTTTTCGAGTCTGTATTTTATATTTTCATTGAGTCTAGACTTGTGTACTCTGAGTCTTGCTGAGCTCTTGACACTTAGTCTACAGCCTACCCAAAATCCCAAGCTCCACTGAACCAAACACTGCCCAAAAATCCTCTTAGAACCACTCTGTGCTCTTGAGACAGAGTTCGGGCCGAACTCTGCCTCCATACAGAGTTCGGGCCGAACTGTGTCTCCTAGAAATCAGGAACCCTAGAAAACACTATAAATAGGGCATGAATTCTCTCATTCCAATCCATCCAATCTTCTTTTCTCTTCTCTCTTATAAGCTCAAGTAAGTCATACCCTTCCCATCTACTAGCCACAAGCCTCCTAAGTGTCGAGTGCTCAGCATCTCTCAGTTAGGATTCTTGTGTAAGAGTCGAAGAAGTCGCTTGGACAATTCCAAGCAAATCGCCACTGCGATCATCTGTTAGAAGTTGACGTGCTCTTCTGAAGAAAAGGCACGGGTTGTAAACTACTATTTCACAAATAGTGGATTTAATCCTGAGCTAGAGTTCTCAGGCCTGGACTAGTCCTCCACGAGGAAAACCAGGTTAAAATTGCTGTGTTTGCGTATGCTCTTTTGCTCTTCATTTATTTTCTGCACTTTACTCCGATTATTTATTGTTGGTGAAAGAGTTATTTTTAATTGGCTATTTTTCTATATAAACTCTATTCACCCCCCTCTAGAGTTGCCAAACTGTTCTTCAATTGGTATCAGAGCTCTGTTCTCTTTTTAAGGACTAACATCCTAAGAGCTGATCCATGGCAACCACACAATCCTTGATTTCCAATCATGGTGAAGGTCAGTCCACTCATAGGCCTCCCCTATTTGATGGGACAAACTACACATATTAGAAAACAAGGATGAGCTTCTATCTTAAGTCTCTAGACTTTGACCTGTGGACTGTCGTCACTGACGGTTACAAAAAGCCCGCCAGGATAGTTGTCGATGGTGACCTCATTGAGAAACCATACGACAAATATTCTGTCGAGGAGAAGAAACAGGCAAGTCTAGATGCTAGGGCTATTAATGCTTTATTCTGTGCTATAGATAGGAATGAGTTCAACAGGGTCTCTAAATGCACCACTGCTCATGAAGTATGGAGACTTCTAGAAGTGACGCATGAAGGAACCACACAGGTCAAGGAATCTAAAATAAGCCGTCTCACTCAAGAATACGAAGCCTTCAAGATGAAGCCAAGTGAGACGATCACTCAAATGATCACAAGATTCCTCGACATCATCAATCCTCTATCCTCGCTTGGAAAGCAGTACTCAAACTACGAGAAGATTCATAAGTTGCTCAGAGGGCTACCAAAGATTTGGAACCCTAAGGTGACAGCCATTATAGAAGGGAACGATCTCACAACAATGTCAATGGAGACCTTGATGGGTAAGCTCATGACTCACGAGCTTGACCTCAAGGACTTCGAAGAGCCTGCTCCGAAGACCAGGGAGATCGCACTCAAAGCTCATCGACGAAGGGCTGATCACGATGATGTTGACACAAAGTCACAATCAACCAAATATTGACTACATTGACTAAATAATATCTGTATAAATTCAATACGACACACGACGTCTGCATTCAGTTCAGGACAGACAATAGCTCAGTTTCTGACTCTCAGTGTATTTTCGAGTCTGTACTTTTATATTTTATTGAGTCTAGAAGTATGTACTCTGAGTTATGCTGAGCTCTTGGAACTTAGTCTATAAGCCTACCCAAAATCCCAAGCTCCACCAAAACAAAAATTGCCCACAAGTCCCACTTAGGACCACTCTGTGCTCTGGAGACAGAGTTCGGGCCGAACTCTGCCTCCACACAGAGTTTGGGCCGAACTCTGTCCCCTAGAAATCAGGAACCCTAATTTTAGGGTTAGCTGGTTGCTAGCTGTCCAACGGCCAAATTTTTGAATTTTCCTACCCGAATTCTGGCCGAATTCTGCCTCTAAAAATACTATAAATAGGGCATGAATTCTCTCATTTCAATTCACTCAATCTTCTCTTCTCTTCTCTCCTACAAGCTCAATAAGCCATACCCTTCCTATCTACTAGCCACAAGCCTCCTAAGTCTCGAGTGCTCAACATCTCTCAGTTAGGATTCTTGTACAAAAGTGAAGAAGTCGCTTGGACAATTCCAAGCAAATCGCCACTGCGATCCTCTGTTAGAAGTTGACGTGCTCTTCTGAAGAAAAGGCACGGGTTGTAAGCTACTATTTCACAAATAGTGGATATAATCCTGAGCTAGAGTTCTCAGGCCTGGACTAGTCCTCCACGAGGGAAACCAGGTTAAAATTGTTGTGTTTGCGTATGCTCTTCTGCTCTTCATTTATTTTTCGCACTTTACTCTGATTTTTTATTGTTGGTGAAAGAGTTATTTTTAATTGGCTATTTTTCTATATAAACTCTATTCACCCCCCTCTAGAGTTGCCAAACTGTTCTTCAATTGGTATCAGAGCTCTGTTCTCTTTACAAGGACTAACATCCTAAGAGCTGATCCATGGCAACCACACAATCCTTGATTTCCAATCATGGTGAAGGTCAGTCCACTCATAGGCCTCCCCTATTTGATGGGACTAACTACACATATTGGAAAACAAGGATGAGCTTCTATCTTAAGTCTCTAGACTTTGACCTGTGGACTGTCGTCACTGACGGTTACAAAAAACCCGCCAGGATAGTTGTCGATGGTGACCTCATTGAGAAACCACACGACAAATATTCTGTCGAGGAGAAGAAACAGGCAAGTCTAGATGCTAGGGCTATTAATGCTTTATTCTGTGCTATAGACAGGAATGAGTTCAACAGGGTCTCTACATGCACCACTGCTCATAAAGTATGGAGACTTCTAGAAGTGACGCATGAAGGAACCACACAGGTCAAGGAATCTAAAATAAGCCGTCTCACTCAAGAATACGAAGCCTTCAAGATGAAGCCAAGTGAGACGATCACTCAAATGATCACAAGATTCCTCGACATCATCAATCCTCTATCTTCGCTTGGAAAGCAGTACTCAAACCACGAGAAGATTCGTAAGCTGCTCAGAGGGCTACCAAAGATTTGGAACCCTAAGGTGACAGCCATCATAGAAGGAAACGATCTCACAACAATGTCAATGGAGACCTTGATGGGTAAGCTTATGACTCACGAGCTTCACCTCAAGGACTTCGAAGAGCCTGCTCCGAAGACCAGGGAGATCGCACTCAAAGCTCATCAACGAAGAGCTAATCATGATGAGACCGAAGAAGATAATTCGGATGATGAAGACCAAGCTCTCATGGTTCGCAACTTCAGGAAATTCCTTCGCTTCAATCGAAGGAAGAAGGAATCTCAAGAAGACGATGAAGAAGAACCAACTTGTTATGGTTGCAAGAAAACTGGACATGTCCGAAAAGACTGCCCATTCCTGAAGAAGAGCAACCGCTATGAGAAGCCATACAAAAAGAACTCATCAAAGAAATATGCCAACACAGGTATCTGGCATGAAAGTGAAGCGAGTGACTCTGAGGAAGAAAAGGACTCTCCTCAAGATACAGCAAATGTGTGCCTGATGGCAACTTCCAACAAGGTATCTAACGAAACTCTGGATGACTTCTCTTTTGATGAACTTGGCGATGCTTTCACTGATTTACTCGATGATCATAAAAAGGTCATCGGTAAATATAAACATGCCAAGGACAAAATCAAAAGTCTAGAAGATGAGATACAAAGAATTTCTTTACTTCTTGATAATGTTAGAAACACATCACCCACAAATGACACTGATGAAGCATCCAAGCTTAAATTAAGCTTACATGATGCTGAAGCGCGTATTGAGCAACAAACTCAAGAAATCACTACTCTCAACACGTTGCTTGCTGAAGAAAAGAATAGACACAAGATTTCCATGACTAAAATTTATGGCTTAAATATTAAGGTTGATGAACTGCAAGCTGTTTCTAAAAGATTAGAAACCAAATTGGGTAAACAGGTTGTTCAACCTCAAACCCAATCACATGGGCACAATACCACTCATGCTAGTCAACCACGTCATTCTCATGCAGCACATAACCATGCTTTTATATACACAAACTTTCACAAACCACATGCACGTAAGAACAATTCTCACTCAGTACACACTCATCATGCACAAAGACACAATCAACATCACTCCACACATAAAATTCATCATGCCATGCCATATAGACAAAATCATCATGCAATGCCATATAGACAAGGTCCTCATAAACCATATAGACAAAATCATCATGCCATGCCATCTAGACAATATCAGCATGTCACACATCATAGACAATACCATCATTCTATGCCTCATAGACACCATTAACATGCCACTTATTCCATGCATAATCATCTTCACCATGCTAACTCTTCACATCATGTCCATCCTCATCATGTTGCTTATAGATATTATTCTCATGCTCCTAGTATAAATAAGAATGCTATCTGTACTTATTGTGGATTACATGGACACATCTCACCACAGTGCAGAGTTAGAAGACTTGTAGATAAAAGGATATATGCTTGGTTCCCAAAGACTAACTTTTCAGGACCCTCAAGAACTCGGGTACCAAAGGTCACATCTACTCTTGATGTAGGTGGACCTTCCCTCCTCAACTGAAAGTAAGTGGATTCTCGATAGTGGATGCTCGCGACATATGACGGAAGACGCAAATCTTTTTGCATCACTATCGATGAAGAGAGAAGGATACGTATCCTTCGGTAACAATCTCAAAGGGTACATTATAGGTAATGGTATCATTGGTCATCCTCCTTCTCCTGTAATAAAGGATGTCTGCCTAGTGACCGAGTTAAAGCATAACCTGCTCAGCATTAGTCATCTTGCTGATCATAGATATGATATTAACTTTGGACAAAATAGTTGCTACATCTATGATAGGTCAACAGGAGACATTGCTTTTGAAGGGAAAAGAGAGGACAACATCTACATTTTCTATCTTTCTATAAATACTAACAATGCAGGTAGATGTCTATATGCCCACAAAGGCGAACGACTACTTTGGCACCAGCGTCTTGGTCATGCCAACATGGATGCTATATCCAGGCTTTCCACCAAGAAGCTAGTGAGAGGATTGCCTGAAATCACATTCAAAAAGGACACGGTATGTGCCGAATGTGAACTAAACAAGGCAACTAAATCCTCATTTCATTCTATCAACTCTGTAAGTACTACTAGACCCTTGTAACTACTTCATATGGATTTATTTGGTCCTAGTAGAATAGCTAGCCTTGGAGGCAAACTTTATGCATTTGTTATTGTTGATGATTTTTCGAGATTTACATGGGTTTTCTTTCTCACTAATAAGAGCGATGCTATTTCTGCTTTCAAAATTTTTGTAAAGAAAGTTCAAAACGAAAAAGGCTACATGATTACTCGAATCCGAAGTGATCATAGAGGCGAATTCGTAAATTATGATTTTGAAAGTTTTTGTAATGCAAATGGTTTTGATCATGAATTTTCTTGTCCTAGAACTCCTCAACAAAACGGTGTTGTGGAGCGAAAGAATAGGACTCTTGGCGATATGGCTAGAGTCATGTTGAATAAATTTTCTCTTCCGAAATATTTTTGGGCAGAGGCTGTAAGTACAGCATGCCACATTTTGAATAGGGTGCTTATTCGTCCCATTACGAAGAAAACACCCTATGAGCTTTGGTTTGGGAGAACCCCCAATGTTTCTTATTTTAAAGTTTTTGGCTGTAGATGTTTTATCCTTAACACCAAAGACAACTTAGGCAAATTTGATGCCAAAGCTGACGATGGTATCTTTCTTGGTTATGCCGCCAAGAGTAAGGGATATAGAGTTTTCAATAAACGCTCACTTATTGTGGAAGAGTCAACCAATGTGACTTTTGATGAAGATAACAGTACAGCAAGTACTCTTGATGATGACGTTGAGCCATCAACTTCTACTCCAATGAATACTTCAACCGAAACTAATTCTCTGGAGGGTTTGCCTAAGAAATTCTCTTTCAAACCTTCTCATCCAGAAAATTTAGTTATAGGAGAAGTTTCACGTGGAGTAACTACTAGATCATCATTAAGAGACTCCGTTGCTAGCACTGTCTTCATTTCACAAGTAGAGCCTAAAAACATTTCTAAAACTTTTAATAATGAATTTTGGATTTCTGCTATGTAAGAAGAACTCAACCAATTTGAGAGGAGCCAAGTATGGGAACTAGTTCCTAGACCGGCTAATCACTCAATAATTGGTACCAAATGGGTGTTTAGAAATAAAGTAAATGAAGATGGTTCAGTCACACGTAACAAAGCTCGTCTAGTAGCTCAAGGATACAACCAAGAGGAAGGTATCGACTACGATGAGACGTATGCTCCTGTTGCTAGACTAGAATCCATTCGGATGCTTTGTGCTTTTGCTAATTTTCAAAACTTTAAATTATTTCAAATGGATGTTAAAAGTGCTTTCTTGAATGGCTTTATTAAGGAGGAAGTTTATGTCAAACAACCCCTTGGCTTTGAAAATCACAAATTTCCCGACCACGTGTTCAAGCTGAAGAAAGCGCTTTATGGCCTTAAACAAGCCCCCAGAGCTTGGTATGAAAGGCTAAGCAGTTTCTTGCTTGAGAAAGATTTTTCAAAAGGGAAAATTGACACTATACTGTTTATCAAATCTTTCAAAGACACCATTCTATTAATTCAGATTTATGTTGATGATATTATTTTTGGGTCTACTGATGAAACTCTTTGTCAAAAATTTGCCAAGTGTATGCAGACGGAATTTGAGATGAGCATGATGGGAGAGCTCAACTACTTTCTTGGTCTGCAAGTAAAACAACTGGCTAATGGAACTTTCATCTGTCAATCGAAGTATACCAAGGACATGCTGAAGAAGTTCGATCTTGACAACATCAAACCAATCAGCACTCCAATGGCTACTTCAACCAAACTCGAACCAGATGAGAGCGGCAAACCCGTTGATCAACGTAAGTATCGAGGTATGATAGGCAGCTTACTTTATTTAACTGCTAGTCGCCCCGATATCATGTTTAGTGTTTGCCTATGTGCTAGATATCAAGCAAATCCTAAGGAATCTCACATGACCGCGGTTAAGCGTATCTTTCGATACCTTAAGGGTACGGTTACAGTGGGTCTATGGTATCCCAAGTCAACATCATTTGACCTCATCGGTTACTCTGATGCTGACTTTGCTGGATGCAAGGTCGACCGTAAAAGTACGAGCGGTACGTGTCATTTATTAGGAAAGGCTTTAGTCTCATGGTTTAGCAAGAAGCAGAACTCTGTCGCACTATCCACAACAGAAGCTGAATACATAGTAGCTGGGCGTTGTTGTGCACAAATTCTGTGGATGAAGCAAACCCTTGAAGACTATAAGTTATCTTTCATGCACATTCCTATATTCTGTGACAATACTAGTGCAATCAATTTGACTAAGAACCCTGTCTGCCACTCACGCACTAAACACATTGAGATCAGACACCACTTTTTGCGTGATCATCAGCAAAATGGCACGATTAACTTAGAATTTATTGACACTGATCATCAGCTGGCAGATTTCTTTACTAAGCCACTATCCGAAGAGCGCTTCAATTTTTTTTGTCGTGAACTTGGAATTTTAGATGAAGCAGTTATAAATTGAAACTCACCTGCGTAAATATCGAGTATATTGTGATTCTTTTTCGAAGAATTTGGTATGGGTACAAGCCGAAAGGGTCCTTCTGACAACAAGGCGTAAAAGCCTAAGCGACACGGTGCACTAGTCCTCAGGACTACCGCTAGCTGGGATCCGGCCCCTGCAGCTAACCCATGGCAAATTTGGACTATTGAACCATAGTATATGTCCTTATTTATTATATGGCTCGTTTTCGATTTAATGTTGCCTAATTGAGATTTTTTAAAGTTCATTCTGTTTTCTGAGTACCTCTCTATCTATTTTTTACACTCTTTGTTGTCCTCAACTATCTTTTGTTTAACTCTTAAACTTTTTCTTCATGTTCTTTGCCTGTTTTCAGTTCTGGACCATTGATCCAGAACTCGGGCCGAACTCTGCCCCTATCAGAGTTCGGGCCGAGTTCGGTTCTTAGGTTCCAGGGTCGGGATCTGGCTCTGCCGTTGGATCAATTCTAATCTAATGGTCAATATTTCACCCGACCAAAGACCAAGCCCTACTTTATTTCAGGATTCCCTCTCTTTCCTCCCATATTTCCTTCTTCTCCACCTCTTCCATCTTCTTCCTTCCAAACCCTAACCCTAGTTCTTGATATAGAGGGCTCTATTTCTTCTCAAAATCAAGGGAAAGGGGTTTTTCAACATTCTCTTCAACTGTTTGGTATTCTTTTCAGGTATATCTCTCTTTTTTTATCATTTCCAAGTTCTCCTCTTTTATTTCAAATGGCATCTCGCTTGTCCAAACGAGGGAGAAGGACTCGACATGAGGGTGCTTCCTCTTCGGTTCCTCCTCCTCCGATTGAACAAGTAGTTGAACAACACCCCATTCATCCGTTGTTCAATCCGCCGCGTCCCGATGACCCTAACACTTACGACGACCGTTTATTTGTATCACTAGAAGCCTCTAATGAATGGTTTAGCGATTTTAGAACTCGTTCGGTGTTTGGGGGCCATCCCATAAATTTCACTATATTTTCACAATATGAGTCTTTATTCCGTGATCTTTGTTTGGATGAACTTGTTGCTTCAAATTCTGTCATCTACCATAGTGCAATTCAAATGTTTTACTGCAATTTGACTCACGATACAACCTACATCTATTCTCGGGTTGCTGGCATTACCATTGCCTTTAATGATTCTGAGTTGGGAGATTTTCTTGCTCTCCCGGATCTTGATGTGTGGAACAAGCTTGTGGAGGCACGTCAACTTCAATTTGTTGGCGATACTTCCCTTGAAGGATTTAAGGAGGATTTATGTGCTCCTAACGTAAGTCCTCGCAAGCTAAAGGCCAAGCATCTCACCTCCTACTTTTATGAACTTCATCGCATCGTGTTCAATACTATCTTGCCCAAGGCTGGCTCAACAGATGAAGTCACTTATCTTGAGATCTCCGCCTTATATCATCTCCACTTTCGTATTCCATTCAACTTTCCACGGACTATGATGGATTGGATGATCAACTGTCGGAAGAAACCAAGAGCTTTGGTTTATCCTCTCTATCTTCCTTTAGTTTTTCGTGCTTTCATCATCCCTATCCATGATTGTCCGTTCATGCCTGCACCTGCCTTTCTATCCAAAGCACGACGCCTTCAGCCTGTCGCTGCTTCTGAGTCATCTGAGCATTCTGCTGATGAGGAGCCTGACGCCCCTCCTTTTGGTCAGGATGCACCTCCTCCTCCTGCCACTCTTGAGTCTCTTCAGACTATGCTTCGCGATCGCTTTGCTATTGAGGATGATCGCTGGACGCAGCAGGATTACCGTACCACCTTGCAGATCAGTGCCCTTGGGAACTCTCTGCATGATATGCGGTATTCACTTGCTCGTCATCCTGATCTGCATGTGCCTATTGAGCGGGATCCAGATCGCGCGGGTCATCGTATAGACGATCCGTGGGTCATGAGGTATATGGATCCTGATGATGCTTTTGTGGACCCTCGTCGCTCATTCCCTGGTCCTTCAGATGTTCCAGGACCTTCTCGTGCTCCATGATGGAGATTGGCTTGATATGCTGCTGACACTGCTGATGGTCTTAGTTGCTTTTTTTTTATTTTAGTTATTTCAGTTTGTTATGGATTTCTGTACTGGATTTATGTCTTCAAACCCTGATGATGTGCTGGTTGGTGGATAACATTTTATGCTATTTTTCGTAGTTCTACTTTATGTCAGTGACTTGTTTTATTAGTATTATACTGTTTCTTCTCTGCTTGGTGTGGTTGGATTACTTTTCAGTGTCTATACTGCTATTCCCATGCTTTTCCTTATGCAGTCTATATGATCCTTTATATTGCTAACTGCCAAAAGGGGGAGAAATATGTATATTTGTCTTTTGGGAAAATATTTTTATCAGGCCACAGGTTCTATGCATTATTTACGGGGGAGAGCTATTGATTCTAGCTCGGCACCGTTCACTGATTACGGGGGAGCTATCTTATTCTAGCTCGGCATTGTTTATGGGGGAGCTGTGTTTTAACCAACTGTGTCCAGGTATGAATATTGAAATATACATTTATTATTTTGTCAATTATCAATATGGGGGAGATTGTTGACACAAAGTCACAGTCAACCAAATATTGACTACATTGACTAAATAATATCTGTATAAATTCAATACGACACACGACGTCTGCATTCAGTTCAGGACAGACAACAGCTCAGTTTCCGACTCTCAGTGTATTTTCGAGTCTGTACTTTTACATTTTATTGAGTCTAGAAGTATGTACTCTGAGTTATGCTGAGCTCTTGGAACTTAGTCTATAAGCCTACCCAAAATCCCAAGCTCCACCAAAACAAAAATTGCCCACAAGTCCCACTTAGGACCACTCTGTGCTCTGGAGACAGAGTTCGGGCCGAACTCTGCCTCCACACAGAGTTCGGGCCGAACTCTGTCCCCTAGAAATCAGGAACCCTAATTTTAGGGTTAGCTGGTTGCTAGCAGTCCAACGGCCAAATTTTTGAATTTTCCTACCCGAATTCTGGCCGAATTCTGCCTCTAAAAACACTATAAATAGGGCATGAATTCTCTCATTTCAATTCACTCAATCTTCTCTTCTCTTCTCTCCTACAAGCTCAATAAGCCATACCCTTCCTATCTACTAGCCACAAGCCTCCTAAGTCTCGAGTGCTCAGCATCTCTCAGTTAGGATTCTTGTGCAAGAGTGAAGAAGTCGCTTGGACAATTCCAAGCAAATCGCCACTGCGATCCTCTATTAGAAGTTGACGTGCTCTTCTGAAGAAAAGGCACGGGTTGTAAGCTACTATTTCACAAATAGTGGATTTAATCCTGAGCTAGAGTTCTCAGGCCTGGACTAGTCCTCCACGAGGGAAACCAGGTTAAAATTGTTATGTTTGCGTATGCTCTTCTGCTCTTCATTTATTTTCCGCACTTTACTCTGATTTTTTATTGTTGGTGAAAGAGTTATTTTTAATTGGCTATTTTTCTATATAAACTCTATTCACCCCCCTCTAGAGTTGCCAAACTGTTCTTCAGATGAGACCGAAGACGATAACTCGGATGATGAAGACCAAGCTCTCATGGTTCGCAACTTCAGAAAATTCCTTCGCTTCAATCGAAGGAAGAAGGATTCACAAGAAGATGATGAAGAAGAGCCAACCTGTTACGGTTGCAAGAAGACTGGACATGTCCGAAAAGACTGCCCATTCTTGAAGAAGAGCAACCGCTATGAGAAGCCATACAAAAAGAACTCATCAAAGAAATATGCCAACACAGGAATTTGGCATGAAAGTGAAGCGAGTGACTCCGAGGAAGAAAAAGGCTCTCCTCAAGATACAGCAAATGTGTGCCTAATGGCAACTTCCAACAAGGTATCTAACGAAACTCTAGATGACTTCTCTTTTGATGAACTTGGTGATGCTTTCACTGATTTACTCGATGATCACAAAAAGGTCATCGGTAAATACAAACATGCCAAGGACAAAATCAAAAGTCTTGAAGATGAGATACAAAAAATTTCCTTACTTCTTGATAATGTTAGAAACACGACACCCACAAATGACCCTGATGAAGTATCCAAGCTTAAATTAAGCTTACATGATGCTGAAGCACGTATTGAGCAACAAACTCAAGAAATCACTACACTCAACACGTTGCTTGCTGAAGAAAAGAGTAGACACAAGATTTCCATGACTAAGATATATGGCTTAAATATTAAGGTTGATAAACTGCAAGCTGTTTCTAAAAGATTAGAAACCAAATTGGGTAAACAGGTTGTTCAACCTCAAACCCAATCACATGGGCACAACACCACTCATGCTAGTCAACCACGTCATTCTCATGCAGCACATAACCATGCATTTATATACACAAACTTTCACAAACCACGTACACGTAAGAATAATTCTCACTCAGTACACAATCATCATGCACAAAGACATAATCAACATCACTCCACACATAGGAATCATCATGCCATGCCATATAGACAAGATCATCATGCAATGCCATATAGACAAGATCATCATATGCCATATAGACAAAATCATCATGCCATGCCATATAGACAATATCAGCATGTCACACATCATAGACAATACCATCATGATATGCCTCATAGACACCATCACCATGCCACTCATTCTATGCATAACCATCATCACCATGCTAACTCTTCACATCATGACCATCCTCATCCTGTTGCTTATAGATATTATTCTCATGCTCCTAGTATAAATAAGAATGCTATCTGTACTTACCGTGGATTACATGGACACATCTCACCACAGTGCAAATTTAGAAGACTTGTAGATAAAAAGATATATACTTGGTTTCCAAAGACTAACTTTTCAGGACCCTCAAGAACTCGGGTACCAAAGGTCACATCTACTCTTGATGTAGGTGGACCTTTCCTCTTCAACTGAAAGTAAGTGGATTCTCGATAGTGGATGCTCGCGACATATGACGGGAGACGCAAATCTTTTTGCATCACTATCGATGAAGAGAGAAGGATATGTATCCTTCGGTAACAATCTCAAAGGGCACATAATAGGTAGATGTCTATATGCCCACAAAGACGAACGACTACTTTGGCACCAGCGTCTTGGTCACGCCAACATGGATGCTATATCCAGGCTTTCTACCAAGAAGCTAGTGAGAGGATTGCCTGACATTACATTCAAAAAGGACACGGTATGTGCCGAATGTGAACTAAACAAGGCAACTAAATCCTCATTTCATTCCATCAACTCTGTAAGTACTACTAGACCCTTGCAACTACTTCATATGGATCTATTTGGTCCTAGTAGAATAGCTAGCCTTAGTGGCAAACTTTATGCATTTGTTATTGTTGATGATTTTTCGAAATTTACTTGGGTTTTCTTTCTCGCTAATAAGAGCGATGCTATCTCTGTTTTCAAAGTTTTTGTAAAGAAAGTTCAAAACGAAAAAGGCTACATGATTACTCGAATCCGAAGTGATCATGGAGGCGAATTCGTAAATTATGATTTTGAAAATTTTTGTAATGCAAATGGTTTTGATCATGAATTTTCTTGTCCTAGAACTCCTCAACAAAATGGTGTTGTGGAGCGGAAGAATAGAACTCTCGACGATATGGCCAGAGTCATGTTGAATAAATTTTCACTTCCGAAATACTTTTGGACAGAAGCTGTCAGTACAGCATGCCACATTTTGAATAGGGTGCTAATTCGTCCCATTACGAAGAAAACACCCTATGAGCTTTGGTTTGGGAGAACCCCCAATGTTTCTTATTTTAAAGTTTTTGGTTGTAGATGTTTTATCCTTAACACCAAAGACAACTTAGGCAAATTTGATGCCAAAGCTGACGATGGTATCTTTCTTGGTTATGTCGCCAAGAGTAAGGGATATAGAGTTTTTAATAAACGCTCACTTATTGTGGAAGAGTCAACAAATGTGACTTTTGATGAAGACAACAGTACAGTAAGTACTCTTGATGATGACGTTGAGCCATCAACTTCTACTCCAATGAATACTTCAACCGAAACTAATTCTCTGGAGGGTTTGCCTAAGAAATTCTTTTTCAAACCTTCTCATCCAGAAAATTTAGTTATAGGAGAAGTTTCACGTGGAGTAACTACTAGATCATCACTAAGAGACTCCGTTGCTAGCACTGCCTTCATTTCACAAGTAGAGCCTAAAAACATTTCTGAAGCTTTTAATGATGAATTTTGGATTTCTGCTATACAAGAAGAACTCAACCAATTCGAGGGAAGCCAAGTATGGGAACTCGTTCCTAGACCGGTTAATCACTCGATAATTGGTACTAAATGGGTTTTTAGAAACAAAGTAAATGAAGATGGTTCAGTCACACGTAACAAAGCTCGTCTAGTAGCTCAAGGATACAACCAAGAGGAAGGTATCGACTACGATGAGACGTATGCTCCTGTTGCTAGACTAGAATCCATTCGGATGCTTTGTGCTTTTGCTAATTTTCAAAACTTTAAATTATTTCAAATGGATGTGAAAAGTGCTTTCTTGAATGGTTTTATTAAAGAGGAAGTTTATGTGAAACAACCTCCTGGCTTTGAAAATCACAAATTTCCTGACCACGTGTTCAAGCTAAAGAAAGCGCTTTATGGCCTCAGACGACAGCTCAGTCTCCGGCTCTCAGTATGTTTTCGAGTCTGTATTTTATATTTTCATTGAGTCTAGACTTGTGTACTCTGAGTCTTGCTGAGCTCTTGACACTTAGTCTACAGCCTACCCAAAATCCCAAGCTCCACTGAACCAAACACTGCCCAAAAATCTCCTTAGAACCACTCTGTGCTCTGGAGACAGAGTTCGGGCCGAACTCTGCCTCCACACAGAGTTCGGGCCGAACTCTGTCCCCTAGAAATCAGGAACCCTAATTTTAGGGTTAGCTGGTTGCTAGTTGTCCAACGGCCAAATTTTTGAATTTTCCTACCCGAATTCTGGCCGAATTCTGCCTATAAAAACACTATAAATAGGGCATGAATTCTCTCATTCCAATCCATCCAATCTTCTTTTCTCTTCTCTCTTATAAGCTCAAGTAAGCCATATCCTTCCCATCTACTAGCCACAAGCCTCCTAAGTGTCGAGTGCTCAGCATCTCTCAGTTAGGATTCTTGTGCAAGAGTCGAAGAAGTCGCTTGGATAATTCTAAGCAAATCGCCACTACGATCATCTGTTAGAAGTTGACGTGCTCTTCTGAAGAAAAGGCACGGGTTGTAAACTACTATTTCACAAATAGTGGATTTAATCCTGAGCTAGAGTTCTCAGGCCTGGACTAGTCCTCCACGAGGAAAACCAGGTTAAAATCGCTGTGTTTGCGTATGCTCTTTTGCTCTTCATTTATTTTCCGTACTTTACTCTGATTATTTATTGTTGGTGAAAGAGTTATTTTTAATTGGCTATTTTTCTATATAAACTCTATTCACCCCCCTCTAGAGTTGCCAAATTGTTCTTCACATTATGCGCAATCCAGAATAACTATAAAACAGTTATTTCTAGAACTCTATAAATAGAGTTTCAAGTTCTTCATTAGAGGGGAAAAGATCATTTTTTCGAGATCATCAGAGATCAGGAGTTCTTGTCCAAGTGTTGCTGCATTCTTCAGAGGCTATCGTCTTCAAAGTTCATATAGTCCAAGGGATAAAGCGATCGTCTTCAGATCGAATTCCTAAAGTTGTACTTTCCTAGAAGTCATTGTACTTTTGTACTATTCTTTAAAGTTTGTGAAATAAAGAATTTTATTTTTGCAAACAAAATGGCGACCCTGCTGGGGACGACTTTCTCCTCCGACGAGGAAGTGACAACTCAATGTGATATTGCGTCTATCGAAAAGACGTAGAAGACGCTGGTTATGAAAGTCAACCACACTGCCTACGAAGCGATGATCAACTCTGTGGCTACTCGTCGCGTTGTGACCTCTGCCAAGAGCAAGATCCATTCAGTATGGACCCCGAAGCCTTCTGCACAGCCTGCTATTTCTTTTCACAAGCGACCAGTGGCAACTTTTGCTCCTGCGCAATTCACCACCCACTCTGCCAAAGCACAATCTAAAGCTCATGTGGTCCAAGCGCGGCACGCTGCTCCTCTTGCCACAGCGCAATCTATAACTTATGCTGCTATGGCAAAGTCCAAGGCTCCTCTCCCTCTGGCGCAGTTGGCGGCCTCTTTCCCTCCTGCGCAATCCACTACTTCTTCAACCAGAGCGCAACTTAAGCCCTCTGTTGCCAAGGCTTCACTTGTTGCTTCTTCCAGAACACAGGTTGCACCCCCCGCTGATTCTATAGCCAAGGAGCCATCTGTCATCTCCTCCAGAGGGCAAGTTGTTGCCTCTTCTGTTCCTGCGCAACCCACAGGGGGTAGTCTTTTGACTATTCCTCCTCCGTCTCAGAATAAATGAAAAGACCCTTTGGTCATTTCTCAATCTTCCGTAGTCCGAAACCTGGAAAACAACAGAGGGAAACGCTCGTTGGTCACCCCTTCTTCACAAAATAAAGGAAAAGGCCCTTTGGTCTTTTCCCAGTCTTCTCCGGTTTTTACCTCAGAAGATCTATCTGAATATGCCTCGGCACCTAACAATACAAAAACTCTCTCAAACAAGAGTTCTTCTCTCCCTGTTAAAGAGAAGAATATTGATCAGAGAGGCATCTTGCCTACTCCAGTAGCACACTTCCAAGATCTCCCAACTCTTCGGATATCCCGCTCAAAGCAGGGGAAATTGCTAGCATCTTAGATGGAGGCCCCTGGGGGTGAATTTGCCGATTTACGGACTTATCTCAATAAATGCAAGCAACCAATGCCGAAGGCGAACTTGCATCAAAAGCAAACTTTCAGGAGGAAAAATCCTGACACCTATGCCAACGAGTTAAGTACTTCTCTGTATACTCATGGGACAAAGCATCTGAAGAATCGGAATCATGTTCCGAATGTCGTCAAAGAATATATCCATGATCTTCGGGAACACCTCAAGCAGAAGCGGGACAATACTTCAACACTTGCAATCCAACCACTAGAACGCCATTATAATCACAAGGTGGTTATCAAGTGTTGTTTCCAGACGATAAAACGATCTGTCTTCGATCGTTTAACTTCTAAACCAATGTCAGAAGATGAAGACAAGGTGCTCTATGCCTCTGTAAATATGGCTTCTCGAGACACTGGGGGTAGGAAGTGTTCAAAGCATGGCAAGCCCCGCAAGCCCAGTCAACGATATCTAGATTTACTCCATGAATCTTCTGAAGGAGTATTCCGACACACCCGATCCTGAAGCCGAGACACAGTCGGTCATAGGAATCTTCTCCAAGATCCCTCTGGTCATCTCTCCATTTCTCACTCAGGGGATGATTCTTTCTCTGATTATGATGCATATAGCGAAAGAGCTGAGAAGACAGTGTCTTCTACTGTACCCAGAGAAGTGTCAGCCTATGTTGTTACTGAAGATCCAGACGCTTCTAGTTCGGCAAGTCAAGAGCAACGAATAGCCACACTGGAAGACAAATTGAAGACCATGACTGAAATGATCACAAATATGCATGTCGTTATCGTAGCTCAACATACAGTATCACCGACTGCATCTGCGGTAAATCCTGAGATTATAGCATCATCTGTGCCGGTTAATGCGGGTCTGGGAGTACCGTCTCCTCCAGTTGCCTCAATACCTATTCAAGTTACACCCAGTCATTCAGGGGCTGGGGGTAGTGCTTACCATGTTGTTCCTCCTCCTAACACGGTAAGCCAGCTCATTACTTCTCCATCCCCAGGAGATGCCAATGAGGCTATAAAACTTCTGCGTACTCAGTTTGAGGCCTTCAAAGAGAAAGATGGTCTACAGAGGCTGGAGATCAAACAACCTTATTCGGTTGAATGGAAGGAAGTCTTATTCCCTCCAAAGTACAAGATTCCCACGATCACGCTGTTTGACGGCAGCACTTCTCTAAGTCAGTTCATTAACCATTTCGAGGTAATGACTGTCCAGCTCCAGCCAAGCGATGCTCTTCTTACTAGAGTCTTCGTCGGTTGCTTAGCCGGCACAGCATACGATTGGTACCGCAGCCTGCCTGACGGCTCTATCACTTCGTTTGCCAGGCTCAAGCAGATGTTCCTGGAACAATTCTATGAGGGTATCAACGATATAACTATATATGCCCTCAACAAGATCAAGCAAAGACATAATGAAACAACTGAGAGTTTCATTGAACGATTCTGCCGAGAAGCACTCAAAATGCCTTCCGGAACCCCATCTATTGTAACGATAGACACTTGTAAGTCAAACTTGTTGTCTATCATCAGCATGTGGACGGGGTCAACACAGTTCCAGGACTGACCGTTATTCATCGTCAATGCTAAAGCAGCTGAAGTTAGCGACTAGAAGTACAAACAGTTAGGGGTACACATGTCTAACCTTGATCGAGATGAGCCTTCTGCATCTGGTAGCGGTAATTGCCAGAATAACTGCAAGGGCAAAGAAACCTTGAACATCAATCTCAAGAGCAAGAAATCTTTGGCTATTAACGTAGCTCAACCCACGTCTACCTCTACTCCTGCTGCACCTCCATCAAAGGAACCTCGCCTAAAAGTAGAGTATTCCTTTGATGAAAATGATACCCCGAGCATCTTCGACTGTTTACTTAAAAGCAATAAATTACAACTCCCTGACCCGAAAAAGCCTGACGAAGTCGGTAAAACTGACCACCCTAAGTATTGTGTTTATCACAGGTTCATAGGGCATCCTACTCGGGCATGCTACGTTCTCAAAGGCAAGATTCAAGAGTTGGTCAACGCTGGTGTCATCACTCCCCAACAGGATAAAAAGACTGTTACGGCCAATATAATTTCTGTACAGTTCGGTGATTCCTGCCACAAGTGGTGCAGAGTGGCATCATCCCCATTCTCAGGGCCACTCTGGAGATTGATGTAGAAGCATGGAAAAGAACTAAAAAAAGCCCATGCGGTTCAAAACAGAAGAAGCCCATGCGGCTCAAAACAGAAGAAGCCCATGCGACTCAAAACAGAAAAAGCCCATGCGGCTCAAAACAGAAGGAGCCTCATGCGACTCAAGAATCTATCAGAGCCTCATGCGGCTCAGAAACTCTTCAATAGCCTCATGCAGCTCAGGCAAGAATCACGTGACCCTATGCAGCTTGCCTTTACAGCTGGTCCTAAAGTGACTGCTCCCATTAAATGCTCTGACATAAAGTGATAACTCTGATATTAAAGCTGAAATGATAAACTTTGACATGACAGCATATTCCTCGGGAAACGAAGAAAATCTTCTCTACAGCTGGCACTATCCACCAAATACAAAGCTCCCTATGCGGCTGCCACCACCCCATGCGGCTGATGCTCGCTTGCGGCTCGGAGCGTGAAGACCCTCGTCATACGGCTTAAATTATGGGAAGTCACCCTATGCGGTCGCTGTTCTCATGCGGCTCGGATCATGGGGATCATCTCCATGCGGCTCAATTAGAAACCACCCCCATGCGGCTCAGATTTCGGAGGCTACACCTATGCGGCTGCCACCTTCATGCGGTTCAAAACCTAAGAAGCTACCCTCATGCGGCTGTGGTTCACGGTTATGACACGTAGCAGAAGATCAGTTTCCCATATAGCACTAAATCAATCAATAGTTATCAACAATCCCAACAACCAGATTTAGTACAATCATCATAATTACTCGAATCAAAATAGATTTATGTCAATCACATGGATTAAACACGTGGCAGGAGAACCGAGCTTCCCAAGATTCATGACAATCAACATTGATTGCCCATACGGATTTTACACAATCAGCATTAATTGTCCAGATTCGTTACAATCAAGATTAGTGGCCCAGATTAATTGCCCACAAAATAGGATCAAGGAAAATGGCAATTAAATCCCCAAGACTTCGACTTTTTTAGGGTGGTCATTGCAAACCCTAATGATGACACCCCACTCCTATAAATAGCAAGGTGCCATTCCCTTGCAAAAGGATCGGATCCAGAAAAAACAAAAAAATATAGCAAGGTGCCATTCCCTTGCAAAAGAGCTCCTCTCCACCCGGCTGGACACACAGAGAGACAAAAGGCACAGACAGAAGAGTCTTCCCATCTTGAGAGCAGTTCTTCACCGGAGCCAAGGCTACGTCTGATCGTCCAAGGAGTAAGGCAGAGCGGCCGTCGCTTTCCCGATCCTCTACCGTCACCCCCCATAATCAAAACTAAACAATCGTACTTAGACTGTTGTACCTAGGTTTTCGTCCCTAGGCTTTCTTTGTACGAGCGAGTTTGTATTGTGAAGTAAAAGTCCAGTCCTCCCAAATAAATTGTTCTGTTCTTTTATAATCAATGGCAAACACGATGGAGACTCTGCTGGGGACTAACTTCTCCACGGCTGAGGAGTTGGTGATGCAATCAGACGGAGCCAAACTTGGCTCCACTCAACAAATGTTGGTCGCCTGGTTCGACCAATAGGCGTTTGAAGAAATGCTCTCCGACGGGAGCGCTGGCCCGGTCCAGCGGTGAGCCCGCACAAAGAAGGCCCACAGGGAGTGGAGACACAAAAATTTTGCTCCGTCCCAAGCTCTCGAAGAAGTACTCTCTGTTGCCCAAGACAACGGAGAAGTCTCGCTTGCGACCCCACTTCAGACCACAGAGGACTCTCCTGTCCCCAAGTTCGGCAGAAAAAAATACTATGATGCCGGACTTGCAGGGACAAAAAGGAACTCTGTGCGATCCAAGCTGCATAAGGACGCCAGCCGCATGGAGGCTCATGCCACCGCAACTGTCAACCGCATGGAGAAAACTCGTACGGCCACACAAGTCAGCCGCATGCAGAAAACCCATACGGCCAGAATTTCTAGCCGCATACAGACAGCCTGCACGGCCATGACATCTTGCTGCATACAGAAAGTTCATGCGGCCATAAAGGATAGCCGCATGCCGACAGCCTGTACGGCCACGACTTCTAGCCACATACAGAAAGGTCATGCGGCCACACATACCAGCCGTATGCAGACAGCCTATACGGCAACCGATCCCAGCCGCATACAATCTATCCCATGCGGCTCGCGGTCAGTCTTTGACCCCCTCTCATACGATCCTGACCATGAAGGCTCTTTGGAGCATATGTCAGACTCTGTTGTGACCAGCTTGGACTCTTCCTTCTACGTACTCTCAGGTGCTAGGAGGAAGAAGTCTCAGGCAGCGCGGGCTCGACGAGCTCAGTCGGCTGTCCCGACTTCTGACTACCAGGGCATCCCGATGACTATTACTCGGGCCCCTGATGGGAAGTTGTACAGAAGTACCCGTGTCCAGCCCCCGGCGGCCAAGGAACGGGATAGTTATCAAGAATCTCCTAACCAGGATCAGGGACGAGTACTCATGCTACCCCCACATCAAGGAGCAGGCAGGAGGCCAACGCACTCATCAGCCCACAAAGCAGGTGACCCGCGCAACGTGATTCTTCACAAGCGTAAGGAAAGAAACGAAGATTTGACGAGCAAAGAGTCCTGCCAAGGACATTAATGCACCCAAGTCATAGTCAACTGCTGCTGCAACAAGGCAGCAGCCCAAAAAGACCGACAGTCCATCTTCCAAAGGCTGCAACACCTAAGCTCAGAAGACGAGGCGCTTCTCGTCGCCTCTTGTAATTCTGCTCTAAAGATTCCTGGCAGCGGAAGAGGGAAGAAAACAAATGTCTCCAGTCCAAAAATTTCAACCAGCGTAACCAAGAAAATTTCTTCTAAACGGCTGTCTACCACCGTTGCAGGAGGAGTTTAACAAGGTACCCGCTCAAAGACAAAATCTGCCACACTGGGAGATTCGTCCACATATATGGGAGACACTGGAGCCGGAGGTAGCATTCCTCCAAATATCCACAATAAACCGGTGTTCTAAGAAGATAGTCCAGAGAAAATAGTTCACCCAACAGATATAGCAGATCCCGACGTCCCTGAGGACGTCCACAATTCCCAAGACGAGGCAAGCTCTGAAGCTGGGGGTACCACTCTTTCTGAGTCAGAACCAGAGGAGAACATTCCCATATACCCGGACGACTTCTATGTACAAGGGTATGACTCAGAGGGCACGTCCTCTACTGTTCCTTCCATCTCTCCTCATGTGAGGATGGTGTTCATGACAGACAATAACCAAGAAGGTTCCAGTGATCGCCAATGCATCGACACTCTGGAGGCTATACTACATGCTTTGGTCAAGTCTGTAGACGAGATCAAAGCGGCCCTTCCAACTCTGCAAGGAAGAACGCCTGGATAAACAAGCTTGGGTCCCGCGGTCAATGCGGACTCGAACTCAGCTGCACCAAACTCGGGCGATAGTTCTCCTAAAATATCGGCTCCTACCACTGCAGACGAGGCCAGGGAGGCAAGAAGAGAGGTCCAGGAGCTCCGGGCCATGTTCCATGCCCGAGAAAACTGCCAAGACCTCAGGATACGACAACTGTATCCCGCTGCGTGGAGAGATATTCCTTTCCCACCAAAATATAAACCATTCTACATTAATCCATATGATGGGAAGACATCTGCAAGCAGGTACATCACCTACTTCAAAGTCACAATCGACCAGCTGCCTCATGACGATGCCATCCTTACGCGGTTGTTCATCGGAGCCTTGGAAGGGGTCACCTTCGACTGGTACCGCAACTTGCCGGACAATTGCATCCACTCGTTCACCAGCTTCAAATGCATGTTCCTAGAGAGGTTCTATAAAGTAGGACAAGACATGACAATGTCCACTCTCATGGACGTTGTTCAGGGAGAAAAGGAGCTAACAAGAAATTATATCGAGCGGTTTTGCCAAACTGCGATGAAACTGCCTTCTGGCAACCCTGATTCCTCCTTGATTGAAATTTTCCAAAAGAGATTGCTTCCCATAATCAGCCTCTGGATGGGCGAAAGTCAATTCAAGGATTGGAAGACGTTCATAATCAGTGCCACTAGCGCAGAAGACAAGGTGAAGAAAGCCCGCCAACTGTGATTGCACATCTCAGAAGGGAAAGACAAGGGCAAACGCCCTAACGTCAACAACAACAACGGTGGTAATTCCTCCAGCAACCGAGACAACAAGGGCAAGCAGGCTATGGTGACCGATACAGCCCCAAAGCCCGAATCAACGCCGGCAGAAAAACAGTGGCCTCAGATGACCTACACCTTCGAGGATGGCCATGTTAAACCCATCTTAGACATGCTCATCCAAGGAGGACGAATTCAGCTCCCTCCTCCCAGGCGTGAGCCTCGTCCTGCAGATATGGAGAGCCCCAAGTATAGCCATTACCATCACTATGTTCATCATGCTACACAAGACTGCTATCAGTTGAAGCAATACATCCAACATCTCATCGATTCTAAGGCCCTGGCCATTGATTTCGAAGAGGTGACCGTAGCAGCCAATATGGTGTCAGTACAATTTGGCAACTTTCCTCCGATAAGGACTCAAGACGGAGTAGTACCTGTCCCTCGAGCAAGGATAGAGGTCGGTAACCTTCCACCTTCCCGAGACCAAGCTGCTGGTCTAGTACCCCTTACCACATCACGAGGGGAGATCATGTGGGTCCATCTGGACTTGGTACATGAGGTGACACAGTCCGTGTCTCTCTCCTCCAGCAAGAAGAAGAATAGGAAAGTCAAATCATGTAGCACGATCTCGACAGAGGTCGAAGAAGCTACTGCTATTGTTATCCGCTCCGACGCACAAACCTAACCTCTACCGGGTAACTCGGCTGAAGATCAGCAGCCGACAGCTGCTGATGCTCCAGGACCTCCGCAGCCTTCGACGATCGACAAGCCTAGGCCGAAGGAGACTCGCTTCGACAAACCACTCCGAAAAGAGACGCCTCATGGGCTACAGAGGCCATACAACTTTGACATCCTGGCACAATTGGCCAACACACCGACCAAATTGTCGCTATATGAGCTCCTGAGACTCTCCAAGGATGTCTGCGTCGTACTAAGCAAAGCACTCCAGAATGTCGACGCATACCTGGCTCAGTCCAATCTCACTGGGGAGGACTCGCCGGCAGACCACCAGGATAGCGCTTGTACAGGGTCAATGCCAGATATTATCTTCACTCTGCAGGATATGCTTATCAAAACTAACCTGCACGATCACCCTCTGTAATATACTGGGTACATTAGCGATATCAAGGTCGATCGGATGCATATTGACCCCGGGTCCTCCATAAGCATCATCCCGATGAGCCTACTACACCATCTGTGCATCCTGATGCATCACCTGACGCCGACAAGCACTGCCATCAGCGGTTTTAATTCGGATAGGAGCTATACGATCGGGAAGATCCGCCTAAAATGCCAAATCGGCGACCTTCAGTCGGAAGTGACCTGTTATGTAATAGATACGGACACCTCCTACAATATTCTTCTAGGGCGTCCTTGGATACACGATTATATGATCGTGTCCTTCACACTGCACCAGTGCTTCAAGTACGTCGACAAGCACGGCTTCGTAAGAACATAATTTGCCGACATCGATCCCTTCAAAGGGGTTAAATCCTACTACTCAGACTCATGCTTGTACGAGAAGTCAAAAAAGCATCTTGCCGAAGGAGATATTCAAGCTCAAACTGAGGCAGCAACCGGATCAGAAGAACCTCTGACGATCAACCTCCAAGCCTGCAAGCCTGGCATAACTGTGCCCCTTACAGCCACTCTACATAAGGATGCAGTTAGCCTCTCTACACAGGAGGAACAGATGATAATCCGACTGCCAAGGTCTGGCCAAGTGCCAAGACCCACGACAGAGCCACTGACAATCAGACTGTCTAAAGCTAGCCGAACACAAGCAGAAGAGCTCAATCCCTCTGTCAGACCGATGACAATTTGCCTTCCCAGAATGAATCGGCAACCAAGCACTAAGTCGGGGACTGCTAGCCAGCCAACAACTCCCTGCCCAGCACCGAGCACCAAACTGGGGGTAGCTAGTATGCCAAAAACTCCACGTTCTGCTCTACCCATGGAGCCCCTGACAATCAAGTTGCCCAAGTCATCCTCTCAGTCTGTATTTACACAGGGGGTGGCTGAAGAAGAGTCAGAGTTGGCCAAGTATGTGGCTGCTTACACTGATGTTCCTTCCGCAGATGATGTAATCCCACTAGAAAAGATACCTTATTTCATCGATAAAGGGCTATCTTTGAATTACCTCGAGCTTAATAAGCTTTGTACAATATATGCTATGGAACACGGTATAGGTGCTCACCTGCACACATAAGTGATAAATGTCCACACCGCAAACAAACTTACTCCAGTAGAAGACGCTTACCGCATAATCGAGGGAAGGCATCACCTAATCATCTTCGGCCGGAAGAATGATCCACAGCCCTTCAAGATAGAAGAAGTTGAGCTCGAACCCGACACCGGGAGATTGCCCCTTTATCTGTATAGTCTCCAATCCAAGTACCTTATGCAAAAACAAGGGTATGATCTAAAAACTACACCAGACTTGAACTACGGCACTCGACAACGATTACCCTTACAATCGTCGGTCCCGGCTGGGAAACCACGAGACTACTATAACAAAACCAGATATGGGCTAGGTTATGTCACACCCGCGACGACACCTGAAAGCTCAGACAAAGAATACGACTGGAACTCACACTCAACCGGATCACCCACTTCCGATTCAGATATCAGCATCGAGGACATGCTCAGGCAAGTCTGGTCCGTCAATATGGCACTTGCCGATGCCTACGAAGAAGATGAAGACATTCCAAAATTCTTGATCTAGAGCCTTGGACACAATAGCTAGATGTGCAGTGGGAGAAGCGGTTCGAACAAAGAGAGCCTCCCACCGAGGATGAGGTTGTACAAGTCGATCTCGGTGATGAATCCTCTCCAAAGCCCATCTTCGTTAGTAAGAATCTGACCGACGAAGAGCGAGAATCACTACTACACCTCGTCAGAGAATATATCGACGTGTTCGCCTGGAGCTACGAAGATATGCCGAGACTGAACCCCGTGATTGCACTTCATAAACTCAACATCCGTCCAGACGCAAAACCAGTCAAGCAATAGCAATGTCGGTTCCGTCCTAACGTCATGAATGCTATTGAAGCCGAGGTAAATAAACTGATAGCCAGCAGCTTCATCTGTGAGGAACAGCATCCTGACTGGGTCGCCAACATAGTTCCAGTCCTCAAGAAGAGTGAAAAGATTCAAATCTGTATCGACCTTCGCAGTCTGAATGAGGTATGTCCTAAGGATGAGTTCCCTCTTCCTATCACAGACATCATGATCGATAACACCTGCGGCTTTGAGCATATGTCATTCATAGATGGTTTCTCGGGGTACAACCAAATCAAGATATTTTCTGACGACAAAAAGCATACATCATTCCGAACACCAATTGGCACGTTCTGCTACATAGCTATGCCTTTCGGTTTAAAGAACGCTGGCGCCACCTATGAAAGAGCTATGAGCATCATCTTTAGAGACCACTTGCGCAAAATAGTGGAATGCTACGTTGATGACATCGCCGTCAAAAGCCGCTCTAAGGAAGATCATCTGCATGATCTAAGGACAGTGTTCGACCTGATGCGAGTGCACAATTTGAAAATGAACCCCAAAAAATCCTTCTTGGGCGTATCCAGCGGGAAGTTCTTGGGTTTCACAATTACCTTCCAAGGTATCCACGGAGACCCTAAGAAGACGAAGGCGATCATGGAGATGGGTCCTCCGAGAAATCTTCGTGAACTCCGAGGCCTTCAAGGGAGGCTAGCCTACATCAGGAGGTTTATCTCCAACCTCTACGGATGATGTCAGCCATTCACCCACCTCATGAAGAAGGGCATTTCATTCGTATGGGATGAAGAATGCCAGCGTGCCTTCGACAGCATCAAAGAATATTTGACGAACCCTCCAGTTCTGGTAGCCCCGATTGCTGGAAGACCATTCTTGCTCTATGTACGAGCGATAGAACATTCTCTCGGTGCTCTGCTAGCACAAAACAATGATGTAGGCCACGAACAAGCCATATATTACCTCAGCCGAATGATGATGGGGCCGGAGCATCGATACACTGCCGTAGAGAAAGAGTGCCTAGCTCTAGTTTTCGCCATTCAGAAGACGCGATAATATGTCACAGGACAAACCATCTACGTCATATCAAGAGTCAACCCCCTCAGGGACCTCATGACTAAGCCAGGTGCACTCAGCTCTCGCCTCGCTACCTGGGCGATATTACTGTCCCCTACCACATGATCTTCGTCCCACAAAAGTCTGTTAAAGGTCAAGCTCTGGCAGACTTTTTAGCAGCTCACCCAGGTTCTGAGTCAACCAAAATAGACGAAGAGATACCAAACGAGGTCGCTAATTCAAATATGGCCTCCCACGGTACCATATGGCAAATGTTCTTCGACGACGCTTCTAGAACAGAGCCCAAGGGCAACATCGTCGCTGGAGTCGGAATAGTGTTGATTTCTTCTACCGGGTTGGTGATCAATCGAGCTTATTCCCTCACGAAGCCTTGTTCAAACAACGTGGTCGAGTACAATGCTTTGGTAATTGGCCTCCGACTTGCAAAAGAGTTGGGGGTAGAGTACCTTGAAGCATAAGACAATTTACAACTAATCGTCAATCAGATCCGGGGATCATACGAAGTTCGCCATGAAGATATGATCCCCTATCACCAAATAGCGATCGACATCATCTCGTCCCTGGAGAGGTTCTTCATAGAGTACGTTCCCAAGCTCCAAAACATTGAAGCCGATGCCCTAGCGGGTCTTACCGCTACCTTAGCAGTTTCGAATCATGCTCATCATCTGGTTGACATCATAGGCCGTAAGTTGGTCTGTCCCAGGAATAATGTTCAGTATGCCGAGAGTAACTCCACCCTGACAGTTGACGAAGCACCAGACTAGAGACAACCGTTCATTGACTTCGTAGTCTACTATATCCTGCCAGAGAATCCGAAGGAAGTCACTTCTATTAGAAGTCGTTCCCTCAGATTCTTCTACGATACAGAGACAAAAATGCTATATCGGCGATTATACAAGGGATTACTGCTTCGATGCCTGTCAAATACAGAAGCCAAAGAAGCCGTGCGTGAAGCTCACGATGGCTTCTGTGGGGCCCATCAGCCTGGCCCGAAACTATAATATCGCCTTCGCCGAATAGGTTACTACTGGCCCACAATGGCTGCAGACGCAATAGACTATGCACAAAAATGCAAAGCCTGTGAAGTCCACACAGATTTCATCCACCAGCCATCCGAGTTTCTTGTCACAACCCGCACCATAGAGTAAGGGCACGAGACGTGGGTACGTCCAGCCTACGCCGCAGTATCGGCGGTAGAACGCTGTCCTAGGTCACAACATCTAACAGTTTAAGGTAATAAACAGTTATACTCTCCGAATGGAGGTGACATAACAGAATATAACTCAATAACAGCTAAGGTAGAACATGAAAGGAAGAGAGATAGACAATAAAAGATGCAAGATCCAAATCCACAGAAAATATAGTAGAGAGAGAGAGAGATCTAAGTGTCTATGATAAACTCCACAACATCCAGACATAATATAGATCCCAAATGTATATACAACTCGACTCCAATGCTTTGAAATAAGATAAACTAACTATGGAGCAACAGTCTCTACTGCTAAGGGATCCGACTGGAAGTCCGGATCGCAAGTGTCCTCTAAGGCTGTCCCATAGTAAGTGTCTAAGCAGGCCTCCTCCTCGTCCTCTGTAAAATTTTCAACAGGTCCAATCAGGACGGAAACGAGCACATATCTCTCAAACAGTTCATAGCAGGTTAGGAGTATAAATCATGCAATAGAGTAAAATACAGGAAGTACTGAAAAGGAAGTACGAGTAAATAGGAGATATTTTGTAACTGAAAGTAAATACATGATAGTAGAGACTGTAAGTGACTACGTGATTTAGAGTAAAATATGGTTATGTAAACGGCTTAGGGGCACAT
The DNA here is from genome assembly GCA_029216955.1 of Iris pallida. Lineage (NCBI taxonomy): Eukaryota > Viridiplantae > Streptophyta > Magnoliopsida > Asparagales > Iridaceae > Iris > Iris pallida. Next base: position 54,236,612 of record JANAVB010016197.1, on the reverse strand, counting down.
GAATACAACTAAGGAGGCACATGAATACAGCTACTGGGGATTGTTTACATAACCAATTCTACTCACCCCGCCCCAATCAATACACAAGGATCCATTCAAGTTATGTTATAGGCACATGAATACAGCTAAGATACGTGAACTCATGTAATGAGTAGTACATGAGGCACATGATAAAGCATGTGAAAGCACATGAGAACATGTAATAATATGAACTAGTACGAGTACAAGGAGTACCTGATGCACATGATAAAGTACATGAACATGAAATACCCGATACACCCGTAGAGGGATAACATCTCAGGAAAGGATCCATATAGTACTAATCCGTGAAGATACGTGTCAGCATCAAGTAAAGTAATCTAGAGCAAGAATATAATCCAGGTAAGTATGTAAAGATCAGAGAATGTACTCGCCTGCTAACTGAATGTCCAAGATAAAAGTAATATCCGAGGAGTGGTGTCTGGCTCCTATTTAGAACAGTACAAGTCACAATAAGTCCCGAATAGTAATGAAATGCACTACAATGCGTTCTACATGAATCTAGGTTAATCTAGACCAAAGTCAACTCTTGGTCAACTCTGGTCAACCCTAGAAGTCAAACTAGGTCAACCAAGTCAAACCTAAGTCAACTAGTCTAACTAGTCTATTCTAGGTCTAACAAGCCATTCTAGGTTCTAACAAGACTAATCTAGGCTTACCAGGCAATATCATGCCCTAACAACCAAACCATAACATATCTACACAAGTCACTCTATAAGGCTAACTATAATACACCCAATGATATATATTATAATCTAATATAGGATACACACATTAATATATAAATACACATATCAACCATACACTATACCATATATATACATTAGCACACACACATATATATAGGAACCTATATATATATATATATATGTCTTAATTCATATATATGTATACATATGAAAAGAGAGAGGGGGACACATGATGATGTCCATGGGTGTGTGTGTCAAGAGAGTGAGGGTGTGAGGGTGTTTGAGTCATGAGACAGTGTGGTGTCAAGTTCAAAACAATAACCCAACACAGTGAACTAATCACATAATGTGAAATCGGAAAAAAAATAGGGAAGTACAACCTGTGTGTGTGGGTATACAATCCTGAATCAGTGGCATATTCATATGGTAAAAGCAGTGAATCAATAGGAATATGAGAAATCAGTGAGTGTTCAAAGTGCCATGTGTGTAAGTGTTAAACTTGGGGTGTACAGGAATGACATGAAGGGAAGGATACAGTGATGCAAACCTGTGGGTGTGTGTGTGTATTCAGAATTTAAGAAAACAGTGTGATATTATAGGAATTCAGTTTACAGGAATCAACTATCAATTCAGTTTAAAACAGTCCTAAAAATCCAGTTTCAGCCTAATACTTATAATGAACCCAATTCGAAAGTATCAGTCGAACCTTATAATGAACCCAATTCGAATCAATCCACAATAACAACTTATTCTAATATGTAAACCTAATCTAATATAGGTTATACATGATATTTAGGAGCTAAACAACAATTAAAATCATGAATTTAACTAATTAAAACTGAATTAAATCACAAAGAACCAACACATACTGTGCACGCATAGTGCACTACTCGTGTACGGGCAATATCGTGTCCGACGTGACACGAGAGCTCGTGATACATTAGGATCCTCGTGTCAGTCATGAACATGATACGTGTCAAGTTTCGTGAGCCGAAATACCGTGTGCACGGAGCAAATACACCCGAGCAGCAAGGCATGCCACCTGCTCGCGCGCGCGTATGGACACAGCGTGTACGTGTCCAAAATCCGACACGACACAGCACAAAAATGTGTTCAGAACACAAGAATCACACAAGCGAGATCAAATCCTAATTTCCTATTCAAAAACATTTCTAAAACTCAACCGAAATGTCCTTTGAGACATTTCGTCGAACACATTCCAATACACGCTGATACGTATCCGATACGGACATGTAATGGGCTCAAATTCTAGGGTTTGCTAATCCTACTATTAGGTTAGGGCTAGGGCATGCTAGAAATGCAAATAAACAGTAATTTCATGGAGTAAAATAGATTATACCTATTGATGAGCAAAGACTCAAAATCCTCAATTAGAAATGGTTCCTAAAGCCACCAAAACTTCCCCAAATTGATTCCTTCCTGAAAATACTCAATACCAACTCCAAGTAGACTAATATTAGGTCATAATGCAATTGTTTTGGAGGAAAAATGAATTAAAATGGATTTTTTAGGGATTAGGGAAGATGGAGACTCACCTCTTCTCAAACTTGGAAAGTAAATCTAAGTGGAGGCTAGCCCTAATTTCTAGGAGCATTAAATAGGGGGGAGGACCTAATGTAGCCGGCCAAGTGGGATGTTGGACTAGGGTTTGGGTTCCAATAGGTTGGGTTGGGCCTTAAAGGCTTTAAGTCATAATAATGACTTGCAAAATCACAAGCCATTCCTTAATCAAACTAATTCCTAATTTCCCAAAAATAATTCTAATGAGTTAATTATCACTAACTTAGGTCAAGCTAGGGTTTCTTAACCTAACCAAGTAGTCATGACCTAGGTTAGCCTCTAAGACAGTCTCCACGGTCAACACCAGTCAAAGTCAACTATAGGCCCAAAATCAATTATACTAAAATCACTAAAAATCACATTAATTCTAATAAATCTAAATAATAATAATAATTCCAAATAGTTCTCAAATATTTAAAAATGACCAAGAAACCCTCAAGCTAGAAAAGTGGTAGTGACAAATCTACCCCCCTTAAAATAATTTTGTCCTCGAAATTAAAGGCAAAACTAAACTGCTGAGAAGGATAGAAAAGTATACCTCAAGGTCCAAAAAGATAGGGGTACCGCTCGCGCATCTCATCCTCCCGCTCCCAGGTAGACTCTCCTGGAGAATGATGCCTCCATGCGACACGAATCAAGGGTATCACCTGGTTCCTCAATACCTTCTCTCGGCGATCCAGAATCTCCACAGGCTGCTCTGGATAGCTGAGAGTAGGTCCAACCTCAATCTCCGAATGATCGAGCACATGGCTAGGGTCAGCCACGTGCCGTCTCAACTATGATACATGAAATACGTTGTGAACACCCACTAATGCAGGTGGCAAGTCTAGCCTGTATGCCACGTCACCGACTCTCGTGCTGATAATGAAAGGGCCGATGAAGCGCGGGCTAAGCTTCCCACCTCCACCAAAACGTATCGTACCATGAGTCGGAGATATTCGCAGAAAAACTATGTCTCCAACCTAATCATAAGCAAGGTCTCAAGTTACTAAAAATCAAACATGATCAATCAACAAAAAAAATTAAAACAACCCACTTCTAATCCTATCTCTAAAACTGTACCTCAAACTCCAACGGCCTCCGGTGGCTATCGGCCCAGTGCCGATGTCTGTCCTGCGCCACGCAAAGTCTGTCCCTGATCAGCTTCACCTTCTCGGCTGCGTCAACAACCATCTCTGGTCCCAGTAAAGCTCGTTCTCCAACATCATCCTAAGATAAGGGTGTACGACACCAACGCCCGTACAGAGCCTCAAACGGTGATATCTCAATGCTGGCCTGATAACTGTTGTTGTAAGCAAACTCCACCAAATGTAGATGATCCTTCCAGGAACCTCCAAAATCCAGGATGCACGTCCGCAGCATGTCCTCAAGGGTCTGAATAGTCTTCTCTGACTGTCCGTCCGTCTGGGGGTGGTATGCAGTACTAAACTTGAGCTGAGTGCCCAAACTAGTCTGCAGACTCCTTCAGAAATGGAAACTAAAGCGACTATCCCGATCTGAGATAATACTGACGGAAACTCCGTGAATCCTGACTATCTACCTCATATACAACTCTGCGAGCCTCTCTGTAGATGTACCCACCTTGAATGGCAAGAAGTGGGCCGATTTGGTCAACCTGTCAACGATGACCCAAATCGCATATTTTCCTCCTGGTGTACGCGGCAACCCAGATACAAAATCTATGGTGATATGTTCCCACTTCCACTCTGGAATGGGCAACGGCTGTAATAATCCTCCGGGCCTCTGCCTCTCTGCCTTGACCTGCTGACAGATCAAGCATCTAGCTACGAAGTGGGACACCTCCCGCTTCATCTCGTACCACCAGACATGCTCTCACAGATCCCTGTACATCTTTTTGGCACCAGGATGTATAAAGTACTGCGATCTGTGAGCCTCATGTATGATCTGCTCTCTGAGCTTCCCGCTAGACACATATAACCGGGAACCGTGCCTCAGGGCACCATCCTCTGCAAGTAAAAACTCACCATCCTCCAATCCTGCAATGATCTGCTCTCGGATACACCGCAGAGCCACATCCTCGAACTGTGTTGCCTTGATCATGTCTATCAAGTCCGACTGTATCTGTAGGCCCCATAACTGCATCTGCACCCCTGGCACAATCACCTCAATCCCAAGGCTCTCCATGTCTGCAAGCAAGTGCCGATCCATAGTCAAACACATGGCTGTCGGATACCTACTCAAGGCATCGGCAACCACGTTGACCTTCCCTGGGTAATACTGAAGTGAGATGTCAAAGTCCTTCATCAACTCTAGCCATCTGCGCTGCCTCATGTTGAGCTCTTTCTGTGTAAACACATACTTCAAGCTCTTGTGATCTATGAAAATCTCCACCCTCTCGCCATACAGATAGTGCTTCCACAACTTCAAAGCAAAAATCACCGCTGCCAGCTCCAGGTCATGGGTAAGGTAGTTCTTCTCATGGGGACGTAATTGCCTGAAAGCATAGGCAATCACCTTCCCATGCTGCTGCAAGACACAACCCAGTCCCTTCCCTGAAGCATCACTATAAAAAGTGAATCCACCTGATCCTGAAGGCAATGTCAGAATCGGAGCTGTCGTAAGCCGCTTTTTCAACTCATCAAAAGCTGCCTGACACTCCTCTGGCCAAACAAACTTAGTATCCTTCCGGGTCAACCGTGTCAACGGCTCCACAACCCGGAAGAAATCCTGCACAAATCTCCTATAGTATCCTGCTAGCCCCAGGAAACTCCTGATCTCTGCCACTGAAGTCGGCGCTGTCCAAGCCTCAACTGCTACGATCTTCTTGGGGTCAACTGAGATACCATCTCCAGTCACCACATGCCCCAAGAAGTCCACCCGGTCCAAGAAAAACTCACACTTAGAGAGTTTCCCATAAAGCTTCTCCCACTTGAGAGTCTCTAGCACTATCCGCAGATGCTCCTCGTGCTCCTTCTCTGTCTTAGAATATACCAAGATATCATCAATGAACACCACCATAAACTTGTCCAGGTACTGGTGGAACACCTTGTTCATTAGATTCATAAACACTGCTGGTGCATTAGTTAGCCCAAACGGCATAACCAAAAACTCAAACTGCCTGTACCGCGTCCTGAAAGCGGTCTTGGGAATATCCTCCCTCTTCATCTTCACCTGGTGATAACCTGACCTCAAATCAATCTTCGAAAACACCCGAGCTTCGCTCAACTGATCAAAGAGATCATCAATCCGCGACAATTGGTATCTGTTCTTGATTGTCAGGTTGTTAAGTGCCCTGTAATCGATACACATCCGTACCGACCCATTCTTCTTGGGTACGAAGACTACCGGTGCACCCCAAGGTGAAGAACTAGATCGGATGAAGCCCTTGTCCTGCAGCTCATCCACCTGCTTCTTCAGCTCTACTAACTCGCTGTTGTTCACTCGATAGACATGCTGAGAAATCGGTTCCGCGCCGGGAACCAAGTATATCGAGAACTCTACATCTCTGTCCGGTGGAAGCCCTGGAAACTCCTCTGGGAATACGTCTATAAACTCTGCGATCAAGGGATGCGGAGCCACCTGCTCCTCAACTAAAGCTCCACAGAAGACTCCACCGTCATGCTCTGCCTACCGCCGGGTGTACTCAAACTCTGGCTCTCCTGGCACCCCGAACAAAACTCTACCCCCTCGACAATCAATACGGGCGTGGTGTCTACTCAGCCAGTCCATACCTAATACAATGTCATAGTTTGGTAATGGCATGACGAGTAAACTCACTCCCAACTCTCAGCCTCCCAATAAGATGCTCTGCCCTCTGCAAACATCACTCACGAGGATGACCCCAACCCTGGTCGTGATCTTGCAGGTCCTAGGTAATGGTTTAGAAACCAGACTGTGTCTAATAGCATACGATACTGACACAAAGCGGTGGGAAGCTCCGGAATCAAAGAGTGCAAATACTAGAAGGGAATCTAGGAGAACCGAACCTGCTATCAGCTCTCCGATGGCCTCGACATCCTCAGCTGCCATGGCGAAAGCTTGCCCCTGCTGTCCACCTCTTGTTTGCTGCTGGTGCTGTTGGAACCTCTGCTGCTGGGTCTGCAGGGCTGGTCCCCTCTGCTGGCCTGCTGGAGCCTTGGCTCCACCTTCCTGAGCTTCTCGCCCAAAATCCCTAGGACAATCCCTTAACTGGTGATCTCCCGCACCACAAAGTAGGCACTTGCCTAGCTTCTTCCTGCACTCATGGATCATGTGTCCCGACTTCTTGCAGAAGGCACAAACGACTACCTGCTGCTGACGGGGTGTCTGCTGCTGATGCCTCTGCTGCTGCTGCACCTGCTGAAAAGGTGTACGACCCTGCTGCTGATACTGCTGAGCTGGCCTCTGCTGCTAATAGTGCTGCTGGAAGTGAGGCCTCTTGGCCTGTCCCTGACTGCTGCTGCCACCCTGGAAGTCACGACCCCTCTTCTGCTTCAGCCCTAGGTCGTCTTCCGCCGCCATAGCCACAAAAAATATCTCGGCAAAAGTAGCGTTACGGTCGCTCTTAGTCAGCGACCGAACCTCTCTAATCAGACCTCGCCGAAACTTCCTTGCCTTCGTCTTCTCAGTCAAGTCATCAATAAAACGGGCCAATCTACAAAACTTTGCAGCATACTCAGCTACCGTCTGGTTCCTCTGAACCAGAGCCTCGAACTGTGCCTCGATACCTCCCAAGGCCACATCAGAAAAGAACTGCTCCTTAAACAGCTCCTTGAACTGGGCCCAAGTCTGGCCCTCAACACCCACTCTGGGATCTGTCTGATACCACGCACGAGCTAAGTCCTGCATCCGACTGCCCGCCGCCTCGATTTGGAGTCGATCTGGTATCTCCGACAGTCGGAAGATCTCCTCAATATGCTCTATCCAGTCGTCGGCATAGTGGATGCCCTCTATACCGAAGAACTCCCGAGGATGCATCTTCTGGAAGTCCTAAATGTCTGTCTCCCTCTGACGGGGCTGCAGCTGGGTCCCCTGAGTTGTAATTATCTCGACTGTAGTACGAACCAGCTGGTGTGCCTCATCGATCCCCTGCCTGAAATCTACAGTCTGCCTCGTCTACTGCTGTTGGTGGGACTCAAGAATCCTTTCCACGAAGGAGAAGAGATGTGTAGCATCTACCATCCCCGCAGGCGGAGGCTGCTACGGTAGAAGGATCTCAGGAATCACAACCGGCCTCCTGACTAGTGGAGGTGCTCCTCCAAAAGTAGCAGAAACACCGACTCCTGAGGGCTGCACTGGCCTTGTGGCAGCGGGAGCTGGCTGCTGTTGAGGTCGAGAGGTGCTAGACCCCTCTCCAGCGTTTCCCAGTCCAGGACGATGTGATCGCGTCTCAACCATCCTGGAGACACGGATCAAACAAGAAACAATTACTGAGAATGAATCGAAATATTAAAGGATAACAGTTAAAATTTCTAAGGAAGACAATAAACAGCAAAATAGATATACGGAATCTGATAAGGAGTTTTCCTAGTATGATTGAGTACCTTCAAAAATATACTAATTCCTACTGCAGGCTGCAGAGATATTCTAGTTCAAATACCACTATATTTCCAACCTAGACCTGCATAGGCCACCACTAAAAACGTGTCACGACCCGCACCCTAGAGTAGGGCACGAGACGTGGGTACGTCCAGCCTATGCCGCAGTGTCGGCGGTAGAACGATGTCCTAGGTCACAACATCTAACAGTTTAAGGTAATAAACAGTTATACTCCCCGAATGGGGGTGACATAAGAGAATATAACGCAATCACAGCTGAGGCAGAACATGAAAGGAAGATAGATAGATAATAAAAGATGCAAGATCCAAATCCACAAAAAATAAATTAGAGAGAGAGAGCTAAGTGTCTATGATAAACTCCACAACATCCAGACATAATACAGATCCCAAATGTATATACAACTCGACTCCAATGCTATGAAATAAGATAAACTAACTATGGAGCAACAGTCTCTACTGCTAAGGGATCCGACGGGAAGTCTGAATCGCAAGTGTCCTCTAAGGCTGTCCCATAGTAAGTGTCTAAGCAGGCCTCCTCCTCGTCCTATATAAAATTTTAACAGGTCCAATCAGGACGAGAATGAGCACATATCTCTCAAACAGTTCATAGTAGGTTAGGAGTATAAATCATGCAATAGAGTAAAATACAGGAAGTGCCGAAAAGGAAGTACGAGTAAACAGGAGATATTTTGTAACTGAAAGTAAATACATGATAGTAGAGACTGTAAGTGACTACGTGATTTAGAGTACAATATGGTTATGTAAACGGCTTAGGGGCACATGAATACAACTAAGGAGGCACGTGAATACAGCTACTGGGGATAGTGTTCACATAACCAATTCTACTCACCCCGCCCCAATCAATACACAAGGATCCATTCAAGTTACGTTATAGACACATGAATACATCTAAGATACGTGAACTCATGTAATGAGTAGTACATGAGGCACATGATAAAGTACATAAAAGCACAAGAGAACATGTAATAACATGAACTAGTACAAGTACAAGAAGTACTTGATGCACATGATAAAGTACATGAACATGAAATACCCGATGCACCCGTAGAGGGATAACATCTCAGGAAAGGATCCATATAGTACTAATCCGTGAAAATACGTGTCAGCATCAAGTAAAGTAATCTAGAGCAAGAATATAATCCAGGTAAGTATGAAAAGATCAGAGAATGTACTCGCCTGCGAACTGAATGTCCAAGATGAAAGTCCTGTCCGAGGAGTGGTATCTGGCTCCTATTTAGAACAGTACAAGTCACAACAAGTCCATAATAGTAATGAAATGCACTACAATGCGTTCTACATGAATCTAGGTCAATCTAGACCAAAGTCAACTCTTGGTCAACTCTGGTCAACCCTAGAAGTCAAGCTAGGTCAACCAAGTCAAACCTAAGTCAACTAGTCTAACTAGTCTATTCTAGGTCTAACAAGCCATTCTAGGTTCTAACAAGACTAATCTAGGCTTACCAGGCAATATCATGCCCTAACAACCAAACCATAATATATCTACACAAGTCACTCTATAAGCCTAACTATAATACACCCAATGATATATATTATAATCTAATATAGGATACACACATTAATATATAAATACACATATCAACCATACACTATACCATATATATACATTAGCACACACACATATATATAGGAACCTATATATATATATATATATATATATATATATATATATATATATATATATATATATATATATATATATGTCTCAATTCATGTATATGTATACATATGAAAAGAGAGAGGGGGGCACATGATGATGTCCATGGGTGTGTGTGTCAAGAGAGTGAGGGTGTGAGGGTGTTTGAGTCATGAGACAGTGTGGTGTCAAGTTCAAAACAATAACCCAACACAGTGAACTAATCACATAATGTGAAACCTAAAAAAAATAGGAAAGTACAACCTGTGTGTGTGGGTATACAATCCTGAATCAGTGGCATATTCATATGGAAAAAGTAGTGAATCAATAGGAATAGGAGAAATCAGTGAGTGTTCAAAGTGCCAAGTGTGTAAGTGTTAAACTTGGGGTGTATAGGAATGACAGGAAGGGAAGGATACAGTGATGCAAACCTGTGGGGGTGTGTGTGTATTCAGAATTTAAGAAAATAGTGTGACATTATAGGAATTCAGTTTACAGGAATCAACTATCAAGTCAGTTGAAAACAGTCCTAAAAATCTAGTTTCCGCCTAATACTTAACTCACAGATTTAAGCCCCAAACCAAAACCAAACAACCCCAATTTCGACATACCATTAGAAATCATATAGGTGTACTCATAGGGGTTTTTAAATCACACTAAATAACAGTATACAATAGTTAAATAAGCTGCCAAACTTTGAATGAAAATCTGGAAATAATTTTAGGTTTTGAAGAAGTAAGAGGAAAGGGGAATCAGTTCACAGGTTAAGCTAACATTGAGTAATACTAAGAAACTCAGTTAACAGTTAAGGAACAACATTCAATTTCAGTTAAAAGAAAGGAAAAAGGAATCAATAAATACTTCTCAGGTTTTTTTAGGAATAACCATTTCAGTTTTAAAACTCCTATTCTCAGGTTTTCAGTATTTCGAACTCATGTATCAGCCTTTACATTAAAATCAACCACAATGCCCAAAACTCATTCTCAGGTTATATTCAAAAATGAAAGAATGGAAACAAGACAATGTACATACAATCTCAGATTAATACACATAGGAAAGACCGAATTCAAATGTGAATGTTAACCATTCAACCAATCTCAGGTTATTTGAAAATCTGGGAATGAACTCAGGTTTTTGCATTAATCAGTGAATCACATTCAATTAACAGTTCATATATAAGAAAAACTGGAAATTAATCACATGGAAATCAAAGTTTAAGAAGAGTAAAAATCTCAGTTTTTAGTATTTCGAACCACCCATGCCAAATCCCATTCACAGCTCAAAAGTCTATTGAATTGAATTGTTATGCTAAACATAATCAATCAAATATGTGGGAGTAATTAGCAGTGAAAACATGACTAAAAAATAGGAATTAAGAGTTAGGAAATACTCTGGAAAACTAAGTATCCGAAAGTATCAGTCGAACCTTATAATGAACCCAATTCGAATCAATCCACAACAACAACTTATTCTAATATGTAAACCTAATCTAATATAGGTTATACATGATATTTAGGAGCTAAACAACAATTAAAATCATGAATTAAACTAAACAAAACTGAATCAAATCACAGAGAACCAACACATACTGTGCACGCACAGTACACTACTCATGCACGTGCAATATCGTGTCCGACACGACACGAGAGCTCGTGATACTTTAGGATCCTCGTGTCAGTCATGGACACGACACGTGTGTCAAGTTTCGTGAGCCAAAATGCCGTGTGCACTGAGCAAATGCACCCGAGCAGCAGGGCATGCCACCTGCTCGTGCGCGCGTGTGGGCACAGCGTGTACGTGTCCAAAATCTGACACGACACAGCACAAAAACGTGTTCAGAACACAAGAATCACACAAGCGTGTACGTGTCCTTTGAGGTATTTCATCGAACACATTCCTATACACGCTGATACGTGTCCGATACGGACACATAATGGGCTCAAATTCTAGGGTTTGCTAATCCTAATATTAGGTTAGGGCTAGGGCATCCTAGAAATGCAAATAAACAGTAATTTCATGGAGTAAAATAGATTATACCTATTAATGAGCAAAGGCTCAAAATCCTCAATTGGAAATGGTTCCTCAAGCTACCAAAACATCCCCAAATTGATTCCTTCCTGAAAATACTCAATACCAACAGCAAGTAGACTAATATTAGGTCCTAATGCAATTGGTTTGGAGGAAAAATGAATTAAAATGGATTTTCTAGGGATTAGGGAAGATGGAGACTCACCTCTTCTCAAACTTGGAAAATAAATCTAAGTGGAGGCTAGCCCTAATTTCTAGGAGCATTAAATAGGGGGGGCTTAATGTGGCCGGCCAAGTGGGTTGTTGGACTAGGGTTTGGGTTCCAATAGGTTGGGTTGGGCCTTAAAGGCTTTAAGTCATAATAAAGACTTGTGAAATCACAAGCCATTCCTTAATCAAATTAATTATCACTAACTTAGGTCAAGCTAGGGTTTCTTAATCTAACCAAGTAGTCATGACCTAGGTTAGCCTCTAAGACAGTCTCCAGGGTCAACACCAGTCCAAGTCAACTATAGGACCAAAATCAATTATACTAAAATCACTAAAAAATAACATTAATTCTAATAAATCTAAACAAAAATAATAATTCCAAATAATTCTCAAATTTTCAAAAATGACCAAAATACCCTCAAGCTAGAAAAGTGGTAGTGACATTTCTACACCCGACGATGGCATCCTAGCCCTTCGAAGCATGGGGAATGGACATCATCGGTCCGATCACTCCGCCTTCGTCCCGAGGATATCGCTTCATACTCGTAATCACAGATTGCTTCTCCAAATGGGCGGAGGCTGTTCTGCTTGCAGAAGTAAAGACTTCAAACGTGATCAGCTTCCTCAAGCATCACGTCATCTATCGCTTTGGACTGCCCCAAAGGATCATCCAGGATAATGGTCCGCAGTTCACAAGCCATACCTTCTATCGGTTTTGCGACAAGCATCGCATCCAGAATATTGCTTCAATACCATACAACCCAGCGGCCAATGGTCTGGCTGAAGCATTCAACAAAACAATCATCAAGCTTCTCAAGAAGTTCGTGTCATCAAACAAATGCGACTGGAATAAAAATCTCGGTGAATGCTTATGGGCGTACCGTACCACAGTAGGGACTGCCACCGAGAACACATCATTCTTTCTAGCATACGGAAGTGAGGCAATTCTCCCACTGGAGACTCAAATCCCCTTACTCTGCGTTGCTCTCACATACAGATTGACGACGGATGATAATCACCATCGCAGACTACAAGAATTGGAGGCTCTAGATGAGAAGTGCCTACTAGCTCAACAACGAATCGAGCTATAGCAGGCACGTATCTCCGGAGCCTTCAACAAGAAGGTTAAAACCAGAACATTCCAAGTGGGCGACCTCGTTCTGGCAGTTCGGAGGCCGATGGTTATGACTCACAAAACTGCCGGCAAGTTCCAGCCAAAGTGGGAAGGCCTGTTCAACATTGATGTTGTATTCTCCAATGGAGCTTACTGCCTCGCAAAACAAAATAGAGACTTGCTCATGTTGCCCATCAACGACAAGTTCCTAAAGAAGTATTACGTCTGAAACGACATCCTCCAGGGTGATGAGTTACGTACCCGCTGGTATCGCTGAACTCATATCCCGACTACAAATCTTCCAGAATAATGAATTACGTACCCGCTGGTACCGCTGAACTCACATCCCGACTATAAATCTTCCAGAATGACGAGTCATGTACTCTCTCGTACCGCTGAACTCACATCCCTACTACAAATCTTCCAGAATGACGAGTCATGTACTCTCTCGTACCGCTGAACTCACATCCCTGCTACAAATCTTCCAGAATGACGAGTCATGTACTCTCTGATACCGCTGAACTTACATCCCTACTACAAATCTTCCAGAATGACGAGTCATGTACTCTTTTGTACCAGTGAACTCACATGCTGACTCCAACTCTCCTAGATTATCGAGTTATGTACCCGCAGGTACCGCTGAACTTACACTCTGGTCACTACAGATAAATCTATATCGCCTCTCCTAGATAGTAAGTCATGTATGATCATACCTCTGAACTTTTCTCCTAAAAGAGCTCCCTTCTTATGATCTAATACCCGTACTTTCAGTGCACAAAAAGGGTAACAGCTCCACAGATTTTCCGAAACAACCACGTCGATGTTACCTCTGAGTTGTTTTCCTTCCATCAAAAACAAACTGCCCCTCACATAGAACCTCCATGTCCTCATTACCTCTGAGTTGTACTATATTCCTTTCATGGAGCCCACTCCTGCCACGTCCTCATTACCTCCGAGTGGAAAGGCTCCATCGAAGAAACCCTCATATTTACCACGTCCTCATTACCTCTGAGTAAGTATGTTGGTTCTCTCTCGACCTATTATCCGTACCAAAAAAAACCAGGGTACGCCAAGGATAATAGGCCCACAAATGTCCTCTGTTGACCACAAATGTCTACTATTGACCATAAATGATGTACTAAGTTTTCTAGTACATGCTCCTCATTTCTCATCATGTCCTGGGGGCCCAGCTGCCCCACGGCATTCTTTCTTCCGATACCAGGAACGTCCATAGCCACCCTACTGTGGATTTGTTCCAAATATCCCCATCAACTTGTTATCTGTACCTAAAACTAAGGTATGCCAAGGGTAACAAGTCTACAAACAGCTCCTCAGTGGAGCAAATACCACAAATACCATAAACACAATAAGCAGTACAAATAAAGGGTAGGATAAAGCATACTCTTTTGTTTGAAAGGCAAAAGTACTACATGTTCTGGGGACCACGTCCCACTTAAGAAAGAAAAAGAATGAAAATGAAAAGAAGGAAAAAAGTCGACTATTGTTCGGCGATACATAGTGCCCTGAGACGATCCCTCAACAAGGAAGTCGACCGCTCAAACCTCTATTTGGCCCGACGTTCAGCCTCCTGAGTCAGCAGCACCGCATATTCCAAGGACACGTGAGCCCGCCAGCCCTCCTCAAACTTCTTCAGAGCACGTTCCAGGTTAGCGGAAGCTCTAGAAATCCTTTTGGCATCCTGAATAATTAGCTCTTTGTCCGTACGAGAAGCTTCAAGCTCATACTCCAAGAAGGCCAGCTTCTTCTGAAGTTCGAGAATCTGCTCCCTTGTATCGATTACTCCTTGGAAGGCGGCCGCTTCCCGAGCCCTGCAAACCTCGCTTCGGTGGCTCAGCTAGTCGTACAAGAGAGACAGGTCGCCAAGGTCCTTTATTGTAACCGGCTTAGATGTATCCCGTGTGAGCCTTATCTTCTTCAAGGCGGTAGTGAGGAACGCCCGCTCCTGATTAATTGCTACGGACAGATCAGCTTCTCGCAGCACTTGAAACTGGGCCACAAGCTGATCAGCCTCCAACAGTTTGGGCTCCAGAAGCGTAGCTATCCCTGCCCCACCGGAAAGGGTTTTGAGAATGTCAATTTGGCCTTGGGCGCATTGTCGGGCCAAGACGAAAGGGGTCCCCTGCTCCACAGCAACTTTTACTCCTCTCTTTAAATGGTGGTAGAAACTATCAACCACATCCTGCGACGCCTCATCCAGAACTTCCGTAGAGGACGGTGTCAAAGGAAGTATTGCTGGCAGTGTCGAAGAAGACGCAACAGAACTTGTCGCCCCTGCCACAAAGAAAATAAATTCTGAGCGAAAGGACGCTTGAACAGCGGCCAATTCTTCCTCCGCGGCCCGAACAATCTGGATACTCGGTAATGCTGAGAGGTCAACCCCCAAAGTCATACGAGCAGAGGAAGATGCAAGGACCATTGCTTCCTGTCCAGGCTGTGCCGCCATATGACCTCCCGAACTCGATCCGGCGGGAGGCCCTTCAAGATAAGTCGGAAGAGGAGGGGGCACGCTTCCTTCCACCAAATCCCCGCTAGGAGAGCCTACCTTAACAATGTCCATCATCGGCACTGAAAGGGCAGGACATGTATGTCCAGAGCAACCATCAATCAACGTAACCCGAAAGATATGATAATAGAGCGAATGGGCCTCCTTATTAGTCAAAATTTGGCTTATCTTACCAAGGAAGGGTTGTGGAGGCTGAGGTTCGCTCGCAGCTGTCATGGTACCCTCACCAGCGACCTCCGAGTCGAGTTCATCTGGTTCTTCTGCCCCAGCCACTCTAGAAAGGGATACAACTGGTTCAGCGTCAACCTGCTGAAATTCAACTGTCTCAGGGACAGGTGCAGTAGAGCCCCCGTCACCATGAGTTGAGCCCTCAGCAACGTGGGACTCCTCGACCGCCTCTGGAAGAACTCCAGCAAAAATAATAGCGGTACACATGCCACTGACCAAAGTGGTCTGGGCCGGATCAACCTCAGCGGCCGGTTATCGAGAAATCGACTCCTCCGACGCCTACAAGAGCAAAAAAAATGATTAGGCCATAGTACAGGAAAAAAGGAGGAGAAGATAGTTATAATTCAAGTCACCTCAGAAACAGCGTCAACATCCTCGACAAGTAGCCGACAGGATCTGACACCAGCCCATTTTATAGAATAAGTCATGCCGATATCAGCAGACTCACTCCTGCTTCGCTTACGCGAAGGACCAGGCACATCAGGCGGCTGATCCGCCACCACTTCATCAAACACATTGGGCGGTTGATCTGCCGCCACCCTCGTCTAGAGGAGGAAGAGAATCATCGACACCCTGCTCGCCGTCTTCTTCATCCGCAGTGGTGGACTCCGAGTCCGGCACGGGAACCGCGTTTGCCCTCTGCTTCCTTGTTTTTGACCCCTAGGGCTTCTCTGCCAAGCCGGTACCAACAATAAAACTGGTACGCGGGTCAAAGTTAACAGGAAATCTGCTCGCAGTGACATGGTAAAGAGCCGCTAAATACAAAATCTCCCCTTGCATCTCAGCGTCAGGGACCGAGAAACTAGCACAGGTACGAGCAGTATCATAGTAAAGCCAGGCCTTCATGCCATCCAGAACGCTGCCTTCAAAGCCCAGGTAAGAGCTGGGACTCTTTAGGAACAGCTGGCCGTACCCAAACTAGCGGAAGAACCGACTGGGCAAGTAAGGTTCCAGGTAGACAATATTGTGGTTGCGATATACTAAGTACGAGGGACGGATGTTACGCAACCAAAGAAGCATCCTCCCAGGTAAGAGGAGAGGAGGCCCGGTACCGTCAACATGTACACTCCCAACCTCCTTAGCAGAAAAATGGGGAACAGACACGAAGAAGTTATATCCATCCACCCTCGCCAGCGCCCTCCGACAGACGGGCATAGTGTTGTACTCCCAGGGCATCCGGCGGTACTGGAAGATAAAAGCATCATCGTCAGTTACACCATCTTCTGGGCCAGGTCTCGTCAAAGACCGATAGTACATTAACAGCCACCCCATCAAATAGTGTTAGGGCAACTTGATTCGCTAAAAGTTTATCGCCGTGTCACGTGTAATAACCTTGGACGAAAAAGAACGGAGGCTACGGTGTATATTGCACACCACGACCGGAAGAAGAGCCAATCTGACCCCGAAGGCCAGCTTCACGGCAGGAAGGATAAAATTTCGGCTAATCCTCTCAATGGAACCAACTCCTCCTGAGACCACGCAATTCCGTTGCCATACCATCAGGAACCCTGCCAGGATTGCTTTCTCCGATAGCGGCTGGGTATCCTGATAAAAATAATCAAAGGAATCAGTTTGACTCCCAAACGTGTCACTCAAGGCCCTCGATTTCTTGGCAGTTAACACCAGATCATATACTTGCTCTCGGGTCAGAGGATTTCGGAGAGTAACCAGGCCTGAGGAACCTTGCTGAAAAAGGTTGGAGAACCAAGCTCTGGTATGCGGAAGGTTCCCTTCCGAGCTACTATCCTTCTTGGTCGTCTGTTGACAGTAACTGTGGTGACACAGTAACTCCTGATAGACAACAACGAAACCCGGAAGTCGTTGTTCCAAATCTTCGAACTCTTTATTCGTTGGAGTATATACTTCAAACACTTCATTGCCCCAGGGTAGCCTAGAGACTGCGTGCATCTCATGAAAAGCAAGACCAATCTCCCCTCCAGGCACGAAGAAAGTCCCCGTCCGCCGGTACATCTCCAAGAGTGCCATGAACAACTCCTTGTTGATAGACAGTCCGTGACATGTGCCCCGGATGTCGTGGTAGAGACCAACCTCACGCAGGAAAGTCCCATATTCTCACAAAATCTACCCGGTCAAATTGGCCCACGAAGGGATGGGGCGTATCTAGTTCAAAAGCGAGAGTCGGCCAATAGGATAAGACCCTTTTTCGAGCAAGTTGATTCAGGAAAGTGTCGGCTTGAGAGAATAAGAAATTGGGACCTTGCGCATTTAAAAAGGCACTCGGGGCTAGCCCCATCACGTGGCAGCTGACCTGTTCCCTGCCCGCGTACGCTGATCTAATGTGCTTATTGTAGTGGATGTTACCCACAATCATTCCTGACCGGCTCGGGGTCAAGGATTCCTGCATCTTCCTGTCCACCGACAACATATTGGACCACGCCAATGGGAAATGACGCTCCATCTGGGGGATATGGATCACCCTCCTAGCAGAAATAAAATTCCAATTCTCAAATATATCCAATACCTGGGAGTTCTTCACAGTCAGGGCGTCCCCGAAGAAGAACGCCGGCTTCATGTACTTTCTTTCCAATTGCCCTGAGTTCAGCAAGGCACAAAGAAAGCGAAAGGGCTGGTTTTTGATAAGATTCAGCCTCTCCTCAGGCTCGTTCTGGGGCAGTTGCTCCACCACCTGCTGGACTAGATGGTCAAACCGAACTTCTATTGCAAATTGGGCCTGACCCACCAGGGGTTCTCCTGCAGCATTGACTGGCAGATTTACTGAAAAGAGACAAAAGAAACAAAGTCAGGAGATGGCCAGAAATTCAAAGTTCATGCGACTCTGATTAAATGAGTTCTTATGCGGCTCGATTTCTACAGAGCACACGTGACTCTGTTTAGATGAGTCTTTATGCGGCACGGTGTTTTCACAAAGTTCATGCGGCTCGACGAGCCCTCATGCGGCTCTGTTTAGGTAGGTTCATATGCGGTTCTGATTTGTGGAACGCTATGCGGTTCAGTCCATTAGGAGCTCATGCAATTCTGCTCAGAGGGGCTTTATGCGGTTCAGTTCTCAAGGCGTTTATGCGGCTCAGATGATCTCATGCGGCTCAAACATAAGGTATACCTTATGCGGCTTGAATATGAGAAGTTCATGCGGCCCATACAACATATGCGGCTTCATAATTATGAAGAAAGCATTGAATGCAGAGGGAAAGAAGGCTTGTGCATAAAAATATGCAACAAAGTCATTGTTTTAGGGTTTAAAGTGTTTGATCTTCCATATAGTCCTTACCCTGGAGGGTAGGGTGGACGTCAGGATGGACTGGAGGTGCTACAGTCGGCGAGGGAGCCGTCGCCTTCTTGCCTTTCGTTGCAGCAGAGGCCTTGGAAGCTTTCGAAGCTTTAGAAGCTTTAGGGGCCATCGTCGATTGATGATCGAAGAAGGAAAACAAAGACAGTAGCTTAAGGCAGGAGAAGAGGAGGACAAAAGAAGGCAAAAAAGTTTCTCTATCCTAACAGCACCCTATTTATAGGCAGACATAGGGGGGCACGTGGACCGATAAACCGCTTCGGGTCGTGTGCTGCAGGCAAAACCGACTCCTCGGATTTTGCCCCCTCTCTCATAAAGAAGAAGATTCATCAGGGCATAAAATCCAAATATTTAATGGGCCAACTCTTGGGATTCCCCCAAAAGATGGCTCTAAAAAAATGAATTAAGGGCAATTAATGAGACGCACGTGAGGCAGGGAGCCCATGCGGCTAGGGAGTCTATGCGGCCAGATAAGCCATGCGGCCAAGAACATCCTATGCAGCCAGCGGAGTTCATATTGCCATGCTTCTTATTCAAAGTATTCCAATTTTTCAAATTGAAAACTTTGAAGGGGGTCATGTAGAAGCATTGAAAAGAACTAGAAAATCCCATGCGGTTCAAAACAGAAGAAGCCCATGTGGCTCAAAACAGAAGAAGCCCATGCGGCTCAAAATAGAAGAAGCCCATGCAGCTCAAAATAGAAGGAGCCTCATGCGGCTCGAGAATCTATCAGAGCCTCGTCCGGCTCAGAAACTCTTCAATAGCCTCATGCCGCTCATGCAAGAATCATGTGACCCTATGCAGCTTGCCTTTACAGCTGGCCCTAAAGTGACTGCTCCCATTAAATGCTCTGACATAAAGTGATAACTCTGATATTAAAGCTGAAATGATGAACTTCGACATGACGGTGTATTCCTCGAGAAACGAAGAAAATCTCCTCTGTAGCTGGCACGATCCACCAAATACAAAGCTTCCTATGCGGCTGCTACCACCCCATGCGGCTGATGCTCGCATGCGGCTCGGAGCGTGAAGACCCTCATCATACGGCTCAAATTATGAGAAGTTACCCTATGCGGCCGCTGTTCTCATACGGCTCGGATCATGGGGATCATCTCCATACGGCTCAACTAGAAACCACCCCCATGCGGCTCAGATTTCGGAGGCTATACCTATGCGGCTGCCACCTTCATACGGTTCAAAACCTAAGAAGCTACCTGTTTGCCATGAAATATAAAAGAGCAGAACAGTTTTATGGAAGGACTGGACTTTTACTTCACGTTACAAACTCGCTTGTACAAAGAAAGCCTAGGGACGAAAACCTAGGTACAGCAATCTAAGTACAATTACTTATTTTTTATTTTCGGGGATGACGATAGAGACTCGGGAAAGCGACGGCAGCTCTGCCTTACTCCTTGGATGATCGGACGTAACCTTGGCTCCTGTGACGAGATATTTGGCGTTGACGAAGAAATGCTCTTCTTGCTCTCCTCGTATTGCTCTTCTGGCTTCTCTCTCTCTAGATTAATCTCTGTGTTTTTTTCTCTCTGATTATTAGGGGAGCCTCTCTCTGTATATGCGTGTATGTATATATTACAAGGGAATGGCACCCTGCTATTTATAATAGTGGGGAGCATCATTAGGGTTTGCAATAACTGCCCATTCTGAAAGTGGCGGTGGCCTGATAAATGATCAATCTGGGCCAGCCATCTTGAGTATGAAGGATCTGGACCATTAATGATGATTATGCCAAATCATGTCAATAATTAATGTTGATTGCAATAAATCTCCATTATGATGATTTGCTAATATCCGCAAATCTAAATGAATCAATTTAATTCATTCTCTTGCCACGTGTCCCAAATCATTGATATCTGACCCAAAAATTTTATTATCTTTAGGACACGTGTCCTGTCATCATTACTGAGCCGCATGAGGAGCGTTCATATTTGGGCCGCATGAAGGTCGTCATGACCGAACTGTATGAAAGATTTCATGATCGAGCTGTATGAATAGTCTCTATACTCGAACCGCATGAAGGTTGTCATGACCGAGCCGCATGAATCTGTTCATGACCGAGCCGCATGGGTTTCTTCATGGCCGAGCTATATGAGAGTCTTCATGGCCGAGCCGCATGGATTTTTTCATGGCCGAGCCGCATGGGGGACCTTCATGATTGAGCCGTATATGTTTCTCTGCACTGGTCGCATGAACTCGTCTAGTCTGGCCGCATAAACTTACCTCGAAGCTGTGAATATTTTCTCCAGTTCCCTAGGAAGATAGTGCTTTTGTGTCAGTCATTATGACTACTTTACGTCAGGGCTGTCAGCTGTCAGCCGTCAGAGCATTAATTGACGCTGGGTACAACTGTTCTGGAAAGACACGTGGCTTCCTTCTACGGGCCGCATGGAGTCCGCTCGTACTGCCTGTGTATTTGAGCCGCATGGGACTCCTGAGTCGCATACGGCCCCTTGGCCGTATGGATCATTTTTCTCTTCTTTTTCATGCTTCTACAAGAACCCCTTCAAAGTTTTTAATTTGTAAAATTGAAATACTTTGAATAAGAAGCATGATTATGCCAGAGCTGCATGTATGTATTCTGTCCTAGCCGCATGGATTTGACCAGCCGCATGATTACCTCAACCGCATGACTCTCTGAGCCGCATAGGCTGTTTTGGCCGTATGAGCTTTTTGTCACGTCTTCCTGCCACGTGTGCAAATCTTTTATAAATCTTCTGCATTTAATGCTCTTGCTTTACTGTCAGATTTTAAGAGCCGCCTTTTGGGCCAGGATTCTAAGAGTCGGGCTATTATTCAGCCGTTTTTGCCTCAATGACCGAAGAGTCGGTTATCATATTGTACGCGGATCGAGGCGTTCCTTCCTTGCCTATAAATAGGAACACTTTCGTTCTGGGGAATCTCCTTTGCTCTTCTCGATCTTTCTCTTTGATCTTTCTAACTCCTTTCTCTCCCAAGCACCTATGGCTCCTAAGAAAGCTGCTGCGTCGAAAGCTACGAAGGGCAAGGCGGTCGCTTCTGCAGCGGCTGTGGCGACGAACGTGTCCACTCCTCCGTCGGTCGCTCTTCACTCCGTTCATCCTGATGTTCATCCGCCTATTGCTGGTAAGGGCATTGCCTTAGAACCCTAACTGCCATGGCTCTGCTGCATAATTTATGCACAAGTCGTATGTATAAGGTTCGTCGATATGACCGCATAAGCACTTCGTCCAGGAGGTCGCATGGGCTTGTCATACTCGATCTGAACCGCATATATATTTTCGGTTTGGGCCACATGAGCGTAGTTCACTTTTGAACTGCATAAGCTCACCTACTTGCAGTCGCATGAGTCTGTGTGTTCAGGGCCGCATGAGTCTGTGTGTTCAGGGCCGCATGGGTCTATGTAGACTTTGAACTGCATAGCCTTACCTGAATCTGAGCCGCATCCACGCCTAGGTTTGTTCGTTAAGTCCATGTGAACCTTGCACCGCATAGGCCCTTCCCCAAACAGTAGAAGCTTCATCAGCTCATCAGAACTTGATTTGTATAGACTCGTCTGACTCGGGGCCGCATAAGGCTATGATGAATAGAACCGCATGGACTCATCTGGTTCTGAGCCGCATAAGGCTGTGACGACCCGAGCCGCATAGACTTAAATGCTCTTTCAAATGCTTCTTGTTTGCCTATCTTCTAATTTTGTTTCTTTCGTCTTTCTTCAGTGAATCTGCCAGTAAACCCTGCGGGGAAACTTTTGGTTGGCTCGAATCAACTTGCCTCGGATGTACGACGGGACGATTTAGTTCGTCAAGTGTCAGAGCAGCTCCTTGTTAATGAGCCTTTGGAGCGACTGAATGTTATCAGGGTTCAATCTTTCCAGTTCCTTAGTGACATGATGAGCTCCGGGGAGCCAAACGGGAAGTATCTGAGGCCGGTCTTCCTCTTTGGGGATGCATTGATCATAAAAAACTCCCGGGTGCTGGATATCTCCGAGAGTTGGGATTTTATTCTGGACGGGATGCCGATTCATACCCCTATTATGAGGCATCATTTCCCTCTTGCATGGTTCAACATGATCTTATTGGACAGGCAGATGACAGACTCCCTAACTCCAACCAGACCGGAGATGTTTGTGGGTAACATCCGTTACAACAAAACTACTGGGTCAGTACGCGCGATCAAGGATCCGGCCAGTCGATCTGTGATGGGGTTAGCTCCGGGTACCTTTATCAACACTCCCGGTCCTAACTTTTCATTTTCTCAGGCTGATACCTTCCCGAGCCAGCTTGCTCGAAAAGGGTCTTATCATGTTGGCAAATTGATACTGCCTAGCTGGGTACACCCCATTCCCCCGTAGGCTAACCTGACCTCGTAGATTCTACGGAACTACAAGGCATTTTTGCGAGAAGTCAATCTTTATGATGCTATATGGGGTACTAGCCACGGATTGCCCATTAATAAGCCGTTGTTCATGGCCCTTCTGGAGATGTATAATCATCGGACCGAAACTTTCTTCACACCTGTAGGGGAGTTAGGGCTCGCTCTTCATAAGATATGCTGTCTCCAAGCTTCCCTGGGGAGACGAGCCCTTCGAAGCATACACTCTAACGAACGAGGAGTTCCAGGATCTAGACCGACGATTTCCAGGCTTCATCGCTGTGTACCAAGAACTGTTATGTCACCATAGTACCTGTCACCAAACGGCTATCAAGAAAAATGATAGCTCGGAAGGGGACACTCCCCATACCAACTCCTGGATCTCCTATCTTTTTAAGTTTAGTGCTGCTGGCCGAGTTACTTCCCGAGGTCGTCAGACTCCTAGGGAAGTAGAAAGCTTGGTATCGACTGCTAGGAGGTCGAAGTCTAAGGATGACAAGTTTGGAAGCCAGATTGACTCCTTCAGCTATTTTTATTGTGGTACTCGGCGGCTATTAGAGAAGGCACTCTTGGCAGGCTTTTTAATGGTGTGGCTGCGCAACTGTGTGGTTTCGAGAGGGGCAGGTTCCATCGAGAGGATCGGTCGTCACTTTATCCTTTCCGCCATAAAGTTGGCCTTTGGGGTCAGGCTGGCTCTTCTTCCCGCTATGGTGTGCAGTATTTATCATGGTCTTCGCGCCTTCTCGTCCAAGGTCATTGTTCGTGACATGGTGACGGACTTTGACCGTATAGAGCTGCCTTATTATTACATGCTGGGGTAGCTGTTGTTGCATTATCGGTCTTTGATGAGGCCTGGGATGGGAGACGGAGTTACGGACGACGACGCTTTTCTTTTCAGACATCGCCATCAGCCTTGGGAATATAGTACCATGCCGGCGTGTCGAAGGATGCTGGCGAAAATGGACGGATATGATTTCTTCGTGTCCGTTCCCCATTTCACCGACCAGAAAGTGAGGAATGTCCATGT
The DNA here is from genome assembly GCA_029216955.1 of Iris pallida. NCBI lineage: Eukaryota > Viridiplantae > Streptophyta > Magnoliopsida > Asparagales > Iridaceae > Iris > Iris pallida. The sequence continues at coordinate 54,212,363 of JANAVB010016197.1, read as the reverse complement.
TGATGGCGTTGGATCTCCTCATTTCTTACCTAAGAAGATGCGTTTCTGGTTGCGTAACATTCGCCCAGCGTATTTAGTTTATCGCAATCGCAACACCGTATTCCTGGAGCCCTACTTGCCCAGTAGGTTTGCCCGTCAATTTGGGTACAGTCAACTATTCCTTGGGCGTCCCAGTTCTAGCCTGGGATTTGAGGGTAGCATCCTCGATGGGATTAGGGCATGGAGCTACTATGACACTTGTCATACTCGAACTAGTTTCTCCGTTCCTGCAGCAAATGTGCTGGAGAAAATCTTGCATATGGCGGCCTTATACCATGTCACAGTAAACCAGCCTCCTGTTGATTTTGACCCAAGGACTAGCTTCATCGTGGGTACTCGTTTGGTGGAGAAGGCTACGGTGCCGAAGGCGAAGAAGAAAGGGGCGAACAGGGTTCCCGTGCCCGATTCCGAGTCCTTTGACACATTGAGGGAAGCAACGAACGGGACAACGAGGACCCTCTCTCTTCTGGTAGTGGAGCGGTGGCGGATCAACCGCCCATCATGGCGGATGAGATGATGACAGATCAACCGTCGGTTGTATTAGATGAGGTGGTAGATCAGTTGCCACCTGTATCAGAGGTGGTGAGGGTAGAACCACCGCCTGCCGTGCCTGGTCCCTCGCGTAAGCGAGGCAGGCATGAGTCTACTGACGGAGGAGCGGCCTTTTTCGTAAGGAGAGCTACGGCCAGACCTCATAGGCTACTTATTACGGAGAGGGGTGAGGATGCTGACGGTGCTCCGGAGGTAAGACTATGTTGAAGCTATCTCCTTGTTGTGGCTTTCTTTTTCTTGGAGATATGACCTAATCATTTTTCTTTATAGGCGTCTGACGAACCAGGCTCTCCTGAACCGTCTGCTGCCCCTGGAGTTGATCCGGCCCTTGCTGCTTTGATTAGTGGCGTGTGTGCCGCGGTCCTTTCTGCGGGGGCTCTCTCAGCGGCGGCTGAGGGCTCCCAAGTTGCTGAGGCCTCAGTCCGGGGTGACGAAGGTTTCCTCGAACCTGTCATCGAGATTGCTGACTTTCAGCGAGGCGACGCTGATCTCGTTACATCCCCTCCCGAGGGTGCCGAGGCGGAGGAGTCTATTATATTCGACTCGGAGGTAGTTGGTGGAGAGGTTGTGGTGGCCGTAGGCGAACCTCAGCCTTCGCACTCTTTCGCTGGTAAGATAAGCCAAATATTGACTAGTGAGGGGGCTTATTTGCTCTATCAACATATCCTCCAGGTCAAATCAATTCATGGTTGTCTTAGCCCTACAGGTCCTGACCCTTTACTTCCCACAGCAGATGTTCTTGGGGAAGGCTCGGCCTGCCACGATCTGGAGGAAAGGAGCATTTCCCCTCCTTCACCGACTCATGTCGAGGGGCCTCCTGCCAGTTCCGGGCAGATGGGGGTAGAGCTTGTTCCGGGAGCGATGGTCTCCGTCTCATCCTCTGCTGCTTATACGGCTTCAGAGACTGACTTCTCGGCCCTGCCGAGCATTCAAGTTCTGCGGGCTGCTGAAGAGAAGTTGGCCGCTGTTCAGGCGTCCTTCCGCACGGAGTTTGTTTCCCTCGTGGCAGGAGCGACAGATTCTGTCGCGTCTTCTTCAGTGTTGCCAGCTACACTCCCGTTGACGCCGGCTTCTTTAGAGGCTCTGGACGAGGTGTCGCAGGATGTAGTCGACAGCTTCTATCGCTATTTAAAGAGGGGCGTAGATGCTGCCGTAGAACGGGGGACCCCTTTTTCTCTGTCCCTGCAGTGCGCTCGGGGTCAGATTGAAACTTTGAAGACTCTTCCTGGCGGGGTGGGGTTGGCTGCGCTCCTGGAGCCCAAGTTGGCAGAGGCTGATCAGCTCGTGACCCGATTGCTGGTGTTTCGGCAGTCTGACTTGCCCGCTGCGATTGAACGGGAGCGGGGCTTCCTTATTGCCACTCGGGATAGGATAAAGCTTGCTCGAGACACTGTCGGGCCAGTTGTGAAGGGGGACCTTGATAAGCTTTCTGCTTCGTATGACAGGCTTGGTCGTCGAAGTCAAGCTTGTAAGGCTCGGAAGGAGGCTGCTTCTCGTGGAATAGCTGACACTAAGGAACGAATTCTCACACTTCAGAGGGAATTGGCCTTCCTAGAGTCGGAGCTGAAGGCTGCTCATGCAGAACAGGAGTCAATCGTTCGGGAGGCCGAGAAAGTTTCCCGATCTTCTGTTAACCTGGAGCGGGCTTTCAAGAAAATTGAGGACAACTGGCAAGCTCACGCTCATCTGGAGGACGCGGCGGTGCTGACCCAAGAGGCGGAGCGTCGAGCTAAACAGAGATTTGAGCGGTCGGTTGCCTTGCTGACGGACCGTCTCACGATGCTATGTGCCCCGGAGCAGTGATCGGTTTTCTGTTTTCTTTTGCTCCTTTTCCCCTTTTTTTTTCTTTTTGTTTTCATTTTGTAAGGGGTGTGATCCCAAATGATGTAGCACTTTGAATTTTGAATAAATGAGCATGTTTTAACTCATCTTCTCTTTCTTGTACTCGTGGTGTTTGTGGAATTGAACCTGCTGGAGGATTATTTGTGGACCTGTTACCCTGGGCGTACCTTGGTTTTAGGTACGAGTAACAAGTTTTGGAGAGGAATACCTAGAACAACTTCGCGATAAGACAGCTATAGAAGTTTTTGGTATTCGAAAGAATGCCAGGGAGCAACTGGGCTCCCAGGCATGATAGGGAAGGGGTGGGCATGTACTGGAGACCCAGTACAGCATCTGCGATCGACAGAGGACATTTATGGTCATCAGAGGACATTTGTGGTCAACAGAGGACATTTGTGGTCAACAGAGGACATTTGTGGTCAACTGAGGACATTTGTGGACCTATTATCCTTATCGTACCCCAGTTGTGGGTACAGATAATAGGTTAAAAGGGAACCGAAATACTTACTCAGAGGTAATGAGGACATGGCAAGTATGCAGGTTTCTTCTACGGAGCCTTCCTACGCAGAGGTAATGAGGACATGGCAGGAGTGGGCTCAATGAAGAGGGAGTACATAAAACGACTCAGAGGTAATGAAGACATGGAAGTTTTATGTAGGGGGTGATTTGTTTTTGGCGGAAGTGAAACGACTCAGAGGTATCATCAACATGGTCGTTTTGGAGGTTTGTGGACCCGTTACCCTTTTTTGTGCACTGGGAGTGCGGGTAGTGGATCATGAGGGAGGATCTTTTATAGGAAGAAAGTTCAGAGGTATGATCATACATGACTTACTATCTGAAAGAGTGACCGGGATGTGAGTTCAGGGGCACCAGCGGGTACATGACTCGATATTGTGAAAATGTGAGTTCAGTGGCACCAGCGGGCACGTGACTCGATAATCTGGGCTGTTGTGGATGTGAGTTCAGCGGCACGAGAGGGTACATGACTCGGGAATCTAGAGAATGGTGAGTGTGGGTTCAGCAGTACCAGCGGGCACGTGACTCGAATTATTAGAAAATGTGGGGAATGAGTTCAGAGGTACCAGCAGGCACGTGACTCGAATGATTAGAAAATATGGGGAATGAGTTCAGAGGTACCAGCAGGCACGTGACTCGAATGATTAGAAAATGTGGGGAATGAGTTCAGAGGTACCAGCGGGTACATGACTCTATGCATGGAACCAGAATGTAAGTTCAGTGGTACGGGGAGGTACATGACTCGACACTCTGAGATGTCTTGAGTTGTTTCAGACATAATACTTCTTCAGAAACTTGCCGTTGATGGGCAACATGAGCAAGTCTCCATTTCGTTTTACGAGGCGGTAGGCACCGTTGGAGAATACAGCTTCGATGATGAACGGGCCTTCCCATTTTGGTTGGAATTTATCGGCGATTTTATGCGTCATAACCATCGGCCTCCGAACCGCCAGAACGAGATCGCCTACTTCGAATGTTCTGACCTTGACCTTCTTGTTGAAAGCTCCAGAGATTCGGACTTGATATAGCTCAATTCGTTGCTGAGCTAACAGGCGCTTCTCGTCTAGGGCCTCCAATTTTGTAGTCGGCGATGGTGGTTTTCGTCTGTCGTCAACTGATGTGTGAGGGCGACGCGGAGTGAGGGGATCTGAGTCTCTAATGGGAGGACTGCCTCACTCCCGTATACCAGGGAAAATGGTGTATTCTCGGTGGCTGTTCGAACTGTGGTGCGATACGCCCATAAGCATTCGTCGAGCTTCTTGTTCCAGTCGCGCTTATTAGAGGACACAAATTTCTTGAGTAGCTTGATTATGGTTTTGTTGAATGCTTCTGCTAACCCGTTGGCTGCAGGGTTGTAGGGTGTCGAAGCAATATGCTGAATTCGGTGCTTGTCGCAGAACCGATAAAATCTGTGGCTTGCAAACTGTGGCACATTATCGTGAATGATCCTTCGGGGCAGTCCAAAGCGGTAGATGACATGATGCTTAAGGAAGCTGATCACGTTTGAAGTTTTCACCTCAGCCAATGGGATGGCTTCCGTCCATTTGGAGAAGTAATCGGTGATCGCGAGTATGAATCGGTATCCTCTGGACGAAGGCGGGGTAATTGGGCCGACGATGTCCATACCCCATGCTTCGAATGGCCAGGAGGCTACAGTCGGATGTAGGAATTCAGATGGCTGGTGGATGAAATCAGCGTAGATTTGGCAGGCTTTGTACTTTCGTGCATAATCTATTGTGTCTGCAACCATCGTGGGCCAGTAATAGCCCAATCGGCGAAGGCGGTCTTGCAGTTTCGGGCCAGGTTGATGGGCTCCGCAGACACCATCATGGGCCTCACGCACGGCTTTCTTGGCTTCTGTATTTGATAGACACCGAAGCAGCAACCCATCATAGGATCGGCGATACCGCATTTTCGTCTCCGTATTATAGAAAAATCTGAGAGAACGTCTTCTGATAGAAGTGGCTTCCTTCGAATCCTCCGGAAGGATATCGTATACTACAAAGTCGATGAACGGCTGTCTCCAGTCTGGTGCTTCGTCGACTGAAAGAGTGGAGTGGCTTTCAATGCATCGAATGTTGTCCTTAGGACAGACCAGTTCACGGCCTATTATGTCGACCTGATGACGAGCGTAATTTGGCACAGCTAGGGAAGCGGCCAAACCAGCTAGTGCATCAGCCTCAATATTTTGGAGTCTGGGAACATGTTCTATGAAGAATCCTCCCAGAGACGAGATGATGTCGATTGCTATTCGATGATACGGGATCATGTCTTCATGGCGGACCTCGTACGACCCTCGAATCTGATTGACGATTAATTGTGAGTCGCCGTATGCTTCAAGATATTCTACCCCCAGTTCCTTCGTAAGCCAGAGGCCAATGACCAAGGCATTATACTCGGCCACATTATTTGAACAGGGCTCTGTGAGTGAGTAGGCCTGATTGATCACCAAGCCGGAGGGAGAAATCAGTACCACTCCAACTCCAGCAACGATATTGCCTTTGGGTCCAATTCTTGAAGCACCGTCGAAGAACATTCGCCAGATGGCCTCATGGGAGGCTGCATTTGAATTGGTGACCTCATCTGATATTTCTTCATATACCCTAGTTGTCTCCGAACCTGGATGTGCTGCTAGAAAGTCTGCCAGAGCCTGGCCTTTAACAGCCTTTTGCGGCACGAAGATCATGTGGTATGGTGATAGTAATATCGCCCAGGTAGCGAGGCGAGAGCTGAGTGCCCCAGGTTTGGTCATGAGGACCCTGAGGGGGTTGATCCGCGATATCACGTGGATGGTTTGTCCCGTGATGTAGTGTCGCGTCTTCTGGATTGCGAACACGAGAGCAAGGCATTCCTTCTCTACGGCCGTGTATCGGTATTCTGGCCCAATCATCTTCCGTCTGAGGTAGTATATAGCTTGTTCGTGGCCCGCATCATTATTCTGTGCCAACAGAGCGCCAAGAGAATATTCTATCGCTCGCACATAGAGCAGGAATGGCTTTCCGGCAACAGGAGCTACCAGGACCGGGGGGTTCGATAAATATTCTTTGATGCTGTCGAAAACGCGCTGGCATTCCTAATCCCATACGAAAGAGACTCCCTTCTTCATGAGATGGGTGAATGGTTGACATCGTCCGGAGAGATTAGAGATGAATCTCCTGATGTAAGCTAGCCTGTCTTGGGGGCCTCGGAGTTCGCAAAGATTTCTCGGGGGACCCATCTCCATGATTGCCTTTGTTCTCTCGGGGTCGATGTGAATGCCCTGAGAAGTGATGACGAAACCCAGGAATTTTCTGCTGGAGACTCCCAAGAATGATTTCATAGGGTTCATCTTTAAGTTGTGTGCTCGCATTAGGTCGAACACTGTACTGAGATTTTGCAGATGATCTTCCTTCGAACGGCTTTTGACGGCGATGTCGTCGACGTAGCACTCCACTGTCTTGCGCAAGTGGTCTCTAAAGATGACGCTCATAGCTCTCTGGTAAGTGGCGCCAGCATTCCTTAAACCGAAAGGCATAACGGTGTAGCAATATGTACCAATTGGTGTTCGAAATGATGTGTGCTTTTTGTCGTCAGGGAACATCTTGATCTGGTTGTATCCTGAGAAGCCATCCATGAAAGACATACGTTCGAAGCCGCAGGTGTTGTCGATCATAATATCTGTAATAGGGAGAGGGAATTCATCTTTGGGGCATACCTCATTCAGATTTCGGAAGTCGATGCATATTCGGATCTTTCCGTTCTTCTTGAGAACTGGTACAATGTTGGCTACCCAGTCTGGATGCTGCTCTTCACGAATGAAGCCGCTGGCTATCAATTTGTTGACCTCGACTTCGATAGCATTCATGACATCGGAACGAAACCGTCTTTGCTGCTGCTTGACAGGTTTTGCATCCGGACGAATATTGAGTTTATGGAGTACGATCTCGGGGTCCAATCCTGGCATATCTTTATAGCTCCAGGTGAACACATCGATATACTCTTTGACGAGTTGGAGCAGCGACTTTAGCTCTTTATCTGTCAGACTCTGGCTGATGAAGATCGGTTTCGGGGAGGCTTCATCACCAAGATTAACTTGTATGACTTCATCCTCAGTGGGAGGTTCTCTTTGCTCGAAGCACTTTTTCCATTGTTCATCTAGCTGTTGGGCCCACGGCTCTAGCTCGAGAATTTCCGGAATGTCTTCATCTTCTTCATAAGCATCGGCGAATGCTATGTTGACTGACAGGACTTGTCTGAATACGTCTCCGATGCTGGTATCCGAGTCAGAAGTTGGTGACCCGGTCGAATGTGAATGCCAGTTGCATTCTTTATCTGAACTTTTAGGAGTCGTCGTGGGTGTCACATACCCTAATCCACATCGAGTCTTGCTATAGTAGTCCCATGGTTTGCCAACCGGGACCGGGGGCTTCAAAAGTAATCGTCGTCCCGTACCGTAGTTCAAACCCGGTGTCGTTTCCAGATCATACCCCTGCTTCTGCATGAGATATTTAGATTGGGGGCTATAAAGATACAGAGGTAGTCTTCCGGCATCCGATCCAAGGTCGACTTCTTCTATGGTGAAGGGATACGGGTCGTCCTTCCGGCCGAAGATGATTGGATGGTCCCCTCCCTCGATTATTCAGTAAGCATCTTCTGCTGGAGTAAGCTGGATTGTGGTGTAGACATTTGTCACCTGTGTGTGTAGGTGAGTGCCTATACCGTGTTCCATAGCGTACATTGTACAAAGCTTATTAAGCTCGAGGTAGTTCAAAGATAGCCCTTTATTGATGAAGTAAGGTATCTTTTCTAGGGAAATTACATCATCTGCGGAGGGAACATCAGTGTGGGCAGCCACATACTTGGCTAGCTCCTGTTCCTCTTCTGCTACCCCCTGTGTGAATGAAGACTGAGAGGACGACCTGGGGAGCTTGATCGTCAGCGGTTCAGTTGATGGAGTTGAGCGTGGAGTTGTTGGCAGACTAGCGACCCCCAGTTTGGTACTTGATGTGGGGCGAGGAGTGGCTGGTTCGCTAGAAGTGTCAGACCTTGTATCGGGGTGACGACCCTTCTTGGGAAGGCGTATCGTCAGTGGTTTGTCGGAGGGATTGAGCTTCTCCGTTTGGGGCTGGCCGACTCTCGGTAGTCTGATTGTTAGTGGCCTCGTTGTGGATCTTGGCACTTGGCCAGACCTTGGCAGCCGGATTATCATCTGCTCTTCTTGTGCCGAGAGGCTGATTGCGTCCTTACGCAGAGTGGCGGTAAGGGGTGCAGACCTGCCTGGTTTGCGATCTTGGAGGTGGATCGTCAGAGGCTCTTCGGATCCAGTGGTTGTCTCGGTACTAGCTTGTACATCTCCTTCACCAAGATGCTTTTTCGACTTTTCGTACAGGCAGGAGTCTGAGTAATAAGATTCGACCCCTTTGAAGGGATCGATATCAGCAAATTCCGTCCTTACGAAGCCGTACTTGTCGACATATTTGAAGCACTGGTGCAGCGTGGAAGGCACGATCATATAATCGTGTATCCATGGGCACCCCAAGAGGATGTTATAAGAAGTGTCTGCATCGATAACGTAGCAGGTGACTTCGGATTGGAGGTCGCCAATTTGATACTTCAGACGAATCTTCCTAATAGGGTATCTCCTGCCCAAATTGAAACCGCTGATGGCGGTGCTTGTAGGCATCAGACGATGCATTGGAATACGGAGATGATATAGCAGACCCTTCGGGATAATGATTATGGAAGAGCCAGGATCAATGTGCATCCGATCCACCTTTACGTCGCCGATGTAACCAGTATAGTATAATAGGAGATCGTACAGATTAGTTTTGATGAGCATGTCCTGCGGAGTGAAGACGATGTTGGGCATTGCTCCCATACAGGCGCTGTCTTGGAGATCTGCAGGTAGGTTTTCTCCCGTGAGGTTAACTTGAGCCAGGTATGCGTCGGCATTTTGGAGTGCATCACTCAAAGCTGCACGAACATCCTTGGAGAGTCTCAGGAGCTCGTATAATGACAACTTGGCCGGTGTGTTGGCTAATTGTGCCAAGATGTCGAAGTTGTAGGGCCTCTCCAGCCCTTGGGCTGCCTCTTTTCGGAGGGATTTATCGAAGCGAGTCTCCCTCGACCAAGGCTTGTCGGTCGTCGAAGGCTGAGCCGGTCCCGGAGCATCAGTTGTAGTGGATTGATGATCTTCAGCTGGATTGTCAACCACAGGTTGGGATTGCGCCCCAGACCGCGTGATAACGGCTGTAGCTTCTTCGATGTCTGCCGAGATTGTGCAGCAGGATCTGATTTTTCCATTCTTTTTCTTGCAGATAGAAGATGATATGGGCCGAGTCACTTCCGATACCAAGTCCGGATGGATCCACATGACCTCCCCTCGTAATGTGGTGAGGGGCACTAAACCAGCAGCCTGATCTCGGGAAGGTGGAAGATTAGTAATCTCCATTATCGCCAGAGGGATGGGGACCACCCCGTCTTGAGTTTCCGTCGGAGGGAAGCTGTCGAATTGTACCGACACCATATTGGCTGCCATCGTTACCTCTTCGAAATTGATGGCCAAAGCGTTCGAATCGATGAGGTTTTGGATGTACCATTTCAGCTGGTAGCAGTCGTGTGTAGCATGATGGACGTAGCGATGATAATGGCAGTACTTTGGGTTCTCCATCTCTGCCGGCCGCGGTTTCCGTCTGGGTGGAGGAAGCTGAATTATGTCCCCTTGTATGAGCATGTCCAAGATGGGCTTGACGTGACCGTCTTCGAAGGAGTAAGTAATTTACGGCCATTGTTTGTCTGTCGACTTTGGCTCAGGTTTCTGTGCCGTGTCGGTTACCATAGCCTGCTTTCCCCTGCTGTCCCGATTGTTGGAGGGGCTACCCCCATTATCGTTGTTGGGACGCTTGCCCTTGTTCTCTCCGTCCGAGATGTGCAATCCTAGTTGGTGAGCCTTTTTCAATCGTTCTTCGGCGCTTGTGGCGCTGATGATGAATGTCTTTCAGTCCTTAAATTGACTTTCGCCCATCCAGAGACTGATTGTTGGGAGGAGTCTCTTTTGGCAAATTTCAATCAAGGAGGAATCTGGATTTCCAGAGGGCAGCTTCATGGCGGTTTGGTGGAACCGCTCGATGTAGTTCCTCGTCAGCTCTTTCTCCCCTTGGACGACGTCCATGAGGGTGGACATGGTGATGTCCTGCCCTACTTTGTAGAATCTCTCCAAGAATATGCGCTTGAAGCCGACGAAGGAGTGGATGCAGTTGTCCGGCAGGTTGCGATACCAGTCGAAGGCGACTCCTTCCAATGCCCCGATGAATATCGTGTGAGAATGGCATCGTCATGGGGCAGATGGTCGGTAGTGAACTCGAAGTAAGTGATGTACTGACTTGCCGAGGTCTTGCCATCATAAGGATTGATATTGAACGGCTTATATCTTGGTGGAAATGGAACATCCCTCCATGCAGCAGGGTACGGTTGCCGTATTCTGAGGTCTTGAGAGTTTTCTCGAACGTAGAACATGGCTCGGAGCTTCTGGACCGCTCTTCTTGCTTCGCGTGCTTCGTCCACGGCGGTGGGGGATGTTGTTTCCGGAGGATTGTTGTCCGGGTTTGGTGCTGCCGAATTCGAGTCTGCATTGACCGCGGGACCCGTGCTTGTTTGGCCAGGCGTCCCACCTTGCAGAGTTGGAAGGGCCGCTTAAATCTCATCTACAGACTTGACCAGAGCAAGCAAAATGGCCTCGAGACTGTCGATGCGCTGGCGATCACTGGAGCCACCTTGGTTGCTGTCTATCATGAATACCGTCTTCACATGAGGAGAGATAGACGGAGCGGTGGAGGAAGTGCCCTCTGAGTCGTATCCTTGTAGCGCAAAATTATCGGGGTATGTGGGTATATTCCCTTTTGACTCAGATTCGGAAGAAACAGTACCCCCAGCCTCCGAGTTTGCCTCGTCATGAGAGTTATGGACATCGTCGGGGACGTCGAGGTTTGCTGTATCTAATGGAAGAGTTGTCTCCCCTGGCTTGTCTTCTTGGAACATCGGATTACTGTGGAGGCTCGGAGGGGTGCTACCTCCAGCCCCAGCAACCCCCTGCGTTATGGACGACGAATCTCCCACTGTAGCAGATTTCGTCTTAGAGCGAGTACCTTGGAAAACTCCAGTGGTGGGCACCCGCTTAGACGACAGTCTTTTAGTCGCAGTGGTTGAGATCTTCGGGCTGGGAACATTCGTCTTCTCTCCCCTTTATCGGCGGGGACTTTTCGAGCAGAGTTGCAAGAGACGACGGGTAGTGCCTCGTCTTCTGAAGATGGCTGTTGCAGTCTTTGAAAGACAGACTGCCGGTCTTCGTGCATTGTCGTGCTATTGCAACAGCAGTTGACGATGACTTGGGTACAGTAACGTCCGTGGGAGGACTCTTTGCACCCCGATACATCTTCTCTTTCCTTGCGTTTGTGGAGGATGGCCTCACGCAAGTCACTTGCTTTGCTGGCTCGGGAATTCCGGGCACGCGAGCGTGTAGGCCTCTCGCCTGCTCCCTGATTCGAAGGTAGCTCGTATACTTGCCTTCGCTCATTACTGGGAGATGCTTGATGACTATCCGCCCTTTGGCCGCAGGGGACAGGGTACGAGTAGCCTTATACAACTTTCCATTAGAGGCCCACGTGATAATCAGCGGGATGCTCCGATAGTCAGAGGTTGGGGCAGCTGACTGGGTTTGGTGAGCCCGCGCTGCCCTAGACTTCTTCCTTTTAGCACCTACGGGTGCGTAATAGGAAGAGTCCAAGTTGGATACCACAGAGTCTGGCTTACCATCGAGAGAACCATCAGGGTCAGGACCGCATGAGAGACGGTCGAAGACTGATTGAGAGAAGCGTAGAATAGATGCTATACGGCTAGGATTGGAAACCGTGCAGGCTGTCTGCATGCGGCTGTCTTTAGCTGTCGGATGAGTTGTTCTTGTGCGACTAGGAGTCACGACCGTACAGGCTGGCCGCATGCGGTTGGCAATTGTGGCCGTATGGGTTTTCTGCAAACGATTGACTTCAGTAACCGCATAAGTTTCATCCATGCAGTTGGCAACTGTAGCCGCATAAGCTATACGGCTGACAGATGTGGTCTTGTGAGCTTTCTTCATGCGGCTGGCAGATGTAGCCACATGAACTTTTTTCATGCGGCTAGCCCCCTTATGCGGCTCGGATCGCATAGAGTTCCTCTTTGCCCCTACAAGTCCAGCATTATAGTGTTTTCTTCTGCAGGACTTGGGGACTACAGAGTTGTCTACGGTCTGAAGTGGGGCCGCAGGAGAGTCTTCCTCGCCGTCTTGAGCAACAGAGGGTATCTCTGCAAGAGCTTCAGTAGGAGCGAATGATCGGGGTCTCCACTCCTTGCGGGCCTTCTTTGTACGGGCTCGCTTCTGGACTGGGCCAGCACTCTTGTCAGACAGCATTTCTTCGAACGCCTGTTGGTCGAACCGGGCGACCATTTTCTGTTGCGTCGAGCCAAGCTTGGCTGCATCCGACTGCATCACCAACTCCTCAGCCGTGGAGAAGTTAGTCCCCAGCAGAGTCGCCATCGTGTTCACCATGAAATATAAAAGAGCAGAACAGTTTTATGGGAGGACTGGACTTTTACTTCACGTTACAAACTCGCTTGTACAAAGAAAGCCCAGGGTCGAAAACCTAGGTACAGCAATCTAAGTACAATTATTTATTTTTGATTCTGGAGGGTGACAATAGAGGCTCGAAAAAGCGACGGCAGCACTGCCTTACTCCTTGGACGATCGGACGTAACCTTGGCTCCTGTGACGAGATGTTTGGCGTTGACGAAGAAATGCTCTTCTTGCTCTCCTCGTATTGCTCTTCTGGCTTCTCTCTCTCTGGATTAATCTTTGTGTATTTTTTTCTCTCTGATTATTAGGGGAGCCTCTCTCTGTATATGCGTGTATGTATCTATTGCAAGGGAATGGCACCCTTCTATTTATAATAGTGGGGAGCATCATTAGGGTTTGCAATGACTGCCCATTCTGAAAGTGGCGACGGCCTGATAAATGATCAATCTGGGTCATCCATCTTGAGTATGAAGGATTTGGACCATTAATGAGGATTATGCCAAATCATGTCAGTAATTAATGTTGATTGCAATAAATCCCCATTATGATGATTTGCTGATATCCGTAAATCTAAATGAATCAATTTAATTCATTCTCTTGCCACGTGTCCCAAATCATTGATATCTGACCCAAAAATTTGATTATCTTTAGGACACATGTCCTGTCATCATTTCTGAGCCGCATGAGGAGCGTTCATATTTGGGCCGCATGAAGGTCGTCATGACGGAACCGCATAAAAGATTTCATTACCGAGCCGCATGAATAGTCTCTATACTCGAACCGCATAAAGGTTGTCATGACCGAGCCGCATGAATCTGTTCATGACCAAGCCGTATAGGTTTCTTCATGGTCGAGCTGTATGAGAGTCTTCATGGCCGAGCCGCATGGATTTCTTCATGGCCGAGCCGCATGGGGGGACCTTCATGATTGAGCTGTATATGTTTCTCTGCACTGGCCGCATGAACTCGTCTAGTCTGGCCGCATAAACTTACCTCGAATCTGTGAATATTTTCTCCAGTTTCCTAGGAAGATAGTGCTTTTGTGTCAGTCATTATGACTACTTTACGTCAGGGCTGTCACTGTCAGCTGTTAGCCGTCAGAGCATTAATTGACGCTGGATACAACTGTTTTGGAAAGACACGTGGCTTCCTTCCGCGGGCCGCATGGAGTCCGCTCGTACTGCCTGTGTAGTTGAGCCGCATGGGACTCCTGAGTCGCATGCGGCCCCTTGGCCGCATGGATCATTTTTCTCTTCTTTTTCATGCTTCTACACTACCCTCATGCAGCTATGGTTCGCGGTTATGACACGTGGCAGAAGATCAGTTTTCCACGTGGCACTAAATCAATCAAGAGTTATCAACAATCCCAACAACCAGACTTAGTGCATTCATCATAATTACTCGACTCAAAATAGATTTATGGAAATCACATGGATTAAACACGTGGCAGGAGATCTGAGCTTCCCAAGATTCATGACAATCAACATTGATTGCCCATACGAATTTTACACAATCAGCATTAATTGTCCAGATTCGTTACAATCAAGATTAGTGGTCCAGATTAATTGCCTACAAAATAGGATCAAAAAAAATGATAATTAAATCCCCAAGATGTCGACTTTTTTAGAGTGGTCATTGCAAACCCTAATGATGACACCCCACTCTTATAAATAGCAAGGTGCCATTCCCTTGCAAAAGGCTCGGATCCAGAAAAAACAAAAAATATAGCAAGGTGCCATTCCCTTGCAAAAGAGATCCTCTCCACCCGGCTGGACACACAGAGAGACAAAAGGCGCAGACAGAAGAGTCTTCCCATCTTGAGAGCAGTTCTTCACCGGAGCCAAGGCTACGTCTGATCGTCCAAGGAGTAAGGCAGAGCGGTCGTCGCTTTCCCGAGCCTCTACCGTCAACCCCAGAATCAAAACTAAACAATCGTACTTAGACTGTTGTACCTAGGTTTTTGTCCCTAGGCTTTCTTTGTACGAACGAGTTTGTATTGTGAAGTAAAAGTCCAGTCCTCCCATATAAATTATTCTGTTCTTTTATAATCAATGGCAAACAATTGAGAATCTTCCTTCTCCACGGAGTGAAGGTCTTGTCCCCTTATCTCTTGATAATGGCGAGATCATGTGGATTCATCCTGATCTTGTTTCAGATTTTGAAGTTCCTTCTTCCTCCAAGTAGAAAGAACGCTATAAGGGCAAGACAAAGAGTTGCAATATGGTGTCTTTTGATCCCATAGTTGAAGAAGAGATCCTATTGGGCACCAGGTCAGGAAAAACCTATATACAGGAGCATCCCGATACTCAGGAGAATCCTGCTTCATCTTCTGAGGCTATTCCAGTACAGCCTGTCTCTACGGAGGACATCCCTTCTACATCGTTATCGATTATCGAACCAACTCCTCTTAAACCGACAGTAGCCGACAAAGGCAAACAACAAGTCCGATTTGACAAAGTTTTGAAGGAGTCTTCCTCTTCTGGACTTGAGAAGCCGTACAATTTTGACATATTGGCTCAATTGGCCAACACACCGGCCAGGTTGTCCATTTTTTAGCTCTTATGCCTCTCTAAAGAGACTCGAGAAACACTGAGTGAGGCTTTGATGCAGGCAGAAACTTGCCTAACTCTTCTCAAGAAACCTGAGTCAGAACCTGTCTCTTGTCTCCACTGTCACAGTGTGCTAGAATTGATTCCAAATATTACCTTCACACAAGATGACATGTTGTTGGAAGACAATTGACATGACCGTCCTCTTTACTTTACAAGATATGTCGACACCATGAAGGTCGACCGTATTCTGATAGATCCAGGGTCAGCACTCAGCATCATGTCGCAGACGATGTTGGATGCTCTAAAGATTCCAGTGCATAGCCTCTCTGGCACTATCACCACCATTCTGGGATTCAACCAGGGAAGAAGTGAACCTTTAGGCAAGATACACTTAAAACTCCAAATTGGCAATCTGGCAATCTTCGTACGAAGGTGACCTTCTACATTATAGACAACCATGGTTGCTCTTACAATGCTCTTCTGGGGAGACCATTCCTTCATGAACACAATATTGTTCCTTCTACTCTCCATCAATGCTTCAAGTACGTTGATGACAAAGGAGAAGTCCAAAAAGAAGTTGTGGATCTCTACCCTTTTAAAGGCGTTGAAGCATATTGCAATGACGCTCGCATGTACAAAGAAGAGTTTATGAAGGTAGTACTGGCCATAGATGTTGAGGAAGAACAAGAAGCAGTGCCCAATGACACTCTCATTATACCTGTCAAAGGGCGTGTCTCTCATCCTCAATCCTCCAAACCATTGGCTATTCACCTGCCGGCCCAGAAGCAATCAACTGGTGATAATCAAGGTCAAAGGGAGCTCACCTCTTCTGAGCCACTTATTATTGACCTCCATCGTAACAAGGATAAAAGGGAGCTCACCTCTTCTGTGCCACTTGTTATCGACCTCCGTCGTAATAAGGATAAAAGGGAGCTCACCTCTTCTGAGCCGCTTGTTATTGACCTTCGTCGCGATAAGTCTAATCCTCCTTGCTCTTCTTCTCCTTCTCTTGTAATCGATCTGACCAAGCCTGCTAAGGTTAAAGGTCTTGTTGTAAATACGGATGTATAAATCAATGAAAAAGCATCTACTTTTCAGTATACTGATGTCATTTATCATACTAAATGCTATTTGAATATGCTAGATAGCTTTCAGTCATTTACAATAGGGGTCGTACAATCCCTTCAGACAGAGTTATTATTTGAACATCCAGATGACTCATATTTTGTTGTCCCTTCTCGAAAGAGAGGCGAGAGTCCAATACTTTTTAGTAAAGGGCCAGAACAAAAATTCAGCTATACGGATGATAGCAAGAGTAACGACATGGGACGTCTCCAACTTCGTCGTTATAGTCAACAATCAAAAGACATCATCCGAAAGATGGGTTATGACTTCAAGAATGGCCTCAATTATGGTAAGGGTAGACGAACTCCTATCCGTACGGTTGTTCTGAAAGGCAAATCAGAAATGTACTACAGCAGAACGAAAAGAGGTCTCGGATATACTTCACCTCCGGTCTTATCTCCAGAAGTCTCCGAATCCGATAATGAGGAGCGCTCTAACTCTTCTGATTCCAGATCATGGGATTCTGACACCAGCATTGGTCAAGTTCATCGATTGATCATATCTTCTAACATGGTCTCCGCTGAACTCTCAGAAGGCTATGACGAGGATATCGAAAAAAATCCCAAAACAGATCCTTGGGTTCAACGAATAGATATCCAATGGGAACTCCGATTTGAACAACGGGAACCTCCTACCGAAGATCAATTGGTTCAAATTGATGTAGGAGAAAACGGGTCACCTCATCCAATATTTATTAACAAGAACCTCCCAGAGGTGGATAGGCAAGAATTAAGTCTTCTTATTCGAGAATACATTGATGTATTTGCTTGGAATTATAAAGACATGCCAGGTTTAGATCCCAAAGTTGCTACTCAAAAACTAAATATTTTGCCTAATGCAAAGCCAGTCAAACAACAGCAAAGGCAATTCAAGCTAGAAATAATAGACACAATTGATGATGAAGTCAAAAAGCTCATAGCTTTTGGCTTTATTCGAGAAGAACAACATCCTGATTGGGTAGCCAACGTTGTCCCAGTCTTGAAAAAAACTGGCAAAGTTCGAGTTTGCATCGACTTTCGGGATCTTAATGAAGCTTGTCCAAAGGGTGAATTTCCTCTCCCTATTATAGATGTCATGATCGACAACACTTGTGGGTTTGAAAGGATATCCTTCATGGATGGATTCTCTGGATACAATCAGATTCGGATGAACCCTGAAGATGAAAAACATACTTCTTTCTGCACTCCTCCCGGAGTCTACTGCTACACTGTGATGCCATTTGGTCTCAAGAATGCTAGTACAACTTACCAACGAGCTATGAGTACCATCTTTCGAGATCATCTGCGTAAGACTGTCGAATGTTATGTCGACGATATTGCTGTCAAGAGTCGTCTAAAGGAAGATCACATCCTAGATTTAAGAACTATTTTCAATCTAATATACCAACATCAGTTAAAAATGAATTCTACCAAGTCATTCTTGGGTGTCTCTAGTGGTAAATTTCTCGGCTTCGTCATTACCTCTAAAGTTATACACGTAGAGCTTGAGAAGATCAAAGTCATTCAAGAGATGCGTCCTGCACGCAACTTAAAAGAGCTATGAGGATTCCAAGGTCGACTTGCGTACATCAGGTGGTTCATTTTAAATCTGTCTGGACGCTGCAGACCGTTTACTCAGTTAATGAAGAAGGGTGTATCTTTCATTTGGACCGAAGAATGTCAACAAGGATTTGATTATATAAAGCGGTATCTGATGAACCCGCCAGTCTTGGTGCCACCAATCTCAGGCATACCATTCTTAATGTATGTATGTGCTATGGATCATTCGTCGGGTGCTTTACTTGTCCAGAAGAACAAAGAAAGCCCTGAACAAGCCATCTACTAACTTAGTCGTACTATAATTGGTGCTGAACACCGTTATAGTCCAATTGAGAAAGAATGCCTAGCTCTTATGTTCGCTGTTCAAAAGACTCGACATTATATCATTGGCCAAACCATTCACGTTATTTCCCGAGTTAATCCTCTTCGGGTACTGATAAAGAAGCCCCGCACACTCAATTCTCGACTGGCTATATGGGCCATTCTGTTAGCCCAATATGACATAGTTTATGTTCCACAAAAGTCGGTTAAGGGTCAAGCACTGGCTGACTTTTTAGTAGCTCATCCTGTTACGGAGACATCTGTTGGCCCATTTGGTCATATGGTCAAACCTGATTTTAATAATTGATTAAACTCTGTCTGGATATACAAAGCTAGTCGGGACATCTCGGACTCTTGAACATGATCAAGAATGGCTATCCACTGAATTCAAGATCGAAGATCTGTTTGCCTACTCGAGTCTGTAATTCCCTATGCAATGTATTTTCATTTTATTTGAGTCTAGGAATATGTTGTACACCGAGTCGTACTGGCAAATAGGCTACCCTTAAATGAGTTCAAAATGTTTTTAAAATGACCTCTCAAAAAGATTTACAAAAAGGTTTTCAAAAAGGTTTTCAAAAATCACCAAAAAGTTTTTTAAAACCCTAACTAAACCCTGACTTAACCCTGACAGAACTCGGACCGAGTTCGGCCAGAGTTCGGCCAGAGTTCGGTTGGTGGCCGTTGTGATTTTGAATCCTTGGAACTTGGTCCTCCTGCAGTTGCGAATTTGACCGAGATTTGCTCATAGAGTTCTACCCGAATTCTGCCCGAATTTTGTCAGAAGTCTGCCTTTGAAATTCCAATAAATAGAGAAGGATTTTGATCATTTCAACTCACTCATTCACTTTCAATCTTCTCTCTATCTAAAGCTTTCAGTCTTTCAAAGAGTTTTCTAGAGCTTTCAATTTTAGATCCCAAGCAAATTACAATCCTCTAGTCGATTTGCCAGTGCGGTACGGTCTAGAAGTTTTTGAGAGATTGTAATCAGAAGGCTTGATTGAAGAGTACCTCTTCACATTTGAAGTTGGACGAGTTCTTCGTATCAAAGCTCGCGTTGTAGAAGTTGCAAGGACTTCGTAAGAAAACTTGCGGTTTTTCCAATAGTGGATTCAACTGGTAGCAAGAGTTCTACCGACTGGATTAGTCCTCAACAGAGGGATACCAGTATATATCGCTGTCTTTGCGTTTGCTCTCTTAACTCTGTCTTTACTTTATTTCAGTTGTGATTAATATTCTGTGGCTGTGCTGCTAACATTTTTTAGCATTATTCTGCTGCCAACTCTATTTACCCCCCTCTAGAGTATTACGCTTTACTATTTCATTCCTACAATTGGTATCAGAGCGGGTGTTACAGGTAAAGCAAAGGTAGCAGTACAATTATTTATTTATTTTAATTAACTATTATATAGATCACAGCACAATACATGGCAACTGTGAAATTCACAAGTGAAGGCCAGGCCACAAACAGACCCCCACTGTTTGATGGTATGAACTATACCTATTGGAAAACACGGATGAGTTTCTTCTTGAAATCACTTGACTTTGATTTATGGTCCATTGTTCTTGATGGCTATCAAAAGCCACCTCGTATAAATGTTGATGGAGTTTTAGTTAAAAAACCCCACAGCAGATATACAGAGGAAGAAAAGAAAAGGGCCAGTCTTGACGCACGTGCCATTAATGCTCTCTTTTGTGCTTTAGACAGAACTGAATTTAACAGGGTATCTATCTGCACAACGGCTAATGAAGTGTGGAAGCTACTTGAAGTCACACATGAAGGCACGACTCAAGTCAAAGAATCTAAAGTCAGCAGACTTACTCAATGTTTGCCATTGATTGTAAAAGAACAGAACAATTATCGGAGGACTGAACTTAGACTCACAATACAAACTCGCTCGTACAAAGAAAGCCTAGGGACGAAAACCTAGGTACAGCAGACTAAGTACGATTGTTTATTTTTGATTCTGGGGGGTGATGATAGAGGCTCGGGAAAGCGACGGCCGCTCTCTCTTACTCCTTGGATGATCAGTATGCAGTCTTGGCTCGGGGAAGATCTGCTCGGCGTTGATGAAGAAACGCTCTTCTTGCTCTCCTCGGATTGCTCTCCTGACTTCTCCCTCTCTGTGATTATCAAGAAGAAAGAGGGAGCTCTCTCTATGTAGATTTCTCTCTTATTCTTTTGTTGCCGACCTCTCTCTCTCTCTTCTCCTTCTCTTTTTTTTTTTTTTAAGGGAATGATGCTGGCTATTTATAAAAGTGGGGGGGTGATCATTAGGGTTTGCTAATAATTATCTGTTTGGAATGTCGGCGCTCCTTTATTCTATCTGAACCCTTGATCCTGATCATAGTGAATCTCGGCCATTAGTGCGGATAGCATCATATCTCATGAGTAATTAATGCTAGCTACTTTAAATCCTTGTGATTGATTATGCTAATGTCTGATTGCTCGCCACGTGTCCCATTAGCTTGATGATAAATGATATGCCCTGATCTCAGTAATTATGACGATGATGTCAAATATATTTGTTGAGATTCGGTTAAATCTCTTATTGATCCCATGCCACGTGTCCTAATTGTGAGTCCTGTCAGAGCCGCATAGGATTGACTATCCTCGAACCGCAGAGAGATACTCTTCCTGAGCCGCATGAGACAATGCCTCATCGAGCCGCAGGGGACGAACCTTCCGTGAGCCGCATATGTATAGTCTTTGCGAGCCGCATGAGCTAGCATTGTATTGAGTCGCAGGGATTGAGCTCTCGGTGGGCCGCATATGGCTGCTTTCTGCTAACCATATGGAGTGACTTCTTCGTGAGCCGCATGGAGCTGTTTTCCATTTAAGTCGCATGAGAGTTGCCACGTGGCAACCTAGGATTTCTGACGGTTCGGGTCAGAGATCTTCTTCCTTTCCCGAAAAGTCTGTCATTATGGCAGAGCCATTATGACACTTTATGTCAGAGCAGTCACAGTCGCCAAGTCGTGTCAGAGCATTAAAGGAGGCCACCCCCAAATGACCAGCTGTAGGGAAGGATCCATCGAGCCGCATATGCCTTGCTGAACCGCATACGCTCCCGAGCCGCATGCGATTGAGAGTATTCTTTGAACCGCATAGGGCCGCTCCTGTGTGAGCCGCATAAGCTTCTTACTCCGAACCGCATGGATCATTATTCTAATATTTTCCATGCTTCTACAGGACCCCCTTCAAAGTTTTTAATTTGTAAAAATTGGAATACTTTGAACAAGAAGCATGGCCCCATTCATGCCGCATAGGATTTTTCTGTCTGCCTGAGCTTCCTAGCCGCATAAGTGCTTTAGCCGCATGAATTCATCTGGCCGCATAAACTGGTTGCCACATGTCCTGAACACGTGTGCAAATCTTCATTAAGTGCCTTTGATTTGATTTAACGCCGCCTTTTGGGGGAGGATCCCAAGAGTCGGTTTTTGCCTTGACCGAAGCGTTTTGCTTTTATTCTTTGGGGGCGGCGCGTAATCCGAGGCATACTCCGAGACGTCTGTTCGTTTCGTGGGTCTCTTTCGCCTATAAATAAGAGTCTTTAAGCCTCTTGGGGTTTTTCTTTACCTTCTCTCTTTGCTCTGAATCTCTATTTGCTGTCTTTGCTCTTCGTCTTTTAGCAACCGACAATGGCTCCCAAGAAAGCTGCAGCATCGAAGGCCTCTAAGGGTAAGGCAGTTGCTTCTACGGCGACTGCGGCGGCGAACGTGGTCGCCCCTCCGCCGGTCATTGCGCACTCCATCCATCCCGATGTCCACCCGTCTATCGCTGGTAAGAGATCGTCTGAAAACCCTAACTGTCGCCATGGCTCTGCTGTATAATTTATGCACAAGCCACATATACGGGGCTTTATCGATGGGACTGCATGAGCCCTTCGTCTTATGGGGCCGCATGAACTTGTTTATACCCGATCTGAGTTTGCATACGTATTTTTTGATTTGGGCCGCATAAGCGTTGTTCACTTTTTTGAACCGCAGAATTTCGTCTGCTCACGTCAGCTCGCATGAATCTGACTCTATAGGCGTGCTTAACTTGAACCGCATGGATCTATAAGTTCATCTGGACTTTGAGTTGTATGAACTCGGCTAACTCGGAGCCGCATGAGGCCATGATGCGCTGAACCGCATATACGTATCTAATGCTGAGCCGTATGAAGCTGTAACGAGCCGAGCCGCATAGGCTCAGATGACCTTTCTGATGTTTATGTTTTCTTTTTGACTACCTTCTAACCTCGTTTCTTTCATATTTTTTCAGTGAACTTGCCCGTAAATCCTGCTGGGGAGCTTATAGTGGGTTCGAATCAATTTGCCCTGGACGTGCGTCTTGACGACTTAATTAGGCATGTATCGAATCAATTCCCTACTGATGAGCCTTTGGAGAGGTTGAAGGCTATTGAGAATCAAACCCTTCATTATCTCCGTTCCATGATGAATACTGGGAAGCTGGATGGAAAATACCTAAAGCCTTTGTTCCTTTTTGGTGATGCTTTAACCATCAAGAATCCTCGGGTCTTAGAGATTTCTGAGAACTGGAATTTTTCTTTGGATGGGGTGGCAATCCATATTCTTCTCATGGAACGTCATTATCCTTTGTCATGGTTCAATATGGTGTTGCTAGACCGGAAGATGGTGTGTAACCTAACTCCCACTCAATCAGGGATGTTGATGGGCAACATCCATTATAATCCGAATATGAAGTCGGCGTATGCAGGTAAGGATTCCGTCCTCCGGTATATGATGGGTCTAGTCCCGGGCTCTTTTATGAATGTATACGGTCCCAATTTCATACTTACTCAAGCTGATACTTTCCTGAATCGGCTTGTTCGCAAGAAGTCTTATCCTGTTGGTAGGCTGGCATTGCCGAACTGGATAAACCCCACCTCTACGTGGGCCCAGTTGACTGCTTGGGTTCTACAGACTTATGGAGCATTCTTGCGGAAGGTAGGGCTTTACCATGCCATTCGGGGCGCTTGTCACGGGCTTCCCCTTAATAAACCACTGTTCGTAGCGCTCTTGGAGATGTACAGCCAGCGAACGGGGACATTCTTTATACCAGTAGGGGAACTGGGGCTTGCTCTTCACGAGATGTATACTGTCTCTAAACTTCCATGGGGGAATGAGCCTTTCGAGGTATATACCCCATCAAATGAGGAGTTCGAGGCCTTGGACAGGCAACTCCCAGGTTTTATTGTGGTGTATCGGGAGTTGTTGTGCCACCATAGTGCTTGTCATCAAATGGCTATAAAAACGGCGGATAGCTCGGAAGGGACCGCTCCCCATACCACATCCTGGATTAATTATCTCTTTAGGGTTGATCCTTCTGGTGAAGTTACTCCCCGAGCCCCTCGAACGCATGTAGAGGTAAGGGATCTGATGTCCAATGTCAAAAGGTCGCGATCCAAGAGTGATATATTCGGGAGTCAAGCTGACTCTCTTAGTTATTTTCACTACGGGACCATACAACTGTCGGAGAAGGCGCTTCTGGCTGGATTTCTGATGATATGGCTACGGAACTGTGTAGTCTCAGGCGGAGCGGGCTCTATCGAGAGGATTGGTCGTCATTTCATCCTTCCTGCCGTTAAACTAGTTTTCGGAGTTAGGCTGGCCCTCCTTCCTGCAATGGTATGCAGCATACATCATGGTTTGCGGACATTCTCGTCCAAGGTTATTGCTCGCAAGAAGACTTTGGATTTTGAGCGCGTAGAACTGCCCTTTCACTATCTGATGGGGTGGTTGGCGATGCACTATAAGTCTTTGCTGGGACCTGGGATAGCGGAAGATGCTACGGCCGAGGATGCTTTCCTCTTCAAATGCCATCACCGGTCTTGGGAATGCAACACTATGCCAGCTTGTCGGAGGGCGTTGGCGAGAGTGGATAGGTGTGATCTCTTTGTGTTTGTTCCTCCTTTTTCTGATGAGGAAGTAAGGAAGGTACACCTTGACGGTGCTGGACCTTCTTATTTTCTGTCTCCGGATATGCTTGCTTGGTTGCGCAATATCCGCCCTGCGCATCTGGTTTATCGCAACCGGGATAATGTGTACTTGGAGCCTTACCTACCCAGTAGGTTTTCCCGCCAATTTGGTTATAGCCAGTTGTTCCTTGATTGTCCCAACCCTTGTTTGGGTTTTGAAGGTAGCGTTCTTGACGGCATCCGAGCATGGAATTACTACGACGCTTATCATACTCGGGCCAGCTTCTCAGTTCCCGATGCCAAGGCGCCGAGGGAAATTTTGTACGTAGCCGCTTTGTATCACGTTATGGCGAACAAGCCTCCTATTAACTTCGATCCGAGTACCAGCTTCATCGTAGGTACTGGTTTAGAGGAGAAGCCTAAGGGGGCTAAGGCTAGAAAGCAACTGGCGCTCCAGATTCCTCTCCCTGAATCAGAACCTTCCGAGTCGGCTGAGGAGGAGGATGATAGCGAAGACTTCCTTTCTGGTGGGGATGAAGAAGTGGCGGATCAACCGCTTCCCCCATTTGATGAACCGGCGGAAGATCTGCCGCTTACTACACAAGAGGGAGCAGTGAGAGAAGAACACCCTTCAGCTGTATCTGGTCCCTCGCGTAAACGGGTCAGATACGAATCTCCTGACAGTAGAGCGACCTTTTCCGTGAAGAGAGCTGCTGTTAGGTCTCGTGGGACACCTACCACCGAGAAGGGTGAAGGTGCAGACGATGTTCCGGAGGTAAGTCCAAGTCGGAGTTCTATCTTTGTTGTAGCTTTCTTTCCTCTCGAGGATTTGACTTGATCATTTTTCTTTGTAGGCGTCTGACGAACCAGGCTCTCCTGAACCATCTGCTGCTTCAGTAGTTGATCCGACCCTTGCTGCTTTGATTAGCGACATGTGTTCCGCGGTCCTTTCTGCGGGGGCTCTCTCAGCGGCGGATAAGGACTCCCAAGCTGCTGAGGCCCCAGCGCAGGGTGACGAAATTTCTGAATTTTAAAGAGATGACGCCATCCTCGGTACATCCCCTCCCGAGGATGCAAGGGCAGATGAGTCTTTTATTCCTGACTCGGAGGCTGTTGGTGAAGAGGTTGTGATGGCTGTAGGCGAACCTCAGCCTCCACATTCCTCCACTGGTAAGCTGAGCCACATATTGACCACCGAGGGGGCTTATTTGCTCTATCAGCATATCCTTCAGGTCAAGTCGATTCATGGTTGCCTTGGCCGTGCAGGTCCTGACCCTTTATCTCCTGTCGCTGATGTTCTTGGGGAAGGCCCGGTCTACCGTGATCTGGGGGAAAGGAGCGTTTCCTCCCCTTCGTCATCGCATGTTGAGGAACATCCTGCCAGCTCTGGGCAGATGGGGATGGAGTTGGTGCTGGCCCCGGCCTCGTCTTCGGCTGCTTATACGGCTCCGGAGATCGACTTCTCGACTCTGCCGAGCATCCAAATTCTGCGGGCCGCTGAAGAGGAATTGGCCGATGCTCAAGCGTCTTTCCGTGCAGAGTTGGTTTCTCTTGTGGCGGGAGCGGCAGATTCTGTCGCATCTTCTTCCGCGCTGCCAGCCACACTCCCGTTGACACCGGCTTCCTCGGAGGCTCTGAGCGAGGTGACGCAGGATGTGGTTGACAGCTTCTATCGTCACTTAGGGAGGGGTGTCAACGCTGCTGTGGAACGGGGGATCCCTTTTTCTCCGTCTCTGCGGGATGCTCGGGGTCAAATCGATACTCTGAAGGGTCTTCCTGACGGGGTGGGGTTAGCCGCGTTCCTGGAGCCTAAGCTTACAGAGGCTGACCAGCTTGTGACCCAACTGCTGGCAGTACGGCAGGCTGGCTTGCCTGTTGCGATCGAACGAGAGCGGGGCTTCCTGGTTGCTGCTCGGGACAGGATCAAGCTCGCTCGAGAAACTGTCGGGCCGGCTGTGCAGGGGGATCTTGACAAGTTCTCTGTCTCCTATGACCGACTGGGTCGTCAGAGTCAGGCTTGTAGGGCCCGGGAAGAATCTGCCTCTCGTGGAATAGCTGACACGAAGAAGCGGATTCTCGTACTCCAGAAGGAGTTGGCCTTCTTAGAGTCAGAGCGGGAGGCTGCTCATGCAGAACAGGAGTCGATTGCTCGGAAGGCCGAGAGGGTTTCCCGATCTTCTGTCAACCTGGAGCGGGCTTTCAAGAAGTTTGAGGACAACTGGCAAGCCTATGCTCATCTGGAGGATGCGGCGGTGCTGAACCAGGAGGCGGAGCGTCGAGCCAAACAGAGGCTTGAGCGGTCGGTTGCCTTGATAAAGGACCGTCTCATGGCGTTATGTGCTCCAGAGCAGTGATCCGTCCTCTGTCTTCCTTTTTTTTTTTCTCTTTCAATTTTTGTAAGGGATGTGATCCCTGCTGATGTAGCCCTTTGATTTTTGAATAAATGAGCATGTTTCAACTCATCTTTTCTTTCCTGTACTTGCGGTGTTTATGGAACCGGACTTGCTGGGGGATTATTTGTGGACCTGTTACCCTAGGCGTACCTTGGTTTTAGGTACGGATAACAAGTTTGATTAGGATGTTCGGAGCAGCCATGGCAAAGTGGTCATGGGTGTTCTTGGTGTTGGGAAAAGGAATGACGTAGAGCAGCTGGGCTCCCGGGGCATGGTAAGATGGTGGATTTATGCTAAGAAGCTTAGCAAGGGATATTTGTGGGCCTATTATCCTTGGCGTACCCTGGTTCAGGATACGGATAATGGGATGAAAGAAAACCAATCACATTTGCTTAGAGGTTATGATGACATGGCAAACGTGAAGGTTTTATCGTGAAATCTTCCTGCTCAGTGGTAATGAGAACATGGCAGGAGAGACTTTACGGAAGCTATTTGTGGTCAACAGAGGACATTTGTGGTCAACAGAGGACATTTGTGGTCAACAGAGGACATTTGTGGACCTATTATCCTTGTCGTACTCCGGTTGTGGGTACAGATAATAGGTTAAAAGGGGATCGACATACTTGCTCAGAGGTAATGTGGACATGGCAAATATGACGATTTCTTCGACGGAGCCTTCCCACTCAGAGGTAGTGAGGACATGGCAGGAGTGGGCTCAATGAAGATTGGGTACATAGAACGACTTAGAGGTAGGAGAACGTGGAAGTTCTATGCGAGGGGGCGGTTTGTTTTTGGTGGAAGTGAAGACGACTCAGAGGTAATGAGGACAGTCGTTTCAGAAATTGGTGGATCGACTACCCTTTTTGTGCACCGGGAGTGCGGGTAGTGAATCCTGAGGGAGGATCTCTGACAGGAAGAAAGTTCAGAGGTATGATCATACTTGACTTACTATCTGAAAGAGTGACCGAAATATAAGTTCAGAGGCACCAGCTGGTACATAACTTGGTAATTTGGACTTATTGAGGAAGTGAGAGTACAGCGGCACTAGCGGGTGCATGACTCGATAATCTGAAATAGGGTGGACGAGAGTTCAGTGGTACTAAAGGGGTACATGACTCGATAATCTGGAGAATGATGGATGGGAGTTCAGTGGTACTAAAGGAGTACATGACTCGATAATCTGGAGAATGATGGATGAGAGTTCAGTGGTACTAAAGGAGTACATGACTCGATAATCTAGAGAATGATGTTCAAACATAGTATTTCTTCAGGAACTTGCCGTTGACGGGCAACATGAGCAAATCTCCGTTCTGCTTAGCGAGGCGGTAGGCGCCGTTGGAGAACACGGTCTCGATGACAAATGGACCTTCCCATTTTGGTTGGAACTTACCGGTGGTCTTGTGAGTCATGACCATCGGCCTCCGGACTGCCAGAACAAGATCGCCCACTTGGAATGTTCTGATTTTAACTTTCTTGTTGAAGGCTCCTGAGATGCGTGCTTGGTATAGCTCGATCCTTTGCTGAGCTAGGAGGCGCTTTTCATCTAAAGCCTCCAACTCTTGTAATCGTCGTCGGTAGTTATCATCCGTTGTCAATTGATAAGTGAGGGCGACGCAGAGTGAGGGGATCTGAGTCTCCAAAGGGAGGACTGCCTCGCTCCCGTACACTAGAGAGAATGGTGTATTCCCGGTGGCTGTTCGAACCGTGGTACGATAAGCCCATAAGCACTCGCCGAGCTTCTCATTCCAGTCGCGTTTGTTGGAGGAGACGAACTTCTTGAGGAGTTTGATGATTGTTTTGTTGAATGCTTCTGCCAACCCGTTTGCTGCCGGGTTGTATGGTGTCGAAGCGACATTCTGAATGCGGTGCTTATCGCAGAATCGGTAGAATGCATGGCTTATAAACTGTGGACCATTATCATGGATGATTCTTCGTGGTAGTCCGAAGCGGTAGATAACGTGATGCTTAAAAAAGCTGATCACGTTTGAAGTTTTAACTTCTGTGAGTGGGACAGCCTCCGCCCATTTGGAAAAATAATCAGTGATCGCAAGTATGAAGCGGTGTCCTCGGGAGGAAGGTGGGGTGATTGGACCAATGATATCCATTCCCCATGCTTCGAATGGCCAGGATACCACCGTTGGATGCAGAAACTCGGATGGTTGATGAATGAAATCCGCGTGGATTTGGCAGGCCTTGCATTTTCTGGCATAATCTATCGCATCTGCCACCATTGTGGGCCAGTAGTAGCCCATCCGGCGAAGGCGGTCCTGTAGCTTAGGGCCGGGTTGATGGGCCCCACAGACACCGTCGTGAGCTTCTCGTACAGCTTCTGTAGCTTTCGTGTTCGACAAGCACCGGAGCAATAATCCGTCGTAGGAGCGGCGATACAACATTTTCGTCTCTGTATCGTAGAAGAATCTGAGAGAGCGCCGTCTGATAGAGGTAGCTTCCTTTGGATTCTTTGGGAGGATGTCGTATACGACGAAGTCGATGAACGGCTGTCTCCAGTCCGGTGTGTCGTCGACCGTCTGGGCGGAATAACTTGCCATGGCTTGAACGTTGTTCTTGGGACAGACCAGCTCATGGCCGATTACATCGACTGAATGATGAGAGTGGTTTGGCACTGCTAAGGAAGCGGCAAGGCCTGCTAGGGCATCGGCTTCGATATTTTGGAGTCTGGGGACGTGTTCGATGAAGAATCCCTCGAATGATGAGATAATGTTGATCGCAATTTGATGGTAGGGGATCATGTCTTCATGGCGAACCTCGTACGAGCCCCTGATCTGATTGACAATTAGTTGGGAGTCGCCGTATGCTTCAAGATATTCTACCCCCCGCTCTTTTGCAAGTTGGAGGCCAATGACCAGAGCGTTATATTCGGCCATATTGTTGGAGCAGGGTTCCGTGAGGGAGTAGGCACGATTTATCACCAGCCCAGTAGGAGAGATTAATACCACTCCGACCCCGACGACGATGTTTCCCTTGGGTCCGGTCCTTGAGGCGCCATCGAAGAACATTCGCCATATGTTATCGTGGGTGGCTGTATTTGAATCGGCAACCTCGTCTGGGATCTCTTCATAGATTCTGGATGACTCCGATCCTGGATGGGCTGCCAAAAAGTCTGCTAGGGCTTGACCCTTAACAGCCTTTTGTGGGACGAAGATCATATGATAGGGGGACAGTAATATTGCCCATGTGGCAAGGCGAGAGCTGAGGGCCCCTGGTTTAGTCATGAGGACCCTGAGGGGGTTGACTCGCGAGATCACATGTATGGTTTGTCCTGTGACATAGTGCCGCGTCTCTTGAATAGCGAATACCAGGGCGAGACACTCCTTCTCTACGGCGGTGTATCGATGTTCTGGCCCGATCATCATTCGGCTGAGATAATATATGGCCTGTTCGTGGCCTGCATCGTTATTTTGTGCTAGCAGGGCACCAAGGGAGTGTTCTATCGCTCGTACGTAGAGCAGGAATAGTTTTCCGAGGACCGGGGCCACCAGGACTGGGGGATTCGACAAATATTCTTTGATGTCGTCGAAAGCACGCTGGCATTCCTCGTCCCATACGAATGAGACTCCCTTCTTCATGAGGTGTGTGAACGGTCGGCATCGCCCAGAGAGGTTGGAAATGAACCTCCTGATGTAAGCTAGCCTCCCTTGGAGGCCTCTGAGTTCGCAGAGGTTTTTCGGGGGACCCATCTCCATGATTGCCTTCGTCTTCTCAGGGTCTACATGGATGCCCCGTGCCGTGATGATGAAGCCTAAGAATTTCCTGCTGGATATGCCCAAGAATGATTTCGTAGGGTTCATCTTCAGGTTGTGGGCTCGCATCAGGTCGAATATCGTTCTCAGGTCTTGCAGATGATCTTCCTTATGGCGACTCTTGACGGCGATGTCGTCGACATAGCATTCTACTGTTTTGCGTAAATGTTCTCGAAAAATGATACTCATGGCCCGCTGATATGTAGCGCCAGCATTCTTTAGACCGAATGGCATGACTGTGTAGCAGTATGTACCAATCGGCGTTCGGAATGATGTGTGCTTTTCGTCGTCGGGAGACATCTTGATTTGATTGTACCCCGAGAATCCATCCATGAATGATATATGTTCAAAGCCGCATATGTTGTCGATCATGATGTCTGTGATGTGGAGGGGAAACTCGTCCTTTGGACATGCCTCATTCAGATTACGAAAGTCGATGCAGATTCGGATCTTTCCATTTTTCTTGAGGACCGGCACTATGTTGGCGACCCAGTCAGGATGTTGCTCTTCACGAATGAAGCCGCTGGCTATTAGCTTGTTGACTTCGGCTTCAATTGCGTCCATGACGCCTGGGCGGAAGCGTCGTTGTTGCTGTTTGACTGGCTTTGCATCTGGCCGTATGTTGAGTTTGTGAAGAGCGATATCGGGGTCTAGCCCCGGCATGTCCTCGTAACTCCACGCGAACACGTCGATATATTCTTTGACAAGTTTCAGCAGCGATTCTCGTTCTTTATTTGTCAGGCTTTTACTGATAAAGATCGGTTTTGGAGAAGATTCGCTGCCGAGATCCACTTGTATGACCTCATCTTCAGTAGGAGGTTCTCTCAGTTCGAACCGTTTTTCCCATTGCGCGTCTAATTGCTGGGCCCACGGCTCTAGCTCAAGGATTTCGGGGATGTCTTCGTCTTCCTCGTAAGCGTCAGCGAACGCCATGTTGACTGACATGATTTGTCTGAACACGTCTCCGATGCTGGTATCTGAGTCGGAAGTCGGTGATCCGGTTGAATGTGACTGCCAGTCGCATTCTTCATCTGAGCTTTCAGGGGTCGTAGTAGGCGTTACGTACCCTAAACCATATCGGGTTTTGTTATAGTAGTTCCGTGGTTTGCCCGTCGGGGCTGGCGTCTTCAAAGGTAATCGTCGTCCAGTGCCGTAGTTCAGTCCTGGCGTTGTCTCTAGATCATACCCCTGTTTCTGCATGAGATATTTGGATTGAGGGCTATAGAGATACAGAGGCAGTCTTCCGGCATCTGACCCAAAGTCGACTTCTTCCATAGTGGGGGGATGTGGGTTATTCGTCCGGCCGAAGATGATCGGGTGGTCCCCTCCCTTGACTATTCGGTAAGTGTCTTCTACTGGAGTAAGTCGGATGGCGGTGTACACATTTGTCACCTGTGTATGTAGGTGAGTGCCTATACCGTGTTCCATAGCATACATTGTACATAGCTTATTGAGCTCGGTGTAGTTCAAAGATAACCCTTTATTGATGAAGTAAGGTATCTTTTCTAGAGGGATTACATCATCTGCGGAGGGGGTATCGGAGTGGCCAGCCACATACTTGGCCAATTCTGGTTCTTCTTCGGCCACCCCCTGTATAAATGAAGACTGAGAGGACGACCTAGTCAGCTTGATTTTCAGAGGCTCAACTGGCGGAGCAGATCGTGGAGTTGTTGGCGCACTAGCGACCCCCAGTTTGATACTTGATGTGAGGCGAGGGGTGGCTGGTTCGCTAGAAGTGTCAGAACTCGCATCGGGGTGAAGAACCTTCTTGGGAAGGCGTATTGTGAGCGGTCTGTCGGAGGGATTGGGCTTCTCCGTTTGGAGCTGACCGACTCTCGGTAGTCTGATAGTAAGTGGCCCTGTTACGGGTCTCGGCGCTTGGCCGGACTTTGGCAGCCGGATTCTCATCTGTTCTTCTTGTGCGGAGAGACTGATTGCGTCCTTACGCAGGGTGGCCGTAAGGGGTGCGGAATTGCCCGGTTTGCGAGCCTGAAGGTGGATTGTTAGAGGTTCTTCTGATCCTGTAGCCGTCTTGTTGTGAGTTTGCACATCTTCTTCGACCAGATGCTTCTTTGATTTTTCGTATAGACAGGAGTCTGAGTAATAAGATTCGACCCCCTTGAAGGGATCGATATCGGCAAACTCTGTCCTCACGAAGCCGTGTTTATCGACATATTTGAAGCACTGGTGTAGTGTGGAAGGCACGATCATGTAATCGTGTATCCAAGGCCGCCCCAGAAGTATATTGTAAGAAGTGTCGGCATCTATAACATAACAGGTGACTTCTGATTGGAGATCGCCGATCTGACACTTCAAACGGATCTTCCCTATTGGGTAGCTCCTGCCCGAATTGAAACCGCTAATGGCGGTGCTTGTAGGTGTCAGACGATGCATCGGAATGCGAAGATGATATAGCAGACCCTTCGGAATGATGCTTATAGAGGACCCAGGATCAATGTGCATTCGGTCCACCTTTACGTCTCCGATGTATCCAGTATAGTATAGCGGGCGATCGTGCAGGTTAGTTTTGATGAGCATATCCTGCGGAGAGAAGACGATATTGGGCATCGCTCCCGTACACGCACTATCTTGGAGCTCTGCAGGTTGGTTATCTCCCGTGAGGTTGACCTGAGCCAAGTATGCGTCGGCATTTTGGAGCGCCTCACTTAAAGCCGTGCGGACATCCTTCGAGAGCCTGAGGAGCTCATATAAGGACAATTTGGCCGGGGTATTAGCTAATTGCGCTAAGATATCGAAGTTGTAGGGCCTCTCCAACCCCTGAGGTGTCTCCTTCCGGAGGGACTTGTCGAAGCGAGTCTCCTTCGGCCTAGGCTTGTCGGTCGTCGAAGGCTGAGCCGGTCCCGGAGCATCATTGGTAGTGGGCGGATGATCATCAGTCGCGCTTTCGGTCACCGGTTGGGCCTGTGTTCCGGATCGAGTAGTGACGGCCGAAACTTCCTCTTCTTCCGCCGAGGCAGTACGGCAGGATCTGACTTTTTCACTTTTCCTTTTAGAAGGTGGAGAGGGTTGAGTTACCTCATGGACTAGGTCCGGATGGACCCACATGATTTTCCCTCGTGATGTGGTGAGGGGTACCAGACCAGCGGCTTGATCGCGAGCAGGCGGCAGATTAGCAATCTCCATTGTTGCCAGAGGGATGGGTATAACCCCGTCCTGAGTCTCTGTTGGAGGAAAGCTGCCGAATTGTACAGACACCATGTTGGCTGCCACGGTTACCTCTTCGAAATCGATGGCCAGGGCGTTCGAATCGATGAGGTTTTGGATATACCGTTTCAGTTGATAGCAGTCGTGTGTAGCATGGTGGACGTAGCGATGGTAATGGCAGAACTTTGGGTTCTCCAAATCAGCCGGCCGAGGCTTCCGTCTTGGTGGAGGAAGCTGAATCCTATCTCCTTGTATAAGCATGTCCAAGATAGGCTTGACGTGACCGTCTTCAAAGGAATAAGTGATTTGAGGCCATTGTTTGTCTGCTGGCTGTGGCTCGGGCTTCTGGGCTGTATCGGTCACCATAGCCTGCTTGCCTTTGTTGTCCCGGTTGTTGGAGGGGCTACCCCCATTGTCGTTGCTGGTGTTGGGACGCTTGCTCTTGTTCTCTCCCTCCGAGATATGTAACCCCAGTTGGCGGGCCTTCTTCAAT
Organism: Iris pallida; assembly: GCA_029216955.1. Lineage (NCBI taxonomy): Eukaryota > Viridiplantae > Streptophyta > Magnoliopsida > Asparagales > Iridaceae > Iris > Iris pallida. The sequence goes on along the minus strand of JANAVB010016197.1, from coordinate 54,178,557 downwards.
CGTTCTTCAGCACTTGTAGCACTGATGATAAAAGCCTTCCAGTCCTTGAATTGACTTTCGCCCATCCAGAGACTAATTGTTGGAAGTAGTCTCTTTTGGCAAATTTCAATCAAAGAAGAGTCCGGGTTGCCAGATGGTAACTTCATTGCGGTTTGACGAAACCGCTCAATGTAATTTCTCGTCAGTTCTTTCTCTCCTTGAACGACGTCCATGAGGGTAGACATTGTCACGTCCTGTCCTACCTCATAGAATCTCTCCAAGAACAAGCGTTTGAAGCCAGCGAAGGAGTGAATACAATTGTCTGGCAGGTTGTGGTACCAATCGAAGGCGACTCCTTCCAGTGCCCCAATGAATAACCGCGTGAGGATAGCGTCATCATGGGATAGATGGTCGGTAGTGACCTCAAAGTAAGTGATGTATCGACTTGCTGAAGTCTTGCCATCATATGGGTTGATATTGAACGGCTTATATCTTGGCGGAAAGGGAACATCCCTCCATTCAGCAGGATATGGTTGCCGTATTCTGCGGTCTTGAGAATTTTCTCGGGCGTGGAACATTGCTCGGAGCTCCTGAACCTATCTTCTTACTTCTCGGGCCTCATCTGTCGCGGTAGGGGCCGTTATCTCGGGAGGATTATTGCCCTGGTTTGGCGCCGCTGAATTTGAATCTACGTTGATTGCGGGACCCGTGCTTGTCTGGCCAGGTGTCACTCCCTGCAGAGTAGGAAGTGCCGCTTTGATCTCGTCTACAGACTTGACCAAGGCATGCAATATGGCCTCCAACGTGTCGATGCGCTGGCGATCGCTAGAACCGCCTTGATTGCTATCTGTCATGAATACCGTCTTCACATGAGGAGTGACGGAGGGAGTGGTGGAGGATGTACCCTCCGAGTCGTACCCATGCGTCGAGAAATCATCTGGATATGTGGGGATGTTCTCTTCAGGTTCGGACTCGGAAGGAACACTACCCCCAGCTTCGGAGCTTGCTTCGTCTAGAGAATCATGGATGTCCTCGGGGACATCAGCATCTATTGTACCCGATGGGAGGGTTGTTTCTCGGGGTTCGTCTCCTTGAAACATTGGATTATTGTGGACGTTCGGAGGAGTACTACCCCCAGCTCCTACGACCCCCAGGGTCGGGGACGATGAGCCTCCTGTTGCAGCAGATTTTGTCTTCGAATGGGTGTGTTGGTATACTCCAGTGGATGGCAACCGTTTAGCCGACAATTTCTTAGCTGTAGTGGCTGATATCTTTGGATTGGAGATGCTTGTCTTCTTTCCTTTTCCCTCGGCGGGGACCTTCTGAGCGGAATTGCAGGAGACAACAGGAGGTGCCTCATCTTCTGAGTTCGGGTGCTGTAGTCTGTGGAAGACGGACGGACGATCTTCCGTCACTGTCGCGTTGTTGCAGCAGCAGTTGACGATGATCTGGGTGCAGTGACGTCCATGTGAGGATTCTTTGCACGCCGAGGCCCCTTCTCTTTCCTTGCGTTTGTGGAGGATCGCCTCACGCAGGTCAGAGGAACCACTCTGCCCGTTCGCCGCCGGGGATTGGACTTGAGCGGTTCTGTACAACTTCCCATCAGAGGCCCGTGTGATAATCAGCGGGACGCCCTGATAGTCAGAGGTTGGGGCAGCTGTCTGGACTTGATGAGCCCGCGCTGCCCTAGACTTCTTCTTTCTAGCATTCGTGGGTGCATAATAGGAAGTGTCCAAGTTGAACATCACAGAGTCTGGCTTATCATCCAGAGAGTCATCAGGGTTCGGACCGTACGAGAGACGATCGAAAACTGATCGAGAGGAGCATGGAGCAGATGCTATGCGGCTGGGAGCGAAAACCGTGCAGGCTGTCTGCATGCGGTTGTCTCCTGTCGTTGGACGAGTTCTTATGCGGCTAGGGACCACGACCGTGCAGGCTGGCCGCATGCGGTTGGCATCTGTGGCCGCATGGATTTTCTGCAAACGATTGACTTTACTGGCCGTATGAGTCTCGTTCATATTGTCGGGAACTGTAGTCGCATAAGTTATGCGGCTGACAGAAGTAGCCGCATGAGTTTTCTTCATGCGGTTGGCGGATGTAGCCGTATGGGCTTTCTCCTTGCGACTAATACTCTTCTGCGGTTCGGTCCGCGTAGAATCCCTCTTTGTCCCTGCAAGTCCAGCATCATAATGTTTTCTTCTGCCGGACTTGGGGACAGCAGAGTTGTCTACGATCTGAAGTGGGACCGCAGGAGAATCCTTCTCGCCGTCTTGAGCAACAGAGGGCATCCCATCGAGGGCTTGAGGAGGAGCAAATGACTTCGGTCTCCATTCTTTGCGAGCCTTTGTGGTGCGGGTGCGCTTCTGGGCCGGGCCAGTGCTGCCTTCAGAGTGCATCTCTTCGAACGCCTGTTGGTCGAAGCGGACGACCATCTTTTTTTGCTTGGAGCCAAGTTTGGCTGCATCTGATTGCGTCACCAACTCCTCAGCCGTGGAGAAGTTAGTCCCCAGCAGAGTCGCCATCGTGTTTGCCATTGATTGTAAAAGAACAGAACAATTATCGGAGGACTGAACTTAGACTCACAATACAAACTCGCTCGTACAAAGAAAGCCTAGGGACGAAAACCTAGGTACAGCAGACTAAGTACGATTGTTTATTTTTGATTCTGGGGGTGATGATAGAGGCTCGGGAAAGCGACGGCCGCTCTGCCTTACTCCTTGGACGATCAGTATGCAGTCTTGGCTCGGGGAAGATCTGCTCGACGTTGATGAAGAAACGCTCTTCTTGCTCTCCTCGGATTGCTCTCCTGACTTCTCCCTCTCTGTGATTATCAAGAAGAAAGAGGGAGCTCTCTCTATGTAGATTTCTCTCTTATTCTTTTGTTGCCGACCTCTCTCTCTCTTCTTCTTCTCTTTTTTTTTTTAAGGAAATGATGCTAGCTATTTATAAAAGTGGGGGGGGGTGATCATTAGGGTTTGCTAATGATTATCTGTTTGGAATGTCGGCGCTCCTTCATTCTATCTGAACCCTTGATCCTGATCATAGTGAATCTCGACCATTAGTGCGGATAGCATCATATCTCATGAGTAATTAATGCTAGCTGCTTTAAATCCTTGTGATTGATTATGCTAATGTCTGATTGCTCGCCACGTGTCCCATTAGCTTGATGATAAATGATATGCCCTGATCTCAGTAATTATGACGATGATGTCAAATATATTTGTTGAGATTCGGTTAAATCTCTTATTGATCCCATGCCACGTGTCCTAATTGTGAGTCCTGTCAGAGCCGTATAGGATTGACTATCCTCGAACCGTAGAGAGATACTCTTCCTGAGCCGCATGAGACAATGCCTCATCGAGCCGCAGGGGACGAACCTTCCGTGAGCCGCATATGCATAGTCTTTGCGAGCCGCATGAGCTAGCATTGTATTGAGTCGCAGGGATTGAGCTCTCGGTGGGCCGCATATGGCTGATTTCTGCTAACCATATGGAGTGACTTCTTCGTGAGCCACATGGAGCTGTTTTCCATTTAAGCCGTATGAGAGTTGCCACATGGCAACCTAGGATTTCTGACGGTTCGGGTCAGAGATCTTCTTCCTTTCCCGAAAAGTCTGTCATTATGGCAGAGCCATTATGACACTTTATGTCAGAGCAGTCACAGTCGCTAAGTCATGTCAGAGCATTAAATGAGGCCACCCCCAAACGACCAGCTGTAGGGAAGGATCCATCGAGCCGCATATGCCTTGCTGAACCGCCTACGCTCCCGAGCCGCATGCGATTGAGAGTATTCTTTGAACCGCATAGGGCCGCTCCTGTGTGAGCCACATAAGCTTCTTACTCCGAGCCGCATGGGCCGAAAAGGGCCAGTCTTGACGCACGTGCCATTAATGCTCTCTTTTGTGCTTTAGACAGAACTGAATTTAACAGGGTGTCTATCTGCACAACGGCTAATGTAGTGTGGAAGCTACTTGAAGTCACACATGAAGGCACGACTCAAGTCAAAGAATCTAAAGTCAGCAGACTTACTCAAGAGTACGAGGCATTCATGATGAAGCCCAACGAAACAGTTAGACAAATGTTCGAAAGATTCCTGGAAATTGTAAATCATTTGTCCTCCTTAGGCAAAGATTACAGTAACCATGAAAAGATTCGCAAACTCCTGCGAGCACTTACCAAGAACTGGATTCCGAAGGCTACTGCAATCATTGAAGGGAACGACCTCACAACTATGTCCCTCGAAGTACTCATGGGTAAGCTACTCACTCATGAACTGGAGCTACAAGATTTTGAAGAGCCTGCACCAAAGGAGAAGACGATCGCTCTCAAGGCTCAGCACAGAAAAGCTACTGAAGGTGACTCAGACAGCAGTGGATCTGACGCTGAAGATCAAGCACTCCTAGCAAGGAAGTTCAAAAGATTCATGAGACATGAGAAGAGAGTCAAAGAGAACAACAGCAACAACTGGTATCAAGAAGATGTTGTTTGCTATGGTTGCAAGAAGAAGGGACACATGAAGAAGGATTGTCCCACAAACTCATCATCAAGCAAGAAGAGCAACAGGTATGAAAAAGGAAACCTGAAGAAATCAACATCTAGGAGATATGCCAATACCAGCATATGGCATGAAAGTGAAGCCAGCGACTCAGAAGACGAACAATCAGAAGATGCTGCAAACGTATGCTTTATGGCATCCGATCAGGTACCTACTGAACCTGTAGTTGATACTTATGATGACTTCACCTTTGAGCAATTAGGAGATGCCTTCAGTGACCTGATGACTGATTACAGGAAACTGCGTAGCAAGTATCAGACCGCTAAGAAGGTACTCAAAGAGTACAAAGGTGAAATAGGTAGACTTACCGACCTACTAGCTGAGGTTATAAATAATATTAGTGAGTCTGGTGAGCTTTCTTCAACAAAGCTCTTATTACACGAGACTACCAAGTCATCTGAAGAGAAAGACAAAATTATTGACCAACTCAAGGAAGAACTTTCTATAGAGAAGAAAAGTCTTTGATGTGCACAAATCAGAATGGAATCACTCACTTCTGATTATACTAAGTTGTATGACACTTCCAAAAGATTGGAAATTAGGTTAGAAAAATAGCCTGAGCCTGTTGCTTCCTTCCCTAACACGTGTCACTTACCGAAAAATCGGAACATTCCCAAGCCAAACACTGTCAGACCTAACCATATAAAACCTTTACCCCAAAAGGTTAAGCCCAAACAAGATTATAGGTATACTTTCTTCTATACTAGAAAACCTAAACCTACCAACCATGTACACCACTCAGCTTTCAACACTCGACATGCACAATGTCATTATTGTGGCCTCATTGGTCATATTTCATCTGCATGTAGAATGAGAAAGCTTGTTGATTTAAATGTTTATGCTTGGATACCTAAAGCTAACAATTCAGGACCCTACAAGAAATGGGTACCAAAAGTTTTATCTGCAAATTGTTTTGTAGGTGGAATACCCTTCACATGCTAGAAGCAAATGGATCCTCGACAGCGGTTGCTCACGGCATATGACCGGTGACGCTACCCTATTTGTAACACTGTCGAAGAAAAAGAAGGAAGGCTATGTCTCCTTCGGTAATAACTTGAAAGGGTATATTATTGGTATCGGTGATGTTGGTAAGTCTCCCTATCCTGTGATTAAGGATGTCTGTCTGGTTACCGAGTTGAAACATAATCTACTCAGCATAAGTCATCTAGCTGATCATGGTTATGGTATCAACTTTGGCAAAGACAAATATACTATAGTTGATAGCTCAACTGGTAGTACTATCTTTGAAGGTATCAGGGAAGACAATATATATGTTTTCTATTTGTTAGAAGAAACTAACATTTCAGGTAGATGCTTAATGGCCAAGAGTGATGAGAGTCATCTGTGGCATATGAGACTCGGTCACGCTAATATGGATACGATCTCAAGATTATCCACAAAGAAGCTAGTACGCGGTTTACCGGATATTACATTCAAGAAGGACTCGGTATGCAGCCAATGTGAAAAGAACAAAGCTACCAGATCCACATTCAAGTCAGTAAATACAGTATGTACTACTGGACCTCTACAATTGCTTCATATGGACTTATTTGGTCCTAGCAGAGTTGCTAGCCTCGGAGGTAAACTTTATGCTTTCGTAATTGTAGATGATTTCTCTAGATACACGTGGATATATTTCTTGACATGCAAGAATGATGTATTATCCGAATTTGTCGCCTTTTGCAAGAAAGTATAGAATGAAAAAGGTTACATGATCACTCGCATAAGAAGCGATCATGGAGGCGAATTCGAGAATGCTGATTTTGAACAATTTTGTGACATACACGGTTTTGTACACGAGTTCTCCTGCCCTAGGACTCCACAACAAAATGGATTTGTGGAACGTAAGAACAGAACTCTAACCGAAATGGCCAGAGTAATGTTAAATCAGTTTAGTCTACCCAAATATTTCTGGGCTGAAGCTGTCAATAAAGCTTGCTTTGTACTCAATAGAGTTCTAATTCGACCCAAATCGAAGAAGACTCCATTTGAGTTATGGTTTGATAGAATTCCATTTGTTTCATACTTTAGAATATTTGGCTGTAAATGTTTTATTCTTAATACAAAAGACAATTTGGGAAAATTTGATGAAAAGGCCGATGAAGGTATATTTTTAGGTTATGCAGCCAAGAGCAAAGGATACAGAGTCTTCAATAAAAGAACCATGATCATCAAAGAGTCAATCAACGTCACCTTTGATGAACTAAATCAGATGACGATCGATGACAATGACGAAGATCCAACTGGACCAAGCTCAACATCAGCTGATCCTCAACCAAGCTCTGCACTAGCTGAACCTCCTAGAGAAGATCCAGGAACCAGCTATCTTCAGAATCTACCGAAAAGGTTGAAATTTACAGCTGATCATCCAAAAGATTTGGTAATTGGTGATATTACCAAAGGAGTAAGTACTCGTACATCCAGTAGAGATATTGTTTCTAGTGTTGCATTTATTTTACAGCTAGAACCCAAAACTATTGATGAAGCATGTAGTGATAGTTTTTGGATAGATGCTATGCAAGAGGAATTAAACCAATTTGAACGGAATCAAATTTGGGAACTTGTTCCCAGGCCTATTGATCATCCGGTCATTGGCACCCGTTGGGTATTCCGAAATAAACTAAATAAGAATGGTTTAGTGACTCGTAATAAGGCTCGACTTGTAGCTCAAGGATACAATCAAGAAGAAGGTATCGACTACGATGAGACTTATTCCCCAGTTGCGAGATTAGAATTAATTCGTATGTTATGTGCATTTGCATGTTTTCATGATTTCAAACTATTTCAAATAGATGTCAAGAGTGCTTTTTTAAATGGTTTTATAAAAGAAGAAGTTTTTGTAGCACAACCTCCAGGTTTTACGGATTTCAAAAACCCTGATCAGGTTTTCAAGTTGAAGAAAGCCTTATACGGTTTAAAACAAGCCCCTCATGCTTGGTATGATCGTTTAAGCTCTTTTCTACTTGACAACGGTTTTTCAAAAGGCAAGGTTGACACTACACTGTTTATTAAATGGCAAACTTCTTTTAATTCAAATCTATGTTGATGATATTATATTTGGATCTACAGATGAATCTCTGTGTCAATAATTTTCTAAGTGTATGCAGAATGAGTTTGAGATGAGCATGATGGGAAAGCTGAAATTCTTTCTCGGATTGCAAATCAAACAAACTGATAATGGGACATTTATAAATCAAGCCAAGTATACAAAAGACCTGCTAAAGAAGTTTGATCTGGACAATGTCAAACCTATTGGCACTCCAATGGCAACTTCAACAAAGCTTGATTCAGATGAACATGGCAAGCCAGTCGACACACGTAAGTATCGAGGTATGATTGGTAGTTTACTTTATTTAACTGGTAGTCGTCCAGATATAATGTTTAGTGTTTGCCTGTGTGCACGTTTTCAAGCTAACCCAAAGGAATCACATATGTCCGCAGTTAAGCGTATCTTTCGATACCTTAAGGGCACTTCTTCTATTGGCTTGTGGTATTCCAAAACTAAGTCCTTTGACCTTATTGGTTATTCGGATGCAGATTTTGCTGGATGCAAAGTCGATAGAAAAAGTACCAGTGGCACATGTCATTTCTTAGGCAAGCCTTTAGTCTCATGGTTTAGTAAAAAGCAAAATTCTGTAGCCCTATCAACAACAGAGGCTGAGTACATCGCCGCAGGACGTTGTTGTGCTCAGATTTTATGGATGAAACAAACCCTAGAAGACTATGATTTATTTTACACACATATTCCTATTTTCTGTGATAACACGAGCACTATTAATTTGATTAAGAATCCAGTATGTCACTCTCGTACTAAACATATCGAGATTCGACATCACTTTCTTAGAGATCATCATCAAAATGGAGATATAAACCTTGTGTACATAGATACTAAAAATCAACTAGCTGACATCTTCACTAAACCTCTAGCGAAAGATTATTTCAATTATTTACGTCGAGAATTAGGAATTTTGGACGTCAATAATATTAATTAATTTTGTTTTATAATTATATATCATTACGCAAAAACTGTGTTAGAGACAAGCCATTAAAGAGTCTGTCTGTCACCACAACTACGGTTGAAGCGAAGCGGTACTTAAGAGTTCTCCGGTGAACCTCCGCCAGCTGGGACAGTACTCCTACAGCTAATCTGAAACAGTCACTATGTAACGACATTTAATCTATAAAATATTATTAATTATATTTATTGAAGTTGAAATAACTAATCTTTGAATTAAATATTTGAAATGAGACAATAAAAAAGAATGGCAAAAATCAACTATAAAGAACCCTAGGCGAATTCGGCCAGAGCTCTGACCGAATTCGGCCCGAGTTCGGTTGAGGGTGTCTGGTTATATATACAGAAACCCGTGCAGACCTTCTTCTTCATTGCTTCCAAACTATTCACAACAGCAGCAGCAGCCACGAAGGAGCCCCGAACCCTAGCTTTTCACCACCCTCTTTCTTTCAATCCAAGTGGTGAAATCAATCCAAAATTTGGATTCGTGCGGAGTTCGTCGTTCTCTTCGACATTTTCGGGAGGTATAACCCCATCTTTCTCCACTTTTCAATTAGTGTATTTTTATTTCAATTTGCACAAATGGCACCCAAATTCAATCCATCAAAGAGGAAGAAGACGAACCCTAGTGAGGAAGGGTCATCTTCGCATCCGCATACGGATTCCCTCTTCTTGCCGGTCCAAACGAGCGACGGTGCGTTCGACGGGTTTTTCTTTCAAACCCTAGACCAAGCCCTACTGTGGTATGGAGACTTCTCCATGAGATCCATATGCACAGGCGCTCCAGTCAAATGGACTGTATTTTCTGATCATCGTCATTTATTTGAGGCATTAGGGTTACATCTTTTTGTTAAAATCTGCTTCCCTATAGCAACTAATACCATTAGATTATTTTATTGCAATCTCATATTAAATACTTTTGATGTGAGCACTCGTATTGGAGGTATTGATATCAATTTCAATGATGACCTCTTAGCGGAGATCCTTGGTATCCCTAACGAAGGTGCACCGCTAGTTGACATCACTAAATTTGATTTTCCCGAAGGCACGACACTCGCCAGTTTTAAAGCGGAACTCTATGCACCTGATAGAGTACGCTCTGGAAAGTTCAAGGCTAACAACCTGAACTTGTTTAACTATGAATTGCATCACATCATCTATTCCACTATCCTTCCAAAATCTACTTCAAAGGATGATGTGACTTCTCTTGAGTTGTCCGCCATGTACCACATTCTTAAGGGGATTCCATTTTCTGCCCCTAAGACCATGATTCAGATGATGGGTCGTTGTCGTACAAGAGATAGAAATCTCTCTTACGCGAAGATTCTTCCACGCATCTTTCAGCACTTCGATATCGATCTGTCAACTTGTACTCAGGACCCTGAGCCCAAGTTTCTTCAGTTATCTCGTCGTAGCATGACTGCTTCAGCTCCACCTCCTGCTCCTCCTACTGTACCTCCTCTACCACCTCATCAGTATGCCATGACATTTGAGGGCATACATCAGCATTTATCTGCTTTGCACGTCTCGATGACGGACATGGCTCGCGAACGTGAGTTCCGTGACGTCACCCGCTATCAGGCGCTTGCAAACTTCTTAGCTAATCTTCGTTTCGCCCAGACTGGTCATTCAGCCGGTTCCATCCCTAGAGATCCAGCTTTTTCTGGTTACCGTTGTGAGGATGAGGCTGTTCATGCCTACTTCCAGCCCGGTAACGCCTATGATTGGTACCGTCCTGACCGTGCTCCACATCGTGATTATGTTGGTGAGTTCTATGCTGGCGCCCCTCCACATCCTTCTGGCGCTGGTACTTCTGGAGCTGGTACTTCAGGACATGCTGGTCGAGCTGCTGATGATGATGATGAGGATGATGATGAGGAGATATGACTATATGATTTTGAGTGATATTTTATTGTGCACTTGGAAATGCTCCGACATTCCAAGTTATTATCAGTATTTTTTTAGCACTTTTTAGTATGCTTTAGTACTCTTTTCTTTTATGGACATGTTTATTATGCCACAGTTTATGGCATTCAGTTTATTTCAGCACTTTGTTTTCAGTTTCAGTTTATGATAGCACTATTTCTTATATTGCTTCATTCCTTATAACTGCCTATGAAATTACATGTCTGTGATGATTTTTTTTGAGACAATACATGCCTTTGATACTACTCTTTTATTTCTGTCTTATTTCTGTTATATATGTTTTCTCACTATTTGTTCCTTAAGCATTTGATTGCGGGGGAGCTTTATCTTTCGCAATTATTTTGCTAAGTGACAAAGGGGAAGAAAATTAAAGATCTAACATTTTTTTTGAGATAATACAGGATATGAACAATTTCTACTTTTTGATATTTTGAACAAGCTTAATGTTATATCATCCATAGTTTGTCAATTATCAAAATGGGGGAGATTGTTGGCCCATTTGGTCATATGGTCAAACCTGATTTTAATAATTGATTAAACTATGTTTGGATATACAAAGCTAGTCGGGACATCTCGGACTCTTGAACATTATCAAGAATGGCTATCCACTGAATTCAAGACCGAAGATCTGTTTGCCTACTCGAGTCTGTAATTCCTTATGCAATGTATTTTTATTTTATTTGAGTCTAGGAATATGTTGTAATGCCTGTGTTCGTATTACGTATTTGGAATACGTATACGTATTTTATCTTGTATTTGCATATCTCCTTGGTTTGGTTTGGCTTGGTTATTCTTGGTTCGGGTTGGCTTGGTTCGGTTTGGGATTGTTTTTGGTTCATGATGAACCCATGGATGAACCCCTACCTACCACCACCATTCATATTTATTACCTATTCTTCTTTCTCTCTCTTCATTAATCTCTTCTTCCTTCCACCATTAATCTACCACCTACCAGAAGAGAGGGAGAGAGAGCTAGGCAAGTGCAACTTGCTTCATGGAGGAACTCCAAATTTTTATTGCTTCATTCTCTTCCTTACAACATTTTAACTTACTTTAGTACTTGCATTTTCTCTTTTATGGCTAGATTCTTGTAGATCTAAGTTTACTTTATTTTCAGAAATCTTGGGTTTTGATCTACTTAATCTTGTTATTTTCGAGTTTTGACGGTTCCATGTTGTAGAGAATCTTGTTCTGCCCTATTTTGACCTATGGAAGTCTGGATTCCGACTTCGGATGATGGAATTATGAAGTTTTGAAGCCATGGGTTTCATGGCTCTTCTTCTCGGACAAGTGGAGAAGAAGAGCAGTACTTGACCGCATGAATCCTCATGCGGCAAGTCTCTGGCCGCATGGCCTACCCAGCCGCATGGGGAGTTCTTCCCAACCGTATGAGACTCGCTCGAGCCCAGCCGCATAGGGAGTTCTTCCAGCCGTATAAGATTTCTCTAGCCTCGGCTGCATGAGACCTAACTGAATTGAGCCGTATAAACCCCCTGCTCCTTTTCAGCCGCATGTGTCCTTTTTTCTGAGCCGCATGGACCCGTGTCTTCTCGGCCGCATAGGATCCATTCTTCCGCCAGCCGCAAAGGCTTGGTTTCCCGCCAGCCGCATGGACTCATATCTTTCCAGCCGCATGGGGTGCTCTGGCTGAGCCGCATATGCCCCTTCCTTACCACTGGCCGCATACGACCGATATCCTTCAGCCGCCTGAATCCATTCTCCTGAGCCGCATGAATTCATCCCCCTGAGCCGCATGGACTTCCTGTGCCTTGTCTTGTTATATTAATATTATTATTATTAGATATTTTACGTCCATTTTATATCCTTACGCCTTTTGTCCGAACTTGATAAATCACGATTTGATTGACATGATTGAAATGACAGTTGCATGACCAATAGTGACCCATAGTGGTGCACTCCTGACAAGTAAACCTGACATGACCTGATAGTGACCCGTAGTGGTGCACTCCTGACAAGTAAACCTGACATGACCTGATAGTGGCCCATCGCGGCGCACTCCTGACTAGTAAACTGGACACGTTAAACCTGATATGATATATCTTGATAAGCTGTTACGACGGCTACCTGACATGACATGACCTGTATAATTAATCTGGACACCGTGGGCGATTGTGCTTGTACAAATAATTCAGTCCTATCTTGCATCATGACTAGGAGGGGACTCCTGAGTATCACGGTCAGGAGTACCTACTGAAATGGACTAAGGCTAATAACTAGATTAATACATTAGTCATGAAGAGATTTCCCAGCTACAGGCAATCCCGTTATCTGGGCACGCCTTGGGATCTGTAGCCTGCCGTCGAGTAGGACACATTTCCAGCACACTGTCATGTGTTGCACCCTTCAAGCTACCTAAGGGTACATTCGTTTCCTGGACGATGTACCCACCTGAATTCAACTCTAAATCTCTTAACCCGGGTAACCTGGATGGTCTGCAGGGCTTGTGGCTGTGGAATAATCTCACTGCATCTTGTTAGTAATTAGGCTTGTGACAACCCTAGTTAGTTAAAGTATCAAGCCGTAATTCTTGCTTGGCCGTGAAGTGATTGGATGGAGTCTAACCAGTCTAGTCTTGCCCTGATCCTGTTCCAGATTATTGAATGACCAGGATGCTTGTATTTATTTTACCGATAAATGGTGAGAATTCCAAGTTCTGTTCAGACGAAGGGTTACAACCCCGGTCCTTGTTTGGTTTACGGGTTGTAACCTGGTTATCTGAATAGTTCCATGGTTATCTCGTCGTACATCATCCCGGTGTATTTTCTTTATTTCCAGTTCTTACTTTTATTTATATCTTGTGCTGATTGCTGTTTTTAGTTCCTAAGTAAAGCTTCCTTTGTGGCACTTGCTCTTTCTGGGGTCTGACCCAGCTGGTTTTGTGTGGCCAGATTTCGGAGCAGCTCCGGAGGATCTACCGACCTTCCAGCCAGATAGTGGCCACTAGACGGAACCCTGGCAACGAGTGGATTTATTTTTTATCTTCCACTTTATTATAAAAATATTCTTTTGAGCCGTTTAGCCGACGAGCACCTGTTTAGCTCGATTGCACTTTACTTACTGTCTGCCTACGGGCTGTAACATGATTAACAGATCCTAGGGTTGATCATGTATGACTAAACTCTTGCTAGTCCTAACATTTTGTAACGACTAGCTTCATGATCAGCCGAATATGTAATGTTTGGGACGCCTTACTATTGTATATTTAATGATCATACATCTTGTGACTTTTACTTACTTGCTTGTGATTGAGACACTAGGCTTGTTCATGACCTTAAGAGACTGTTGGCTTGTAGTTAAACCCTCATGTATCTAGACAGCCGTGACCGTATAGCGAGATGGATTCCATTTTATATACGTAGCTGGCTATGTCTGCCCCCGCTCTCCAGTATTCTGGTTCTGGGGCGTGACATGGTTTAAGTGGTGGCCCATGCAGGTCTTGTAAATCAAGATATGTGAGGGTTTACCGAATAGATGTCTCAATTAGTATTCGCCCTTGATCTCTGCTCGTATCATCTGAATCCCTGGATTCTTGTCCCGATCATATGCTTGTATCATTGATCTGTCCTGGTCCTTCCTTATTGTTCCCCATGTCGTCTTCTTCAGCGGCATTGTTCCTGGACCTGCCGGTCAGCAAGGCGGAGTACTTTCCGTGGATCAGCAGCAACCCGGGGATCAAGCCCAGCATTCCGGAGTAGCCTCCAGAGTCGTGCCTTCTGATTGAGAGCCACCAGTCCAGCCAGTTCAGCCTGCTGAGCCTGATGATGGCACTTTAGTAGGACTCGTCAGGACCTTGATAGCTTCTCAAGATCATCGTAGAGATGCCTTGCACCAGGCAGTGACGGATACTTTGACCAGAGGAGGTCATCAGGGTAACAGTACGGCCAACAACTTCAAGCGCTTGAACCCTCCCTTCTTCGACGGTAGTAAAGATGCTATCGCAGCAGATGCATGGCTTCAGGATACTGAAGTGATTCTCGAAGCAGCCAGAACCCCAGAGAACGAGAAGGTGGCCGTGGTGCGCCTGCAGTTGTTAGATCTTGCCCGCAGCTGGTGGACGGCACAGGCCGTTGGATTAGTGGCACCCATTGCCTGGATAGTGTTCAGGGAGAGATTCCAGACCAAGTATTTTGATGCTGTAGCTCGGTACGATCTACAGACGAGGTTCACCAATCTGAAGCAGATGGGCAGGACGGTCAACGGATATGCGGCCGAGTTTTCTAGACTCAGTCGGTTTGCTCCCACTTTGGTGGCAACCGAGTATGATAGAGCCCAGCAGTTCCAACAGGGACTTCACCTGGAGATCTTGTTGGCAGTTGAGCAGTTTGAGCATCAGACTTTTGATGCAGTCTTCAGCACCAACAGGGACTTCACCCGGAGGCATGAGTATACCTCCCAGAGGATTGTGGATAGGGCCAGAGGTCGAAAGAGATCCCATGGCCAGATGAATCAGTCTTCAGCACCAACCCCGGCAGTCAGGGCTTTGACTATTTGAGCTCCGAGGCGAGCAGCCTCAGTAACGTCGGTTCAGCATTCCACTCCGATGCACCCTCAGTAGCAGCAGCAGAAGCAGAAGCAATCTTTCGCAGTGGGTTGTTCTCATTGTGGGAAGCCAGACCATGTAGTGGCAGAATGTCGCAGGGCACAGGGATTGTGTCTGGCTTGTGGAGCACCAGACCATAGGATTGGATCCTGCCCGAATAGGGGTGGCTCATCATCGTCCAACCTTTCTAGCTCTTCGGTGAGAGGACCAACACCGGTCCAGCAGCAGCAGCAGTATCCATTGCCGAGGCCCTTGCCGCCTCAGTCCTAAGTATTCCAGCAGCAGAACCCCTAGCAGTATGTACAAGCCCAAGTCCAGAGCCAGAGCAGGCAGCGAGGATTTCAGCAGAGGGGACCAACATCCCGAGGGCACGGTCAGTCTATGGTGATGACCGTGGAGGAAGGATTGGCAGCAGGAGAGGTAGTGGCAGGTACTATTCTCGTCAACTCATTTCCAGCTTCAGCTTTATTTGATTCTGGTGCATCGTATTCTTTTATGTCCGCACGATTCGCGACACGGATAGGATTGGAGCCCGAGTCATTATCAGTAAGGCTAAATATACTTACTGGTAACGGACTTGTGGGAGTCGATAGGGTATTTTCCTCGTACTGGATCGTAATTAGCGGTAGAGAATTTCTCGCTAGATTGATAGAATTCTCGATGGTCGATTATGATGTGGTCTTAGGGATGGATTGGTTGAGGAACCAGTATGCTAGAATAGACTGCCATGTTGGTAGGGTTATTTTTAGCATTCCAGGTGAGCCGGAGTTTTCCTTCTCTCGAGGCGAGGTTGAGTCTTCTCCTCCGATATTGCGGATGGCAGTAGCAGCAGTTCAGTTGTCCAGGATAGTCGAGGAGTTTCCAGATGTTTTCCCAGAAGAACTTCCAGGTATGCCTCCGGAGCGGGAGATCGAGTTCACTATAGACTTGATTCCTGGGGCAGCCCCAGTGTCAGAGAGAGTCTACAGGATGGCGCCGTCAAAGTTAGAAATATTGTACAAGATGATTGAAGAACTCAGAACCAAGGGATTCATTCGTGCTAGTGGATCACCTTGGGGAGCCCCGATGCTTCTTGTAAAAAAGAAGGATGGTATGTCCAGGTTATGTGTTGATTATCGTACCTTGAACTCAATGACAATCAAGAACAGATACCCTCTTCCGAGGATAGATGACTTGTTTGATCAACTCAAGGGGGCTTCAGTATTCTCGAAGATTGATTTGCGCTCAGGTTATCACCAGATCAGAGTCAGAGAGCATGACATCCCGAAGACAGCTTTTAGATCGAGATATGGGCATTGGGAGTTCCTTGTTATGCCTTTTGGAGCAACCAATGCGCCGGCAGTATTCATGGACCTCATGAATCGTATCTTCATGCCTTACTTGGATCAGTTTGTGATTATGTTCTTGGATGACATCCTGGTCTACAGCAAGAGTGAGGCGGAGCATGAGCAGCATCTCCGCATAGTTCTTCAGATCCTCAGAGAGCACCAGTTATATGCCAAGTTCAGTAAATGCGAGTTCTGGCTCGATCGCATTTCGTACTTGGGTCATATCATCACTCGAGGAGGAGTAGAAGTGGATCCCCAAAAGATTGTGGCTATTGAGTCATGGCCAGTGCCCAGTACAGTTGCAGAAGTTCATAGTTTTCTTGGATTGGCCGGCTACTACCGGCGATTTATTTCGGACTTTGTCCGGATCTCAGCACCATTGACCCAGTTGACCCGCAAGGATGTACAGTTTGCTTGGACAGCAGAGTATCAGAGTTCTTTTGAGCAGTTGAAGTGAGGCCTGATAACAGCTCCTATTCTCACGCTTTCAGATGGGACCAGAGGATTCTCAGTGTACTGTGATGCTTCAGGCGGAGGTTTGGGAAGTGTTCTAATGCAGCATGGGAAGGTAATAGCTTATGTGTCACGACAACTTCGTGATCATGAGAGGAATTACCCAACCCATGACTTGGAGCTGGCAGCAGTAGTGTTTGTACTTAAGTTATGGAGGCACTATTTATATGGAGATAGGGTGGAGATTTTCACCGACCACAAGAGCCTGAAGTATGTTTTCACCCAGAAGGATCTTAACATGCGTCAGAGAAGGTGGCTGGAGCTTCTTGTGGATTATGATGTCAACCTGCAGTATCATCCTGGGAAGGCCAATGTCGTTGCAGATGCATTGAGCAGGAGAGCCGAAGTTTATTTCCTAACAGCGCAACCGGAACTGTTAGCAGATCTTCAGAAGATGGGTATTGAAGTTGTTCTTCCTTCCAGTGTGGCATTGATGGCCAGTATGCAAGTTCAGTCCACTATAGTCGAGAGGATCCGAATGGCGCAGTCGGCAGATTCCAAGCTTCAGCGACTCAGAGCAGAGTGTGAGGCAGGACGAAGACCAGAGCTATGCATTCATGAGGATGGTACACTTCGACATGGTAAGCGTCTTTGTGTACCCAGTGGAGATATCCAGCAGGAGATCATGTCAGAATCGCACAGTTCGCAGTATTCCATCCATCCCGGCAGTACGAAGATGTACCGTAATATCCGGCAGCATTTCTGGTGGAATGGCATGAAGCGGGAGATAGCTCGGTTTGTCTCTCGGTATTTGGTTTGCCAACAAGTTAAGGCCGAACATCAGAGACCAGCTGGACTTCTTCAGCCCTTGCCCATTCCAGAGTGGAAGTGAGAGCATATGACTATGGATTTTGTGACCGAATTGCCTAGATCCCCAGCTGGTCGGGATGCTATTTGGGTTATAGTTGACAGGCTCACGAAGGTGGCTCACTTTCTCCCATTTAGAGTTGGTCAGTCGACAGCTCAGTTAGCAGAGATATACCTCAGGCAGATTGTCAGGTTGTACGGTGTTCCAGTCAGTATCACCTCAGACCGAGATTCAAGATTTACGTCGCACTTTTGGCGTAGCTTGCAAGAGAGTTTGGGGACTCATCTCCAGTTCAGTTCAGCATATCACCCGCAGACAGATGGCCAGTCGGAGCGCACGATCCAGACTCTTGAAGACATGTTACGGTCTTATACACTCGACTTCGGTGGTTCGTGGGAAGATCACTTGCACCTGGTAGAATTCTCGTACAACAACAGTTTCCAGGCCAGTATCCAGATAACACCGTTCGAGGCACTGTATGGTAGGAAGTACAGATCTCCGCTAGCCTGGGATGATGTTGGAGAGAGACAGATGCTCGATCCAGAAATGATTGCCCAGACAGTAGAAGTGGTCAGGCGAGTCAGAGATCATCTTCGAGTTGCCCAAGATCGCCTGCGCCATTGGGCCGATTCTCATCGGCGCCCTCTCGAGTTTTCGGTCGGCAATCATGTATTCCTGAGGATTTCGCCTAACCGTGGCGTCATTCGTTTCGGCGTACGGGGCAAGCTTAGTCCTAGGTATATAGGACCGTTTGACATTCTGGAGCGAGTAGGAGATGTGTCCTATCGTATCGCTCTTCCGCCGTCACTAAGCGAGGTGCATGACGTGTTCCATGTATCCCAATTACGACGGTATATCCCGGACCCGAGCCACATCCTGGATCATTCGGAATTGGTTGTTGGTACCAACCTTTCGTATGAGGAGAGGCCCGTGTCTATATTGGACCAGAGAGAGAAGATTCTCAAGAACAAGACTATCAAGTTAGTCCGAGTTGCTTGGGGTCATCACTCTTTGGGGGAGTCAACGTGGGAGCGTGAGGATGATATCCGATCGCGATATCCCGACTTGTTTGACTCATGAGGTATAATGTCTTTCTTATGCCTCATTCCTTCGATTCTTTGCTTGAATGAGTGACTGTCTGCCTAGTTATAGCTTGCATGTGATTAATGTAGCTTGTCATTGCTCCTCTAGCCTCTTGATTAAATTTCGAAGACAAAATTCTTTTAAGGTGGGTAGAGTTGTAATGCCTGTGTTTGTATTACATATTTGGAATACGTATACGTATTTTATCTTGTATTTGCATATCTCCTTGGTTTGGTTTGGCTTGGTTATTCTTGGTTCGGGATGGCTTGGTTCGGTTTGGGATTATTTTTGGTTCATGATGAACCCATGGATGAACCCCCTACCTACCACCACCATTCATATTTATTACCTATTCTTCTTTCTCTCTCTTCATTAATCTCTTCTTCCTTCCACCATTAATCTACCACCTACCAGGAGAGAGGGAGAGAGAGAGCTAGGCAAGTGCAACTTGCTTCATGGAGGAACTCCAAATTTTTATTGCTTTATTCTCTTCCTTACAACATTTTAACTTACTTTAGTACTTGACATTTCCTCTTTTATGGCTAGATTCTTGTAGATCTAAGTTTACTTTATTTTCGGAAATCTTGGGTTTGATCTACTTAATCTTGTTATTTTCGATTTTTGAGGATTCCATGTTGTAGAGAATCTTGTTCTGCCCTATTTTGACCTATGGAAGTCTGGATTCCGACTTCGGATGATGGAATTATGAAGTTTTGAAGCCATGGGTTTCATGGCTCTTCTTCTCGGACAAGTGGAGAAGAAGAGCAGTACTTGACCGCATGAATCCTCATGCAGCAAGTCTCTGGCCGCATGGCCTACCCAGCCGTATGGGGAGTTCTTCCCAGCCGCATGAGACTCGCTCGAGCCCAGCCGCATTGGGAGTTCTTCCAGCCGCATAAGATTTCTCTAGCCTCGACTGTATGAGACCTAACTGAATTGAGCCGCATAAACCCCCTGCTCCTTTTCAGCCCCATGTGTCCTTTCTTCTGAGCCGCATGGACCCATGTCTTCTCGGCCGTATAGGATCCATTCTCCCGCCAGCCGCATAGGCTTGGTTTTCCGCCAGCCGCATGGACTCATATCTTTCCAGCCGCATGGGGTGCTCTGGCTGAGCCACATATGCCCCTTCCTTACCACTGGCCGCATACGACTGATACCCTTCAGCCGCCTGAATCCATTCTCCTGAGCCGTATGAATTCATCCCCCTGAGCCGCATGGACTTCCTATGCCTTGTCTTGTTATATTAATATTATTATTATTAGATATTTTACGTCCATTTTATATCCTTACGCCTTTTGTCCGAACTTGATAAATCATGATTTGATTGACATGATTGAAATGACAGTTGCATGACCTAATAGTGACCCGTAGTGGTGCACTCCTGACAAGTAAACCTGACATGACCTGATAGTGACCCGTAGTGGTGCACTCCTGACAAGTAAACCTGACATGACCTGATAGTGGCCCATCGCGGCGCACTCCTGACTAGTAAACTGGACACGTTAAACCTGACATGATATATCTTGATAAGCTGTTGCGACGGTTACCTGACATGACATGACCTGTATAATTAATCTGGACACCGTGGGCAATTGTGCTTATACAAATAATTCAGTCCTGTCTTGTATCATGTCTAGGAGGGGACTCCTGAGTACCACGGTCAGGAGTACCTACTGAAATGGACTAAGGCTAATAACTAGATTAATACATTAGTCATGAAGAGATTTCCCAGCTACAGGCAATCCCGTTACCTGGGCACGCCTTGGGATCTGTAGCCTGCCGTCGAGTAGGGCACATTTCCAGCACACTGTCATGTGTTGCACCCTTCAAGCTACCTAAGGGTACATTTGTTTCCTGGACGATGTACCCACCTAAATTCAACTCTAAATCTCTTAACCCGGGTAACCTGGATGGTCTGCAGGGCTTGTGGCTGTAGAATAATCTTACTGCATCTTGTTAGTAATTAGGCTTGTGACAACCCTAGTTAGTTAAAGTATCAAGCTGTAATTATTGCTTGGCCGTGAAGTGATTGGATGGAGTCTAACCAGTCTAGTCTTGCCCTGATCCTGTTCCAGATTATTGAATGACCAGGATGCTTGTATTTATTTTACCGATAAATGGTGAGAATTCTAAGTTCTGTTCAGACGAAGGGTTACAACCCCGGTCCTTATTTGGTTTACGGGTTATAACCTGGTTATCTGAATAGTTCCATGGTTATCTCGTCGTATATCATCCTGATGTATTTTCTTTATTTCCAGTTCTTACTTTTATTTATATCTTGTGCTGATTGCTGGTTTTAGTTCCTAAGTAAAGCTTCCTTTGTGGCACTTGCTCTTTCTGGGGTCTGACCCAGCTGGTTTTGTGTGGCCAGAATTCGGAGCAGCTCCGGAGGATCTACCGACCTTCCAGCCAGATGGTGGCCACTAGACGGAACCCTAGCAACGAGTGGGTTTATTTTTGATCTCCTACTTTGTTGTAAAAATATTCTTTTAAGGCGTTTAGCCGACGAGCACCTGTTTAGCTCGATTGCACTTTACTTACTATCTGCCTACGGGCTGTAACATGATTAACAGATCCTATGGTTGATCATGTATGACTAAACTCTTGCTAGTCCTAACATTTTGCAACGACTAGCTTCATGATCAGCTGAATATGTATTGTTTGGGACGCCATACTATTATATATTTAATGATCATACATCTTGTGACTTTTACTTACTTGCTTGTGATTGAGACACTAGGCTTGTTCATGACCTTAAGAGACTATTGGCTTGTAGTTAAACCCTCATGTATCTAGACAGCCGTGACCGTATAGCGAGATGGATTCCATTTCATATACGTAGCTGGCTATGTCTGCCCCCGCTCTCCAGTATTCTGATTCTGGGGCGTGACATATGTTGTACACCGAGTCGTACTGACAAATAGGCTACCCTTAAATGAGTTCAAAATGTTTTTTAAATGACCTCTCAAAAAGATTTACAAAAAGGTTTTTAAAAAGGTTTTCAAAAATCACCAAAAAGTTTTTTAAAACCCTAACTAAACCCTGACTTAACCCTGACAGAACTCGGACCGAGTTCGGCCAGAGTTCGGTTGGTGGCCGTTGTGATTTTGAATCCTTGGAACTTGGTCCTCATGCAGTTGCGGATTTGAACGAGATTTGCTCATAGAGTTCTGCCCGAATTCTGCCCGAATTCTGTCAGAAGTCTGCCTTTGAAATTCCTATAAATAGAGAAGGATTTCGATCATTTTAACTCGCTCATTCACTTTCAATCTTCTCTCTATCTAAAGCTTTCAGTCTTTCAAAGAGTTTTCTAGAGCTTTCAATTTCAGATCCCAAGCCAATTACAATCCTCTAGTCGATTTGCCAGTGCGGTACAGTCTAGAAGTTTCTGAGAGATTGTAATCAGAAGGCTTGATTGAAGAATACCTCTTCACATTTGAAGTTGGACGAGTTCTTCGTATCAAATCTCGCGTTGTAGAAGTTGCAAGGACTTCGTAAGAAAACTTGCAGTTTTTTCAATAGTAGATTCAACTGGTAGCAAGAGTTCTACCGACTGGATTAGTCCTCAACAGAGGGATACCAGTATACATCGATGTCTTTGCGTTTGCTCTCTTAACTCTGTCTTTACTTTATTTCAGTTGTGATTAATATTCTGTGGTTGTGCTGCTAACATTTTTTTAGCATTATTCCGCTGCCAACTCTATTCACCCCCTCTAGAGTATTACGCTTTACTATTTCGTTCCTACAATATCTAAGCTTTATGACAAAATTTCAGATGAAATATTGGAGTCAAACATGATCTCTGAAGAATTTCCTACCTGGAGTCTGTTCTTTGACGGAGCATCCCGGATCGGACCAAATGGGACCATTGTTGCTGGAGTTGGAATTGTTCTAGTCTCTCTAAAAGGATTAGCTATCCAAATAGCTTATTCTTTAGACCAGTCGTGCTCTAACAATGTGGCTGAATACAATGCCTTGCTTATTGGACTCCAGTTGGCTAAACAATTGGAGGTTGAATATCTTGAAGTCTATAGTGATTCTAAACTGGTTGTCAATCAGGTTAGAGGAACATACGAAGTTCGCCATCAAGATCTAGTACCCTATCATGAAGCAGCGATTTACATGGCTACATCATTCAAGGCTTTCTTTATTGAATATGTCCGACGAGCTTGCAACACTGAGGCAGATGCTTTAGCTAATCTCGCAGCAGTCTTAGCAATTCTCGTCAAAAGACAACAAGTGGTTGTTGTTTCTAACAGAGAGTTGTTCTGCATTGAAAACAATCGTAACATTGAGTTCAGTAACTTCGCCGAAGTCGATGTTATCAATGAAGATTGGAGAGCTCCTTTCATTGACTTTGTAGTTCATGGCATACTCCCTGAAGATCCTAAGGAGGCTACGAGTATTCGTCGACGATCTCTTCAATTCTACTATAATCAGACCACCAAGACTCTCTATCGACGGACTTATGACGGCCTACTTTTGTGCTGTCTTGCTGGTGATAAAGCAAAGCAGGTATTGCGTGAAGCTCATGACGGTGTCTGCAGAGCACATCAACCCGGCCCTAAGTAACAAGATTGTATCCGACGAATGGGTTACTACTGGCCCTCTATAGTATCTGATGCCATCGAATATGCAAGAAAATGTCGAGCCTGTCAAATCCATGCATATTTCATCTATCAATCATCGGAATTCTTTCATCCGACTGCTGCCTCCTAGCCTTTTGAAGCTTGGGGCATGGATATTATAGGTCCCATCAATCCTCCTTCTTCTAAGGGACATCGATTTATACTAGCAATAACAGATTATTTCTCCAAGTGGGCCGAAGCTATACCTTTGGCTGAAGTCAAAACCAGCAGCATCATCAACTTTGCCAAACATCATGTTATTTACAGATTTGGTGTACCTCGACGAATCATTCACGACAATGGACCTAAGTTTATCAGTCAAAAGTTTACCAGGTTCTGTGACGATCATCGGATTGACAATGTCGCCTCTACAGCTTATAACCCTGCTGCTAATGGCTTGGCTAAAGCCTTCAACAAGACTATTATCAAGCTCCTTAAGAAGTTTGTGTCTACTAACAAATGGAACTGGAGCGAAAAGCTTGGAGAATGTCTATGGGCCTACCGTACTATGGTCCGCAATCCCACAGGCTGTACACCTTTCTCTCTGGTATACGGTTGTGAAGTAGTTCTACCTCTGGAACTTCAAATTCTATCTTTGAGAATTGACATCGCTAACGAACTTACTACAGAGACCAATAATCTTCTTCGACTTCAAGAATTGGAGGCGCTTGACAAGAAGCGGCTATTGGCTCAACAACATATTAAGTTTTATCAAGCCCGTATCTCGAAGGCTTTTAACCGCAAAGTTAAAGTCAGAGCCTTTCAGAAAGGAGAACTTGTTCTAACAGTCAGACGTCCTATGACTATGACTCACATGAGCAAAGGTAAGTTTGATGCAAAATGGAAAGGGCCTTATATCGTGAGTAAAGTCTTCTCAAATGGAGCCTATCAACTCATAGAGATGGACGGTCGAGTTGCGATGATGCCTATCAATGGCAAATTCCTTAAAAAGTACTATGTATAAATGCAAAAGAGATTTCTTGTAAATATGACAAGACAATTCATAAATGTTTTCTTTTATTTCATCATAAACGATATTACATGATATCAAGGACGAGAATCACTATCGTCCTTTTTAAAGACAGGACGGGGACCACTGTCATCCTTTTCAAAAATATAATCGACAAAAGAGACGAGGACATCCTTGCTCGATTTCACTAGAAACGCACAAGCGGCCATCCTCATAGCCTCTTCTTCTTCAGTCTTCCCTGGCTCAACTAGGAAGTCCAAGATATCATGTGGCGGCTTGGGTGCAGACGAACCTTCGCCCGCCTCCGTCTGCTTTGGCTGGGTTGGCTCGGCTGGACGTTCCTCAGCGACTTCTTCGACCTTTGGGACGATCTCAGCCTTCTTGGATGCATCTTCAGACGATATTTTCTGTTAAAATTGAAACTGATCATTCCATCTAAATTTTTGTTCTATTTATAGGCAGAGATTCTTGAGATAATCTATTACGAAAACTGAAGCGACGTGTTCTTCACAACATTCACTCATTTATTACGACGGTCCATCCGTTCATTCCATTCATCCGACGGTTCATCCGTTCATTCCATTCATCCGACGGTTCATCCGTTCATTCCATTCATCCCACGGTTCACCCGTTCGCTCCTTCCAATTGACGGTTCATCCGTTCATCCCGATGATTCATTTCGTTCACCATTCTGATGACTCATTCGTTCATCCATATCAGCAACTTGCTACGTATTGATTATCTCTGATTAAGTTATCTACCGAAATAATGATATTCAAAAAATTATATTCTGCCATGTCCATATTACCTCTGAGCAGATATAAGGAATATAATTATTTTCTAAATCACGAAATATATCATGTCCTGAACCTCTGAATATATTTTCTATCACTATTATTTATATCCGTAACAGGATATACAACAAATAATAGAGCCACAAAATAATGTCTTTTCATTGATACATTGATAAAGGTAAAAGATATTACTAAAAGACATATTGTAAAGAAGAAAATACAAAAAGTTTTCTTTCATTCAGCCGGAGGGGTCATAAGATCAGCAATCTGTTGCTTTAAAATTTGGAGCCGTTCATCACGAGAATCCAGCACTCGTCTCCTAGCCTCTGCCATTCCAGATTCAGCATCGAATGTTGGCAAGGTGACTAATCGGCGAGCAATTTCATCTTGATAAAACTTGACGGATTCATTCTTCTCATAGGTCAGAACGTCCAGTTGCTGAACTGCAGCCTGATGCTGTGTGGTCTCTTCTTCAATAGCAAGTTTAACGACTCTCAACTCCTCTTGAAGCTGAGCGAACTCTGCCTTCAAATCAGCAACCTTCTTCTCCTTTTCCCCAGCAGTAGATGCTACTATATTGAGCTGAGAATCAAACTCTGAAGATTTCGCGGCAAAAGTGTCCAAGAAATTCTTAAAATCAGCTTTCGAGACCTCAGCTTCTTGAGCCATTCTCTCGAATTCAGCAGTCACGAGCGGCTCTATTTCCCCTCGATTAAGGTCTTTGTAAACCTTGATCGCTTCTTCCAACTCATCCAACACATGTTCAAGATAAGCGGACTGAGCCTCATCACCCTGATCTCGGATGCCTCCGATCAGGTAGGAAGTTGGACCCCTGACGGTATTAAAACCAACAGTTTCTTTTTCCATTGTCCTTTTTACTAAAGGTCCTAATGAAGTGAAAAAGAAATTGGTGAAGGAACCAACTACAAATTTGTTGGTAGCCACTGCACTAGGTGTGGCAACTACTCCTATAGAAGCTTCGGCAGCAGATGCTTGCGAAGGTGGAAGTTCAGCATCTCGAACATTGGCCGTAGCCTCTTTTAACATGGAAACCATGGTGGAGCGGGTTGCCCCTCCCGGATGTTCTTCTGCAAAATCAAATAAACATCATCAATTTGCTGTCACTAAGGACTATCAAAAAGATTAAAATAAAGGCAACTTACCAATGCTTGGTTTGGTGACAAGATTGTCATTTAGTGAAACAGGCTGGAGCCTTGCGAAAGTAGTTTCAGACATTATTGTCTGACTACTTCCCGCTTCGGAGCCACCTGATAGATGACGGCTACCACTGGCTATCACCTCTGCTTGGACCATGTCAATGCCTGCCAGAAGAACTGTAGGAGGTTGGATTTCTGTATGGATAAGGGTTAAAACATCATTCATTTGATCTATAAATGAAGATTATCAAAATCAATCAATACCTCTTTGATCGGTGACAATAGCTTCTCCCGGTGCTACTTCATTAGCAACATTCTTCTCCTGTGATGTCTGGTCAGCGGCATCCTCTTCCGAAATTATGTTAACATCCTCTGCCGGTGTTTCCTCGTCATCTGCTGCCTCTTCTTGTGCCTCCTCATCATCAGTTGCATCGACTGGATCTTCATCATGGAAGCCAAAGTCACATCCATCCAGAGCTTCGATCATTAGTCGATCTTCCTCAGCATGACGCGAACTCGGTAAAAATAGAGGATCAGCTGCTCTCATTACAAGAGATAATTCTGACTCATTGATTGTAATTAGAGCTGCAGTTCTTTCTCTTGCTTTCGTAGCCTCATCTCTTGTCTCCGTAGTCTCTCCGCCTGCAGTTCCTTCTCGTGTATCTATCACCTTCTCAGGCTCAGGAGGAGGTGTAGGAGAAGACATCCTAACCCCAGTGGCAGCACTAGCCAAGGCCGATGTGCGGAGGGGTATTGGAAGAGTGTTTGCTTTATTTCTGAAAGTTATTTTCTTCCTACGTAGAGGCTCTTCAGGACTCTCTACGTCTACAGTTTGTGTCTATTTTTGGATTGAGGTGGGAGTCGTCGCTTCCTCTCTGTGAGTTGACTCAGCCTGTTGTCGAGACTGTGATCGGGTAGTGACCCTTTTTGAAGAGTCAATGGCGGTTTTCTTCTTAGAGACAGGAGAAGATGGTTCTTCTGCCTTTCTTTTCTTCTCCTTGATTGGAGATTTTACAACCTTTAAAGAAACCCGTAGTGGTTCATAGACTTCTTCAGGGAAATTGGCCTCCCTTGAAGCCTCTAAAGGCGCATCAGCAGGTTCATGTTCTTCATCATTTTCGGGAGGTAGCAGAACAGGTGCCCCTTTTTTAAAATGGGTCACCGTCGCAAAGCTGTCCGTCAAATTTAAATTTTCAGCAAAAGTATTTGCTGAAGTATAGAAGATTGAGTAAGTGTACAGCATGCGCGGGCCTCGGTCGTTCTTTGTGGGCATAGAGAATGTTGTCTTGGTATCCCGGGCGTTGCAATAGGCCCAAGCACGGGCTCCATCAATCAAGTAACATTTTTCCTGTAAGCATGTCATGGCATTGCCCATATGGAATTGGTCATAGCCAAATTGACATGCAAAACGACTTGGAAGATAAGGTTCAGGATAACAATCGTCTTCGAATCGATATACCAGATTCGATGGCCGAATCATTCTCAGCCAGTCAAAGGTTGTATGGCCCAAAGGCGACATTATCACCGAGTCGACGAGATTCGTTGACATATATTCGTAACCAGCTGGAGGGGGAACACAGTCAAAGTTCCATCCCTTGCCGAGATTTAGAGCTCGCCGGCAGTCCTTCAAAGTAGTATAAACCCACTTGCATCCGGAGTATCTTCTTAAGAAACTGTCACTTACCGTCCCCATGGCATGGTTCATCAGAGAAGGATGGTGTAGATGTTAGGGTTATATACTAAAAGCATCACTTTTGTAGTAACCTTATTTCCTTAAATTTTGAATGAGAATCATATGGGCAAATGTTTGCATATTGTATTTGTTGCAAGTGTTAATGCAAATGTCTGATATTCTATATTATAGATAATATGGTGTGTGGTGTCACACAGAAGATCATATTATCAGTTTCCTATGGAGTATATAAATAGTTCACAACCTAGATGGACTTGGACAATCTATTGGAAAGGTTGTAGTGTAATCTGGTATTAGTCTATCTTGACTATAGGTTTATACTAGTACACTTTGTGTGTATTGAACAGGACCACTTGAGGTTGTTCTCTTTGTACTGACTACATAAGAGAACAAACACCTCTGTTATTATGGATGCTTGTACTCTTAATCCGGATATAATAACGGACATGTATATGCAATGTGCATTACTTTGACTCATAAAAGAGTGAGATTCATTATGGATCAACAACCTCTATGAATTGGGTAATAACATTGTATGTATGATGGGCTGTTGATTATAAATGGAATCCATATCCTGATACATCGAGTTGATGATGTCCTCTTAAGGAGCTCATAAGGATTGTCATATAAACCCTGCAGGTGGATTATATCCGACATGACAAATAAAGTTGAGCGGTACTACTTAAGGATAAAAGATGTCGAATCAATATAGTTGTCAGTAACTTAATTTGATCGACGGACATACAATATCTTAACATGGGGAGCCAAACGAGCATATAATAAAAGGAGCCCACAAACATAATTTGGGATTAGGGAGGTAGTACAACAATAGCTCATTAGTGGACCGAGCTATTGTTAATGGGCCTGGATTGTGTGTTCGGGCTGAATACGGGATATCCAGATCCGTTAGGAGGCCTAACCCTAATTTCTCCTCATGGTCTCTGTCGTAGCCTATATATATCCTCTATTCTCTGGCCGCCAGATTACTGATCAGAAATCTAAAATTTTCTCTAAATTCGTGATTCACGTAAGGAGAGAAAGAGAGTGCTGCCAAGGAGAAGAAAAGGTTGGGAGATCGTCGCCCACACGACGTCCAACTCGAGGAAGGAATACGTGCAGAAGATCTTGGGGTCGTCCGCTCGAGATTGCCAGGAATTACTTGTCTCCTTTCCGCCGCAGGTATAATTCGTGAACCCTAGTTTCCGCCTATGAAGGGTTAGAACACGTATTTGATCTGTTTAACTTTCTATCGATCAATACGCACACCAAAGGAAGGGTCCTGGGAATCCCCAGTTCCATCAGTAGAATCAGCCATCCAAATAAATAAGTATACGGCAGTTCTAGCCGAGGAAAATATCCCTTTTCGCCTTTTCCTCGGATCATTGAGTCAACAAAGAGACGAAGTCCGGCGTTCATCCTGCACGTCATTGCTGATAACAAATCAATCAGGTAGCCAAAAACTAGACGCACGGCAGCAAACAATACACCGCGATGGAAGCGGTCATCTGCACTGGCCCCGGGAACAACATATCGTCGAAGCCAGTAAGTAACGAAACCTACCAGTTGGGCTTCTTTCGACATGGGCCTATAACCCATCCTCATAAAGCTCTCGATGATGTCTCCTTCCTTGAAAGGAGGGTACTAAAGATCATCTTCGATCTTGATATACATCTTCTTGTGCATCTCCATCAACTCCATCACCTCACTATTGCTAAGCGGTTTGAAGAAGTTGGGGTTGCAATTCTCATGTTCCTTAGTTTTCTTCTCAATAATGTGGTTAAGAAAAAGATACGACAACCACTTGGTTGAATAGCAAGTGCCGGCCGTGCCACTCTTGTAATACAGAGAACAAATCTTATAATGGCATAGTAGCTCTTCGAAGACAGTTACCATGTCGGTATTTTCCTTGCGTAGATTGTCCAATTCGTCATTCGTCGGGACGAACTCTTCGTATGGGATATTCTCCATCGGCATATTAGAGATGTATTTTATTTCATGCAAGGCTAAGCCGATTTCCCCGTGCGGCATCATGAAGGTCCCGGTTCTGTAATTATATCTTTCCGCCAATGCAAGGAATAAATATGGATTAGGGGAAACCCATAGACAGTGGCGTACACTGCCTGATACAGTTCAATTTCATTGAGCTGACTCTCAAATTGGACCAATATCCAATTGGCCACGCAGATCCATCT
The DNA here is from genome assembly GCA_029216955.1 of Iris pallida. Taxonomy (NCBI): domain Eukaryota; kingdom Viridiplantae; phylum Streptophyta; class Magnoliopsida; order Asparagales; family Iridaceae; genus Iris; species Iris pallida. Next base: position 54,148,356 of record JANAVB010016197.1, on the reverse strand, counting down.
TTTATTCTCTGGGTTAACAAGACCTCTCAACCGCAGGTCTTGGTCCGGATGTCTCCCTTCTACCTTTGCAAACTCATTTGCAAATATTGGGGTCCTCGCTGGCAACAACAGGGAAGAATCCTCCGGTGGCATGCAACCGGGTTTTAGTCCTCGGAGCAAAGAGCAATGTCGTTCAGAAGAGCTGTAGAATATATCTTTATGGTCTGGCCCTTTCTTAACATAGATGTTACCCACTCGGGCCTGCTGCAGTGGAGTTATGTCCCACTCCATCTTTCTGGGATAGCTCACAAAAGCGTATCTGGATAGAGGAAGACATATTGAGATCTCTGTCAGATATATTATTTTCTCGCCCCTTTGGAAGATTCTCTGTTCCATACGAGGCCTCGACTGTAAATTCTTATCAAAAGCCTCACCGAACAAAAATAGAGGTTTCTTGTGTGTGACAGTATCAGCAGTCTATAGAGGTTGCCCGTTCATCAAACATAATAAGGTCTCATTATCTTGTGCAATCAAGACAGCCTGCCGAGATGATGGTAAAGCATACTGAGGAAAGGAGACATGTGAAAGATCTTCCTTGATCTCTGACTCGGATAAAGTTCCTGCAATAACCTCATAGTTTGGGTCTTCTCCGAGGTTAACTACATTGATGAAGAGGCAAATATCAGTATATGCAAAATAAATTAAAAAGTTCTTCAATTTCATACACAATTCATCCAATTGCGCTGTGTGCACAATCTATCCGATTGTGCTAGCACAGCCTAGTTGCACAATCTATCCGATTGTGCTAGCACAGCCTAGTTGCACAAAACATCTGATTGCGCTAGCACAGCCTAGTTTCGCAAAACATCAGATTGCGCATTGATGCGCAAATCGACAGATTACGCCAAACACTCTGTCAGCGCTCTCCAACCGATAGCACAAAACACAGTTTTCATATAAAAATGAAAAATGTTGTACATGCAGCCAAAACCCTAAACAGGGTGGTGCAATTGGTTGAAAATACCATCAATCTCTAAAAAGAGAGAGGCATGAAGGTTCAAAATCATCAAAAACCCTAAAAAGGGTTTCGATTATTGTCCATCATTTACCTTGAAGAGCGGGGTGGCCTGTCTCATGACGAGATACTCGCGGTGCAACACGAGTCGAAGGTTCGGCATGAGCTTTTACCTTCTCAGCGGCCGATCGTTTAGGCGCCATGGGTGTCGACGACTAGAGGAGGAAGAAGAAGTCGGAAGAGAAGAATCACAAATACTCGAATGCTTGGAGCAGTTTTTCTTTTGAGGATTCAAAAGCAAGTAAAGCATAAAAGAACGAAGGACGAAACTATTTATAGTTTCTCACAGAAACCTAACAGTCATCTCCGATTGCGCCGAGAAAATCGAAACTAATTCCTCCAAACGCGCAGGCCTAAGTGCAACTTGATTTCGAATTTGAAATTCAAAGTATTTCGAAACTTTGAATATTTTCAAATTTCGAAAACTTTGAAGGGGGTCATGTAAGTCCTAAAAATCAAGTTGCACCCATCAAATAGTGCACAGAAGTCTAAACTGCGCACCCATCAATGAACAGCGCTAACATGAACAGCGCCAAAAATCAACCGCGCGAGACAGAACCGCGCCACTGCCCGAGCGCGCTAGGCTGACGTGGCGAAGCCATCATTAACTGACAAGAAAATCAAATCTACTGACTGCCTGACAGCCTGAAAAGCGAGGAGTCTGCTCGTTTCCCGTGCCGTGTCGTATTCTAGGACAGCTGTCCAAATCCTAGCGCAGTCCAGCTGTCTAAATCCCATCGCGGTCCAGCTGTCTAAATCCCAGCGTGGTCCAGCTGTCAAAATCCCAGCGCAATCCAGCTGTCCAAATCCCAGCGCAATCTATTGACCAGAGCTGAGCACAGTCTGGAGCTAGCGATATTCAAGTGGCGCGATCCATCAAGCTTTTTGAAGATAACTGACATTTATTACGTGGCTTACATGCCATCAATTGCTCGCCACGTGGCAACCACCTGTACACGACCAAGCACATTTTAATCAAACAATGTCACGCGTCTAAATACAGTTAGCCCACGATCGAGTAACTGTCCAAAGGCCAGCACAGTTTACAGTCTGTGCAGTCTGTCATTGGCGCAGTCCATTGTGCGCAATCCAGAATAACTATAAAACAGTTATTTATAGAACTCTATAAATAGAGTTTCAAGTTCTTCATTAGAGGGGAAAAGATCATTTTTTCTAGATCATCAGAAATCAGGAGTTCTTGTCCAAGTGCTGCTGCATTCTTCAGAGGCTATCGTCTTCAAAGTTCACATAGTCCAAGGGATAAAGCGATCGTCTTCAGATCGGATTCCTAAAGTTGTACTTTTCTAGAATTCATTGTACTTTTGTACTATTCTTTAAAGTTTGTGAAATAAAGAATTTTGTTTTTGCAAACATCTGGCACAACACTACGTGAGCAAAAATCTGAATACCACTCGTTACAGGCTTCTAACGAAACGAAAATGTGCTCATTGTAAGTGTTGGCAATAGGAGGAGGATGTGGGTTGAACAATGAGTGAATGGGATTACGAGAAGAAGAAGGAGGATTGGATGATGAAGCTGCTTCAGTCCTAATCCTTTTTCCTCTATTGAAAAGTCTATGAGTCATTGATAAAATCTAATGAAATAGAGATGGAGAACAATAAGAGATATGCCTAAAAAATAATTGATGAGGATGGAAGAGAATCATCCAAAAGCTTTGATTCTTGAGTTTGGAGAGTGGAGAGCACCAAAATAGAGATTTCTAGGGTTAGGGTTTTAAAGAAATAAGGTTGGAGAGAGTTGGAAGATGATGCCAATGAAGAGAGAGAATACAAATTTGTGGTTTTATAAAGTAGGGGCGGCTACACTAGCAAAACATGGGCCCTTGATCAAACAGATTGGATGGCCAGGAATGGTTGCATAAACTGGAACTCACTACACAGAGTTCAGCCCAAATTCTGCCAAAGACAGAGTTCGGCCCAAGTTCTGCCAAAGGCAGAGTTCGGTCCGAGTTCTGCCAAAGACAGAGTTTGGCCCGAGCTCTGTGAAGGTGTGTCCAGAGCTCCAAAAGAAAAAAAATGGTGACATGATAGAGAAAAGATGGTCTTGAATTAAAAATAAAGGATTTTATTAGCCACAAAATAAGTAGAACATTGGACAGACTTGTTAATCATTATTCAGTATATGTGAATCGTCTCAGGTTAGTTGTAGGGGTCGGTTCCTAGCTAGCAGTAGTTTGAAGACACTTGGCACCGTGTCGCTTAGGCTTTTACGCCTGGTTGACATAAGGAACCTTTGGGCATGTACCCAAAACAATGTAATATATATGAATTTGATTTAACAAGTATTTACGCAGGTAAGGCTTATGGTATGACATTTTTATCCAAGATCCCCAATTCTCGACGAAGAAAGTTGAAACGCACTTCGGCAAGTGGTTTAGTAAAAAATTCTACTAGCTAAATATCAGTGTCAATAAATTCTAGATTAATAGTGTCTTACAATTGATGATCTCTAAGAAAATGGTATCGTATCTCTATGTGCTTAGTGCGTGAATGACATACTGGGTTCTTTGTCAGGTTAATAGCACTAGTATTATCACAGAATATAGAAATGTGCAGAAAAGATAAATTATAGTCTGCTAGGGTTTGTTTTATCCACAAAATCTGAGCACAAAAACATCCTGCAGCTATGTATTCAGCTTCTGTTGTAGATAGTGCGATAGAGTTTTGCTTCTTGCTAAACCAAAAGACTAAAGCTTTGCCTAATAAATGACACATGTCGCTGGTACTTTTACGGCCGACTTTGGATCCAGCAAAATCAGCATCTGAATAACTGAGTAGGACAAAGGATGTGGTTTTGGGATACCACAAGCCCACTGTAGCAGTGCCTTTAAGGTATCGAAAGATACGCTTAACTACGGTCATGTGTGATACCTTAGGGTTGGCTTGATATCGAGCATATAGGTAAACACTAAACATGATATGGGGCGACTAGCAGTTAAATATAGTAGAATACCAATCATACCTCGATACTTACGTTGGTCGACTGGTTTACCGCTATCATCAGGTTCTAGTTTAGTTGTAGCAGTCATCGGAGTACTGATTGGTTTGATGTTGTCAAGATCAAATTTCTTCAGCATGTCCTTTATATACTTTGATTGACTGATGAAGACTCCTTGTAAGTTTCGTTTGACTTACAATCCAAGGAAGTAGTTAAGCTCCCCCATCATGCTCATCTCGAACTTGTTCTGCATGCACTTGACAAATTCTTGGCATAAAACCTCATTAGTAGACCCAAAGATGATATCATCCACGTAAATTTGTACTAAGAGAATGGTTTCATCAATTAATTTTATAAAGAGTGTCATGTCAATCTTTTCTTTTGAAAAGCCATATTCAAGTAAGAAAGCGCTTAGGCATTCATACCAAGCTCGAGGGGCTTGTTTGAGGCCGTAAAGAGCTTTCTTAAGCTTGAAAACATGATCAGAAAACTTATAGTTTTCAACACTAGGTGGTTGATTTACGAAAAATTCTTCTTTAATAAAACCATTTAGAAAAGCACTTTTAATATCCATTTGAAAGAGTTTGAAATTTTAAAAATTTGCAAAGGCACAAAGCATGCAGATTGATTCAAGTCGTACAACACGAGCATACGTCTCATCGTAGTCGATACCTTCTTCTTGGTTGTATCCTTGAGCTACTAGACGTGCTTTGTTACGTGTGACTGAACCATTCTTATTAACTTTGTTACGAAAGACCTATTTAGTACCAATGATCGAATGATCAGCAGGTTTAGAAACAAGTTCCCAAACCTGATTTCTTTCGAATTGGTTGAGTTCTTCTTGTATTGCAGATATCCAAAATTCATCAAAAAAAACCTTCTAATACATTTTTGGGTTCTATTTGAGAAATAAGTGCTAGCAATAGAGTCTCTAACAGATGATCGAGAACTTACTCCTTTTGATACCTCACCTATTACCAAGTCTTTTGGATGTGATGGTTTGAACAAAAATTCTTTGGTAAGCCTTCCGGAGAACTGGTTCCAGGTGTTGTATCCACAGGTGTAGAAGTTGATGATTTGATGTGTATGTCATCGTCGTCAACGGAAATAGCGATTGTTTTTTATTCTCCTCAAAGGTTACATTAGTAGATTCTTCAACAATCATAGAGCGCTTGTTGAACACTCTGTATCCTTTACTCTTGGAAGCATAACCAAGAAAAATACCTTCGTCAGCTTTGGCATCAAGCTTGCCTAAGTTGTCTTTGGTATTCAGGATAAAGCAGCGACAATCGAGCATTCAAAAATAAGAAATAATTGGTGTTCTACCAAACCATAGTTCATAGAAAGTTTTCTTCAAAATAGGTCGAATCAAAATCCTATTCAAGACATGGCATGTTGTACTTACAGCTGAAGAACAGTTTGGCAACTCTAGAGGGGGGTGAATAGAGTTTATATAGAAAAATAGCCAATTAAAAATAACTCTTTCACCAACAATAAATAATCAGAGTAAAGTGCGGAAAATAAATGAAGAGCAAAAGAGCATACGCAAACACAGCGATTTTAACCTGGTTTCCCTCGTGGAGGACTAGTCCAGGCCTGAGAACTCTAGCTCAGGATTAAATCCACTATTTGTGAAATAGTAGTTTACAACCCGTGCCTTTTCTTCAGAAGAGCATGTTAACTTCTAACAGATGATCGCAGTGGCGATTTGCTTGGAATTGTCCAAGCGACTTCTTCGACTCTTGCACAAGAATCCTAACTGAGAGATGCTGAGCACTCGACACTTAGGAGGCTTGTGGCTAGTAGATGGGAAGGATATGGCTTACTTGAGCTTATAAGAGAGAAGAGAAAAGAAGATTGGATGGATTGGAATGAGAGAATTCATGCCCTATTTATAGTGTTTTTATAGGCAGAATTCGGCCAGAATTCGGGTAGGAAAATTCAAAAATTTGGCCGTTGGACAACTAGCAACCAGCTAACCCTAAAATTAGGGTTCCTGATTTCTAGGGGACAGAGTTCGGCCCGAACTCTGTGTGGAGGCAGAGTTCGGCCCGAACTCTGTCTCCAGAGCACAGAGTGGCTCTAAGGGGATTTTTGGGCAGTGTTTGGTTCAGTGGAGCTTGGGATTTTGGGTAGGCTGTAGACTAAGTGTCAAGAGCTCAGCAAGACTCAGAGTACACAAGTCTAGACTCAATGAAAATATAAAATACAGACTCGAAAACACACTGAGAGCCGGAGACTGAGCTGTCGTCTGTCTTGAACTGTTATGCAGACGTCGTGTGTCGTATTGAATTAATACAGATATTATTTAGTCAATGTAGTCAATATTTGGTTGACTGTGACTTTGTGTCAACAATCTCCCCCATATTGATAATTGACATAATAATATATGTATATTCAATATTCATACCTGGACACAGTTGATTATAGCAACATAGCTCCCCCATACTTGATGCCGAGCTAGAATGTAATAGCTCCCCCGTAATCAGTGAACGGTGTTGAGCTAGAAGCAATAGCTCCCCCGTAAATAGTGCATGAAACCTGTATAATATCTCCCAAAAAGCACAAACAAGCACAGAAATACGAAAAGATAGGATCTGATACCAAACAAGTATATCCAGCCATATATATCCAGGCAGAATATACATAGTTCTCCCCCTTTTGGCAGTTAGCAATATAGACTGCAGAGAAATGAATAATAAAAGAAAACTGCAATAGACAATTAATAGTAATACAACCACACCAAGCAGAGAAGAAACAGTATAGAAATAATCAAAAGAAGTACTAGCATAAAGTGTCATAACCAAATGTCAAACACACAACCAGAGTCTAAAAGCATCCAAGTACATAAAACTGAAACTAACTAACTAGAAAAGAAAATGCATCAACTAATGTCATCATCATCAGCAGCAGCAGCAGCAGATAGTAGCCAATCTCCATCACGGAGCATGAGATGGTCCAGGAGAGTTTGAACGTCTGGGATCCACAAGAGCAGCACCCGGATCCAGGTAACGCAAGACCCACGGATCATCAATACGATATCCCTTACAATCGGGATCCCGCTGTATGGGAATGGCCATAGTAGGATGATGGGACATGGAGTACCGAATATCATGCAGCGAGTTGCAGAGTGCACTCATCTGCAGGGTAGTGCGGTAGTCCATCTGAGCCCACCGATCGACCTCTAAGACGAAACGATCCCGGAGCATGGTCTGGATGGAGTCAAGAGTGGCAGGTGGAGGTGGTGCATCCTGACCGAAAGGAAGGGGGTCAGACTCCGCATCATCAGAATGCTCAGAGGCCTCAGAAGAGGCGACAACTGCCTGAGTACGTCGCGTCTTGGACAGGAAAGCAGGAGCAGGCAAGAACGGACAGATATCAAGTGGTATGTTAAAAGCACGAAAGATCATAGGAAGGTACAAAGGATAAACCAGAGCTCGTGGTTTCTTCCTACAGTGAATCATCCAGTCCATCATTGTACGTGGAAGATTGAAAGAAATTCCAAAGTGAAGATGATAAAGAGCAGATATCTCAAGATAAGTGATGTCATCATGGGAACCTGTTTTGGGTAAAATGGTGTTAGAGATAATCCAATGAAGATCAGAAAAATATGGGTTGAGATATTTAGCCATGAGCTTGCGAGGACGTGTGTATGGAGTACACAAATCGTCCTTGAAGCTCTCAAGGGAAATTTCGTCGGGAAAACGGAACGAGCGAGCGTCAACTAGCTTTTCCCAAGAATTGGGCTCTTGAAGATCAAGATATTCGGCTAAGTCAAAGTCATCAAAAGATATATTGATACCTGCAACTCGTGAATAAATATGGAGATCATCAAAGGTCATGTTGCAGTAGAATATTTGGACAGCATGACGATAGATAGCAGAAGTGGTAGTGACAAGCTCATCAAAACAGAGGTCATGAAAGCATCATATTGAGAGAAGATAGAAAAATTAATAGGATGTCCTGCGAATACCTGACGATTCCGATAGTCACTAAACCAGTTGTTTGAGGCATCTAGTGAGACAAATAATCGGTTGTCATAGGTAGAAGGATTTCGAGGACGAGGTGGGTTGAACAATGAATGAGGTGGTTGAAGTTGTTCAATGATCTGTTCATTCGTTGGAGGAGAATCCGAAGAGGAAACACTCTCAGTTCGAATCCTCTTTCCACGATTGAACAAGCGAGGAGCCATAAAAACTTGATAGTGTGAAGTATAGAAGACAAGAATGATACCTCAAATAATCAATAAACAGTGGAAGAGAATGATGAGAAACTCCTTTCCCTTGATTTTGAGGAGTAATGGAGCACTCTAGATCAAAAACTAGGGTTAGGGTTTGAAGGAAAGAGTTTGGAGAGGTGAGGAAGGAGGCAATAGTGAAGGAGAGAGAAGAAAACCCGAAATATAAGAGAGGGTTTTCTTTGGTCGGAAGCTATATTGACCATTGGATCTAAAATGATCCAACGGCAGAGCCAGATCCCGACGCTGGAACAATTGGACCGAACTCGGCCCGAACTCTGTTGGGGGCAGAGTTCGGCCCGAGTTCTGGATTAGTGGTCCAGAACAGAAAACAGGCTGAAAAGATAGAAAAATTGGTTAAGTGTTGAAGAAAAGTGATGGTTGAGGATAAAAGTTTGATGAAATCAATGAAGTACATAGAGAGGTACTCAAAAGTCAGAATGAACTTTAGAATGTAGTAATTAGACAGTATTAAGTCGAAACAAACCATATAATAAACAAGGAAATATATTGTAATTCAATATTTCAAATTTGCCATGGGTTAGCTGCAGGGGCCGGATCCCAGCTAGCGGTAGTCCTGAGGACTAGTGTACCGTGTCGCTTAGGCTTTTACGCCTTGTTGTCAGAAGGACCCTTTCGGCTTGTACCCATACCAAATTTGTCGTAAAAGAATCAAAATATACTCGATATTTACGCAGGCGAGTCTCAACTTATAACTGCTTCATCCAAAATTCCGAGTTCACGATATAGGAAATTGAAGCGCTCTTCGGATAATGGCTTAGTAAAGAAATCTGCTAGCTGATGATCAGTGTCGATAAATTCTAAGTTAATCGTGCCATTTTGCTGATGATCACGCAAAAAGTGGTGTCTGATCTCAATGCGTTTAGTGCGTGAGTGGCAGACAGGGTTCTTAGTCAAATTAATGGCACTTGTATTGTCACAGAATATAGGAATATGCATAAAAGATAACTTATAGTCTTCAAGGGTTTGCTTCATCCACAGAATTTGTGCACAATAACGCCCAGCTGCTATGTATTCAGCTTCTGTTGTGGATAGTGCGACAGAGTTCTGCTTCTTGCTAAACCAGGAGACTAAAGCTTTTCCTAATAAATGACACGTGCCGCTCGTACTTTTACGGTCGACCTTGCATCCAGCAAAGTCAGCATCGGAATAACCAATAAGATCAAATGATGTTGACTTGGGATACCATAGGCCCACTGTAACCGTACCCTTAAGGTATCGAAAGATACGCTTAACCGCGGTCATGTGTGATTCCTTAGGATTAGCTTGATATCTAGCACATAGGCAAATACTGAACATGATATCGGGACGACTAGCAGTTAAATAGAGTAAGCTGCCTATCATACCTCGATACTTATGTTGATCAACGGGTTTGCCGCTCTCATCTGGTTCGAGTTTGGTTGAAGTAGCCATTGGTGTGCTGATTGGTTTGACGTTGTCAAGATTGAACTTTTTCAGCATGTCCTTGGTATACTTCGATTGGCAGATGAAAGTTCCATTAGCCATTTATTTCACTTGCAGACCAAGAAAGTAGTTGAGCTCTCCCATCATGCTCATCTCAAATTCTGTCTGCATACATTTGGCAAATTTTTGACAGAGGGTTTTATCAGTAGAACCAAAAATGATATCATCAACATAAATTTGAATCAACAGAATAGTGTCTTTAAAAGATTTTATAAACAGTGTAGTGTCAATTTTCCCTTTTGAAAAACCTTTCTCAAGTAAGAAGCTACTTAGCCTTTCATACCAAGCTCTGGGGGCTTGTTTGAGGCCATAAAGCGCTTTCTTTAGCTTGAACACGTGGTCGGGAAATTTGTGATTTTCAAAGCCAGGAGGTTGTTTCACATAAACTTCCTCCTTAATAAAACCATTCAAGAAAGCACTTTTCACATCCATTTGAAATAATTTAAAGTTTTGAAAATTAGCAAAAGCACAAAGCATCTGAATGGATTCTAGTCTAGCAACAGGAGCATACGTCTCATCGTAGTCGATACCTTCCTCTTGGTTGCATCCTTGAGCTACTAGACGAGCTTTGTTATGTGTGACTGAACCATCTTTATTTACTTTGTTTCTAAAAACCCATTTAGTACCAATTATCGAGTGATTAACCGGTCTAGGAACGAGTTTCCATACTTGGCTTCTCTCGAATTGGTTGAGTTCTTCTTGCATAGCAGAAATCCAAAATTCATCATTAAAAGCTTCAGAAATGTTTTTAGGCTCTACTTGTGAAATGAAGGCAGTGCTAGCAACGGAGTCTCTTAGTGATGATCTAGTAGTTACTCCACGTGAAACTTCTCCTATAACTAAATTTTCTGGATAAGAAGGTTTGAAAGAGAATTTCTTAGGCAAACCCTCCAGAGAATTAGTTTCGGTTGAAGTATTCATTGGAGTAGAAGTTGATGGCTCAACGTCATCATCAAGAGTACTTACTGCACTGTTGTCTTCATCAAAAGTCATATTTGTTGACTCTTCCACAATAAGTGAGCGTTTATTAAAAACTCTATATCCCTTACTCTTGGCGGCATAACCAAAAAAGATACCATCGTCAGCTTTGGCATCAAATTTGCCTAAGTTGTCTTTGGTGTTAAGGATAAAACATCTACAACCAAAAACTTTAAAATAAGAAACATTGGGGGTTCTCCCAAACCAAAGCTCATAGGGTGTTTTCTTCGTAATGGGACGAATTAGCACCCTATTCAAAATGTGGCATGCTGTACTGACAGCTTCTGCCCAAAAGTATTTCGGAAGTGAAAATTTATTCAACATGACTCTGGCCATATCGCCGAGAGTTCTATTCTTCCGCTCCACAACACCATTTTGTTGAGGAGTTCTAGGACAAGAAAATTCATGATCAAAACCATTTGCATTACAAAAATTTTCAAAATCATAATTTACGAATTCGCCTCCATGATCACTTCGGATTCGAGTAATCATGTAGCCTTTTTCGTTTTTAACTTTCTTTACAAAAACTTTGAAAACAGAGATAGCATCGCTCTTATTAGCGAGAAAGAAAACCCAAGTAAATCTCGAAAAATCATCAACAATAACAAATGCATAAAGTTTGCCACCAAGGCTAGCTATTCTACTAGGACCAAATAAATCCATATGAAGTAGTTGCAAGGGTCTAGTAGTACTTACAGAGTTGATGGAATGAAATGAGGATTTAGTTGCCTTGTTTAGTTCACATTCGGCACATACCGTGTCTTTTTTGAATATAATATCAGGCAATCCTCTCACTAGCTTCTTGGTAGAAAGCCTGGATATAGCATCCATGTTGGCGTGACCAAGACGCTGGTGCCAAAGTAGTCGTTCGTCTTTGTGGGCATATAGACATCTACCTGCATTGTTAGTATTTACAGAAAGATAGAAAATATAGATGTTGTCCTCTCTTTTCCCTTCAAAAGCAATGTCTTCTGTTGACCTATCATAGATGTAGCAACTGTTCTGTCCAAAGTTAATATCATATCCATGATCAGCAAGATGACTAATGCTGAGCAGGTTATGCTTTAACTCGGTCACTAGGCAGACATCCTTTATTACAGGAGAAGGAGGATGACCAATGATACCATTACCTATTATGTGCCCTTTGAGATTGTTACCGAAGGATACATATCCTTCTCTCTTCATCGATAGTGATGCAAAAAGATTTGCGTCTCCCATCATATGTCGCGAGCATCCACTATCGAGAATCCACTTACTTTCAGTTGAAGAGGGAAGGTCCACCTACATCAAGAGTAGATGTGACCTTTGGTACCCGAGTTCTTGAGGGTCCTGAAAAGTTAGTCTTTGGAAACCAAGTATATATCTTTTTATCTACAAGTCTTCTAAATTTGCACTGTGGTGAGATGTGTCCATGTAATCCACAGTAAGTACAGATAGCATTCTTATTTATACTAGGAGCATGAGAATAATATCTATAAGCAACAGGATGAGGATGGTCATGATGTGAAGAGTTAGCATGGTGATGATGGTTATGCATAGAATGAGTGGCATGGTGATGGTGTCCATGAGGCATATCATGATGGTATTGTCTATGATGTGTGGCATGCTGATATTGTCTATATGGCATGGCATGATGATTTTGTCTATATGGCATATGATGATCTTGTCTATATGGCATTGCATGATGATCTTGTCTATATGGCATGGCATGATGATTCCTATGTGTGGAGTGATGTTGATTGTGTCTTTGTGCATGATGATTGTGTACTGAGTGAGAATTATTCTTACGTGCACGTGGTTTGTGAAAGTTTGTGTATATAAATGCATGGTTATGTGCTGCATGAGAATGACGTGGTTGACTAGCATGAGTGGTGTTGTGCCCATGTGATTGGGTTTGAGGTTGAACAACCTGTTTACCCAATTTGGTTTCTAATCTTTTAGAAACAGCTTGCAGTTCATCAACCTTAATATTTAAGCCATATATCTTAGTCATGGAAATCTTGTGTCTACTCTTTTCTTCAGCAAGCAATGTGTTGAGTGTAGTGATTTCTTGAGTTTGTTGCTCAATACGTGCTTCAGCATCATGTAAGCTTAATTTAAGCTTGGATACTTCATCAGGGTCATTTGTGGGTGTCATGTTTCTAACATTATCAAGAAGTAAGGAAATTCTTTGTATCTCATCTTCAAGACTTTTGATTTTGTCCTTGGCATGTTTGTATTTACCGATGACCTTTTTGTGATCATCGAGTAAATCAGTGAAAGCATCACCAAGTTCATCAAAAGAGAAGTCATCTAGAGTTTCGTTAGATACCTTATTGGAAGTTGCCATTAGGCACACATTTGCTGTATCTTAAGGAGAGCCTTTTTCTTCCTCGGAGTCACTCGCTTCACTTTCATGCCAAATTCCTGTGTTGACATATTTCTTTGATGAGTTCTTTTTGTATGGCTTCTCATAGCGGTTGCTCTTCTTCAAGAATGGGCAGTCTTTTCGGACATGTCCAGTCTTCTTGCAACCGTAATAGGTTGGCTCTTCTTCATCATCTTCTTGTGAATCCTTCTTCCTTCGATTGAAGCGAAGGAATTTTCTGAAGTTGCGAACCATGAGAGCTTGGTCTTCATCATCCGAGTTATCGTCTTCGGTCTCATCGTGATCAGCCCTTCGTCGATGAGCTTTGAGTGCGATCTCCCTGGTCTTCGGAGCAGGCTCTTCGAAGTCCTTGAGGTCAAGCTCGTGAGTCATGAGCTTACCCATCAAGGTCTCCATTGACATTGTTGTGAGATCGTTCCCTTCTATGATGGCTGTCACCTTAGGGTTCCAAATCTTTGGTAGCCCTCTGAGCAACTTATGAATCTTCTCGTGGTTTGAGTACTGCTTTCCAAGCGAGGATAGAGGATTGATGATGTCGAGGAATCTTGTGATCATTTGAGTGATCGTCTCACTTGGCTTCATCTTGAAGGCTTCGTATTCTTGAGTGAGACGGCTTATTTTAGATTCCTTGACCTGTGTGGTTCCTTCATGCGTCACTTCTAGAAGTCTCCATACTTTATGAGCAGTGGTGTATGTAGAGACCCTGTTGAACTCATTCCTGTCTATAGCACAGAATAAAGCATTAATAGCCCTAGCATCTAGACTTGCCTGTTTTTTCTCCTCGACAGAATATTTGTCGTGTGGTTTCTCAATGAGGTCACCATCGACAACTATCCTGGCGGGCTTTTTGTAACCGTCAGTGACGACAGTCCACAGGTCAAAGTCTAGAGACTTAAGATAGAAGCTCATCCTTGTTTTCCAATATGTGTAGTTTGTCCCATCAAAAAGGGGAGGCCTATGAGTGGACTGACCTTCACCATGATTGGAAATCAAGGATTGTGTGGTTGCCATGGATCAGCTCTTAGGATGTTAGTCCTTAAAAAGAGAACAGAGCTCTAATACCAATTGAAGAACAGTTTGGCAACTCTAGAGGGGGGTGAATAGAGTTTATATAGAAAAATAGCCAATTAAAAATAACTCTTTCACCAACAATAAATAATCAGAGTAAAGTGCGGAAAATAAATGAAGAGCAAAAGAGCATACGCAAACACAGCAATTTTAACCTGGTTTCCCTCGTGGAGGACTAGTCCAGGCCTGAGAACTCTAGCTCAGGATTAAATCCACTATTTGTGAAATAGTAGTTTACAACCCGTGCCTTTTCTTCAGAAGAGCACGTCAACTTCTAACAGATGATCGCAGTGGCGATTTGCTTGGAATTGTCCAAGCGACTTCTTCGACTCTTGCACAAGAATCCTAACTGAGAGATGCTGAGCACTCGACACTTAGGAGGCTTGTGGCTAGTAGATGGGAAGGGTATGGCTTACTTGAGCTTATAAGAGAGAAGAAAAAAGAAGATTGGATGGATTGGAATGAGAGAATTCATGCCCTATTTATAGTGTTTTTATAGGCAGAATTCGGCCAGAATTTGGGTAGGAAAATTCAAAAAATTTGGCCGTTGGACAACTAGCAACCAGCTAACCCTAAAATTAGGGTTCCTGATTTCTAGGGGACAGAGTTCGGCCCGAACTCTGTGTGGAGGCAGAGTTCGGCCCGAACTCTGTCTCCAGAGCACAGAGTGGTTCTAAGGGGATTTTTGGGCAGTGTTTGGTTCAGTGGAGCTTGGGATTTTGGGTAGGCTGTAGACTAAGTGTCAAAAGCTCAGCAAGACTCAGAGTACACAAGTCTAGACTCAATGAAAATATAAAATACAGACTCGAAAACACACTGAGAGCCGGAGACTGAGCTGTCGTCTGTCTTGAACTGTTATGCAGACGTCGTGTGTCGTATTGAATTAATACAGATATTATTTAGTCAATGTAGTCAATATTTGGTTGACTGTGACTTTGTGTCAACAACAGCTTCTTTCCAAAAATATTTTGGAAGTGAAAATTGATTCAACATGACTCTAGCCATATCACCAAGAGCCCTATTCTTCCGCTTCACAACACCATTTTATTGGAGAGTTCTAGGACACAAAAATTCATGATAAAACCATTTGAATCAAAAAACTTTTTAAAATCAGAGTTTTTGAATTTGTCGTCATGATCACTTCGGATTCGAATAATCATGAATCCTTTTCGTTTTGAACCTTTTTAGCAAAAAATTCGAAAACAAAAATAGTATCACTTTTGTTTGAATGAAAGAAAACCCAAGTAAATCGAGAAAATCATCAACAATTACAAAGGCGTAGAGTTTTCCACCAAGACTGGCTACTCTACTAGGACCGAACAAATCCATATAAAAAAGTTGCAAGGGTCTAGTAGTACTTACAGAGTTGATGGTTTTAAACGAGGATTTAGTCGCCTTATTTTTCTCACATTCGGCATATACCGTATCCTTTTTTAATATGATATCCGGTAGTCCTCTTATTAGCTTCTTGGTTGACAGTCTTGATATGGTATCCATGTTTGCATGTCCAAGACGCATATGCCATGGTAATCTTTCGTCTTTGTGAGCGTAGAGGCATCTTCCTGCATTATTAGTATCTTTCGAGAGATAAAATATATAGATGTTATCTTCCCTTATCCCTTCAAAAATGATATCTCTAGTTGATCTATCATATATAGAGCATTTAGTTTTTCCAAAGTTAATATTATATCCATGGTCAGCAAGATGACTAATGCTGAGCAAGTTATGATTTAACTCTATTACTAAACAGACAGCTTTAATGACGGAAGAGGGAGGATTACCAATAGTACCGTTACCTATGATATAACCTTTCAGATTATTGCCGAAGGATATGTATTATTCCCTTTTTATCGGTAGTGTTACGAAAAGATTTGTATTTCCAGTCATGTGTCGCGAGCACCCACTATCGAGAATCCATTTGCTTCTAGAGAATGAAGGAAGGTCCACCTATACCACGAGTAGATGTGACCTTTGCTACCCAAATGCTTGAGAATCCTGAAAGGTTAGTCTTCGGTACCCAAGGATATAGGTTTAAATCAACTAGTCTTCTAATTCTACACTGTGGTGAAATGTGTCCATGTTCACCACAGTAGTGACATGTAGCATGTATATTAGTGTTGGGTGCAGGATAATAGTGATGCCTATGTGTTTGTCATGCTGTACGAGAACATGTGTTCATAAAAGCATGACTGTGTGTGCCATGTGCATGTGTGGGTATTTGTCGTGCTGCATATGAATATGTGTACATAAAGGCATGTTTGTGTGCAGCATGAGTATATGGGTCTTTCTTGTGACGTATATTCTTATGTTGGGCAATCTTTTGTCTTGTATACATGTTGTGACTGTGAGATTGGGTTTGGGGCAGAACAACTTTTTTCCCCAGTCTGATCTCTAATCTTTTAGAGGCATTGTAGATATCATCATGCTTGGCAGTTAGGGCATCAATTCTTACAGTAGCAATATTATACTTCTTTTTCTCGCCTGGGAGTTCTTTATTGAGTGCTGCAATATCACGTATTTGTTTCTCAATACGAGATTCGCCATCGAGTAAGCTTAATTTAAGCTTAGATACCTTATTAGTGTTCTTCGTGGGTGGTGTATCTCTAACATTATCAAGCAAGCATGAAAGTCTATAAATCTCAACTTCATGGGTCTTGATATTATCCTTTGCATGTTCATACTTGCTAAGTAAGTTCTTGTGATCTTCAAGCAAGTCACTAAAGGCATCTCCAAGTTCATCAAAAGTAAAGTCATCAAGTGGATCATTTGTTACCTTTTCGGACGTTGCCATTAGGCAGACGTTTGCAGTATCTTGGAAAGAGTCCTCTTCTTCTTATAAGTCACTGGCCTCGCTCTTATGCCAGATGCTTGTGTTGGCATACTTTCAAAAGGATGGCCTCTTGTATGATCGTTTATATCGGCTTCATTTCTTTGCTGCAGGGCATTCTTTTTTGACATGCCCCATCTTCTTACAGCCAAAATAGATAGGCTTTTTATCGTTATTTTTGTGTTGTTCCTTCTTCCTTTGGTTGAAACATAGAAACTTCTTGAAGTTGCGAACCATGAGTGCTTGATCATCACTATTGGAGTCATCATCGTCTGTTTCTTCTGGAGCAGCCTTTCGGTGATGAGCTCTTAGAGCGATTTCTTTCTCCTTTGGTGTCGTTTCTTCAAAGTCCTTGAGGTCGAGCTCATGCGTCATTAGTTTGTCCACCAGAGTTTCCAGAGACATGGTGGTGATATCATTGCCTTCGATGATTGTCGTGGCTTTGGGATTCCAGTTCTTCGTTAATCCCCTTAGCACGTTATGTATCTTCTCATGGTTGGAGTAGTCCTTACCGAAGGAAGAAAGAGGGTTGCGATGTCGAGGAATCTAGTGATCATTTGTTTGATCGTCTCATTGGGCTTCAGCTTGAATGCTTCGTACTCCTATGTTAGCCGACTGATTTCAATTCCTTGATTTGAGTGGTTCCTTCATGAGTCACTTCTAGAAGCTTCCATATTTCGTAGGAAGTGGAACACGTAGAAACCCTGTTGAATTCAGTCATGTCTATTGCACAAAAGAGAGCATTAATAGCCTTAGCATCTAGACTACCATATTTCTTTTCTTGATCAGTATATTTGTCGTAGGGTTTCTCCATGAGATTTTCCTCAACAACAATTCTAACAGGCTTCTTATAACCATCTGTAACTATGGTCATAAGTCAAAGCCTAGAGATTTTAGGTAGAAACTCATTTGTGTCTTCCAGTAGGTGTAGTTGGTTCCATCAAATAGGGGTGTCCTATTAGTAGACTGTCCTTCACCATAGTTGGTAAAGATCGGTTATGTGGTTGCCATGGATCAGCTCTAGGATGTTAATCCTTTATCATGAGAACAGAGCTCTGATACCAATTGAAGTTATATGTAGGCAACCCTAGAGGGGGTGAATAGAGTTTGTGTCAAAAATAACCAATTAAAAATTAACTTTATGCCAATCCAGAAGCAACTACCAATAGAATAAACAATCAGAGTAATAATGCAAAAATTAAGAGAGATCAGAAGAGCATACGCAAACATAGTGATATAACCTGGTTTCCCTCGTGGAGGATTAGTCCAGACCTAAGAACTTTCGTTCAGAATTAAAATCCACTATTTTTAAAATATGGTACACACACGTGCCTTTACTCAGAAGAGCACGCCATCTTACAACTTTGCAGAGGCGAAACTTGGAATTATCCCATTCTTTATAACTCTTGCACAGAAATTTCTAGCTGAATCGCACTGAGCACCTTGGGGCTTAGGAAGTTTTACGGCTATTAGATTAGAAGAGTAAGGCTTAGAATGAATAAGGCTTAGAAGATTGAGAGTGAGAGATGATTTGAAAGAAAGAATTCAAGCCCTATTAATACTAGTCAAGGGAGGCAGAATTCGGCCAGAATTCTATCCCAAACATTCAAAATTTTGAACGTTTGATGGATAGTAGCATGGTGTTCCTAAAAATTAGGTTCCTGAAAATTAGGGGGCAGAGTTCAGCCTAAATTTTGTCTACCTTGGGCCAGAAAGTTTATATTGGCTACATTGGTTTGGTTTGGTTCAGGGATTGTTTTATTTTGTTTTGGATGGTGGAGTTTAGAGAAGTAAGTCTTGGGGTTGAGATGACTCAGTGCGACTCAATGTACATATTTCTATACTCAATAAATTGAAAAATTACAGACTGAGTACAAGTACATTTACAATATAACAGCTTTGTCGATGACGTCTGTCTTGAACTTGATACGTTCTGTCATGAACTTGATGTGTCGTATTGGATCATATCAGATATCATTTTGTTAATTCTCTAAATTAGGTTGACTGTGATCCAGTTTGGGTCAACACCATCTTTCTCATTGCAGGGTCTTGGTGTAATCAATATTCTACATCGGCGATGGGATAATAGAATGTTGTTACCCAATCCCTTTTCCATATCTTTGATACCATATACTTTTCCAACCAAAACTTAATGTTCTCACCGCCCAATTCTTGGGACTTAGCATCTGTTTAGCATACGTTCATTCGGACATAATTGAAGCATACTCACGCCCAGTTTTTGGGTCTTATTATCTGCATTACCATCTATTCATCGAGCTAAGGCTCGATATACTCACCGCACAAGTATTTGGGACTTTTACTTCACTTGTCATGTATTTCATTGCAAAGCGCCCAAGCATACAATTCATTGAAATGATTCGAAGCACACAATTCACAAAATAATTCGTAACAGTTTTCAGGTCATGTGATTAATTATCTTTGATTACCTTTCTGACTTTCATGCAAGTTTTATTCAGCAGCTCAACGAGTAAACATAGCATACTATCCTTTTTATTAAGCGTGAAGCTAAAGGATCTTCGAAGGATTCAACACTAGTCACATTATAAGACGATTCCCGCCACGATCGCATAGCCTTCCAAACAATCCTTCGCATAATCCCAAGTCCAACAAGGCTTCATCGAACAAACCATCCATCATAAGGCATATTGCGGGTCAGGGCACTATAATATATATCACTTAGAAAAAGTTTTGTCTTCGAAACTTAAAACCAAACTCATCCCCAAAACTTCAACCGACTTTTATGAAACTTCACAACGATTAACTTGCACTATTAAACATTTCTTCGAAATACCTCAATTGATTTCAATCGATGTACTATCTCGCCATAGCATTTCAATTTGATTCAAATAGTTTACCATCCTTAATCTTTTCTCCAAAACTCAGGCAATTTCATAGCACGTGATAATCCTCCCCATAGCTTCGTTTGAATTCAACGTACCACTTAGTTGGAATCATACACATATTTTAGGCATCCCAAAAATATATGCACTTCAACCAAGTTCAGTGATAGAAAAAATGAACGAGCTATGGTATAACTTCATTCCTGAATGATAGCAAATCTCTTGAGCATCTCGTATAGCCGCAATTCACTTATTCAATTCTCTAACCAGCTTATAACCCAATGAATGTTTCCAATTCCAACTCGAGTAATTTTCCACAACCGATCCAAAATTTTCCAAAGCACTCCTTTCAAGTTTATTGTCATTCATGCCACCAAATTTGAATAAGCCAATAGCCACCCTTTTATTTCAATACCACGATTCTCATCGATCAACTCATATACCCATTTCGTTTGCATCCATAAACTTTATTTGTAGTTCATAATTCTCTGATTATGATCCATCTTCCAACTTGTACTAACATCCCACTCTAGTAAAAAAATCGACGTACTCAAACATTTTTCGTATTGATCAAGCCAACATGTTATCATCTCACATGAGCAACTCTTATTTCCAACAACATAAATCCTAAGGGTCATGCCTATTGACATTCGCTCTCGCCGTCTCGACTACATGCACTATCTTATTCCATCGTACACTTATTCTTATTTCCAATTTGATTATCCACCAAGGCATTATTCTGATTGTCTTACGGTAACTGTCATCATTTTATGCATCTCAATATGATTCAACCAACCAATCAAGTCCAACCAGCTTTAACGAATTTCGACATTCCAAAAATAAAGGCAACCAAGTTCCAAATCCAACATAATCCGTCATCCCATCCAACATTATAACATCGAATTTTTCAATCTTCCTTCTATTCCAAAGTTTACTTCCGACATATCTCACTCATTTCGACTATACCTACGCTAATCAATAGGGATATCCTACGGGTCTCCAACAGTCTAATGGAACTGGGGATTCCCAGGACCCTTCCTTTGGTGTGTGTATTGATCGATAGAAAGTTAAACAGATCAAATATGTGTTCTAACCCTTCATAGGCGGAAACTAGGGTTCACGAATTATACCTGCGGCGGAAAGGAGACAAGTAATTCCTCGATTTTTTTTAAGGTTTTGGCTGTCGATTTCTTCATCGAAAATCATCTGTCTGCCTCTGGATTGCTCAAAACCAGCATCTCGTCCGACGTCAGAAACAGCCACCATCGCCATCACGATTGATCAAAAATAATTAAAATTACATCAATCCTATGCCTCCCGAAGGAGTTCACACATAATCTAGATTGAAAAATTAAATTAATAAGCACGATCAACCCTCGTGATTTTAATTACATCCACAGCAACAACAACATCCACGACATGTCCGTGGTTTAAACAAAACAATCAAAAACATGCATTGGACCATAATAGTTGGATCTAAGATGCCTGTAAAACCGAGTTAGAACTGATCTACATCTACCGACTATTGTATAGCACAAGTTTTATTGGACAACATGGACATATCAATCAATACGTAGATCCAAAGTGGCTCTGATACCAATTGATGGAACTGGGGATTCCCAGGACCCTTCCTTTGGTGTGCGTATTGATCGATAGAAAGTTAAACAGATCAAATACGTATTCTAACCCTTCATAGGCGGAAACTAGGGTTCACGAATTATACCTGCGGCGGAAAGGAGACAAGTAATTCCTGGCAATCTCGAGCGGACGACCCCAAGATCTTCTGCACGTATTCCTTCCTCGAGTTGGACGTCGTGTGGGCGACGATCTCCCAACCTTTTCTTCTCCTTGGCAGCACTCTCTTTCTCTCCTTACGTGAATCACGAATTTAGAGAAAATTTCAGATTTCTAATCATTAATCTGGCGGCCAGAGAATAGAAGATATATGTAGGCTACGGCAGGGACCATGAGGAGAAATTAGGGTTAGGCCTCCTAACGGATCTGGATATCCCGTGTTCAGCCCGAACACACAATCCAGGCCCATTAACAATAGCTCGGTCCACTAATGAGCTATTGTTGCACTACCTCCCTAATCCCAAATTATGTTTGTGGGCTCCTTTTATTATATGCTCGTTTGGCTCCCCATGTTAAGATATCGTATGTCCGTTGATCAAATTAAGTTACTGACAACTATATTGATTCGACATCTTTTATCCTTAAGTAGTACCGCTCAACTTTATTTGTCATGTCGGATATAATCCACCTGCAGGGTTTATATGACAATCCTTATGAGCTCCTTAAGAGGACATCATCAACCCGATGTATCGGGACATGGATTCCATTTATAATCAACAGCCCATCATACATACAATGTTATTACCCAATTCATAGAGGTTGTTGATCCATAATGAATCTCACTCTTTTATAAGTCAAAGTAATGCACATTGCATATACATGTCCATTATTATATCCGGATTAAGAGTACAAGCATCCATAATAATAGAGGTGTTTGTTCTCTTATGTAGTCAGTACAAAGAGAACAACCTCAAGTGGTCCTGTTCAATACACACAAAGTGTACTAGTGTAAACCTATAGTCAAGATAGACTAATACCAAATTACACTACAACCTTTCCAATAGATTGTCCAAGTCCATCTAGGTTGTGAACTATTTATATACTCCATAGGAAACTGATAATATGATCTTCTGTGTGACACCACACACTATATTATCTACAATATAGAATATCAGACATTTGCATTAACACTTGCAACAAATACAATATACAAACATTTTCCCATATGATTCTTATTCAAAATTTAAGAAAATAAGGTTACTACAAAAGTGATGCTTTTAGTATATAACCCTAACACAGTCAACGTAGCATTCAATCGTCTCTACGGTCAGCTAATCTAAGTTAAGCCAGACATTCAGCTAACTCATCTGAGATGGATAGCTATAGGGACATATCTACCCTCTGATCTTAAAGGCAACCAATTCTTATCATAGGGACTCTACCTTATCTCAGGGACAATCTATCTGACCAACTTAAGAGACATGGGACACCACCTCAATCTTATGAACTTATACCCCAATACGGACAACTGAAATAACATAGCCAACCAATCTGAAACTTAGGCAATCAAACAATACTCTAGGTAACCAACCGACATTCTAGACAATTAACCGACATTCTAGGGTCAAGTCTTTCTACCCGTACTTATCCTTGGGCCATATCCAATGAAGTCATTATAGACTTACCCACAACCAACAAAATCTATCCGACAAGTCTTATGGGTCAATCTCGAAGCCATCATATAAATTTCTCAATCGAATATCCAAACTTTCAGTTTTCACTAGCATAGACGCAGCATCCTCTGCTCAATCCGACTAGTATTCTCATATCGTACTCAAATTATGTTTATTCAATTAGGCCAACTATTTAGAGTCATAATCCAACATCGCTACCTCAATGGTCTATCATTTACAATTTCTTTCTTACGGTCTCTTTGCGACATATTCATTTCCCACATTTTAGTTCATCGATATGGTCTATACTCTTTAGTCAATCAATAAGGCAACTATATAATCATGTTTCTTTCAAAAGTATCCTTTATGAATTTTTTTTGCTAGCATCCAAAACGGTCATCTCTTAGCAATTCACGTGAACCATCAATATTTATTTTTATATCATCTCTTTGTGATTCCATAAGAAGAATTACTATTCATGCATCGATCCAATCACTATGGCACAAATCATCTAGCATTCGTACCTCGGTCATCCACTTGAATATGACATAACTCATTTAGCTAAGTCATAATCCATTAATTCTATCGTTCAGCCAAACTCATTGTTCATGCGACAACAGCATCCATCGATAGGGTCTATTACATATCGCTGCACCTTGATATTTGTTTGTATTCCAGCCATCAGACTCTCATAAAGAACATATACTCTTTCATGCATCAAAGGACAAGTATTCATTCTCTATGCCTCAAAATAATCAATGGTTATAACTTGTTAATTCGGGACACATCTAATTCTCTTATGTGCAACTACACCTGTGCAAAGGTCATCTATTTCTTCAAGCCCATTCTCTATTTTTCGGTCGCTGATGCAACTTCCTGCTTCTTCTAAATTATTCACAATATTCCGATAAGCGCCTAACATCACCATCAATTGTCGATGTCCAATATGCAATTCCTTCTATTCAATTCCAACATCGTTCTATATTCGGTCCACGTTGTTCTCCCAAAATCATTCGATAGCAACATCCCAACATCGTCACTGAGCCTACAATCCTTCTTACCCAACTGATTCAAGTCATTGACTGAATCTATGATTCGCATTATTTCCAACTAAGGCATTTATTTCATATTCTCAATTATCTATTACCCAACATAATGCTAACCGTCAGAGTCTAGCGATGGTTCATCCGAATACATCAAAATCTTGCAGCGAGTTATCCGAACATAATCATTAAAGGACAAGCCTAGCCGTCATGTATCAATCGTAATCCAACTACGACTCCATACTACATAATACCTTTTAGGTAAAGCAATCACTATATTATGAACACGATCAAGGGTTATCTTATCGCTAAGAGGGTAGAGCCATATACCACTCAAAGCTCAAGCCATTTCTGATATAATATTTCTCTTCGCATCAAACCAACGTCCATTATGGACTATCCATTTCGCAGTGGCTTTGCCGACCACAAATACCAACTAATTCCCTCACACCTGAAACATACCCAAGCCAACACACACAAGCCAACTCGAAATTCTATCGATTCCCATTCACTTAAGACATCAAGCACACATTACCAACTTATTATCGCATCGTATATTGTTATTTATTTTGGTATCATTAAGCATTCAATAAAGCACACACACATCATAGTCCACTTATTTAGACTTATTGTATGGAACACCCAGTGAGCGGCCAGAAGAATCAATCGATTTTTAATTTAAGAGCAACATAGAATAATTCAGAAGCAACATTGAATAATTGAGGAAGCACTTGAGTCATCGTAGAGGCAACTTTGATTTCATCGCGAAAACAACTTTGAGTAATCGCGGAAGCAATGTTTGAGTCATCATGGAAGCAGCTTTGAATTATCATAAGAGCAACTTTGATTGAACAAATCGAAATAAGAATCCAAGGACGTAAAGCCATGCTCTGATACCATTATGTCACGCTTCGATCCCAGAGGATCAAAAACTAGCCACTGGGTGTGATATCGTATAAGTCTAGATTGCACTTGTATAAGGCAAAACCATTACAGTTCCTGGTATTTCTCATAAGACAATGACAACTCAGCAAAACCAAGTAGATAAATTGAAGTCACACAAGATAGGAAGAAATATGTCTCTTTATTGATAATATCAAAGACTACAAGACTTGTAGTTACAGAATTTACAACAGACTATAGGACTCTTGAATAGCCACCTGAATATATACTTGTCATTTAGGCTTTACAACTGATATGCCGATTTTGCTTACAATCTCACTGGTTCATCTGAGTTACAATGTTCCATACATTATGTCTCGTATAGCAGAAGACATCATCTTGTAAGAAGAGCTTCTGCACACCCATCTGAATCATCGATGCCAAGCACTAATTAAACGATTTCCCCTATGCACAAGCACCTGTAATATTGCCTACAACATGGGTCAGTACATCATCAATGTACTGGCAAATGGTGTTGGCCCAACTCACCTAAGAAGACAACACTAAGTAATCATGTTATAGAATATTATTAAAAGTGGTCTTTCTCGTTGCCTTAGGGTCAATTGGCAGTTCCTATCCGATAGAAGTAAAGTATGCATATATTTCTTAGCCAGCATAACGTAAAGCATGCAGTTATCACACTTGATGATTCTTACCCATGGTCGTATATCCATCCTTATACATTTGTAATACTTACCTTTCCTGCATAAGTTATTGTTAGAAACAATATCATAATTCAATATATTTGTCACCGTTCAGGTGATTCTTGCCAACATCCTTCCCTGTAATTGAGTAATAACTTACTCTTCCTGCATAAGACATCATTAGCACTGGACCTATTTATATGAAGGTCACTGCCGACATGCCATCTTGGAGCGTCTTTCAGGAATAATGGCGCCCCTTGCAGTACGGGTAGCTAGCCCCACTGAAGGTCTCGTATACATATGCCAGTACGTCGGCAGCAATTCTTGTTCTCCATAGGATAAACCGAGTCCGTGGCCTCGGATTACCATTCAAGGAACTACCTTGTCGACAAGTTGTCCATGACCATGCAAATATATCCAACTTATCTATGAAGAAACATATAATGCATGATAAGTAAAACTAAGTAATTCAGCCACCATTCTCATTTGTATTGCCATCTTTCTCATTCCAGGGTCTTGGTGTAATCAACATTCTATATCTGCGATGGGATAATAGAATGTTGTTACCCAATTCCTTTTCCACATCTTTGATACCATACATCTTTCCAACCAAAACTTAATGTACTCACCGCCCAATTCTTGGGACTTAGCATCTGCTTAGCATACGTTAATTCAGACATAATTCAAGCATACTCAATGCCTAGTTCTTAGGTCTCAGTATCTGTGTTACAATCTATTCATCGAGCTAAGGCTCGATATACTCATTGCCCAAGTATTTGGGACTTTTTCTTCACCTGTCATGTATTTCATTGCAAAGCACGCAAGCATACAATTCATTGAAATGATTCGAAGCACACAATTCACAAAATGATTTGTAACAGCTTTCGGGTCATATGATTAATTATCTTTGATTATCTTTTCGACTTTCATGCAAGGTATTTTTTAGCAACTCAACGAGTAAACATAGCATACTATTCTTTTTATTAAGCGTAAAGCTAAAGGATCTTTGAAGGGTTCAACACTAATCATATTATAAGACAATTCCTGCCACGATCGCATAGCCTTCCAAGCGATCATTCATATAATCCCAAGTCCAACAAGGCTTCATCGAACCAACCATCCATCATAAGGCATCTTGCGGGTCGGGGAACTAAAGTGGCCGTTGTGCGCCTACAATTATTGGACTTAGCCCGCAGCTGGTGGGCGATGCAAGCAGTTGGATTGGTAATGCCTGTCATGTAGGTGATTTTCTGTGATAAATTTTAGACGAAGTACTTTGATGCAGTAGCTCGGTATGATTTGCAGGCAAGGTTTAGCAATCTCAAGCAGATGGAAAGGACAGTCGATGGATATGCGATCGAGTTTTCAAGGCTTAGTCGGTTTGTTCCCACCTTGGTGGCGACCGAATTGGACCGGACGCAGCGATTCCAGCAGGGAATCCACCTAGAGATTGTTTTAGCCATGGAACAGTTTGAGCACCAGATATTTTATGCTATTTTGTGAGCAGCTAGGAGGTATGAGTATACTATTCAGAGGATAGTTGATAGAGCTGGAGGACAGAAGAGGCCTCATGGATAGTTATCTCAGTCATCAGCACCAGTCCCGACAGCTAGGGCATTGACCATTGGAGCTCCAAGGAGGGCGACCACAGTTTTGTTGGTTCAGCACCCGACTCTGACATACCCTCAACAACAGAAGTAGAAGCAATCTTCTGTAACAGGTTGCTCTCGTTGTGGGAAGCCTGGGCACATGAATTTAGAGTGTCGTATAGAACAAGGGTTGTGCTTAGCCTATGGGGCACTAAACCACATGATAGGGTCCTATCCGCAATGAGCCAGTTCATCTTGATCAATCCTAACTAGTCCATCGGTTAGGGGACCCGCACCAGTGCAGCAGCAGTACCAACCTCTGAAGCCATTATTGCCTCAGGCCAGACCTTTCAGCAGGAGAGGCCACAACAATATGCTCAGGTCCAAGCCTAAGTTCAGAACAGGCAGAGAGGTCACCAGCAGAGGGGACCAGCACTAAGAGGACAAGGTCAAGCTATGGCTTTAACGGTAGCAGAAGAATTGGAATCAGGTGAGGTGGTAGCAAGTACTATTCTTGTCAACTCTTTTCCAGCATCAGTATAATTTGATTCAGGTGTGTCGCATTCATTTATGTCTGTACGATTTACAACACGGATAGGATTAGAGCCCGAGTAATTATCAATAAGACTCAATATCCTTATTGGTAACGATCTTTTGGGAGTAGATAGAGTCTTTTCTTCGTGTCGAATCGTAGTTAGCGGTAGAGAGTTTCCTGCTAGATTGATAGAATTTTTGATACCGACTATGATGTGGTCCTAGGAATGGATTGGTTGAAGGATCAGTATGCAAGAATAGACTGCCATTTGGCAGGATTATTTTTGGTATTTTCGACGAAAAAGAGTTCTCGTTTTCCAGAGGCGAAGTAGAGACTTCTCCACCAGTATTACGGATGGTAGTAGCAGAAGCAGTTCAGTTTCCCAGGGTAGTAGAAGAATTTCCTGACATATTTTTCGAAGAGCTTCCAGGCATGCCGCCAGAGAGAGATAGAGTTCACTATTGATTTGATTCCAGGGATGGCACTTGTCACAATCCGTACCCGCTTTCCGGACGCGAGCTCGTGAGCAAGCCAACTACGCATCAAGCGGACTCCAGCCCGACTCAAAAACGTAAATGCTGTCATGGCTAGGGTAAACTACCAAATCATGGCAAACAAATTTATATCTCAATCAACAATAAGAATAATAAACATGAATGAATACTATGGGTCGTGGTCTACAGCCCACTAGCATATATGTCCGATAAGACTCTAAAGGAAATAACAAGAGTCTAAACTGAATCAAGAAACATGATATCTCATGATAAGGTATGAAAGCACGAGCGGATAATAAATAGAATAACGATACCAGAATCCCGCAAGCGTATCATCACATCTGTCATCCAGAACCACTAGCTAACTCCATGCAATCGCTAAACCTGAAGAGATCATCAGGTCCTCAGGGGACATAGCAAGATACATAAAAATATGCCTATCTAGCAGTTTATCATGCAATAATGAATATACTGGAAATAAACGAGAAAAGTCCAATCAATACGAAAATACGACTATACACGACTGGAAGAACCACTACGCATAAACGAACTGCTGGAGGAGAACAAGAGAGCACGATATCACGATGTCAACGGATAACCAATCGAATACTCAAACCCTTGTCCCTAGTGTGGACTCGCAAGTTTGAACAACTACTAACCCTCGTCCCTAGTGTGGACTCGCAGGCTAGCATCACCCTCGTCCCTAGTGTGGGCTCGCAGGCTAGCATCAAGTAAACACCCTCGCCCCTAGTGTGGACTCGCAGGTGTGGACAGATAACTACCAACCCTCTCCCCTAGTGTGGACTCACAGGCTAGCATCACCCTCACCCCTAGTGTGGACTCGCAGGTGTGGAACAATAACTACTAACCCTTGCCCCTAATATGGACTCGTAGGTTAGCTTAACTACTAACCCTCACCCCTGGTGTGGACTCGCAAGTTAGCTTAACTACTAACCCTTGCCCCTAATGTGGACTCGCAGGTTAGCTTCAAGAATTTTTAAGGTACAACAGTTCTGTTATGACTTATTCAGCCTATGACACGATGCGGCTCAGTCCAAGTACAAGTGATGACACGACATGACCCAATCACGATACACGAGAAAACCAATCCAATATAAATTACAGAATTAACTATGGATAAGAACTATATATACGTATATCCAATATGAACTACAAAGCTAACTATAAACAAGGACTATGTATGTACTAGCATGCACGATGTACAAATTACATGTCAATAATCAACTACTAAAATGATATAATAATATAAATATGCAGGTAAACAAACTGTAGAGGGAGACAAGGTATACTTGCCTGGAGGTTGCACGCAGATCCAACAAATATATACTCAACTGATAAGCTATAAAGTCCAACTGTCTCCGAAAGCTGAAACAGACAATGCCAACATTCTCAGAATAGTCAAATTAGCTAGAATTGCCTGTCCTTAAGTCCAATTCTGGATACAGGGGCAAAATAGTAATTTTGGACCAAAACGGTATTCACCGTTGGACCCGCTTTGTACCGAAAAATATGACAGAGTCAATGATCTCTAAAGTCATCAAACTACATATTTACGGATCTGGTTTCACGATACAATTCCAATGGTATATCCAATTTTGGATTCCGGTGGGCCGTGCACAAAATCTCCCGTTGAATCGGATCGTGGGGCCCGCGAAACGACGATCCAATCAACTGTCTTAGAATTGGACCAAACTTGGCATACAGGACCAAAAAAATGATACGGTCCTGATGACGTAAGTTTCGTCTCGATCTGACGAACGTGCACAAAGTAATTAGGAAATTTATACAGAGGTCGATAAGGTAAATTTTGACGGATACGCATCAAATTCGTCGCGCACATGCGGCCAATTTAAATTCTGTCAAAGTCCACACGTCCACGAAGCCGTTACGCAGCTTTCGATCCTTTCGATTTGCGACCACGTCGCCCGAATTGGCGGGACGTACGTCGTATCGAAGGGTTTCGTGATTTTGAGAACAGATTTTTGATCAACTTTGCACATGTTTTATTTAATGAATACCTAGATTTATTTAAAACTAAAAGAAGGATTTTGTTGCCCTATGTGTTGAAAATAAACTCCTTCAAATAGGTCTTCGAAATCATGCATGGTTTGGAAGATAATTAAAAGCAAAGTAGGCTAACTTGACTATTGTCAGTCCTATTTTTGAATCAGTTTTTCACCATTTTTGGCATCGATTTTATATCGATTTCGTTTCGATTTAGTTCAAAACGATCCATTGGTGTCAAAGACCTATAGGTTGTGTTTCCAACGCCTATTTCGGTTTGGAAAAAGACGGAGAGTCGGGGAAGAAATCTTACAAAGAATTGGGGTGCCGCGCTGTTACTGCTGTGGCTCTTCTCTGTTCGCACGCTGCTGCACCCGCGCGGCCTCGGCCGTGCGCGGCGGTGGCACCGACGGTGGGTGGCCGCCCAGGGTGTCAGGAAGGGTGGTGCACCGTCAAGTGTTTGGAGAGTTAGGGTTTTTGACAATTCCCCCTCTCGGTTTCGATCTATCTATATATATCATTCGTTCGGTTTTGTTAGGATCGGCTCTCGGGTTGTTCTGCGTTAGCTGAGGAAAGTAAAGGGTCGGGCTGGCTACTGTGGAGGAGCAGTGGGCTGGGCTGTGTGTTTGGGCTGGGCTGTGTGTTTGGGCCGGGCTTGAGGTAGTTGCTGCTTTCTTTCTATTTATATTTACATATATAAATACTCATATTTATACATATACATATATTTATATCTATGGGTGTGTCTTTCACATATATATATAAATGACTATAAAAATATCCATATATACATCTACAATGGATATATAAAATACTCATATAATATATTATTGGACCATTAAATATATATAGGTACATATTTGTATATATATTTTACCAGAAAATTATATATTAACATATTTTCTAACTTATAGTAATATTGCAATCATAAGATATTGTCCATGCAAA
This sequence comes from Iris pallida, assembly GCA_029216955.1. Lineage (NCBI taxonomy): Eukaryota > Viridiplantae > Streptophyta > Magnoliopsida > Asparagales > Iridaceae > Iris > Iris pallida. The sequence goes on along the minus strand of JANAVB010016197.1, from coordinate 54,117,052 downwards.
TTACTCATGTGCAAATATTAATCCCATGCTTGTTAATCATATTTGTCCGCAGAAAAATATACATTTAGTCTAATACCGAATATGAAATTAGCAAATGCATAGTGAATAACATATACCATATAATAATTCTTTATAACAAAAATAATACTTATTTGATTGATTAAAATAGGTTACAAATATGTATCTACATGGACACTATTGCACACACTACATCACTGCATGGGCTTGGATTTGGTTCGGCCCAGTTCGGACTAATTAACTTGGTTCAACCGGGTTCCTGCAAAGTCAATAAATCTAATAATAATTAATTAAACTATTTCTAATGGTCATGCTATAATTTGACCTGGTTTTCCTAGTTAGGGCACACCGATGGCTTGGCACTCCCCTACCATGGCTAAACACAAGTCAAAGCACGTTACTGCACTACCCGTGCCATGATTCCTAGTTGTCTTGTATTTCAAAACTCAACCATGGCTAAAGTCTTCTACCGTAATAACCAACTAAATAATTATTTATAAAAATTCTAAAATCACCATTTAAATCAAATAAAAAAATGTTCCAAAAATTTTTGGAAAGGGAGGCTACAATTCTACCACCCTAAAAATAATTTCGTCCTCCAAATTCTAATTCATGACTATCCCCTAAAATTTAAAGTCTACTATTACCTTAATCTCCTTAAATTTAATTTCTTCAAAAATATTTTATGACCTTCTCTAGTCATTTTATAACTCTGAATACATGAGGACTTCTACCCACCTTTGGTCATACTACTCCTCAAAATACGGTCACTAAAATCTTATAATCTTCTAACTAGTTGCAAACAATCCTTCCAACAGATATTTAGGGTATATGGCATCTATAACCCCTCATATCTATAAACAATCAAATATTACATAGTCAAACAATATTATACTATAATTTAAGAATTTCTGGCAAATCCTAGACAGCACGATCATTCGTCATCCCGAAATAAAAGGGACGAGAATCAATGGCACAGAAAGCAAGGAAGCATAATCGAGAGAAAATATGGAGTTTCAAGAACGGTAGAAGAATTTCTAAAAGAATTTTCAAGGCAGTGTGGATTGAGATTTCTAAGGGTTTAGTCATATTCGCAGGCTCGTATCAGTACAGTTACGTAACCGATACGATATGCTCTGACCTGCATGGGCCACCAAAAAAACTTGCCACGATCCGTACCCGCTTTTCGGACGCGAGCTCGTGAGCAAGCCAGCTACGCATCAAGCGGACTTCAGCCCAACTCGAAAACATAAACGCTATCACGGCTAGGGTAAGCTGCCAAATCATGGCAAACAAATCTATATCTCCATCCACAATAAGAATAATAAACATGAATGAACACTATGGGTCGTGGTCTGCAGCCCACTAGCATATATGTCCGATAATACTCTAAAGGAAATAACAAGAGTCTAAACTGAATCAAGAAACATGATATCTCATGATAAGGTATAAAAGCATGAGCGGATAATACGCACAATAACGATACCTGAATCCCGCAAGCGTATCATCACATCTGTCATCCAGAACCACTAACTAACTCCATGCAATCGCTAAACCTGAAGAGATCATCAGGTCCTCAGGGGACATAGCAAGATACATAAAAATATGCCTATCTAGCAGTTTATCATATAATAATGAAAATACTAGAAATAAACGGAAAAAGTCCAATCAATACGAAAACATGACTATACAAGACTGGAAGAACCACTACGCACAAACGAACTGCTGGAGGAGAACAAGAGAACATGATATCACGGTGTCAATGGATAATCAATCGAATACTCAAACCCTCGTCCCTAGTGTGGACTCATAGATTTGAGTAACTACTAACCCTCACCTCTAGTGTGGACTCGCAGGCTAGCATCACCCTCGCCTCTAGTGTGGGCTTGCAGGTGTGGAACAGATAACTACTAACCTTCGTCCCTAATGTGGGCTCGCACGCTAGCATCAAGTAAACACCCTCGCCTCTAGTGTGGACTCGCAGGTGCGGACAGATAACTACTAACCCTCGCCCCTAGTGTAAACTCGCAGGCTAGCATCACCCTCGCCCCTAGTGCGGACTCGCAGGTGTGGAACAATAACTACTAACCCTCGCCCTAATGTGCACTTGCAGGTTAGCTTAACTACTAACTCTCGCCCCTGGTGTGGACTCACAGGTTAGCTTAACTACTAACCCTCGCCCCTAATGTGCACTCGCAGGTTAGCTTCAAGAATTTTCAATGTACAACAGTTCCGTAATGACTTATTCATCCTATGACATGATGCGGCTCAGTCCAAGTACAAGTGATGACATGACATGACCCAATCATGAAACACGAGAAAACTAATCCAATATGAATTACAGAATTAACTATGGACAAGAACTATATACATGTATATCCAATATGAACTACAAAGCTAACTATAAACAAGGACTATGTATATACTAGCATGCACGATGTACAAATCATATGTCAATAATCAACTAGTAAAACTATATAATAAATATGCATGTAAACAAACTGTAGAGGGAGGCAAGATATATTTGCCTGGAGGTTGTACGCAGATCCAACAAATATATAGTCAACTGATAAGCCATAAAGTCCAACTGTCTCCGAAAGCTGAAACAGACAATGCCAACATTCTCAGAATAGTCAAATTAGCTAGGATTGTCTGTCCATAAGTCCAATTCTGGACACAGAAGCAAACGGTAATTTCGGACCAAAACGGTATCCGCCGTTGGACCCGTTTTGCACCAAAAAATATGCCAGAGTCAATGGTATCTAAAGTCGTCAAACTACATGTCTACGATCTGGTTTGACGATACGAACCCAACGGTATGTCCAATTTTGGATTCCGGTGGGTCGTGCACAAAATTGCCCGTTGAATCGGATCGTGGGGCCCGCGAAACGGCGATCTAATCAAATGTCTCAGAATTGGACTAAACTTGGCATATGACCAGAAAAACAATAGTCCTGATGGCGTAAGTTTTGTCTCGATCTGACGAACGTGCACAAAGTAATTGGAAAATTTGCACAGAGAGCGATACGGTAAATTTTGACGGATACGCATCAAATTCGTCGCGCACACGCGACCAATTTAAATTCCGTCAAAGCCCACACGTCCACGAAGCCGTTCCGCACCTTTCGATGCTTTTGGTTCGCAACCACGTCGCCCGGATTGGCGGGACGCACGTCGTATCGAAGGATTTTGTGATTTTGAAAACAGATTTTTGATCAACTTTACACAGGTTTTATTTACTGAATACCTAGATTTATTTAAAACTAAAAGAAGGGTTTTGTTGCCCTATATGTTGTCAATAAACTGCTTCAAATAGGTTTTCAAAATCATGCATGGATTGGAAGATAATTAAAAGCAAAGTAGGCTAACTTGACTGTTGTCAGTCCTATTTTTGAATCAGTTTTTCGCCATTTTTGGCATCGATTTTATATCGATTTCGTTTCGATTTAGTTCGAAACGATCCATTGGTGACAAAGATCTATAGGTTGTGTTTCCAATGCCTGTTTCGGTTTAGAAAAAGATGGAGAGTCGAGGGAGAAACCTTACAAAGAAGTGGGGCGCCGCGCTATTACTGTTGTGCTCTTCTCTATTCGCACGCTGCTGCACCCGTGCGACCTCGGCCGTGCGCGACGGTGGCGCCAGCAGCGGGTGGCCGCCCAGGGTGTCAGGAAGAGTGGCACGCCGTCAGGTGTTTGGAGAGTTAGGGTTTTTGACAATTCCCTCTCTCGGTTTCGATCTATCTATATATATCATTCGTTCGATTTTTGTTAGGATAGGCTCTCGGGTTGTTCTGCGTTAGCTGAGGAAAGTAAAGGGTCGGGCTGGCTGCTGTGGAGGAGCAATGGGCTGGGCTGTGTGTTTGGGCCGGGCTTGAGGTAGCTGCTACTTTTTTTCTATTTATATTTACATATATAAATACTCATATTTATACATATACATATTTTTATATCTATGGGTGTGTCTTTCACCTATATATATAAATGACTATAAAAATATCCATATATACATCTACAATGGATATATACAATACTCATATAATATATTATTGGACCATTAAATATATATATGTACCTATTTGTATATATATTTTACCACAAAATTATATATTAACATATTTTCTAACTTATAGTAATATTGCAATCATAAGATATTGTCCATGCAAATTACTCATGTGCAAATATTAATTCCGTGCTTGTTAATCCTATTTGTCCGCAGAAAAATATACATTTAGTCTAATACCGAATATAAAATTATCAAATGCATAGTGAATAACATATACCATATAATAACTCTTTATAACAAAAATAATACTTATTTGAAAGAATAAAATAGGTTACGAAATATGTATCTACATGGACACCATTGCACACACTACAACACTGCATGGGCTTGGATTTGGTTCGGCCCATTTTGGATTAACTTGGTTCAACCGATTTCCTGCAAAGTCAATAAATCTAATAATAATTAATTAAACTATTTCTAATGGTCATGTTATAATTTGGCCTGGTTTTCCTAGTTAGGACACACCGATGGCTTGGCACTCTCATACCATGGCTAAACACTAGTCAAAGCACGTTACTACACTACCCGTGCCATGATTCCTAGTTGTCTTGTATTTCAAAACTCAAACATGGCTAAAGTCTTCTATCGTAATAACTAACTAAATAATTATTTATAAAAATTCTAAAATCACCATTTAAATCAAATAAAAAAATATTCCAAAAATTTTTGGGAAGGGAGGCTACAGCACTAATATCAGAGAGCTACAGAATGGCACTATCAGAATTGGAGATCCTGTACAAGATGATTGAAGAACTCAGAACCAAGGAATTCGTTCGTGCTAGTGGATCGCGTTGGGGAGCCCGATGCTTCTTGTGAAGAAGAAGGATGGTACATTAAGATTATGTGTTGATTATCGTACCTTGAATTATGTAACAATCAAGAACCGATATCCCTTACCAATGATAGATGACTTATTCGATCAACTCAGTGGGGCAACAATATTCACGAAGATTGACTTACGGTCGAGGTACCATCAGATCAGAGTCAGAGAGTAAAACATCCCGAAGACAGCATTCAGATCTAGATATGGACATTGGAGTTTCTCGTTATGCCATTCGGAGCGACCAATACGTCAGCAGTATTCATGGATCTCATGAATCGCATATTCATGTCTTATTTGGATCAGTTCGTAATAGCGTTTATAGACCATATCTTAGTCTGTAGTAAGAGTGAGGCAGAGCATAAGCAACATCTCCGTGTAGTCCTTCAGATTCTTAGAGTGCACCAGTTGTATACGAAGTTCAGTAAGTATTAATTTTGGCTTGATCGCATTTCGTACTTAGGTGACATCATCACCAGAGGTGGAGTGGAATTGGATCCCCAGAAGATAGTGGCTATAGAGACATGGCCAGTACCTAGCACCGTCGCAGAAGTTTATAGTTTTCTAGGATTGGCGGGCTATTATCGACGATTTGTATCATAATTTGCTCGAATTTAGTGCCAGTGATGTAGTTGACCCGTAAGGATATACAGTTTGCTTGGACAGCAGAGTGTCAGAGTTCATTCGAGAAGTTGAAGCAAAGATTGATGATGGCACCCATTCTCAAGCTTCCAGATGGGACAGAAGGATTTTTAGTGTATTACGATGCTTCAAGTAAGGAATTAGGATGCATCTTAATGCAACATGGCAAGATAGTAGCTTATATGTCACGTCAACTTCACAATCATAAGAGAAATTATCCAACCCATGACTTGGAGTTAGCAGCAATGGTTTTTGCACTCAAGATTTAGAGGCATTACTTGTATCGAGATTGGGTAGAGATTTTCACCGACCACAAGAGTCTTAAGTATCAGTTTACCCAGAAGGATCTCAACATGCGTCAGAGAAGATGGCTAGTATTACTAGCGGATTATGACATCAACCTGCATTATCATCCTGGAAAGGCCAATGTAGTTGCAGATACATTGAATAGAAGAGCAGGAGCTTATTTTCTAACAGCACAGTCCGAGTTATTAGCGGATCTTCAGAAGATGGGAATAGAGATAGTTCTTCCTACCAATATGGCATTGATGGCCATTATGCAAGTTCAGTCCAGTATAGTTGAAAGAATCAAGATAGCTCAAGCAATGGATTCCAAGCTTCAGTGACTTAGAACAGAATGCAAAGCGAAACGAAGAGCAGAGTTATGCATTCACGAAGATGGTACGCTCCGACAGGGAAGGCGTCTTTATGTACCCAGTGGTGACATCAGACAAGAGATCATGGCAGAAGCCTACAATTTGCAGTATTCAATTCATCCCGGTGGTATGACAATGTACATGATATTCGTCAGCATTTCTGGTGGAATGGCATAAAGAGGAAGATAGTCCGGTTTGTCTCTCGTTGTTTAGTTTGTCAGCAAGTTAAAGCTGAACATCAGAGAGCAGCTGGACTTTTTCAACTTTTATTGATCCCAAAATAGAAATGAAAACATATCACCATGGATTTTGTAACTGGGTTACCTAAATCCCCAGCTGGAAGAGATGTTATATGGGTTATAGTTGACCGACTCATTTTCTTCCTTTCAGAATTGGTCAGTCGACGGATCATCTAGCAGAGATATACCTCAGGCAGATAGTCAGATTGCATGGAGTGTCAATCAGTATCATATCGGACAGAGATTCAAGATTTATATCGTACTTTTTGTGGAGTCTTCAAGAGAGTTTGGGGACTCATCTCAAGTTTAGTTCAGCTTATCATCCGCAAACATATGGTCAGTCGGAGCGCACGATTCAAACTCTTGAGGATATGTTATGATCATGTACACTTGACTTTGGTGGTTCATGGGAAGATCACCTGCATCTAGTGGAGTTCTCCTACAATAATAGTTTCCAAGCCAGTATCCAGATGGCACCATTTGAGGCACTGTATGGCAAAAAGTGTAGGTCACCTTTAGCCTGGGATGATGTAGGTGAGAGGCAGATGCTTGGTCCAAAAATGGTTACTCAGAATATCGAAGTGGTCAGACAAGTTAGAGATCATATTCGAGTTGCCCAAGATGGTCAGCGCCATTGGGCCGATTCTCATCGGCATCCTCTTAAATTTTCTATCGGTGACCACGTATTCCTTAGGATCTTGCCTACCCATGGCGTCATTTGATTCGACGTACGGGAAAAGCTTAGTCCAAGTTATATAGTGATGGAACTGGGGATTCCCAGGACCCTTTCTTCGGTGTGCATATTGATCAATAGAAAGTTAAACAGATTTAATACGTGTTCTAACCCTTCATAGGCGGAAACTAGGGTTCACGAATTATACCTGCGGTGGGAAAAAGATAAGTAGTTCCTAGAAATCTCGAGCGGATGACCCCAAGATCTTCTACATGTATTCCTTCCTCGAGTTGGACGTCGTGTAGGCGACGATCTCCCAACCTTTTTTTTCTTCTTGACAGTCCTCTCTTTCACTCCTTACGTAAATTAGAATTTAGAGAAAGCTTCAGATTTCTGATCGATAATATGGCGGCCAGAGAATAGAGGATATATATAGGCTACGGCAGGGACCATAACGAAAAATTAGGGTTAGGCCTCCTAATGGATCTAAATATCCCGTGTTTAGCCCGAACACAAAATACAGGCCCATTAACAATAGCTCGGTCCACTAATGAACTATTGTTGCACTACCTTCATAATCCTAAATTATGTTTGTGGGCTCCTTTTATTATATGCTCATTTGGCTCCCCATGTTAAGATATCGAATATTCGTCGATCAAATTAAGTTACTAACAACTATATTGATTCGACATCTTTTATCCTTAAGTAGTACCGCTCAACTTTATTTGTTATGTCGGATATAATCCACCTGCAGGGTTTACATGACAATCCTTATGAGCTCCTTAAGGGGACATCATCAGCCCGATGTATCGGGACATGGATTCCATTTATATTCAACAACCCATCATACATATAATGTTATTACCCAATTCATAGAGGTTGTTAACCCATAATGAATCTCACTCTTTCATAAGTCAAAGTAATGCATACTGCATATACAAGTCTGCTATTATATCCGAATTAAGAGCATAAGCATCCATAATAACAGAGGTGTTTGTTCACTTATGTAGTCAATACAAAGAGAACAACCTCAAGTGGTCATGTTCAATACACACAAAGTGTACTAGTGTAAACCTATAGTCAAGGTAGACTAATACTAGATTACACTACAACCTTTCCAATAGATTGTCCAAGTCCATTTAGGTTGTGAACTATTTATTTACTCCATAGGAAACTGATAATAAGATATTTTGTATGACACCACACACCATATTATCTACAATATAAAATATCAGACATTTGCATTAACAATTACAACAAATACAATATGCAAACATTTGCCCATATGATTCTCATTCCAAATTTAAGGAAATAAGATTACTACAAAGTGATTCTTTTAGTATATAATCCTAACAATCTCCCACTTATACTCACAGCATTACTTTTCAGTATATTGTTACAAATCTCTCACTTATACTTAAATCCATGCTGCTACACATCTGACTCTCATTCCCTCAACATCACTATCAAAAGCCTTAGCTGGTAAGCTCTTTGTAAAGGGATCAGCTAGGTTGTCGGCTGATGCTATCTTGATCACAGCAACTTTTCCTTTCTTTATAAAATCTCGTATCAGGTGGTACTTGCACTCAATGTGTTTATCTGTCTTATGGGCTCGTGGTTCCTTCGAGTTTGCAACTGCACCACTATTATCACAATAAAGTGTAATAGACTTAGGCAAATTAGGTTCCACATCCAAGTCCAACAAAAAGATTATAAGCCAAACCGCTTCTTTGGCTGCCTCACAGGCTGCCACATACTCGACTTCTATGGTGGAATCAGCAATATATTTTTGCTTGATACTCCTCCACATAATGGCTCCACCTCCCAAAGTAAACACAACCTGAGGTAGATTTCCTGGAATCCCTATCTGACTGAAAATCTGAGTCTGTATACACCAAGAGAACTAAACTATCAGCCTGGTAAACTAGCATATACTCTTTAGTCCTTTTCAGGTACTTCAAAATATGCTTTACGGTAGTCCAGTGCTCTTGTCCTGGGTTAGACTGATATATGTTGACCACGCCTACGGTAAAGTAGATGTCTAGTCTCGTACATAGCATTGTATACATTAAGCTTCCTACTGCTGAAGCATAAGAAACTGCTTTCATGTTCTCTATCTCTTTAGGTGTCCTCGGACACTGCTCCTTTGATAGAGCATTCCATGTCTAAAAGGTAAGAAATCTTTCTTAGAATTTTGAATACTAAAACGAGTTAGTACAGTATCGATATAGGAAGCTTGGGATAACCCCAACATCCTTTCTTGCGATCTCGTAGAACTTTGATCCCAAAGATGTGACCTACTTCTTCCAAGTCCTTCATATCAAACTGTTTGGATTACCATACCCTTACATCAGATAACACATTTACATTGTTTCCAATGAACAAGATGCCATCCACATAAAGTACTAGGAACACCACCATGTTTTCGTCACACTTTCTGTATACACATGTTTCATCCTGACGTTGATCAAATCCATAGGATTTTATCACCTGATCAAAACATATGTTCCAAGATCTGGAAGCTTGCTTAAGTCCATAAATGGACTTCTTGAGCTTACAAACAAGATTCTCTTGGCCCTTTTCAATGAACCCGTTTGGTTGCTTCATATAGATGTCTTCCTCAAGACTTTCATTAAGGAAAGATGTCTTGACATCCATTTGTCAAATCTCATAATCGAGATGAGCTACAATAGATAAAAGAATCCGGATAGACTTAAGCATGGCTACTGGAGAAAAGGTTTCCTCATAATCGATACCCTCTATTTGAGTAAAACCTTTTGCTATAAGCCAAGCTTTAAAGGTTTTAACCTTACCATCTGATCCGCTTTTTCTCTTATAGATCCACTTGCATCCAATGGCTTTTACACCAACGGGTGGTTCTACAAGCTCCCAGACCTGATTAGAATCCATAGATTCTATTTCAGATATCATTACTTTTTTCTAAGACTCTGCATTTTTATCTTGGAGTGCTTCATTGTAGGTACAGGGATCATAATCTTGTTTCTCAGGGACGAAGTCTGACGACACTCCCAAGCACATATATCTATCAGGTTGTATCATAACCCTCCCACTACGACGAGGCACTATCGGTTGTGGTGTAACATTTGTGACACATTATGCAATTATTTGTGGTTCATCCACTTGTACTGTTGTACTGAAGTACTTGGTGTCTCACCTCTCAGTTCTTCCAGAACAACTCTACTTGTGGGTTTACACATAGTCTTCATCTAAGAATCGGGCATTGGTGCTAACAATAACCTTCTGATCCTTAGGAATATAAAATAAACCTCCTTTCGTTTCTCTTGGATAGCCTACAAACAAGCGTTCTTCTGTACGAGATTCTAACTTATCTACTTTCCCATTCAGCACATGTGTTGGACTATCCCAAATGTGAACATGTTTCAGACTAGGCTTACGCCCAATCCACAGCTCTGTGGGAGTAAGAGGTACTGACTTAGAAGGAACCAAGTTCAAAATATAAGCTGCAGTCTCTAAGGCATACCCCAAAACGAATCTGCCAATCCGAATAACTCATCATTGATCTAACCATCTCCATAAGAGTTATATTCCTTCTTTCGGCTACACCATTCTGCTGAAACATTCCAGGTGCAGTCAATTGGGATGTAATCCCAGCCTCTGATAAATAATCCATAAACTCTCCAAAGAGGTACTCGCCACCACGATCTGATCGTAATAACTTGATACATTGTCCATGAAGTTTTTCCGTTTCAGCCTTGTACTCTTTGAATTTCTCAAAGCACTCAAACTTACGGTGCATCAAATAAATGTATCCATACCTTGAATAATCTTCAATAAATATGACAAAATATTCAAAGTCACCTCTAGCTTGGATAGTCATGGGTCCACACAAATCAGAATAAACTAATTCTAATACATCTTTGGCCCTATTCCCCTTTGCCGTAAAAGGCCTTTTGGTCATTTTACCTTCTAAGCAGGATTCACAGACTGGTAGTGCATCCACTTCCAATGAACTCAAAGGTCCATCTTCAACCAGTCTTTGAATCCTTCTTAGGTTAATATGCCTCAATCGCGAGTGCCAAAGATATGCTTGGTTCATACAAGAAGGTTTCTCTTATTTAAGTTAAATGACATATTATTTATTTTTATAAGTTGCATTATGGACAAAATAGGATTAATGACATATAGATTATCAACCAATGCACCAGAATAGATAGAATGTTTATTATTTCTAATAACAATATTGTCATTAAAATAAACTGAATATCCATCCTTAACTAACATAGAAACAGAAACTAAATTCGTTCTAAGTGAAGGTGCATAAATACAATCTCTCAATGTCAAAGACTTATTTCTACCAAAAGATAAATTAACATCTCATAATGCAACGACCGCTACTTTTGTAGCATCACCTATAAACAAGCATATCTCTCAATCATTGAGCCGTCTGGTTTCCTGGAATCCTTGCAATATATTGCAGACATGATTAGTGGCTCATGTATCTACACACCAGGTGCCGGTAGATAACACCGTTAAACATGTTTCAACTACTAGTAAATAAGATATACCTTCTTTGTTCTCTAGTTTGAGAAGTGGACAATTAGTCTTCCAATGTCCTGACCCTTTGCACTTGAAACATTTGCCTTTCAGCTTTTTCATCGCGCCTTGAGGTCCAATGCCCTTCTTTGCTGAGTTTGCCTGTTTCTGAATGTTATTCTTCTTCTTACCGTCTTTTGTCTTAGAAGTAGAAGCATTTTCAGAAACAAAAATATGACCACTCTGTCTAAAGAGAGATTTTGCATCCTATAGCTCTTTTGCAAGTTCTGTCAAACTATGCAACCTTTTGTTCATGTTGTAATTAAGGCAGAAATTGTCAAAACTTTTAGGCAGAGTCCCGAGAATGATATCGACCTGGGATTCTCTATCGATTTCAGCTCCAAGGATCTCCATCTCATTCAGATGACCCATCATCTTGAGAACATGATCCCTTACTGGTGTACCCTCAGCCATTTTTGTATTCATCAAACACTTTATAGCAAACTGCCTAGCTTCTCTACTCTGATGTTCGGAGAGTTCCTTGAGATTATACATCATGTCATAAGCCATGGCCATGGCCTAATGCTAATGTTGCAGTACATTTGACATAGATGCCAGAATGTAACACCGTGCCATCTCATCTGCCTTTTCCACTTCTTATAAGCCTCTTTGACCTCTTCATCAGAGTTAGCATCAGGCTTAGGTGGGCATTCCTCAACAAGTACATATTTGTACTCCTCAGCAGTCAAGACAATGTTCAGATTACGTTTTCAGTCAATATAATTAGGTCCAGTAAGTTTGTTTTCTTTAAGAATCACCATAAGTGGACTGAAAGAACCCATTTTTGAAATCCTGAGAATCACATAAATAAAAATTATGTAGGGCAAAAAAATTTTGAATTAATTAAATAGAAATTTACCAACACCTTGAACATCATGAATTTAGCATGCCACGATAGTGTGGACGTATATAAATTCAACTTTGTTCAAGTAGGTACTACCTATTAATTTTACTATCATGTCAACATAAATTTATGACAAATAAAATTAATATATTAGTCTTGCTCTGGTCATACAAATAATAGCAGTGACTCCGATGGAGAGGATACCATTATTTGTATCTAAGTGTATACCATTACTTAATACTAAGTCATTTATCTTGTAATGAGTTCCTTCAGATGGAGAAGTTAACACATACTAGGTAACTTTCTACAATTATCCCTAAGGAAGTTTGTACTGGTGATCCATAATTATACTCATCCGATATGAAGGAAGGCACTAAAGCCAACGCGCAAGTATAATTACATCACCTACAAACCAGTAATGGAGACCATAGGATTTATACTAAACAAATATCCACTTCCACTTAGTTATTTAACAATGAGAGTTTTTCTACTAGTTGATATTATGTCCATATTGTCCATTATTAATGTAGGCTTAGTTTTTCAAAAAAAACATCCACACAATAATAAACATGCGTAATCAAAAAAAATAAAATAACAACAAATAAGAGAAAAATATTCAACTATTATGGTCATCTTTCATGCTCCATCCTCAACTATTCGAATCCAAAATTTGGTGCTGCGCAGATCCATTATTTAACAATGAGGGTTTTTTTAGGTTTTCGATGTCGATTCCTTCATCGAAAATCATCTGTCTGCCTCTGGACTGCTTAAAACCAGCATCTCGTCCGACGTCAGAAACAGCTACCATTGCCATCACGATTGATCAAAAATAATTAAAATTACATCAATCCTATGCCTCCCGAAGGAGTTCACACATAGTCTAGATTGAAAAATTAAAATAATAAGTACGATCAATCATCGTAATTTTAATTACATCCACAGCAACAACAACATCCATGACATGTCTGTGGTTTAAACAACACAATCAAAAACATGTATTGGACCATAATAGTTGGATCTAAGATGCCTGTAAAATCGAGTTAGAACAGATCTACATCTACCGACTATTATACAGCACAGGTTTTATTAGACAACATGGACGTGTCAATCAATACGCAGATTCAAAGTGGCTCTGATACCAATTGATGGAACTGGAGATTCTCAGGACCCTTTCTTCGGTGTGCATATTGATCGATAGAAAGTTAAACAGATTTAATACGTATTCTAACCCTTCATAGGCGGAAACTAGGGTTCACGAATTATAACTGCGGTAGGAAGAAGATAAGTAGTTTCTGGCAATCTCGAGCGGACGACTCCAAGATCTTCTACATGTATTCTTTCCTCGAGTTGGACGTCATGTGGGCGATATAATGCCTGTTGTTCGTAATACGTATTTAAGAATACGTGTATGTATTTTATCTCGTATTGGCCATGGTTCATCTTGGTTTGGGTTGGCTTGGGTTGGTTCGGCTAGGCTTGATTAGCCTTGGTTCATCATGAACCAAGGGTGAACCCCCTACCTACCACAACCAACCCCATTTATTAACCTCTTTCCATTCTCTCTCCTCATTATTTCCTTTTTTCTTCATTACTCTCCACCACCAACCAAGAAACCCTAGCCTAGGCAAGTGCAATCTTGCTTCATGAAGAAACCCACCATTTTTATTGTTCTAACCTCTTCTTTGTAACTTTCTAATCCACATTAGAACTTGTCATTTTCTATTTTGAAGCTTAGATTTTTGTAGATCTAGAATTTAGTTATTTTTGGATTTTTATGGTTTTGATCTTTTAAATTTCCTTGTTTTCAAGTTTTGATGGTTCCATGTGGTAGAGAATTTCCTTCTACCCAATTTTGACCTTTGGAAAGTTGGATTTGGACTTGTTTTGACCAAATTATGGACTTTGGAAGCTTAGGGTTCAACCATGGAGTTCCTGCTGTTTGGAGAAGACAGTGAGCAGTGCACGAGCTTTTTAGCTTGCGTCACTGAGCTGTGCGCGCTCTTTAGCGCAGCGCAGTAGACCCCATACGCTGCCTTTTTGGAGCGTATGACTTGCATACGCTCACTTGGATAGCCACGAGTCGTATTGAGTCCATACGCTGCCTTTTGGAGGCGTATGACTCGCATACGCTCGCTTATGTGACAAGGAGTCATATAAAGTTCATACGCTGCCTTTTTGGAGCGTATGTCTTGCATATGCTCACTTGTGTGACAAGGGGTCGTATGGACCTCATACGCTGCCCTTTGTGAGCGTAGGCTTACCTGAGCGTAGGCTTACCTGAGCGTAGCTTGACTTGAGCGTAGCCTGACCTGAGTGTATAACTTTTGCACTGAGCGTATGGCCTTGGCTGACTTGGTCTTATGTCAGCATGTCATTTTGGTTTTATTTTCCTTAAGCTTGGCTCTTCTATAGCCCTGTATATTGATATTTTATTAGATATTTTACGCCCATTTTATATCCTTACGTCTTTTGTCATGAACTTGATAATCATGAATTTATTTAATAGGTTTGTTAATAATAATTGAACACGGCATGACAGGACAAGCATACCTGACATGATTATCTCGAATTGCTGTTACGACGGCTAACGTGACATGACCTGACAAGAATGACTAACCTAGACATCGTAGATGATTACGTTTGCACAATAAACCAGTATTGTCTTGCATCATGTCTAGGATGGGATCCCTGAGTACCACGGTCAGGGATACCTACTGTAATTAACTAAGAGTAATAAACTAGAATAATTCAGTAGACATGAAGAGATTCCCAGCTACATGCAATCCCGTTATCTGGGCACATTAAGTGGACTTGTAGCCTACCGACGAGTAGGGCACACTTCCAGCACGCAGTCATGTGGTGCATCCTTCATAAATGGACATTTGACCTGGATAACTTGGATGGTCTGCAGGGCTTGTGGCTGTTGAAATAATCTCATTGCATCTTGCTAGTAACTAGGCCTGTGATAACCCTAGCTAGTTAAAGTATCAAGCCGTACTTTTGATTGGCCGTGATTGATTGGATGAAGTTATTCCAGCTTAGTCTTATCCTGATCCTGTGCAAGATCGTGACAAGACACGATTATTGATGCTTGCCTTAACAATAACGATCGGAGGACCAGTTCTGTTCAGGCGAAGGGTTACAACTCCGGTCCTTGTTTGGTTTAAGGGTTGTAACCTGGCTCCCGGAGCAGTTCTGTGTCTTCCATTCGGTTATTGTCTTATTTGTACCCCGTGCCATGCTTGTCATGTTCTATCTTACTTCAGCAACATGATTATCTATAATGGCCTTAACAATAAAGATCAGGAGTCCAGTTCTGTTCAGGCGAAGGGTTACAACCCCGGTCCTTATTTGGTTTAAGGGTTGTAACCTGGCTCCCGGAGCAGTTCTGTGTCTTCTCTTCATTTATTGTCTTATTACCTTATCTATAGTATTTGAGACGGATTTCCATTCAGGTGAAGGATTGCAACCCCGGTCCTTGTTTGGTTTAAGGGTTGTAGTCTGGCTACTTGAATGGTTTCCTCGTACTCAATTATTGTTGTTATTTCTGATAATTTAACTTTAATGTTCCTTACTATATGCTGGTTTTAGTTTGTAAGTGAAGCCTCCTTTGTGGCACTTGCTCTTTCTGGGGTCTGACCCAGCTGGTTTTGTGTGGCCAGATATCGGAGCAGCTCCAGAGGATCCACCGATCTTCCAGCCAGATGGTGACCACTAGACGGAACCCTGGCAACGAGTGGGTTTCTTTTTGTCCTCCCACTTATTTGTAAAAATTATTCTTTTGAGGTATTTAGCCGGCGAGCACGTGTTAGCTCGATTGCATCTTTATTTAATGTCTGCCTACGGGCTGTAACATGATTGACAGATCCTAGGGTTGATCATGTATGACTGAACTCTTGCTAGTCCTGGTATTTTGTACGACTAGCTTCATGATCATCCAATATGTAATATATGGGACGCCTTGCTATTATATATTTGGTGCTCTGACATCTTGTAATTACTATTGCTTGCTTGTGATTGAGACAATAGGCTTGTTCATGACCTTAGGAGACTGCTGGCTTGTAGTTAAACCCTCATGTATCTAGACAGCCGTGACCGTATAGTGAGATGGATTCTATTTCATATACGTAGCTGGCTATGTCTGCCCCCGCTCTCCAGTATTCTGGTTCTGGGACGTGACATGGTTTAAGTGGTGGCCCATGCAGGTCTTGTAAATCAAGATATATGAGGGTTTACCGAATAGATGTCTCAATCAGTATTCGTCCTTGATCTATGCTCGTATCTTCTGAATTCCTGGATTCTTGTCCTGATCATATGCCTGTATCGTTGATCTGTCCTGGTCCTTCCTTATTGTTCCCTATGTCGTCTTCTTCAGCGGCATTGTTCGTGGTCCTACTGACCAACAAGGCGGAGCACCTCCCGCGGACCAGCAGCAACCTGGAGATCAAGCCCAGCATTTCGGAGTAGCCTCTAGAGTTGTGCCTTCTGGCGGAGAGCCACCAGTCCAGCCAGTTCAACCAGTAGAACATGATGACGGCACTTTGGTAGGACTCGTCAGGACCTTGATAGCTTCCCAAGACCGGCATAGAGATGCCTTACACCAGGCAGTGACGGATGCTTTGACCCGGGGTGGTCATCAGGGTAACAGCGCGGCCAACAGCTTCAAGCGCCTGAACCCTCCATTCTTCGACGGCAGCGAAGATGCGATCGCCGCGGATGCTTGGCTTCAGGATATCGAAGTGATTCTAGAAGCAGCCAGGACTCTAGAA
This sequence comes from Iris pallida, assembly GCA_029216955.1. Classification (NCBI taxonomy): domain Eukaryota; kingdom Viridiplantae; phylum Streptophyta; class Magnoliopsida; order Asparagales; family Iridaceae; genus Iris; species Iris pallida. Next base: position 54,099,754 of record JANAVB010016197.1, on the reverse strand, counting down.
AACGAGAAGGTGGCCGTAGTGCGCCTGCAGTTGTTAGATCTTACTCGCAGTTGGTGGGCGGCACAGGCCGAGGGATTAGTGACACCCATTGCTTGGGCAGTGTTCAGAGAGAGATTCCAGACGAAGTATTTTGATGATGTGGCTCGGTATGACTTGCAGACGAGGTTTACCAACCTAAAGCAAGGAGGCAGAACAGTCGATGGTTATGCATCTGAGTTTTCTAGACTCAGTAGGTTTGCCTCCACCTTGGTGGCAACTGAGTTTGATAGGGCCCAGCGGTTCCAGCAGGGGCTGCATTTGGAGATTTTACTAGCAGTTGAGCAATTCGAACACCAGACGTTCGATGCAGTATTGAGGGCGGCTAGGAGACATGAGTACATCTCCCAGCAGATCGTGGATAGGACCGGAGGTAGGAAGCGGTCCCACAGTCAGATGCACCAATCATCAGCCCCAGCCCCGGCAGCTAGAGGTTTAACTATTGGAACTCCGAGGCGGGCGGCCTCGGTGACGTCGGTTCAGCATTCTACCCCGACGCACCCTCAGCAACAGAAGCAGAAGCAGTCTTCCGCAGTGGGATGTTCACACTGCGGGAAGCCAGGGCATGTGGTGTCAGAGTGTCGCAGAGCACAGGGATTGTGCTTGGTTTGTGGTGCCCCGGACCACAGGGTTAGGAACTGCCCGAACAGGAGAAGTTCATCAGCTTTCTCTGGTCCTTCAGTTAGAGGACCAGCGCCAGTCTAGCAGCAGCAGCAGTTGCAGTACCCGCTCCCGAGGCCATTGCTGACGCCGGCCCAGGCATTCCAGCAGCAGAGACCGCAGCAGTATGCTCAGGCCCAAGCCCTGATCCAGAGCAGGCAGAGGAATTTTCAGCAGAGGGGACCTGCCCCTAGAGGACATGGTCAAGTGCTGGCCTTGACCATGAGAGAAGAAGGAGTAACACCAGGTGAGGTAGTGGCAGGTACTATTCTCGTCAACACCATTCCAGCTTCAGCTTTATTTGATTCTGGTGCATCACATTCATTTATGTCTGCACGATTCGCGACATGGATAGGATTGGAGCCCGAGTCGTTATCAGTAAGGCTCAATATACTCACTGGTAACGGACTTGTGGGAGTCGATAGAGTATTTTCCTCGTGTCGAATCGTAGTTAGCAGTAGAGAGTTGGACTTGTAGCCTACCGACGAGTAGGGCACACTTCCAGCACACAGTCATATGGTACATCCTTCATAAATGGACATTTGACCTGGATAACTTGGATGGTCTGCAGGGCTTGTGGCTGTTGAAATAATCTCATTGCATCTTGCTAGTAACTAGGCCTGTGATAACCCTAGCTAGTTAAAGTATCAAGCCGTACTTTTGATTGGCCGTGATTGATTGGATGAAGTTATTCCAGCTTAGTCTTATCCTGATCCTGTGTAAGATCGTGACAAGACATGATTATTGATGCTTGCCTTAACAATAACGATCAGGGGACCAGTTCTGTTCAGGCGAAGGGTTACAACTCCGGTCCTTGTTTGGTTTAAGGGATGTAACCTGGCTCCCGGAGCAGTTCTGTGTCTTCCATTCGGTTAGTGTCTTATTTGTACCCCGTGCCATGCTTGTCATGTTCTATCTTACTTCAGCAACATGATTATCTATAATGGCCTTAACAATAAAGATCAGGAGTCCAGTTCTGTTCAGGCGAAGGGTTACAACCCCGGTCCTTGTTTGGTTTAAGGGTTGTAACCTGGCTCCCGGAGCAGTTCTGTGTCTTCTCTTCATTTATTGTCTTATTACTTTATCCATAGTATTTGAGACGGATTTCCATTCAGGTGAAAGATTGCAACCCCGGTCCTTGTTTGGTTTAAGGGTTGTAGTCTGGCTACTTGAATGGTTTCCTCGTACTCAATTATTGTTGTTACTTCTGATAATTTAACTTTAATGTTCCTTACTATATGCTGGTTTTAGTTTCTAAGTGAAGCCTCATTTGTGGCACTTGCTCTTTCTGGGGTCTGACCCAGCTGGTTTTGTGTGGCCAGATATCGGAGCAGCTCCAGAGGATCCACCGATATTCCAGCCAGATGGTGACCACTAGACGGAACCCTGGCAACGAGTGGGTTTCTTTTTGTCCTCCCACTTATTTGTAAAAATTATTCTTTTGAGGCGTTTAGCCGGCGAGCACGTGTTAGCTCGATTGCATCTTTATTTATTGTCTGCCTACGGGCTGTAACATGATTGACAGATCCTAGGGTTGATCATGTATGACTGAACTCTTGCTAGTCCTGGCATTTTGTACGACTAGCTTTATGATCATCCAATATGTAATATATGGGACGCCTTGCTATTATATATTTGGTGCTCTGACATCTTGTAATTACTATTGCTTGCTTGTGATTGAGACAATAGGCTTGTTCATGACCTTAGGAGACTGCTGGCTTGTAGTTAAACCCTCATGTATCTAGACAGCCGTGACCGTATAGTGAGATGGATTCTATTTTATATACGTAGCTGGCTATGTCTGCCCCCGCTCTCCAGTATTCTGGTTCTGGGGCGTGACATGGTTTAAGTGGTGGCCCATGCAGGTCTTGTAAATCAAGATATGTGAGGGTTTACCGAATAGATGTCTCAATCAGTATTCGTCCTTGATCTATGCTCGTATCTTCTGAATTCCTGGATTCTTGTCCTGATCATATGCCTGTATCGTTGATCTGTCCTGGTCCTTCCTTATTGTTTCCTATGTCGTCTTCTTCAGCGGCATTGTTCGTGGTCCTACTGACCAACAAGGCGGAGCACCTCCCGCGGACCAGCAGCAACCTGGAGATCAAGCCCAGCATTTCGGAGTAGCCTCTAGAGTCGTGCCTTCTGGCGGAGAGCCACCAGTCCAGCCAGTTCAACCAGTAGAACATGATGACGGCACTTTGGTAGGACTCGTCAGGACCTTGATAGCTTCCCAAGACCGGCATGGAGATGCCTTACACCAGACAGTGACGGATGCTTTGACCCGGGGTGGTCATCAGGGTAACAGCGCGGCCAACAGCTTCAAGCGCCTGAACCCTCCATTCTTCGACGGCAGCGAAGATGCGATCGCCGCGGATGCTTGGCTTCAGGATATCGAAGTGATTCTAGAAGCAGCCAGGACTCCAGAAAACGAGAAGGTGGCCGTAGTGCGCCTGCAGTTGTTAGATCTTACCCGCAGTTGGTGGGCGGCACAGGCCGAGGGATTAGTGACACCCATTGCTTGGGCAGTGTTCAGAGAGAGATTCCAGACGAAGTATTTTGATGATGTGGCTCGGTATGACTTGCAGACGAGGTTTACCAACCTAAAGCAAGGAGGCAGAACAGTCGATGGTTATGCATCTGAGTTTTCTAGACTCAGTAGGTTTGCCTCCACCTTGGTGGCAACCGAGTTTGATAGGGCCCAGCGGTTCCAGCAGGGGCTGCATTTGGAGATTTTACTAGCAGTTGAGCAGTTCGAACACCAGACGTTCGATGCAGTATTGAGGGCGGCTAGGAGGCATGAGTACATCTCCCAGCAGATCGTGGATAGGACCGGAGGTAGGAAGCGGTCCCACAGTCAGATGCACCAATCATCAGCCCCAGCCCCGGCAGCTAGAGGTTTAACTATTGGAACTCCGAGGCGGGCGGCCTCGGTGACGTCGGTTCAGTATTCTACCCTGACGCACCCTCAGCAACAGAAGCAGAAGCAGTCTTCCGCAGTGGGATGTTCACACTGCGGGAAGCCAGGGCATGTGGTGTCAGAGTGTCGCAGAGCACGGGGATTGTGCTTGGTTTGTGGTGCCCCGGACCACAGGGTTAGGAACTGCCCGAACAGGGGGAGTTCATCAGCTTTCTCTGGTCCTTCAGTTAGAGGACCAGCGCCAGTCCAGCAGCAGCAGCAGTTGCAGTACCCGCTCCCGAGGCCATTGCTGACGCCGGCCCAGGCATTCCAGCAGCAGAGACCGCAGCAGTATGCTCAGGCCCAAGCCCTGATCCAGAGCAGGCAGAGGAATTTTCAGCAGAGGGGACCTGCCCCTAGAGAACATGGTCAAGTGCTGGCCTTGACCATGGGAGAAGAAGGAGTAACACCAGGTGAGGTAGTGGCAGGTACTATTCTCGTCAACACCATTCCAGCTTCAGCTTTATTTGATTCTGGTGCATCACATTCATTTATGTCTGCACGATTCACGATACGGATAGGATTGGAGCCCAAGTCGTTATCAGTAAGGCTCAATATACTCACTGGTAACGGACTTGTGGGAGTCGATAGAGTATTTTTCTCGTGTCGAATCGTAGTTAGCAGTAGAGAGTTTCCCGCTAGATTGATAGAATTCCCGATGGCCGATTATGATGTAGTCTTAGAGATGGATTGGTTGAGGGACCAGTATGCTAGGATAGACTGCCACATTGGCAGGGTTGTTTTTAGCATTCCAGGAGAGCCGGAGTTTTCTTTCTCTCGAGGCGAGGTTGAGCCTTCTCCTCCAGTATTGCGGATGGCAGTAGCAGCAGTTCAATTGCCCAGGATAGTGGATGAGTTCCCAGATGTTTTTCCAGAAGAGCTTCCAGGTATGCCGCCAGAGCGGGAGATTGAGTTCACCATAGACTTGATTCCCGGGACAGCCCCGGTGTCAGAGAGAGTCTACAGGATGGCGCCATCAGAGTTGGAGATCTTGTACAAGATGATTGAAGAGCTTAGAACCAAGGGATTCATTCATGCTAGTGGATCGCCTTGGGGATCCCCGATGCTTCTTGTGAAAAAGAAGAATGGTACGTCCAGATTATGTGTAGATTATTGTACCTTGAACTCAGTGACAATCAAGAACAGATACCCTCTCCCGAGGATAGATGACTTGTTTGATCAACTTAAAGGGGCAGCTGTATTCTCGAAGATTGACTTGCGCTCTGGATATCATCAGATCAGAGTCAGAGAGCAGGACATCCCGAAGACAGCTTTCAGATCGAGATACGGGCATTGGGAGTTCCTTGTTATGCTATTTGGAGCAACCAATGCAGCGGCGGTATTCATGGACCTCATGAATCGCATTTTTATGCCTTACTTGGATCAGTTTGTGATCGTATTCCTAGACGACATTCTGGTCTACAGCAAGAATGAGGCGAAGCATGAGCAGCATCTCAGGGTTGTTCTTCAGATACTCAGGGAGCACCAGTTATATGCCAAGTTCAGTAAATACGAGTTCTGGCTCGATCGCATTTCGTACTTGGGTCATATCATCACCAGAAGAGGAGTAGAAGTGGATCCCCAGAAGATCGTGGCCATTGAGTCATGGCCGATGCCCAGCACAGTTGCAGAGGTTCGTAGTTTTCTTGGATTGGCCGGCTACTACCGACGATTTATTTCGGACTTCGCTCGGATCTCGCAAGGATGCACAGTTTGCTTGGACAGTAGAGTGCCAGGAATCTTTTGAGAAGTTGAAGCGAGGCTTAATAACGGCTCCTATTCTCACGCTTCCTGATGGGACCGGAGGATTTTCGGTATACTGTGACGCTTCAGGCAGAGGTTTGTGTTCTGATGCAGCATAGGAAGGTAATAGCTTATGCATCACGGCAACTTCGTGATCATGAGAGGAATTACCCAACCCATGACTTGGAGCTGGCAGCAGTGGTGTTTGCACTCAAGTTGTGGAGGCACTATTTGTATGGAGATAGGGTGGAGATCTTCACCGACCACAAGAGCCTGAAATAGGTTTTCACCCAGAAAGATCTTAACATGCGTCAGAGGAGATGGCTGGAGCTACTTGTGGATTATGATATCAACCTGCAGTATCATCCTGGAAAGGCCAATGTTGTTGCAGATGCATTGAGCAGGAGAGCGGGAGCTTATTTTCTAACAGCGCAACCAGAGCTGTTAGCAGATCTTCAGAAAATAGATATTGAAGTTGTTCTCCCTTCCAGTGTAGCCTTGATGGCCAGTATGCAAGTTCAGTCCACTATAGTCGAGAGGATTCGGATGGCGCAGTCGACAGATTCCAAGCTTCAGCGACTCAGAGCAGAGTGTGAGGCAGGATGAAGACCAGAGTTATACGTTCATGAGGATGGTACACTTCGACATGGTAAGCGTCTTTGTGTACCCAGCGGAGATATCCGGCAGGAGGTCATGGCAGAAGCTCATAGTTCACAGTATTCCATCCATCCGGGCAGTACAAAGATGTACCGTGATATCCGGCAGCATTTCTGGTGGAATGGCATGAAGCGGGAGATAGCTCGGTTTGTCTCTCGGTGTTTGGTTTGCCAACAAGTTAAAGCTGAACATCAGAGACCGGCAGAACTGCTTCAGCCCTTGCCGATTCCAGAGTGGAAGTGGGAGCATGTGACCATGGATTTCGTGACTGGATTACCTAGATCCCCAGCTGGTAGAGATGCTATTTGGGTTATAGTTGACCGGCTCACAAAAGTGGCTCACTTTCTTCCATTCAGAGTTGGTCAGTCGACGGCTCAGCTAGCGGCGATGTATCTTAGACAGATTGTCAGATTGCATGGTGTGCCAGTTAGCATCACCTCGGACCGAGATTCTAGATTTACATCGCACTTTTGGCGTAGCCTGCAGGCGAGTTTAGGGACTCATCTCCAGTTCAGTTCAGCATATCATCCGCAGACAGATGGTCAGTCAGAACGCATGATCCAGACTCTTGAAGACATGTTGCGGTCTTGCACACTTGACTTTGGTGGTTCATGGGAAGATCACTTGCACCTGGTGGAATTCTCGTACAACAATAGTTTCCAGGCCAGTATCCAGATGGCCCCGTTCGAGGCGCTGTATGGCAGGAAGTGCAGATCCCCGCTATCCTGGGATGATGTTGGAGAAAGACAGATGCTTGGTCCAGAATTGATTGCTCAGACCATTGAAGTGGTCAGAAGGGTCAGAGATCATCTTCGAGTTGCCCAAGATCGCCAGCGTCATTGGGCCGATTCTCATCGGCGCCCTCTCGAGTTTTCGGTCGGCGATCATGTATTCCTGAGGATTTCGCCCAACCATGGCGTCATTCGTTTCGGCGTACGGGGAAAGCTTAGTCCTAGGTATATAGGGCCGTTCGATATCCTAGAGCGAGTAGGAGATGTATCCTATCGTCTCGCTCTTCCGCCGTCGCTAAGTAAGGTGCATGACGTGTTCCATGTATCCCAATTACGACGGTATATCCCAGACCCGAGCCACATCCTGGATCATTCGGAATTGGTTGTTGGTACCAACCTTTCGTATGAGGAGAGGCCCGTGTCTATATTGGACCGGAGAGAGAAGATCCTCAAGAACAAGACTATCAAGTTAGTCCAAGTTGCTTGGGGTCATCACTCTTTGGGGGAGTCAACGTGGGAGCGTGAGGAAGATATCCGATCGCGGTATCCCGACCTATTTGACTCATAAGGTATAATGTCTTCCTTATGCCTCATGTCTTCGATTCCTTGCTTGAATGAGTGATTGCTTGCTTAGTTATAGTTTGCATGTAATTAGTATAGCTTGTTCTAGTCTCTCTAACATCTTAATTAAATTCCGAGGACGGAATTCTTTTAAGGTGGGTAGAGTTGTAATGCCTGTTGTTCGTAATACGTATTTAAGAATACGTGTACGTATTTTATCTCGTATTGGCCATGGTTTATCTTGGTTTGGGTTGGCTTGGGTTGGTTCGGCTAGGCTTGATTAGCCTTGGTTCATCATGAACCAAGGGTGAACCCCCTACCTACCACAACCAACCCCATTTATTAACCTCTTCCCATTCTCTCTCCTTATTATTTCCTTTCTTCTTCATTACGCTCCACCACCAACCAAGAAAACCCTAGCCTAGGCAAGTGCAATCTTGCTTCATGAAGAAACCCACCATTTTTATTGTTCTAACCTCTTCTTTGCAACTTTCTAATCCACATTAGAACTTGTCATTTTCTATTTTGAAGCTTGGATTTTTGTAGATCTAGAATTTAGTCATTTTCGGATTTTTACAGTTTTGATCTATTAAATTCCCTTGTTTTTAAGTTTTGATGGTTCCACGTGGTAGAGAATTTCCTTCTACCCAATTTTGACTTTTGGAAAGTTGGATTTGGACTTATTTTGACCAAGTTATGGACTTTGGAAGCTTAGGGTTCAACCATGGAGTTCCTGCTGTTTGGAGAAGATAGTGAGCAGTGCACGAGCTTTTTAGCTTGCGTCACTGAGCTGTGCGCGCTCTTTAGCACAGCGCAGTACACCCCATACGCTGCCTTTTTGGAGCGTATGACTTGCATACGCTCACTTGGATAGCCACGAGTCGTATGGAGTCCATACGCTGCCTTTTGGAGGCGTATGACTCGTATACGCTCGCTTGTGTGACAAGGAGTCGTATGAAGTTCATACGCTGCCTTTTTGGAGCGTATGTCTTGCATATGCTCACTTGTGTGACAATGGGTCGTATGGACCTCATACGCTGCCCTTTGTGAGCGTAGGCTTACCTGAGCGTAGGCTTACCTGAGCGTAGCTTGACTTGAGCGTAGCCTGACCTGAGCGTATGACTTTTGCACTGAGCGTATGGCCTTAGCTGACTTGGTCTTTTGTCAGCATGTCACTTTGATTTTATTTTCCTTAAGCTTGGCTCTTCTATAGCCCTGTATATTGATATTTTATTAGATATTTTACGCCCATTTTATATCCTTACGCCTTTTGTCATGAACTTGATAATCATGAATTTATTTAATAGGTTTGTTAATAATAATTGAACACGGCATGGCAGGACAAGCATACCTGACATGATTATCTCGAATTGCTGTTACGACGGCTAACGTGACATGACCTGACAAGAATGACTAACCTGGACACCGTGGATGATTGCGTTTGCACAATAAACCAGTATTGTCTTGCATCATGTCTAGGATGGGATCCCTGAGTACCACGGTCAGGGATACCTACTGTAATTAACTAAGAGTAATAAACTAGAATAATTCAGTATACATGAAGAGATTCCCAGCTACAGGCAATCCTGTTATCTGGGCGCATTAAGTGGACTTGTAGCCTACCGACGAGTAGGGCACACTTCCAGCACACAGTCATGTGGTGCATCCTTCATAAATGGACATTCGACCTGGATAACTTGGATGGTCTGCAGGGCTTGTGGCCGTTGAAATAATCTCATTGCATCTTGCTAGTAACTAGGCCTGTGATAACCCTAGCTAGTTAAAGTATCAAGCCGTACTTTTGATTGGCCGTGATTGATTGGATGAAGTTATTCCAGCTTAGTCTTATCCTGATCCTGTGCAAGATCGTGACAAGACCCGATTATTGATGCTTGCCTTAACAATAACGATCGGGGGACCAGTTCTGTTCAGGCGAAGGGTTACAACCCCGGTCCTTGTTTGGTTTAAGGGTTGTAACCTGGCTCCCGGAGCAGTTCTGTGTCTTCCATTCGGTTATTGTCTTATTTGTACCCCGTGCCATGCTTGTCATGTTCTATCTTACTTCAGCAACATGATTATCTATAATGGCCTTAACAATAAAGATCAGGAGTCCAGTTCTGTTCAGGCGAAGGGTTACAACCCCGGTCCTTGTTTGGTTTAAGGGTTATAACCTGGCTCCCGGAGTAGTTCTGTGTCTTCTCTTCATTTATTGTCTTATTACCTTATCCATAGTATTTGAGACGGATTTCCATTCAGGTGAAGGATTGCAACCCCGGTCCTTGTTTGGTTTAAGGGTTGTAGTCTGGCTACTTGAATGGTTTCCTCGTACTCAATTATTGTTGTTATTTCTGATAATTTAACTTTAATGTTCCTTACTATATGCTGGTTTTAGTTTCTAAGTGAAGCCTCCTTTGTGGCACTTGCTCTTTCTGGGGTCTGACCCAGCTGGTTTTGTGTGGCCAGATATCGGAGCAGCTCCAGAGGATCCACCGATCTTCCAGCCAGATGGTGACCACTAGACGGAACCCTGGCAACGAGTGGGTTTCTTTTTGTCCTCCCACTTATTTGTAAAAATTATTCTTTTGAGGCGTTTAGCCGGCGAGCACGTGTTAGCTCGATTGCATCTTTATTTACTGTCTGCCTACGGGCTGTAACATGATTGACAGATCCTAGGGTTGATCATGTATGACTGAACTCTTGCTAGTCCTGGCATTTTGTACGACTAGCTTCATGATCATCCAATATGTAATGTATGGGACGCCTTGCTATTATATATTTGGTGCTCTGACATCTTGTAATTACTATTGCTTGCTTGTGATTGAGACAATAGGCTTGTTCATGACCTTAGGAGACTGCTGGCTTGTAGTTAAACCCTCATGTATCTAGACAGCCGTGACCGTATAGTGAGATGGATTCCATTTCATATACGTAGCTGGCTATGTCTGCCCCCGCTCTCCAGTATTCTGGTTCTGGGGCGTGACAGGCGACGATCTCCCTACCTTTTTTCTCCTTGGCAGCCCTCTCTTTCTCTCCTTACATGAATCATGAATTTAGAGAAAGCTTCATATTTCTGATCGATAATATGGCGGCCAGAGAATAGTAGATATATGTAGGCTACGGCAGGGACCATGAGGAGAAATTAGGGTTAGGCCTCCTAACGGATCTGGATATCCCGTGTTCAGTCCGAATACATAATACAGGCCCATTAACAATAGCTCGGTCCACTAATGAGCTATTGTTGTACTACCTCCCTAATCCCAAATTATGTTTGTGGGCTCCTTTTATTATATGCTTGTTTGGCTCCCCATGTTAAGATATTGAATGTCTGTCGATCAAATTAAGTTACTGACAACTACATTAATTCGTCATCTTTTATCCTTAAGTAGTTCCACTCAACTTTATTTATCATGTCAGATATAATCCACCTGCAGGGTTTACATGACAATCCTTATGAGCTCCTTAAGAGGACATCATCAACCCGATGTATCGGGACATAGATTCCATTTATAATCAAAAACTCATCATACATACAATGTTATTACCCAATTCATAGTGGTTGTTGACCCATAATGAATCTCACTCTTTCATGAGTCAAAGTAATGCACACTGCATATACATATCTGTTATTATATCCGGATTAAGAGCATAAGCATCCATAATAACAGAGGTTTTTGTTCACTTATGTAGTCAGTACAAAAGATAACAACCTCAAGTGGTCATGTTCAATACACACAAAGTGTACTAGTGTAAACCTATAGTCAAGATAGACAAATACCAAATTACACTAGAACCTTTCCAATAGATTGTCCAAGTCCATCTAGGTTGTGAACTATTTATATACTCCATAGGAAACTGATAATAAGATCTTCTGTGTGACACCACACACCATATTATCTACAATATAGAATATCAGACATTTGCATTAACACTTGCAACAAATATAACATGTAAACATTTGTCCATATGATTCTCATTCCAAATTTAAGGAAATAAGGTTACTACAAAAGTGATGCTTTTAGTATATAACCCTAACATATATGGCCATTTGATATTCTCGAGCGAGTAGGTGATGTGTCCTATCGTCTCGCTCTTCCACCGTCGTTACATGAGGTACATGACGTATTCTATGTATCCCAATTACGACGGTATATCCCAGATCTGAGACATATCATTGATCATTCGGAAATGGTTGTTGGTACCAACCTTTCGTATGAGGAAAGGCATGTATCCATATTAGACCGAAGGGAGAAGATACTCAAGAACAAAACTGTTAGTTTAGTCCGTATTGCTTGGGGTCATCACTCATTGGGTGAGTCAACCTAGGAACGTAAGGATGATATCCGATCATAATATTCATATTTGTTTGACTCGTAAGGTATAATGTCTTCCTTATGCCTTATACTTTTAGTTGCTTGCTTGCATGAATGATTACTTGATTAACTGCTAGTCGTAGGTTGCATGTAGTTAGTATAGCTTGTCCTGACACCTCTAGCCTCTTGATTAAATTCCAAAGACAGAATTCTTTTAAGGTGGGTAGAGTTGACACTCCCGTTTTTCGTTATATGTATTTTTTATTATGCGTGTACGAATTTTTGACATTTGGCAGGTGACTTGTATTTTGACATGTCTTGCTTAGCCTTGTCTTGGTTTAATCTTGACTTGGTTTAATTTGGTTTGGTTCAACTTGGCATGGCTTGGTTTGGTTTGGCAAATCCCTTTGTCACTCACAATATATATATATATATATATATATATATATATATATATATATATATATATATATATATATATATATATATATATATATATATATATATATATATATATATAATATATATATATATATAATATATAATATATAATATATATATATAATGTCCTTTTATAGAAATTGAGACCAAAATATATTTTCTAACACAAAGTATTTGAAATAAATAAAAAAATAAATATAAAATAAATAAATAAATATATTTAAAAAAATTGAGAACAAGGATTACAAATCTACCCATCAAAAAATTTCGTCGTCGATATTTTAAATAGTACGATTAGACACGACTGAGAATATAATCAAGTATAACATGATCAAATCAGTTAGGCATGACCGCGAATAGAATCGAAACTTAAGAAAAGATACAATTTGGCACGATCAAAAATATAGTAAAATTGGTCTAGTCACGAACAACGATCAAAATCGAAATCGTTTCGGCATGGTTAACTACTTAACCAAAATCATTTAGGCACGATAGTAGAATCAAAATTTAGGTATAATTATGAATCTGGTGGAATGGAAACAAAACCTACTAATAGGTTTTTTAATTATTATTAAGAGAAAACCAAATGATGATTCGAGAATACGAAAGGTAAGAAGGAAAAGAAACTATAAGGTTTATTGAGAAGACGTGTTATGAGAAAGAGGGTACCAAATTAATTTAAAGTGAGAGTGCAGGGATTTGTGGACCATGAGAAATCAATCACATCCAAAAAGGATAGTCTTGATATTTACCGAGAATCTATGCCCCGCCAGTGTACACCTGGCTGCAATAAGCTCTTGATTCCGTAACTCAAATAATAATAAGTTATCGAATATTATGTCAACTTTATCCAATATTGGCAGAATAACTCACGAGATCAAAATGATACAATTAGGACATAGTTTAAAAATATCTGAAAATCTATGCATACCTGAAATTACTTCAACTTAGGGGTCATACATTGTCAATGCGCTGCTGGATGCAGTGAAGCAGCAGTCTCCATGATTCAAATAAATGGCTGCAGTGCCCATCTTCCTTGCCATAGTAAGTTATCGAATATTCTTTCAACTTTATCCATAGAAATTCTCAAGGGAGCTTCTAAAAATTTAAGCAAGTTCCAAATTTATCAAGAAAGGAAGAGATGTAGGTATTTGTCCTTTAAGTGTAAGTATCAATTCTTGAGAATCAAACAATCGATTAGAGGAAAGGATTGATTTATGTAAAAAGGAGTATATATTCTGGACCTTCACCTAGACAGAAATAAAAATAAAAATTGAACAATTTATCAAGGCTAGGTGTATGGTGGAATATTGAGAGTTAGAGACAAATTCATATTATGTGATTGGACACTTCCATAAATTCTTATAACCTATTATTCAACTGTAGGCTCGTAATAGCACACTAATCCCAAGTATTATTACGACATCGCACTATTTTTTGATGGCAGACCTGCATGGGCCACCAAATGATCTGCGTATAATTGAGAAGTTCGGGGGAGAATATGGTATCATATTGAATAGTCCCCTCAGCAGCCTGCTGAGAAGTTTCCTCACAAGGCCAGTGAGAAGTTTGTTGACCAACCCACTGAGAAGTGCCTTGGTGCCCACTGAGAAGTTCCCTCGCTAGCCCTCTCAGAAATTCCCTCACCAGTCCACTGAAAAGTGCCCCTCACTAGGCCACTGAGAAGCGCCCTGGTGTGGGACCACATCATCTTGTTGAGGCGAGCTATCAACATGCCAAATATTGGTATACTTCCTACGGGGGTGTGCTTGCTGTTGGCTAACAAAACCTTGAGGATAATCAGCCGGAATATATAATGGAGGGTTCGGGAGAATTGGAAATTCTTGCATACTATCCAAAAATGTTTTTACTGTTGTGTCGTAAGAGTCTCTATCTCAATGATGATTTTGGCATGTTTGACACAAACCTGGCATCTAAAATATTGAGTAGAATCTAATTAATTCATATAAATAAGTACTATGGAGACAAACATTTTCATAAATAAACCTTTGCAACTACATGTTCATAAAATCTACAAAAACTAGAATCATCTACGGCCCGATGTTGGAATCGAAGCTCCTCATATCGGTAGGATCTGTTACTGATAGGAGGAGCTCCCCACCAAGATTTATATGCAATATCAGCTAATGCTACACCATTTTAAACACATATGAGCGTATGGTTTCGTATAATTTTTAAAATTTTATTTTTGTTAAACTTACCATCTGACATAGAGTTCATCATTTCAGACAAGTGTGCCATGTTATGTGTCTCAAATCTAGAATTCTACCCAGGAATCAATCTGTGTGCTCTTACCGTTGCATTACCTCTACTACAATTTAAACATGGCGGTTCGTCGGGAATGTGTTATTTTCATCCAGAATTTTCACATAAGACAATCAGCTGGATGGTACATTATGTCACCATGGAATATTATGAAAAACCTATGAAGATTATGGTTATAGGATGATGTTTCTATCTCAAAAGGATTCTGCTCATCAAGTCGATACGGTAGATATGTCACATATTTGATGTCAAAAAAAATTATAAGATAATAAACATTTCGACTTGATAATTTTTCTAATAAAGATATTTTACCTCGTTGTAATTTAGTGAATCAAATTGGCCCCAATATATAGAGACAACCAGATGTTCATAGCATGCGTGATCTGCTGCAACCGTAGTCCACCGTAAAGTTGACGGGAAGACACCATCGTTGGTATTAATACGGGAGACCGGTCTACTAATATAAAAATGCTCGTAGGACCAAACCTAGATAATATGAGCATATATGATGTAAATATACATATTTTGAATGTAAATAAAATTAAGAAAGAATTTTATACCTGTACTAATGTCATACATCCATTTAAATTTTTCTTTCTTTTATCCACGGAAAAAATTGTACAAAATCTGACATAGAACTATATAGATATGCCAGCACGGATGCGCCACATGCATGGTGCGTACGTTCGGTCATGTTTACCAAAAAAGGTAGATAACGCAAATCTACCTTATTTGATGAGTCCAGAACAAAATTGTCTAATTAGACCTAGTAAGTAGGCTCTAGTACAAGCAATGACCTAAACATATTATGAAGAAATGATATGAGTTAAACTAAATTAAAAATATATATTACATAAACAATAATATTAAATGTTATACATACTCGATCATCATCCACTGAGATCTCTTGATCACCAATACGATCTAGGTGCAAAAAGTAATCATTTCTCCAAATGAGTTGTAGGGACAAAAAAAATTTGCGTCATGTATACTCGCATCCTTTCTTTACTTGATCCCTACTAAGTACACAATTTTTTTTTGTGCGGTGTCGTTCTCCAATGCGTTGCTTCCAGAGGGTACAATGGTCTGGTCCTCACAAGGTATCCGAAACTTTCTCCTGAAAAGAGTTCTCTCCCAGGCTCATCGTGATAGTTCTGAGGCTCGTAAGGATATTATAAAACTACAAGGAAAATTGGCTTTGCGTGAACTGATGACCAGAACTCCTCTTAAGGGGCCATGCGACAAAATTATCCAGAAACCCCAGTTTCTCTTCGGGGATGGTTGACGAAGAAGAATTCAGAGCTGGGTCTGAAATGTGGATATTCAAGATTGAGGGAGTAACTCGCTATCTTCCGGAAAAGGAATGACAATTTCCTTTGTCTTCCTTTGACACTTCCACCATCGGTCGGAGGATGAATTGGCATCTCACCTATGAATTCCCAATGTTGAGGTCAACAAACATAGGTTTCACTACGAAGGTGGGCAGCACATATTGGAATCAGTAAAGATCGATCATCCCATGAACATATTTGGCTTAATACCCAGGTTCTCTCAAGATATACATGTGAATTACACCCCGTTGAGGGCCTATATATTTGTAAACTACTTCTTGAGCAAGAAGGGAAGCTATCCTCATGGAGAGTTCAGAACGCCGGGAAGGATCCACTCAGCTTTTGACAGCCAGTGTTGGGGACAATTGACTCATTTGGATCCCCTCTATGTTTAGTACTGAGTTGAAGAGGATTGGTAAGGTCACTTTCTTGGAGCTCTATATTACTAGGACCGTCGCCATTTTCACAAGTTTTTTTTTCTCTCTTTCCTTATGATGTTCCTTGTTCTTTAAGCGTGTGTTTGGCAATAAGAAACTTTTAGGGTGTGTTTAGTTTGGCTGAAAGTGAGGGTAAGGAAAAATGGAAAAGTTGCATGCAAAAACGAGATACATATTACATCGGATCAAGTTTCATTTTTCTCTCCCTCACATTCCTATCAACCAAACACAGCCTCAAAAACTAAGAAAGTTTCTTTCAGTGAGTTACCTACAAAAGTTGTTATCTGATTTAAAGTTAATGTGTATTGACAAAAATACATTCTTATAAAGTGATTGATTAATAAATGGATGTTTGTTTTAGAAAGCTAAATACTAATAAACAAAAGTATGGTTATCGTTCTCCTCAAGTTTCTGGGACTTGCCACCGTTTACAAGGAAATACTTTCCGACTTTATTTTCCAATTACTGGTGTTCATACTACTTTCCAAAAACCAAATAAGACGACCAGTGGAAATCAGACAGTCTCCACTAGTTTCCATCCAACTTTGGCCATGTTTGGTTCACTATAATGCAATTGTAATCGTCATGGAATCAAATGAACAAATTTTATTTATTTTCATTTGATTCCATTACGATTACGATTGCATCACAGTGAACCAATTTGTGTTCGCCAAACGTCCTAAGTGCAAATACCAACCACACCAGTGATTTACATTCTTATTATGAATTTCACTTTCCTAAGAACATGCAAACACCCTGTGACCACAGCATTGGCATGATCCATGTAAAACCATATAAAAGTTTTAAGCAACTCTAGACTTATGCAGGAAACCGTGCTTCAACAAGAACAACAAAGCCTTTATCGTTATTAAAGACCGTAAGGGAAAGGAGGGAATTCTTACATTTTTTATTTAATAATTCTGCCCCGGGAAGTCCAGTAATATCTCATTCGTCAAAAAAAAAATTTGAGTTGTCTGCCCAATTGACATAGAGGAAGAATCCTTGCTAATGGGATCTAGCGCAGTACCTCCTTTCACTTTATGGTTATCAACCATGTTTCGAGGGCTTCCATCAGGTTCACATTTTTCCCTGTTCACTGCTTGTAACAATCTGGCCACTTTCCTTTGATTTCTGTGTACCCGGCTCTACTTCCTCTTTCCTCTTCTGCTCAGTAAACATTTTTGCTTCTGCCAATTTACGACATCCAGCAGCACGACATTCCTGAAATGCTAAAACAATGCCCAGTAAGAAGGTAGCTATGATTTATATTTTAGGCGATTACGAGAAGTGCAACAAACATTATCAATTTCAGTTTTCTAAACTAGTCTAATATCTAAATGATAACCATCTTAAATTGAAACCGAGTACAAGTCTAAAATACTAGAATAACACTTCTCTTGTGATTTTTTTCTTCTTCTTTTTGAGATACCCGGCGATACTCACAGGACTTTGTGCACGCTGCATTGCATACCTGGTGGGCCCATTACTCCAAACTCCCATCAAATAAATGGAATGAATAATACGTCCCCGTGGCTTGATCCACTGATCTTCTACCACCCAGCCGGGGTCTTATACCTCTCCTCGGTAACCACAAGGGCCACTAGTGTTCCTTTTTTAACATAATCTAATTTCAAAAAGAAACTCAGCTACATATATAAGTTGAGGTGAGGACTGTCAATTAAGTATATCCATGAATAACATGCATGTCATGTGGTTTCCTTTGTGGGTACCCCCTCTCTTTTGGGGGTTTTTCCCATCACTAGGGTCCAACCACCACCGTCAGAATCATCATGGGCCTTGCCTCTTTAATATATAACTAGAGGGGGTCTCTTAGTTAATGACTTGACTTCAAGGTTGTACACCATCAGAATCAGGATCATCACTCGACTTCAAGGTTGTCCCTCCTTAATATAGTAATTGTAGAAAAGTCCCTCAATAATTACATTAATTTTTAGTTTGGTAGAAACATGAGTCTCTAATATAATATTAAATAATGACTTGTACACTTATCATCAATTCACCAAGGTTGAGTAAACTCAGAAAAAGAAGGTTCCACAGATGCTAGACTTCAACAAACTTTCAGATACGAGAATCATTAGGAAAATACTGATATATACACTCTTCACTAACAATCCAGTGGCATATGCACAAGTTGTGAGAATATTTTCTCTGTAACCAGTTCACACTCTGTACGCAGTTAGCCTATTAATCAATCAAATCATATGAATTGTCTTGAGCTAGGCACTTAACTGGCCAAATCATGTAACTTCTTGCGGTAAAAAACTCAGCAAAGAAAAGTCAACATCATTCATTGAGCAGCATCTGCGCCTCCTATGTCATTACCAGATACTTGGTTTAAGGGGAAAAAATAAACAAATCTCACCTGAAGCTCGTGAGTTCTTTGGATTTTTCGCTCCTCGATGACGGTCTTGACTAAAGCCTCGTGTTCCTCCCGAGTTAAAAAACGCATGAAAACCTTGAAGCGATGATACACTTCTCTGTCTTCAAACGAGAGCTCCTTCTCCAATGGACTAGGATAAAGTAAAGTTCTTTCCAATATGAAGTCCTTGATCATTTTTCTTTCGTCAAGCCTAACAAGAAACCCAGAACATGATTAACTGAAAATTGTTAAAAAGAAAATTGTACCATGCTTGAAAGGTTATGAGAGCAAAAAATAATCTAGAGAACAGAAACATGTCTCCACCCAAACTGGAATGGTACTATCGTAAGTAGATTTTGCACAAGCACTACCAAAGTAAAGTTAAGGCAAGAATATTCCATACATAATATGTTCAAGCAGCTACCAAAATCACAGTAAGGAATTAATCTAGCAACCAAATATATGATGTTAAGAAAAAAGTTCTAGCTTGCAGAAATTTATATTGACCACCTATCAATTGTATTAGATGATATATATATATGGATGCCTACTTCACAGGCATGTATGAGTTGTAGAATTGCCCATAAATTCCATACCAAACCAAAAGAATAACCATCACTTGTACCATCCTAGCATACAGAAAGATATACATTACTCAGTGGTGGATGGACAGGCGGGAAGACCACTGCAGATGCTTTGCAAGTGATATGAATATAAGAGCAAAATTCAAAGAGCCTATAGAATAATGATTATAATTTTGAAAAATAAAAATTCAGTAGACCTAGAAATGGTCTTTCCGAGTTCTGGTTGAGCCTGTCAGCTCCATCAACTGATGGTTACGAAATCTAAGGTAAGTGGAGGAAAACAAATACAGGAGGAGAAGGGAGGAAGAGAGATCTCGACAACAAATCAGATCAGGTACCATGACAAGAATAAACATATGCAAGAGGAGATAACTAAGAGGACAAGTGTAATAGGAGAAGTTCAGGCGGAAGTGCAGAATAAAAGAACAGTATTAGATATTCTCAAATTTTGGGGGAGAAAATCAAGAGATCTAGGAAGGGTTTATTCTGGTAGTTGAGACTGCCAGATGCCACCCTGTCACTGATGGGTAATTAGTTATTACTAGATCAAGAAGTGGATAAAAAGGCAGAAGACGAAGTCAGGAAGAGTGGTTGCCAGAACAAAGTGAGACCGAGTATCTTTATCACCGTGACAAAAACAACCTATTTGAGGAGAACTGCGGGAGCATAGGAGATGTACTAATTGGAGGGAGGGAAAAGAAAAAGAACAAAGGTATTCAATGTCAGCCAAAACCAATACCGAAACCACAAAAACTACGGGAATCGACCAATCCAAAACCCACTGAAATCCCTCGAAACTGTCAAAATTGATATTGATAAGAACCCAAAACCAATATTGCAAACATTGAAAAAAAACACATCAGGACCACACCCAAAAAAACGATCGTAGTTACCGAAATCCAGCTACCGGCTAGTAACTACATTTCGGATCCCGTAAACGCAGTAGGTTCCTGATCCGGGTAGCAAAAAAATTACAATAGAATCAATTAAAGTTTCAATAGTAAAGCATAAAGAGTACTTTGTTGCAACATTCAGTAATAAATTCTTCCCTTGTAGACTCCCCCCACACACAAAGATATAGACCCCCACCATAATTGGAAGGAATAATCCGCTTCTTTGTGGGATTGAACCCACCCAACCAGAATGCGCTTTGTCCACCTTGCTGACCACTAGAGCCAGGAGGTTTTGACCTATATGTGGCATTAACTCAAGTGACAATAAGGTATACAAATCTACGAAACTTGGTTGGAGACATGGGCACTTTATGCATTTAAATATAAAGAGGGCAAGGAAACGAGACATTCAAGTAGCGGTTGATCGAGAATCGCACCTGGAGGAGCAGTCAACCTAGGCAAGAGGATCGTGCTACCGAATAGAGCGTGCGATAAAGATCTGTCCAAGCGGTGGATTGATTAAGATTGCATCAAACACATTAGTCAAAGATTGGCTTGCAGAGACTCGAACATAGTCTAAGAATCCAAGGTAAAAAAATCGAGTGGTATATATATATATATATATATATATATATATATATATATATATATATATATATATATATATGTGTGTGCGCCTCCGGAAAATGTATTGGGCACATCATCACGGTGATCCGAGATAGCAGGGGTAGGGGGCAGGACTGGTTCCGAACAGCCAGAGTTCGTCTAGCTGCTTCGGTTTGGCATGTATGGCGAGAGCGAAACCGTCGGATCTTTGAGGGGCTGGTCACCCCTCCAGTTGGCATTCTCCATAACATCGAGTTTGATGTAAATGCTATGGAGAATTGATGAGCGATGAGGGGGAGTCCCACTCTGGCTGTATGTTGTATGATTATGGCTTTTCATTTGGAATAAAATTCACCTTTTTTTCCTATATATATATATATATATATATATATATATATATATATATATATATATATCGTTTGGTAAAGCATACCCCCTCGTACTATGTACCATGGAAAGTAGTGTACGCCCATACTTGTACTATGTACCAGGTAACTATGAAACCGACTACTAGGACAAGAGAAGACAAGTCCTGCTACAAAAATCATAAGCAGAATAGGCTACCATGATGTTCAGTACCCATTAAAAGAACTAGCACAGCATAGGTGCTCTACCCTCAAGCTCCACAAGAATCTGGTTGTATGGAAAGGGATATTGCTGGAGGATTTTCTGGATTATGTTTATATATCCCTCAGCACTTGTCCAATATCAGCTACTAAGTAAGTACAAGTCTATCGGCTTCCAGCACACCCTTCATGTTCAGTGTGGCAATATAGACTGCCCAGATAGGCAAGATCCAACGTCCACCCCAAAATACCATGTTAATTCATTGGTCAAATAGTCAATAGAAGGTGTTTCCATGATCAAGAGTAACAACTTACTTAGCATGAATTTTTATATCAATAAGCTTGGCAGAGTCCAAAATTGTCAAGCATTCTCCATCCAGATTAATACTTGTTTCACCCATAACTCTTGAATCATTAGAACAATTTGAATTCATTAGCTAAACTAAGGTTGCTTCAAAAGAGAATTGCATAAGGAGTCCCTTGTCACTTATAACTAAATACATATATGCCGTTTCTCGCATAATTCTACTATTAGTGCATTCTAAACATTTTTGGAGTTAAGTTCAAAAAGTACATTATAGATAATCAGTTTGATCATAAAAATAATTTTAAAAACATTAGAAAGAATTTGCCTTAACATATAAAAATAAATGTGCCCTTGGTAAATTTACATCATAGGAAAAAACATAAGTCAAATGAGCCTAGGGTGTGAAAGTGCACAGCTATATATAAACACAATCGGAGTAGGAAAAGTGGCTATGCAAATGTAAGGATGAGTATATCAACTGGTATATAATTGTTTCCTTCTCAGCGCCTCGGATGCGGTATGAATTATGAATTATGTCTCCCATTGAAACAATGAGATACAAGTAGTCTACACTGGTAACGTTAGAAACAAGTACACACCTTGATAAATACATCCGAAGAACACGCAGCTTCAGTTCGCAGTCAATTTCAGAGTCATTTTCTTTGAACTCCATCTCAGCTAGTGACTTCTCTGCGTCATGGTTATATTCTTCATCAAATTCATGCCTCTTGGGGTTGTAGCCACTTAACTCTCTCATGGAAGACTCTTCAACTCCTGAACATTTAGGCTTTTTGACACCAATACTTCTATCATCATGGTCTGCCAGATTAAAAAAGTATAAACAAATGAGCATCCACAGAATTATAGATGCATAATATAGTATTGTTGTAAGCATTGAACCAAAGGATTAACGTTACCTTGAACAAATTAATTGACATAACAAGACAATATAGATATCTGCTACTGCAATCAGATGCACTTATTGCTAAGTGAACATCTTTACATAATAGAAATAAGATAAAGGTGGTTATTATTGGGAAAATGCAGATAACCATAATACCATCCACATATCAGTAAGTTCAAAATCAAATGAAGAAACTTATAAATATATCTATTGAAGAATATGAAACTCATGCATATAGAATAACTGTCAGGTAGTTTGCAACATGAAACAGCAAGTCGTTGCAAAACTAAAAGAAGGGCTCTATCTTCTCCTGGTAGGTAGTTCCAAAATAAAGAAATAAACAGGTCAACTTATCACTTCATTGATTCAGTAACTGGTATAAAACAAGGTTGTCTATAGAGGTAAGCTAGTGCAAACTCCCCAACAGAATTTGCAAAAAGAAGCTCCCAGCGACAACTATGCCAAATTAAGAAACAAAATTCATGTGCAATATACTGAGCAACTTCCAGTATACCTTGTCAATTAACCAATTTCCAAAAGTGGTTAAGGCCTTTCCTGTTAAGAAAACTGTTAAAGGTACAAGGTTACAGGGGAGGTTTTAAGCCTTATTAAAGGAAAGGATCCTTGGCCCCTTCATGGGTGTTTGGATGAGAGGAAGGATTAAGTTGAGCCTCTTTATATCGTCCAGATTTTGTAGGTAACCTGCATTAGAGGTTTTGTACAATCCTCATAAGTGCATGTGCAAGGATGGGTTTGGGCTTGCAGAATTAAACTTTAACACCTTCGGTGTTTGACAACCCCCCTAATCTGTGAGTTAGCCTAGCCAATTGCCAAACAAGGACAAACAGTTGTTTCTTTTTGGATCAACAATTTTGGCAGAAGTGTATTATGTGAATTACAATGAAAGGTTAAGCGCAGAAGACAGTTCAAAAATTGAAACAGTTTGAAACCTGCAATCTAAAGCAAATATCAGTTGGAAAAATTAGGTTACACTAATTAAAACTAGGAAAAGTGTGTTTTGAAAGAGAGTGCCGCTTAGCTGGTTACCATTGACAGACCTAGCACTACCCTTATATATACGAAGAGGCTGTCTATTTCTGCAACTCAACACTGCATCCTCCAAGATGCAGGATTATCCTCCAAGATGCAGGATTGAGATGCAGAAATAGACAGCATCTCCATATATATAAGGGTAACGCTAGGCCTGTCAATGGTAACCAATAACCTTTTAACTCGATCAGAATTTTAGCTAAAAGTTCGGGTTTGGATCTAAAAAAGTAAACCCGATTGAATGTCCGGTCGGGTTTAGGTACAAAAAAAGGAAACTAAAAAATTCGGGTATGGTTTGGATCTTATTGAATATATTTAAAGTTTCTCTTATGCATCAAAACTGAAGTGGCTAATTGGTAGAGACGTGTGGGTGTAATCTTGGTCGGAGGTTCAATTCAGAGCAGCAACATTTGCTTTGTTTTTCTCCTTTATACATAAAACATAAACATTACGAAACCAGGTCAGGTTCGGATACAGATTTAGAAATCGAAAGAGTTTCGTGTCAGGTTTGGATTTTACATAGATCTGACCCGCCCCGAACCTTTGACAGCCTAGGCAACGCTGCATACACCTTGACCCTCTCCAGACCCTGCATAAGCAGAGCAAGATCGTGGCACTGCTGTCAAAGCCTGATTGCGTCGAATCGTTCATCCTCGCATCGATTTCCGCCGAATCGACCATCCTCACTGGGACGTGATGTCGTAGAAGTCTAGAATGCACTTGTACAGGGCAAGAAGACAAAACTGTAATGGTTATTGTAGAATAGAAATAATGAGATGATTATTATTGATGAGAGACTACATATATATAGGAGAGGCTAGCCTCCTCTCCTATTATTCTAAGCAATGTGGGACTAAAGCCCATTAACTAATAACTCTAATATAACACTTAACACCCTCCCTCAAGCTGGAGCATAGATGTCAATCATGCCCAGCTTGTTACATAAAAATTGAACCCGAGGACCCAGAAGAGGCTTTGTGAAGATATCAGCTATCTGGTCGCCGGTCCTCACATGTTGAAACTTTATCACTCCATTTGTATATTCATCACGAACAAAATGAATGTCAATTTCAATATGCTTCGTTCGTTCATGAAATACTGGATTGGTGGCAATGTGAATAGCAGACTGGTTATCACACCATAGATCTGCCACTTGAGACCCTGCGTCTTCTCCCAGTTCTTGTAGGAGATGCTTCATATATAATATCTATAACGTGTCATGAGCAATAGCTCGATATTCTGCTTCTGAGCTTGAGCGTGCTATCACACTTTGTTTCTTGCTCTTCCATGACACTAGATTTCTGCCAATAAATACTGAGTAGCCAGATGTAGACCGTCTATCTGTCAGGCTTGCTCTCCAGTCAGCATCAGTAAAACACTCAATGCGAGTGTGTCCATTATTCTTCATTCGAATTCCTTTTCCTTGATTCTTTACTAGATAATACAGAATCCTGAGAACTGTCTGCTAGTGTGGAATTCTTGGAGAAGCCATAAATCTACTTGCAACATTCACTGCAAAAGAAATGTCCGGACGCGTCATAACCGCCAAGTAGTTGAGTTTTCCAACTACTCGACGATACTGATCTGGATTGGTCATCAGGACCCCATCGTCTGGAAGTAACTTCGCCCCTGAATCCATAGGTGAGATTGCTCCCTTTGCTTGCATCATGCCTGCATCATTTAGTATGTCCAGCACATACTTCTTTGAGACATTACAATGTCCCGCTTACCCCGTGTGACCTCAATGCCTAAGAAATAGTTCAAGGATCCCATATCCTTGGTTTGAAATTGTTCTCCAAGAAACTTCTTGAGACTTGAAATACCCTGGCTGTCATCTCCCGTGATTACAATATCATCAACGTAGACACCAAGAAGTATTCTTCCAGCAGATGTGTGTCGATAGAAGATTGAATGGTCTTTCTTTGATTGACACATGCCAAATTGAGTAACAACATGTGTAAATCGATCAAACCATGCATGAGGTGATTGTTTCAGACCATAGAGGGCCTTCCTCAGATGACACACTTTACCCTCCCTTGCAACGAACCCGGGAGGTTGTATCACATATACTTCTTCATCAAGATTCCCGTGTTTCTCAAAAAAAAAAAAAGATTCCCGTGGAGAAAAGCATTCTTTATATCCAGCTGAAGTAATGGCCAGTCACATCGAATGGCCAAGGCCATGAGGACACGAACGGATGTCATTTTGGCCACAAGAGAGAATGTCTCGAAGTACTCCTCACCATAGGTTTGAGAGTATCCTTTGACCACCAGACGAGCCTTCGGTCGATCAAGAGTGTCATCCGGTTTCACCTTAATCGTGAACACCCATTTGCAGCCGACTGCCTGTTTACCAGTAGGTAAGTCGACTAAGTCCCAAGTATGATTTTCCTGGAGAGCTTTCATCTCCTCATTCATAGCAGCACGCCAACCAGAATGTCGGAGACCCTCCTCAGCGGTCTTGGGGATCTGAATCCCATCAATAGTAGCCACCAGAGACTGAGTGTGACTGGTAAGTCCTTTGTAGTTGTCAACATATAAGGGATGATCACGACAGGCACTACGAGGACGTTCTGGAGGCGGAACCGCCGGAGATGCTGACGGAATTGGTGGAGCTGCTGGTGGAACAGATGGAGGCAATTCATTGGAGCCGAAGCTGCTGGTAGAACCAGAGGAGGAGGATTCTGTAGACGATGTCGGCAATGGCTGAATCGGTGTATGTGGACCATTTGTCTGGGAGACTAGCTCGGTAAGGGAGGGCACCCGTATGAGAAGCTGTTGTGTTTGAGGAGGAAATAATAAAAAATTCTCTTCTGGATAGACCAGAGAAGTCGAACCCGTTGATTGTGGGAAGGGTGAAAATTTTGTTTCAACAAAGGTAACATCCCGAGTAAAAAAATATCGCTTTAAAACAGGGGAGAAACACCGATACCATTTCTGATAGGATACCCAAGAAAAATATATTGTATTGCCTTAGGATCTAATTTAGAAAGGGTTAGTCGGGTATCCCGAATATAGCATAAGCAGCCAAAGATACGGAGAGGCAGAGGAAATAGTTCTCGTCCAGGAAAAAGCCTAGAAAATGGAGAACTACCATTGAAAACAGACGATGGCATGCAGTTAATAAGATAACAAGCAGTAAGAACCGCATCCGACCAAAATCGCTTGGGAGTACGTGCTTGAAACATAAAAGCACGTGTTGTTTCCAATAAATAGCGATTCTTGCGTTCGGCTACACCATTTTGTTGTGATGTGTACACACAAGAGGTTTGGTGGATGATGCCATTGAGGGCCAGATGTTTATCGAGATCACAAGATAAATACTCACAGCCATTGTCACTCTGAAAAATTTTGATTAGAAGACCAAATTGTGTTTTTATTTCAACATGAAAGTTGCACCGGATGTTAAATAATTCAGAGCGATTTTTCATTAAATAAACAAAAGTGACACGTGAGTAATCATCGACAAAAATAACAAAGTACTTAAAACCCATTACAGAATCAGTCGGACAGGGTCCCCATATATCAGAATGCACCAACTCAAAAGGAGCGGAAACAATTTTATTTGGACTCACCGGATAAGGAACCCGATGATGCTTAGCTAAACTACATGGCTCATAATGAAAAGAAGAGAAAATATCTAAAGATGGGTACATTTTCTGGAAAGCTTAGGACGATGGATGGCCTAACCGACAATGTAACTCGACAAGATTGAGTTTCATGCCGGCACAGACAACAGAAGGAGTTGCGTCAAACAGGTACAAGCCTCCAGCCACATACCCCTTACCGATAGTCTTTCAAGTTTTCAGATCCTGAAAAACACAACCATCAGGAAAGAATGTTACCGAGCAATGTAGTATACGAGTAAGTCGACTAATAAAAATTAAACTGAACGGGTTCCCAGGAGTAAGCAGTACAGAATTGAGTGACAGTCCGGAACAAAGATTGGCACTTCCACGGCCTCGGACTGTCAGGGAACCGTTATTGGCAACAGTAATGCCAGAAGCACGACGTACAGGTACATAATCATGTATTATACATGGGTCACCAGTCATGTGAGAGGATGCACCAGAGTCAATTATCCATTGCTTGGGTTTCACTATGCACGCGGCTGAGTATCCGGCAGTGGAACCAGACATGGATGCTTCACCACGGCGTTGAGCCTGAAAATCAAGAAACTTTGTATATGAGTCCGAAGTCATCTGAACAGAGCGGACACCATCATCAGGGACATCAGTGGTGATATTAGCAGCAGGTGATTTAGTGCATTGCCAATAGAAATGGCCAAGTTGACCACAGTTAAAGCATGTGCGCGGTCTTCCTCCATCACGACTGCCATTGCCCCGTCCTCCATCACGACCAGCATTACGACCATCCCGTCGGCCGCCACGTCCACCACGAAATCTTGTACGAGCGACCCTGAGAGCAGAACGATCAGCAGGAGTATCATCCGGAGTGGTCTCAACGACTTTGGCAGCCCGAAGGACACAATAGTGTGCTTCCAACAGGGATGGTACATCAGATCCAGCAATAATCTGAGAACGAGCAGAGTCTGCATCAGAACGGAGAGAGGCGAGATAAGCCATGACATGAAGCTGCTCACGTTGAGCCCGTGCTTCATTAATATTCGACGTAAGAGGTAATACGCGGTCGATCTCATCCGTCATAGCCTTGAAGGCCCAGAAATGATCTTTATGAGATTTGTCTCCTTGATTTGCTCGGTACACACTAACGATCAAGTCATATATACGAGACAAATCGCGTTTACTATTAAACGCCGCCGCCAACATTTCCAATAACTCCTTCATGGAGTCCGTATTTTGAACCATGTCTTCCACCGATGGTTCCATGGGATTCATCAACTGTGTAAACAGTCGACTGTCATCTCTCCCATTGCTCAAAGATGGGATCATCGTCTGTTGGAGGGTTGTCAATCAGATGTTTGGACAACCGCATTCCTCGAAGTGTCTTATTGACCTTCTTTCTCCATGTCGAGTAGCCCTCTGGCCCTTCCAACCGTCGATCGACAAGTTGAATAGAGGAAATCGTTGTGCTAGTGCATGCTAGTGTGTTGCCGACACTAGTATCTGTGGACTGTTATTCGCCGTAAAGTCTCATTTGTCAGAGATTCGAATGTCGATGTGTTCTTTCCACTTGATAAACACAGCAACTCTGCCAATGCGCTAAAAACGGAACCAGAACCAGCATACGCGCATAGAAAGCAGAGAGTGTGGATCACAAGCCAGGACAGAGAGATAACCCATGGTAACCTCTGATAGATCTGGGTGTGAAGATTAAGGAAAGAAAGAAAGATTCATGCACAACAAACCATATGTGTGCTCTTTGTTAAATTTCCAGCATTTATGGGCAGAGGTTCCAACAAGTGTTTTCCCTCTGAGAATCCCAACAATGAATTTTTTTTGGAAACTAAACTAGGGTTTAGAGGGAGTGGGTGGCGGCTGATGAAAGGAGAGGGTTAGGGATGGGAGGCATGGGGGGGCTGACAGGGGGCGGTCGGGGGGGGGGGGGGGGGGGGGGCAGCAGCAGCGGGGGTAGGGGGGTTGGCAGCAGCAGCGGGGGGGGGGGGGGGATGGGGCGGGGTATATTTTTTGTGGAGATTAGGGTTTTGTGGAGAGGGAGAATGGGGGGTGACGGCTAGAATTTTGGCTCTGATACCATGTAGAATAGAAATAATGAGATGATTATTATTCATGAGAGACTACATATATATATGAGAGGCTAGCCTCCTCTCCTATTATTCTAAGCAATGTGAGACTAAAGCCCATTAACTAATAACTCTAATATAACACTTAACAATTATATCAAAATGACGACATTTGCAGCAGAAGAAACATAGTCATACTAAAGTTACAACAGAGTATACAAAATAAATCTCTTTATTGATAATGAAGCTGATTATAAAGGCTCTCAATAGTCCTATGAATATGTCAAGTTGGCTTACAACAATCATGATCTCTTGCTCACAAAGGATCTCGTTGTTCTACACATCATGTCTTCTATATCCAGACAAACATCCTCGGCCGAACATCTTCATGTTGTCAACTCCAAGCTCCAATGCCTCAGTATGATCGAGCGAATCTCCGTATCTGGGTGGGTAGGTATTAGTACATATCGCGTACTGGTGAATGGGAAAACTCACTCGCCTAAACCGACACTTAGTCAAGTGAAGCACACAGTTCAATTGGTGATCTTTCTATTTTGTCTTAGGTTCAGTTTCATCGCATATTGTAAAAACATGAAAATATGTATGTATGAAAGAATGTTATATTCGATGGCATAAGTAAAACATGAAACATAAACCGCGTCGCTTAACAGCGACTACTTACCCATCCGATGTGCTCACCCTTGCACTGATGCAAGATGAATATTTACCATCCTTTTCTGTCATGTTAAAATTAACATTTGTAATATATACGAGTCAAGTTCTGTGTCCCCACACCAGACATTGTTAGCCTCACAAAATACATAAATATAGTGTTTGTGCTCATCCTCGAGATCGCTAAGCCTGCAAGCAGACAATGTTAGCATGTCGTCTAACTATATGATGATCACTGGCATTCCAATGCCATATTGGACGAGTTGTTTTGATGCATCGGCCATTCTAGCATATGGGTAGCTAGTCCATCGAAGATCCGCAACATCCGTATTACGATGCGTCCTATCAGCCTGGGTAGCAAGTCCGACTAGAGGTGCCACAATATCGTGCTTAAAAATACCATAATTTTTTCCTAGGCCGAACGATCCCGATGCCCGGAAGCCTATCTCGTTCGAGGAAAGACAAAATCCATGCACATGTTGTCCATGTCTATGACCATTTTAATATGCGTGAACAGTTAAGAAAACCATAAAGACATAAGCACGGTCTAATCCAAATATAGAAAGTTGTGCCTCAACTCATATTCCATACTTCCATTCAATGTTCCATAGCACCATGCCCCAAGTCAATGTTCCAATAGGCGACCCATAGGTCCCAAACATACCGAGACACCATGCTACATCTGATAGATTCGTGGGCACCATACCCCTTCCAACAGCTTGGTGATTTCGAACCACAATAGTTCACTTCGCTGACGAAGCCTACCCTTTGCATATCAGTAGTTCCGCACACAACTGCTCACTTCACTGACGAAACATATCTTCCGCATTCCGACAGTTTCGGGGCATTGCGCCACAATTGCCCACTTCGCATACGAAGCCATACTACATCATTCTCGTGCAAATGTATGCACGCGCTAATACAGTCATTCAATGTTCTACGACTTGTGCACTGATACATGCTTCAATACAACTATTCAATGTTCTACAACTTAGTGTTCAATGTTCTCTGATTCGTGCACTTGATGCACGCTTCGATACAGTTATTCAATGCTCTACGACTTAGTGTTCAATGTTCCCCGACTCATGCACTTGATGTATGCTTCGATACAGTACTTCAATATTCTAATACGACTCGTGCACTTGATGCACGTTTCGCTACAGTTATTCAATATTCTATACTTAGTATTCCACATACAAGGTGATATACACTAGCCGTTCTACTCAACCAGCACATAAGGGGTACATTTTATTAAGGCATGATGGAGTAGGAAAGAAGGGTCAGAGTCCACTTACCTATACTATTCTGCCTATCGTCTCGTCGAGCCGATACAGTCTGATTTCTTAACTCTGTTGCACGATCCTCTCATTTGATCTAACCATACGAGCACTTCATGCTCCTTCGAACTAACCGACTGATCCGAACTACAATGTCTATGTCTCAGCCCATTGCGAGGCGATACTCTGATCACGGTGAACTCCGTTTGCAACAAGGCAAATTATCGATCTAAAAAAACTATGCGTAAAGCCTGCACACGAAACCAAACTCAAATTAATACTTCTTCAAATCAAACGACTCAGTGTAATGGGTCATGCGATGCGGAGCATTACAACTGGTACGCCCTAGAAGTTTGTGTTGGAATGGGAGAAGGGATCAACCAAACTTTTCAGCTAAAGATGTTGGACAAGGATAGAAGGTAAGTGTAATGGTCCATAATGGCGTTGAAAGGTATTGGAACGTGGTTTCAGGAAGGTGGTTGATGGAAAATAGGAAGGAGAAGCCAAGATTTTGTTTGGGAAGGTATAAAAAAACTCTCTGGGAATAACTTTAGGATTGTCTTGAAGGTTCAAGTAAGTATATACCCAGTGGCTTGGAGATGAGAAGTTGAGAGCAAATAACAATTGACTATCAGTTCTCTCAACTGTTGATTTCATTTGTCTGAGAGTAAGTTTTTCGGCATTTTTTGTGCTTTTGTCTGCAACAGATATGCCAAAGCCAATGTTTTCTAAGGTAATAAAAAATTGGATGTCAGCTTCATGGCTGATTCGGGTTTGGCATGCCAGACATCGGATGTCGGAAAACATGTGGGGGTTAATCAGAATATTGGACATCCAAATCAGGCTCTTGCTTATATACAAGAATTGATGTTAAGTAATCAATATGAAATATTTCAAATGTCCTAAATGACCAAAGTAATAAATATATAATACTATAAGTATTGATCAATACCAAAAAATCTTATTGTATGAGGCAATGGAACGAACTAACATATTGATGCAAGTCGAAATTCAACAAAGACGGGATATAGTTGACATAGAAGGGAGCACAGATGGTAACAAAAGATGACGGTTGGAAATAGAAAAGGAAGTAACATACTCAAATAAAGTTAAAAGAAAAATGTATATAATGGCTGGCCCTGGTGTCATCGGTCACCGTTGAAGACTTCGACGGCATAAATATTTTCTTGTATTGTGGTTGTCGCAGTCAGACTATTGTCATGAATGACAAAAGAGTAAATATCACTCTCTATTTCGAACATATGTTACCACCAGAACTAACACATCGAACATGTCAGGAACATTTTAAAATAATGACACGAGAACAAAATATCTGATGCCAAAAAGATAACTTATATAGAAAAACGATGCAACAAGAAAGAGTTTTATACTATTATAATTTTGCATCATTAAGCCTTCACATTCCACTCGAATTAGCAAACCTAACGAATAATACATGACTTCGCAATAAAAATCACATTAGAAAAGGCAAGGGAAAATTGTAGGAAAGCCATAAAGTTTCTCTCATTTTAGAACCCATGATGTTATCATTCATTCACAATATACCCATCTATCATAAATCTCCATTGAATTTGATGTATGGGAGCAATTTTTCCCTGAACGAAATTCAGAAATTACAACAAATATTTGCATTTTCTCCCCTTCCCTCTTTTGGAAGAAGGAAAGGTTCGGTCAGGTGCTCTCTATCTGTCTATATCCCCCCCAACCCCCACACCAACCCCACCCAAAAATTCAGTCTCCAGCCACCCACGGCTGCTAGTGTAGTTTGGTTGTCATTGCCACTTGGATGGGCAACTGGATAGAGTAGCCCCATCCCCTCTCTCCCCCGCACAACTAAATAACCAACCCGACAACTTTAGATGGCCAACACTTGTAGCCCGGAGATGGAGGTTATAGTGGAAGAGAGAAGAGAGAGAGAGGAGGGGGGGGGGGAGGGGGGGTTGACCAAATATCGTCCCTTTACTTTTAAGGGGAAAGGACAGGTAGGGGCTAAAACCCTTTTTGTTTCATTTTGAATTTCCAATCTTTATTTTGTAAGTGTAAGGATAAATTCACTTCAAAATTTAACGAATTCCTAGGCATAATTTGGTGTTTCTGCAGCTTTTCAAAAAGCAACTGCCACTTCTGAAAGCAGCCTCCTTGCTTCCAAAAGTTGCACCAAAAATGAACTAGCTTATCAAAAAAGATAAGCAGAAGCAGTTTTTACTAAAAGACCTAAAGTAGAAGCAAGCCAAATATGTTGTACCAAACCCAACCCTAGTGAACAGCTATGTTTGAACTTTAAACTGAACATGATTCATGATTGTTCCATGATAATAGAAAACATTATTGTATTTTACGCTAAATTGAAGCTGCCAAAATAACTTGGATGTTGGATCAGCATATACCATAAGGTAATGTTAGTTCCACTAATCAATTCAAAGGCCACATGCAATGGCAATAAAACTTTGGATACTCCTTCAAGAATCCGAAGTAGGTTAAGCACCCTAGCTAGATTGACAAACAAGTTTACTGAGCACATAAACAGAGTAAGTAATATCTCAATTTCAAAATGATAGGATTGTCATTTGATATTAGAATTGTCGGAGATAATGAACATGGAATCAATGATATATTAGGCCTCCAGCCAGGGGTATATATACAAGTATCATCCTAACCGACGTGGGACTAAAGTTCTATACATTTCTAACAAGAATTACCTTTTACTGCAATAATCAGACATGCATTGAAAAGAGTCAAGCTTGACATCTAACTTTAAAGTGCAAGAGCCAGAATAACTGTTTAGAGAGAGCTAAAAAAGTCCCACATGTAAACCATAGCTATGAGCCTATGAAGTATGAAGCAAGGATTCATAGGCAAAAATCTACAAGGAGTGGGCTTAAATAAGGGTGAGCATTTTTTTGGTTTTTAACCATAAACTGAACCTGAACCGAACCCGAACCGGACCGAATTTGTAGTTCGGTTTGGTTTTTAACGAACCGGTTCGGATATCGGTTTGAGATTTTAAAAACTTCGGTTATTCGGGTCGGGTGTCGGATTTGAGTTTTCGAACCCGAACCGAACCGAAATCCGATTATGATTATATAAGGAAAAAAAATCTAACACTACCCACGCCTCTCTTTCCTCTCAGATTTCATTCAGCGGCTACTTCTCTTCCTTCCTCTCCCCATTCTCCAGACCAACCCCCCCCCCCCCCCCCCCGCGTAGGGGTGAGCAATGGTTCGGTACGGTTCAAACCGAACTTTATTTCTAAAAACCGATAATCCTTTTTTTCAAAAACGGAACTGAATTAAGATAAACCGAAGCAAACCGAACCGAATTAGAATATTTTGCTTTTTGGTCGGTTCAGTTTTCAAACATTTTGAATAACTCAAAACAAAGCAAATTCATTCTCCACACAGAACTTCGTCAAACAATACGTCAAATTATACTCAAAACACAGACCCTCAACATGAGTTGAATTACATCAAAACACATTTTTTTGTTCTTTTGACATACCTCAAACACGAAAAAAATAAGAGAAATTTTGAGTTGCACCCCACAATATTTAACCATATTCAAGGTGCACCCCACTGTTTTATCATAATTATCCTTAACATGTGCCCTTAGGGCACATGTTAACAAAACCCTTATTTCTTTGATGATAATTGATAAAGTGCGTGGAGTTCATTAACGAAAAGTTATCATTGAATATATAAGATGATATGTTCCTACCTAATTGGACATTGTTTTACATTATGCACTTTGTACACACTAAAACAAGCATATATGACTTACTTATTCTAAGTTTACTAGTACTTCACCAACCTTTCTTACCCTCCCCTCGCACTCTAGCCATTGCAAGCAGTTCCTTTCTGTTCTTCCCATTAGCTCGAGACATATCCTATGAAGTATACATTAACATGAATTAGTAATGCCCTTTCTTTCAAATGTAGGCAATGGAAGTTATTAAAAAAGTTAATACTGGAAAAGGAGAGTTCATGTGTGCTGTCATATAATGGTTGATGCATTGATCCCTATTCTTAGTACCAACATGCTCAGCAACTTCTGCCCAGTTTCCAAATCCATACATTTCAATTCCCTAAAGCAAGAACAGGAGTTAGATTATTATATAACTCAAATCAGTACTATGGCAACCCAGCGGGCTTTATTTGCAGAGCTGATGTTCAGAGGAACAAAGGTAACCTCTAAAAGAAGTATTTCTTCATCTGCATTCCAGTCTGAACAAATAAGTGGAAATGACAAATTGTCCTGCAAGAAGGATGCACATAAGAAGGTAACACTACAAACACATTTTCCTGCAAGGATGCACATAATAATGTAACACAACAAACACAGTGAATGCAGTACACAAACACAGTTATAAGATCTTTCCTTTTTTGTGTCCTATTCATCTGGTGAGAGCTGTGCAGTCCAAAATTCTTTATTTTATTTGTTATAGTTCCCAATACTTCAGAATTTGGTGAAATGTTACTCCTTCATAGATATAACACAAATATCTTCTTCCAGACCTTTGAGCTATATCCTACCTACTTTTAGGTAGCAGGATGTTTAAATCTTAATTACTCGTTTTTTTCCTCTTTCTAAGAAGATCCAAGGAACGCGTTCTACACCTAAAGTAGCTTGACTTTAAGGGAGGAAATCATACGAGAAATGTTCAACTAGGCATGCTAGCCTTTGATTTTGATTAGTGTCATTCCTTCTGTGTGATTTCTGATTTGTTGAACACATCAATATGGGGGGCTCAATCCTAAACTCAAACCCTAGACCTTAACCATAAACCCTAAGCACTTGTATACTTTGATTGCTACTAGCAAGATTAACAACAGTTTGAGGCAATCCACACTTTGGAAAAGAGTACACCATAAACAAAGCCTTTAGCCCAAATTATGAGGTTGCCTACATGAATCCCTTTCTTCAATATTATTTTTTTAAAGAACAACCTCCTCAATAGCAATGGAAACTACCACCCCTTGTTTATTGTTAAAAAGTACAAACATATAGTTTCATATTACCTCAATCCCTGGGATTGTAGCCAGGGATCGTCAACAAACCTTAGCTATTCATTGGATCCTTGGAGCAGCTTTCAAACGACGTATAAGAACAGGATAAGCTTCTTGCTTCTTCTTGTGTTTGTTTGGTCCCTCTTCCATTCGGGTAAAGAAAAGAATTCGAGTTAGTTTTGGAATTGGACAAGAAAAGCTATAAGCTTCACATAGTCTTGTGATTTTCTCTTTCTTTGGCTAGATTGAAGGTTCCTATTATTTCAATGAGAAAGATTAGGCTTGGCTATATGATAACCATTGTTGAGATGGACGAGCAGACGCACAATTCGGCAAAGCATGACATGCTCTTATCCATTGGATTGATTGCTTTTCAGTTATTCCGTCTTTTTGAGCGAGGTCGGGATGATGTAATACATAGCAACGACACAAATGAGAGGATTAGGATGAACAGAAGTGAACTATGGACAACATAAGTTATGAATCCAACACTTTGGAGTGACTTTAAGACAAGGGACGAAAATATTAGATTAAAGAAGTAGCATGCCTATGATTCGCTCATTACAACGAAGCGAAGTCAGTTCTTCGCTATCGCAAAGGGGTAACCACCTTTCCTTGTGTTCTTTATTTTGTGTGTTACTTGGCATGTCGCCTTGCATGCAAACGAAGCGCTAGTAGCGGCAATTAAAGCTCACCGAGCGATGAATGATGCGGACATAGTGCCCTCGATTGTTTCTCAGAGCCCGCTACGCTCAGTCAAGGGACAAAGAAAAGCAAAATGGAATAAATGTCATAAGCGACCGATGAGTGGGAATGCTACGAAGAGCAAATTATCAACACTCCAAATAAATCTGTAAGGGACGATGGTTGCCCTTAGTACGTGACAAGTGTTTGACAATACCGTATGAAACTCAATTCTGGATTTGCCAAGGTGACCGTAGTACATGGCAAGTGTTTAACAATAGCTTCTGAAAATGTTTGCCTCCATCTGGATTTGTCAAGGTGACCGTAGAAAGTGAACACGTATTCTTTAAATGCTCATATTCAGCCCAGAGGCAGACTTCGAAAAAAGTCATTGTTGGTAGGGAAAATGGTGACTTAGTCGTCCATGGAAAGTAGACAACAAAATCCTACTTCCTCGGACCAGAAGCAGTAGACGAAGTCTAATACTAAACAGGATCGTGCCCTAACATAAGAAGAGTGAGTGAAAGGGCTTTCATCAAGAAGTCGTTTATATGGTGCAGAATGTATACAGTTGATTTGATTCAGGACTGAAACTCCCAATAATTTGAAATGCCCAACAGGCCAGGTTCTGGTTTAGCATAGCATGAGGGGATCAATCCACTTTTTCTTTGGTCTACCCTTTGTCCTAGTAACTTTGACAACTATTCTCCAAACTAAAGCATCAATCATTTATCGGTGCACATGTGCAAAAAAAATCCCTCACTTTATGCTAACATAAATCGTCCGAGCTCCTGAAACATGAACGTATTTCTCATCTCAGCAACAACTAATACAAATCCAGATTAGTTTTTTAGGGAAATGAAATAGAGAAGTAATGACTTGCAAATCTACACCTGAATCGTATGCCCTTTGGAAGCCACTGAGAACCCATGAACTAATGATTTTTATTCCATTCCATAGACACTTCTGATTAAGATATTACCCCAAGAATGCTTTGTTAAATATAGTACACTATTAGCGTATTCGTGAAAAGTTGGAGGTGACACGAATTAAGGATAACATGAGGGGAAATTGTCTCAGATGGCTTGAATTGTTCAACATAGACCAGTAGATGCACCAGTTATGAGCGATATCATATTAATAAAAGGAGCTGCTAGTAGACCCAAATGAACTTTGAGACTAACATGGCTCTTAACCGAGCTGAATGGATGAAAACAAATCAAATAGCCCACTCCAAAATTTCTGAGATAAAGATTTTGGTGTTTTCGTTGTAGTAGTACTATAAGTGCTCCTTTCTTCCAGATCAAATATGACCTCAATAAAAAATGATGATGATAAATAGCATGAACTTTTACTCGAGATTAGCACAATACTGCACACTTATTATACCGCCAGACTATAGTATTAAGCTGTCGACGTTGTTGATAGATCCCAATATGTATCCCTACTTTCAACAGAAATTAACATCTAAATTGAAAGAACATAACATATGCAATTAAGTACCTTCCTGAAAACTCAAAAATACTAACCCTTAAGTTTTAAGTACAAGGTGATCAAGATTGATATTCCGCGTCCATATGACTAAAATTTGTATGGAAGTGATAATAGATTGCTGATGAAAAGCATAACATATATAGAAAACCATAGTCTGTAAAACATTTAGTATATCAAAACTCACAACAGAATCCAAGCTTTTTGTATCATGATAATCACTTGTTCAAGCAGAATAAATCTCTAAAAGATAAACGAAAATACTAAAGGATTTGTGACAAAGTGCCTCTAACTATGCATAATCATAGACACATTACATAAAGAATGAGATAAGAATACAGGGCGAGCCATCATCATCATTACCACAAGTCACGAACCATGGAACGATTTCCATTTTGAAACTCGTCTCCAAATGTGGAACTAAAATGTTTAAGAACTGTGAAGATGACGCTCAGAGACAAACAGAGAGGGAGAGAGAGCTATTGCACTGTACTCTAATAAACTGCTGAAGGAGGAAGGCAGCTAGAAACTTAGATGATGATATTTTTGTATGTTCTTACCTCAGTGGGTCATCATTTAATTGAAATTAAATATAACGTCTTTCTAGAAGTATTCTAATGGAGACAATATAATTTAAACGAGCTGAACTACATTCCTAAGTGTATGTATGTGCGTGTGTCTGAGAGAGAGAGAGAGAGAGAGAGAGAGAGAGAATTGATAAACCATGATCAGTTCTGGATTAACTTATTTCAGTTAAGTGTTCTGAAGTAGCCTATCCCTCTTATACCACTTTTACCGAGAAGACAGGTTTGGTTCATGTGTAGGGCTCACACACACATCCCGTAAGTGGACCAATAAGAAAGTAACTTGGATAACTTGTGGGATCAGCACAAATTCCAACAAGCAGTAACTATAAAGTTGTCTTACGACGTGATAAGTTATGCAAGTTGTTTTTTTGTTATTGCTCCCTTTACAGTATGTGTGAGCCACAATGGAAGAAAACCTATAGTACACCACACTCTGGTTTCTCATAATAATGTTCCATATTCTGGCTGTAGAAGGTTAAGAAATAATTTGCAAGCAATAAATTTTCATTCTAGGATCTTTGTAAGAATTCTTTTTAAAAAGAAACTAATAAATACCAACACTCAAAAGAAATAAAGACAAAGTAGTTGTACCAACCATAATCCTGTAAGGATGGTTGCTTTTGTGTAGAGTGACTTCAGCACCTACAGAAAAGCACTCCACACAAAGATCAAAATCAGGGCACTTTGTGCATTTGATCCGTATCTTCCCTGATATGTCCTTATTGCAATAATTGCAGTGGTATAAGGCCTTCTTGCCTTCACTTGCTCCTGAACCTGCCTTGACACAAAGAAGCAGGAATAAGATATGATTTACACATGCAACTGAAAGAACCTTAAAATTCCCGGAAAAGCTTGACACAATCAATTGAAAAACCATTGTTGGTTGTTGTCCTTCATCGTGGTCACTTAGAACTAGAGCTTTTGATTTACATGCCACTTATGACTGTTCTACTAAATTGACAACAATGTATTATGTGACCAAACTTATAAATGTTATTACTGAACACCTCGTAAAAGATTGAAGATAGTTTTCGGAGGAAAAAAATTTATACCACCTACTGTTTGTTTCTTGTTCTCTTTGCAGTTTTGACTAACTCCTGCTGGTGGTCTGACAGGTTCTGTTCGCCTAATGAGATTAGTATAACAAATCCTTTCTTTATGAATAGCAAAGAAGAGTCTAGGGTTAGGATAGTAAAAAGTAAAACCCATGTTGCAAAAGAAGCTAGGAACTCATTTTGCATCTGCAAGTAGGGTGTCATGTTTGAAGTTAAAAGGAATAGTTACAACAATCAAAATCTTTAGCTCACAACTAGAGATCACAAAGGAGCAAACCCGTACAAGTTTCAGCTTAATTAGTTCTTTTCAAATCTCAATTCTCACCATCTCCTCCAACTAAACATCATACAATTGTTCAAGTGGTCTCGTGTAAGGCATAACTCACCGTCCTATTGTGTATAGTGCCTAGGAAAAGACCACTAGTGCCTAACTCTACATATCACTCATATGACCCTGGTCACTAACAGTTTGTCAAATCATCTGCATAAGCCCAATTCAGCTGCCAAGTAAAACCAGCGATTGATCTATAAATCTAAATGTTAATACTGACACATTCAATGTTAAGCATATACTTCAACATTAGACTATAAATCACTATGACCATGACTCCATGGGTCATCAATCGGATCTTAACCATCTAAACTCTTCAACTTAGAACTTTGGTGATTTTCTCCATATCAAAGCTCATGCCAAGCTATACCTCCTTGACCTTTGTGTCAATTTGATGAATGAAAACATCACTATCTTTCTTGTGGCAACATCAAGTAAGTGTT
Source organism: Iris pallida (assembly GCA_029216955.1). NCBI lineage: Eukaryota > Viridiplantae > Streptophyta > Magnoliopsida > Asparagales > Iridaceae > Iris > Iris pallida. The sequence goes on along the minus strand of JANAVB010016197.1, from coordinate 54,059,084 downwards.
TCGTCATCCACCATGTGCAGATTAGGATTGAAAATTAAGAAGTAATATTTTGCTTATTTGCCTCATCCATTATAGTAATTTCACATCACATACAAGGAGTTTCATACAGATTCTCATTTTGAGGTAGTGCATTTTAACTATACAATATACATACAGCAAATAGTGTTACATTTCATATATCTGGAGAAATCCCTTTATGACTAGGTTTGGTCTTACACAAACATTGAAGTCCCTAATTACTACCTTATCAAAAATAAGTAATAAACAGAGTAAGTTAGATCTTAGAACTGATGAATATATCTATTCAAACCATAGCAACATTTTATATGGTGTCCAGATTGCTTACTTAAAAGCATGATGACTAAGGGCTAGTTTGGATTACAATTAAGTTTCATCCCATTTGCTCAAATTCCATTTCGGATGCTCATTGTGCTATCTTTTCAGAAACACTCATTTGAGCCTCGAAATGAATGACACGTTACATCCATCCAAATGAAAAGCCCCTTGCGTTTGGCACCAAATGGAGTCCCGGATGAAATGTAAGTGCAATCCAAATTGGCCCTAAAGCATTATGAATGCCACATAAGACCTTACAACCTTCCAAGTTCCAACCACAGCTTTTGTATCAACAACAAAGCATATAGTCCAATTCATTTAGGTCACTGCATAAATATTTTTCCTTCGTTAACTAGGTATATCCTATACCAAGTTAACTACCACTCAATATTCATTTCGTTTCTCAATCGAAGTTTATTTTGGTCTACCCTCATCCTAATAGCATCTTCAACTTCGACTCTGTGACTCCTGACAAGCATCCATCAGCTTTCCCTGCACAGATTCAGCCAGAATTATTTTGTCTTGCATATCCTAGATAGTGGCCCCAACCCTTCTAGCCTTCTAGGCCTACCTGCATCTCATGTATCTTCTCTCATCTTACAGCTCATCTTGCAACTGATCCTTCCTTACCACTACATGCACTTGTCTTTGGCACCAACATTTTTACTAATAAACTAGTCTCAGTCTAATGACCATACCAATCCATTAAACTTCATGATACTCTACAATCACAAAGTATTGCTTAATATAAAGAAAGAAAAAGTGTTCTTCGCACAAGTACCGTTATGTTCAAGATTTTGATGTTACTATGTTGACGTGGGATATGACACAATGTTATCCTTTTTCTTTATATTAATCAATTCTTTATGGTTGTAGAGTATCATGAAGTTACCAGTCAACAGAGGACCCAAATGCCATAATACTTCCACTAGTGCAAAATAAAGGAAAGGTAACTACGTAGACAGCCTTGCCCAATTTATTGAGACTTGGGAGAGTTTCTGAGACTTAACCCTCAATTCTCAACATGACCTCCTAGATGTAACCCTCGAGCAACACTGTCACGAATTGTGATGCCCTAAACTTTCTTCATTTACTAAATTCCAGAATTGATTTCTAAACCATATTAAAAATTCTTCAATAATAAACATGATTTTGGCCGTGCAAACACCCTTCGAGTGATAATGAATAGGCTAAGGTTCACAATATCGGTATCGGAATCGGTATCGGAATATTCCTACGAGTATTCGTATCGGCGATATCGGTAGTATCGGCGATTTCGGATCGGAGTATCGGATTTTTTGGTATCGGAAAAAATAATTATTAATAAATTATTTACATTTAAAAACATATATTTTATACATTTAGGCATAATTTAAGTATTTTCAGTGTTATTTCGTAGTACTTTCGAAATTAAATAACATTGTAATCACCCTTAGCAATTGGTTTACATATAATAGATTGATTTTCTTCTTTTACATGTTTTTACAATCTTATTATGCTTTAAACCCTTGATGATTTGTCTTTTTCGTTTAATTTTCTTTGCCGAATTGACCGGAAAAGAGACCCTCAATGTTGGTATCGGTAAGTATCGGTCGGTATCGGATCGGTACATGCCAAACCGTATCGGTATCGGCCGTATCGGATCGGTATCGGCCGATACTTTAAACCATGGGCTAACCCACAAAAAAACTTCCAAGTCTCTCGTAAATACCATGTACATTTTTTGAACAAACACATTTTTAACGAACTATATCATCCATTATTTCTATAAAAAAAAATATACGTTAAGGTCGAGTTACAGATGTAGAAGTGTATATTTGAAGGATCCACTAAATTGTCAATTCAAAACCCCATGGTTACATATGTTTGAAATCAAGCGGAGAGGAAACTAGGATAAAGAGTGCACTACGCTGATACAAATCAAATTGGAGACTTAATTTGAAATAAATATATGTAAAACTTACTATTTTGTACTGTGGGGTTGTCCGCATCACATAAATATACTGCCTTAAGGAACTCCCTAGTCCCTAGGCATCATTGAGAACCCAAAACAAACATATGCAAGAGGAAAGGTACCAGGACTTACGTTTGACTAAAGACCTAGCAATTTAGCAATCTTGATATCAGAACGGACAGATTTTTCAAGCACATTACCTGTACCAGCAGTTTCTGAGTTCTCTCCACTAGAGGCAACCCTCCTTCTCTTTGATCTACAAACAAGGAGAATTTAGATTTTGAATTGCTTGCGAGTGGGAAACAATTGCAAAAGCTTCTATTCGTAGTATTAATAACACATTGCTCATTCAGATTTCAAAGTACAAACAGTGCAAGTCTTCAAAGTTCAAACCATCCAAACACACACACACACATATATATATATTTTTTGGAAAAAGGGTAAATTTTATTCCAACTCAACATATAATCATACAATCATACACTCAGAGTGGGTGTCCCACTCATCAATTCTCCATAAATTTTACATCAAACTCAATGTTATGGAGGATGCCTACAGGAGGTGATAAGCCCCTAGAAGATGCGTCGGTTTCGTTCCCTCCATACATGTCAGACAGCAGCAGCCAGCCGAACTCTAGCGGTCTTGAACCAGCCCTGCCCTCTCCCTCTTCTGTCCCGAAGCACAGTGATAATATCACCGATCCACTCTCCAGAGTTACATCCGTCCAGCGGACTGCATTGTTTCGTCCAGATATGCCAGGTCACCTCACACTCAAAGAATAAGTGCCTCATAGATTCATTCTCCACGTCAGATAGCACACACTTTGGGTTGGGTACCTGAATCCCAAACGAATTAGACGACCTCTCGTCAGCAGGCGGCCCAGTAGCAATCGGTACACACAAAGCTGCATCTTCCTGGCTAGATCCTTACACTATATGAACTCATAGTCAGCACTAGTAGGAAATGTACATCGTATGAGATTATAGCAGCTTTGGAACCTGAACTCTCCAGAACCCACAGCATCTCTCGGCAGATCCCAGATCCAGCAATCAGCTGGCAGTGTCGGGTCAATCGCGACCGTACTGATAACCTCTCCAAGCTCCTCAGTATGGCGGTAGGACTCAGGACAACAACCATCATTCCGCATAATACGTTGGTAAGTCCGCCCCCTACCAACCTCCCGGTACGTCCTGACTCCCAGGATCTCCAACAAAGATTGTCGATCTATCCACGGATCCCGCCAGAGGGCCACATGGATGCAGTTTACCACATCCTGAGATACCTAAAGGGGACTCCAGGAAGAGGACTACAGTTGAAGAACAATGGACACTTGGATGGTGAGGGATACTGCGATGCAGATTGGACAAGTTGTATGGATGACAGAAGGTCTACCTCAAGGTACTGTGTCATTGTAGGGGGTAATCTAGTCTTCTGGAGAAGCAAGAAACAGTCTGTGGTAGCACGATCAACCGCTGAAGCAGAGTATAGAGCAATGGCACTAGAAAAGCACTGTTGACAGAGTTGAAGTTTGACCAAGGAATACCATTGCATCTTCTGGGTGACAGTCAAGTTGCACTAAGTAATAACAATCAAGTTCAGCATGACAAAACGAAACATATTGAGATCGATCGGTTCTTCATCAAAGAGAAGTTAGAGAACGGGATGTTAATGCTTGATCATGTTCGCTCAGAAGAACAAATTACAACTGGTCTTACTAAGGGTCTTAGTTCCTTGGGTCTTTCTAGACTATGTAACAAGATGGGGATGATGGATATCTATCGCCCATCTTGAGGTAGATTGTTGAGAACCAAGGATTAAACTGTAATAGTCCATCTTAGAAGGGTGTTAACTGTAAAAGGACCAAGGGGTATTTATACCCAACTTATCAGAAATAATATTAACTTTTCTTTGGTCCAATCTCTACTGAAGACAATCCAAAAATATCCATGCTAAAATATTGTGCTACGAATACCAAAATGTTTAGTTCAACACAAATACACATATAATGTATTGCATAATTTGAAGTTCATCTTACACAAAAGTATAGTTTAAAAGCATTAAAATAATATCAATTTGGAAACAATTCATTCACTGCATCAGCAATTTTGGGGTTGTTTTAGATGGGAAAGTAGGGATTCTTGGTTGTTCGGAAGGAAAAGGGTAGAGCAAGGGTGATTATGATTATATATAGGAAAACCTGATTATATTAGAATTTGGACAATTGAAAAAAATTTAAGAGGGCATAATTGACTTTTCGGATGCAACAAGGACTCGAGCAATCCAATAAGTGAAAAAAAATTCATTTATGAATTTGGAGCCACGTATAAATAAAAATGACTTGTAAGTGCATAAAACAAATGTAAGATATAAAAACGACCCCACGCAGAATAAGTAAATTTCACTTGTAAGTGGGAAAAAAATCCCATAGTTCTTCAAAAAAAAAAAAAGGGTAAAGTGCAAAAAATCCCTCGTTAAATATGTGTCTTTTGCACTAAAAGACCCCATGCTCTTAAAATTTCCAAAAGTTTGAAATATGCTCATTTTGCCCCCAAATGACAATTTTACCCCTCCCTCCCCCCCCCCTCCTTCTTCGGCTGTGTTCGCCGGCGACGGAGGGGGGAGGGGTGCGGGCGGGGGGGGGGGGGGGGGGGGGGGGGGGCGGGGGGGGGGGGGGGGGGTCGCTCGCCGGCGAGGAGGGGCAGGGGGGTCGGGGCCGGCGAGGGAGCCGGGGTCGGGGCCGACGAGGGAGCAGGGGGGTCGGGGCCGACGAAGGAGGAGGAGGGGGGGTCGAGGCCGGCGAGGAAAGAGGAGGGGGGGTGGGTCGGGGGAGCGCTCGCCGGCGAGGAGGGTGGGGCTGGGGGCTCGCCGGCGAGGGGGGGATCGGGGGGGTCCGGGGGGCTGGGGGATCGCCGGCGGGGGGTGGTCGGAGGGGCTGGGGGATCGTCGGCGATGGGGGGGGGGGGATCGGGGGGGTCAGGGGGGCTGGGGGATCACCGGCGGGGGGTGGTCGGGGGGGCTGGGGGATCGCCGGCGATGGGGGGGGTTGGGGGCTCGCCGGCGCCGCTGAAGGGGGGAAGGGTATTTTTGGTATAATTTTTTTAAAATTTGGCTGAAGGGGCCTAATCGAACGGATATATAATCTAAGGAGGGGTTAAACTGACAAAAAATTCTAAAAGGTCTTTTAGTGCAAAAGGCACATATTTAACGAGGGGTTTTTTGCACTAAAATCTTAATGATATGAATGAAGAATCTTTAACTATGTCAGAAAGAATCTCCCCAAACTACAATCGAAAAATTCCTCTTGTAAGAATCACTTCAAGATGTTTCTTTACAAACACCAGTCCTAGAAATCAAAGCATAACAAGTACAGAACCTTCGATTCATAATATTACGAACTCAACAAACTCCCGAACGGCACAAATTATGCAACTCAATGCTTTCGACTAAAATTCGGAGAGGAGAGAGAGAGAGAGAGATGGTGCACCTCTGATTCGCGTCCTCGTCGTTGGAGTTCGGCACGCGGGAGCGCCCCATCACTGCTCGACCGGAGGGGAGGCTCGCCGAAACCCCAAAAACCTAGGGGTGTTGAAGAAAGATAGGGGGTGGAGGAAGACGATGGTTGGAAACCTAGGGCTTTTTCGCAAAAAACCCCTCCTTTTACTCACGTTAGCAGGGTTGACCGAATGATTGATTCAGTTATTTTTCATCCTTCGGCAGCGGGCGTGGTTTCGTTTTGTAATTTGTTATTATTCTGTTGCCAGAAAATAGAATTAGTTAATGTTGGTTTAACCATTTTATAATAAACTCAAAAAAAAAACCATTTTATAATCATTCATTATTATCTTGTAGACTGATTCTTATATTGTTAAACCTGTAACTATTATAAATAAATAAGAATTATCTCTTCAAGGTGTTTCTTCAAACCATTCTATATATTTGTTGAGACAATAACATACCCTGGAAAGGCCTGATTTGAGGACGAAAAATTAGTGGATTTGTTCGCTTTCTCACTTCCCATCGACTATGAAAAACTTGTTTACTTTTATTTTAGGATTTCAACAAGGGAGATATTCGCAATTGACATGAGACCTAAGACCTAATCCAATAAGATACTTATTGGAAACTTCAAAAAAAAGGGAGGGGGGGGAGTGATATAAAAGAACTATGTTCTTTGTTAGTCATATCTATAAGAGGAGCACATATGACAAATGTAACCAATTCTTTCCTTTCCTTTCCTTGGGCCATTGGCCATCCGTCGGGAGTTTCGGGTTTGACAACAGACCTGATGATTGATCATGTCCTCAGAAGGGACTGGATACACAACTGACAAAACAAATGTTAAAATTAAAATTATCATCCAATAACTCTAAACAATCAAAAGAAAACCAAATCCTCAAAAGGGAACTGGATACATACTATGCCAAGTATATAAAAAAAATATAGCTAAATAGACAAGTGAGAAAGCAGAAAAATACCTACACAATCAAGAAAGAAATCAGGTCCTCAGAAGGGACTGGATATATACTATGCAAGACATGTATATCAAAAATATAGCTAAATAGTCAAAGTGATAAACCAGAAAAATATAAAATAAAACATAACTTATATATATAGACAAGTGATAAAGCAAATAAAATATAAAATAAGAGAGAATTTATACGACAGCCTTACAGGAATGAGAACAATAGCTCGCAAATAAAATCACGTGTAAGAAAACACACTTGACCTTGGAGGCCTCGAGATGATCAAATAATTCAACCTTAGAGGCCAAATGGTCTCAAAAGCAACCTGACTTAGAGGCCACAGGGTCACAAAAACAAAATATAGAGGAGAAAATAATCCATGTGTTTATAATTGTTCTCACGGTATTAAAACTAATATGGGTACAAGCAATCCATTGCTACCAAAATCAAGTCCATGATCTATTACAAGTGTACATACAATTAAGTAATAATAATGTCTACAAAAATAAATCTATGACTTGCATCATGTGAATCTAATGGAAACAAACAATTGTATGTCATATAAAATATAAAATAAATTAAGCATGTCATATAAAATTAAAATTTTGGCAAGATATACTTGTATGTATTCATTCAACTTCTATGTTGAGACTGAGGGTACCATGATTTTATTTTTAGCCTATATATTTCTAGCCTCTCTCTCTCTCTCTCTCTCTCTCTCTCTCTCTCTCTCTCTCTCTCTCTCTCTCTCTATATATATATATATATATATATATATATATATATATATATATATATATATATATATATATATATACTGTAAAATTGTAAGACGCAAATATAAATTTATTTGCATAATTTGAAAGTTAATAATGTTGGCCCAATGATGGTATCATGTTTTTGAATATGGTTAATATGTCAAGTTTAGCATTTTACTATCACTAATCTTCATACTATCGCTATAGCATCTCTACTTATACTTACACCTTTGGTGATATGTGCCTATTGGTTTACATATTAGTGATATGAGCTTATCTATCTTAAATTTAATCGGGTTGCCAAAATCAAAACTATGTTTTTGATTGTGGTCATTCAATTTAGTTTAATCATTATGATATCACTAACATTTATGCTATCACCTTAGCAATTATACTTAAACTCAACATTGTTCTGATGTGCATTAAACTTATCATACTTGCTACTATGTATATTGCTTTGTTCGTCTAACATGTGCATGCAGAAACGCAATAAGCAAGATCAATGTGGACATATGCAATGAAGAAATCATGGTGGGCCAAAGACGACGGATCCCACAAGATTTCTCTGAACCACCCGACGACATCTCCGGAGCCACGCACCCAAAGGTATTCAGTTTTCGTAAACTGGATATCTTTGGACTGTTGCCGCCAAGGAAAAAAGCCAGCACCTATCAAAGGAAGAAGCCAAGCCATGCCATCATCATTTCAAGACTCTGAAGAAGCCTGTACCTGCTACAGTATATCTGGAGTCTGTAATAAGTCTTAGGAATTATTGTAAACACAAGAAATGGATGGCAAAATCGAAAGCTATGGTAGAAACCAGCCCAGAATCATTTTCGGATGAAAACCGGCATACCGACGGTATACCGGTGCATACCGACGGTATACCGATTTTGTTCACAGAAAGTTTCTGTCCACAAAATCGGCATACCGACGGTATACCGGATCATACCGACGGTATACCGATTCAGTAACGTTGAAAGTCCAACGGTCGGATTTCCAGCATTAAATGATCCCAACGGCTATATTTCGAGCCGTTGCAATCCCAGACCGGTATACCGACGGTATGCCGACTCATACCGGCGGTATGCCGGTCGCTGACTGAAAATTTGCTTTTGGCTCCTTTCAATGCTTTGGTTATAAATAGCCTTGAACCCCTTCATTCAAGGTTGGTGCTTTGAGCCTAAAAATTTCTAAACCATCAAAGCCTATCCACAAACAACTCTACAAAGCTTTCATTTGCCATCCACAAATTGTGTTAGAGTTATTGAGTTGAAAAGTGAGATCTTCATCTTATTGTATAAGGAGATCAAAATCTATTGTGAAAGGTTGAAGTTGGAGAGTCTTCGTATCCAAACTCTCGGTTGAAGTTGGGGAGTCTTCGTATCCAAACTCTCGGTTGAAGTTGGAGAGTCTTCGTATCCAAACTCTCGGTTGAAGTCGGAGAGGCCTTCGGATTAAAGCTCTCGTGTAAGAAGTTGGCGAGTTCTTCGGATCCAAACTCGTGTGTAACTATTTACTCAAATAGTGGATTAAAGCCGGAGAGAGTTCCGGGACTGGAGTGCCTCTTGGGAGGATACCAGGATACGTCGGATGTCGGTATTGTTATTGCTTCTTCTCTTGCACTTATATTTTTAAATTGCCAATTAGCTTGTGCTAAGTGCTTGATTAGTTAGCTTGACCCTATTCATCCCCCCTCTAGGGTTTCTTCAATTGGTATCAGAGCAAGGACTCTATTGTTAGGCTTAACATCCTTAGAGTAGATCCTTATTATTTTTCTATGGCATCGTATTCCTCCTACTCCTCCTTCGATAAAGAGGGTTTTACTTCTAGTAGCATAGACAATCATATTTCTTCTAAATGCAAGAAATGCTCTAAGTGGAAAGCCATGGCTAAACAATCCTTAGATATTCTTGACAACCTTCATTCTACAAATGAAGAACTTTCTGAAAAGGTTATTCATTTAGAAGAAGCAAATGAGTTTTTGAGAAATGAAAACAATGATCTATTATCTAGACTTGATTCTCAAAACTCATCATGTGTTTCTTTAAAGAGTTTAAATGAGGCTTTAATCTTGAAAATCAAATCTCTTTCCTCATCTATAGAAGATCTTAAAAGTCAAATGCATGTGTTAACTCATTTGCATGATTCTTCTATTGACACTTTAAAGAAATAAAATGATGATTTTATTTCTAGAATTGTTTTATTTGAAAAAGAGAATAATGCTTTAAATGTTAAATTTGATTCTCTTACTTGTATGCATGATGATTTGATATTAGAACATGATATTCTTAAGACCAAATCCATACATGCTCACTCTAGAGACATTCATCATTCTAGTATGTCACATGTTCATAACCATGCTCATTCTGATACATGTGCACACACTAGCATTAGATGCTTCTATTGCTCTCGTATTGGACACATGAGCTTTACATGTCCTATTCGTAGGACCTTCACTACCAATACTAGAGTAAGTGCTATATGGGTTCCTAAAGCTAATAAATGTGGATCCAAGTTTATTTGGATACCAAAGTCTTCATCTAATATTGTAGGTGAAGCTTCTTGTATCGGGACATAGCACTGAGGAGCGTGTTGGTGGTTACAAAGCTCAAAGGTCATCTTCTAAACAATTGCACCAACACAAGTGTGGCCACTAGAGCCACTTTGGTAACATGCTAATCGTTTCTCTTTAAATTGTTTATATTTGTAGAATCTAGCATGTTTCTCTTGATGTCTTGCTACTAGCTCACATTGATCCTTCAGTTGCCCTCTATATAAATCAATGTGAGATATAATACTAGCATGCTTAGTTATTAATTCTTTTTTCTAGCATGACTAGTTACTCGGCTTAAATGATTAGTTCACACTATGTAGTTTATCACTCATTTTCTATTAGTGTGACACATTGATTTATGCATGCTTGTTATTCTTAATCTCGATATTATGAAGCATGCATATCACTCTAGTCCATAGGAGCTTGATTTTGATTTGAGTTAATATGATTTTAACTCTTCATCTCTAAAGTTTTTGAGGATAGTTACTTCTTACCGATTTCTCATTAATTTGTAATATTTACTTTAAATCGGTATTTGTGAATATATATGTTTAGCACTAGCTTCTTATCACTTGACAAGTATACACTTATACTTCCATTTTAACCTTGTGCTTACATAATATATTTATCATTGATTCCTATACTTTATCTTGATTATCTTCTTCAGAATCAATTATGTCTTTGCCTAATGAAGTTTATTTATACATGTTTTTGAATTTGTAATGGTTTTTCATATATTCATTAAGGATACATGACTATATACATTAAATTTTCATCTACATATAGCTCATGTATCTCTTATATTGATATCGATTTTTGTATAAATACCTTTATGTAGGCATATGAGTTAAGCTAAAGGTTTATATTAACTTGAAGAGTATTTATTCATACTTGTACTTTTAAACTTGTGCTTAACTCATACTCTAAGCTATTGATTCTTTTGATCAAACTTGTGTATCTCTTTTTGAATCAATAAGCTTCTTCCCTAAAGATTTCTTTTAATGATGTTTTTTTAGCTTTTTGGTTGACTGTATGGATACATATTTTTTTCTTGATTGTTGAATCTTTTTATGTATGCCTATTCGTGATATATATAGTTTTATATATATAAATGATTCCTAACTTTTGATATTTATTTGTTTTATACCTTTAAGTTAGGATGTTGAGAGAAAATGTTTATTAATGTATTGCTCATGACTAATTATGGAAGTTCTTTTAAAAATCACATGATTTTGTGCTTTGTCTTGTTTTTATATTTACCTCCGTTTTTAGTGCACATTTTCAAATATATACCTTCTATATACTCCTATTGTGCACTATGAAAGCATTTTCGTAAAATATGATTCTTGATATCTTTAGCACATTTAGCTTTCTTGATCTCAATGATCTTTCTTTGCTCATTCCTTGGATTTATGCTTCTTTTTGAATTATTGTTGCCCAATAGTTTTTGTAGCACATGAGAATACATGTAATTGATACATCATATTTCTTATGACTTTAGCTACTATGGTTTGAGCTTTTGTGTTGGAATTTTCCATTTCTAGAGAATATACTTATTTCATAATGGCTATAATATTTTGTATTCTCTAAATTGATATATTATTTCATTATCTTGGACCAATCTCAATTCTTGGTAAAGAGATTTATCTTATTATTTTCATGAATATCTCTTTTAGCCTATACTTGATAAGAAAATAATTCGTTTATTTGTCATCTATGCTCTTATCCTTGCTTAGTAAAGAGTCTATAAATCATTTTGTTCATTCAAAATGTATTGCCTTCTTTGTGAACTCTATGCTTGAGCAAGTATCTTTAGTGTTAGTGACTTAAGATTTAGTGAGCACATTTATCTTGTTAATGACTTAACTCATTAATCTTAAATTAGTTATGTAGCTGGCTTATTTATGATATATTGTTGAGCTACATAATCTATGTTCACTTTCACACATCTAGCTATATTCCTATACTTCAATCTATATATGTTATGCTAGATTACATAAACAAGATCTGTGATTCTTCTAAATGTAATTTGTACCTTTTTTTTATACATATGTTTGTTCTCTAAAACTAGTTTTACAAATTCTTGATTAGATCTTGTTTCTCTTGGAGGTTTGTGATTCATTTCTTTATGTCTCCTTCCTTATTAGTCATTAGCATGTATCTCTTAAATTTCTCTCACTTTTTGAGTCATGATTTTATCGTATTATCATTACATCTCTTTAGATTGAATTGTGATCATTTTGAGATTGACTATTTTTCATATTCTTTATTGATCTGTAAGATTCTTTATAAATATGGATTTTGATTTTTTTTTCTTGGTAAGATTTATCATTGGATCATGTTTATTCATTGTTACGTTATGAATGATCCTAATGATTAAGTAGTCTTAAATTATCTAGTTATGAGATTATCAAGTTAATTTATTACTCTACTTTGACTACTAATGGTGTATCACATATGACCTCTGCTATTTGAACTTTATGGGTTATTAATTTACCATTAGCAAGGTTTGGATTTATCCGTTGTTGGATAAATATGTGGTACAACATACCTAGTCCATGCAAAGTAATAAATTGGTTGATTCTTTCTTAATTAGATAATCATGGACATGATGTTTGAGTTTTATTTTTATTTTATTTTTGAGCTATATTATGTCTATCATCATGATTGTTCTTAATTGTCTTTATTCTTTTTCATGATGACATTTTCTCAAAAGATTACATACATTGATCTATCATATTTAAATATGAGATTCTTCTATATAGACTAATGTATGCCATCTTTTGATTATATGTGCTTTATTGGAATATTCTTTTGATTTCTCATCTTTAGTGGCTATTAATTGGTTATCTCTTCTTGACTAAAGATGATATTTTTCGTCTTTTGACGATATTGTAGCCTTATATGCATCGAGCAAGGGGGAGAAATCCATAGTTGATTTACCCCTAGATCTTGTAGTTATCTATTTTATGCTATAAGTGCTTTGGAACTAGATACGCATATTTTGAAGGGGAGCAAATTAATTGATTCAATTCATTTATACCCTTAAATATGTCGTATACCTAGTTCATCATGGACCCATACCTTCTTCTTTTTCATATCTTAGTGAATGAGGTCATGATACTTTTATTTGTGAAGGGTTTGTAAGAGTATATGCTATTGTCTTTATCATTTATCTCTCTTTTATATGGATTAAATAAGTCATCTTCTTAAATATTATCTTTCATATCTTATCTTGATGACTATTGTGCTTTCATTGTTTTGGCTTTCCTTATATGCTTAATTGATTTGGCTTTTCTTATTGAGGACTTACCTAAAATTCTTGTCTATCTTTATTGGTAATACTTTGAGGGGGAGCATTCAAGTCGACTGAATTTCTCTTTCTCAAGTATTTTTCTTATTTACCTTCATGTTTATCTAAAGGGTATTCATATAGCATGATAAGGTAATTGAGTTCAAATGCATGAACTTGGATAAGCATATAGATTTTGCAAATAATGAGATTACTTTATATCAATTGCAATATTTTACATTGATCATTCTTTTATTTTGTTCCACTATTTATTTGTGGACAATTATGATTTTTAATGGTTTCTTTGATCAATGTTATTTAATGTCATATCTCAATTGGTATCTATTAGTTGCAATTATCTATTCATCATGGCTTTTGTTTGAAATCCTTTATTTCATAGTTCTCTTCCAAAACTGGAGCAATATTTCATATCCTATTGTGTTTTGGATTTATTCCTTGGATTTCAAGTTGGTAAACTACTTATTTCTTATTTTTCAAATACTTTTAGTTTTACCAACCATATTGTGTTTTGACAAGCAATTTTCTATTTAGTACTCTACATTTGGTATGTAGTTTTATACACTTGTCTTTACACACTTCTTCTATTGTTTTTTATTAGTATATCTTGATCATGATTGTCTATAAGCTCCCCATGCTCTGATTTCTATGCTTGAGATTGATTTTATTTTATATCTTAGTACGGAGGAGCCTATTTTTGATCATGTCAAAGGGGGAGAAGTAAGTTTAAGTATGCTTTTATAAGTAATCTAAGTAGTATGCTTTTAGTGATATTGCTTATGTCTTTTGTATATTAGTGATACAAGCATCTATTGTGTCCATACTAAACTTAACCGATTTGCCATAATCAAAAAGGGGGAGATTGTTGGCCCAATGATGGTATCATGTTTTTGAATATGGTTAATATGTCAAGTTTAGCATTTTATTATCACTAATCTTCATACTATCGCTATAGCATCTCTACTTATACTTATACCTTTGGTGATATGTGCCTATTGGTTTACATATTAGTGATATGAGCTTATCTATCTTAAATTTAATCGGGTTGCCAAAATCAAAACTATGTTTTTGATTGTGGTCATTCAATTTAGTTTAATCATTATGATATCACTAACATTTATGTTATCACCTTAGCAATTATACTTAAACTCAGCATTGTCCTGATGTGCATTAAACTTATCATACTTGCTACTATGTATATTGCTTTGTTCGTCTAACATGTACATGCAGAAACGCAATAAGCAAGATCAATGTGGACATATGCAATGAAGAAATCATGGTGGGCCAAAGACGACGGATCCCACAAGATTTCTCTGAACCACCCGACGACATCTCCGGAGCCATGCACCCAAAGGTATTCAGTTTTCGCAAACTGGATATCTTTGGACAGTTGCCGCCAAGGGAAAAAGCCAGCACCTATCAAAGGAAGAAGCCAAGCCATGCCATCATCATTTCAAGACTCTGAAGAAGCCTGTACCTGCTACAGTATATCTGGAGTCTGTAATGAGTCTTAGGAATTATTATAAACATAAGAAATGGATGGCAAAATTGAAAGCTAGGGTAGAAACCAGCCCAGGATCATTTTCGGATGAAAACCGGCATACCGACGGTATACCGGTGCATACCGGCGGTATACCGATTTTGTTCACAGAAAGTTTCTGTCTACAAAATTGGTATACCGACGGTATACCGGATCATACCGACGGTATACCGATTCAGTAACGTTGAAAGTCCAATGGTCGGATTTCCAGCATTAAATGATCCCAACGGCTGTATTTCGAGCCGTTGCAATCCCAGACCGGTATACCGACGGTATGCCGACTCATACCGGCGGTATGCCGATCGCTGACTGAAAATTTGCCTTTGGCTCCTTTCAATGCTTTGGTTATAAATAGCCTTGAACCCCTTCATTCAAGGTTGATGCTTTGAGCCTAAAAATTTCTAAACCACCAAAGCCTATCCACAAACAACTCTACAAAGCTTTTATTTTCCATCCACAAATTGTGTTAGAGCTATTGAGTTGAAAAGTGAGATCTTCATATTATTGTATAAGGAGATCAAAACCTATTGTGAAAGGTTGAAGTTGGAGAGTCTTCGTATCCAAACTCTTGGTTGAAGTTGGGGAGTCTTCGTATCCAAACTCTCGGTTGAAGTTGGAGAGTCTTCGTATCCAAACTCTCGGTTGAAGTCGAAGAGGCCTTCGGATTAAAGCTCTCGTGTAAGAAGTTGGCGAGTTCTTCGGATCCAAATTCGTGTGTAACTATTTACTCAAATAGTGGATTAAAGTCGGAGAGAGTTCCGGGACTGGAGTGCCTCTTGGGAGGATACCAGGATACATCGGGTGTCAGTATTGTTATTGCTTCTTCTCTTGCACTTATATTTTTAAATTGCCAATTAGCTTGTGCTAAGTGCTTGATTAGTTAGCTTGACCCTATTCATCCCCCCTCTAGGGTTTCTTTAAATAACACGCAACTAATGGCTCATACAAGATTTTATTAATGACTCATACTAATATTACTAGTACATAAGTTGTAATAATGACTCATACATGATTACTAGATACTCATACAAAATTTTAGATGTCTGCGTAGCTTTTCTGTACCATAGTTATGGTCTCATTTGATTTGTTTCCTACAATACAAACATTCAATAAGAATTTTACTGGAGTATCTTCTTTCTGTAACGCCACTTTCACGCTCAATGCAAACTCCGCTGAAATGATGCCAAATGTTTGAATTTAATTGAAGTTCTTATTGCGGTACGTGTTGAGGATGCGATGCAGGCTGCGGTTGCTGTGATACTTGATCATTATCCATGATATTAAATAGCCTCTTCACACTAGATTGCTTGTAAATATTGTAAGAGCAAAAATAATTTGGTGTGATTAATTTTGAAGACTTGTGGTCTATTTATAGGAATTTTTAAAATCATCTGCTGGGAAAGAAACGCGGAAACCTTTCCCCAAATCGGAGAGTACCTGCGAGAGGACCGAGCAATACAACGCACGAACCCAAAAACAAACACACAAAATAATCCACGCAGACACAGAGAATTTTTGACGTAGAAAACCCTTGCGGAAAAAACCACGGGACGATCGGAGTCCAACCCTGAGAAGCCTCCACTAATGGAATAGAAGAATTACACCCTCTACAAACTCCTCCCGATCCAAATCGGATCCCCACAACACTCAGAGATAAGAACAATGATTACAAGGCTACGAAGAGCGAGAACGACGAGTAGAGATTACCCGAACACGATCTCCTTCGAATAGCGACCTTCAATCCTCCGTCTTCTTCTCCGAAGTTGTAATGGCACTCTTGCCTCCTTCTCTCTCAAACTTGTGTTCCTTGCGATAATGATGCGTTGCACTTCTGAATTAGGGTTGAGAAATCTCAATATAACTCCCTAATCCCGCAACCAACCTGGACCGTTGGATTAGATCCAATGATGAAAACTCATCCAGAAATCCGCTTCAGCCCCCGACGACACAAAGTTCGGCCAGAACTCTGTGTGGGGCAACCAGCACCTACTGGCCAAACCCTGGAACGGCCAGACCGAGTTCGGCCAGAACTCGGCCTGGGACCGAGTTCGGCCCGAACTCGGATCCCCTGCTTCCAGCAGCTCCAGCAACAGCAGCAGCAACTCCGTCGCCTACTTCCCGAGCTTCTCCGACATCGAACGGCGCTCGTCGCACTCCGGGGTCTTCTCCACATAGGTTGGGAACCCCACCCACTCCAGCAAATCTCCCCCTTCACAACTATGGGGAGGATGTCTTTATCCCGACGACCTGCCTGCAGTACTCAAACTTCCCCCTTGGTAGAATCTTCGTGAACATATCAGCTCCATTGTCATCTGTATGCACCTTCTCAAGCTCCGCGTTCTTCTTCTCAACCACATCCCGTATCCAATGATACCGGGTCTCGATGTGCTTGGACCGGCTATGAAACGTCTGATTCTTCACAAGGTGGATCGTACTCTGACTGTCGCAAAGTAAAGTATACTGCTCTTGCTTCAGTCCCATTTCCTGCAGCAGCTTCTTCATCCACAACAGCTCCTTGCAAGCCTCCGTCGCCGCAATGTACTCTGCCTTTGTCGTCGACAAGGCAACACACTTCTGCAACCGCGACTGCCACAATACTGCTCCTCCCGCAAACATCATCACGTAGCCTGAAGTCGATCGCCTCGTGTCTACATCTCCAGCCATATCAGCGTCGGTATACCCAACCAGCTTCGGCTCGTCACCACCAAAAAAAAGTCTCCAACCAGCAGTGCCCTGAAGATAACGTAGAATCCACTTGACCGCACTCCAATGTACCCTTCCAGGATTTGAAAGATACCTGCTAACCGTACCAACTGCATGAGCAATATCTGGTCTCGTACACACCATAGCATACATCAGGCTTCCCATAGCTAAGGCATATGGAACCCGCTCTATATCTTCATTTTCGTCCTCGGTAGATGGACACTGTTCCTCAGTGAGCTTAAAGTGAGCCGCGAGGGGGGAACTCACTTTCTTCGACCCGTCCATCCCGAAATGCTGAAGTACCCGGTGAATGTACTTCTTTTGGGACAAGTGTAGCAGCTTGGACTCTCTCTCTCTCGGCTGATCTCCATCCCAAGAATAGTCTTCGCTGCGCTCAAATCCATCATAGAGAAGGCCGCGCCCAGTTGGCGCTTCAACTCCGCTATCCTAGTGGCATTCCGACCCACTAATAGCATATCATCAACATAGAGCAACAAAATGATGAAATCATCATCGGCAAAATACCTCACAAATGCACAATGATCCGACGTCGTCCGTACATAACCATGCTCCCCCATAAACGACTCGAACTTCCTGTACCACTGCCTCGGAGCCTGCTTCAGACCATACAAGCTCTTCCTCAACCGGCAGACCAAATGTGACTTGCCCTTCTCGCAGAATCCCTCTGGCTGCTCCATGTACAACTCCTCCTCAAGATCACCGTGGAGGAATGCCGTCTTCACGTCCATCTGCTCGACCTCCAAGTCGAAACTGGCTGCTAATGCTAGCACCACCCGAATAGACGAATGCTTGACGACAGGCAAAAAGATCTCATCATAATCCACGCCTTTCCGCTGACCGTAGCCTTTGACTACCAGCCTCGCTTTGTATCGAGGGCGAGTAGCATCATCCGTCTGCTTCACTCTGAACACCCATCGATTCTTCAAAGCCTTCTTGCCCTTTGGCAACCGCACCAGATCATAAGTGGAATTGGTGTGCAAAGAACTCATCTCCTCCTGCATAGCCACCATCCACTCCTGCCTGTGTTCGTCTTCCATAGCCTCTACGAAACTTTCGGGCTCCCCCCCGTCAGTCAATAGCACATACTCATCCGGTGAGTATCTCGTAGATGGTCGACGATCCCTGTCACTCCTTCTCAGTGGAGCCACTGGTGCTGGCTGTATACCGACAGCCTCCGCCCCTTCAGGAACTACCTCTCTGGCATGCTCATCCTCCTGAGGGACACCCTGACCACCATCAGCAGGCTGATGATCAAGGTTGGGAGCAACTCCATGTACCGGCTCCCCCATAACTGGATCCTCTGCGATGTCCTCTGGAAACTGCTCGAAGCAAAATGACTCTAACTCAGGCAATTTCTCAGCCTCAGAAGGCGTCTCGGAATCCTGAGTGTTGGTCATGGTCTGATCCTCGACGAACACCACGTCCCTGCTTCTGTAGAGCTTTCCTTCTACTGGGTCGTAGAGTCTATAGCCAAACTCATCCCGACCATAGCCGACAAAAATGCATCGCCTCGTCTTCGGCTCAAGTTTGGTCCTCTCGTCCTTCGGTACATACACGAAGGCTTTACAACCAAACGCCCGCAGGTGATTGTATGACGGCTCTTTGCCGTACCATACTTTATCAGGCACATCACCCTGCAAAGGAGCACTAGGAGACAAATTAATAATATAAGCAGCTGTGAGAAGAGCCTCACCCTAATAACTGCCCGGCAAGTTTGCTTCTGACAGCAAACACCGCACCCTCTCCATCAGTATCCTGTTCATGCGCTCCGCTACACCATTGAGCTGAGGTGTCTTTGGCGGAGTCTTCTGGTGTCGTATCCCTTGCTCTCTGTAATACGCATCAAAGGGACCGATGTATTCGCCGCCATTGTCGGACCGAACACACAACAACTTCTTGCCCGTCTCCCTTTCAACAGAGGCCTGAAACTCCTTGAAAGTAGGCAGCACCTGATCCTTGGTCTTTAAGGCATAGAACCAAACCTTCCTGGAACAGTCATCAATAAAAGTCACAAAGTAAGAAGCACCACCAAGAGATTTTACCTTCATAGGATCGCAGACATCAGAGTGAATCAACTCGAGCAACGCCGGCTTCCTCGAACTTGGGTGACTTTGGAAAGACACCCTATTTTGCTTCCCAGCTAAACAGTACGTGCACTTCTCCAACTTTGTAGACCTGAGCCCCGGAATCACCTTCCTGTTCACCAAGTAGCTCATCCCCTTCTCGCTGATATGGCCGAGCCGCCTGTGCCACAACTCGGTAGACGCATCACTGACTGCGTTCACCTCCTGTGCCCCCTCTGCGCTCCCCTCTATATAGTAGAGATCGGACTTCTTACTTCCTCTGGCAATCACCATCGAACCACTGGAAAGCTTCCACTGACTATTCCCGAAGAGACTGAAGAATCCCTCGTCATCCAACCTTCCAACCGACACCAGGTTGAAACGGATATCAGGGACATAACGAACATCCTTGAGAACAAGAACCGCACCCGTCTTCGTTCTTAAATGCACATCTCCAATGGCAACCGCCTTCGACACATCTCCGTTGCCCATCTTCAACATGCCACAGTCGCCTGTCGTGTAAGTGGCAAATAGTGCCCTATTGTGAGATACATGTGCTGAAGCCCCTGAGTCCACCAGCCAAGAATTGTCATCGCAGGCGAGGTTAGTAATGACCTCATCACCTACGACGATCACATCGCCTCCATGCACCGAGGCCGCCGCTGTAGTGTTCTTCTTTTGCTTCCCCTTGTCGCCCTTCTTCTCTCTCTTCCAAGCGAAACAATTTCGCTTGATATGGCCCTTCGTACCGCAATGGTAACACTCTGAGTCCTCGTAACGACCTTTGGACTTCCCCCTGCTCTTGTCTCTGCCACCACCTGGACCCCTGCTTTTGTCCCTTCTGCGGCTCTCTGAAATAAGTGCCTCTGAGTGGTGGGATGTGGATGAAGTGCCCTGAGAACGTCTCCGCATCTCTTCATTCAACACCCCGCTCTTGGCAAACTCCAGACTGACTACGCCCTCTGGAGCAGAAGCGATCATAGATACTCGTACGGTCTCCCATGAGTCTGGCAATGTACACAGCAGCCATAGTCCCAGAACTTCGTCGTCGAACTTGACTCCCATAGAAGATAGCTGGTCAACCACGCCCTGGAAATCACTCAAGTGATCCGAAATAGATGCCCCATCCTTGTACCGCAGACCCATCATCGTTCGGATCAAGAACAATTTGTTTACCCCGGTCTTCTTCGCATACAAGGATTCTAGCTTATTCCACAACGTCTTCGCGTGCTCAATATTGGCAACGTGATTGTACACGTTCTTATCAACAAACTGCCTTATGTACCCACACACCTGTATGTGCTCGAATGTCCAGTCCTCCTCGGATTTATCACTGGGCCTCTCGGATGCAAATACGGGCAGATACAGCTTCTTGACGAACAGCAAATCCTTCATCTTGCTCCGCCAATAATGATAGTTTGTGCCGTTCAGATTCACCATGCGCACCGGCTTCGCGTCCATCTCTCCTCTCTGGTTCCTCTGTCAACTCCTGACACCCTTTGAACCCAAAGCTCTGATACCACTCTGCTGGGAAAGAAACGCGAAAACCTTTCCCCAAACCGGAGAGTACCTGCAAGAGGACCGAGCAATACAACGCACGAACCCAAAAACAAACACACAAAACAATCCACGCAGACACAGAGAATTTTTGACGTGGAAAACCCTTGCGGGAAAAACCACGGGACGATCAGAGTCCAACCCTGAGAAGCCTCCACTAATGGAATAGAAGAATTACACCCTCTACAAACTCCTCCCGATCCAAATCGGATCCCCACAACACTCAGAGATAAGAACAATGATTACAAGGCTACGAAGAGCGAGAACGACGAGTAGAGATTACCCGAACACGATCTCCTTCGAATAGCGACCTTCAATCCTCCGTCTTCTTCTCCGAAGTTGTAATGGCACTCTTGCCTCCTTCTCTCTCAAACTTGTGTTCCTTGCGATAATGATGCGTTGCACTTCTGAATTAGGGTTGAGAAATCTCAATATAACTCCCTAATCCCGCAACCAACCTGGACCGTTGGATTAGATCCAATGATGAAAACTCATCCAGAAATCCGCTTCAGCCCCCGACGACACAGAGTTCGGCCAGAACTCTGTGTGGGGCAACCAGCACCTACTGGCCAAACCCTGGAACGGCCAGACCGAGTTCGGCCAGATCTCGGCCTGGGACCGAGTTCGGCCCGAACTCGGATCCCCTGCTTCCAGCAGCTCCAGCAGCAGCAGCAGCAACTCTGTCGCCTACTTCCCGAGCTTCTCCGACATCGAACGGCGCTCGTCGCACTCCGGGGTCTTCTCCACATAGGTTGGGAACCCCACCCACTCCAACAAATCTCCCCCTTCACAACTATGGGGAGGATGTCTTCATCCCGACGACCTGCCTGCAGTACTCAAACTTCCCCCTTGGTAGAATCTTCGTGAACATATCAGCTCCGTTGTCATCTGTATGCACCTTCTCAAGCTCCGCGTCCTTCTTCTCAACCACATCCCGTATCCAATGATACCGGGTCTCGATGTGCTTGGACCGGCTATGAAACGTCTGATTCTTCACAAGGTGGATCGCACTCTGACTATCGCAAAGCAAAGTATACTGCTCTTGCTTCAGTCCCATTTCTTGCAGCAGCTTCTTCATCCACAACAGCTCCTTGCAAGCCTCCGTCGCCGCAATGTACTCTGCCTCTGTCGTCGACAAGGCAACACACTTCTGCAACCGCGACTGCCACGATACTGCTCCTCCCGCAAACATCATCACGTAGCCTGAAGTCGATCGCCTCGTGTCTACACTCCAGCCATATCAGCGTCGGTATACCCAACCAGCTTCGGCTCGTCACCACCAAAGAAAAGTCTCCAACCAGCAGTGCCCTGAAGATAACGTAGAATCCACTTGACCGTACTCCAATGTACCCTTCCAGGATTTGAAAGATACCTGCTAACTATACCAACTGCATGAGCAATATCTGGCCTCGTACACACCATAGCATACATCAGGCTTCCCACAGCTGAGGCATATGGAACCCGCTCTATATCTTCCTTTTCATCCTCGGTAAATGGACACTGTTTCTCAGTGAGCTTAAAGTGAGCCGCGAGGGGGGAACTCACTTTCTTCGACCCGTCCATCCCGAAACGCTGAAGTACCCGGTGAATGTACTTCTTTTGGGACAAGTGTAGCAGCTTGGACTCTCTCTCTCGGCTGATCTCCATCCCAAGAATAGTCTTCGCTGTGCCCAAATCCTTCATAGAGAAGGCCACGTCCAGTTGGCGCTTCAACTCCGCTATCCTAGTGGCATTCCGACCCACTAATAGCATATCATCAACATAGAGCAACAAAATAATGAAATCATCATCGGCAAAATACCTCACAAATGCACAATGATCCGACGTCGTCCGTGCATAACCATGCTCCCCCATAAATGACTCGAACTTCCTATACCACTGCCTCGGAGCCTGCTTCAGACCATACAAGCTCTTCCTCAACCGGCAGACCAAATGTGACTTGCCCTTCTCGCAGAATCCCTCTGGCTGCTCCATGTACAACTCCTCCTCAAGATCACCGTGGAGGAATGCCGTCTTCACGTCCATCTGCTCGACCTCCAAGTCGAAACTGGCTGCTAATGCTAGCACCACCCGAATAGACGAATGCTTGACGACAGGCAAAAAGATCTCATCATAATCCACGCCTTTTCGCTGACCGTAGCCTTTGACTACCAGCCTCACTTTGTATCGAGGACGAGTAGCATCATCCGTCTGCTTCACTCTGAACACCCATCGATTCTTCAAAGCCTTCTTGCCCTTTGGCAACCGCACCAGATCATAAGTAGAATTGGTGTGCAAGGAACTCATCTCCTCCTGCATAGCCACCATCTACTCCTGCCTGTGTTCGTCTTCCATAGCCTCTGCGAAACTTTCGGGCTCCCCCCCGTCAGTCAATAGCACATACTCATCCGGTGAGTATCTCGTAGATGGTCGACGATCCTTGTCACTCCTTCTCAGTGGAGCCACTGGTGCTGGCTGTATACCGACAGCCTTCGCCCCTTCATGAATGACCTCTCCGGCATGCTCATCCTCCTGAGGGACACCCTGACCACCATCAGCAGGCTGATGATCAAGGTTAGGAGCAACTCCATGTACCGGCTCCCCCATAACTGGATCCTCTGCGATGTCCTCTGGAAACTGCTCGAAGCAAAATGACTCTAACTCAGGCAATTCCTCAGCCTCAGAAGGCGTCTCGGAATCCTGAGTGTTGGTCATGGTCTGATCCTCGACGAACACCACGTCCCTGCTTCTGTAGAGCTTTCCTTCTACTGGGTCGTAGAGTCTATAGCCAAACTCATCCCGACCATAGCCGACAAAAACGTATCGTCTCGTCTTCGGCTCAAGTTTGGTCCTCTCGTCCTTCGGTACATGCACGAAGGCTTTACAACCAAACGCCCGCAGGTGATTGTATGACGGCTCTTTGTCGTACCATACTTTATCAGGCACATCACCCTGCAAAGGAGCACTAGGAGACAAATTAATAATATAAGCAGCTGTGAGAAGAGCCTCACCCCAATAACTGCCCGGCAAGTTTGCTTCTGACAGCAAACACCGCACCCTCTCCATCAGTGTCCTGTTCATGCGCTCCGCTACACCATTGAGCTGAGGTGTCTTTGGCGGAGTCTTCTGGTGTCGTATCCCTTGCTCTCTGCAATACGCATCAAAGGGACCGATGTATTTGCCGCCATTGTCGGACCGAACACACAACAACTTCTTGCCCGTCTTCCTGTCAACAGAGGCCTGAAACTCCTTGAAAGTAGGCAGCACCTGATCCTTGGTCTTTAAGGCATAGACCCAAACCTTCCTTGAACAGTCATCAATAAAAGTCACAAAGTAAGAAGCACCACCAAGAGATTTTACCTTCATAGGACCGCAGACATCCGAGTGAATCAACTCGAGCAACGCCGGCTTCCTCGAACTTGGGTGACTTTGGAAAGACACCCTATTTTGCTTCCCAGCTAAACAGTGCGTGCACTTCTCCAACTTTGTAGACCTGAGCCCCGGAATCACCTTCCTGTTCACCAAGTAGCTCATCCCCTTCTCGCTGATATGGCCGAGCCGCCTGTGCCACAACTCGTAGACACATCACTGACTGCGTTCACCTCTTGTGCCCCCTCTGCGCTCCCCTCCATATAGTAGAGACCGGACTTCTTGCTTCCTCTGGCAATCACCATCGAACCTCTGGAAAGCTTCCACTGACTATTCCCGAAGAGACTGAAGAATCCCTCGTCATCCAACCTTCCAACCGACACCAGGTTGAAACGGATATCAGGGACATGACGAACATCTTTAAGAACAAGAACCGCACCCGTCTTCGTTCTCAAATGCACATCTCAAACGGCAACCGCCTTCGACACATCTCCGTTGCCCATCTTCAACATGCCATAGTCGCCTGTCGTGTAAGTGGCAAACAGTGCCCTATTGTGAGATACATATGCTGAAGCCCCTGAGTCCACCAGCCAAGAATTGTCATCGCAGGCGAGGTTAGTAATGACCTCATCACCTACGACGATCACATCGCCTCCATGCACCGAGGCCGCCGCTGTAGTGTTCTCCTCTTGCTTTCCCTTGTCGCCCTTCTTCTCTCTCTTCCAAGCGAAATAATTTCGCTTGATATGGCCCTTCTTACCGCAATGGTAACACTCTGAGTCCTCGTAACGACCTTTGGACTTCCCCCTGCTCTTGTCTCTGCCACCACCTGGACCCCTGCTTTTGTCCCTTCCGCGGCTCTCTGAAACAAGTGCCTCTGAGTGGTGGGATGTGGATGAAGTACCCTGAGAACGTCTCCGTATCTCTTCATTCAACACCCCGCTCTTGGCAAACTCCAGACTGACCACGCCCTCTGGAGCAGAAGCGATCATAGATACTCGTACGGTCTCCCACGAGTCTGGCAATGTACACAGCAGCCACAGTCCCTGAACTTCGTCGTCGAACTTGACTCCCATAGAAGATAGCTGGTCAACCACGCCCTGAAAATCACTCAAGTGATCCGAAATAGACGTCCCATCCTTGTACCGCAGACCCATCATCGTTCGGATCAGGAACAACTTGTTTACCCCGGTCTTCTTCGCATACAAGGATTCTAGCTTATCCCACAACGTCTTCGCGTGCTCAATATTGGCAACATGATTGTACACGTTCTCATCAACAAACTGCCTTATGTACCCACACACCTGTATGTGCTCGAATGTCCAGTCCTCCTCGGATTTATCACTGGGCCTCTCGGATGCAAATACGGGCAGATGCAGCTTCTTGACGAACAGCAAATCCTTCATCTTGCTCCGCCAATAATGATAGTTTGTGCCGTTCAGATTCACCATGCGCACCGACTTCGCGTCCATCTCTCCTCTCTGGTTCCTCTGTCAACTCCTGACACCCTTTGAACCCAAAGCTCTGATACCACTCTGCTGGGAAAGAAACGCGAAAACCTTTCCCCAAACCGGAGAGTACCTGCGAGAGGACCGAGCAATACAACGCACGAACCCAAAAACAAACACACAAAACAATCCACGCAGACACAGAGAATTTTTGACGTGGAAAACCCTTGCGGGAAAAACCACGGGACGATCGGAGTCCAACCCTGAGAAGCCTCCACTAATGGAATAGAAGAATTACACCCTCTACAAACTCCTCCCGATCCAAATCGGATCCCCACAACACTCAGAGATAAGAACAATGATTACAAGGCTACGAAGAGCGAGAACGACGAGTAGAGATTACCCAAACACGATCTCCTTCGAATAGCGACCTTCAATCCTCCGTCTTCTTCTCCGAAGTTGTAATGGCACTCTTGCCTCCTTCTCTCTCAAACTTGTGTTCCTTGCGATAATGATGCGTTGCACTTCTGAATTAGGGTTGAGAAATCTCAATATAACTCCCTAATCCCGCAACCAACCTGGACCGTTGGATTAGATCCAATGATGAAAACTCATCCAGAAATCCGCTTCAGCCCCCGACGACACAGAGTTCGGCCAGAACTCTGTGTGGGGCAACCAGCACCTACTGGCCAAACCCTGGAACGGCCAGACCGAGTTCGGCCAGAACTCGGTCTGGGACCGAGTTCGGCCCGAACTCGGATCCCCTGCTTCCAGCAGCTCCAGCAGCAGCAGCAGCAACTCTGTCGCCTACTTCCCGAGCTTCTCCGACATCGAACGGCGCTCGTCGCACTCCGGGGTCTTCTCCACATAGGTTGGGAACCCCACCCACTCCAACAATCATCCCTAATATCCTCAAAATATAGTTGTCGTAAGAATATTTTTGGTCATTTTCAGTAAAATGACCAAAATGCCATTAAGACGGTCAAAAAATAGCACTCAAAATGAGGGCATTTCAATCTTTTTGGGTTCAAACGTTCCCAGAGAAACCGTCCGACCGGGCCGGACCGGGTCTTAGACCTGGTCGGCCCGACCAAATTTATCGGGTTTAACCAGCCTAGACCTGCGGTCAAACCGGGCTGGGCCAGGCCGAGCTACCGGTTCAAAATTTTAAATCCGTTCCGAATCCGCGGAGTACTCGGTCCGAGTCGATCCAAATCGTTGACCGGATTTGGACCGTACCAGATCGAATTTGACCGGACCGGATCCGAACCGGAAACCGTTCCGTCCGGCCTAACTAACACCATGATAGTTACCTACAAAAAATAAACAAACACGGTTTCAAGGCCGTGAGTAGAATTTGGAGAAGGACAAAGCAACGGGTGCATTAACTATATGCATGCTCATAGGGTAATAACATAAAATGGACACTTAGCGAGAAAAATAAACAACAGCTTGTCCCTAAGGGGACGTTTGGTACGCGGTATTTTTTTTTATTTCCGGAAAAATTTAAGATGTGAATCTATTATCACGTTTGTTTGACTCATAAAAAATTTATTCCCGAAAATTATAAATATCCGGGTAAATAGTTTACCCACAAAACATGGGAATTCTATCCCTTGAGAATAGGTGGGTATTTTTTTTTCCGGACAAAAAAAAAATTGTCTAAATTTTTTTCTTCTTTTTTGATCAATTTTGATTAGTTTTGAACATTTTTTATTTTTTTGTCGTTTTTATCCTTTTTTTGTCATTTTTTGTCGTTTTTACCAATTTTTTGTCGTTTTAAGCGATTTTTTTGTCGTTTTTACCCATTTTTTGTCTTTTTTTTCACTTTTTGATTATTTTTTGTCTTTTTTGTCGCTTTTTTGTCATTTTTGTCATTTTTACCAAATTTTTGTCATTTTAAGCAATTTTTGTCATTTTTACCCATTTTTTGTCTTTTTTGTCACTTTTTGATTATTTTTGTCGTTTTTCCTAATTTTTGTCGTTTTAAGCGATTTTTTTTGTCGTTTTTACCCATTTTTTGTCTTTTCTTGTCACTTTTTGATTATTTTTTGTCGTTTTTGTAATATTTGTCGTTTTTACCAATTTTTGTCGTTTTTACCCATTTTTTGTCTTTGTTTATCACTTTTTGATTATCTTTTGTCATTTTTTATCATTTTTTTTGTCATTTTTTGTCGTTTTTACCAATTTTTTGTCGTTTTTAAGCAATTTTTTGTCGTTTTTTTATCCATTTTTTGTCTTTTTTTTGTCACTTTTGATTATTTTTGTCGTTTTTACCCAATTTTTTTTTCTTTTGTCGCTTTTTTGTCAATTTTTGTCGTTTTAAGCGATTTTTTTCGTTTTTTGTTTTTTACCCCCTTTTTTCGTTTTTGTAGCTTTTTTTCTTGTTTTTACCGATTTTATTTTTGTCGTTTTTGTCGCTTTTTGGTTATTTTTAACCGATTTTTTTGTCCTTTTTTGTCGTTTTTATCGATTATTTTTTGTTTTTTTTGCTTTTTGGTTATTTTTGTCGTTTTAACCGATTTTTTTTGTTGTTTTTAACCGATTTTTTTGTCGTTTTTTACGATTATTTTTTTTTTGTCATTTTTGTCGTTTTTACCGATTTTTTTGCTGTTTTTGTTATTTTTGTCGCATTTTGATTTTTTTGTCGTTTTTACCGGTTTTATGTCGTTTTTTGTCGTGTTTTTGGTTATTTTTGTCGTTTTTACCTTTTTTTGTTATTTTTGTCGTTTATACATTTTTGTCGCTTTTGGTCATTTTTGTCGTTTTAACCGATTTTTTTGTCGTTTTTTATCGTTTTTACCGATTTTTTTGTCGTTTTTACCATTTTTTTCGTTTTTATCGATTTTTTTCGTTTTTACCGGTTTTTTTTTATATTTGTTCATTTTTTTTCGTTATTATAATTTTTTATTTTTTTTCCCGGGAATATTTATATTGTCACCAATCATGGGAATGTAATTTTCCAGGAAATTTAATTCCTTGGAATTTGATTCCTGGGTATATAGAATTTCCGGATATATAGTATTTCGCATACCAAACGGTTCAAGTTTTTGAGGTTTGGAAATGTGATTTGAATTCCTTACCCATGTTTGGTATGTTTAGGATTGGAAATGAGGAGGGAATAGGAGGGGGCTATGTGGGAAAGCTATTCCCATGGATGTGGGAAAGCTATTCCCAAGCTCCCCCTTGGGAATAGATTTGCTTTTCTAGGAATGATGTTTGACTATTTTGTTTGGACGATTATACCTTCTCTTTATTTTCAAATTTTCAACTCCTATTCCAAACATGTGAATCAACATGAAATTAGTAAAAGGGTATTAAAGTAAAACTAAATAAATTAAGATTCCTATCCATGTGTGAACCAAACATGAAAATATTTTTTTTTAAAATTTCGAACTATCTATTCCCAACCTAACCAAACATGGGTATGGAAATGTTAAATTCCTTTCCCATGGGAAAGGAATTGAAAATCTATTCCTAGGAATCCAAAAACTTGATCCAAACGAGCCCTAAAGAGAGAACACAAATTGTGTATAATTAAATATCGTGTTGAATAAAAAATAAAATAAAAGAGGCATAATGCCTACAGAAATGAAAAGGCATATATATTATCTATTTTATTCACCAGAACAGAATTATCCATTAGTAGCTATTAAGTTATCTATGTTGGGAACAAATGTCGTTTCTCAAATTAGACGAAACTTGTCGAGGACCGAAAAGAAGGCACAATCCAGACACGAATACAAAAAAAAAGGAATTTCAAATCGCACACAAGCACAACGCAAACACAATAATATTTACGTGAAAAATATTGATGGAAAAAATCAGGAAACATCATAATCCCATCTGAAAAAGCCTCCATTAATGGAATAAAAAAAATACACAAACTCCTTACAAACTCTTCCACCGGTCCATACTAATCACTGCAACACTTCAAATATAATAAAATTAATTACAAAGCAAGTAGAAGATTGCCAAAACCGAGAAGACAAGGAAGTATCGACAAAGAACTCCTCGAAGCTCTCTTTTCAAATCAATCCTCAAAACTTTGAAACCATTCTTTCTCTTGGTTAAGGGTTTGTTTGGTAACGATGTTTTCACCGGTTCTTCGATGTTTTTGAACCGACCATTTATGAAAATTTTGCTTGTTAAATTTTTTGAGATACTGGTTTTGGTCGGCTCCTCCCTCCCCCCCACCCAACCTCAAAAAAAAAAAATCGGTGTAATGTAGTTTTGCATGATTTTATAAACACCTCAAATCGGTGTTTTTTGAAGGATTTTATTGTTTTATTCCATTTATATCCTCACCAACAATATATAATTATAACTACTAATACCCTTCCCTATTTAAATTTATTCATGTAAAAAACTTCTAGAACCGCTCTGTAGAAGCATGGAATTCATATGCCCTAAAGAAAACAAAGTGCAAAATAAGTGCATCCCTACGCGCTGCAAACAGCGTGCGCCAGACGTCACAATCAAGTTGGCGCATCCCTAAAACAACAAAAAAATAAAAGTGCAGAAAAGAAAGAGTTTTTATTGATATTTGGGAATCTATTACATAAAGTAGATTTCATTAACATTCATGATTACATGGAAAAATCTACTACAAAAAGCCTATTCTAACTATCCATGATAGGCGTAGCACTTTCGCCATATGGATGAGCCGCTGGTAGCAGACGCAACACTTTCAAGTTGGTGGCAGCATATGCGCATCACTTCGGCCATACAGCATGTGCGGCTTGACCTTGTCTTCGGCCATGTAGATTAACCATTGACAGATGGCGGAACACTTTCACCATATGGATGAGCCGCTGGTGGCAGGTGCAGTTGCTGGTAGCATAGGCGTATAACTCCGGCCATACAGCATGCACAGCCTTAACCTTGTCTTTGGCCATGTGGATTAGCCGTTGAGAACATGACACCCTGGGGCTAGAAGTCCCCACGATTATGGGGGTGTTAGTCTATTAGTGAGATGAGCTAGAACGTCCCAACTGCTAATAAGGGAATACCCATGGACCATCATGTAGATAGGCGTGGATTGGTGAAGAGCTGAACCCTGAGCCACAACTGCTAGTATGTGTGCATATCAGTGCATAGCTGACCCGGAGAGTCATAGATGCTGGTATGTGCACGTACTAGTGCAAAGCTGAGCCTTGAGTCACAGCTGCCAATCGGATTGCATGAGTCGATAAATGTTTTGCTAAGAGCTAACAATGCAGAGACGAACAGTAAAAATGTCGGTTATATTATGTTTATGCTAATCCTTGTCTTGTGCAGGGATAGAACGTCGGCTATGGTAAGAATTACTGAAAAGTGAAACATTTATTGTTAAGTTTCCTGAACATGAGTTGCTTAATGAATAAATTGTTGCCAAGAATTGTTATGTCCCTTTCAAAGAAAATATCTAATAATCGTGCTTGTAACTGACCCTGAGAATGTCTTGAATAAGAGAAAAGAATGATAATGCTTTTGTCCCTGAGAAATAATATAGCTAACGAAACAAGCTACTCACTTCACAAGAATGATTAGTACCTTGTATGTTTGAAAGAAATGAAATGAATTGTGGCTTTTCAATGATGTTTTCAAAAGATGTAATCTGACTCTGTACTGCATGAAATGAACATAGGTAAATATAGCAAGATCAGATCACAAGAAATATTTTCTCACTAAATGAATTAGTATTTGTTTTAGACAAATGTAGCATTTGTTCAAAATCACCAGTATGTTGATATACTGACCCATCATCAGTCTGCACGCAGGTGCAAGACGCATCGAGAAGGATAGTCCGAAGCGATAGCCCGAGCCTCTTCCCCAGGAGCCAGAAATCAAAAAAGATGCTAAGAGATGGATATCTGTCGCAAAGAGTTGGATTTGTATATAAAGGGATGTAATGTATTGAACGGGATCATTGTAATCTGTAAAGTTCTGAGAGAATGTAAGCATTGTATTAGAGGGAATTGAGAGCTTGTAATTTGTTCAAATGAAATCAATAAAGAGAATTTATTTCTGTT
Source organism: Iris pallida (assembly GCA_029216955.1). Classification (NCBI taxonomy): domain Eukaryota; kingdom Viridiplantae; phylum Streptophyta; class Magnoliopsida; order Asparagales; family Iridaceae; genus Iris; species Iris pallida. The sequence continues at coordinate 54,027,012 of JANAVB010016197.1, read as the reverse complement.
ACCTTGTGTTTAATTATATTCAGCAATTTGTCCGCTGCTAAATTCAAATATCTGCTATATGTTTCGCTGCATATTGTCTATCTTGTCTAAATTGTCATTGTACAGGTCTTGGCCTTGTGCAAGTGTAACTTAGGCTTACACGACATCACGCCCAAGCAAGGACGAACGGTCTTACGGAGTCCGAAGCGAGGACGAAAGGACTCTGCAGGATCGGAGCATGACACCGGGATGGGTCGTGTGACACTAACGAGGCGGGGCGGGTCCTATTGTCAAAATAAACAGGGCCCCGGACCGACCCGTTTCTAGGGATATGTAATTTTTTTTATCAATTTTGGATTTTTTTTTGCTATTATAGTTTGTAGATAATAGATCAAGTTATTGTTTAGTAAACAAATTCTAGAAATTTGGAAAGACATAAGACTTGTCTTGTTCTTATAAATAATAGAACATACGTAAATGTTTACTATTCTAGATTTTTTTAACTTTTTTGGACCCATTTGGACCCGCGGGTTGGTCCGGTTCGGACTCGTTTCGAACGGGTCGAGCCCATTCTGGTTCTAATATTTTTTGGATCCGTCCCATCCCGTCTCGCCAATTAACGGGTTCGATCCGGGTCCATAAAATTTGGGCTCGGCCCAACCCAACCCATGCCCACCCCTACTGCCAATAATCAGCCAGGCACATCTCATTTCTATGATAGGTTTCTTTATCAAAACGATTGCTTCTTTGAACAAAGAGATCTACAACCCACCGCCGACTAACGTGCCAAGGGGGAGGCTCACGACCATCCAAAACTAAGTCGGTGTCGAACATTAAGTCGGGTTCAAAGAGAATGAGCAAAGTCTTTCTCTCTCCAAATACCCTATTGATAGGCCAAAGTGTAGTCAAACTCATGCGCCAAGTGGCAGCCAGTCAAATATTGGCACATTGATTTTGATAAATTGACTATAAATTAACCTTTGTACTTTTTAGATACGTAATGAAGCACACACAGCTAGAAGAAAAAATATTTTCTTACAAATGAAAGCATAGCCAATAAATCGCACTCAAAAGAATCCTGAGATGATAGCAAAAGTATCCAAGATTAGAAGATCTACTGGATTCCTAAGTGTCTCTAAGTGTCTAGGAAATCTTGTAAACACTTATGCTTAGATGACAAACTAAAAGCTAAAATATTTTCATCATTAAACAAAATACTTATGAAGGAGCAAAAAATTCGAAGGATTTCTGCGGAGATCCATCAGATAATCTGAACTGAGACAACAAGTATTTGTTGGATCAATCGGATCATCTTTCGGATATCCGTGAAATTCCATCGGATAATCTGAACTGAAACAACAAGTATTTGTTGGATAATTCGGATCATCTATCAGATATCCGCGGACTTCCGTCAGATAATCCGAACTGAAACAACAAGTATTTGTTGGATCATTCGTATCATCTTTTGGTTATCCGCAGATCTCCGTTGGATAATCGGAATTGCCTTGCTGACTATTTTGAATTCAAATCCAAGGGCCAGATGTCAGAGCATTTAATACATCCAACGGCTATATTTCTATCCGCTACTATTGGGTCGGATAATCTATCGAATTTCCTCGGACATTCGTCGAATAATTCGACTATGTGCAGAAAATGACTCATGCTCTTAGATTTGTATAAATAGACTTTCTCCTTCTTAATAAACACTTATCCACTTGAACATTAAAATTTTTACCTACCAAAGAGTTCCACCATAACTCTATAAAGTTTTCATTTGTCATCCACAAAAGTATTAGAGTTATTTCAAAAGAGTTGTAACCTAGATCTTCCAAGTGTTGAAGAAGATCGAAATCTTTTCTCTTACGTTTGTTGAAGTTGACGAGCCTTCAGATAAAAACTTGTATGTAAGAAGTTGACGAGCCTTCGAATAAAAACTCGTGTGTATGAAGTTGACGAGTTTTCAGATCAAAGCTCGTGTTGTACTATTTACTCAAACAGTGGATTAAAGCTGAAGAGTTTCGGGACTGGAGTGCCCCATAGGAGGATACCTGATACATCGAGTGTTTGATTATCTCTATATTTTAAATTACTATTTACCTTGCTTATTATTGTTGGTAAGTATTTTATTACCATATTCACCCTCCCTCTAGGGTTCTACAATTGGTATCAGAGCCTAGTCTCTTTATTTAGACTTACCTCCTTAGAGTGATCAATGGCCACTAACCCTAGTCTCAACTCATTCCACAATGAGAGATACTCTACAAATAAACCTCTTCTATTTGATAGAACCAACTATAACTATTGGAAGATTAGGATGAGCAACTACTTAAAATCCCTAGATTTTGATCTATGAGATTGTGTTGTAAATGATATCCCTAAATATTCAATAGTTATTATGGAAGTATTATCGAAAACACTTATGGCAATTTTTTTTGAAAAGGACAAGAAGGTTCTTAGTCGGGATGCAAAGGCTATGAACACACTCTATTGTGCTCTCGATAGCAATGAATCCAATATAATCTCCACTTGTAAAACTTCCAATGAACTATGAAAACTTTTAGAAGTCACACGTGAGGGGACATCTCAAGTAAAAGAATATAAGATTAGTAGACTCACTCAAGAGTACGAATTTTTTAAGGTGAAACAAGATGAGTCTATTACTTTCATGTTTACTAGATTCTTTGATATAATTAACCCTCTTTCTTCTCTTGGTAAGGAATATCCCACTCATGAGAAGATTCAAAAGATTCTCAGAGGACTTACTAAAGGATGGAATCCTAAAGCCACCGCCATCATCGAAGGAAATGATCTCAGAACCATGAACCTTGAGACTCTCATGGGAAAGCTCATGACCCACTAGCTGGATGTGAAGGACCAAGAAGAAGCATCCATACAAGAAAATGAAAAAGAAAAGATCAAAGAAAAAGAAAAATCTCTTGCTCTCAAGGCAGTCAAGCTCAAAAGATGACTCATATGATGACGATTCGGATGACGAAGATATTGTCCTCACCGCTAGATACTTCAGAAAGTCCCTTAAGTTCAATAAAACAAATCGCTGCAGAAAGGACACTGATGAAGAACCTGCATGCTACAATTGCAAGAAAATCAAACACATCAAGATGGACTGTCCAATGGGAAGAAAAGAACTTGACAAGTATGAAAAGCCCAACAAAAGAAGCTTATCCTCATGGAAGTATGCCGACACTAGCATCTGGTGCAAAAATGATGCTAGTGACTCAGACAATGACAAAGATACAAACACACTGCAAATGTCTGTCTTATGGCAACAGAGTCAAATGAGGTACTTGATGACTTCTCTCTGAACGCACTTTCTTATACTGAATTAGAAAATATCATTCTTGAACTACACAATGAACACAAAGTGTTGGAAAGTAGGCATAGAAAATATCTAAAAGAGATTGATGCTCTCAAACAAGAAATAAAAAGTCTCTCTAATATCATTTTTGATATAAAAGAAAAAAACTCTTGCTTCTGACACAGATGAGATTGAATCTCTTAGACCAAAACTCCAAGAAGCTGTAGACGTCATAAACAAAAAGGATATTGAATGTCAATCCCTCAAGAAGGATATGATATTGCTAAAAAAAACCTTGTCGCAAACCAAAGGGAATATGCAACTTCTATCAAATACAATGATCTTCTTGCAAATAGTAAAAAACAAGGTGATAAAAATATGGGCTACAGAAATGTACGACGTCATAATCAAAAACAAACTAACACATACCACAACACTAGTTACAAGAGTCACACTCACATAAACACACCAATAGGCCCTATCCCCAAAAAGTGCACACACAAAAATGACCCTTTGTGAGGAAGAATACGAACACTTCACATCATGCTTTTTACTATGTCACCATAAAAATCATGTTAGAACTCCTCGTGCTCAAAACACTCACTTACCATCTTCCAAACCTATGACACCTACTTTGTGCCACTACTGTGATTTACTTGGGCACACATCTCATTACTGTCAAATGAGAAAGCATGTTGACATAAGAATGCTAAAATGGGTTCCTAAAAATAATAGTCAAGGACCCCAAACATTTATGGATATCAAAGTCTTCATTTTCAACTTATGTTGTAGGTGAACCCTCCATCGTATGCTAGAATCAAGTGGATCCTCAATAGCGGTTGCTCATGGCACATGATCGATGATGCTTCACTTTTTGCAACACTATCATTGAAGAAGGAATGACACATATCCTTCGACAATAATTTAAAGGGCTACATCATCGGACATGGTACCTAGTAATAGTGAATGATGAGAGTTGGCTTTGGCACATAAGACTTGGACACGCCAACATGGATACTATCTTTCGACTGACACCAAGAAGCTAGTTAGAGGACTCCCAAACATTCCATTCAAGAAAGACATGATATGTTAGGAATGCGAGAAGAGTAAGTTAACTAATCTTCCTTCAAATCTATCAACTCGGTGAGCACTACTAGACCCCTTCAACTTATTTATATGGATTTATTCGGTCACAGTAGAGTAGGGTAGTCTTGGTGGTAAACTCTATGCTTTTGTTTTAGTTGATGATTTTTTGAGATTTACTTGGGTTATTTTTCTTGCAAATAAAAGTGATACTTTTCGTGAATTTGTTGCTTTTTGTAAACGTATTCAAAATGAGAAAGACATTATGACCAATAAAATTAGAAGTGATCATGAAGGTGAATTTGATAATGCCAATTTCGAAATCTTTTGTATTAAAAATGGTTTTGGTCATGATTTTGCTTGTCCTAGAACTCCATAAAAAATAGTGTAGTGGAAAGAAAGAATATAACCCTCGGCGATATGGCCAGGGTCATGTTAAATCAATATCAACTGCCTCAATATTTTTGGGCGGAAGACGTTAACACGGTATATTATGTTATAAATAGGGTCTTAATAGACCTATTTCTAAGAAAACTCCTTATGAGCTGTGGTTTGACAAAATTTCTTCTATTAGATATTTTAAAGTTTTTGGATGCAAGTGTTTTATTTTGAACACCAAGGATAACCTAGACAAATTTAAAGAAAAGGCCTATGAAGGTATATTCCTTGGATATTCAATGCATAGTAAGGGGTTTCGCGTCTTTAACAAAAGAAGTCATGTAGTCGAAGAGTCAATAAATGTCTCTTTGACAAACTTAACACTTCTACATCTAGCTCCCTGGACGATGTTGATGACATCTCTTTTGGCTTGAACAATTCTTCTCTTGGAGATACAAATACTCCTTCATCTAGTAATGAAGTTGAGATCCCTCCACCTGAAAATTCTCCAACTATAGAGACTCCTCAAGAGGATCTCCCCAAAGAATGGAGATTTGCCTCTCATAATCCCAAGGAACTTATCATTGGTGACCCCTCCTCACGAGTAAGCACTCGATCCTCTACACGAGGTCACTGTGCAAATGTGGTTTTTATTTCTCAAATAGAGCCTAAAAATATCACCGTTACGCTTAATGATGAATTTTGGATACTTGTAATGCAAGAATAGCTCAATCAATTTGAGAGAATTTTTTTTTTGAGAACTCGTTCCTAAGCTCCACAACTATCCTATTATTGGGACAAAGTTGGTGTTTCGAAATAAGCTTAATGAGGATGGGATCGTAACGCGTAACAAAACTTGATTGGTTTCTCAAGGCTATAACCTAGAGGAATGCATTGATTATGAAGAAACCTATGCACCGGTTGCTCGTCTCAATTCCATCTGAATGCTATGTTGTTTTGCTTGTTTTAATGATTTTAAAAAAATTCAAATGGATGTCAAAAGTATATTTTTGAATGATGTTATTAAAGAAGAGGTGTATATCAAGCAATCACCTGGCTTTAAAGATCTTCACTTTCTTGATCATGTTTTTAAATTACACAAAGTCCTTTATGGCCTCAAACAAGCTCCTCGTGCTTGGTTTGAGCGTCTTAGCTCTTTTCTTATCTCTCACAACTTCTCCAAGGGCAAATTTGACACCACACTCTTTATAAAATCTCACAATAGAACACTCCTATTAGTTCAAATTTATGTCGATGTCATTATTTTTTGTTCCATTAACAAAACACTATGTATAGAGTTTGCCAAAGTTATGCAGGATGAGTTTGAAATGAACATGATGGAAGAATTATCATTCTTTCTTGGGTTGCAAATCAAGCAAGGACCTCAAGGCACATTCATCAACCAAGCCAAATACACCAAGGATCTTCTTAAGTACTTTGAACTAGACTCATCCAAATCAATGAGAAATCCTATGGCCACTACAACTAAGCTTGATCAAGATGACAATGGTGTATTGGTCGACATTCGTAAGTATCAAGGTATAATCGATAGTTTACTCTATTTAACTGCTAGTCGTCCCAACATCATGTTCAGTGTTTGCTTATGTGCACGCTACCAAACAAATACCAAATAATCACACTTACGTCCCGTTAAGCATATTTTTTGGTATCTCAAAGGCACCATTAACATGGAACTTTGGTATCCAAAATATCCATCCTTTGAGATTATCAGCTACTTGGATGCAGATTTTTCCAGATGCAAGATTGACGAAAAAAGTACTAGCGGCACATGCCAGTTCCTTGGGAAATCCATGATTTCATGGTTTAGTAAGAAATAAAATTATGCTGCCCTTTCCACAACTAAGGTCGAATACATTGCGGCTGGATGTTGTTGTGTACAAATTCTTTGGATGACACAAACACTTGTTGACTACGGTATTTCTTCAAAAGGCATCTCTATCAAATGTGATAATACTAACTCCATTAATCTCACTAAAAATCCTATTTGTCACTCACGTATGAAATACATTGAGATTCGACATTATTTTTTGCGTGATCATCAACTAAAAGGAGATATTCATCTTGAATTTATTGACACTGACCATCAACTTGCTGATATCTTTACTAAGCCTCCTGCCAAAGATCGTTTTTCATTTATTTGATGCGAGATCGATCTTCTTAAAAAATCTTCTTGATTACATTTTCACTAATTTGTAAAATCCAAAGGTCTTTCGCGGTAATCTGCCAGATAATTTGAACTGAAACAACAAGTATTTTCTGGTTCATCCGGATCATCTTACGGATTTAAGCGAAAAACTGACGGATTAACCGACATTTAATTTTTGACACAAATTACTCTAAATCTGCCTCATTGACTCCCTAAATCAATTACTTTTTACATACCGCTTTTAATGCGTTTATATCGCCAACTGGATTTTTCGGCGATAATTTGCAGATTTTCGTCGAATTTTTTGACTAAAACATCAGGGCGTCGAAACCAAACGGTTTCGATTGTTTTGGTTGTCTATCTTCCCCAAAATCTGTTTTTAACCCTTCATCTACCCTCCATTAAACCCCACCTCCCCTTCTTTAGTCCTATATAAACCCCTTCTTCATCATCCTCTCTCCCCACTCTTCCAAACCCTCCACAAACTTCTCTCTTAACTACCCTCGCTCCCAATGCCTTCCCATGGCAAGAGATCTCACCACGACGGCTCCTCCTCCTCCGTACCGCCTTTCGTCTCTCTGTTCTCTCCATCACCCACACAAGGGTACAACTCCACTATTTTCAAATCCGTCCAACATTCCTGCGATTGGTTCTCCACTTTCCACAAACTTCTATCTGTCCAGGAAAACTTATCTCTTTTCTAACCTTCCCCAACCATCGGGAATATCTGGAGTTTACCGCTATTGTCGACCTTCTAGAGCTACAAGTAGACATCTACCCATCTGCCATCCGGACGTTTTATTGCAATATGGTCCCTACTGAGAACGGACCAGATTTTGAAAACAAGGTCGGTGGGGTCAAAATTACCGTCACCGCTGCTTCTCTGGCCAGCATTCTTGGCCTTACTGAACGCTCATCCTATCGCTCCCTACCACCAACTCTACAAAAAATACCGGGCTTTGGCAACAAAAATTTAGCGACAAAAATTTTCGTCGCTAATAGTGACAAACGAGCGACGGACATTTGACGATATACCGTCGGTTTTAAACATAAAAATTGATCATTTCTCATTGCAAAAAATTATCGAGAAGTAGTCGCTTTACAGTCGGTAAATTAGCGATGAAGTAAACGGTCGTTGCTACTCTGTCGTAAATCTGTCAATATTTGGCGGGAACACGCGAGAAAGTGGTGCCAAATTTAGGAACAATCTAGCGACGAAAAATATTTTTGTTGCTAAACTATAGCCATCGCAAAATGGTCGCTAAGTTGTTGACCATTTCTCCAGACATTCGCGTTTAGCTTAGGCGACATATTAGCGACGAATTTTGTCGTCGCTAAAGGGTGACTACCGAGCGACGAATTTTTTCGTCGCCGGTCCGTCGCTAATATGATATACCCTAACTTAAATAATTCGAACTGATCAGATTTTTCTCACTTCTCCCCAAACTCTCTCTCTCTCCTCTCTTCCTTTCTCTCGTCCGACCCCCGCCGTACGACAAGCTTCCCGTCGGAATCGATATATCAAACTATTCCTATGAGTATCGAGGTCGGGGTCGGGTTTGGGTGTGCTGTAATTGGGTTTGGGTTAGGGTTAGGGTCGGTATTGATATCGAAATCGATATATCGGACTATTCCTATGAGAATCGGGGTCGGGGTCGTGTTTCAGTGTGCTTTAATTGGGTTAGGGTTAGGGTCGGTATAGGTATCAAAATCGGTATATCGGACTATTTAGCTCGCCTTACCACAAATCGAAAACTTTTTACTTCTGATGTTTTGAATATGAAGCTCTACTTCACGTTTGGTTTTACATTTTGCTCTGGTAGAGGAAGCCATGAGATTCATGGTATATCAACCATAAATGATACTGACTCCGATACCGATACTATTAACCTTGGTTAATATTAATATTTTTACACTCTTCTCTAGGCTTTGCTTGAGGTGGATATCATATGATGCGAAATAGGAGGCTGAGAGAGTCGAATGAGAAACAGGGAAGTAGAGGGGGGTCAGAGAGGGGGCCTTCTTGAGAAGCAGGAAAAGTAGAGCGACGAAGTAGAGGGGGTCGGTATCGGACTATTCTTAATTGCAATTCTGTTTACTTTGTCTTATGATACATATTTTCACATCCAATCTGCGATGCATCGTTACTTCGTTGATCGTACATGGATGTACAAATGACAACACGAGAGCAGAATTGGTGTGAGTGACGATTTCAAGGCAGTCATGGAAGTGTTTCTTAAGTATGCCATGAGCAAAGCTCAGTACATGGACGGTAACAAAATCAAGTGTCTATGTGGTATTTGTCACAATAGACGTTATGAAGAAGTGGTGACTATGAGAGATCATTTGAACCGTAAGGGTTTCGTACGTAATTACGGCCTGTGGTCATCGCAAAGTGAACTATATACTGAAAGATAGGCTGTGTATGTTGCGGACAATACTACTGCTTTTGATGAGGATGCTGCAACGAATTTTGCCATCGAAGACGACGTATGCTCTTTTGATTATAGAGACATGCAGAACCTTGCACGAGATATGGTATACAAAGCGGCATGGCCTAACTTTGACCCTGAGGATCCTAATCTCGAGGTGAATGAGCTCTATGATATGTTTTAGGATGCAGATCCAAATCCCGAGGCGAAGAAGAAGAAGAACTTGATGAGGATAAGGATGAGGATACAGATGAAGTCGAGGATGAGAATAAGGATGAGAACGAAGACGAGGACGAGGATGAGGACGAAGATGATGACGATGATTAGATTAAATACCGGTATATAAAACCAGTACTTCCAACTAACTTAGTAAACTTACTACAGTCTACTTATTTCAGTTTTAACTTCTACATTCTTATTTTAGTTCATGTTTTTGTTGTTCGATTCATCTACTTATTGTATGGTTTTCTTTTTGCACTGGCACTCCTAGTCTTGCTTTGCGTCGTGGCCGCACTCCTCATCCTGCTGGTAGTATATTTTAGTTTAGTCTTTTATTTATTTATACTTCTATATTGTTAATTATGTTTATGTGTTCTATGTACAGGTCATGGCTACTGGCGGTCGAGATCGTGGTTGGGGGGGTCGTGGTAGTGGTGGAGGTGGTCGTGGTCTCCTTATGTCCCGGGATGCGACCCCATCTACCGAGCTCGACCAGAGAGTACCCCAGGCACCTCCTCATCCTACCGTCAATCTACCCAACCAGGCATCTCCGACTTGCCATCGCCATCCATTGGTACATCGACGCCTATGACTCTAGATGTTGTCGGCCCATCGTCCATTATGCCAACGGATCATGTAGTTACTGTACGGTGGGCCCCAGAGTATCTATGGGTTCAATTCCATCTGGTTGCTGGTGAGTACATTCGCAGATCCGTGGATCCTTCGACGCCACCAGAGAGACCGGCAGGGGAGTTCAGATGGAAGTTATGGGCCGCGGGTGAGCTGTAAGTAAATATGTATTTTGTTAAGTTGATTTATTAATTTTGTTTCATTTATTTAAGTTAATAATCCAGTCGTTGCTTCTTTGTAGGTTTTTTCTGTGGGATGCTACCAGGGAGCTATGGCTCATTATTAGGCAAAACTTCCATGGCCCCTACCTCAATTTTAGTGAGGTGCCCCCGGAGTCGCGGTACATCTGGCTCGACCAGATGGGTATATATATATATATATATATATATATATATATATATATATATATATATATAGTGATTACTTAATTATTAATTATTCTTTAATCTACCATTTTTTAATTACTTCATATTGGAAATTGTATGTCAGTTGACGTTCTGGTGGCCACCCCATCGCGAGGCGGAGATCATCAAGACCTACAAAAAGGCCACCGGGAAGAAGTGTGGGACACGAAGGATGACATCCGTAGGGGGTAGAAGAGCTGGCTTCGGGATGAGTTCTATGAGCAGATGATAGAAAAGATGGATACTCTTGCGTTCAAGGAGAAATCGGCAAAGGCGAAGGAAAATCGACGGGCCGCGGGTCTGCATACGGGGGGATCGAGGCCCCACGCATCGACGCTTGGAGATCTGGTGAGATACCAAAAAATATTTTATTTTCCACTACCTATTCAGTACTATTAATCTACAAAGTGAATTATATTCTATGAATGTTTCGTACGCAGGCCACAAAGGCGGCAAAGGAGGGAAAAGATCCACGCTCGGTCACCATGTGTGATATATTCGGGCATATGCACAAGCGCACAAGAGGAAGAAGGACGGTACCTTCATCGACGAAAGGGCCGAGTAGACTCATATAAGTATTTAAGTTTATGAAATTTATGTTAGAATTGTAAGTATTTTAGTTTATAATTTTTGTGACAATATTGTGAGGCCTTAGGATTTAGACTATAACTTAGAAAAACTTATATTAGTAAACTAAACACGTTCATTGGATAGGCTAAGTATCGTGAGGCAATTAAGACGGTTCAGCCCCCTACTGTCGAGGGTATTGGAGAATCGATGCCCACCTAAACGTCATCTTCCATGACCGCTCGCTTCGATGACATTTTCGTAGAAGCTACCAACGGAATAAGGAAAGGCGGGCGCGTCTACGGCACCGGCTCCTTGTTGCAGTCGCAGACGTCTTCGAGACTTCCACCAACGCCGCCTCCTACTCCCGTGACTCCGGCCAACGAGGATGTGAGGATATAGCTTAGGACTCTAACCACGACGGTGACGTCCATGCAGGAGTAGATGACCCGGATTGTATCGCAGTTACCGGGTTCTTCTACTATTGTGGGTCCTTCTGCTCCTGCTCCTGGTCCTACTGCTCATGCTCCCAGTCCTTCTTCCGTCGGCCGTGCTTATTTTGATCCAGCTGCCGCTTTTCTGCTGGCTTCATCTACAATTCACCTTCTTGACATGATGTCATCGGCAGAGCTACGCCGAGTTCCACAGCACATATTTGATGGCCTGCTGGATCACGTCGTTGAGGATTATCTTCGTAAAGTGCAGCTGGCACCACCACACAATCAAGATAACATATGATAGTTTTTATTTGTGTATTTGGATGTTGAAAATTTTCGATAATTTTGAGTTATTTTGTGATATTGTGTGATATTGGATAATTTTAATTTGGAGTTGGTGTGATAATTTTAAGTTATTTTGGATATTTTGTTGTGGAAAATATTGGATATTGTGTGATATTGTGAATGACTAATTGTGTGAACAGGGAATGCTGCAATTTTAGGTTTTTTTTAGAAAAAATTACAGTTAGTGACGGACTTCCGACAGACAAGCGACAACAGACGATAGACAAGCGACGAATATTCCGTCGCTAAGCTTCTGGAAGTTTTTTCCTTTCTAGTTAGCGACAGATGGCGACCATGTAGCGACGGAGGTTCCGTCTCTAAGCTTCTGAAAATTTACTTATATTCAGTTAGCGACGAATGGCGACAGTGAAGCGACTGATATTCCGTCGCTAAGCTTGCGGAAATTTTTTAGGTGGCTCACTTATCGACAGATAGCAACAAATTAGTGACAGATTGGCGACCAGCTTGTGTATCAGAAATTCTTTGATATGTATATACCGACGTATTACCAACTAAGTTATCCGTCACCAAATAGTCGCTACAGTCAAAGTTGAGCATAACAAATTCTCTGATACCCATATACCGACGTATTGCCGACGAAAAAATATGTCACTATCTTGGGTATCAGAAAGTTTCTGATACTCAACTTTTGACAGCAAAATGTCTATAGGTCATCTCTAATTCGCCGAAATATGTCGTCGCACATCAGTCGCTAAGCCGTCGCAAGTTTTTTCCACTAGGTCGTCGTTAATTTGTCGCTATATTTTGGTCGCTTGACCGTCACGTTTTAGTCGACGCTTCGACCATGTTGCGACTAGGTAGTGACGACTGCTTTTAGCGACGATGCGTATACCGACGGACCATTTTGACCAAAATATAGTCGCTACTCCGTCGCTAATACAAATTGGTGACGAATTTGTCACGATGCTTGAGCATATGAACATTTTCAGTGGTCTATCCTATGAAGAATTCCTTTTCAACATCTATGGTCGACCTGCTGTCCTCAAGCCTAATGATAAGACCTCAACCCATTCTTCCATGACCTTCATCGCATCCTCTGTCACTCCATCACTCCTAAACATGGCAATATGTATAATCTGACCATTGAATAATTAATTTCTATGTATTACCTTGTATCCAAACATCCCTTTTCACTCGCCAAAACCATCATCTTCACCATGATCCAGACCCGACAATCCTTCTATCGATATCTCCTTTTCGCGATGTACATCACTATGATTCTAGAGGCAAATAGGGTTAATATGGCAAACTACCCCAAAGGAGACCGGCCTACACTTCTTGTAAAATCCAAAATTCGTGCCTGCTCTGTTCAAGCTGCTGCCACTAGCTCGTCTTCTCAGCATTCTGTGATCCTCACTCCCGAGGTTCGTTGATACATCGATCTCCGCTTTGAATCTCTTCTGATCTCCAACTCGGAGCGTATTCAGGCAGCAATCCGAGGCCTCGACACCCTCATTCATCATGGCTTTATGGATCAGGCCTATTACTTTCATCGTATGCTTGAGAAGCATAATTTCTACGTTAATCAGGATCAGGCCTATTACTTTCAGTGTATGCTTGACGAGCATGATTTTACGTCAATCCCAATGTTCCTTATCCTAACTACCCCGGACCACGCTTTACCGAAACCAACGTCTATGGCTTTATGTATCCAGGAGGCATAGATCCCTATGGTGCTTTTACCTCTGTCCCGGGTGATGATGAGGAACCCTCGACAGACATCGACCCTCCGGCTACTCCTGATAGTTTATGGTTATTTGTACTTCGTGGTGGTGTGTCTCAAATAATTATGTTTTATGTTTTGTGCAGTCCTGCGTGGACTTCTTAGTTTGTGGTTCGAGTCTTATGAAGTCCTTCGGGGACTAGTCTTAAGTTTGTGTTTTGTTAAGCAGCCCATCTTGTGTAGTCCTTCGGAGACTAGGTGTCGTATGTTTCCCTTTTGTGGTGTCCTTCGGGGACTAACTGACACGATCCGCACCTGCTTTTCAGAATACGAGTACGTAGCCAAGTCCAGTCTACGTCGCAACATCGATGGTAGTATGCTTTCTAGACCACAATGTCAATCTCAAATATAACAAAATCACATCTATTTGCTCATTCATAATTATTATTTTACTTATAAATCCAATATTACATAATAATGATATTCGGGAACAAACCCGCTAAATGTTTAAATAAAAAGAACTATCTAATCTATCTAGAATCTAAGGTCGGCCTCAAAGATCTATATCTCCCCTGTATGGTCCATATCGCAAAAGTAGAAAAATATGCCAAGTCACCTGCAACGATGCAGTCAGAAAAGAAGCAAAGTACAACCATATTACAATAATGTAACTTAATACAAAATAAGCAAGATAAGTAGACGTGCAGTAAAGAATAAAGAAAACATGTATATGAACTGGAAACAATAAATATGTATCAAAAACCACTGACAAGAACATGTATGAATGATACGACTAGCAATGAATATGTACGAGTAAAAAGACAGTACATTTGAAATACTTTTCGACATGTGAACGGCTTGGGCTAATACGGCACATCATAGATGACTATCTACAATAAAAAGGTACGGCTAACCCATACGTGAGGTATATGACTTAGCTATCCATAATAATAATCATTGGAATTTGTTCACATACCTACTGAGCATTTCCCCTCCCAACTCACTATACAATTAATAAACGAACAATGATACAACAAGCCTATCGTGTCACAATCGTGTCTCAATTGGATACTCAATAACGCACAATAAAAAATAGCATTATAATTTAATAAGAACATGAAACAATAATATACTTGCCTTGATTAGTTTGGAATTGACGTGTGCGACACAATCTCGATTTGGTTGAAAGTTATTGTAATTATAGCTAACCGCTACTAATATGGTAAATCGCCAGCCATCTATAGGTTTTACAAATTAAAAAAAATAAACTATTTATTTAATTTCTAGAAAATTAGTATGCTATATATCTATGTGTCAGCTTTCCAAAATATCAAACAGTTCACAAAACGGAGTTCGGGATCTCCCGAAAACTCGAAAACAGTACGACATGTCAATATTTTGGACAACTGGCACTCAAACAATTTTCCAAAAAATTACGTTCACAATTACAGAAAATAAATTATAGATTTAGAAAGCTAACCTCGATACGGTTCTAACAAAAAAGTGGAGATGAAATAGAGTCCGGAGTTGGTCGCAATGGCTTCACGAAGTACCTATAGCTTCTAAAAAACGAGGCTGAATTTATGACGAATTTTGGACTATTTTGGATGAAAAAGAAAGAATTTTGGAAAAGAAAAAGATGACAAATGTTCATAAGGGTATATATAATAGGTAGCAATTACCTAATTAGGATTAGAGAATTAGGTTGGAAAGGTTTTGGTACTGGAAGAAAATAAGAAAAAATCTTTCCTATATATAGGTGGGATGTATCCTAAATAGGGAAGGATTAGAAATCCTATGGAAAATCTTTCCATAAGTTTAAATCAAATAAGTCATAGATTGATCAAATCTCAATCTATTAATTGTTCATAACAATAATTTAAAATAATATCCAATATTATCAAATAAAAATTTAAAGTCTATTTGCATAAATCCAAATCTTACAAAAATAATTTAGGAAATCTTTTTATTGGTCAAAGACAAAAATCAATAATTTTAAAACTAAATTAACCAAATATAAATCTAATATTTGATTAAAAGAATTATTCAAAATAATATTTAATATTATCAAATAATATTTAAAACATATTTTTTAACTCAAATCTTAAAATAATTTGGCAAATCTTTTGTCATTCAAAAATATTTATAGTTACCTTTTACAGAAATTCGAATACAAATTTCTCACATAAAATATTTAAAATAAAAAGATTAATTTTTTTGAAAAATTCGGCAACAGGGGTTACACTAACTATCAGGTTGTTATAAGTGTTGTTTCTGCTTCACATTTTGTTCTAGCATGGAAACTATGTTTTAACAACGTTTGATGTTATCCAATGTTATGCTTTTCTTGTCTATCTCTACTGGTTATTCTATTTTTTTCTGCTTTCATTTTGTATAAATACCAAAGGGGGAGAAATTGTAGTGAGAGGAAGATATCACATTACGGGGGAGTTATCTCCAAAATTCACACGTTTTTGTTAATTATAAAATGGAGAAGATTGTTGGCACATTGATTTTGATATATTGACTATAAATTAACCTCCATACTATGTTAGTTATATTCCTTTATAGATACGTAATGAAGCACTCACAGTTAGAAGAAAAGGTGTTTTTTAATACTTAAAATGAAAGCATAGCCAATAAATCTCACTCAAAAGAATCCCGAGATGATAGCAAAAGTATCCAAGATCAGAAGCTCTACTGGATTCCTAAGTGTCTGTAAGTATCTAGGAAATCTTGTAAACACTTATGTTTGGATGACAAATAAAAGTGTCACGACCCGATCCTAAGATTCTGGGTCTAGTTGGATCATGTCCAGCCTACACTGTTGTGAGACAGCGGCAGTAAGCTATATCAACTAGTAGTACTACGATGCACAATATTCTAAAATGCAAAAATTTAAAAAGTTTTTATTTAAAACATTTAGAACTGAAAGTCTAACTGAATTCAACCACACAAGCAATAAAATATTTAAGTCATTACAACTAGTCTTTTATTATACTTTCTTAAACAAAGGAAACTAAAATGTAATACTACTGGTGCTCTTGGGCCTCCTGGTTAGGTTCAGCTAACTCCTCAGAGCTCAAGTCGGGTCCGTAATAGGTACTAAAGGGCACCTCCTCGTCATCGTATTCATCTAAAAATGTTGGTCTTCCATTAGAAGTGGAACAAGAAATATATATCTAATTCCAGTATTTTAATAAATAATTAAAAGATGCAAGAAGCAGTTTAAAATATTATTTATATTTTTTAAATAATAAAATGAACCAAGGAAGCAATAATAATACAATCTACAATCAATAATAGTGTTTTGAGTTTGTAGCCACATGTGACCGGCTGGAAGAGGCAATATATATACTAGCATTATGCCAAATGCTAGCATACAATATGACTCAACCCCATGTGCAATAGGGATTAGCGTGAGATAATCAATAATGTTAACATGGGCTTTGGTCATAGACTAACACTACTCCCCAATCCTGAGTCAATAAGTCAATCAAGCAATCAATTGGATCTGAGAGGGATCCCGTTAGTCAAGTGTCGATACAATGTTCCTAATGATGTAGTACATTTAATCATCAATTAAAATACGAGTTTTGAATATTATGAAACTTGCCTTGGTTTTCGATGCTGTAGGTAGATACAGGAAATACGACCTCAGACTTAGGTGTTAAAACCTACATTAATTAAAATCCGGTTTAGAAACCATTCTAAGGATCCTTGTTCATTTTTATTAATAAACCAATAATTAATAAACTAACGCTCAATTATTTATTCTAAAACACTAAGTAACCGAAATACTAATTTATAAGTGATAAAATAACCATTTTAATCTTTAATAAAAATTTATAATAAACTATTTATCTATTAGTTACCCAAAATATGTTTATTTAATAATAGTAACTATTTTGAGAATAAATAATTATAATCTTTTAATTAAGCAATTTATTCTAAAAATCATACTATTTTATTTATAAACCGTATTTTGAGAACATATTCACATATCGAAAAATCATATTTTATAAACCATATTATTTAATACTTTTCTGCATTATACATATATATATATATCAAAAAATTCTATTTTTTTTGAATATAATGTGTAAGAAACTATTTAAAATTAGCATTTTTATACCGATGATTATTCAATAGAATACTAATTTAATTATCCATAATAATTAATTCTTTCAAAAATTCGATTTTTGTGAAAATAATTTTTATTAGTGATTTACGACCTAATTAACGATTTATAGCTATTAACACACAATCATTTATTTAATTACTACAACATAATTATTTAATTAAATCAATAATTATTATTAAAAAATTAACTAAACATAATTAATCAATTATACTAATTAACACAATTAACACCAATTAACATTAATTATAACTAATTATCCCAAAGTTGACAGAGCTTTATTCTGTCAACTTGGTCGGACTAAACCTACAGGTTTCTGCCTAACTTCTATTATGTGAAATGGGAAGTTCCTGTCAGAAGGACCTACCGGTTGTCTGGTGAAGGAGAACCGAAGTGTAGCTTCTGCCTCGGACTCAGATCGACGCACGAAAGGTGCTCGGAACACCGGAAAGCCAGGGAAGTGCCGATGGAAGTTGGACAAGGCATGGGGGTCACTGAACGGCGGACACGATAGGCTGGCGGACGCGGGTGGGCGGGTGGACGTTCGGTGGGGCGGGCGGCCGTTCGGGCGGACGGGCGGTCGGTCGGTCAGTCTGGCGGGCGGCCGGTCGGTCACGTGGGAGTAGGCCTCAAGCGGTGTCCGAAGGAGCGAGAAAAGGCAAGGAGCATGGAGGCATGAACAGTTTGGGGAACTGTAGAGCATAGAGGGAGTTGTAGTGGAGTTTGTGAAGCTTTTGGTGAAGAGAAAGGTTATGAGAAGGTTTTCTGTGAGATTCCTATTTGTTTCTATAGGGGAGAGAAAGAGGGGTAGTAGCGCGGTAAACTTGGATCGGAGAGTCAAAAGTGGTAAGTGGGATTGAGACGGTGAGAGTGGGGTGATTTTGGTTTGAGGGTTTGGGCTTTGGGTTGTTATTGGGCTTGGGCTCAACTAAAAAGACTCTAAATTAAAATAGCTAAATAATTCCAATATCTAGCTAAAATTAATCAATTAATTTAATAATTACAATCAATTCAATTAACTAATATTTTATAAACTAAAATTGTTTTTCCTATTTAACCGATTATTTATATATATAATAATAATACTAACATTAATTCTAATTCTATTTATTCTATAATTACTAGAAAATAATTAGATATTGGTAAAACCCATTTATTATTAAACTCCAATTTTTATGGGTTTTACAACATTTTCTCCTTAGAAAATTTTGTCCTCGAAATTTCTACAGGTAATGAAAAGAGGGGTTTAGAACATACCTAGAACAGATGAGGGTGCTTCTTACTCATATCAGCCTCTCGCTCCCAGGTTGACTCATCTGGGGAGTTTTGATGCCACTCCACTCTGACTAGTGGAATTACGGTGTTTTGCAGCTTCTTCTCTCTGCGATCCAAGATCCTTACCGGCTTCTCCGGCACTATGAGACTTGGCCCAATTTCCAGCTCTGAGTGATCCAAAATATGGCTCGGGTCCTGTACGTAATGCCGCAGCTAGGATACGTGGAAGACGTTGTGCCCGCCCTCAAGGTTAGGTGGAAGAGCCACTATGTATGCTACTTCTCCAATCCTGCTAAGCACTTTGAAAGAACCAATATACCTGGGACTAAGCTTCCCAGCTCTGCCGAATCTGATAGTGCCTTTGGTAGGGGAAATCCTGAGGAAGAATTTGTCTCATGCCTCGAACTCCAGTATTCGACATTTACTATATGTATAATGCTTTTGGCGGTCCTGTGCAATCCTCATCGTGTCTCTGATCATCTTCACTTTCTCGGCAGCATCCATGATCATTTCTGGTCCCAGTATAACTCAATCTCCTACTTCGTCCCAAGCTAGTGGAGTGCGACAACGACGTCCATACAGCGCCTCAAATGGTGTCATGTGGATGTTGGTCTGGTAGCTGTTGTTATAAGAGAAATCGACCAGGTGTAAGTGATCTTTCCAAGATCCTCCAAACTAGAAGACGCATGACCTCAGCATCTTCTCTAGCGTCTGAATAGTCCTTTCTGACTACCCATTGATCTGTGGATGATATGCGGTACTAAACTTTAGCGGAGACCCCAAACTTTCCTGCAAGCTCTTCTAGTAGTGGAAGGTGAACCAGCTATCTCTATCTAATATGATGCTGACTGGAATTCTATGAATCTTGTATATATGCCACATATAAAAAGCTGCTAACCTCTCGGTAGATAAACCAACCTTGAAGGGAATAAAGTGGGCAGACTTGGTCAGTCAGTCTATAATTACCCAGATTGCATCCTTCCCTCCTTGGGATTTAGGCAATCCTGTTACGAAGTCTATGGTGATATGCTCCCATTTCCACTCCGGAATGGGAAGCGACTATAACAATCCTACTGGCCTCTGACGGTCTGCCTTCACCTGCTGGCAGATCAAGCACTTAGAGACGAATTTGGTCATGTCTCTTTTCATTCCAAGCCACCATACATGTACTCTCATATCTTTGTACATTTTGTTTGCTCCTGGATGGATGGAATGCTACGACTGATATGCCTTATGCATCAGTTCGTTCCTCAATTCACCATTCGGCACGCAGAGCCTCATGCCGTGTCTTAAATCTCTATATCCAACTATTAAGAAATTCTCAAGCATTCTAGTTAATACTCGGTCTCGCAGCTTGCATAATGTCTCATCTTGGAATTGATTCTCCTTGACCCTGTTGATTAGGCTGGACTGCACTTGTAGCTGCATTATGGGCGAGTCATCTCCTGGTACTGTAGCCTCTTTCCCAAGCTTCATTGTTACTGCTTCCGGTAACATAATCTCTAACCCAAGCTTATCCACATCTTCAAGCAGATGCCAGTCCTTTATCAAAAACATAGCCATTGGGTACCAACTAAGCGCATCAGCAACTACATTTGCCTTACCCGGATGGTACTGTAGCTTTCCTCCCCGGAATTTTGAAATATTTTTTATTTATTTATTCGACTTAAAGGGTAATTTTTAGAATTGTATAAATAATTATTTAGTTAATTATTACGGTAGATGACTTTGGACATGGTTGAGTTTTGAAGTACCTGATGACTAGGAACCATGGCACGGATAGTACAGTGGCGTACCTTGACTAGTCTATTATCCATGCCAAGGAAGGCCGGGCCATAGTGACGTCCTAACTAAGAAAACCAGGCCAAGTTGCGACTTAACACGTACCGAAGATTTTACTTATTAGTTAATTATATTATTGAGTTTTCGGGAGACCGGTTGTACCAAACCAGTCTGGACTGGACCCGAACTGAGCCGAGCCCATGTAGTCATGCAACCCGTCCAAAAATGTTCATGTTGATATATTGTTGGTATGATTTTGTCGTATTTCAGTTTAATGATTTAATGCATGTTTTATATATATTTTATTAATAAATATTATAGATATCAATATTAATGATATTCAATGATAATTGTATATAAATAGGTCCTTGTACATTTTCGGGATTTTTAGACTGTGTAAAATGTTATTTACACCATTATTTATTTATTGAATTTCGTTATTATTATTATTTTTATTATCAAGATTATTATTATATAATAATATTTTATTATTGGTTTTGTCAAATAAATGTTATAGTATATATATTCATATTTATAGAAATAAGCTCTACACTAGGAATATATGCTAGTGGGACTTATTTGAGTTCTATGGAGGTATATATATTTGTTCTTAATTTATTAATGTATGTATATATATATATATATATATATATATATATATATATATATATATATATATATATATATATATATATATATATACATATAATATATATATATACTTGTATGTGGGTGTATGTATATATAGATATAATAGAGTAATAGAATATAGACCCCAGCCCGAGCCCAGGCAAAAGCCAGGTCGAGCCCCTCCTCTTTAGCTAAACCGACCCCCCTTTAATTCCAGCCCAGCAGGGCCTAAACCCCCATAGCTTAGCTAACCAAATCAGCAGAACAAGAGCCTGGCCGACCCCTTCGGCTCTATTCATAAACCGAGAACTGATATATGTATATATCAATCGGATGAAGAGCTATAAGAAGAGATCGAGGGAGGGGAGTCATGAACACTAGCGCCGACGTCCCAACCTTCACGCCATCCTGGGCGCCATCGTGCACGGCCAGGACCGCGCCACAATCGCGCACGCACGTGACCGAAGCCGCGAGCAACGACAGCAACAGTCAGAACAGAGCAGCCAGGTACCCTTATTCCGTGTCTCTTTTCTCCCTCGTCGTTCGATGATTTTTCGAACCAAGAGATCCACTGTGTAGCTAACCTATACTACTTCCATCCCCAGTAAATAGATTTACCTAACTAAACCTACCTGGGAATCGATCCAAAGATTGCCAAAAACCGTTCCATGAACAGAACTTAAACTACTCCAACCACTTGTTTTGGAAGACTAAAAACTAGAAAACCATAGATAGTCTTGAACGTCTAGTTAGACAGTCGTAAGGACAACATATACAGGATCGAAACGCCACTGATGGAATTATTTTGAGTTATTGTGTAAGAAATTATTCACTGTTAAAAATTAAGAAAAATCTATTTTCAAAATATCGAAATTCTTCGATACGACGTGCGTTCCGCCAATCCGAACGACGTGGCCATGAACTGAAAGCATCGAAAGGTGCGTAACAGCTTCGTGGTCGTGTGGGCTTTGACGGCATTCAAATTGGTTGCGTGTGCGCGACGAATTTGATGCGTATCCGTCGAAATTCACCGTATCGGCCTCTGTACAAGTTTCCCAATTACTTCGTGCACGCTCGTCAGACCGGGACGAAACTTGCGCCAACATGATCGTATCATTTTTCTGGTCCTGTATGCCAAGTTTGGTCCGATTCTGAGACAGTTGAATCGGAACGCCGTTTTGCGGGCCCTACGGTCCGACTAAACGGGCGATTTTGTGCTCGGCCCGCCGAAATCCAACTTTGGACATACGGTTGGGTTCGTATCAAAAAACCAGACCTGTTGACATATAGTTTGACAACTTTAGAGACCGTTAACTCTGGCACACTTTTCAATGCAAAGCGGGTCCAACGACGGACACCGTTTTGACCCAAAATTACCGTTTTACCCCTGTGTCCAGAATTTGACTTAAGGACAGGCAATCCTAGCTATTTTGACTATTCTGAGAATGTTAGTAATGTTTATTTCAGCATCTGAAGACTTCTGCATGTGTTGACTGATTGTGGCTCATTGAGTGGTATATTATTATTGGTTTCACTAGCTAAGGACCTCAGGCAAGTGCACTTTCTGATTGCTTTCCGATTCATAGTAGTCTTTTCATTTCATGTCTATACATATCTTGCTACTTGTTGACACGCTCATCACACGGAGTAGTCGGGAGGGGAAATATCTTAGTAGACATGTGGACTACCAAGAAATATCCCCAAAATATCTATTCTTGCATGATAGCAGCTGCACACGACACGTGCAGTGTGCCAGATTTATCCTTAGCCGTTCACATATCGAAAAGGATATTTCACACCACATAGGTAGTTGTCTTTTATTTTTTCTTTTATTCTCCACCGGGCCATGTCATCAGTACTTTCCAGTTTTTATATCTCATATGCTATTTTCATGTCTTGTCAATTCTATTGTGTTTTTGCATTGCCGTCGGTTTGTGTACTTGTTCCATTCCTGACTGGAAACCAACATTTTTCAGGTTTAGCCGCGATCACTCTTAGCACTGGGAAGACATGGGTATGCTGAAGCTGACCTAGATAGTGGAACTAGTTATCAATTTCATTAATTGTGAGAACTTTTGTATTTTTCCTTTAAATATAAATCTCGTAAATGTTGTAATAAACTTAGAGATATGAATGAGCAACAAATGTTATAGTTTGAGCATTTATTTCTTTCGGGCTTGACAATATTTTACCTCCGACTCTACGGCGTAGGATGGCTTGGACACGTCTCGTATCCGAAAAAGCGGGTGCGGGTCGTAAAAAGTTTTTGTGGTGGCCCATGCAGGTCCGTTTTCGTAAAAGATTGCGAACTCGTGATGGTACTTAAGTTAGTCGTACCATTGCGAGCCTGCGCCCAGGGAATGCTCATTCACAATTAGGATTAAAATAATTTATGAGAATAACTAGGACTAGGAGTCCCTTGTTCAAATTGACCGTTAGGTAGTTAAGGTTATTAGATAGGCCATGCAATTTAGATAGCTTGCTAGATCCCTATAGGTACACTATTACTTTTGATATGACAATATGATCCAATACGGATATACTATTCGCTTGGTAGGTTAGACTTGCCTAGAAATAAGGCGTTAATTTTGATAAACTGTTTAATTTTTCTTTTGCTTTATTAGATATAAATCTTATATCATAAGTTAGAATTGTCTATTTTAAATTCTCTTTTGCTGTAAGGAGTTAGTTTATAATTTCTGATTCTGTTATTCCTATATGAATTCTGAGTTAGATTTGATTCAAAGTTTTTCCCTCATCCACTTGAAATATATATGAGATAAAGATTAGGATATTCTTACCTCACTTGTCTTCAGATGTTTTCTTCTAACCAGTCTTTTACTTTAAGGATTGAGACTTATAGGCAAATGTTACACTTTCCATCATTGCCAACTAGTTTGAATCGTTAACAACCCACAAAATTCTTAGGAATATAATTGGAGTAATTAAACGACTACGATGACTAGACTGCAGCGCACTGTCGCCAATTACCTGAGAGCGGAGAGTGTGGGTTCACTGCAGCCAGCAGCGCACTGGCAAGGCACAACCAACAAAATTTAAATCATTTTCGAAGAATTGTAGTTATGGAACATTGCTAAAACTATATTCCCGTTGACCTCTTTAGATCTTAGATACCCTTGTGTCAATATAGAGTAGAGTACCTGGTAGCTTATCACATCTGAATCACGGAACCAAGGGTTTACCACAGCCAGAGTATACAGGCGAGGTATAATTCTCAGTAGAGTGACTTCAGACGTGATTATAAGTTTAGGATACTATAGAGGGTAGGAAAATGCCTTGTGTGTACCATAAGACCTAAGGCCAAAACTAGTGAAAGTTCTGTAAGTTGAGTAGCATGTCTCCCAACCTAGCGTTATGTGGTTCTTGTGATCTATTGACAGGGTAATTGACTGACATTAATAGGTTTAGCTAGAATATAGAATTTAGAGTTCCATAACCCATTAGTCGACTAAGTGTCACGACCCACACCCTAGAGTTGGGGCACAAGAACGTAACAACGCCCAGCCTACGCCGCCGTGTCGGCGGTAGAACGCTGTCTAGGTCTCAATGCATCTAACAGTATAAGACTAAACAGTTTATACTCCCTGAATGGGGGTGACATAGCAGAATGTAAACTCAATCACATCTAAGGTAGAGCATAAAGGAAGATAGATAAAACATGAAATCGAAAAGAGATACAACAGATAGAAGTCTAAGTGTCTAAGATACAAAAACCCAGAAAATACACCTCAAACTCATATACAGTAATCCACAAAGTAAATACAACTCCAAACAAATGAAACAACTATCTAAACATCCTCTAAAGTGTCTCCTCTAGGCTAGCAGGCAACCTCCAAGCTATCTGTAAAATTTATCAACAGGTCCAGTCAGGACTGGAGCGAGTATAGTACATCTCAACAGATCATAGCAGGTTAGAAAATATAATCATGCAGTAAAGTAAGATACAGGTACTGAAAGAAGTGCAGTATAAAAACAGAGAGAGAACTGTAATAGAAATATGTACTATAAATAGAGAGCTAACATGTGGCTAGTGAGTCAGAGTACAACATGAACATGTAAATGGCCTGGGATGATTTTGTGAAGACACTACGGAATAATTCAAAGAAGATACTACTGGTGTATTATTCACATGTCCACTTATACTCCCCCGTACCTCCAATCAATACACAAGGATCCAGCCAGGTTATGTTATATGATGCTATGTAACAGCCCCCGAAGGGTGGTAGACCCCGAAGGTGATAAGCCCCCGAAGGGTGGTAGACCCCGAAGGTGATACATAGTAGTCCTATAAATGGGGATTCTGGAGGTAACCCAACAGTGTAAGATTCACGAGACTCTGTGATCATGAGGGTACATGCCATAAGTAATCAAATGAACCAAGAAGCATAGTGATACGCCATGTAAGTGAAACTTACAGAACATAGAGTACCCGATGCTCCCTAAGGATAACATCTCAAGAAAGGATCCATATAGTACCAATCCGTGTGACCATCGTGACAGTACAAGTAAAGTAATCTACTGCAGGAAATAATTCTAAGCAGGATATGAAATGATCAGAGAATGTACTCGCCTGATATCTGAATGTCCAAGGTAAAGATACTGTCCGAGGAGAGGTGTCTGGCTCCTAATTAGAACAACAAAAGTCACAACATGTCCAGAAGGGTAATATAAAGCACTACAATACATTATACATGAATCTAGGTCAAACTAGGCCAAAGTCAACCCTTGGTCAACTCTGGTCAACTGCACTAGTCAAACTAGGTCAAACTAGGTCATGTCCTAACCCAACAAGTCTTACTAGGCCTAACCAAGACTATCCTAGCAAGCACACATCAATACAAGGCGATACAAGCCAACATACACCCAACTCTATATAGCATGCAATTATTCAATACTCAAATAGGCAAGAATTCACATTGGATATACACTAGGTAACCTATTACTTTAAGCTATATATGTCTACACATATATACACATGCATATATTGGTATTCAACATTAGGTCTATAATTATGGCATTTCAAATGGTTATATAAACTTATATATTACAACACAAAATGCTAACATATATATAATATACATACATAGCTAAGTTAACTGTATTCATAAATACTTATTTAAGAGGCTATGTGTGTGTATGTGAACATGGCAAAGGGGCAAGTGAGGGTTAAATGGGCATACATAGTGTATACATATCAAAGAGTGTCAAAGTATAAGTGAACAATGTGTCAAGTGTGATAGTGTCAACATAGTGTAAGTGGGGTACATGAGGTAATATAGGATTTGTGTTAACATAGAACATTACATCTCATTAACTTGTATATTGCACACATTACATCTATTATTATATTACATTCATGCTTGCATTCATTCATCATTCATTTATTCTCTTGCACTACTATATGCACCATACATTACATACTATAGAACCTACATATTCATTATAAGCCATGCTTATACATGCTTACATTAGATAGGATACTTACACCTCATACATCATTTATTTAAACATTTACTCATGCTTGCGTTCTCTATTTAATTACATAATGTATATACATTAACATGGGTTAAAATCAAATAGAATATTATATTACACACAAGGGTGCACAAAATGCATATGCCGAATAGTAACTCCTACTAATATTCAATACTATACTATCTCAGCATGAATTAAAATCTAAGATAAAAGTATGTTATAGATCTATGTGTTAGCTTTCCGAAACTTCAAACGGATCGCGTTTTCGTTTCCGAAAACTCCCGAAATCGCGAAAACACCGAGAACGCGTTTGTCTTTCATACAGCTGACACTCAAATAATTCTCCAGAAAGTTACAGAAAGAATTAGACCATTTAATACATGTTTTTGGAAATCTAACTTCAATACGCTTCTTTTAAAAAAGCGGGAGATTAAACCAAGCTTTGAGCTAGAAGTTATGTCATTTCTAAGTTAGGGCTGAAATTAAAAACGTGGATAAAAATCATGACGGATTTGGGTAGTTTGAGACAAAAGAACACAAGTATATAACATAATATATCAAGAACTCACTCTCTACACTAATATATATATATATGAGACACTATAGAACACATCTCCAATACAAAAATATGAGATTAAACATGTAATAATTCATTCATACATAACAACAACACATAGTGTGTCCAAATTTGGAGTTTTTCCACATGGACACAACCACAACACAAAGGACACTCCTATGACCTCCAAATGGACACGAAATGGACACAAATGGAGATACAACCATGGGGTCATTCCTATGGGTTCAAAATAGACCTATATGCATGAGGAAATAAAAAGGAGAAGGGATTTATACCTTTCGGTAGATCGAATCGAAGAAAAGCCTTCCCGGAGCGACACCGACACGTAGAGATTCCAAAAGGACACGAACGAGCTCCGAATCCTCCCAAACTTGGATAGCTTCCTCCTTGGCTAGAATGGAGAAGGAAAGAAGAAGATTTGGTGGCAAAATAGAAGGATTTGGTGGAGAAATTGCTAGGGATTGCTCTCTAGGAATTTGGGGAAGAACAAGAGAGAGAGAGAGAGAGTGTGGATGAGAATAATGAAATAAACTTGAGCCTATCCTCTCCCAAAGTGGCTGGCCATATGGGGCTATTTGTCCTATTATGGTAAGGTCCAAAATGCCCCCACTAACCTATTCTATGAGTATTAGGAAAGGGCTAATTGGTTGGGGCTAAATTAGTCATTCTAAAGTCTCTAATCACACTAACCTTATCCATAATAATTAGTCTAACCTCTAACTAAAATATTTCTATCATGTGGACTAAAATTAATATCATGTGGGCCATGCCTAACTAGTGTGTGGGTCCCACTAGAGTCAAACTACCCCCGGGTCCCCGTTTCAAGTCAGATTGAGTTGAAATTCGAATCCGACTCAAATAACCCCAAAACAATATCATAAATAATAAAATAATATCAAAATAATTCAAAGAGGTCAAATGCAAAAATATCCTTAGGCTAAAAATGATATTAAAATATCATAATCACATGGTTAGGCTCTAGGTCAAACAGTCTCCAGGGTTTCACTAGCAAAACGTCAAAACCACAAGTCATTGATTTAAATAATTTTAAAATGATTTAAAATTACCAAAAATCATATCATGAATTAAATATTATTATTAAAGTAATTATAAACACGAAATTTCAAAATTACCCTCATTTGGAAAACTGGTGCTACAACTCTACCCACCTTAGAAAAATTTCGTCCTCGAAATTAAAATGTTCATACTCCTTCTAGGTCAAACCCCCCACAATCAAAGTCTCAGAACTTAAACAATCATACGATTTAAAAGGATGACATACAGGGTCATGGCATACGGTGGTAGTGAAAGTCTCTTCTAGGTATACTAGTCATGCTAAACCAAAACGGTCATATGGTATCAAAACACACAAGCAATCTAGGGTGCTAAACTAGAAAAGATACAGAAATAACAATCATCAAGACTGTAAGGCAGTCTACCATCCTATATGAAAACTGGTACTTATCAAAATAAAATAAAGTTAACTACCATTTATCTAATAAGCGGTACTATTCAAGAAAATTAAAATCAAAAGTTAAAGAATGAAAGCCAATTGCATAGAAATCCAATCACAATATATTTATATATATAGCGTTAGAGAGGGAAAAACTAGCATTATGTACAAGTTATGTAGTTCGTGTGTGTATGGGTGTATGTGGACATGTTCATATGGTTAGATAATAGGCGTGTGTGTATGTGAAATATACATGAAAGTGCATAGGTGGATTTAGGATTTCAAACAATAACTATCAAGTTACACTAATCATAGCATATTGGTTAAACAATCTACAATACACAACTCATTTGCTCATAACATGCATGGCTAACCATGTATATATGTATATATAAAGAGGTAGAGATTTAGTTATGTATGTATATACATTATAACATGTATGCCTAAGCTCTATATATATCTATATAGATATATAATCATGACATAGAGAGGAAGAGTTAGGTTACATGACAGGGTATACTAAGTTAGGGGGTGTGTGTGTCCTTGTACAGGGTTATAGCTTAGTATTGAAAGGTTAAACCCAGTTTTAGTTCAGCATTTACATACAAAATCTCAAAAGATGCTAACATTTAAACCAGTACAATATTAACATAACACAGTTTCAGTATTTTAGGGTTTTGAACATCGCAACCGATCTCAATGGTCCCAATACATCCTAACATGATAGAAATGAAACCCTAACATACTATCCATATATTTATCTACGCATACAGTTCAATATTACATGTTAAATCTGAAATTGAACATTTGAAATCAATGTGAAAATGTTAACATATATTCAGTTTTCAGGATTTTGGAGAAATTTGAACATCAAAACCAACTCAATGTTTATCACAACCTATCATGTAAGAATATGAAACCTAATATTATATCCCTACAACAACAATGTACACAGCTCTAAATATTACATTTATAACAACAATTTGAACTAACATTTAAAATTCAGTATTAAGGTTAATATGCACACAGTCTCAGATTTGACAAATTTAAACACAAAACTCAACAATTTTTTTTTAAAATGAAACTCTAGGTATGACATACATATGCAGTGATGTAAACATAACTAATAACATAAAATTTATATTTAACTTACGAATTTAAACTGAAAAAGCAGAAAACCAAAAATATTGGGGTTTTAAAAATTTAACATCAACGACATATTAATATTTATTTTGATAGGTGGAAATCAAGTGTAGCATGCATAAGTGTTAGGAAAGTATCCACTATATATATTCATATATATATATTCTTATGTCCCAATATAAAAATCAGATTCTATACCAAGACCAACATTAGATTCCTACCAATATTGCAAAACAGGTGATTGGTGTAATCAAGACGATTTATTATTATGTAATACAAGAATAATAGCAAGAAGGGAATAACGATAAAATCTATTTTGCTTATCTGTTTAAAAGAAGGAACCATTTTGAAATCCAGAGTTAAAATATCAAATCCAAGGTAAAGTCTAGCAAAATCATCGATTCATTGTATTAAGAAAAAATTCATAGAAGAAGTTACACAAAGGTTTATAAAATAGCTAAAGTTACTCCTAAGCTAAATAATGAGAAGCAAAACAAAACAAAACAATTAATAATTCCCTTTTTTTTGAAGGACTGAAACAAAGTAGAGAAAACATGTTCGAAAATATTTAAGGTACAATCTGATAATCATATGCGTCTATCCACAATCATGGTACTCTAAATCCTCGTCATACTAGTAAGCAAGGCTACGATAATCACAGAGCCCTTGACTTATGCACATATCTCTAGAATCATGGTATTTAACATTTTCGCGGTGCCGCTAGTTTGGCTGCGAAAACCTTAAATTCCCACACCCGAGAAATATATCCAGAGTCAGACTATATGTCCTCACCATGCTGGCTAATGTGACTATAGAAGACTAGATTCTATAACATAGATGACCTAGCCCATATAATTTCATCTTGCCAAAAATTAAATTAAATCAACAATGAATACCCAAAAATCAAATCAAATTTATCAACGAACATCAAACTCAAAAATGAACAAAATCCTTCAATCATATAAATACAAACTCGGATGCTACAGCTAATCGTCAAGATTCAAAATTCAACAATCTTCCATCAAAATCAATAAATACAAACCCAAATTCAACAATAATCCATCAAATTCAATAACAGAAAATAAAGATAAAACAATCAAGAAAAAAAAGAGTTTTCAAATCGAAGTTAAAATAAGATTCTCAAGGGTCATCCCAGGAATCTCTCAAGGGTCCCTAACTGTGATTGAGTACCTTCAAAAATATATCCTAATCCTACTGCAGGCTGTAGTGGTACTCAAGTTCGAATACCACTACATAAACTCGACCTGCATGGGCCACCACTAAAAACGTGTCACGACCCGCACCCTAGAGTTAGTGCACGAGAACGTAACAACGCCCAGCCTACGTCGCCGTGTCGGCGGTAGAACGCTGTCTAGGTCTCAATGCATCTAACAGTATAAGACTAAACAGTTTATACTCCCCGAATGGGGGTGACACAGCAGAATGTAAACTCAATCACATCTAAGGTAGAGCATAGAGGAAGATAGATAAAACATAAAATCGAAAAGAGATACAACAGATAGAAGTCTAAGCATCTAAGATACAAAAACCCAGAAAATACACCTCAAACTCATATATAGTAATCCACAAAGTAAATACAACTCCAAACAAATGAAACAACTATCTAAACATCCTCTAAAGTATCTCCTCTAGGCTAGCAGGTAACCTCCAAGCTATCTGTAAAATTTATCAACAGGTCCAGTCAGGACTGGAGCGAGTACAGTATATCTCAACAGATCATAGCAGGTTAGAAAATATAATCATACAGTAAAGTAAGATACAGGTACTGAAAGAAGTGAAGTATAAAAACAGAGAGAGAACTGTAATAGAAATATCTACTATAAATAGAGAGCTAACATGTGGCTAGTGAGTCAGAGTACAACATGAACATGTAAATGGCCTGGGATGATTCTGTGAAGACACTACGGAATGATTCAAAGAAGGTACTACTGGTGTATTATTCACATGTCCACTTATACTCCTCCGTACCCCCAATCAATACACAAGGATCCATCCAGGTTATGTTATATGATGCTATGTAACAGCCCCCGAAGGGTGGTAGACCCCGAAGGTGATAAGCCCCCGAAGGGTGGTAGACCCCGAAGGTGATACATAGTAGTCCCATAAATAGGGATTCTGGGGGTAACCCAACAGTGTAAGATTCACGAGACTCTGTGATCATGAGGGTACATGTCATAAGTAATCAAATGAACCAAGAAGCATAGTGATACGCCATGTAAGTGAAACGCACAGAACATAGAGTATCCGATGCTCCCTAAGGATAACATCTCAAGAAAGGATCCATATAGTACCAATCCGTGTGACCATCGTGACAGTACAAGTAAAGTAATCTACTGTAGGAAATAATTCTAAGCAGGATATGAAATGATCAGAGAATGTACTCGCCTGATATCTGAATGTCCAAGGTAAAAATACTGTCCGAGGAGAGGTGTCTGGCTTCTAATTAGAACAGCACAAGTCACAACATGTCAAGAAGGGTAATATAAAGTACTACAATGTATTATACATGAATCTAGGTCAAACTAGGCCAAAGTCAACCCTTGGTCAACTCTGGTCAACTGTACTAGTCAAACTAGGTCATGTCCTAACCCAACAAGTCTTACTAGGCCTAACCAAGACTATCCTAGCAAGCACACATCAATACAAGGCTATACAAGCCAATATACACCCAACTCTATATAGCATGCAATTATTCAATACTCAAATAGGCAAGAATTCACATTGGATATACACTAGGTAACCTATTACTTTAAGCTATATATGTCTACACATATATACACATGCATATATTGGTATTCAACATTAGGTCTATAATCATGGCATTTCAAATGGTTATATAAACTTATATATTACAACACAAAATGCTAACATATATATAATATACATACATAGCTAAGTTAACTGTATTCATAAATACTTATTTAAGAGGCTATGCGTGTGTATGTGAACATAGCAAAGGGGCAAGTGAGGGTTAAATGGGCATACATAGTGTATACATATCAAAGAGTGTCAAAGTGTAAGTGAACAATGTGTCAAGTGTGATAGTGTCAACATAGTGTACGTGGGGTACATGAGGTAATATAGGATTTGTGTTAACATAGAACATTACATCTCATTAACTTATATACTGCATACATTACATCTATTATTACATTACATTCATGCTTGCATTCATTCATCATTCATTTATTCTCTTGCACTACTATATGCACCATACATTACATACTATGGAACCTATATATTCATTACAAGCCATACTTATACATGCTTACATTAGATAGGATACTTACACCTCATACATCATTTATTTAAACATTTACTCATGCTTGCATTCTCTATTTAATTACATAATGTATATACATTAACATAGGTTAAAATAAAATAGAACCTTATATTACACACAAGGGTGCACAAAATGCATATGTCGAATAGTAACTCCTACTAATAATCAATACTGTACCATCTCAGCATGAATTAAAATCTAGGATAAAAGTATGTTATAGATCTATGTGTTAGCTTTCCGAAACTTCAAACGGATCGCGTTTTCGTTTCCGAAAACTCCCGGAATCGCAAAAACACCGAGAACGCGTTTGTCTTTCGTACAGCTGACACTCAAATAATTCTCCAGAAAGTTACAGAAAGAATTAGACCTATTAATACATGTTTTTGGAAAGCTAACTTCAATACGCTTCTTTTAAAAAAACGAAAGATTAAACCGAGCTTTGAGCTAGAAGTTATGTCATTTCTAAGTTAGGGCAGAAATTAAAAATGTGGATAAAATTATGACGGATTTGGGTAGTTTGAGACAAAAGAACACAAGTATATAACATAATATATCAAGAACTCACTCTCTACACTAATATATATATATATGAGACACTATAGAACACATCTCCAATACAAAAATATGAGATTAAACATGTAATAATTCATTCATACATAACAACAACACATAGTGTGTCCAAATTTGGGATTTTCCCACATGGACACAACCACAACACAAAGAACACTCCTATGACCTCCAAATGGACACGAAATAGACACAAATGGAGATACAACCATGGGGTCATTCCTATGGGTTCAAAATAGACCTATATGCGTGAGGAAATGAAAAGGAGAAGGGATTTATACCTTCCGGTAGATCGAATCAAAGAAAAGCCTTTCCGGAGCGACACCGACACGTAGAGATTCCAAAAGGACACGAACGAGCTCCGAATCCTTCCAAACTTGGATAGCTTTCTCCTTGGCTAGAATGGAGAAGGAAAGAAGAAGATTTGGTGGCAAAATGGAAGGATTTGGTGGAGAAATTGCTAGGGATTGCTCTCTAGGAATTTGGGAAAGAACAAGAGAGAGAGAGAGAGAGTGTGGATGAGAATAATGAAATGAACTTGAGCCTATCCTCTTCCAAAGTGGCTGGCCATATGGGGCTATTTGTCCTATTATGGTAAGGTCCAAAATGCCCCCACTAACCTATTCTATGAGTATTAGGAAAGGGCTAATTGGTTGGGGCTAAATTAGTCATTCTAAAGTCTCTAATCACACTAACCTTATCCATAATAATTAGTCTAACCTCTAACTAAAATATTTCTATCATGTGGACTAAAATTAATATCATGTGAGCCATGCCTAACTAGTGTGTGGGTCCCACTAGAGTCAAACTACCCCCGGGTCCCCGTTTCAAGTCGGATTGAGTTGAAATTCGAACCCGACTCAAATAACCCCAAAACAATATCATAAATAATAAAATAATATCAAAATAATTCAAAAAGGTCAAATACAAAAATATCCTTAGGCCAAAAATGACATTAAAATATCATAATCACATGGTTAGGCTCTAGGTCAAACAGTCTCTAGGGTTTCACTAGCAAAACGTCAAAACCACAAGTCATTGATTTAAATAATTTTAAAATAATTTAAAATCACCAAAAATCATATCATGAATTAAATATTATTATTAAAATAATTATAAACACGAAATTTCAAAATTACCCTCATTTGGAAAACTGGGTGCTACACTAAGGCCAAATGGATAGAAGATAGTAGGATGACTGTATAAGCAATGACACCAGGTAAGATTTTGATTCTCTCAAAACTTGAACTACTTGTGCCTCCTTTCCAAAAATCTCGCATACTTGTATTTTGACTATCTTGACCAAGGCTGCTATTACAGCATAGTTTTCTCAAGCTTGCTCTTTTATCGAGCTTGATTCGAGACACGTTTATTGGGGACGCCCGCTAACATATTGTCTAATCAGAATTATTGTATTACGGTCTGATCAACCATGATGCATTTGGTTCGCTCTTCATCTAATTATCCTACGTTGATTGAGATATAGATGTCTCTAGGATCTCATCCGCGACTGCTTTGACAATTCCTCTTGAATTATATATTTACCCTTGAATCATGTAATTGTGTTCAGTGACATCTCTCTTGAACTCTTTATTGTTTTCGTTTTTACTAATTGGAAAGATGAAAGCTCGTAATTAATAGATAGATACAGAGTATTCCCATGGCTATGATAGTTGTATACGCAAGCGTAGCTACCATCGGCCAGCCCTGTGACTAGAACCTTGCCTTTTGCTAATCGTCCTCCTTTCGACACTAAACCTACTATATCGATCTTTTAGTCATTGGAGTCCGAGAATGATTAGGACCTTTCCCTTGATCAAATGCCAACCTAGAAGACTACCTATTCTCAAGAGACCAAATGTTGTGAGCCTCTAATTATTTGTTTGAAGCTTGCTTTAACTAGAACCCTTGTGACAATAGTCTGGCAGGTTTGACACAAATAGAAATCCATGACTCAGTTGTTAGAAATCCCTTTATATGATGTATCTTAGAGTTGGTTACCCCGTCGATAACTCTTGTATACCATGGACGAGTAGACCATTCTATTTTAGTGACCATGTGTCATTGTACACCCTCGTTTTCCTTTTTGTTAAGGAACGATCCTTGACTTGACTTGTAACTACCGTATTCCGTTACGCCATGCCTTATTCTTCATTCACAAGAGTCGCGGAGCAATATCCGGACTTTGGAATCCTTCTAACCTCATCATTCCTAAGACCATGCCCTAACTTCTAAGGTGGGTAGACTATAAGTCTTCTAAATTTTTGGGATATATGAGGATTACCGATTGATTAGAATAATTTTCCATTAGAGCGATAATTAGTGCCCACAGACTCCCACTTTCCATTTAGATTATTTTGTGTCCCCGGCCATGTCATTGATATTCGGAGCACGAGACCAGCTGTTACCTTCCAACAAATTTTATATGCAAGATCTAGACGAGTCCACCTTCATCTAGGTATATCATGTCCCACTCAAACCCGCCTTCTTGTACTCTATTTTTACGGTACGACTTTTAGGTCAAAAGGATTAGCTATAACCCTTACATAATACTGTTATACTTTTCGACTTTCATTAGAGCCTTAACTTCGACTCAATTCTTTCGACCCAATATATGGTTATGATCTGCTCGAAGCCCACTACGCACCTGCCACTAGTATGCCACCCAATTGAGGCCTCATATGCTACTTAAACACAAAAGTCACTGAAAGCGTATTTCATGCTTATAGACCTAGCTAACCAACCCGACTAACAACTAGCTCAATCACTTGGAAGGAATCCTATTCTAAGTTACCCTAACCTAGTAGACATAATTTTATCATAGGGATCTGGTCCAGCCAATATAGATTGAAATTCCATGTTCACCCAACCAGTGAGAGATGTCCGAATAGAGAGCCCATTAAGACCCAGTAAACCCATCTATGCATACCATCGTATTTGGATTATAAAACCGAACTATTTGAAATAGGCCCCTATACCTATTATGTAGTCTCCACCTCTTAGAATATGAAGTCATTCGTGACCCTTATTCCATCTACCTGGAAGTCGAGATACGATCTTGTATTGTATTTATATCCCTTACTCGTGTGTTTAAATAACCACGAAAACGATCACTATCTTGATTCCGTTCTATTATAGAACCTTGTTTAGAATTTTAAGGAACAAAATTTTCGTATTGCATGGATTGCAAGCCCCTCTAAGAAATGAAGGGTTCTTCGATTTAGCAAGTGACTGGACTAGAGTAGCCCAATCTAGCAAATAAGATAAATGGTTCATAAACTCTCTTTCTATCTGCATCATTGGAAATGCTCTACCGCTCTTGAGACTTCATAATTGCTCTCGATTATTTTTCCTTATCTTCATGTCCTTCCTATTTCGGAGCAACGAATGGTCATGCTTATTAGAGTTTATCAATATTTCTTAGCTACTTGTGTAAGTTTGTTGCTTGTTAAATTTTGGGTTGCTTGATAGATACGAGAGGGTTATAGATACCATATGCCTAGATATTGTTGGTAGGATTGTTAGTGTCCCGACCCGCACCCTAGAGTAAGGGTACGAGACGTAGGTACGTCCAGCCTACGCCGCAGTGTCGGCGGTAGAACGCTGTCCTAGGTCACAACATCTAACAGTTTAAGGTAATAACAGTTATACTCCCCGAATGGGGGTGACATAACAAAATATAACTCAATCACATCTAAGGTAGAATACGATAAGATAGAATGATATAAAAGATGCAAGACCCAAATCCACAGGAAATACAAAAAGATAGAAAGCTAAGTGTCTATGATAACTCCACTGACAACCAGAAATAATACAAATCCAAATAAACAACTCAATTCTCCAATACAATGAAATAAGATAAAGATATCTATGGAGCAACAGTCTCTACAGCTAAGGGATCCGACTGGAAGTCCGGATCACAAGTATCCTCTCAGGCTATCCCATAGAAAGTATCTAAGCAGGCCTCCTCCTCGTCCTCTGTAAAATTTTCAACATGTCCAATCAGGACGGGAACGAGCACATATCTCTCAAAACAGTTCATAACAGGTTAGGAGTATAAATCATGTAATAGAGTAAAATACAGGAAATGCTGGAAAGGAAGTACAGGAAAACAGGAGATATTTTGTAACTGAAAGTAAGTACATGATAAGTAAAGACTGTAAGTGGCTAAGTGATTTAGAGTACAATATGTTATGTAAACGGCTTAGGGGTACATGAATACAACTAAGAAGCACATAAATACCTACTGGGGATAATGTTCACATAACCAATTCTACTCACCCCATCCCAATCAATACATAAGGATCCATTCAAGTTACATTATTGGCACATGAATACAGCTAAAGATACGTGAACTCATGTAATGAGTAGTACATGAGGCAAATGATAGTACATGAAAGCACATATAAATACATGAACTAGTACAAGTACAAGGAGTACCTAATGCACATAATAAAGTACATGAACATGAAATACCCGATGCACCCGTAGAGGGATAACATCTCAGGAAAGGGTCCATATAGTACTAATCCGTGAAGATACGTGTCAGCATCAAGTAAAGTAATCTAGAGCAAGAATATAGTTCCAGACAGGTATGAAAAGATCAGAGAATGTACTCGCCTGTATCCTGAGTATCTGAAGAATATCTACTGTCTGAGGAGTGGTGTCTGTCTCCTATAGAACAGTACAAGTCACCATAAGTCTAAAATGATATAACAGACTGCAACAATGCATCTACATGAAGTTTGGGGTCAAACTGGACTAAAGTCAACTCTTGGTCAACTCTAGTCAACTAGACTAGTCAAACTAGGTCAACTAGGTCAAGCCTAGCCCAAACAAGTCTAACAAGTCTTACTAGGCCTAACCAAGCCTAGGCTAGCACTCACACAATCACAAGACAATGTGAACCACAACAATGCATAATATAAAATAGATAATATATATAAATACATACCTTCATACATACATGCATATCCATATTACATACATATTTATATATATAGGCATATGTTACATCATGCATATTTACATAGTTACATAGATATATACATTCATGCACATTTACATACACACTTTTATACATTATATATGTTAACATTCATTACAATGCATTATATTTTACTTATACCTTTGATTGATTCATTCATTCATATATGACATTCATTCATGCATTTATACATTCATCCCATATGCATGCATATTTCAGTTCAGGCATTATATCCATTCACATATCATTAAGTTGCATATATATACTTATTTTTATTACATACATGTCATTCATGCATATTACATACTTACATACATCTATACATTATATATGGATACAATACATTATCTTGCATGCTTGTATTCATATATTACATTCTATATTACCTATATACATGTATTTCTTCCATTCATTCATGCTTGCATCATATACTCTACATTACCATACATGTTATCATTATATATTGCATTACAATATTTATACATTATGCATTCATATCTATCATTACATATATATCTTGCATTCATATCTAGCATTCATTATATACTTTCATGCATACATTGTATATCATTCTTTCATTCATGCATTGCTTATATGTATTGTATTAATTGTATTCCTACATGCTTGCATTCAACCATATATATACATTAATGTAAAAAGAATATATATCATATATATATATATATATATATATATATATATATATATATATATATATATATATATATATATTATTTTATTCATCTAACATATCATGCATTACATACTCTATATTTATTTAATATCCATACTAGTCAAACTAGGTCAACTAGGTCAAGTCCCCAAACAAGTCTAACAAGTCTTACTAGGCCTAACCAAGCCTAGGCTAGCACTCACACAATCACAAGACAATGTGAACCACAACAATGCATAATATAAATAGATAATATATATAAATACATATCTTCATACATACATGCATATCCATATTATATACATATTTATATATAGGCATATGTTACATCATGCATATTTACATAGTTACATAGATATATATATTCATGCACATTTATATACATACTTTTATACATTATATATGTTAACATTCATTACAATGTATTATATTTTACTTATACCTTTGATTGATTGATTCATTCATATATGACATTCATTCATGCATTTATACATTCATTCATATCCCATATGCATGTATATTTCAGTTCAGACATTATATCCATTCACATATCATTAAGTTGCATACATATACTTATTTTTATTACATACATGTCATTTATGTATATTACATACTTACATGCATCTATACATTATATATGGATACAATACATTATCTTGCATGCTTGCATTCATATATTACATTATATATTACCTATATACATGTATTTCCTCCATTCATTCATGCTTGCATCATATACTCTACATTACCATACATGTTATCATTATATATTGCATTACAATATTTATACATTATGCATTCATATCTATCATTACATATATATCTTGTATTCATATCTAGCATTCATTATATACTTTCATGTATACATTGTTTATCATTCTTTCATTCATGCATTGCTTATATGCATTGTATTAATTGCATTCCTACATGCTTGCATTCAACCATATATATACATTAATGTAAAGAGAATATATATCATGTATATATATATATATATTATTTCATTCATCTAACATATCATGCATTACATACTCTATATTCATTTAATATCCATACTACATAGGCTCATAGGTTACACAAAATGCATATATCGTATAGTCACTCTTCTACTTAAAACCAATACTGTACCAATTGGCCATTCACTAAATTCTAGGATTAAAGTATGTCGTAGCCCTTTGTGTTAGCTTTTCGAAACTTTAAACGGATCGCATTTTCGTATCCGAAAGCTTCCGGAATCGCAAAAATACCGAAATACGTTCGTCTTTCGTACAACTGACACTCAAATAATTCTACAGAAAGTTACAGAAAGAATTTGATTTATTAAAATATATATTTAGAAAGCTAACTTCGATACAGTTTTTTTAAAAAAATGGGAGATAAATTGGAGTTCTAAGCTAAAAGTTATGATATTTCTAATTTGCTTTGGTTAATAAAAACGTGGATGAATATTATGACGAATTTGAGTTGTTTTGGACAAAAGAACACATATAGGCCAAGATACTTGGATACAAACATAGGTATCCAAATGAAACTCATTCTAACCATCCTAACTAAGATCAATCCACTCTCTAACCATTATAAAACTGAATTTAAATATCTATTTAAACTATTATCATAAATACATATACATGGGGTATCCTAATTTGGGATCTATCAAGTAGGACACAAGACACATATCTAAAATCCTCAAGAGAGCTCTAGATGGCCTCAAATTTGAATCTAAATGGGACACATGCATGAGGATGGATCCTACAGATTCAAAACTAATTTATATGCAAAGGAAATCGATTTAGAGGATGGGTTTTACCTATTGGGAGTGGAATCCCAATAAAATCCTTTAGGACACGGCTCCGATACGAAGATCCCTCAAAGTGGACACTCCTCCTTGCACTCCTCTTCCAATCCTTGGTAGCACCCTTCCCTTAGAGAATGGGAATGATTGAGGAAAGGTTTGGTAAAGGAATGATTTGATTTGGAGATCAAATCAATGGGAAGGCTCTCTAAAATTGGGGAAGAACAAAAGGAAAATAAAAGAGGTAAGATTGTAATAAATGAAATGAATCATTCTCCCCTAAAGGTGGCTGCCATAAAGAGTCCATTAGGGCTAATGGAAAATGTCCTAATTGCCCCTCTCTAGTCTCATATGGTTAAGTCTAGACTAGGTTCAAATTTTGGGTCAAAATGATCTAGTTTTGAGTCTCTAACTTAACCATTCTAACATGATAAAAATTAGTTTAATTAACTAACTTTAATATTGGGTCTTGTGAGCCATGTTTAACTTAATATTGGGTCCCATCTAGAGTTTAAGCTATCCGGATCACAATACAAGTCGGAACGAGACGAAACTCAAACCCGACTAAACAAATCCAATAAAAACAATATTAAAAATATAAAATTTTCCCAAAATATTAAAATATGAAAAATGACCAAAATTATAGTACATAAATTTAAATATTATTAAAATAATCTAAAATCTACCAATTAATCAAAATTCTAAATAATTCAAAAGTCACAAAATAACCAAAATACCCTTAGCCTAAAAAGTTGTAAATAGTCATTCTAATCACATGGTTAGGTCCCCATGGTCATGGTTAGTCTCTAGGCTCAAAAGTTCTAGAGTTCACCAGCTAACACATTAAAATTATAATTCACCAATTTTAAATAGTATTAAATTAATTAAAAAATCCCATAAATCATAAATCCTATTATTAAATAATAAACTTTTACAAAAGTTCAAAATTACCCTCATTTGAAAAACTGAGTGTTACAGTTAGCAACTAGTTAGAAGATCATAAGACTTTAGTGACCGTATTTTGAGGAGTAGTGTGACCAAAGGTGGGTAGAAGTTCCCAAGTATTCAGAGTTATAAAATGGCTAGAGAAGGTCATAGAATAATTTTGAGAAATTAAATTTGAGGAGATTAAGGTGATAGTTTGTAACACCCAGGTTTTCAAATGAGGGTAATTTTGAACTTTTATAAAAGTTTATTATTTAATAATAGAATTTATGATTTATGGGAATTTTTAATTAATTTAATACTATTTAAAATTGGTGAATTATAATTTTGATGTGTTAGCTGGTGAACTCTAGAACTGTTGAGCCTAGAGACTAACCATGACCATAGGGACCTAACCATGTGAATAGAATGACTATTTATAACTTTTTAGGCTAAGGGTATTTTGGTCATTTTGTGACTTTTGAATTATTTAGGATTTTGATTAATTGGTGAATTTTAGATTATTTTAATAATATTTAAATTGATGTATTATAATTTTGGTCATTTTTTATATTTTAATATTTGGGAAAATATTTATATTTTTAATATTATTTTTATTGGATTTGTTTAGTCGGGTTTGAGTTTCGTCTCGTTCTGACTTGTATTATGACCCGGGTAGCTTAAACTCTAGATGGAATCCAATATTAAGTTAAACATGGCTCACAAGACCCAACATTTAAGTTAGTTAATTAAACTAATTTTTATCATATTAGAATGGTTAAGTTAGAGACTCAAAACTAGATCATTTTGACCCCAAACTTGAACCTAGTCTAGACTTAACCATATGAGACTAGAGAGGGGCAATTAGGATATTTCCCATTAGCCCTAATGGACTCTTTATGGCAGCCACCTTTAGGAGAGAATGATTCATTTCATTCATTACAATCTTGCCTCTTTTATTTTTCGTTTGTTCTTTCCCAATTTTAGAGAGCCTTCCCATTGATTTGATCTCCAAATCAAATCATTCCTTCACCAAACCTTCCCTCAATTATTCCATTCTCCAAGGGAAGGGTGCTACCAAGGATTGGAAGAGGAGTGCAAGGAGGAGTGTCTACTTTGAGGGATCTTCGTATCGGAGCCGTGTCCTAAAGGATTTCATTAGGATTCCATCCCCAATTGGTAAAACCATCCTCTAAATCGATTTCCTTTGCATATAAATTAGTTTTGAATCCGTAGGATCCATCCACATGCATGTGTCCCATTTAGGATTCAAATTTGAGGCCATTTGGAGCTATCTTGAGGATTTTAGATATGTGTCTTGTGTCCTACTTGATAGATCCCAAATTAGGACACCCCATGTGTATGTATGTATGATAGTAGTTTAAATAGATATTTAAATTCAGTTTTATAATGGTTAGAGAGTGGATTCATCTTGGTTAAGATGGTTAGAATGAGTTTCATTTGGATACCTATGTTTGTATCCAAGTATCTTGGCCTATATGTGTTCTTTGTCCAAAACAACTCAAATTCGTCATAATATTCATCCACGTTTTTATTAACCAAAGTAACTTAGAAATGTCATAAATTTTAGCTTAGAATTCCGATTTATCTCCCATTTTTTTAAAAGAACTGTATCGAAATTAGATTTCAAAATATATATTTTAATAAGCCAAATTCTTTTTGTAACTTTCTGTAGAATTATTTGAGTGTCAGCTGTATGAAAGACGAACGTGTTTCGGTATTTTCGCGATTTCGGGAGCTTCCTGACACGAAAATGCGATCCGTTTGAAGTTTTAGAAAGCTAACATGAAGGGCTACAACATACTTTAATCCTAGAATTTAGTAGAGGCCCAATTGGTACAGTATTGGTTTTAAGTAGAAGAGTGACTATATGATATATACATTTTGTGTAACCTATGAGCCTATGTAGTATGGATATTAAATGAATATAGAGTATGTAATACATGATATGTTAGATGAATGAAATGATATATATCCTCTTTACATTAATGTATACATATATGGTTGAATGCAAGCATGTAGGAATGCAATTAATATAATGTATGTAAGCAATACATAAATGCATGAATGAAAGAATGATATACAATGTATACATGAAAGTATATAATGAATACTAGATATGAATGCAAGGTATACATGTAATGATAGATATGAATGCATAATATATAAATAATATAATGCAATATACAATGATAGCATGTATGGTAATGTAGAATATATGATGCAAGCATGTATATGTCCACTGTTTTCCCTTTTTCTTACATTTTCCTTCCCTTCCCTTTCCTTTTCAATTTTCCCCCCCTTTTTCCCTCTTCTATTTTTACATGTTGTATACAATGTATATAATGTATAGATGCATGTAAGTATGTAATATGCATGAATGACATGTATGTAATAAAAATAAGTATATGTATGCAATTTAATGATATATGAATGGATATAATGCCTGAACTGAAATATGCATGCATGTGGGATATGAATGAATGTATATTAGACAAGCCGTGCAACCCCTTTAGCTTGATGTAAAATCTGAACACACTTGTACACTATAACCCTTTCTTGAAAATGTGAATCT
Source organism: Iris pallida (assembly GCA_029216955.1). Taxonomy (NCBI): domain Eukaryota; kingdom Viridiplantae; phylum Streptophyta; class Magnoliopsida; order Asparagales; family Iridaceae; genus Iris; species Iris pallida. The sequence continues at coordinate 53,982,031 of JANAVB010016197.1, read as the reverse complement.
AGATAATGCAAACACTTGTATTAACACTTACACATTGGTCTTAATGCTGATTTAGTTTCACATGATGTATCACATGCACACTTGACACTTAATACTATCACACTCTATCTCTTACATCTTAATACATGACTTGTTGTATGATATAACACTACAAAAAAAGTGTCTTTCTGGGACGCCAAAAATCCGTCTTAAAAAGACCCAAATCAGTCCTAAATTGTAATTTGGGACGAATTTTAGGACGGTAAGTGACAGTGCTATTAGGGTGGCGTGGCAAAAAGTTTTAGGACGAAAAATACCGTCCTAATTTGGTTTTAGGGTCGAAAAATCTAACCGTACCAAAAGAGTTTGAATTATTATATGTTTACGACGCTTTACAAAACGGTCCCAAAATAAAGAGTTTGTGACGAATAACATCCGTCCTAAACAAATTTGCTAGCGTTACAAAAGGATGTCGTTTATATCTAGGACAATTACATAACCGTCCCAAAAGTAATACTTATAAAATTATTGTTTGTATTTTTCAGCTATAAATATACAATTTAAATACACATAATTCATATGATCATGGCCGTTGTCAAGCTTGTCCTAAGATGTATCTCCAGCTATTAGAGCTCCAATACAAAAAAGGCTTAACAACATCAAGCATTCTTTTCCATTAAGTAGAAGACAACAAAATCCATATATAACTCTATATGTTCAATTGATAAACAACAAAAAGCTTAACATTAAGAATCCTTAACCACCATTTCCAAAATAAATCCAAAACACTATACATCACCCACAACATCAATTACAAAATGAACCCATTGTCTCCACCATTAGATACAAAATGCTGAACCCATTAAGCATCCTTAACCACCTTTTCTAAAATAAATCCAAAATACTATACATCGCCCACAACATCAGTTACAAAATGAACCCATTGTCTCCACCATTACACCATATTTTTAGTATATCCAACATGAACCCAAAAATTAACCCAAACTTTTTATCATCACAAGATTGTCGTCCATCATTTTAGCATATCCAGAATGCTTTTGAAGGACCTGCAAATGAAGATATGCCAATATATTAGCAACCTGCTAACTGTACACGAACAACCAAAAAAGAAAGACAAGTTCTTCCAAATTGTGTAGAATAGACCACATTAGTTTGTGAATGTTTAAACAAATTGTACAAACCTACTAACAGTTCTTCCAAATTGTACAGACCTGCGTACAAAAAAAATCGAAAAACAACAATATACAAAAAAAGCTTCAAGTGACAAAGGAAGCTTCAAGTGAAAAATGAAGCTTTAAGTAAAGACGGAAAAATTGGGAAGCATTTTAAATGGGAACTACAATTATTCTACCAGAAATTATAGTAATAAGCTGGAAAAAATCAATGTAAAAGTTAAAATCTATACAGACAATATAAAAAGTTAAGTCCAAAAATCGGTCTAGGAAAAAGAGAAAATAGAGAATTCTATTAACCCCATGACACCCAAGACATGCATGGGAATGAACCAAATGTCTTATGGTTGTCATTAACCCCATGAAATCCCTTAAGGTTTTGTCCCAATGTCTGATGGTTGTCATTAACCCCTTGACACCCAGGACATACATGGGAAGGAACCAAAGCAAAGACAAGCTCAAGACCTCATTTTATTTATTCCTTCACCAGATGCCAATCCACACACTAGTTGGTCAAGTTAATAGAATATAAGTAATACATATGTGACCTATACTATTAACACTTGCACGTTTTAACTAACTGCCACTAGTTGTCAATGCCTGTATGAATATCTTAGGAAAACCATATTTTTGGACTGGACATTAAAGCATATGGCAGTGGTTGATGATAGATAACATAAGAAGTGACATGACATTTGTCACACAAAGCTCTTAATAATTTGCTATCTAGCTAGGAAAACTGCAAGGTTAACAACTATTTATGCAAAAGTATATACAAATTTGTAATAAATAGAAGGAACACCATTTCTGACAGCATCCAACTTAATCAAAAATAGCAATAGCACCAACAGTGGCACTAAAATAGTTTGGTAGATACACTCCTTATAAATTTCTTTGCAATACGAGATGACCTACGCGTAGGACTGTTGTATGCAACCTGAAAATGCCTAATAAATGTAGCAATATATAGGTAGGTGCCGTCAAGATAGTCCAACACAGTGTCGTAAGGAATTTCAAACCATAGTAATAAGCCACGCAAAAACACAGTAATAAGACATAGAAGCTAGTTCAAACCATAGTAAAATCTATGCAAGAAAGCTCAAATCATAATAAAATACTCTTCATGTACGATTTGATCCCAGTTGAAGCTAGGCATCAGATCGAAGCTAACGTGGGTTTGCAAGAGCTCAATAACATCCATGATGCGGCTCAACCAGCTCTACCAATGAAGAACCAAATCTCCATAGCAAGATCCTTGAGTATCAGAAGAAGTATCAACTGCACAATGGCGTATCATAAGAAATTTAAGTGCACACTGGTGTATTAGAGCGTATCAGAGCTCACTAGACATTGGCAACGCAAGCATTGGCAGAGGGTCAAGATCAGCATCAATGGAGGATCAAGACTCGAGGACCCCGGATGTTGCTTTCCTCATCATTTGCTACATGTGTTGTATTAGATCTAAGAAAATTAGATTCAATATGTATATAAAGAAACATTTGCTACTGAGCCTGTATCAATATAATGATACAAGCTCACAACTATACATCTTTGAACTTTTGAATCAAAGATTTGTTTCCTTGATGACCTTTTAATTAGTATAAAATTATAAACATCGACTGGGGTTTCAACAATATATGGTACAAACATAAGCTTTTCTAGATTGCAAAAAAACTTCTTATAACAAGACATGACACAACAAAGATAAAAAAAAACTTCAATCAGTTACGGTATAAAAATTTCAAGTCACCTGCCACGCTGGAGTAACAATACGAGGGATAGATGCCGCCAAGTTTAGTAATAAAATATGAGTGCACACTGTCCTGTAAAATAAAAGAAGAGCCTGAGCATTAGTTCAACAACATGAACAAAATGCCAATCTGCTCCGAGTTAATGACAATTGACTGCATTCTAACAATTTTATATCAACATTTTTAGTGTGTATGTGTATATTAGGAAAGGTGTATTGCTATGATAGGCCTTCTAATAAAGTTTTCCTTTAAAAGTTGTAGACAGTATAATAATTATAAAAAATCTTATCAATGCTTATCACCTATGTTGCTAGGACATGAAAAATGGTGTGTGCACTGGTGCAACATCGGTGACTATATTGTACCTATTAGGAAATGTTAGTATTCCGTATTCGTATTGTGTCCTTATCTTAAACGTAAAGTAGCATAGATGTTCCAGGATAAGAGCAACTACCATGATCCTTAAAGAAATTGAGTTTTAAGGGGGGAGAGGTGGCATTAAAGACAGAAATTAATCTGTAGACCTAAGAAACCACTAGAGTCGAACTAAATTCTGAATCAAGATCCTAGGAAGATATTGCATTGGAAGCATAGTTTGCAGTGTCGGCCGATACCGATAAAATATGGCCGATATTGATATGGTTTGGCGTGTCCGAAACCGATACCGACCGCCACTGATACTAACCGATACCGACGCTGGAGATCTCTTTTCCAGTCAATTCGGCAGAAAAAATGAACAAAAAAGACCAATCAATAAGGGTATAAAAGTAGTAAGGTTATAAAAGCATATAAATGAAGGAAACTTATTTATCGTAAGTAAACCAACCAGCAATGGTTACTATTAAATTTCAAAATTACTAAGAAACAATATAATCAAAATTATGTCTAAATGTAGAAAATATTTATTTTTAATTTTAAACAAATTTATTAATAGTTATATACCTTCCGATACCCAAAATACTGATACTCCAATCTGAAACCGTCGATACTGCCATACTTGAACAGTTGTATTGCTTTTAACAGAGAAAAGGAAGATAGTAGCCATCTTATGCAAAAGTAGATAAAGAATGGTGGTATAAAACCCTCAAAGCCTTGCCTTCTCAAAGGATTGCAGCCATTACTGATGAAAAGTAGATGATAAAGAAAGGAGGCACGAAAACCCTCAAAGCTTTGCCTTCTCAAGGTGGTTGCATACACACCTACCCGTATACCTAAACCCCAATTGAACCATCTTGATATGAGTGTTCCTATTCGAGGTGTATTTTCTATTTAGAGTTTATGGTACTTGATCCGGATCGCTAAATTTGGTGAACCGAATCAACCATTGAAATCCCGATATAAACTTGCTTTTTGTAAGAGACTCTTTAAATGCAATTTTTTTTGGAAAAACTTGAGATTTCTTGTCAGTTTAGTGTTTCATAGCTACATATTTCTTATGAACTTCGATTTCATAGTTCACATTTTTTTCTTCATTGCGGATGAGCCACAACTCTGTTTTGCAACATGCTCGCACAAAGAAGAGAATGGGCTATGAAATTTATGATGTCTTTGTTATTTTATATGATTTTCTTAGAATAACTTGCCATTTTATTTTATTCTACTTTATTTTGTTTATGGTTCATTTACATATTCTGATTCAACAGTTGTAGCATTTTATTTTGGAATGTTGCACTGTATTATAGTTGATATTGATATATGACTAGAAAAGTCAAGTTTTACAATGTATGGTTGTGTTCTCGCTACCTAAGCTTTTGCTGATCTGTAACCAAAGAAGTGATTGGTTGGAATTTCTATGGTCGTTTCAGTATCCAATCATCTCCATTGACGGTTGGTAAGTATAAATGTGAAAACAACCTAACATTTCTTTCTGCAGATATTATCTAGTTTTATATAAAAAATCTATTGAATCGATTCTTTTTAATGAATTTAAAATCATTTCATATAATTTAACATTATTTTTTATCAATGTAATTCCATATTCCAGCACAAAGTTAGTAGAATATAAATATCTAAAAGTTAGCTTCAGTCATATTAGATATAAATTTCTTTCTGCAGAAATTAAGCATATAAATCTCTTCATAAGAGAGTTTATGCTTATTATCAACAGTATCAGACTAATTGTCTGGATGTCCAAGGTAAAACAACAAATATATCAAATTCATTCTTCAATATGAAATGCAACTAACCTGTAAACAAGGAAGAATTGCGGGCTTGTATTGTTTCAAGAAGTGAATGGACATTAGCACATACCTGGAAAGTAAAAAACTGTAAGTTACAACAGCAGAACAACTTATCTACAGCTGATGGGCAAGCATGGATATATTAACTTACACATAACTAGATAAGGTTCCACTGTATGTCTGGCTTAGTCTTTCATAATAAAAGCTAACTGCCATAATCTCTCATCAATCTGTGCATAATTCTTAAGTAGCTTTGTATTAACAACAACTAGAAGATTGTTAACGCACATAACACAAGCTATCCCAGTTACTGGATCTATCATCTTCATAATAGGCATCCTAGCATGAGTTAGTGCCTGTATCAGTTGAAATGTAATGAGATCACTAAAGTGTAGACCTGACAACAGTTTGACAACCTTAAATGTGAACATATAAAGGAAAGGAAATAAGGAAGCATGCCCATATATTGTATTTAAAGCTTTGCAAAACAAGCGTATACTTTAGCTTTATAGAATTTTAAACAACTTTAGAGCGAGGTGAACAAAAGATACTGTTAGGAGGTTATACTTTGAGTCAATGACATGAATGATCATAAATGTTACATTTACCTGCACGTTTTGAAGAGTTTCCTTCTGTAATAGATCTGCTATTCTCAACAAAATTTCTGACTTGCTCATATTGGTATCATCAATTGAAAGTTAAATAACAACATCACTGTTGGAAACCCCAAATGAATTAGCACATGATCCATACAGGTGCAGCTGAGCACTGGACCATTCTTTTTTCACCAATTTTCTCAGTGAGTGTAGTAGTTGTTTCTGCTTTATTACTTCCTCGTCTGCTGGTACCAAAGATTTATAAATTGAAAGAAAAGAGGGTGTAAAACTTTCAATGTTGAAACGACACCCCAATTCTCTTCTACGAATCCTTGTATGCTGGCTTGGCACATTATGTCCTCTAAACAAGTCCAACCTGACATCCTGTGAGATAGAAGGACACATAAGTACACAACAAACTCATTTTGGAAAGATTATGCTCGACATCACATTTAGTATTTCTCATGTGAGGCTAACATTATGATTCCTTTGAAACTCATTGCAATTTAGGCAGCATCAACAAGGTTACAACACTAAAAATAGCAAATATGCCATATTTGGTGGTTTATCGGACCTTATATATAGCAATAATAGGGATTGGTCACAAAAAATTTCCTTCCAGATTTTTGTGCAACCTAGATAGAAGTACAGGTTCTAACCTAATGCGGCCTAAAATTTGGAACTATAGAACCGAGCTCGATTAAACTGTCATATAGAATAACAGTATCTTAACAAAATGTTATCAGATGATAGACATAATCCTATTTAAATTAGTTTATGATCCGAGATCTAGAATTGTCAGGAAAAAAGGAAAAGTTTGCAGAGCTGACAGAAAATGTTAGCAAAAGGAGTTCTTATTCACCTTAGAGATTATGTTTTCTCATTCACAGCACTATATGCTCCTGAGCAAGGAGTATCAAACAAAAATTCCAAAAAGCAGTATTCTTTAACATGTACTGATGTGCATGTGAGACATGATGGACTTGTAACTTCTTTACCTAATGCAAATTCAAATTTGGCAGTGCAGTCTTCAAATTCACAATATGATACACTTCTTTATTATAAGATAATGTCGTGTCTTAGGACATGTATCAAATACTTCACGGAAACACATCGGACAATCAAAAATACACTAGGGCGATAGTTGTTTTATCCGTGTCTTCGTTTCACGTCGTATCTATGTTCGTGCAACATAAATTTAATCGACTATAATTCATTAATTAGAGTAAATCAATGTGCTGTAGATTGAATTTCTATTATCATAAGAAGCCAAAAAGAGAAACATGTATTCCTTTTCTCATGATCTTCAAGTAACTTAAATAAAAATAATTAAAACCATACTACCCGCTATGTGGGTATTCCTCGTCCAGAACTTTAAAACAACATATTTTACTAAGGGAAATGTCCACAGATTTCGCTAACCAATTTCGAGCAAATATTGACCAAAAAATTGGTAAATAATCTAGGAAAAAATAACATGCAGCCATGTAAACTGTGTAGAACACTCATATTTCAAGCAAAAATTTGAGTAAAGTGTAAAACACTCAAATCTCAAGCAAATAATCTAGGATAAAATTACATGCAGCCGTGTAAACAGTGTGAAACACTCAAATTTTAAGCAAAATTTGAGTAAACAGTATAAAACCCTCAAATTTCAAGCAAATAATCTAGGACAAAATTACATACATCCGTGTAAACAGTGTAAAACACTCAAATTTTAAGGAAAAATTGAGTAAACAGTGTAAATAGTATAAACCACTCAAATTCTAAGCAAATAATCTAGGACAAAATAATATGCATCCAAAAATTAGGGCAAAGACTAAAACATTTTGGTAAAAAATTCTAAAGAGCGGGAAAAATATACCAAGCAGCAACAATGGAGCACCTAGGGTTGAAAGGTTGGACAGAAAGAGAGAGCAACGGTCGAAGAGAGAGAGAGAGAGAGCAGCAATACTGGAGCACCAGGTCGAAACATTGGTCGGAGAGAAAAAGAGCAGCAACACTGGAACACCAGGTCGAAACAATGGTCGGAGAGAGAAAGAGAGAGAGAGAGAGAGCAGCAGCATCACCCATTTTTTGATCGAAAAGAGAGAGGGAGAGATATTTTTAGGTTGCTTGATATTGAGAAGTGTGTTCTCATATGTTTTAGGATGGATGGTCTGGATTAATCCATCCGATCAAACGGTTGAGATGGAAACATGCGGAGGTTAAGTTCCCCCACTAAAATTTGGCAATTAGCCGCCAAATGTGTGACATTCCCGTCGATCTATTTGGGACAAAAATGTATATTATTTGGAACAGAAATTTTTATTAGTCCCAAATAACGATCCATTTTCACAATCTGTCCCAAAAAATACAACTTTTTGTTACTAAAAATATAGCCGTCCCTATACTTTTAGGACTTTTTAGACTAGTGTTCCTTATAGTGTCGTCCCAAAAAGACACTTTTTTGTAGTATTGCCTTGTTATAGCCTAATATCTATAGATGCCTTAACCTATTTTGGATGTATATATATATATATATATATATATATATGATAAATATATATAGATGGTTGTGAGTGATGGCCTGTTTAGCCTTGTATTGTTGTGTGCTTGCTAGGATAGACTAGTTAGGCTTAGTGAGACTTGTTGGGATTAGGCTTGACCTAGTTGACCTAGTTTGACTAGTATTGGGGACTAGAGTTGACAAGGTTGACTTTAGCCTAGATTGACCCCAAACATCGTGTAGATGTATTGTAGCAGTCTATTTCCTTATTTTAGACATGTTGTGACTTGTACTGTTCTATAGGAGACAGACACCACTCCTCGGACAGTAGATATTTTTCAGATACTTAGGATACAGGCGAGTACATTTTTTGATCATTTCATAACTTGTTAGAATTATATTCCTGCTTTAGATTACTTTACTTGATGCTGTTACGACATTATCACAGATTAGTACTATATGGATCTCTTCATACGATGTTATCCCCCTCGGGAGCATCGGGTACATTATGTCATGTGTATTTTACTTTTATCATGTACTCCTGTGCTTTCACTATACATGTACACTCTTGTGAATCATGTACTCTCATGTTCACAGAGCCCTCATGTATACTATCATGTGCACCCTTTCATAGGCTTTCATGTGATATCATGTATAATAATATAACCTGCTTAGATCCTTGTGTATTGATTGGAGAAAATGGGGGAGTGCTAATAGTCATGTGAACAAATTCCATAGTAGTGTAGATCATGTGAAACTCCTTAGTGTAGATCATGTACTAATCTATCCTGTTCACATGTGCTATCCTGTACTCTACATCACTAGCCACTATTAGTTCTCTATATACAGTAGCTATTTACTTACAGTTCTCTTCTTTTACATCATGTACTTCCTTTCAGTTTCCTGTATCTTACTCTACTGTATGTTTATATTTTCTAACATGCCGTGATCTGTTGAGTTGTATTGTGCTCACTCCTGTCCTGACTGAACCTGTTGATAAATTTTACAGATAGACTGGAGGTTGCCTGCTAGCCTAGAAGAGACACATGTAGAGGTTGTATAGATAGTCATTTTAGTTGTCTTGAGTTGTATTCACTTTATGGATTACTGTATTTGAGCTTTGAGATGTATTTCTGGGTTTGTGTATCTTAGACACTTAGACTTCTATCTGCTGTATCTCTTTTGGATTTCATGTTTTATCTATCTTTATCATGCTCTACCTTAGATGTGATTGAGATTGTATCTGCTATGTCACCTCCATTCGGAGAGTATATACCGTACATGTACCTTTATATTGTTAGATGTTTGATCTAGTACAACGTTCTATCGCCGACACTGCGGCGTAGGCTGGACGTACCCACGTCTCGTGTCCTAACTCTAGGGTGCGGGTCGTGACATAGTTAGACCTTGAATTGTAAGGAATAGTTATGAATTAAAATTTCGAGGACGAAATTATTTTTAAGGTGGGTAGATTTGTAGCTTCCCTCCCCGGAATTTTGAAATATTTTTTTTACTTATTTATTCGACTTAAACGGTAATTTTTAGAATTGTATAGATAATTATTTAGTTAATTATTACGGTAGATGACTTTGGACATGGTTGAGTTTTGAAGTACCTGATGACTAGGAACCATGGCACGGATAGTACAGTGGTGTGCCTTGACTAGTGTATTATCCATGCCAATAAAGGCCGGGCCAAAGTGACGTCCTAACTAAGAAAACCAGGCCAAGTTGTGACTTAACCCGTACCAAAGATTTTACTTATTAGTTAATTATATTATTGAGTTTTCGTGAGACCGGTTCTACCAAACCAGACTGGACTAGACCCGAACTGAGCCGAGCCCATGTAGTCATGCGACCCGTCCAAAAATGTTCATGTTGATATATTGTTGGTATGATTTTGTCGTATTTCAGTTTAATGATTTAATGCATGTTTTATATATATTTTATTAATTAATATTATAGATATCAATATTAATGATATTCAATGATAATTGTATATAAATATGTCCTTGTACATTTTTGGGATTTTTAGACTGTGTAAAATGGTATATATACCATTATTTATTTATTGAATTTTATTATTATTATATTTTTATTATCAAGATTATTATTATATAATAATATTTTATTATTGGTTTTGTCAAATAAATGTTATAGTATATATATTCATATTTATAGAAATAAGCTCTACACTAGGAATATATGCTAGTGGGACTTATTTGAGTTCTATGGAGGTATATATATAGGTTATATATATTTGTTCTTAATTTATTTATATATATATATATATATATATATATATATATATATATATGTATATATATATATATATATATACATATAATATATATATATACTTGTATGTGGGTGTATGTATATATAGATATAATAGAGTAATAGAATATAGATCCCAGCCCGAGCACAGGCAAAAGCCAGGCCGAGCCCCTCCTCTTTAGCTAAACCGACCCACCCTTTAATTCCAGCCCAGCAGGGCCTAAACCCCCATAGCTTAGCTAACCAAATCAGCATAACAAGAGCCTGGCCGACCCCTTCGGCTCTATTCATAAACCGAGAACTGATATATGTATATATATCAATCGGATGAAGAGCTATAAGGAGAGATCGAGGGAGGGGAGTCACGAACCCTAGCGCAGACGTCCCAGCCTTTACGCCACCCTGGGCACCGCCGCGTGCGGCCAGGACCGCGCCACAATCGCGCGTGCACGCGACCGAAGCCGCGAGCAACGACAGCAACAGTCAGAACAGAGCAGCCAGGTACCTTTATTCTGTGTCTCTTTTCTCCCTCGTCGTTCGACGATTTTTTGAACCAAGAGATCCGCTGCATAGCTAACCTATTCCACTTCCATCCCCAGTAAATAGATTTAGGTATTACCTAACTAAACCTACCTGGGAATCGATCCAAAGATTGCCAAAAATCGTTCCAAGAACAGAACTTAAACTACTCCAACCACTTGTTTTGGAAGACTAAAAACTAGAAAACCATAGATGGTCTTGAACCTCTAGTTGGACAGTCGTAAGGACAACATATACAGGATCGAAATGCCACTGATGGAATTATTTTTGAGTTATTGTGCAAGAAATTATTTACTGTTAAAAATTAAGAAAAATTTATTTTCAAAATATCGAAATTCTTCGATACGACGTGTGTCCCCGCCAATCCGGGCGACGTGGTCACGAACCGAAAGCATCGAAAGGTGCGTAATGGCTTCATGATCGTGCGGGCTTTGACAGAATTCAAATTGGTTGCGTGTGCGCGACGAATTTGATGCGTATCCGTCGAAATTCACCGTATCGGCCTCTGTGCAAGTTTCCCAATTACTTCGTGCATACTCATCAGATCGAGATGAAACTTATGCCAATAGGACCGTATCATTTTTCTGGTCCTGTATGCCAAGTTTGGTCCGATTCTGAGACAGTTGAATAGGAACGCCGTTTTACGGGCTCCACGGTCCGACTCAACGGGCGATTTTGTCCACGGCATGCCGAAATCCAACTTTAGACATACGGTTGGGTTCGTATCAGAAAACCAAACCTATTGACATATAGTTTGATGACTTTAGAGACCGTTGACTCTGACACGCTTTTCGGTGCAAAGCGGGTCCAACGGCGGACACCGTTTTTGACCTAAAATTACCGTTTTGCCCCTGTGTCCAGAATTGGACTTAAGGACTGGCAATCCTAGCTATTTTGACTATTCTGAGAAAGTTGGTAATATTTATTTCAGCATCTGGAGACTTCTGCATGTGTTGACTGATTGTGGCTCATTGAGTGGTATATTATTATTGGTTTCACCAGCTAAGGACCTCAGGCAAGTGCACTTTTTGTTTGCTTTCCGATTCATAGTAGTCTTTTCATTTCATGTCTATATATATATCTTTCTGCTTGTTGACACGCTCGTCGCACGGAGTAGTCGGGAGTAAAAATATCTTAGTAGACATGTGGACTACCCAGAAATATCGCCAAAATGTCTATTCTTGCATGATAGCAGCTGCACACGATACGTACAGTGTGTCAAATTTACCCCTAGCTGTTCACATGTCAAAAAGGATATTTTATACCACATAGGTAGTTGTCTTTTATTTTTTCTTTTATTCTCCACCGTGCCATGTCATCAGTACTTTCCAGTTTTCATATCTCATATGTTATTTCATGTCTTGTTAATTCTATTGTGTTTTCGCATTACCGTCGGTTTGTGTACTTGTTCCATTCCTGACTGGAAACCAACATTTTTTAGGTTTAGCCGCGATCACTCTTAGCACTGGAAAGACATGGGTATGCTGAAGCCGACCTAGATAGTGGAACTAGTTATCAATTTCATTAATTGTGAGAACTTTGTATTTTTCCTTTAAATTAAATCTTGTAAATGTTGTAATAAACTTAGAGATGTGAATGAGCAGCAAATGTTATAGTTTGAGCATTTATTTCTTGCGGGCTTGACATCGTTCTACCGTCGACTCTACGGCGTAGACTGGCTTGGACACGTCTCGTATCCGAAAAAGCGGGTGCAGGTCGTGACAGGTACTGCAGATTGACATCAAAATCCTTTATGAGTTCCAGCCATCGTCTCTAGCGCATGTTAAGCTCCTTCTGTGTAAAGACATACTTAAGACTTTTGTGGTCCGTATATATCTCTACCCTTTCGTCGTATAGGTAGTACTTCCAGATTTTTAATGCGAAGATGACTGCTACTAGCTCCAGGTCATGCATCGGATAATTCTTCTCATGGGTCCATAACTACCAAGAAGCATAAGCAATTACTTTTTCATGCTGCTAAGTACACATCCCAATCCCTTACCGGAAGCGTTACTATAGATAGAAAATCTACCTAATCCTGAGGGTAGCGACAAAATTGATGCTGATGTCAACCTTCTCTTCAATTCTTCAAATGATGCCTGGCACGCCTTGGTCTAGACGAATTCTTCATTCTTCCTGGTTAGCTTTGTCATGGGATCAGCAATCCTTGCGAAGTCCTTTACGAACTTTCTGTAATACCCAGCAAAACCCAAGAAGCTTCTGATCTCTGTAACTGAACTGGGCGTCGTCCATGTCTCTACGACATCTATCTTCTTGGGATCCACTGATATGCCTTTTCCTGTGACAATGTGGCCGAAAAAGTCTACCTTGTCTAAGAAGAACTTATACTTAGACAGCTTCCCATATAGCTTCTCATTTCTTAATGTCTCAAAGACTATCCGCAAGTGCTGCTCATGTTCTTCTTTGGTCTTCGAGTAGATCAGAATGTCGTCGATAAAGACAATGACAAACTGGTCCAGGTACTTATAGAAGATCTTGTTCATGAGGTTCATAAATACTGCTGGGGTATTTGTAAGAGCAAAGGGCATGACCAAGGACTCATATTGTCCATATTGGTGTTGAATTCTGTCTTTGAAATGTTTTTTTTCCTTATTTTGACTTGGTGGCAACCGGATCTGAGATCTATCTTCGAAAACACCTTTGCTCCGTTCAACTGGTCGAAGAGATCGTCAATCCTGGACAGATGGTACTTATTCTTGATGGTGATGTTGTTTAATGCCCAGTAGTCTATGCACATTAAGACAGTTCCTTTCTTCTTGGGCACAAATAAGACTGGTGTCCCCCAGGGTGAAGCGCCACTTCTGATGAATCTTTGAGCCTTAAGCTCATCGATCTAGTCCTTCATCTCCTTGGCCTCCTTGGGATTGACTCGGTAGCAGCATTATGAGACAGGTGAAGAGCTGGATACTAAGTCGATAGAGAATTCCACATCTCGATCAGGGGGTAATCTTGGAAGATTGTCGGGAAAGACATCTAGAAATTCTGCTATAAGGGGATGAGGGGTCCGGTTTCTTCTGTGATGGAGGTATAGGAGATACACCCCATGTTTTTTGGTGCTTGAACCACCTCGAACTTGGGTCCTCCAGGTGGACTAAAGATGACACTACCTCGGTGCAGTCTATCAGGGCATGCTGCTTACTCAGCTAGTCCATTCCCAAGACTATATCATAGTTAGGGAGAGGTACTACTAGAATGGGTGCTAGGAAGGTATGACCTGAGATAGTGATTGGGCAGGTGCAAGTCTCCGTTATTATGATAGGTCCACCTTCGGTCATTACTCTACAAATCTTCTTACTACATCCTATGTGTAATTGATATGCAACAACGAAGTTTGATGATATGAAGTTATGAAAAGCCCCCGAATCAAATAAATCTAATGCCGGGAACGAATGTAATAGAATAGCACCTGCAATGTCATTTTCTGCAGCCTCTGGTTCTGTCTATGGCTCCTCAACGGCCAAGGCAAACGCTTGTCCTGCTCTATGCTGGTTGTAGTGCTGCTGCTGGGTAGGTAGTTGACCTCTCTGTTGTCCTGCTCTAATATTGTTGAATGCCGTTGGACCGTCCTTTACCTGGTGGGTGGCAGACCCACAAGCAAGGCAATGTCCCAACTTTTTTTTGCAGATCTCGGCGGTATGACCGGGCCTTTTGCAATATATGCAGTTGGGCGCCTTCGGTTGATTGTACTGGAGTGCCCTGTTGGGTGCTGCTGACTGTTGCTGGGATCGCTGGGGATAAGATGGCATATTGATGTTATTATTTTTGTGCATCTTGGAGTTGCCCTGGTACATACGAACTGGCCTCAATATCTTGGGCCATCCCCAACATCTTCTTGTAAGTCTTCGCACCATTTGCGATTACCAGGGTACAGATCCCCTCTCGTAAACCGTGTCGAAATTTCTTAGCACGCAACACTGGGTTATCCACCAAGTAGGTGGCAAATCTGTCGAACCGGTTGAACTTGGCTGCATACTCCTTGATAGTGCGGTCTTCTTACTTCAGGTCATGAAATTTCCTTCCCATAACTTCTAGGGCGGCTTCCAATTTTTTTTTGCTTGAAATGCTTCTTGAAGGAACGCCAGGAGGTCCCTTAATTCTGGAACCTTGGCTCATTTATGTACAAATGCTAGCCAAATTCCTAAGCTGAAGAGAGACGACCTCAACCATGAGGACGACAGGGAGTCGAGCGACGTTGAGGAGTCGCTCCATATCATCCAGCCATTCATCTGCGTAGATGATGCCCTCTGTTCCTTTGAAAGGGCGCGGGTCCAATTTCTCGAAAATTTTGATGGTTTCGACCTTTGCCTAGATAACAGGCTTCTTGTTAGACTGAATTTCTCTAATGAAACGTAAAACTTTTAAATTCCTATTTACATTAGCAGACCTCTGATCGGACTGAGATGAATCTAGTGCAGTTATGGCCACATTATGGGCATTCTCCATGCTCTCTCTCATAATCACGGTCTTCTCGTGATTGGCTTCAGCTTGGACCATCTCAGCCTCAAGAACTCCTCGTAGTAGGCCTACGAGCTCGGTGTGGTCCACTAACATAGATGGAGCAACGAGAGGATTCACATCGGCAGGAGGGAGAGGTGTAGTCCTGGGAGGAATAGGTGATGCTGCATGCACTGAGGAAGTATAAGTATTTATAGTTACCTTTTATCAATATTTTAAACATATTTTTTAAAATCAAATCTTAAAATAATTTGGCAAATCTTTTGTCATTCAAAAATATTTATAGTTACCTTTTTATAGAAATATGAATAAAAATTTTCTAACACAAAATATTTAAAATAAAATAAATAAAATTTTTGAAAAATTTGGGAACAGGGGTTACACTAACTATCAGGTCGTTATAAGTGTTGTTTTTTGCTTCACCTTTTATTTTAGCATGGACACTATGTTTTAACAACGTTTGATTTTATCCAATGCTATGCTTTTCTTGTCTATCTCTTCTGGTTATTCTATTTTTTTCCTGCTTTCATTTTGTATAAATGCCAGAGGGAATTGTATTGAGGGGGAGATATCACATTATGGGGGAACTATATCCAAAATTTGTATATTTTTGTTAATTATTAAATGGAGGAGATTGTTGGCACATTGATTTTGATATATTGACTATAAATTAACCTCCATATTGTTTTTGTTCTATTCCTTTATAGATACGTAATGAAGCACTCATAGTTAGAAGGAAAGATGTTTTTTTACCACTTACAAATGAAAGCATAGCCAATAAATCACACTCAAAAGAATCCTGAGATGATAGCAAAAGTATCAAAGATTAGAAGCTCTATCGGATTCCTAAGTGTCTGTAAGTATTTAGGAAATCTTGTAAACACTTATGCATGGATGACAAACTAAAAGTGTCACGACCCGATCCCAAAATTCTGGGTCCAGTCGGATCATGCCCAGCCTGCATCGTTGTGAGACGACGGCGGTAAGCTTTGTCAATCAGTAGTAACATGATGCACAACATTCTAAAATACAAGAATTAAAAAACTTTTTATTTAGAACATTTAGAACTGAAAGTCTAACTGAATTGAACCCCACAAGCAAGGAAATATTTAAGTCATTACAACTAGTCTTTTATTACACTTTCTTAAAAAAAGAAAACTAAACTGTAATACCATTGGTGCTCTTGGGCCTCATGGTTAGGTTCATCTAACTCCTTAGAGCTTAAGTCAAGTCCGTAGTAGGTACTAAAGGGCACCTGCTCGTCATCGTAGTCACCTAAAAATGTTGGTCTCCCATTAGAAGAGGAGCAAGAAACATACATCCAATTCCAGCATTTTAATAAATGTACTAAAAGATGCAAGAAGCAATTTAAAATATTATTTATATTTTCTAAATAATAAAATGAATGAAGGAAGCAATAAAATCTCAAGGAAGCAATAATGATGCAATCTACAATCAGTAATAGTGTTTTGAGTGTGTAGCCACCTGTAAATGGCTAGAAGAGGTAATATGTATACTAGTATTATGCCTAATTCTAGCATACAATACGACTCAATCCCCTGTGCAATAGGGATTAGCGCGAGATAATCAATAATGGTAACATGGGCTTTGGTCAGAGGCGCTAACACTACTCCCTACGCCCGAGTCAATAAGTCAATCAAGCAATCAATTGAATCCGAGAGGGATCCTGTGAGTCAAGTGTCGATACAATGTTCCTAATGATGTAGTACATTTAATCATCAATTGAAATACGAGTTTTGAATATTATAAAAGTTGCCTTGGTTTCGATGTTGTAGGTGGAGACAGGAAATACGACCTCAGACATAGGTCTTGAAACCTACATTATTTAAAAATCCGGTTTAGAAACCATTCTAAGGGTCCTAGTTCATTTTTTTAATAAACTAATAATTATTAAACTAACGCTCAATTATTTATTCTAAATTACTAAGTAACCGAAATACTAATTTATAAGTAAAAAAATAACAATTTTAATCTTTAATAAAAATTTATAATAAACTATTTATCTATTAGTTACCCAAAATATGTTCATTTAATAATAGTAACTATTTTAAGAATAATATTATTAATAAATAATTACAATATTTTAATTTAGCAATTTATTCTAAATTTATACTATTTTATTTATAAACCGTATTTTGAGAACATATTCACATATCTAAAAAATCATATTTTTTAAACCATATTATTTAATACTTTTCTGCATTATAAATATATATCAAAAACCTCTATTATTTTTTTTGAATATAATTTGCAAGAAAATATTTTAACTAATAATCCTTGTAAAACATTATTTTAATGAATTTACATTTATTACTTAAAATTAGCGTTTTTATACCGATGATTATTCAATAGATTACTAATTTAATTATCCATTATAATTAATTCTTTTGAAAACCTGATTTTTGTGAAAATGATTTTTATTAGCATTTTACGACCTAATTAACGATTTATACCTATTAACCTAAAATTATTTATTTAATTACTACACCATAATTATTTAATTAAATCAATAATTATTATTAACTTATTAAATAAACATAATTAACCAATTATACCAATTAACACAATTAATACCAATTAACGTTAATCATAACTAATTATTCCAAAGTTGACAGAAATCATAACTAATTATTCCAAAATTGACAGAGTTTTATTCTGTCAACTTGGTCGGACTAAACCTATAGGTTTCTGCCTAACTTCTATTCTGTGAAATAGAAAGTTTTTGTCAGAAGGACCTGCTAGTTGTCTGATGAAGGAGAACCGAAGTGTATCTTCGGCCTCAGACTCGGATCGGCGCATGAAGGGTGCTCGGAACACCGGAAAGCCGAGAAAGTGCCGACGGGAGTCGGACAAGGCACGGGGGTCGCCGAACGGTGGGAACGCAGGACTGGCGTACGTGGGCGGGCTGACGGGCGGTCGATTGTTCGGGCGGCCAGGGTCAGTCGGTCGGTCTGGCGGCCGAGTGGTCGGTCGGGCGGGCGGCCGATCGGTCGCGCGGGAGTTGGCCTCGAGGGGTGTCCGAGGGAGCGAGGAAATACAAGGAGCATGGAGACGCAAACAGTTTGGGGAACGGTAGAGCCTGGAGGGAGTTATGGTAGAGTTTGTGAAGCTTTTGGTGAAGAGAAAGGTTCTGAGAAGGTTTTATGTGAGATTCCTATTTGTTTCTACGGGGGAGAGAAAGAGGGGTATAGTGGTGCGGTAACCTTGGATCGGGGAGTGAGAAGCGGTAAGTGGGATTGACACGGTGAAGGTGGGGTGAGTTGGGTTTGAGGGTTTGGGCCTTGGATTATTGTTGGGTTTGGGCTCAACTAAAAAGGCTCCAAATTAAAATAGCTAAATAATTCCAATATCTAGCTAAAATTAATCAATTAATTTAACAATTACAATCAATTAATTAATCTTTTATAAACAAAAAATATTTTTTCGATTTGACCGACTATTGTATATATAATAATAATACTAATATTAATTCTAATTCTATTTATTCTCTAATTACTAGCAAATAATTAGATATTGTAAAAACTTATTTATTATTAAACTCCAATTTTTATGGGTTTTACAAAAAACTGAAACCTTTCCATCATTAAACAAAGTATTTATGAAGGAGCAAAAAAGCCGAAGGATTTTTGCGGAGATCCGTCAGATAATTCGAACTGAGACAACAAGTATTTGTTGGATCAATCAGATCATTTTTCGAATATCCGTATATTTTTGTCGAATAATACAACTGAAACAACAAGTATTTGTTGGATCATTCGGATCATCCATCGGATATCCGCAGACTTTCGTCGGATAATTCGAACTGAAACAACAAGTATTAATTTGTTGGATCATTCATACCATCTTTCAGTTATCCGCGGATCTCCGTCGGATAATCGGAATTGCCTTGCTCGCTATTTCGAATTCAAATCCAATGGCCAGATGTCAGAGCATTTAATGCATCCAACGGCTATATTTTTATCTGTTACTATTGGGTCGGATAATCCATTGGATTTCCTCGGACATCCGTCGGATAATCTGTCTCTATGCAGGAAGTGCCTCATGCTCTTGGATTTGTATAAATAGACTTCCTCCTTCTTCATAAAAGCTTATCCACTTGAGCCTTAAATTTCTCATCTACCAAAGAGATCCACCATAACTCTACAAAGCTTTCATTTGTTATCCACAAAAGTGTTAGAGTTATTTTAAAATAGTTGAACTTAGATCTTCCAAGTGTTGAAGAAGATCAAAATCTTTTCTCTTGTGTTTGTTGAAGTTGACGAGCCTGCGGACAAAAACTCGTATGTAAGAAGTTGACGAGCCTTCGGATAAAAATTCGTGTGTAAGAAGTTGACGAGTCTTTGGATCAAAGCTCGTGTTGTACTATTTACTCAAGTAGTGGATTAAGGCCGGAGAGAGTTCCGAGACTGGAGTGTCCTATGGAAGGATACCAGGATACATCGAGTGTTTGATTCTCTCTATCTTTTACATTACTATTTACCTTGCTTATTATTGTTCATAATTATTTTATTATCCTATTCACCCCCTTAGGGTTCTACATCAAAAGCTCTAAGATTAATGCGATGAATCTCACATTAACGGCAATGAACCTGCCGCCTCCGAAATTAATGTGCTAAATCTCATATTAATGGCAATGAACTTGCCACCTCGAATTTTACCAAGTTCGATCAAAAGTCAGCTTTTCGAGCCCTATGCCAAACGCCGACAATACTTTAGGAAAGTGGACCAGATTCAACGTGCCTACATCTAGCTCCGGATTGCTACGCCATGAAAGTGGCTACGCCATCAAGGTTGCGACGCCATCTAGGATTCTATGCCTAGATGTCCCTTTAACCGAGCAGGCATTTAATGCTTATCTGACAGCGAGGTCAGCTGTCAAATGACACCTCGAGAAGAGTGCAACATGCCTTGAACAAGGTACAAACGATGGCAGCTCAGAAACCGAAGAGCCGCCCATTACAAAAGGCTTTAATGTCGAGCAATTGACATAGGTACGATACAAGTGAAGCCCAAGCCTACGCCACTAAAATCCAAAAATGCTTCAAACTTCGAGCTGACAGCTTACATCATCATAATGATTAAGGTATTGTCAGAGACAACTGTGCAAATGCCATATGGATCCTCTCCCACTCCAAGGCGTTCCACTACACCAAGTTTTTTCTAGCGTAAGGTCATCCCTATGCTAATAATTTATTTTGTTCCTACCACACATGATCTCATACGCCAGAGTCAGTTTTGAACCTTAGCTTGTCATAGTGTAGGGATCTTCTCATCTCCAACAGCCCGAGATCTTTGAGCAAAGCACCGATGTATTACACATGGTATGTTGGTGCTATTAGAGTGGACTGAATGCACATCGATCCTGGTTCTTCCCTCATCATTATCCCTCAGAGTATGTTCCAGACCTTAGGGATACCGATGCATCGGCTATCCGCGTCCAACACCACTATCAACGGCTTTAATGCCGACAGAAGCAGCCCTCTGGGTAAGATTCGTCTGAAATGCCAGATAGGCGAACTCCAAACAGAGGTGATGTGCTATGTCATCGACGTTGACGTATCCTATAACGCCTTGTTAGAACGCCCTTGGATACATGAGTATATGATTGTACCCTCCATTCTTTATCAATGCATGAAGTACATAAACAATAATGGCGTCGTCAAGACTGAGTTTGTTGATGTTAATCCCTTCAGAGAGATTTATGCGTATTACACTGGTGCCCATCTATAAAAATTAGCTCATCTGAAGGACGACGACAATGATGCTAATGACGAGGCAGAAGCAGTGGCAGTGATTGAAGTGCCATTGTAAGTCTGACTCAAGGGGCGTCCCCACAAAACATCAGCTCCTCTAGTATCTAAGCTTCATGGAAAAGCTATAACACCTTGCATTATCAAGCTTTCTGGAAGGGCTCAGGAGCCTATCAGGGGTCAAGCTGCCAAGGAGATCCTCAGAAGCCCGACTGCTAAAACATCGGGTCCACTAGTAGCCAAACTACGGCAAAAAGCCCTAACACCTCCTTCTGTAATATTGTCTGATTATTGATTTTTTGATTGTTTATAGATAGGAGGGATTATAGATGTCATATGTCCTAGATATCTGTTGGTAGAATTGTTAGCAACTAGATAGAAGGTTATAAAGTTTTAGTGCCCGGGTTTTGAGGAGTAGTGTGACCAAATGTGGGTAGAAGTCCTCAAGGGTTCGTAGATAAAAAAATGATTAGGAGAAAATATAAGATATCTTGTGGAATTAAAATTTGAGGAGATTAAGGTAAGAGTGGACTTACTTTTAAATTTTAGGAATGCTATGAATTAGAATTTCGAGGACAAAATTATTTTAAGGTGGGTAGATTTGTAACCCCTCTTCCCGAAATTTTTGGAAATAAATTTTTATTATTTAATTGAATTAAATGGTGATTTTTGGAATTTCATGAATATTTAATTAAATAGTTAATACGATAGATGGTTTTAATCATGGTTAAGATTTGGAGTACAAGATGACCAAGAATTTTGGCATGAATAGAGTAGTTGGGTGCCTTTACTAGTATTTTAGCTATAGTAGGGAAGGCCAAGCCATAAGTGTGTCCTAACTAGAAAAACTCGGCCAAGTTGCGACTTAACCTCTAAAGATGTTTTAATTATTTATTATTTAGATTATTGACTTTTAGAAAACCCGGTCGTACCAAACTAACAAAAACCCTTGTAGGCACGTAGTGAGACCAAAGGCGTCCATGTAGACATATGTTGTATCACTATTCTAATTTAGTGACCTAGTAGCCGATTTCACAAAAGTTGGTTATATATATATATATATATATATATATATATATATATATATATATATATATATATATATATATATATATATATTATAAGTTCTTAATATTAAATAATGTTTTATTGATAATATAGTAAATAATTTCCTTAAAAATATGTTGGATTTTGGGATTTATCTAGATTATATATACATGTGTATATATATAGAAGTATATTCATTGTATATAAAAATTAGGCTTATATATATATATATATATATATATATATATATATATATATATATATATATATATATATATATATATATAAAATAATATTATTTTATTTATATAAAATGTTGTATATATACATTAAGAATTTTTTATTGCAATATTGAATATACTTAGAATAGTTTATTGCTTAAAGTTGTATTTATGGTGTATATATCATTTATATATGTATATACATATGTATATATAGATATATGCGGGTGTATAGCTATGTATATAGATACATGTATATAATATTAATAAAAATAGAAAAAGAAATAGAAGAGGGAATCCCAGCCCAGCCCGATCCTAGCCTAGCCCAAAGCCCCTCCCCAGGCCCGAGCCCGACCCCCCTATATTACAACAGCGAATTTTTATATATAGAGATCTAGAAGGGGGAGACCGCAACAAACCCTAACCTGACGGCGCGCCACCCTCCCCCGACCCTGGGCGGCCACTTCCGGAGATGGCCGGAGATGCACGGGTGCAACAACAAAACAGCCGCAGTAGACAGCAACAACAGTCCATCGATCCTACTTTACGGCAGGTTCTTGCGACGCTCGAACGCCCATTTCGGGATTCGTCTCTTATGGTATGTAGACTACATATACGGCTTTGTTTCCTTTCAATTCATTTGAAACCTAGAGGACCAGAACCTTAGGAAAGTCGAGACAAACCTCGACGAAAATAGTGCCAATGCACTCTTTTTTTGCTGTCAGATCACCGACTTCGAAGACTGATTCTAATTGCTTATTAATGTCTTCTTTAAAACTAATTAAAAATATTTAGATACAACCTATAGGGCTTTGCAAACATTTTTTTGTAGAAACAAATTTTGTCGATCGTGCGTTGAGAAATTCGTCTCCCAAAACAGACAAAAAACAGTTTTCAAAAATAGTGAATTTCAATAAACCATCCGATACGACGCACGTCCCATCAAATCGGACGACTTAGTCAAGAACCGAAAGCATCGAAAGGTGCGTATCGACTTCGTGGACGTGTGTGCTTTGACGGAATTCAAATTGGTTGCGTGTGCATGACAAATTTGATACGTATCCGTCAAAATTCACCGTATCGATCTCTTTGTAAATTTTCAATTACTTTGTGCACGTTCGTCAGATCGAGATAAAACTTGTGCCAACAGTACTGTATTGCTTTTCTAGTCCCGTATGCCAAGTTTGATCCGATTCTGAGACAGTTGATTGGATCGTCGTTTTGCGGGCCCCACGATCCGACTCAATGGGTGATTTCGTGCACAGCCTACTGGAATCCAAAATTAGACATACCATTGGATTCATATCATAAAAACGAATCCGTAGACTGGTAGTTTGACGACTTTAGAGACCATTGACTCTGGCACACTTTTTGGTGCAAAACGGGTCCAACGATGGATACCGTTTTGATCCGAAATTATCATTTTGCCCGTGTCTAGAATTGGACTTGTGGATAGAAAATTCTAGCTAATTTGACTATTTTAAAAATGGTGGTAATGTCTATTTCAGCTTTCGGAGACAGTTGTGAGATTTGGACTTTATGGCTTACAAGTTGACGGTATATTGTTGGTTCTTCGTGCTACCACCAGACAAGTATACCTTGTCTCCCTCTACAGTTTATTTACATGCATATTATTATTATTATCTAGTTTTACTAGTTGATTATTTACATGTGATTTGTATATCATGCATGCTAGTATAGATATAGTCCTTGTTCATAGTTAGCTTTGTAGTTCATATTGGATCTGTTCTTCCGTATATCTTGACTGGCTCATATCGTGTCGTCACCTGTACTTCGATTGAGTCGTATCATGTCATAAGATGAGTAAGTCATAGCGGAACTGTTGAACCTTGAATTTTTGAAGCTAACCTGCGAGTCCACACTAGGGGCGAGGGTGATTTCTTGAAGCTAACCTACGAGTCCAAACTATGGGTGAGGGTAAGTAGTTGTTTCAAACCTACGAGTCCACACTAGGGGCAAGGGTTTGAGTATCTGATTGATTATCCATTGACATTCATGACATTTTGTTCTCTTATTTTCCTGTGGTAGTTCGTTTATGCGTAGTGGTTCTCCCAATCGTGTACAATCATGTTTTTGTGTTGATTGGTCTTTTCCTGTTTATATCTTATATATTTTTTTAGTGCATGATAAACTGTTAGATAGACATGTTTTATATATCTTGCTACTCCTCTGAGGACCTGATGATCTCTTCAGGTACCTGGTTGCACGGAGTTAGTTAGCTGAGCATGTGGTAGTTGATCACATCTGCATGATTCAGGTATTATGAGTGATATTCATTTTGTTATCCTCTCGTGTCTTGTGTTCCTTATCACGATATACTCTACTTGTTAGTTTAGTTTATAGACTCTTGTTCTTTTGTGGAGTCTAATCGGACATGTATGATAGTGAGCTGCAGACCATGAACCATACTTATTGATTCTTGATTTATATACACCTCGTGGATTGAGATATAGTTTAGATTACCATACTAGACATGATACCATGCTCTTGATAGCTTATACGTAGTCGAGTCGGACTAGAGTTTGCTTGATACGTAGCTGGCTTGCTCACGCACTTGCATCCCGAAAAGTGGGTACGGGTCGTGACAAGTTTTTTTGGTGGCCCATGCAGGTCAGAGCATATCGTATCGGTTATGTAACTGTACTGATACGAGCCTGTGACTATGACTAAACCTTAGAAATCTCAATCCACCCTGTCTTGAAAATTCTCCTAGAAATTTCTCTACGTCCTTGAATTTCATATTCGCTCTCAATTTTTCTTCATTGTCTTCCCGTACCCTTGATTATCGTCCCTTCCTATTTCGGGGTGATGAATGATCGTGCTGTCTAGAATTCATCAAAAATTCTTAAATTATAGTATAATATTACCTGATTATTGAATTTTTGATTGCTTATAGATATGAGGGATTATATATGTCGTATGCCCTAGATATATGTTGGTAGAATTGTTAGCAACTAGTTAGAAGGTTCTAAAGTTTTTGTGACCGTGATTTGAGGAGTAGTGTGACCAAAGGTGGTTAGAAGTCCCCAAGGGTTCGTAGATACAAAAAAATGGTTAGGAGAAAATATAAGATATCTTGTGGAATTAAAATTTGAGGAGATTAAGGTAAGAGTGGACTTACTTTTGAATTTTAGGAATGCTATGAATTAGAATTTCGAGGACAAAATTATTTTAAGGTGGGTAGATTTGTAACCCCTCTTCCCAAAATTTTTGAAAATAAATTTTTATTACTTAATTGAATTAAATGGTGATTTTTGGAATTTCATGAATATTTAATTAAATAGTTAATACGATAGATGATTTTAGTCATGGTCAAGATTTGGAGTACAAGATGACCAAGAATTTTGGCACGGATAGAGTAGTTGAGTGCCTTGACTAGTGTTTTAGCTATGGTAGGGAAGGCTAAGCCATAAGTGTGTCATAACTAGGAAAAACCAGGCCAAGTTGCGGCTTAACCTCTAAAGACGTTTTAGTTGTTTATTATTTAGATTATTGACTTTTAGAAGACCCGGTTGTACCAAAATAACCCAAACCCGTGTAAGCACGTAGTGAGACCAAAGGCGTCCATGTAGACGTATGTTGTATCGCTATTCTAATTTAATGGCCTGGTAGCCGATTTCACAAATGGTGGTTGTATATATATATATATATATATATATATATATATATTTATATATATATATATATATATATATATATATATATATATATATATATATATATATATATATATAAAGTTCTTAATATTAAAATGTTTTATTGATAATATAGTAAATAATTTCCTTAACAAATATGTTGGATTTTAGGATCTATCTAGATTATATATACATGTGTATATATATATAGAAGTATATTCATAGTATTTGAAGATTAGGCTTTTATATCTATATATAAAACAATATTATTTTATTTATATAAAATGTTGTATATATACATTAAGAATTCTATATTGCAATATTGAATATACTTAGAATAGTTTATTGCTTAAAGTTGTATTTATGGTATATATATATCATTTATATATATATGTATATATATAGATATATGTGGGTGTATAGCTATGTATATAGATGCATGTATATAATATTAATAAAAATAAAAAAAGAAATAGAAGTGGGAATCCCAGTCCAGCCCGATCCCAGCCCAACCCAAAGCCCCACACCAGGCCCGAGCCCGACCCCCCTATATCACAGCAGCAAATTTTTATATATAGAGATCGAGAAGGGGGAAGACCACAACAAACCCTAACTATCCCCATAACCTGACGACACGCTACCCTCCCTCGACCTTGGGCGGCCACTCGCCGCTAGCGCCGCCGCCTTACTTCGCGGAAGATGGTCGGAGACACGCGGGTGCAGCAGCAAAACAGCCGCAATAGACAGCAATAACAGTCCATCGATCCTACTTCACGGCAGGTTCTTGCAATAGACAAGTAGTTCCTGGCAATCTCGAACGAACGACCCCAAGATCTTCTGTACGTACTCCTTCCTCGAGTTGGATGTCGTGTGGGCGATGATCTCCCAACCTTTTCTTCTCCTTGGCAGCCCTCTCTTTCTCTCCTTACGTGAATCACGAATTTAGAGAAAGCTTCAGATTTCTGATCTGTCATCTAGCGGCTAGAGAATAGAGGATATATATGGGATACAGAAGGGACCATGAGAAGAAATTATGGTTAGGCCTCTTAACGGATATGGATATCCCGTGTTCAGCCCGAACACACAGTCCAGGCCCATTAACAATAGCTCGGTCCAGTAATGAGTTATTGTTGCACTACCTCCCTAATCCCAAATTATGTTAGTGGGCTCCTTTTATTATATGCTCGTTTGGGTCCCCATGTTAAGATATCGAATGTTCGTCGATCAAATTAAGTTACTGACAACTATATTGATTCGACATCTTTTATCCTTAAGTAGTACCGCTCAACTTTATTTGTCATGTCGGATATAATCCACCTGCATGGTTTACATGACAATCCTTATGAGCTCCTTAAGGGAACATCATCAACCCGATGAATCGGGACATGGATTCCATTTATAATCAACAACCCATCATACATACAATATTATTACCCAATTCATAGAGGTTGTTGACCCATACTGAATCTCACTCTTTCATGAGTCAAAGTAATGCATACTGCATATACATATTTGTTATTATATCCAGATTAAGAGCATAAGCATCCATAATAACTGAGGTGTTTGTTCACTTATGTAGTCAATACAAAGAGAACAACCTCAAGTGGTCATGTTCAATACACACAAAGTGTACTAGTGTAAACCTATAGTCAAGATAGACTAATACCAGATTATACTACAACTTTCCAATAGATTGTCCAAGTCCATCTAGGTTGTGAACTATTTATATACTCCATAGAAAACTGATAATAAGATCTTCTGTGTGACACCACGCACCATATTATCTATAATATAGAATATTAGACATTTGCATTAACACTTGCAATAAATATAATATGCAAACATTTGCACATATGATTCTCATTCACAATTTAAGAAAATAAGGTTACTACAAAAGTGATGCTTTTAGTATATAACCCGAACACCTATTCCCTCACAGTGCCATGCTCCAACAATGTGGTAGAGTACAACGCTCTTATCATCAAGCTCCAGCTAGCAAGACAGCTGAGGGTTGAACACCCCGAGTCCTATGGCGATTCGAAGCTTATCATCAACCAGGTTCGAAGGTAGTACGAAGTCCGTCACGAGGATCTCATTCCCTATCACAAGGCAGCCTTAGACATTATCTCCACCTTCACCACGTTCTTCATAGAACATGTACCTTGGCTACAAAATCTAGAGGTCGACACTCAGGCTGGCCTTGCCGTCTCCTTGAAAACACCTCTTGGGACTCAGCACTTTATTACAGTGATCGGCCAGGAATTAGTGTGCCCTAAGAACAGAATATGCATGTGTCTAAACCATGCTATGCCAAAAAATACCGGTGTTAACGTCAGGGACTAAGGGTTTTCGTTAATAGAATTTGAAGCCTACGAAATCCTCCCAGACGACCCGAAGGAGGTCGTATCTATTAAAAGGTGCTCTCTTCGGTTCTACTATGATACAACTACCAAAATGTTGTACCGTCGTTCATACGACGGACTTCTCCTCTGATGTTTGTCAAACGAGGAGGCAATCAAAGCTCTTCAGGAAGCCCATGGCGGTGCCTGTCGAGCTCATCAACCCGGCCCTAAGCTACAGGACTGAATCTGACGAATGGGTTATTACTGGCCATCCATGATAGCAGATATTATCGAGTACGCTAAGAAATGTCGAGCATGTCCGCTGTATGCTGCCTTCATCCATCGACCCTTAAAGTTCTTACACCCTACGGTTGCCTCTTGGCCATTTGAAGGCTGGGGTATGGACATAGTGGGGCCGATTACCCGTCCATCATCCAAAGGGCATCATTCTATCTTGGCCATCACCGACTGCTTCTCTAAATGGGCGGAAACCGTACCTCTGCCAGAGGTTAAAAGCTCAAATGTGATCAGCTTCATCAAGCATCACGTCCTCTACCGTTTCGAGGTACCCCAAAGGATAATCTACGACAACGGACCATAATTCATCAGCCATACGTTTAGCCGGTTCTGTGATAAGAATAGTATTCAAAATGTAGAATCAACTGCTTACAATCTGTAAAACCCCTAAATTTCTACTATATTTTTTTTATTTATTAAATTTAGTACCGATTTAAAATTTTGAATTGTACGTCGCATAGTCATATTGTACGTCGCGCACGAAATTTTATTTTTCGTAGTTGCTCGTCGAGTGCGAATATGTGCGAGCATACATATTTTAGAAAAACAATTTTCTCTATTTTATTATATACTTTCAAAATATTATATAAATATTCTTGCTATAAAAAGCCTTTTGTTTCTAAAAGTTATTAATAATAAATAATATTTTTGTATACTGGAAAAGCCTAATTATGTAAAGAATATTTTTGCATACATATATTTTGTAATTATTTATTGGTCTATTTTAAATAAAAGTATAATTTTTTAGATTTATTAATATTAATATTTTATTGTTCAAAAAGATATTTACAAATATTTATTATTTTCGAAATTATTATTATTGGTATTTTGAAAAATATATTTGGAAGTTATTGTGGCCATTTAAATCTTGATTTTAATTTATGTATTTATTTAAATAGTTAAAAAATTGAAATTTGATTTATTGATTTGATTTTAAACTAAGGGAATTAAATTAGATTTAATTGGATATTGATTGGGTTGATTTGAATGATTTTAATTAAATAGATGATTTATCTACTTGGGTTTTAAATATTCCTAGTCCATATCTAAGTGGGAATTCCCACATCCTATAAATAGGCAGGTACTCATCCACATTATTCATCCACAAATTCTCCACAACCAAATAAGTGCATCGTATCCGTGTCCCCGCTCCATCTTATTCCATATTACATCTACATTATCTTCTTCCCCGTGTCGGACACACCCCGACATCATCAAATCCCTAATCCTAGCCTAGCCTAGCCTAGCCTAGTCTACGCTGCTTCTGCCTCCCCTGCTATCCCCACCGACCCCGACAAATGTCACGCCCCACCACCAGAATACCGGAGAACGGGGGCAGACATAGCCAGCTACGCAATCCCAAAGTACGTTAATACTCTGAAATCACGTATAAGCTGTCAAGACATGGGGGTAACTCTACAAGCCATCAGTCAATCCTATGGTTTAACAATCCTAGGTATCTCAATCACAGGCAATTATACAAGAGCAAAGAGTACGATCATCATACATACAATAGTAAGGCGTCCCGAACCATATATACATGAAAGATCATGAAGCCAGTACCACAGAACTGAGGACTAGCTAGAGTATTAGTCGTGCATGATAAGGACTAGCTATAGTCTAGAATACACATATCATGTTTATGCCCGTAGGCTACAATATCAAGGAAAATACCAAAACACGAGCTAAACACGTGCTCGGAGCTAAACGTTACAAGAGGAGAATTTATATATCAGTGGGAGAATGAAGAAGAAACCCACTGAGGCACTCTGGTGCTCCGGCTGGTCACCGTCGAGTAGATGGTGCGGTAGATCCTTCGGGCTCTTCTATCAGAACCTGGCCATGCAAAACCAGTGGGGTCAGACCCCAAATAGCAAGTACCACAAAGGAGGCCGAACTATGAACTTAAAACCAGCAATCATTAGTAAACAAAGCAAGCAATAAGTAAGGGAGGATCGAGATTTGTGCAGTACCAATGCACTTATCCCGATTATAGGAAGACAGTAAGTAAATCATCATTTGACATAAAGTAAACTGGAGAACATGTTAAATAAATCGAGCTAGGAAGGTGATATACGATGGGATAACCATGGGACTATTCAGATAACCAGGTTACAACCCTTAAACCAAACAAGGACCGGGGTTGTAACCCTTCGTCTGAACGGAACTTGGTTTCTCCCACCATTTATCGACAAGATAAAATAAGTAAACAGGTCATGTGACAATCTTGTACAGAATCAAGACAAGAATAGACTGGTAAACTTCATCCAACATTTCACGGCCAAGCAATAAGTACGGCTTGATACTTTAACTAACTAGGGTTATCATAAGCCTAATTACTAACAAGATGCAGCGAGATTATTCCACATCCACAAGCCTAATTACTAACAAGATGCAGCGAGATTATTCTACATCCACAAGCCCTGCAGACCATCCAGGCTATCCGGACGCAATTAGGGGTTGAACTCAAGTGGATACATCGTCCAGGAAACGCATGTACCCTTAGGTGACTTAGAGGGTGCAACACATGACAGTGTGCTGGAAATGTGCCCTACTCGACGGCAGGCTACAGATCCCAAGTGGGACGCCCAGATAACGGGATTGCCTGTAGCTGGGAAATCTCTTCATGACTACTGGATTATTCTAGTGATTAGCCTTAGTCGATTTCAGTGGGTGCCCCTGACCGTGATACTCAGGAATCCCCATCCTAAACATGATGTAAGACTAGACGGGTTCATTTGTACAAGCACAATCGTCCACGGTGTCCAAGTTACTCAATCTTGTCATGTCGTGTTAGCCGTCGCAACAGCATTTCAAGAAATATTATGTCAGGTTTATCATGTCAAGAGTGCGCCACGACGGGCCACTATCAAGAATTATCACGTCAAGTTATCATATCAAGTTCATTGTCAAGTCAAGTTATCATGTCGGGAGTGCACCACGGCGGGTCACTATCAAGTCATGCCAATTATCAAGGAGGAGAGAAACTTGCACAATTAAATAATAATATATTAATAATATATATATTCCAGAAGCCAAGGAGAAACTCTACAACTTTCATGTTGGGAGTAGGAAGAAACTCTGACCACAATCCAGGCAAATAAAACATTTAAACAATCAAAGTGGGACCCATACAGTCCAAAAGTGGAAAAAACATATATGCGGCCCAAGAGAGTGGGAAGCCACCCATGCGGCCAGGAAACAATAAATAGGCCATGAAATCAAATAAGACAAAAGATAGTGGGACTCTCATTAAATGCAAACTCCCACTTTAGCAAGCAAGTCAACTAAAAGAAGCTATGTGGGACCCCACAATTAATGCAGTAAGACAAGGGTTCACGTGAACCATTTAAATATTGGTTCACGTGGCCAAGCAATAATTACACACATTATATTATGCCATCCAAGTATAAGGCCATGCGGCCACAAATATTAAACATGCAAGCACATGCAAAATTTGTATGCGGCTCACTATTAGCATTGTATGCAAGCAAGGTCACGTAATCATGCATGTAAGCAGGCAACAAAAGCTTGCATTAATTTAATGCTAGCAAAGCGTTGGCCAAGCATTCTTATGCGGCCAGAAAAATTCGTTACATGCGGCTCAACCTTGAAGTGCCATGCGGCTCACTAACTAATGCAAATGCTTAAGCCAACATTTTAAAGAATGCACTCACCAATGCATTATAAAATGCATTTGAAGAATGCATGACCTTCAGCCAACGTTTTAAGAATGCAATCACCCATGCATTATAGAATGCATTTAATAATACATGAACATTATAGAATGCCTTTAACAAATGTATTAATTATTGCATCACAGGATATGCATTAAAGAATGTGCATTCAAATGTACTTAACAATCTCCCTAGCAATGCATTAGCAAATGCATTAGAAAGTGCATGCGGCTGATGCACACTCTTGCATGCGGCTGACTAACCAAAAGCATTATGCGGCTGATGCTTAATATGCATGCGGCTCTAATAATAATGCATGAGGCTGAGTGCGTTAATAATTAAATATTAATAATCATGCGGCTGCAAGCAATTTTAAATACATAAAAGATTAAATAATACAATTCTATATAAAGCCATGCGGCTCTAATATTACCACGTTACAATAAAAGCCATGCGGCCAGCTTTAAAATTTCTCATGCAACTAAAACATTTATAAATTCATGCAGCTCTCCACTACATTATATGCATGCAAGTACAAGCTGTACGTGGCAATTATTATTAGGCCTTGCCCAAATTAATATCCTGGCTAATAAATGCTACCATGTCAGGAAGCAAACAATGTTGTCATGTCCATGCGGCTAAGCAAGTTTCATGCGGCTAAAAATGCAAGCTAGTAATAATTGTTTGCCAACTGAGAAGAAGTTCATAGAAAATACCATGGCCTCTCCGCACCACCAAACTTCCAACCGGAGCCCAAATTTGGACTTCCATAGGTCAATTTGGGGTAGAATGAAATTCTCTACAACATGGGACCATCAACTAGCAAGATTATGCAAGTTTGATAGATCAAAATTCATGAAAACCGAAAATACCACAAAACTAGATCTACCACAATCCACCTGGTAAAATAAAAAACTCCAAGTTCTAAACACGCTTAGAATCATGCAAGGAAGAAGATGGAACAAACAAAAATAAATTTGCTCAAGGTTCGGCAAGGTGTACTTGCCTCTCTCTCCAATGGCTAGGGTTTGGTGGAAAAGAAATGAATGAGGGTGAATGAGGAGGGAGAGAAAAAAGTGGCTTATATAACAAGCTCAAGTGATCTCCACCATTCATTCCTCTCCACTTAATCTAATCCATACACCTCATTGCATAAGAACCAAATTAAACCAAACCAAGTCAAAGTAGAACCGAACCAAATAAAACCAAATCCAAGTTAAACCAAGTCATGAAAATCCTACACTTAGGAAAATTTTAAAATATCACGCAAATCGATAAATACGAAACACGGCTCAAATTAAACACGTATCCGTATAAAATACCGATATAGTGAGACGGGTCTCACAACTCTCCACATCTTAGAAAAATTCTGTCCTCGGAATTTTCTGAGGCTAGTCGAGCAAAATAACAAAACAAAAGCTCCAGCAAACTCAACAATCTCAATAAATCGAGCATGACATATAAGTAAGATAAAACAATCAGTAATGCGTAAGGAGTAAATAAATGCGCAAGAACAAATACAATCATGGTCAAGATGGGCTGGAAGCATATGGATCAATATGTCTCCTGAGACAGTTGTGTAGGAACCAACGTACTTGCTGGCCAAAGCTGACTCCCAAAATGGATAAAAGTCAAGCCTCAAGGTAAGTCGGTACCAATGACTTAGTTCAAGACATGACTCTACCCAGGATGTGTCATCGTAGTTGAAACAGATGCATGAACTTTACCACCTGTCTCAAGATGCGAAGACAGAAGCGACTGGCTGATCGGGATGGACTGACATCTCTGCCTGCATGTCGAGACTGATCCTCCATAACTGGCCTGGCTGAAGAATGCTGAGCTGTCCTCGGCAGAACACGAACAAAATAATCAGAAGGAGCAAGAACAGTGCCCTTGAAGGTTGAAGGACACAAGATCAAATCATGGGAACAGAAATGATCATTGATCAAAACAGATATCAAGTCAAGTGTCATAGGTAGAGAATAATCCGAAGGAAATCAATAAGGATAATCGTGATTGAGATATCTAAATATGGTAACCCCCACAAATCTGAAAATCGAGACCTGCATGGGCCACCACTAAAACCATGTCACGCCCCACCACCAGAATATCGGAGAACGGGGGCAGACATAGCCAGCTACGCAATCCCAAAGTACGTTAATACTCTGAAATCACGTATAAGCTGTCAAGATATGGCGGTTACTCTACAAGCCATCAGTCAATCCTATGGTTTAACAATCCTAGGTATCTCAATCACAGGCAATTATACAAGAGCAAAGAGTACGATCATCATACATACAATAGTAAGGCGTCCCGAACCATATATACATGAAAGATCATGAAGCCAGTACCACAGAACTGAGGACTAGCTAGAGTATTAGTCGTACATGATAAGGACTAGCTATAGTCTAGAATACACATATCATGTTTATGCCCGTAGGCTACAATATCAAAGAAAATACCAAAACACGAGCTAAACACGTGCTCGGGGCTAAACGTTACAAGAGGAGAATTTACATATCAGTGGGAGAATGAAAAAGAAACCCACTGAGGCACTCTGGTGCTCCGGCTGGTCACCGTCGAGTAGATGGTGCGGTAGATCCTTCGGGCTCTTCTATCAGAACCTGGCCATACAAAACCAGTGGGGTCAGACCCCAAATAGCAAGTACCACAAAGGAGGCCGAACTATGAACTTAAAACCAGCAATCATTAGTAAACAAAACAAGCAATAAGTAAGGAAGGATCGAGATTTGTGCAATACCAATGCACTTATCCCGATTATAGGAAGACAGTAAGTAAATCATCATTTGACATAAAGTAAACTGGAGAACATGTTAAATAAATCGAGCTAGGAAGGTGATATACGATGGGATAACCATGGGACTATTCAGATAACCAGGTTACAATCCTTAAACCAAACAAGGACCGGGGTTGTAACCCTTCGTCTGAACGGAACTTGGTTTCTCCCACCATTTATCGACAAGATAAAATAAGTAAACAGGTCATGTGACAATCTTGTACAGAATCAAGACAAGAATAGACTGGTAAACTTCATCCAACATTTCACGGCCAAGCAATAAGTACGGCTTGATACTTTAACTAACTAGGGTATCACAAGCCTAATTACTAACAAGATGCAGCGAGATTATTCCACATCCACAAGCCTAATTACTAACAAGATGCAGCAAGATTATTCCACATCTACAAGCCCTGCAGACCATTCAGGCTATCCGGACGCAATTAGGGGTTGAACTCAAGTGGGTACATCGTCCAGGAAACACATGTACCCTTAGGTGACTTAGAAGGTGCAACACGTGACAGTGTGCTGGAAATGTGCCCTACTCGACGGCAGGCTACAGATCCCAAGTGGGGCACCCAGATAACGGGATTGCCTGTAGCTGGGAAATCTCTTCATGACTACTGGATTATTCTAGTGATTAGCCTTAGTCGATTTCAGTGGGTGCCCCTGACCGTGGTACTCAGGAATCCCCGTCCTAGACATGATGCAAGACAAGACGGGTTCATTTGTACAAGCACAATCGTCCACGGTGTCCAAGTTACTCAATCTTGTCATATCGTGTTAGCCGTCGCAACAGCATTTCAAGAAATATCATGTCAGGTTTATCATGTCAAGAGTGCGCCACGGCGGGCCACTATCAAGAATTATCACGTCAAGTTATCATATCAAGTTCATTGTCAAGTCAAGTTATCATGTCGGGAGTACACCACGGCGGGTCACTATCAAGTCATGCCAATTATCAAGAAGGAGAGAAACTTGCACAATTAAATAATAATATATTAATAATATATATATTCCTGAAGCCAAGGAGAAACTCTACAACTTTCATGTTGGGAGTAGGAAGAAACTCTCACCACAATTCAGGCAAATAAAATATTTAAACAATCAAAGTGGGACCCATGCAGTCCAAAAGTGGGAAAAACATATATGCGGCCCAAGAGAGTGGGAAGCCACCTATGCGGCCAGGAAACAATAAATAGGCCATGAAATCAAATAAGACAAAAGATAGTGGGACCCTCATTAAATGCAAACTCCCACTTCAGCAAGCAAGTCAACTAAAAGAAGCTATGTGGGACCCCACAATTAATGCAGTAAAACAAGGGTTCACGTGAACTATTTAAATATTGGTTCACGTGGCCAAGCAATAATTACACACATTATATTATGCCATCCAAGTATAAGGCCATGTGGCCAAAAATATTAAACATGCAAGCACATGCAAAATTTGTATGCGGCTCACTATTAGCATTGTATGCAAGCAAGGTCACGTAATCATGCATGCAATCAGGCAACAAAAGCTTGCATTAATTTAATGCTAGCAAAGCGTTGGCCAAGCATTCTTATGCGGCCAGAAAAATTCGTTACATGCGGCTCAACCTTGAAGTGCCATGCGGCTCACTAACTAATGCAAATGCTTAAGCCAACATTTTAAAGAATGCACTCACCAATGCATTATAAAATGCATTTGAAGAATGCATGACCTTCAGCCAACGTTTTAAGAATGCAATCACCCATGCATTATAGAATACATTTAATAATGCATGAAAATTATAGAATGCCTTTAACAAATGTATTAATTATTGCATCACAGGATATGCATTAAAGAATGTGCATTCAAATGTACTTAACAATCTCCCTAGCAATGCATTAGCAAATGCATTAGAAAGTGCATGCGGCTGATGCACACTCTTGCATGCGGCTGACTAACCGAAAGCATTATGCGGCTGATGCTTAATATGCATGCGGCTCTAATAATAATGCATGAGGCTGAGTGCGTTAATAATTAAATATTAATAATCATGCGGCTGCAAGCAATTTTAAATGCATAGAAGATTAAATAATACAATTCTATATAAAGCCATACGGCTCTAATATTACCACGTTACAATAAAAGCCATGCGGCCAGCTTTAAAATTTCTCATGCAACTAAAACATTTATAAATTCATGCAGCTCTCCACTACATTATATACATGCAAGTGCAAGCTGTACGTGGCAATTATTATTAGGCCTTGTCCAAATTAATATCCTGGCTAATAAATGCAACCATGTCAGGAAGCAAACAATGTTGTCATGTCCATGCGGCTAAGCAAGTTTCATGCGGCCAAAAATGCAAGCTAGTAATAATTGTTTGCCAACTGAGAAGAAGTTCATGGAAAATACCATGGCCTCTCCGCACCACCAAACTTCCAACCGGAGCCCAAATTTGGACTTTCATAGGTCAATTTGGGGTAGAATGAAATTCTCTACAACATGGAACCATCAACTAGCAAGATTATGCAAGTTTGATAGATCAAAATTCATGAAAACCGAAAATACCATAAAACTAGATCTACCACAATCCACCTGGTAAAATAAAAAACTCCAAGTTCTAAACACGCTTAGAATCATACAAGGAAGAAGATGGAACAAACAAAAATAAATTTGCTCAAGGTTCGTCAAGGTGTACTTGCCTCTCTCTTCAATGGCTAGGGTTTGGTGGAAAAGAAATGAATGAGGGTGAATGAGGAGGGAGAGAGAAAAGTGGCTTATATAACAAGCTCAAGTGATCTCTACCATTCATTCCTCTCCACTTAATCTAATCCATACACCTCATTGCAAAAGAACCAAACTAAACCAAACCAAGTCAAAGTGGAACCGAACCAAATAAAACCAAATTCAAGTTAAACCAAGTCATGAAAATCCTACACTTAGAAATTTTTTAAAATATCACTCAAATCGATAAATACGAAACACGGCTCAAATTAAATACGTATCCGTATAAAATACCGATATAGTGAGACGGGTCTCACAACAAACCAACCAACCGCCCATCTCTATCGCCACTCGACTGCACACAATACCCCCAGACCGTCACCCGATCACCTCGTCCCGACCACATCCCTTCGGCCAGGCCAGGACAGCAACACCACCACCAACCTCATCACCCAGCACCTCCACCAGGTGCCAACACCCAGGTCGGCCAAACCTTCACCACCACTGCCACAAAACACATTCGACACCACCGTACCCGGCTACCCACTCCGGCCACTCCGGCCAAGCCAGCTATACTGTTGCCGTCCCTCAGACCATCACCACCACCCTAGCCACCACCCAAAATCCCAGAAAAATTGGCAAACCACCGGCAAAACCCAAAATTAAAATAAACCCTAAACTCACCCGTGCGCCGTCGTAGCATCGGTACGACCGCCGTGAACCTTGCCGCTGCACCACGGCGGAGAACCCCTATTTTCTCCGCCATCGCCGGCGTGCGCCGCGCCTGCGACTCGCCAGGCCACCGAGCCTCCGGTACCCCGACAGCCTCTGGCGCCGTCCTCTGCGCCGCACCTCGCCTAGAACCGCCCGTACCATCGGCCACGACGCCGGGTATCGCCACTGCCTAGAAACCCATCCACCGCCCCGCTCCACCGTGAGCGTCGGCCTCATCCTCCGCCGCCGCGCGCGCTCAACCCCTCCGGCGACTCCTCAAACTCCTCCACTACCGCAAGATCGAAACCCCCGTCTCCGCGTTGACTGCCCCTCGCCGCCGAGACTCCGCCGCCCAAGCCCTCGCCGGAAAAACCCCCTTCAATCCGACCGCTCGCCTCCGCATTCCTCCGAACAACCTCCGGCCCCGCACCTTTTCTCCCCTCCGGACCAGCCTCTGCGCCCCCGTCAGCTCCGAACCCCCTTTCCCACCGATCGGACCTCCCTCTCAGGCTCTCTCTCTCTCCCCTCTTCTTCAGCGAGCAGCAGACTATTGCCTTTTGTTTTTTTTTATGTTTCATTTTTGGGTTTTTTATTTATTTATTTTCTTTCTTCTTTTTCTTTTCAAAATTTTATAGGAATTAAGTAAATTATTATTAATATTAATATTATTGGTTATTTTATTATTGATATTATTATTAGATGTTGATGAATAATTTAGTTGTATTTTGGTAAAAGCAACGCTACAACTATAGTACACTACTGTTATTATTATTATTGTATTATTATTATTATTAGTAGTAGTATTATTGCTATTATTATTATTATTATTATCATTAGTATTATATTTATTTCACTATTAGTTATTGCTATATACTATTAGGACTATTGTATAAAATTTCTAAATTTTTATAATTTTGATACAATATGGGGATTAAAAGCCCTAAAATATTATTAATATTTTATTATGGCATTTGCCTATATATATATATATATATATATATATATATATATATATATATATATATATATATATATATATATAAGCAAGTATGTTTTTAGCCATAAAACTATTCTTCGTATTTTCGTATCTAGCCTAAATATAAATATATATATAGATTTCTGCCTAAAATTGTATTTTGACAACTTAGAGTTTTTTGCCAAAAACGATTTTTCTTGACTTTAAGTATTTTTGTATTTCTCCTAAAAATATTTTGACTTATGAAAACTAGTTTTAGGAGTTATAAATATTTTCTAAAACTCGTATATATAAATATTTATTTATCCATTATTCTTTAATTTTTCTCATGTCCGTATCCAAGTCCTATTATTCCTATTTCTTCGCCCATTTCGAGACTACCTTATGTCCACCCTAACTAAGTTGACCCTTCTGGACCCAATGGAACTGTCCGTGTCACTAACAGAGATCTCCTTGTGTAGTTGTTACACCAAAGTCGCAGTTCATGCCACCATGATTATCGCAGCACACCAGGCATCCTACCAGGCAAGACATCTTGCCATTTGCTGTTTATTTATTTTAGCTCATATTTCATGCGTTATTTATTTTCTTTATGCAAAATAAACTGTGATACATGGCATAACTGTTAGAACTTGCTGTCCATTTATATTTTCTGCTATGTATTATTTTTCTCACATTAAACCTAGATTTAAGGGACCACCTTGTGTGTTGCATTCATTGGCCTTGACACGTTATAACACAAAGTTGTGTGTCGCATGTAGGACACGAAAGTACGTGATTGGCTGGCCACCAGGACGTACAAGCCGTGCGATAGGAATAACCGCTAATAGAGATTACATGCTAGTTTGACTTAGCGGTTATAGAGGTTTTATGTTGTGGATACAACATAGTAGGCATTGGACGGGGAGGATAATTCCTTAGCGTATGGGCTTCGATGCACTTTTTCTTGTGACCCGAACTCTCCGCTGGAGATACGGGGTTGATGACCCATAATTACTGACGGCCACTGACGATTCTGCGAAACGTCATGCTCTTACTGATGGGGCCTCTGGTGCCCAAAGGGAGGACTATGCCGATCCTATTCAGCCAGGGCCCATGCGTAGGAAGGATTGTTCTTAACTACATTTCACTTAGAACGATAGGCTACCTTTATTCGTTAGGTACGAGTACTTTTGGTTTGGGTACTTGTATCTGACCGTGGCTTGGAACAATAACTTGTCGCAGATTAGTTCGTCACACTTTGTCCTTGTTTGGTTGTAGGTGTGACTTACTACTTCGATGAGAAGGTATTGAACCTTGTTGGGGTCCGGATACCATATTGGATTCATAGCATGGAAAGATATGTCGCCGTAAATTAGTTTACCATCTCCTGTCCTTGTTTGGTTGGAGGGATGGTACGCTCGTTCAGTAGGTGTATATTGGACTATGTTATAAATTCAATTAACTTATTTATTTGAGCAATATTTATTCAGTTTATATGGCATGATATTATGTGTCTTGTTACGTCCCTCTGAGGACTTGGTTATCTCTCCAGGTATGTGCTATTGTCTTTCGCAGGTGTTCTAGCTCTAGCCGTTGTCATCGCTATTTTTTCGAGGATGATTACATTTTGATCGTCTTCGCTTCGTTCGCCAAATTCATGTCTTTTCTCATATATTTTCCTTGTTTTGTTGGTAGTGGATTTGTCTCCGTCCAACATATTGTTTCAAGAAAATTCATTCTCGTTTTATGATATTTTTATTTATTTATTTTGTGTAGATGAGATTAGTTATGGTTCTACTGTATTTTACAGCTTATGTATTCATACGAGGGTTCCATATATTGTAGTGTACTTCGTATGAATACAACTGGCATGTCTACGTTCCTAGTCCTACGTATTTTGGGACTGGGGCGTTACACAATCCGACAGCAAATGGGTTGGCTGAAGCTTTCAATAAAACAATCGTCAAACTTCTCAAGAAAGTCGTATCCTCTAACAAGTGCGACTGGGACTAGAAGTTAGGCGAGTGCCTCTGGGCCTACCGCACAACGGTCTGGACTTCGACGGGTAATATACTATTTTTCCTGGTGTATGAGAGCGA
The DNA here is from genome assembly GCA_029216955.1 of Iris pallida. Taxonomy (NCBI): domain Eukaryota; kingdom Viridiplantae; phylum Streptophyta; class Magnoliopsida; order Asparagales; family Iridaceae; genus Iris; species Iris pallida. The sequence continues at coordinate 53,940,278 of JANAVB010016197.1, read as the reverse complement.
GGATGTGCTTCCTTTAGAAATCCAGATTCCTATGCTAAATGTGGCCATTACAAACCAGTTGACGGAGGAAGACAATCAACATCGCCGGTTATAAGAGTTAAAGGCGTTTGATGAAAAATGCCTCTTGGCTCAACAGTGCATCAAACTCTTTCAGGCTCGCATCTCCGAGGCTTTCAACAAGAAAGTCAAGCAAAGAACTTTCCAAAAGGGCGACCTTGTCCTATCAGTTAGAAGGCCAATGGTGATGACTCATAAAACACTAGAGAAGTTCGAACCCAAATGGGAAGGCCCTTTCATCGTAGAGATGGTATATTCTAATGGTGCCTACCGACTCACAAAATAAAATGGGGACTTGTTTATGATGTCAATCAATGGCAAGTTCCTAAAGTAGTGCTACGCTTGAAGCCCTTTGACATGTGCTTCCACATCACTAGCAAAAATGTGTGAATTCGGTAACTGAGTTCATCCACCCTTAATCATCAGATGTTTTTGGGCCCAGCTGCTCTAGGACATTTCCTCATCATTTTTCGTAGAAAACATCCAAGTCCATATCACCTCTGAGTTATTTTCTACATCCCCATAGAGCTGAATCTTACCTCTCAGTTAGATGATGCTAAAATGGATGTCTACCATGTCCACATTACCTCTGAGTAAACAATCTCATTCACCAACCTCTGTATTGTTATACTTCACCCATAAAACATCCACATCCATGTTATCTCTGAGTTGTTTATTATATCCCCCAAAGAGTCTATTCTTACCATGTTCCTATCACTTCTGAGTAAGAAGATTCTACCAAAAATCCCATAGTCACCATGTCTACATTACCTCTGAGTAAACATGTTAGTTAACCCAATTCTCAATCCCATCTCAACTTATTATCGGCATCTAAAACCCAGGAGCGCCAAAGATGTTAAGTCCACAAAATCATAGGTTCATGATAAATGAGCAAACACAAGTTCTTTATTTCTTTCATCAAAAAGGAGAAAAGGACTACATTTCAGAAGAAACAAAGAGCACAAAGAGACACAAAGCTAAAGGATGCTTTAAAGCTTCCGCCCTGGATTCAACAGTCGCCAGAACCCTGTGTTCAACTTCATGATGCATCGCTTCCTTGCATTCAGAAGCAATGTCAGCTGCATGCTTGGCGTCCAACTCCTTCTTCTTATGGAACAAATTAGCCACATATTGAGTGAACTCCACCGCCTCATTCTTAAGTGCGATGTGTTCAGTCGTCGCTTATTCAGAATCCACCAGGAGTTGAGGTCGCTATTTCTGCAGCAAGTGGATCCTGGCATCAATCTCTGCCACGCAAACATCCAAAGACTCTCGTAGACTAGCCCGGTCCTCCATGGTCGACGTAAGTTTTTGCTCCTTGGTCTCAGCGTCAACCAAACTTTGCTCTAAGACGACCAGACTGGTCAAGTAAGCTGACTCAGCCTTAGACGCCAACCTATCCTGCTCTACCTGTATTAGGGTAGAAAGATCATTCCGCCGGATGCTTTGAAGCTCAGTAAAATGGTGATCAAGCTCGACAATTGATGCCTTTAAGATTTCAGCCATATGATCATGGCCCTGGTGAGACCGAATCAAGCCGATTTGTGGGATCGCCATTGCCTTGGCTATCGTAAAACTTCGGCCTTCCTCCAGCACAGCAGATACCCCTTCTTAACATCTTGTACACAGCCTCGACGAGAAACTTTATATATCCATGGGAGCCGGGCGGATGGTAGAATTTGGCGATGGTACGATACCCTGGCTCTGCGGAGCACTCGTCACCTCATTTATTGAACCTTCGGCTACTGAAGCTCGAAGATTTGAGTCCTTCTGAGGAGACCTTGACCCAGGTACCGCTGGGATCTCAGTATTTGTAGGCCATGCCTGATTGCTAATAGTCTCAGGGCCAGGGAGCACGGTAGCCGAACCCTTCGAAGGACCCATCACAATCCCCCATGTGGTACAGACGATAGTGGATTCTTCCATAACAGGGCCCTTGCCCGTATCAAGACTTACCCCAGAGGTTTCACCAACATCAAGGACCCACTACGGCCAGCTCAGAAATTATACCGAGTGTCGGGGTAGGCTCCGTTTGTAACACCCAGTTTTTGGAATGAGGGTATTTTTGAAATTTTGTATTTATAAATATTATTTATTTGTATTTAAATCATATTATAATTTTTGGTGATTTTAATCAATTTAAAACTGTTTTAAGTCATGGCTTATGATTTTGAGGTCTTGCTAGTGTAACCTGAGAGACTGTCTGACCAAGAGCCTGACCATATCATTAGGATAATTTATTATTACTTTTGAGCATGTGGGTATTTTGGTCATTTGGCCTCTTTGAATTATTTTATGATTTATTTCACTGGTGATTGTTAATTTGACTTTTGACTAGCTGTGACTTAAGAGACTGTCCTAGATTTTGACTTTGACTTGGTGACCTAAGTTAACATGGTATGGACCCTAGCCTAACTTAATTCAACTCAAGTTAGGACACTTAGGATCAAGTTTGAAGTAGGAGGATTGGTGAATTGGTCCATAGGCTTGAGACCTAGAAATTGGTTCCATGACTAGTACAACTTGGCCCATAGCCATTAGACTAAACCCTAACCCTAATTTTCCACTTTATGACCAGCCACTAGGGCTCCCCCTTCCCTATATATAATCTCTTCCTTGTTCTTGCCTCTTTTATTAAAAATTTTCACGTTTGAAGAAAGAGGTAAAGAGCCTTCTTCCCCAATCCATAACTTCCTTATTTCAATTCCTTTTTAGCTCAAATCTTTTGCATTGGGTTCTAATTGATCCCTACTTTATGTTTATGGAGAGAAATCTCAGGTTTGAATCAATTTGGAGATATTGGCTAGCAAGGAGATTTCCCTCGTTTTAAGCTTTTCATTGGAAGTTCAACCAATAGGTAAATCCTCACAATCACCATTAAAATTCGATTTCTTTGCATGAGTGCATAGCCTTAGGAGTCCCCTAGCTGCTAGCATAGGTGTGGTGTCGAGTCGTGTCAATTTCGTGTCCGTATCGGACACGTATCAGCTTGTATTGTTAAGTTTTTGTTAATTTGCCACAAAGGGTTTAAAATTGATATTTTTGGAAAGTGTTTAAATGGATTTGTTGTATTTTATATATATATATATATATATATATATATATGTATATATATATATATATTGAATTCATGCTTGACTGAGCACGAATCCGTGTCTTTGTCGTGTCCAAATCCGTGTTGGCCACGCTGCGCGTTGGCCCGGTCGAGTGTCTTGCTGCTCGAGCTTCACAGCAGACACGACAAAGCTCGGTTTTGCACGAAATTTGGTGAGCTCATTGGGGCAATGTCTGTGAGCATGCCCCCAAGGTCCCATTGAATTTTGTGCAGTGGTTTGGAAGAAACCATGGCCGCACGGGTTTTGCACTGGCCGTGCGAGCACGATCAGAGACCACTGATACGTGTCTCGTGCTTAGGACACGCGTGTCGTAGACACATTGCAGATAGTCGAGGACGTAGCCCTATCCTTGGCGCACCCTAGGACACGAGCACAAGCCCTATGGTGTCGTGTGTCGTGTCCTAGCACGCACTGCACCTCTGCACGAGGCTGCTGACACTGTTATTCTATGAAACTTGTTTTTTTAGCTTTTGGACACATTGTGTTGACTTTTGTGGACACGAATTGACCAGTAACACACCATATTATATTCACATACATTTATCAACCATTTATTTGAAGTTTTATTGAAATTCGAATGTGAAATTGGGTTTTTGAGAATGTTCTGATACGGGGAACTAATTTTCGATTTCTGAGATTATTTTCTCTTTAAAAACAGATATTAAATGATGTTTTTAATTATCATATTAACTCTACATACGTATTGGTTCCTGCTAAGTTGGTTTTGCAAGTTAAGATTTGGTTTTGTGTTTGAAAAAAGGATTTCGACATGGTTTTGGGACTGTTAAACTAAAACTGGGTTGTGAACACTGTTTTTTTTTCATATTACACACTCACACACGCAAAAACTGAAAATTAAAAACCTGAGACACATATTACACATGTTGACACTTGCAATCACACTCTGGTATTGACACTACACACCTTAACACCTAACTGAAAACTGAGAATTCTATTTTTACTGATACTGTGTTCAGTCCTGAGAAGTTTCAGAGTTTAATTGCTAATTAAATTATTAAATAATATAAATTGATACCCATTTTATAATGCCTATATGTATGTATATGCCTGAGTAATAGAGTTACAGTCCTATGGGTTTGGTTCAGTCTTGGATTTGAGATTTGGAAGTTCAACTGATATGAGTTGGTTTGTATTAGCACAATGTTAGCTGAACCTGTCACACTGTTCCTGTTAAACAAACTGAGAACATAACCTGAGATACACTCTACCAAATTTTTGAACACACATTATTGTTTACATATCACACACATTGGTTCATGTGACACACACTCACACAAACTGAGAACACACTAACCTATTCACATTACACACATTGACACCCTATCCCCTAAACTGTCATTGACCATTACACATGTCCACCCACACTAGCACACACACTCAAACTTTCCTGCACATTCAATTGTCTTGCATATCACATGTTGTCCTGTCTATACTTCTTTACATATCCCTTACATTCACATTCAAAAACATTGCATTCATTTGTTACTCTACTGCCTGCACTCTCCCTATACACACCCAATTATTCTTTATTCATATAGGCCCTACATTCATTATTCACTGCATGGATACATCTGTCCTTTGACCTTGTCCAAACTTGGACTTGATAACCCTGTCCAGATTTGAACCATAGGTTCACTCCCATTTGAATCCTTGTGTCAATTTTAGTTGAATTGTATCCATATCCTGATACACTGTAGAATTCAGATACTTGGTAACCAGTCCAAGAGCTTCCTCTAGTGTCAATCACCATATTTCTTCTTGTTCAGTCGAGCATAATGTTGCACTGTCCAGTACTCCTTCAGAGATCATTCATCCCAATCACCCACTGTCCTGCTATTGCATTTGTTCAGTCCATGTTTCCCTTCTTAGTTCAGAACCTTAATTTAACTCAGATGCATATTGGGATGCCCTGTCTAGCCTATAGTTCACTGTCCAGTTGAGAATCCATATTCTGTGCAACCTTTAGTTTGGATTATATGTGTGTGTGGCTGCTTGTTGACCCTGCCTTCTGTCCAATAGCCATATTGGATCTGTCCATCTCAAATATGTGCAATTTAGGATATAAAACCAGGTCTCCATATGGGTATAGGACCATGGGGTATATTCTACCTTCAGTCCAGATTCTCCATCCTTCCAATCCACATTCCCTTTTGTTAGCATTGGTAGATAGGCCTGTATGCATATAAGCATGTATGTATGTAAATGCATGTATGTATATATTATATTACATGAGATGTATGCATATGGTGTGAGTGTATATATACATATAACTTTGTGTACTTGAGATACAAATGTCTATAAATGATTAATTCCCTGTTTAAGTTAGGTTTCAATCCCCACTACTGATATTAGCATTAGTTGAGGACCCCTTGTCTAGTCTCCATGTTTTGTATCAGTTCATATATGGGAATGTGTTCAGATATTAGCATGTTTACTCCAGTCCTAGTATAGTTTTGTAGAGAAAATCAATTGGTGTCATAAGTGTTGGGGCTAGTATCAAATTTAGGTTTGAAGTTTAGAGTTTAGATTAGAGTTGAGAGGGGAGAGTGACTTAACTGAATGCTAAGGTATAATGTATGGATATCTATATCACATAGCTAGAATGGTATAGATATAGGTTAGAGTGTAGCTCTAGAATCCTAGAATAGGAATAATTGAATCATGTTGACCAGGTATGACCAATAGTTGACCAATTGACTCTTTGACCTAGAAATAGCCTAGTTGACCTTGTTTGACTTGGTAGTTGACCATAGGTAGTTGACTTGACTCTTAGTTGACTGAGGTTGACCAAGAGTTGACTTTGACCTAGAATGACCTAGAATCATGTAGATTGCATCATAAACTTCATTTACCTTATTTTTAAACATATTATAACCTGTACTGCTATTTAGGACATTGTGACTCTGGTGCAGACATCTGATATTATACTACTCTTTCAGAGTATCAGGCGAGTACATTCTCTGATAGTTCTCTCATTTACTTGTCAATTACTGTACTTCAGTTCTAGTTAGTTGTATACGATTCTTTGTTACAACACGTATGGATATTCTGGATTCATGTACACGACACACATTTATTGTCTGGCCTCTATTACTGGAATCATTCTGGAATCATTTACTGGTATCAACATATCTGGCTGGACTCATCTTGAATCATTGTGTCGGATTTCTGGATTCACTTGCTGGGAGGGGAAATACTAGAGTAAGGCATGTAGACATACCCCAATTCTGGAATTACCCTATGCTAAAATCAAACTGGAATGATAGCCATCTCACACCCGGCCAGGTGTGTGATGTGCCGGATTACCTATAGCCGTTTACATGTCGATCTCGGTATTTTAAAACATACTGTTAGAGTATAGGCTGGACTCACCCTGGAATTATTGATCACTATGACTGGATCGTCCCGTACCGGATTCATCTTGTATTAGATTCGTCTTGTACTGGACTTATATTGGAGTTACACTCGTATACATTTACTGTCTGGACTTATATCATATTACCCTGGTTCAGCTAGTTCTATTTTTACTATCTTTATTGCTATGATTTTAGTTACTTACTTTCCTTGCACTTTATCTGTCTTTCTTACCATCACCTGAATATAAACCGTCATGTTCATCAATACAACTGTCTATAACTGCTTTATAGTTCTTTGTCATTTACTTGGGTTTTCTAGATGAGATTGTGCTCGTTCATGTCCTGACTGGACCTATTGAAATTTTACAGATGATTGCCCTGAGGATATTTGCCCTACTCATTATGGACCTGACGAGGGATTAGCTACCTTTGGCCCCGACACTCAGTAGTGATCGGGATTTAGTTTAGTAAACTTGCATCTGTTTTTATGTAGAGCTTGTTGTATAGAATTGAGACTTGAGATGTATTTGAGATTGTTTGAGATTGTTGTTATTATTTCAGTAGTTATTGTTGTCTTCAATTTCTTAGTTATATTTCGGTGTTATCTTATCGTGCTTAGACTGTGATTGAGTTACACCATATCTTATACTTGTCCTCCGTTCAGAGTTGATCATGATAAGTACATTTTATACTGCATGAGTTGATGGTTAGTTAGAGACTTAGAACAGTATTCTACCGCCGACACTGTGGCGTAGGCTGGGCGCTGTTACGTTCTCGTACCCTCACAGTGGGTGCGGGTCGTGACACCTTTACTCTATATCATATTGAGGAAACATGGGTAGGACTCGGAGGTAGGATCGCTTCCTCCATCTCAATTTTTGCTACCGGGGTTAGAGTAAGACTTGGCAGCGCAGCCTGCCTCTCCACCACAATCTCGGTTACCAGGGCATGTGTAGGACTGGGCATCGAAACTGGTTCCTTCCTATCATGTCCAAGCGAGAGATCAACTGCGACCACTCATTCAGCTATCCCAAACTGTTCATCACCACTTGTTGTTAAGCCTCCCTCGACATCCCCAACAGTGTCATCTGGAACATCATCTGAATGAGACGAGTCCCAATCCACCTCTTCACAACTTCTTCCTCCTGAGTTTGGGCAGCGGTCTCATCACTAGTGCCCGCAGCCGGTTCCTCCATAGCCTGTGAGGGTCTCGTTTGATGTGTATCTGCAAGCAAAACATGATCAATACCACTACCAATATATGCAAAGTAGGTATAAACAAAATTACCTAGAGTGACCGTTGGAGGTTGTTTCGTAATATCTGACGCCATCAGATCACTGAAGTTATCCTCCGCATAGTCAAATATGGCAGGAGCATCTCGGACAATGTCTTCTTGGTCTCTCTCGATCGGAGACTCTACATTGGAAGGAATACGCTCTTCAGGAGAGCTAGCGACATCCTTCTCAATGTACACATCCGAGTCTTATTTTGAAGACCTGGGTTTCCTCTTCGTCACATCCTGTAGACGAAAGGGAACACTAATAAGAGGATGCGAACCACTTTATGGTAAAACTAATGACAATTCATTTATCTAATCGGGAGAAAGCTCCGTCGGCCTATCTACATTAATTGTGGCCCTAGATTTGGTGGCCAGAACTTTCCTCTACCTTTTTGGCATAGAAGACCCGCTCTCGTCGGGGCACACCTCTTCAATTGGCTACCTGTGGCCTCATCCGGAGGATCGTTCATTCTGGCGACCGGAGCAGCTACCGGTGCTGGAGCAGCGGCTGGTACTAAAGCATCTGGCATGCGATATACCCGGGATTTCGCAATCTCGACGTCAGACGCCTCAAGTTGAGTACCAACGATGAAGCTCGTCTTCCTATCATAGTCAGGAGCTAGAGTGTTCGTCGAACAATAGAGCTTCACGGCAGAATACAGGATATGCGGCTTCGGATTCAGAAGTAGGGCCATGAATCGCACCCCCGTGCACCCGGCATTATAATATTGCCAAGCCCTGGCTCCATCCAACAGGCTTCCAATCTTCCCCAAGCAGGTACTCGGGTTGTACAGCATCGCCTAGCTGTAGTCGAATTGACGAGCAACATGACTTGGTAAATAAGGCTCCAGAAAGTAATGGTTCATGTTTCGGTATACCAAATGTGAGGGTCGAATACATTGCAGCTAGAAAAACCCCCAATCCAGAAGAGTGACCGCATCTCCATCTACGCCCGTATCTTCCAACTATTAATCAGCTTTAAAGCCCAGAAAATATGGGCTAATTTTAGAAATGTCCCATCCTTGTAGATGGAACAAAATCTTTCGATAAACAGGGACATCGGTATGCAGTCACTTCCTTCTGCGATAGCGGTGGATAAAGGCATCTCTGGCCACATGCCCCTCATTTGGGCCAGGACTCATCACATTGGGATGGTGGAATATCAACCACCCCATCAAATAGTGATAGGACAGCTCTACTCGGGGGAAATTCCCATTTTTTTCCTTCATGGCCACAACCTCCCTGATAAACTCTCACGGACCTTGCTGTAGGTTGCATACCATCGCGGGCAGCAAGGCCAAACGACGATCGAATACTAGTTTTATAGTAGGCAATATAATATTTCTGGTCACCCTTTCCACAGAACCTGAGCCACTAGGGAGCACATAGTCCCAAAGCCATATCATAAGATAGGCAGCTAACACAGCTTTCGGGGACATCTTGTGTGTGTAATGCCAGAAACTGCTATATATGTTATCAGTTGGTCTCTGGTACTCATCCTCTCGCAGATTCTTCTTGTCGGCGTCCCTCATTTTGGTAACGATTTTAGCGCTCGTGAAACCTTGAGGAGCAGTGAAGCGAACCTTCATCGGGTCGCTAGTGTCCCGAGTAAAGACATAATCCCTCCAAACGGTTATGTGATTGGATGCCCTGGTCTTATCCCTCCGTTGATTCATATAATGATGGCACAACACTTTCTTGAAGACCATCATCATTTGTGGGTGCTTTTCTTCCAAAGCAGAGAGCTCCTCGTTCGTGGGAAAATACGCCTCATATTCCTCAGTCCCCCAAGGGAGTCTCGAGACTTCGAATATCACGTGAAGAGATAATCCCAGTTCCCCTACGGGCGTATAAAAAGTCTCGGTATGAAGGTTGTACAGCTCTAGGAGGGCCAAAAATATAGGCCGGTTCAACTCCACCCAAGCCTGGGTAGCCCGTAAAGCAGCTTCCAAGCCAATCTCCTTGAGCTCATCCTTAAACTTCGACAGTATCCAAAGTGTCAGGTCATCCGACTTTGGCACATAATGGCACCAACCTTCAACCTGAAACTCCCCGTTCGGGTACGAAACCTTGGCCGTCAACATCCGGTTGGCAAAATTCGAAGCACTGAAGGCGTAGGTCTGGTTGGGAACATCACTGTTTATGTTTCTGGGATGCAGAACCCGTAGAGAGAAGGATGGCCCACCTCGCGCAAAGGTGACGGTGTCTTTCTGGTTAGAAACATAGTCGATCTTGAAAGTCCCCAAAAATTACCCTGTCTTGAGAAAGGATAAGGTCCCATTTCATTCTCCTCTTCGAGGCCAAGCAGGTGAAAGCAGTCAGCGGCAGTTGATGCTCGATCTTTGGTATATACATACTAGATCCATCGTTCAAAGAACCAGTCTTCATTGACCTTCAGAAGCTTGGCCTCATAAGATGCTAGTCTGTCTCCAAACAGAAATTTAGGGCTTCAAGTAAATTTCGGTGGCACTCCCCACAGCTCAGATTAGGCCACTCTCCATCATGGCCTGGAGGAAAGAAGTGGGCTGGTCCCTGATCAATTTTATCATCTTTGGCGGCTGGTCCAACATAATCACAGCCTTGGCCGGGTTGACCACTTCCTCTTTAAAGTCCAGGCCCATCTGACAGAGGGAGTAGTCAAACAAAATATCGTTCAGCCACGACAAAGTCATAGACACTGCAGAAATACAAAAGAGAAAAAGAGTTAGCAAAAACTTGGCCCTTTCAATAAAAGACAAAAGGGTGGGTCGAGTCGTCGACTTGGGGTTCGTCGGCGTCGACTTGGACGGGTTTCTTGCCCTTGTCTTTTCCCTTGCCAGCAGCACCACGGGAAGCATTGGGGGCCATCGCATAGAAACTAGTATATTTTAAGAAAGGGGAAACTCTAAGGAGGAAGAAGAAGAAAGAAAGCAGTAGAAGGGTCTCTCTCTACCACCCAGGCACCTATTTATAGGCTTGGGCCGCACGTAATCTGATGAGGCATAACGTCAGTAGCCGATGCTTCGAGTTTTTTGAAGAGACAACTTCAAATCTTCGAAAAGATTGTCATTAATCAGACTCTGAAACCGAGGTGTTATCTCTTTATCAAATATATAGCATGTGCCAACACAGCCATGCGCAAGAATGGCCATGCGCCCAAACAGAGCATGTGCCCAAAGTTTATGCTATCTACGCTTCTTGTTCAAAGTATTCCAAAACTTATACAGAGTTTTGAAAATGTTGAAGGGGGTCTTGTAAAAGCATGGAATTTCAGTCGCAACAAGGGCCGAAGTTCCTATGCACCACAAACAGCATGCGTCGAAGACGAAGGACAAATGTCAGCGCATCATTCAAAGATAGTAAAGACGAAAGTACATGAAAAGAAGATTTTTATTTATACGAAAATCTATTACAAAACCTTTTCATTACATTGAAAGTCTACTACAAAAGCCTAATCTAATCTCTATGGTGCATCACTCTGACGTCTCGGCATAGGCGCATCTCTTCCTTAATGTCAATGCACGGATCACTTCCTCATCAACGCATAGTCCCATCTGCTAGCCTGCGGCTCTTTCAGCATAACGAAAGTTGGGGCACGACGACCACAAACTTTGCATTTAACTTGACACTTGATGTCATCTCGTAAGAAGAATACTGCCAGTAAGATGTACGAGCACGAATTACTCTGACCGAAGCAAACTCGGCGCATCTTAGTCTGCTGGAGGAGTTCATCGTCAAAATCAAAGCTTCTTTAAATGAGGCGATCCACAATCCACGGTGCAACATCTTTCCAAAGAGGAGGATCAGTTGAGTGCATTCTCGACGTGAAGAGAAATGATAACGAGCAAAACTCAACCCTCCGAAACATCTATTTATAGGCTGTAGAAGCATGGAAAAGAATAAAGAAAGACCTATGCGGCTCCGACAGAAGGATCCCCACGCGGCTCAGGATCCCCATGCGGCTCAGAAGTCCATGCGGCTCAGGGATCCATGCGGCTCGGATAGATCTATGCGGCTCAGAAAGAAGCCATATGGCCTTCAACAGTTCTTCTCAACATTCGGCTGCATGTAATGCCCTGACGGCTGCTCTAACAAATAACAGCCATGACAACTCTGACATAAGGATATAATGATGACTCTGACATGATGGCGTGATCCTAGGAAAGAGGAGAAAATCTCCTTACAGCTGGCAAAATCTACCAAGTCCCGAGGCCATTCCATGCGGCTGCCCATCTGCATGCAGCTGTCTATCCCTATGCGGCTGTCCATCTGCATGCGGTTGCCTATCCCCATACGGCTGGCCATCTGCATGCGGCTGCCTATCCCCATGCGGTTGCCCCTCTGCATGTGGTTGCCTATCCCCATGCGGCTGTCCATCTGCATGCGGCTGTCTATCCCCATGCGGCTGCCCATCTGCAAGCGACTGTCTATCCCCATGCGGTTGCCCCTCTGCATGCGACTGCCTATCCCCATGCGGCTGCCCATCCCCATGCGGCTGCCCATCCACGTGCGGCTGCAGGTTTCATACGGCTGAGAGGACCCCCCATATGTGGCTCGGCCAGGACGGTCCAGTTGAGACACGTGGCGCTCTTCGTGAGACACGTGGCAGTCTTATCTTCCCTGGAATTATGGGTGCTAACAAATCCTAACAAAATCAGATTTGTTGCGATCGTCATAATTACCCAGATCAAATCAAATCAAATCAAGCAAATTGGACACGTGGCATGCTATCACAAATCACGAATATTCATGGCAATCAACATATTATTGCCCACAGAGATTTGATGCAATCACATTAATTGCTCAAATTTATTATATTCAAGGTGAATGGCCCAGATTAATTGATCCTTAACCGCCGACTACTGAAAGAGATAATTATTTGAAAACAGTAATGAGCACACCCTATTCCTATAAATAGCAAGGTGCCATTCCCTTGCAGAAAAAAGAAGAGGAGAGAAGAGCAAGAAGAGAGCAGAGAAAAGAGAGAGAGCACTACAGAGACATCCAGAGATCTAGCAACCGAAGGCACAAGAGAGTCTCCCCACACGTCCAAGAGCATTTCTTCACCAGAGCCAAGGCTGCGTCCGATCGTCCAAGGAGTAAGGCAGAGCTGCCGTCGCTTTCCTGAGCCTCTACCGTCACCCCCCAGAAAAAACAAAACAATTGTACTTAGATTGCTGTACCTAGGTTTTCGTCCCTAGGCTTTCTTTCTATGAGCGAGTTTGTATTATGAAGTAAAAGTCCAGTCCTCCGTTATAATAGTTGGTGACGCAATCGGATGCAGCCACGATGGCGACTCTGCTGGGGACAAACTTCTCCACGACTGAGAAGTTGGTGACGCAATCGGATGCAGCCACGATGGCGACTCTGCAGGTTTCTAGGTTCTGTTCTTTTATAATCAATGGCAAACACGACGGCGACTCTGCTGGGGACAAACTTCTCCACGACTGAGAAGTTGGTGACGCAATCGGATGCAGCCAAACTTGTCTCCACACAAGAGAAGATGGTCGTCCGCTTCGACCAACAGACATTTGAAGAAATGCTCTCCGACGGGAGCGCTAGCCCGGTCCAGAAGCGAACCCGCACAAAGAAGGCTCACAGGGAGTGGAGGCCAAAATCATTTGCTCCTCCCCATGCTCTGGACGAAGTACTCTCTGCTGCCTAAGACGGCCCCACATCAAGCCATAGAGGACTCTGCTGTCCCCAAGTTTGGCAGAGGAAAGCACTACGATGCTGGACTTGTAGGGGCAAAGAGTGATTCTATGTGCTCCAGGAAGAAGCCGAACAAAGGCACTAGCCGCAGGCTGAACATTCATGCGGCCAAGATTGCCAGCCGCATGCACGATGTTCATGCGGCCGAAACTGCCAGCCAGATGCAGAATACCCATGCGGCCAAGATTTCCAGTCGCATGAAGAATACTTATGCGGTCGAGACTTCCAGCCGCATGAAGAAAGTCCATGCGGCTACGATTGCCAGCCGCATGAAGACTGTTGATTCGAGCCGCATGCTGTCTGCTCCACGCGGCTCAGGCTAAGTCTTCGACCGCCTCTCCTATGGTCCTGATCTCTCATGCTCCCGAGAAAATATGTCTGACTCTCTGCAACACCACTTAGACTCTTCCTACTATGTGCCCTCACCCACTAGAGTGAAGAAGTCTAGGGCAGCACGAGCTTGGCAAGCTCAGTCCGTTGTCCCGACCTCTTACCATCCGAGCGCTCCACATACTGTTATGCGGGCCTCTGATGGGAAGTTGTACAGAACCACTTGAGTCCAGCCCCCGACGGCAAACGGACAGAGTGGTTCCCAAAAGTCTCTCAAACCCAAGGGAGCAAACATGGTCGTTCCAGACCCATCTGACTTACGTGAGGTTATCCTCCACAAGCACAAGGAAAGAGAAGAGGCCTCGGTGTACAAAGAGTCCTCCTACGGACATCACTGCACCCAAATCATTGTCAATTGCTGTTGCAACAGCACGACGGTACGAGAAGACCGGCAGTCCATCTTCCAAAGATTACAACAGCCGAGCTCAGGGGATGAGGTGCCTCCCGTCGTCTCTTGCAACTCTACTCAGAAAATTTCTGCCGATGGGAGAGGGAAGAAGATAAACGTTTCCAGCCCGAAGATTTCAACCACTATGACTAAGAAACTGTCGTCTAAACGGTTGTCCACCACCGGAGTTTTCCAAGGTATCCGTTCAAAGACGAAATCTGCGACAGTGGGAGATTCATCATCCGCATTACTGGGGGTCGCTGGAACTGGGGGTAGCACTCCTCCGAACTTCCACGATAATCCAATGTTCCAAGGAGATGAGCATGTAGCTTCCCTTCCCGAAAATTCTTAAAATATTTTTATTATTAATTATTTGATTTAAATGGTGATTTTTAGTTTTTATTTTATTTTTTTATATAATTATTTAGTTAATTATTACGGTAGATGACTTTAGCCATTGTAGAGTTTTGAAGTACAATACGATTAGGAATCATGACACGGATAGTGCAGTAGCGTGCTTTGACTAGTGTTTGGCCTTGGTAGGAGAATGCCAAGCCATAGGAGTGTCCTAACTAGAAAAACCAGGCCAAGTTGTGACATGACCATTATTAAATAGTTTAATTATTGATTATTATTATTTGACGTTTAAGTGACCCGGTTGTACCGAACCTGTCCAGATTGGGCCCAAGCCAAAGCCAAGCCCATGTAGGCATGTAGTAGGACCAAGTACGACCTTGTAGACATGTTTGGTAAGTGTAAGTATTTTGTATATATTTTCGGAATTGGCAATTATTTTCTAAATATTGTTATAGGTAGATTATATGTATTATTATTATTGTTAAATAGGGCTTTACAGAATTTGTATGATCTTCTGGAGCCACATAAGTAGGGTGCATGTTACATCCATCAGAAACGAGTTTTGGGGCTATTTTAATTGTTATTAGGATATTTTTATTTTAATATTACTTTGTTTTTATTAAATGATAATAATTTATATTTATTAAACCATTTACTTATAAATGATATGTATATATATGTGTATATAGATTATATGGGAATGTATGTATTTATAAATATTATATATGAGTGTATTGGTATGTATATATAAAATAGTGTATATGTGTGTATATAAGTATATATGTGTATGCGTATATAAACATGTGTACGTGTATATAAATAAATATTAAGTATGTGTATGGTTATATAAAAATATATTATATAAATATATATGTGTGTATATATATACGTGCCTATGTGTATATATATGTGTATATATATATATATATATATATATATATATATATATATATATATATATATATATATATATATATATATATATATATATATATATATATATTCCTCACCAACCGAGCAATATCAGCCCAGCAACATTCCAGCCACATAGGGCAGCCCGATCCCAAACATCCTTTCCCGCACAACAAAGAAAAACCACTGCTACTGCGGTTTGCATATATACAGAGGGTTAGTTCGAGAGAGGAAGAAGCTCTAAAAACCCTAATTCCAATCCGCACGCAGACAGAGGAACCGCAACAGCAGTTCGGAAACAAAGCTCCAACTTTGCAGGTAAGTTTTCTCCTCCTTAGTCGATGGTTTTACGAGGTACGAAATCCTATGTATAGCCTATATGACCCTTTAGTAATCCTGGTAAATAGATTCGATCATGATGGATCAGTCAGTCCCGAGATTCGATCGAAAGATCGGTAAAAATCTGTCTCGAAACAGGACAGTAAAAACTGCCCAACTCCCTGTTAGGAAGGCCGATTTCTCACAACCTATTAGGAATTTCGAAAACCTATTTGAAGGAGTTTATTGACAACATATAGGGCAACAAAACCCTTCTTTTAGTTTTAAATAAGTCTAGATATTTATTAAATAAAACCAGTGTAAAGTTGACTAAAAACCTGTTTTTAAAATATAGAAATTGTCCGATACGACGTGCGTCCCGCCAATCCAGGCGACGTGGTCGCGAACCGAAGGCATCGAAAGCTGCATAATGGCTTCATGATCGTGTGGGCTTTGACGGAATTCGAATTGGTCGCGTGTGCGCGACGAATTTGATGCGTATCCGTCGAAATTCCCCGTATCGGCCTCTATACAAATTTCCTAATTACTTCATGCACGTTCGTCAGATCAAGACGAAACATGTGCCAACAGGACCGTATCATTTTTTTGGTCCTGTATGCCAAGTTTGGTCCGATTCTGAGACAGTTGATTGGATCGTCGTTTCGCGGGCCCCACGATCCAACTCAACGGATGATTTTGTGCACGGCCCGCCGAAATCCAACTTTGGACATACGGTTGGATTCGTATCGGAAAAACGAATCCGTAGACATGTAGTTTGACGACTTTAGAGACCATTGACTCTGGCACATTTTTTGGTGCAAAGCGGATCCAACGGCGGACACCGTTTTGACCCAAAATTACCGTTTTTCCTATGTGTCCAGAATTGGACTTAAGGACAGGCAATCCTTGCTAATTTGACTATTCTGAGAATGTTGGCAATGTTTGTTTCAGCTTTCAAAGACAGTTGTGATGACTTGGACTTTCTGACTTATTGATTGGAGTTACATTATTGGTTCTTCGTGCAACCCCCAGGCAAGTATACCTTGCCTCCCTCTACAATTTGTTTACATGCATATTTCTATTATTATATAGTTTTACTAGTTGGTTATTACTTGTGATTTGTATCGTACATGCTAGTATAGCTATAGTCCTTGTACATGGTTAGCCTTATTAGTTCATATTGGATTGGTTCTCTCGTGTATCGTGATTGCGTCGTGTCGTGTCTTCACCTGTGTCTTGACCGAGTCGTGTCTGCAAGTATGAGTGAGTGAACTGCTATTCCTTTGTCTTCCCACAACCTGCGAGTCCACACACGGGGCGAGGGTTGCCTTTGCACCTGTGAGTCCACATATGGGGCGAGGGTGACTTGTCTTGAAACTGACCTGCGAGTCCACATTCGGGGCGAGGGTTGTGTAGCTCCCCTTCCCGAAAATTGTTGAATTATTATTATTATTATTATTAAATGGCAATTTTTAGATTTTTGTAAATAATTATTTAGTTTTTACGGTAGATGATTTTTAGCCATTATTAGGAATTGGAGTACAAGCTGACTAGGAATCATGGCACGGATAGTGCAGTGGCGTGCTTTGACTAGTGTTTAGCCATGGTAGGGAAATATCGAGCCATAGTAGTGTCCTAACTAGGAAAACCAGGCCAAGTTGCGACTTAACCCGTACCGAAGATTTTTATTTATTATTTAATTATATTATTGAGTTTCGGGAACCCGGTTGTACCGAACCTGTCCAGATTGAGCCAAGTTAAAACCAAGCCCATGTAGGCATGTAGTGGGACCAAATACGGTCTTGTAGACATGTTTGGTAAAGGTATTTATTTTCGTATATATATTTTTAGGAAGTGGCAATTATTTTCTAAATAATTGTTATAGGTAAAATACGTATATTAAATATTGGTATGTTATATATATTAATATTGATATATTGTTATAGGTAGAATATGTATATTAAATATTGATATGTTATATATATTAATATTGATATATTGATATAGGTAAAATATGTATTAAATATTGGTATGTTATATATACTAATATTGATATCTTGATATAGGTAAAATATGTATATTAAATATTGATAGGTTATATATTAATATTGATATATTGTTATAGGTAAAATATGTATATTAAATATTGATATGTTATATATATTAATATTGATATATTGGTATAGGTAAAATATGTATTAAATATTGATATGTTATATATACTAATATTGATATATTGAGATGGGTGAATATGTATATAAATATTGACATGTTATATATATTAATATTGGTAGTATATATATATATATATATATATATATATATATATATATATATATATATATATATATTTATATATATGTATATATATATATATATATATATATATATATATATATATATGTATGTGTACGTATAGATAATATATATATGCATAAATACATATGTATATATGTATATATGTACATGGATATATGTATATATAAATATATATATATGCATGTGTGCTAATAGAATGATTAATAGAAAAAGAAAAAAAAGAGAATAAGAAAGCTTTCCCGAGCCTATCTACTCCAGGCCAGTCCAAGCTTTCCCGAGCCCAGCAGCAAGCATCTCATACTGACCTGAGACCCCCAACCTGCAGGCCCATCTAGCTCAGCCCGAGCAAGCCTATTCCCTAAACTAAACCACCCAGCTGTTAAGCCCACACACCCAACAATCTTTCCCAGCCCAGGCCCAAAGCCCAGGCTCATGAGCCCCCGGTTTTACAAAGCCCAGCCAGAATGTTTTTCCCCGCTGAGAGAAAACAGAAGTTTATATATGAAGAGATCGACAGAGAGAGGGTGTAAACACGAAACCCTAAACCCTACGCACACCTCCCCCAGACCATGGCGTGCCGTCCAGGTGGTTGTACAGCACCGCAACCACCGCCGGTCGGTGGCAGGAGGCTGCGCGCGCACGGGCGCGCGCACAGGCGTGTGCTAGAACAGGACAGCAGCAGTAGCGTTCGTGGAGGACTTTGCGACGGGATTTCTCGATGCGTGGTCAATCAACTTCGGAGTTATCTTCTCAGGTATCCTCACAACCTATAGGCCTACAGGCCTGTTCATCTAGTTTAAATTAGTATGGCCTAGATCGCCCACAAAATCGACGCAAAGTCGCAAAAAACCACCCCAAAACAGGACACATAAGGCAGCCTACACACCATGTTCGAGGTTCGATTTTGATCGATCCAGTAACCTTTTTGAGAATCCATTTAATGACAGTCCTAGACAACCTATATGACATCACAACCCTTCTTGTAGATCCTAATTTTATTAAACAGGTAAGAAGTTATCGAATCCCGAACTTTGACGAAAACCTGTTTTAAAAATATGAAAATTCATCCACACGACGTGCGTCCCGCCATTCCGAGCGACATGGTCGCGCATCGTAGGCATCAAAAGCTGCGTAACGGCTTCGTGGTCATGTGGGCTTTGACGGAATTCAAATTGGTCGCGTGTGCGCGACGAATTTGATGCGTATCCGTCGAAATTCACCGTATCGGTCACTTTGCAAATTTTCTAATTACTTCGTGCACGTTCGTCAGATCGAGACAAAACTTACGCCAATAGGACCGTATCATTTTTCTGGTCCTGTATGCCAAGTTTGGTCCGATTCTGAGACAGTTGGTAAAATCGTCGTTTTGCGGGCCCCACGGTCCGATTCAACGGGTGATTTTGTGCACTGCCCGCCGGAATCCAACTCTGGACATACGATTGGGTTCGTATTGGAAAATCAGATCTGTAGACCTATAGTTTGACGACTTTGGAGACCATTGACTCTGGCACACTTTTCGGTGTAAATCTGGTCCAACGGTGAATATCATTTTTGCCCGAAATTACCGTTTTGCCCCTGTATCCAGAATTGGACTTAAGGACAGGCAATCCTAGCTAATTTAACTATTCTGAGAATATTGGTAATGTTTATTTTAGCTTTTGGAGACAGTTGTGATGACTTGGATTTTCTGACTTGTTGATTGGCGATACATTGTTGGTTCTCCGTGCAACCTCCATGCAAGTATACCTTGTCTCCCTCTACAGTTTACTGTCATGCTTATAGTACACCTATCTTAGTATGTTATCTTGAGTTACCTTAGTTGCTATAAATTTATGGGATACCATGTTTACTAGTTTATTTTCTTGTTTGCATATCAGTGTTTCATGATTTGAAAGTGTAGCTATACCCGGCTTATTTACGTCATGGATCATGCTAGAGTTGTCCTTACCTGTGTCATGACTGAGTTGTACCATGTCTTCACCTGCGTCTTGACTGAGTCATGTCTGTAAGTATGTGTGAGTGAACTACTATTCCTTGTCTTTCCCACAACCTGCGAGTCCACACACGGGGCGAGGGTTGTCCGTTTGCACCTACGAGTCCACACACGGGGTGAGGGTGACTTGTCTTGAAACTGACCTGCGAGTCCACAATCGTGGCGAGGGTTAGTGATTAGTTCAAACCTGCGAGTCCACATTCGGGGCAAGGGTTTGGTATTCCATTGATCTCTTGTTCTTCCAGCAGTTCATTTATGCATAGTTGATCTCGTATCCGTGTTCATAGTTACCTGTCAGTAGCCACTTGTCAGTCTCATGTCTAGTTCCTGTTTATACCCTGGTTATATTATTGCATGATTAAACTGTTAGATAGGCATGTTTTATGTATCTTGCTAGTCCTCTGAGGACATGATGATCTCTTCAGGTTTAGCGACTGCATGAAGTTAGTTAGCAGAGCAGGATGGTAGAGGATTGCGATATATGATACAGGTATTTGCTTGTGATATTCTTTATTATCCTTCGTACTTTATATTCAGTACCATGTTATACTCTGCTTATTTATAGACTCATATCATTCTTGGAGTCTAATCAGACAATATGCTAATGGGCTGCAGACCATGACCCATACTTGTTCATTCTTGTTTATATGAATCATGTGGATTGAGATATAGTTTAGATTAGATATGATACCATGACCTTGACAGCTTATACGTATTCGAGTTGGGCTGGAGTCTGCTCAATGCGTAGCTGGCTTGCTCACGAGCTCGAGTCCGAAAACCGGGTGCAGGTCGTGACAGGTTGGTATCCATTGATCTACCAGCAGTTCATTTATGAATACTTGATTCCGTGTCTGTGTTCATAGTTACCTGTCAGTAGCCACATGTCAGTTTCCTGTCTAGTTCTTGTTTATACCCTAGTTATATTATTACATGATTAAACTGTTAGATAGGCATATTTTATGTATCTTGCTAGTCCTCTGAGGACCTGATGATCTCTTCAGGTTAACGACTGCATGGTGTTAGTTAGCAGAGCGGGATGGTAGAGGATTGCGATGCATGATACATGTATTTGCTTGTGATATTTATTTAATATTCTCTCGTGCTTTATATTTAGTACCATGATATACCCTGCTTATTTATAGACTCATATTATTCTTGGAGTCTAATCGAACAATATGCTAATGGGCTGCAGACCATGACCCATACTTGTTCATTATTGTTTATGCGATTCATGTGGATTGAGAAATAGTTTAGATTAGATATGATACCATGACCTTGACAGCTTATACTCGAGTCGGGCTGGAGTCCACTCGATACGTAGCTGGCTTGCTCACGAGCTCGCGTCCGAAAAGTGGGTGCGGGTCATGACAGAGCCCGAGGAAACAACTCTCCCATCAGATACAGCAGGGTCCGACGTCCCCGAGGGCGTCCACGACTCTCAAAATGAGGCAAGCTCCGAAAATGGGGGTACTATTCCTTCTGAGTCCGAACCAGAAGAGAACATTACCACATACCCCGATGACTTCTCGGTACAGGGGTATGATTCGGAGGGCACGTCATCCATCGTCCCTTCCACTTCTACTCATGTGAGGACGACATTCATAAAAAACGACGAACAAGATGGTCCCAGTGATCGCCAACGCATCGATACTCTGGAGGCCATACTGCGTACTTTGGTCAAATCAGTGGACGAGATCAAAGCAGCCCTCCCTACTCTGCAAGGAGGGACGACTGGCCAAACAAACTTGGGTCCCGCGGTCAATGCAAACTCGAACTCAGCGGCACCAAACCTGGGCAATAATCCTACTGAAATGATGGCTCCTACAGCTGCAGACGAGGCCAGGGAGGCAAGAAGAGAGGTCCAGGAGCTCTGGGCCATGTTCCATGCCCGAGAAAACTGCCAAGACCTCAGGATACGACAACCGTATCCCGCTGCGTGGAGAGATGTTCCCTTCCCACCAAAGTATAAACTATTCCACATCAATCCATATGATGTGAAGACATCTGCAAGCCGGTATATCACCTACTTTGAAGTCACAACCGACCATCTGCCCCATGACGATGCCATCCTTACATAATTATTCATCGGGGCATTGGAAGGGGTCGCCTTCGACTGGTACCGTAAACTGCCAGACAACTGCATCCACTCCTTCGCCAGCTTCAAGCGCATGTTCTTGGAAAGAGTCTACGAAGTAGGATAGGACGTCACAATGTCCACCCTCATGGACGTCGTTCAAGGGGAGAAGGAGCTGACAAGGAACTATATTGAACGGTTTCGCCAAACCGCAATGAAGTTGTCGTCTGGTAATCCGGATTTCTCCTTAATTGAAATTTGCCAGAAGAGACTGCTCCCAACAATCAGCCTCTGGATGGGCGAAAGTCAATTTAAGGATTGGAAGACGTTTATCATCAGTGCCACTAGCGCCAAAGACAGGTTGAAGAAGGCTCGCTAACTGGAATTGCACATCTCGGAGGGAGAGGACAAGGGCAAGCGCCCTAATACCAACAACAACAATGGTGGTAACGCCTCCAACAATCGGGACAACAAGGGCAAGCAGGCTATGGTGGCCGACACAGCCCAGAAACCCGAGTCAAAATCGGCAGACAAGCAATAGCCGCAAATGACCTACTCCTTCGAAGACGGCCATGTCAAGCCCATCTTGGACATGCTCATACAAGGAGATAGAATTCAGCTCCCTCCACCAAGACGGGAACCTCAGCCGGCAGAAATGGAGAGCCCAAACTACTATCACTACCATCGCTACGTCCACCATGCTACACACGACTGCTACCAACTAAAGCGATACATCCAATATCTCATCGATTCGAAGGCTCTGGCCATTGATTTCGAAGAAGTGACCGTGGCAGCCAATATGGTATCAGTACAATTCGGCAGCTTCCCTCCAACTAAGACTCAAGACGGCGTGGTACCCATCCCTCGGGCGACAATGGAGATTACTAATCTTCCACCTCCTCGAGATCGGGCTACTGGTCTGGTACCCCTCACCACGTCACGAGGGGAGGTCATGTGGGTCCATCCAGACTTGGTACCTGAAGTGACTCAGTTCGCACCACTCCCTATTGGCAAGAAAGAGAGTAGAAAGGTCAGATCCTGCCGCACAATTTCGACAGATGTCGAAGAAGCCACAGCTGTCGTCACTCGGTCAGGTGCTCAATCCTAACCTACACCAGATAACGCAACTGAAGAACATCAGCCGGCTACTGCTGACGCTCCGGGACCTTCTCAACCTCCAACGACCGACAAGCCTAGGCCGAAGGAGACTCGCTTTGATAATACCTCCGAAAAGAGGTACCTTATGGGCTGGAAAGGCCCTACAACATTGATATCCTGGCACAATTGGCCAACATATCGGCCAAATTGTTATTATATAAGCTCTTGAGACCCTCCAAGGATGTTCGCGTGGCTTTGAGTGATGCACTCCAGAATGCCGACGCATATCTAGCTCAGGTCAACCTCACGGGAGAGAGCCTGCCTGCAAATCTCCAAGACAGCGCTTACACAGGAGCGATGCCCAACATTGTCTTCACTCCACAGGATATGCTCATCAAAACCAATCTCCATGATCGTCCGTTATACTACACTGGATACATCAGGGACGTAAAGGTGGATCGGATGCACATTGATCCTGGTTCTTCCATAAGCATCATCCCGAAGGGTCTGTTACATCATCTCTGATTGGGAAGATTCGTTTGAAGTGCCAAATTGGCGATCTTCAGTCAGAAGTGACCTGTTACGTCATAGATGCGGACACTTCCTACAATATCCTCCTAGGGTGCCCTTGGATTCACGATTACATGATCGTGCCTTCCACATCGCACCAGTGCTTCAAGTATGTCGACAAACACGGCTTCATGAGGACAAAATTTGCCGATTTTGATCCCTTCAAAGGGGTCGAATCCTACTACTCAGACTCCTGCTTATACAAAAAGTCGAAGAGGCACCTTGGTGAAGGAGATGTGCAAGCTCGTACTGAGACGGCCACAGGATCAGAAGAACCCCTGACAATCTACCTCCAAGCTCGCAAACCTGGCAAGACTGCACCCCTTACGGCCGCTCTGCGTAAGGATGTAATCAGCCTCTCGGCACAAGAGGGGCAAATAATAATCCGGCTGCCAAGGTCCGGCCAAGCGCCAAGACCCACAACGGAGCCACTAACAATCAGACTGCCTAGAGTCGGCCAGCCACAAATGGAGAAGCTCAATCCCTCCGACATGCCAATGACAATACGTCTTCCCAAGAAGAATCGTTACCCCGATGCAAAATCGGGGGCTTCCAGCGAGCCAACAACTCCCCGCCCAGCATCGAGTACCAAACTGGGGGTTGCTAGTTTTCCAACGACTCCACGTTCTGCTCCACCGACAGAACCCCTGATGATCAAGTTGTCCAAGTCATCCTCTCAGTCTTCATTTATACAGGGGGTGGCCGAAAAAGAACCAGAACTGGCCAAGTATGTGGCTGCTCACACTGATGTTCCATCCGTAGATAATGTAATCCCGTTAGAAAAGATACCTTACTTCATCAATAAAGGGCTATCTTTGAACTACATCGAGCTTAATAAGCTTTGTACAATGTATGCTATGGAGCACGGTATAGGCACTCACCTACACACACACGTGACAAATGTTTACACCGCAAATAAACTCACTCCCGTGGAAGATGCTTACCGCATAATCGAGGGAGGGGATCACCTAATCATCTTCGACCGGAAGAATAATCCACAGCCCTTCAAGATGGAAGAAGTTGAGCTCGAACCCGACACCGGAAGATTGCTCCTTTATTTGTATAGTTTCCAATCCAAGTACCTTATGCAAAAATAAGGATATGATCTGGGAACTACACCAGGCTTGAACTTCGGCACTAGACGGCGGTTACCCTTACAATCGCCGATCCCAGCTGGGAAACCACAAGATTACTATAACAAGACCAGACGTGGGCTAGGTTATGTCACACCTGTGACAACACCCGAAAGCTCAGACGAAGAATGCGACTGGCACTCACACTCAACCGGATCACCCACTTTCGATTCGGATATCAGCATCGGGGACATGCTCAGGCAAGTCTGGTCCGTCAATATAGCACTTGCTGATGCCTACGTAGCAGATGAAGACATTCCCGAACTTCTTGAGCTAGAGCCATGGGTACAACAACTAGATGCGTAGTGGAAGAAGCAGCTCGAATAAAGAGAACCTCCCACCAAGGATGAGGTTGTACAGGTTGATCTCGGTGATAAATCCTCCCCAAAACCCATCTTCGTCAGCAAGAATCTGACTGATGAAGAGCGAGAATCACTACTGGAACTTGTCAAAGAATATATTGATGTGTTCGCCTGGAGCTATGAAGACATGCCAGGACTAAACCCCGATGTTGCTTTTCACAAGCTCAACATTCGGCCATATGCAAAGCCAATCAAACAACAACAACGACGCTTCCGCCCTGGCATCATGGATGCGATCAAAGCCGAATTCAACAAACTGATAGCCAGCGGCTTCATTCGTGAGGAACAACATCCGGACTGGGTCGCCAACATAGTACCGGTCCTCAAGAAGAATGAGAAGATTCGAATCTGTATCGACTTCCGTAATCTGAATGAGACATGTCCCAAAGATGAGTTTCCCCTCCCTATCACAGACATCATGATTGACAACACCTGCGGCTTCGAACGTATGTCGTTTATGGATGGCTTCTCGGGGTATAACCAAATCAAGATGTCTCCCGACGACGAAAAGCATACATCATTTCGAACACTAATAGGCACGTTCTGTTACACAGTCATGCCTTTCGGTTTAAAGAACGCTGGCGTCACATATCAAAGATCCATGGGTATCATCTTCAGGGACCACTTGCGCAAGACCGTAGAGTGCTATGTTGATGACATCACCGTCAAGAGTCGCTATAAGGGAGACCATCTGCAGGATCTGAGGATGGTATTCGACCTGATGCGAGCGCACAATTTAAAAATGAATCCTACCAAATCCTTCTTGGGTGTATCCAGTGGAAAATTCTTGGGTTTCATCATCACCTTCCAGGGTATCCACGTAGACCCTGAGAAGACGAAGGCAATCATGGAGATGAGTCCTCCGAGAAATCTTCGAGAACTCCGAGGCCTTCAAGGGAGGTTAGCTTACATTAGGAGGTTCATTTCTAACCTCTCCGGACGATATCAACCATTCACCCACCTCATGAGGAAAGGTGTCTCATTCGTATGGGATGAAGAATTCCAACGTGCCTTCGACAACATCAAAGAATACTTGTCGAACCCTCCAGTCCTGGTGGCCCCGGTTGCTGGAAAAGCATTCCTGCTCTATGTACGAGCAATGAAGCATTTCCTTGGCGCTCTGCTAGCACAAAACAAGGATGCAGGCCATGAGCAGGCTATATATTACCTCAGCCGAATGATGATGGGGCCGGAATACCGATATACTGCCGTGGAGAAGGAATGCCTCGCCCTGGTATTCGCCATTCAAAAGCTGCAATACTATGTCACGGGGCAAACCATACATGTGATATCACGAGTCAACCCCCTCAGGGTCCTCATGACAAAACCAGGGGCACTCAGCTCTCGCCTCGCTACATGTGCAATATTACTGTCCCCCTACCATATGATCTTCGTCCCGCAAAAGGCTGTCAATGGTCAAGCTCTGGCAGACTTTTTAGCAGTCCACCCAGGCTCGGAGTCGGCCAGAATATATGAAGAAATCCTAGATGAGATCGCCAACTCGCATGCGGCCTCTTACGATGATATATGGCAAATTTTCTTCGACGGTGCTTCAAGGACCGGACCCAAGGGCAACATCGTCGTTGGAGTCGGAATGGTGCTGGTTTCTTTTTTCGGACTGGTGATCAATCGCGCTTTCTCCCTCACAGAACCTTGCTCTAACAATGTGCCCGAGTACTACGCTTTAGTCATTGGCCTCCAACTTGCGAGAGAGCTGGGGGTAGAATATCATCAAGCGTACGACGATTCACAGTTAATCGTCAAACAGATCCGGCGTTCGTACGAAGTCCGCCATGAAGACATGATCCCCTATCACCAAATAGCGATCAACATCATCTCGTCATTTGAAGGGTTCTTCATCGAACACGTCCCCAGACTCCAAAATATCGAACCCGATGCCCTAGCAGGCCTTGCCGCTTCCCTAGCAGTGCCGAACCATATTCATCATTTGGTGGACGTGATAGGCCATGAACTGGTCTATCCCAAAAATAACGTTCAATTTGTGGCGAGTTACTCCACTCAGACGATCGACGAAGTACCAGACTGGAGACAACTATTCATAGACTTTATTGTCTACGACATCCTGCCCGAGAACCCAAAGGAAGCCACCTCTATCAGAAGACGTTCTCTCAGATTCTTCTACGATACAGAGACGAAAATGCTATATCGCCAATCCTACGATGGATTATTGCTTCGATGTCTGTCAAACGCAGAAGCCAAAGAAGCCGTACGCGAAGCTCATAAAGGTGTCTATGGGGCCCATCAGCCTGGCCCAAAATTGTAAGACCGCCTTCGCCGAATGGGCTATTGCTGGCCCACGATGGTCACAGATGTGATAGACTATACAAGAAAGTACAAAGCCTGTCAAGTCCATACAGATTTCATCTACTAGCCATCCAAGTTTTTACATCCGATGGTGGCATCCTGGCCATTCGAAGCATGGAGAATGGACATCATTGGTCCGATCACTCCACCTTCGTCCCAAGGACGTCGCTTCATACTCGCAATCACAGATTACTTCTCCAAATGGGCGGAAGTTGTTCCGCTTACAGAAGTGAAGACTTCAAACGTGATCAGCTTCCTCAAGCATCACGTCATCTATCGCTTTGGACTGCCCCGAAGGATCATCCACGATAATGGTCCGCAGTTCGCAAGTCATGCCTTCTATCGATTCTGTAACAAACATTAAATTCAGAATATTGCTTCGACACTATACAATCCGACAGCGAATGGGTTGGCAGAAGCATTCAACAAAACCATCATCAAGTTGCTCAAGAAGTTTGTGTCGTCCAACAAACACGACTGGAACAAGAAGCTTGGTGAATGCTTATGGGAATACCGTACTACAGTCCGAACGGCCACTGGAAACACACCATTCTCTCTGGTATACGGAAGTGAGGCAGTTCTCCCATTGGAGACTCAAATACCTTCGGTCCGCGTCGCTCTTACTTACCAATTGACGACGGACGATAACTACCGTCGCCGGCTACAAGAGTTGGAGGCCTTAGATGAAAAGCGCCTCTTGGCTCAGCAACGAATCGAGCTATACCAAGCACGCATCTCCGAAGCCTTCAACAAGAAGGTTAAAATCAGAACATTCCAAGTGGGCGATCTCGTTCTGGCAGTTCGGAGGCCGATGGTTATGACTCACAAAATCGTCGGCAAGTTCCAGCCAAAGTGGGAAGGGCCATTTATCATTGAGACTGTATTCTCCAACGGTGCTTACCGCCTCGCGAAACAAAACGGAGACTTGCTCATGTTGCCCGTCAATGGCAAGTTCCTGAAGAAATATTATGTCTAAACGATATTCTCCAAATCCCAGATTATTGAGTTATGTACCCGCCGGTACCGCTGAACTCATATTCTCTAAACTCCAGATTATTGAGTTATGTACCTGCCGGTACCGCTGAACTCACATTCTCCAAATTCCACATTATTGAGTTATGCTGTAACGCCCCAGTCCCAAAATACATAGGACCAAGTACGTAGACATGCCAGCTGTATACATACGAAATACATGGACCTCGTATGTATACATAAGCTGTAAATGTAGTAATCCAAGATAACTAAATCTTATCTATAAAGATAAATAATGATATAAAGCAACTTTGAGTTTGTCATGTACTTAATAGTTGGGCGGAGACAAGGTCCACTACCAACCAAATTAAATAGAGAAAAATATACAAGAAAAGAATTTAGCAAGCGAGAGCAAGTGACGAATCCAAGAGTAATCATCACGAAGGAAGGAATGGCCTTAGCTAGAGCACCTGCAAAAATCACGAAAATACACACCTGGGGAAAAACCAGGTCCTCAGAGGGACGTAACAAGACACATAATATCATGCCATAAACTGAATAGTAAGAGCTCAATAGAAAACATACATAC
The DNA here is from genome assembly GCA_029216955.1 of Iris pallida. Classification (NCBI taxonomy): domain Eukaryota; kingdom Viridiplantae; phylum Streptophyta; class Magnoliopsida; order Asparagales; family Iridaceae; genus Iris; species Iris pallida. The sequence continues at coordinate 53,910,957 of JANAVB010016197.1, read as the reverse complement.
GTAAAGGTTCGTAACCATTCTATGTAATATATACTTTGAGAAGACAACGTTCTACGCAGGAGCTTATAGTATTCAGCATAGATGGAGAGAGAGTAGTAGTATGTAGCGCTCATAAGAGACACTATCGACTATGGGCAGAAAGTAGCTCTCATACGAGAACTATCGGCCCCGGGGCAGTAAGTAGCGCTCATCCGAGACACTATCGGCCCAAATCTATATGTGTACTAAACATGTAGCCCCTACGCTAATAACTGTCTTCCCCTCTCCCAATGATACTACACATGTGTCGCCTCCACGACACTGTTTAATCCTTAATAACTGCCAAGTCTTCTACCAAAAATCTATTAGCAGTTACATCCTAACGTACGGCCTTTACGCACCGATGTACGGTCGATACGCAAGTTCGAAGCTATGTGCAACTCGCAGCTCACACACAACCCGTGGCACATCGTGACAGTTCATGAGATGCACTTAAACATACGGTGGTCCCTTAACTCTAAGTCAATTGCACAAATATATAGTAATTTTTATCTACATATAATTTAAAAGAAAACAACATGAAAATAAACACAACATGCATGTTATTGAGCAGAAAATTTAAACAGTAGTGGCAAGGTGTATTGCCTGGTGTTACACCTGGCGTGATGCGATGATCGTGATGTCCTGTTTTGTCCAATAGCCGGGATCAATGCATGAGGGTTGAAATTCACAAAAAAATAGAAAGGCACGAATTAGACATGATTGGTGGTACTTATGGAGACTTTGTGGAAATAAGAGATTATACTAATTTGAAAATATTTATTAGTTGTTTGTAATTAAGGAAATCCATAAAAATATGTTTAAATAATATTATAAGAAATACCAGAAATTTTACCAACTTTTTCAGTACCAAAAATCATCATTTGAAAACTGTATATATTTTTAAATAATAATTTAAAATTTAGAAATTCAGTTTAGGGATAAACTCTAATTTTATTTTTATTTTTTGAAATTACGTATAGGGCCAAGCCCAATACTTATATAGTTTGTTTATAATATATTTTAGAAATAGTAATTTTATACTTATACAATAACATTAATGAATACCAACAATAATAATAATAACAATAATAATATTAATAATAATTATTATTATAATAAAACTAATAATAATAATAATAATAATAAAACTAATAATAATAATAATAATAATAATAATAATAATAATAATATTAATAATAGTATACTAAATATCAGCACAGTGCTGTCCCAGTTCTTTTAAAAAAAACTTTTTAGAAGAGAGAGAGAGGATGAGAGATTGGGAAAGGAAAATGGTGCTCACCGAGCGTTCCTCGGCGGCGGAGGCGGTGAGCTGCTCCGGCGGTGGAGCGGAGCACGGCCACGCGGCAGATCTGGTACTGGAGGAAGGAGAGGGGGTCGAGCGGAGCTGCTCGCGGTGGCGCGTCAGGGGCCAGGCGGCGGCCGAAGGTTTCCGTCGGCGGGCAGATGGAAGGACACGACGTGGCCAGTGCGGCGGATGCGCGAGGGAAGTAGGAGGCGGTTGGAGTGGCAGATCTGAGACGGCATGGTGGTCTTCCGGCGAGCGGCGGCGTGGTGGAGATGGACGCGCCTGCGCTGAGGCGGAGGAGCCGAGCTTGTGGTGGAGGCTCGACGGCGGAGGCACGGGTGGCTCACCGGAGAAGAAGTGACGCGGAGGAGGAAGCCGGCGATGGCTCGGTCGGCTGTTCGGGAGGAGATCAGGGCAGAATCGAGGGCTGCGACGGAGACACAGGGGTTCTGTGTAGGAGCGCCGGAGTCTGGGGTCGGCTCGGCACGGAAGTCGACGCCGGGGCGGCAGCCAGGTTAGGTTTAGGTTTAGGTTTCTTTTTTTTTTTCTTTTTTTTGATGCTGGCGATGATGGTTGTAAAACCCCTAAATTTCTACTAATTATTTATTATTATTTTTTTTATTAATATTTGTACGGATTTAAAATTTTGTATTGTACGTCGCGTAGTCGTATTTTACGTCGCGCACGAAATTTTATTTTTGCTCGTCGAGTGCGAATATGTGCAAGCGTACATATTCTTGAAAAACATTATTTTTTATGTAAACAAAATTATTTCTAGCTATTATTTGCAAGTTTATGACTTTTATGAAAAGCCTTTCATTTACACAGTTATGATAATAAATTATTTTCCTATTAAATGGTATATTAGAAAAAATATAATTTGTACATAAATATATATTTAGTAATTATTTATTAGTTATTTTAAATAATAGTGTATTTTCAAAATTATTATTATAGCATTTTTAGAAAACATATTTTGAAAATATTGTACCAATTCAAATCTTGATTTGAATTATGGATATATTTTAAATGGTACATAAATATCTATATTTGGAAATTGAGTTATCTTAATTGGTTTTAAAATAAAGGATAGAATTTAAATTAGATTTGAATTGGATTTTGAATTTGATTTGGATTATGTAATTGATTTAAATTTAGTAATTTAATTATCTACTTGGGTTTTAAAATCTAATCCTAATCCTTATCAAATTGGGAATTCCCACATCCTATAAATAGGCAGGTACTCCTCCAATTTATTTTTATTTCTCCACAAATTTCCACCACAATGTGTGTGTCTCGAGTCCATGTCCAACATCTTTCCGTGTCAGCCGGTGTCTTTCCGATAGGTTAATTCTTTTACAATTACATTGTTATCTTCCTCGTGTCCACACACGGACACATGTTCTCATCAACCCCTTCGTGTCCGACATGCCGAACACAAACCCCCGACACAAAACCAAAATTTTAACTCTAATCCTAACCCAGCCCAAATCCTAAAACCTAGCCGTGCCATCCCTGGCTGCGGCAAACTCGCAGCAGTAGTTTCCCCGATCACCACCACCCTGCCTGTCCTCTCCTCGCCGATCAAAATCCTCCGACAACCACCACCGCCCCGGCCAATCCCAGCCAACTAACGACCACCACCATTGTCGAAACCACAAATCACCCCGACCTAGCAAACAGCCCGGCCACCCCCAACAGCCATTAGCACCACCACCATCCCACCGTCAGCCTGCAACACCCCCAACAGCCCGCCCAAATCACCACCACCTTCACCAATTTCCGACCACCGTCACCATCTCCCTAACACCAGCAACAACACCACAGAACACCAAAAGCCCATCGTCACCGGCACAACCCGCCGGCGACCCAAGGAAAACCCAGCAAACAAAACACTAACCTAACCACTCACCTCCGGCGAGATCCGTCGCCCATGTCTGCCGTTGCCCCCATGCGCCGCCGCGGCCGCGTGCCTCCCGTGGCTACGTGAGCCTCCCCCGACCACGCGGAATCCCACGCCGGGTGACCCTCCGCCGGCGAGCCCGAGCTTTTTCCAGTAGCCGCACTCCCTCGCGCGCCGCTCCGCCGCGTCCCGCCGCCTGGACCTCCGGTGCGCCGCCTCCCCGCAGCCCTCTGCAAGCCCTGACCGCCGCCTCCGGATGGAGCGCGCCACCCGCGCCAGCCGTGGTCCTCCGCGCACACTGGAAACCCGCGCCGCCCTCTCCGAACGCCTCCCGACCTCCGTCCTCCTCCTCCCACTTCTGCGGTCTCCGACCCGCACCAAAAACCCCCATCCGTCGAGACCCCGACAACCCTCCGTCGTAGCCCGAGTCGCCCGCCACCTTCCTCCGATCGTCACCGCCCTCCACTTCCGATCAAACCCCACGCGTTCGCCACCTCCTTCCTAGGCCGGGGCGCCACCTCCCTTGCCGCCGAGCCTCCGGCTCACCGACCGCGCGCGTGAGCACCCAGCGGCTCCGCCGAGTTCGAAAGCTCCGGTGAGCTCCGCGCGCTCGCACACCTCTTCTCTCCGCTCCCACTCCTCTCCTTCTGATCCTTCTTCTTCTTCCTTTTTTTCTGTTTCGTTAATCTTCCATGGAAAGGAACAGAAGTAATGGTTTCTTTTTTAATTAATTAATTAATTATTATTATTATTATTATTATTTATTATTTTTGAACAGTTATTATTAGGATATTATTATTATTTTCATCATTATCATTATTATTATTATTATTATTATTATCATTAGTATTATTTCATGATTAATATTATTGTTATGATTATTTTACTATTGTTATTATTATTATTTTTATTATTTATTTTTCTTATGTACAAAATATGTAGTATGGTTACAATAGCTATACTACAGTTATCATCAATGTTATTTTTGATATTAATTAGGTATAGATTTTAATTAGAATTTCAAATTATAGGTTTCGTATATTATAAGTAATTTTCTAATATAGTTATTAAATACTTTGACTAAATATACGTAGCATGATATCAATCTTATTTATTTATACAAAACATAGAACTTTAGCCTAAACCGGTTTTCCATATTTTTATGAAATTATCAAATATTAGTTTTACCATAAAATATTTCAAGTATTATAGTTTTCAAAATCATATATTTATTCGTCAAATTTTCTTGATTCTTCCGACCATGACTCAATCCCCTTATTCCTATTCCTTCGCCCATTTCGAGACTACCATATGTCCATCCTAACTAATTTGACCGTCCCAGACCCATTGGAACTGTCCGTGCTACTATTCGAGGTTCCCTTGTACAGTTGTTACAGCAAAGTTGTAGTTCGTGCCACATTGATCTTCGCAGCACACCAGGCATACTATCAGGCAAGACACCTTGCCATTAGCTGTTTACTTATTTTAGCTCATATTTCATGCATTATTTATTTTCTTTATGCAAAATAAACTGTGATACATGGCATAACTGTTAGAACTTACTGTTCATTTTATTTCCCGCCGTGTATTATTTTTCTTACAAATTAAACCTAGATTTAAGGGACCACCTTGTGTGTCGCATTCATTGGCCTTGACACGTTGTAAACACGAAGTTGTGTGTCGCATGTAGAACACGGAAGTGCGTGATTGGCTGACCACCAGTACGTACAAGCCGTGCAATAGGAATAACCGCTAATAGATGTTGCATGCTAGTTTGACTTAGCGGTTATAGTGGTTTGTGTTGTGGATACAACACAGTAGGCATTGGGCGGGGAGGACAATTCCTTAGCGTATGGGCTTCGATGCACTTCCCTTGTGACCCGGACTCTCCGCTGGAGATACGGGGTTGATGACTCATGCTCTTCCTGCTGGGGCCTCTGGTGCCCAAGAGGGGACTATGCCGATCCTATTTAGCCAGGGCCCATGCGTAGGAAGGATTGTTCTTAACAACATTTCACTTAGAATGGTAGGCTACCCTATCCGTTAGGTACGAGTACTTTTGGTTTGGGTACTTGTATCTGACCGTGGCTTGGAACAATAACTTGTCGCGGATTAGTTCGTCACATCTTGTCCTTGTTTGGTTGTAGGTGTGACTTACTACTTCGATGAGAAGGTATTGAACCTTGTTCAGGTCCGGATACTATATCGGATTCTTAGCATGGAAAGATACGTCGCCGTGAATCAGTTTACCATCTCCTGTCCTTGTTTGGTTGGGGGGATGGTACGCTCGTTCAGTAGGTGCGTATTGGACTATGTTATAAATTCGATTTACTTATTTATTGAGCAATATTTATTCAGTTTATATGGCATGCTATTATGTGTCTTGTTACGTCCCTCTGAGGACCTGGTTGTCTTGCCAGGTGTGTGCTATTGTCTTTCGCAGGTGTTCTAGCTCTAGCCGTGTCCATCGCCATTCCTTCGAGGATGATTGCATTTGGATCGTCTTCGCTTCGCTCGCCACTCATTTCATTTCCATGTATTTTATTTCCTTATTTTTGTTGGTAGTAGATTTGTCTCCGCCCAACATATTGTATCAAGACAAATTCATAGTTGATATATGATATCTTTTATTCTTTGAATTGTGGATGAGATTAATTAGTTATGGTTCTACTGCATTTTACAGCTTATGTATTTATACGAGACTTCCATATATTGGAGTATACTTCATATGAATACAGCTGGCATGTCTACGTTCCTAGTCCTACGTATTTTGGGACTGGGGCATTACATGTTTTTGTGGTGGCCCATGCAGGTCAAGATAAATTGTTTGGTTACTTTACCATACCAAGCAAGCCTGCGTATAGGATTAGAAGTTTAGGATCTCATCCACATACTTGACCTCTTCCTTGATTTTATCTACTGTTTGACTCATCATTTGCATCTTGCTTGCTTTCTTCCATCTCTATTCTTATCTTCCCTTCGTGCTTGCTAGAGATTGACCCTACTAGTTAGTTGTCCCAAAACACCAATAGTTTAATTCTTTAAGTTGGGTAGAATGCCTTATGACCTAGCAACCCTTGTCCTTGCGACCTATCTTAGCAAGTCTACTTAGATTCTAGAATTTAGAAGACCTTAACCCATCTAGTCAACCAAGCACTTGGACAAGAAGACTATAAGACGACTGTATGACTTAGAATCATTCTACCTTCTTTAAATCTTAATTACTCGTGCCTATGTATTTACCATTTGATTAAATGATGCTAATATAGCCTAGTTTTTGCAAGCTTATTCTTTATCAAGTTTGTTCATGACAATATGCTATTGAGTACTCATAGCCTATTGTCTAATCAGAACCAGTGCATAATGGTCTGATCAACCAAGTGCACTCTGGTTCGCTTTTGTCTATTACTCTACGTGGATGGGAACATAATTAAACGTGGCCCTTACAATCCATCCACGACTGCCTTGACAATTCCTTTGAAATTCTTTTCGGTCGTCTTTGAATCACGTACTCGTATTCGATAAGATCGTCTTTTGAACCCCTTAATGCTTTCGCCTTCACCTATTCTAGAAGGACGAACGCGTTATACTAGGATCTCCTCTAGCCTTTCTATCGATAATGACCATTATCACTCTATGTTACTACTCGTCCTTTCTCGGCCCTATCATGACCTTCCAACTCACTTAATATAGAAGTGAAATCTAATTCGTTCTCTAAAATCGTGCCCTCAAGAGACCATAACTTTAAGGCCTCTAATTTATTTTATTTTCTTGAACCCATACTAATCTTTATTGCGCGTATTCTTCTTAACCATTTATCTTCTTACGTTAATCCATGATTATCTTCGCCATGATTGAAATCACGACTCTATTGCATGTTTTCATTAAACGTCATTCCTTGTAGCCTCTCACCCCCCTACTAATGCCTAATTTCGAGGACGAAATTCTTTTAAGTTGGGCAGGATGTAAAACCCCTAAATTTCTACTAATTATTTATTATTATTTTTTTATTAATATTTGTACGGATTTAAAATTTTGTATTGTACGTCGCGTAGTCGTATTTTACGTCGCGCACAAAATTTTATTTTTGCTCATCGAGTGCGAATATGTGCAAGCGTACATATTCTTGAAAAATATTATTTTTTATGTAGACAAAATTATTTCTAGCTATTATTTGCAAGTTTATGACTTTTATGAAAAGCCTTTCATTTACACAGTTATGATAATAAATTATTTTCCTATTAAATGGTATATTAGAAAAAATATAATTTGTACATAAATATATATTTAGTAATTATTTATTAGTTATTTTAAATAATAGTGGATTTTCGAAATTATTATAGCATTTTTAGAAAACATATTTTGAAAATATTGTCCCAATTCAAATCTTGATTGAATTATGGATATATTTTAAATGGAACATAAATATCTATATTTGGAAATTGAGTTATCTTAATTGGTTTTAAAATAAAGGATAGAATTTAAATTAGATTTGAATTGGATTTTGAATTTGATTTGGATTATGTAATTGATTTAAATTTAGTAATTTAATTATCTACTTGGGTTTTAAAATCTAATCCTAATCCTTATCAAATTGGGAATTCCCACATCCTATAAATAGGCAGGTACTCCTCCAATTTATTTTTATTTCTCCACAAATTTCTACCACAATGTGTATGTCTCGTGTCCATGTCCAACATCTTTCCGTGTCAGCCGTGACGGCCTCGGGTCCGACCCCGGGTGTCTTTCCAATAGGTTAATTCTTTTACAATTACACTGTTATCTTCCTCGTGTCCACACACGGACACATGTTCTCATCAACCCCTTCGTGTCCGACATGCCGGACACAAACCCCCGACACAAAACCAAAATTTTAACTCTAATCCTAATCCAGCACAAATCCTAAAACCTAGCCGTGCCATCCCTAGCTGCGGCAAACTCGCATCAGTACTTTTCCCGATCACCACCACCCTGCCTGTCCTCTCCTCGCCGACCAAAATCCTTCGACAACCACCACCGCCCCGGCCAATCCCAGCCAACTAACGACCACCACCATTGTCGAAACCACAAATCACCCCGACCTAGCAAACAGCCCGGCCACCCCCAACAGCCATTAGCACCACCACCATCCCGCCGTCAGCCTGCAACACCCCCAACAGCCCGCCCAAATCACCACCACCTTCACCAATTTCCGACCACCGTCACCATCTCCCTAACACCAGCAACAACACCACAGAACACCAAAAGCCCATCGTCACCGGCGCAACCCGCCGGCGACCCAAGGAAAACCTAGCAAATAAAACCCTAACCTAACCACTCACCTCCGGCGAGATCCGCCGCCCATGTCCGCCGCTGCCCCCACGCGCCGCCGTGGCCTCGTGCCTCCCGTGGCTACGTGCGCCTCCCCCGACCACGCGGAATCCCACGCCGGGTGACCCTCCGCCGGCGAGCCCGAGCTTTTTCCAGTAGCCGCACTCCCTCGCGCGCCGCTCCGCCGCGTCCCGCCGCCTGGACCTCCGGTGCGCCGCCTCCCTGCAGCCCTCTGCAAGCCCTGACCGCCGCCTCCGGATGGAGCGCGCCACCCGCGCCAGCCGTGGTCCTCCGCGCACACTGGAAACCCGCGCCGCCCTCTCCAAACGCCTTCCGACCTCCGTCCTCCTCCTCCCACTTCTGCGGTCTCCGCCCTGCACCAAAAACCCCCATCCGCCGAGACCCCGACAACCCTCCGTCGTAGCCCGAGTCGCCCGCCACCTTCCTCCGATCGTCGCCGCCCTCCACTTCCGATCAAACCCCACGCGTCCGCCGCCTCCTACCTAGGCCGGCGCGCCACCTCCCTTGCCGCCGAGCCTCCGGCTCACGGACCGCGCGCGTGAGCACCCAGTGGCTCTGCCGAGTTCGAAAGCTCCGGTGAGCTCCGCGCGCTCGCACACCTCTTCTCTCCGCTCCCACTCCTCTCCTTCTGATCCTTCTTCTTCTTCCTTTTTTTCTGTTTCGTTAATCTTCCATGGGAAGGAACAGAAGTGATGGTTTCTTTTTTAATTAATTATTATTATTATTATTATTATTACTATTATTATTATTATTATTATTATTTATTATTTTTGAACAGTTATTATTAGGATATTATTATTATTTTCATCATTATCATTATTATTATTATTATTATTATCATTAGTATTATTTCGTGATTAATATTATTGTTATGATTATTTTACTATTGTTATTATTATTATTTTTATTATTTATTTTTCTTATGTACAAAATATGTAGTATGGTTACAATAGCTATACTACAGTTATCATCAATGTTATTTTTGATATTAATTAGGTATAGATTTTAATTAGAATTTAAAATTATAGGTTTCGTATATTATAAGTAATTTTCTAATATAGTTATTAAATACTTTGACTAAATATACGTAGCATGATATCAATCTTATTTATTTATACAAAACATAGAACTTTAGCCTAAACCGGTTTTCCATATTTTTATGAAATTATCAAATATTAGTTTTACCATAAAATATTTCAAGTATTATAGTTTTCAAAATCATATATTTATTCGTCAAATTTTCTTGATTCTTCCGACCATGACTCAATCCCCTTATTCCTATTCCTTCGCCCATTTCGAGACTACCATATGTCCATCCTAACTAATTTGATCGTCCCGGACCCATTGGAACTGTTTGTGCCACTATCCGAGGTTCCCTTGTACAGTTGTTGCAGCAAAGTTGCAGTTCGTGCCACATTGATCTTCACAGCACACCAGGCGTACTATCAGGCAAGACACCTTGCCATTAGCTGTTTACTTATTTTAGCTCATATTTTATGCATTATTTATTTTCTTTATACAAAATAAACTATGATACATGGCATAACTGTTAGAACTTACTGTTCATTTTATTTCCTGCTGTGTATTATTTTTCTTACAAATTAAACCTAGATTTAAGGGACCACCTTGTGTGTCGCATTCATTGGCCTTGACACGTTGTAAACACGAAGTTGTGTGTCGCATGTAGAACACAGAAGTGCGTGATTGGCTGGCCACCAGTACGTACAAGCCATGCGATAGGAATAACCGCTAATAGATGTTGCATGCTAGTTTGACTTAGCGGTTATAGTGGTTTGTGTTGTGGATACAACACAGTAGGCATTGGGCGGGGAGGACAATTCCTTAGCGTATGGGCTTCGATGCACTTCCCTTGTGACCCGGACTCTCCGCTGGAGATACGTGATTGATGACTCATGCTCTTCCTGCTGGGGCCTCTGGTGCCCAAGAGGGGACTATGCCGATCCTATTTAGCCAGGGCCCATGCGTAGGAAGGATTGTTCTTAACAACATTTCACTTAGAATGGTAGGCTACCCTATCCGTTAGGTACGAGTACTTTTGGTTTGGGTACTTGTATCTGACCGTGGCTTGGAACAATAACTTATCGCGGATTAGTTCGTCACATCTTGTCCTTGTTTGGTTGTAGGTGTGACTTACTACTTCGATGAGAAGGTATTGAACCTTGTTGGGGTTCGGATACCATATCGGATTCTTAGCATGGAAAGATACGTCACCGTGAATCAGTTTACCATCTCCTGTCCTTGTTTGGTTGGGGGGATGGTACGCTCGTTCAGTAGGTGCATATTGGACTATGTTATAAATTCGATTTACTTATTTATTGAGCAATATTTATTCAGTTTATATGGCATGCTATTATGTGTCTTGTTACGTCCCTCTGAGGACCTGGTTGTCTTGCCAGGTGTGTGCTATTATCTTTCGCAGGTGTTCTAGCTCTAGCCGTGTCCATCGCCATTCCTTCGAGGATGATTGCATTTGGATCGTCTTCGCTTCGCTCGCCACTCATTTCATTTCTATGTATTTTATTTCCTTATTTTTGTTGGTAGTGGATTTGTCTCCGCCCAATATATTGTATCAAGACAAATTCATAGTTGATATATGATATCTTTTATTCTTTGAATTGTGGATGAGATTAATTAGTTATGGTTCTACTGCATTTTACAGCTTATGTATTTATACGAGGCTTCCATATATTGGAGTATACTTTGTATGAATACAGCTGGCATGTCTACGTTCCTAGTCCTACGTTTTTTGGGACTGGGGCGTTACAATGGTGGTGCGGGGCTTGTGGCCGACGGTGTGGGTTTTGTGATGGTGGTAGGCGGTGGCTACACCGGTGGTAGCGGTGGCAGCGGAGGGCCGGTGGTCGGAGGTGAGGGGTTTGGTGCTATGGCTGCGATGGGTTGACGGCGAGATTCTGGACGAAGGCGGCACGGGGCGGCGTTGGGAGACTGCAGTGGTGGTGGTCGAGGGTGTTGGCATGGTGGTGTTGGTTGTTGCCTCGACCGGGGTGGTCGAGAGGAGAGATGGTGATGGCGGCAATGTTGTTGGCAGTGACATTGTCGATGTGGTGGCGGTAGTAGGGAGTCGACGGGGATAGTGATGATAGGCTGTGGCAGTAGCAGTTTGGTCGGAGGCCGGGAAGGGGTGATGACGGTGAAGGTCGAATTGGTGGAGAAGGTGAAGACGGGGCCGAGTGTTGTCGGGGACGGGGTTAGGATAGGGATAGGTTTAGGGATTTGGTATCGGGGTGTGTCCGATACGAAAAAAAAATTTATGTACATGTAAACATGGAATAAGAATATGGATGGTGGAACACGGACACGGTGCACAAATTTTTGGATGTGTTGTGGTAGAAAATTATGGAGGAGTACCTGCCTTTATATAGGATGTGGGAATACCCAGTTGGATAAGGATTTAGGGATTTAAAATCCTCTATAGATAATATCATATAAATTTAATTAATTTAATTCAATCAAATCCAATCTCAATCTAATTTAAATCCAAATAAATCTAATGGATAAATCTTCATCCTTATTTTAAACTATTTAAAATATTTCAAATCAAGAGTTTAAATTGCCATAATAATTTCGAAATATGATTTACAAAAATACTAACAATAAAAATTTCGAAAATTACTTTATTATTTAAAAATGAACTAATAAATAATTATAAAATATTTATCTATGACCAAATAATATTTACATAAGTATATGTTTCTAAAATAAAATTTTATAAGAATATTATTTATTATATAACTGTCGAAAAAAGACTTCTCATAAATAAAATCATAAATTTAGAAATTTTGGTAGCTAAAAATAATTATTATATATATTATTTTGAATTGATACAAATAGAAAAATATTCTTAAAAGAAATATGTACGCTCGCACATATTCGCACTCGTCGAGCAATTTCGAAAATCAAAATGTCGCGCGTGACGTACAATACGATTATGCGACGTACAATACAAATTTTTAAATCAGTACCAAAATAAAATAAAAAAAAATATAGTAGAAATTTAGGGGTTTTACATATGCACCCTCCAGTACCGCTAAACTCACATTCACAAAATTCCAGATTGTTGAGTTATGTACCCGTCGGTACCGCTGAACTCATATTCTCTAAATTCTAGATTATTGAGTTATGTACCCTCCAGTACCGCTGAACTCACATTCACAAAATTTTTGATTGTTGAGTTATGTACCCGCCGGTACCGCTGAACTCACATTCTCCAAATTCCAGATTATTGAGTTATGTACCCGCCGGTACCGCTGAACTCACATTCACATTGATGAGTTATGTACCCTCCAGTACTGCTGAACTCACATTCTTCCTCCAAATATCCCAGATTGCTGAGTTATGTACCCTTCAGTACCGCTGAACTCACATTCTTCCTCCAAATATCCCAGATTGCTGAGTTATGTACCTGCAGGTACCTCTGAACTTACATTTCGGTCACTCTTTTAGGTAGTAAGTCATGTATAATCATACCTCTGAACTTATTCTTCTGAAAGAGCTCATTCCTCATGATCCACTACCTGCACTCTCAGTGCACAAAAAGGGTAACGGATCCACAAATTTCCAAAACGACCATGTCGATGTTACCTCTGAGTCGTTTTACTTCCGCCAAAAATAAACCACCCCTCTACATATAACTTCCATGTCCTCATTACCTCTGAGTCATTTTATGTACCCTTTCATGGAGCCCACTCCTACCACGTCCACATTACCTCCGAGTAGGAAGGCTCCATCGAAGAAACCTTCATGCTTGCCATGTCCTCATTACCTCTGAGTAAGTATGCTGGTTACCTTTCGACTTATTATCCGTACCCAAAACCGGAGTACGCCAAGGATAATAGGTCCACAAATGTCCTCTGTTGACCACAAATATTCTCCTCTGAGTCCACTCCTGCCATGTTCTCATTACCTCTGAGTAGGAAGACTCCGCGGTAAAACCCCCATACTTCCCATGTCCTCATTACCTCTGAGTAAGTATGTTGGTTTTCTCTCGTCCTATTATCCGTATCCTGAACCAGGGTACGCCAAGGATAATAGGCCCATAAATGTCCTCTGCTGACTATAAATGCTGTACTAAGTTTTCTAGTACATGTACACCATTCCTCATCATGCCCCGGGAGCCCAGCTGCTCCATGGCATTATTTCTTCCGATACCAGGAACGTCCATGACCACCTTACCGTGGAATTGTTCCAGGTATCTCCATCAAACTTGTTATCCATACCTAAAACCCAGGTATGCTAAGGGTAACAGGTCCACAAACAGTCCCCCAAACGGGGCAAACACCACCATAACACCACAAGCACAACAAGCAGTACAAATAAAGGGTAGAATAAAGCATACTCTTTTATTTGGAAGGCGAAAGTACTACATGTTCTAGGGACAACGTCCCACTTAAAGAAAGGAAAAGAACGAAAATAAAAAGAAGAAAAAAAGTCGTCTATAGTTCGGCGGTACATAATTCCAGGAGACGGTTCTTCACCAAGGTGGTCCCCCGCTCAATCCGCTACTTAGCTCGGCGCTTGGCCTCCTGGGACAACCGCTCCGTATTATCCAAGTCCATGTGTGCCCACCAGCCGTCCTCCAACTTCTTCAGGGCAAGCTCCAGGCCAGTAGAAGCTCGATTAACTCTGTCAGCCTCCTGGATAATTAGTCCCCATTCGGTGTGGGCAGCCTCAAGCTCAGACTCCAGGAAAGCTAACTTCCTCTGAAGCTCAAGGATCTGGTCCCGCGTGTCAATGACCCCACGGGAGGCAGTCGCTTCCCGAGCCGTAACATCCTCACTCTCGCGGCTCAACTGATCATATAGCTCAGACAGATCGTAGAGGTGCTTCTGTATGACCGGCTTGGTCTTATTCCGAGCCGCCCTTATCTTCTCTCCGGCAGCTGTGAGGAAACCCTGCTCTTGATCTACAGCAGCAGACAGATCTGTCACGACCCGTACCCTAAAGTAAGGGCACGAGACGTGGGTACGTCCAGCCTACGCCGCAGTGTCGACGGTAGAACGCTGTCCTAGGACACAACATCTAACAATATAATTCTAAGAAGTTTATACTCCCCGAATGGGGGTGACATAGCAGTAAATAAACTCAATCACAACTAAGGAAGAAGAAAGCACGATATGATATAGAACTCAAGGAAATACAGATGATCAGAAAGTCTAAGATAACATCTCAGCAATATCCAGAAATACAAGTCTCAGCTACTGAATATAAAAGAATATATACAACTCAGATCTCAAGACTGAAATAAAGTCTAACTACTAGTCTCAAGACAACATAAGTAATATAAGGCCTAACTAAGCTAGTCTAGACAATAGGGGTAATGTCCTCAGCTAGAGCTGGGTCCTCCTGAGAGTCCAGCTCGTAAGTGTCGTCTAGGGCTGTCCCGTAGAAGGTATCCACACAGGCCTTCTCCTTATCCTCTATAATATTTTCAACACGTCCAGTCAGGACAGGAGCGAGCACAATACATCTCAACAGTTCATAGCAGGTTAGAAAATATAAACATGCAGTAGAGTAAGATACAGAAAACTGAAAGAAAATACATGATGTAAAAGAAGAGAACTGTATGTAAGTAGCTACTGTATATAGAGAACTAATAGTGTCTAGTGATGTAGAGTACAAGATAGTACATGTGAATAGGACAGATTTGTACATGATCTACACTAAAGAGTTTCACATGATCTATACTACTATGGAATTATTCACATGACTACTAGTACTCCCCCGTTTTTCCCCAATCAATACACAAGGATCTAAGCAAGTTATGTTATTGTACATGATATCATATGGGGGCCCATGAAAGGGTGCACATGATAGTATACATGAGGGCTCCGGGAACATGAGAGTACATGATTCACAGGAGTGTACATGTATGGTGAAAGCACAGGAGTACATGATGAAAGTGAAACACACATGACATAATGTACCCGATGCTCCCGAGGGGGATAACATCGCATGAAGAGATCCATATAGTACTAATCCGTGATAATGTCGTGACAGCATCAAATAAGGTAATCTAAAGCAGGAATATAATTCTAAGCAGGATATAAAATGATCAGAGAATGTACTCGCCTGGTATCTGAGTGTCCGGATGAAATATGCTGTCCGAGAAGAGGTGTCTGGCTCCTAATCAGAACAGCACAAGTCACAACAAGTCTAAAATGATAATAATATGCAATTTAATGCATTCTAAATGAATCTAGGTCAATCTAGGCCAAAGTCAACTCTTAGTCAACCCTGGTCAACTAAGAAGTCAAACCTAAGTCAACTATGGTCAAACTAGGTTAAACAAGTCATTCTAGGTCTAACTAGTCCATACTAGTCTAAACAAGGCTAAACTAACCTATGCTAGTATACCAAGTCCTTACAACCTATATAACACAAGGTCAACCCACCATCACACAACCTAATATTGCATCTAGACCTACACATGAAGTTTACGTAATACATACATATATTTACACATTTAGGCTACCTATAGGTATACCACACATACATAAATGATAGCACACATATATATTATAATATATATGATACTTACATATATGTATCCACATATCTACATAATACATTATATACATAATTAGATATGTATACATATACATTACACACACATACATAAATTACATACATATATTTTTTCATATATAATATATACTTACACATGTTATAGAGAGAGTAGGCATGTGTGTGTGTGTAGTGTGATAGACAATGTGTGTGTTAGAGTGTACTATGGTGTGAGCAGTGAGAGAGTGATGTGAGAGTGCTCGTGTGTGTGATAAAATAGTGTGTGAGAGTATATTAAAACTGTGTGTGTGTGTGTGTGTAGTGTGATATGGGCTGTGTTAGCCTCACATGAAGAAAGGGAAAGGAAACCAACTCATCTTTAACAGTTTTTAGACCAAGACTCTAGTCCCCAACCAATGCACAATATTCAGATTCTCAGATTTTAGAATGAAGAAAGACATACACAAAACAGTTCCAGTTTTGACAGTTTTTAGTCCCAAATTCAACCAATAACCAGTCCAAACATACACCAAATCAACCCAAAATTGACACATAGTTAGATTATAAGTAGGAAAACTATTTTAGAGTTTAAAACCAACATTTTTCATCAGTTAAAAGGGTGAAATAGATTGCCAAAGTTCAATCCAAAAATCTGGAAATACTACGAATAGAGGACTGATACTTAGTTTTTCAGAAATTCAGGGTAATGCGATTTGAGTATATGAAAACAAGCTAAAGTACAAAACTAAGGGTTGATAATGAAAATATATTATGTAAGTGTGTCCTAGGGTCCAACACGTGTCCACCATTATGACACAATCATGTCCAAACAGCCCCGAACCTAAAATAATACAAATCTGGACCAATCCTCGTGCACGTGGTTCCAGTGCTCGTGCACACGACACGACACAACACAGATCTCGCGATCATGTCCCAGTGTCGAGGGGGACTAAGGCTAGATCGAGGACACCCTGATACGTGTCCACGACACGCGTGTGTGCGTCACGACACGCGTATCAGTGTCAAGAATCGATAGTAGTCGATTCAGTGTTAATCCAGTGCACGGCTTCGTGCGTGTTCGACACGACACAAGAGGCCCTAAGACTTGACACACGTGGTGTCAGTCAGTGCCCCATAGTGTGTGTCCAATTTTATGTATCCTAGTTACGTGTCCGCTACGCAAATGCACCCGAGTAGCAGGATACGAAAACTGCCTGCGCGCGCGTGTGCACCCGCGTGTGCACGTGTCAAAGCTGACACGACACGACACTATTTTACTCCCAGTCGATTAAAAACATGCAAGCCACATCAAAACAATATTTTCTATTCAATTACTTTCACAAATTTAAATCGAAATGCCCATTGGGGCATTTCATCAAACACTTAAACCCTAGGACTGATACGTGTCCATTTAGGACACGAAAAGGACATAAAAACCTACAGAAATCTAGGGTTAGCTAGGGGACCCTTAGATCTAGGTCATTATGCAATAAAAATAGCATCTAACAAGGAGTTTTAATAATTTACCTAATGGTGTCATAAGTCCTCAAAAAGCTTCAAAGAGGAGTGTCTCCTTGCTCCCCAAACTCCACCAAATTGCTATGAAACTGAGAAATAAATATAACAACAGCAAGAAAACTTAATTTAAAACCTATTGCAATTTGTTTGAGGGAAAAAGGAGTTAATTTGGATTTTCTAGGAATTTATGAAGATGGAGACTCACCTCTTTCTAAACATGTTCTTTCCTAAAGAGGCTTGCCCTAAATAGAGGAGATTATTTATTGGAAGGATTCCCAAAGCTAGGTTGCCGGCCACTAAGGATTAGGGTTAGGGTTTGGCTCATGGCTAATGGGTTGGCTTAGTAAAAACAATGGTTCAAAATCACAAGTCAAGACTTGTGTCTAAATGCCTTCTATTCTAACTTGGGTTTAAATGACTAAACCATAGGTTAACTCTAGTCTAACTAGGGTTACATGACCTAACCAAGTCCAAACACAACTAGGGTTAGCTTCTAGGTTAGCCTACCAAGTCAAAGCTAGTCAAAGTCAACCTAGTCAACCTTCATTCAAACAATTCCAAAATAATTCCTAAAAATTCCTATAAATTCAAATAAATTCTAATAAATTTAAATAACCCCAAAAATAACAAAAATATCCTCAAACTAGAAATGTGGTAGTGACAAATCTACCCTCGTTAAAAGAATTTCGTTCTCGAAATTGAAAGGCGAAATACAACTGATGAGAATGATAGAAAGTATACCTCACGGTCCAAAAAGATATGGGTATCGCTCGCGCATCTCATCCTCCCACTCCCAGGTAGACTCTCCTGGAGAATGATGCCTCCATACGACACGTACAAGGGTATCACCTGGTTCCTCAGAACCTTCTCCCGTCGTTCCAGTATCTCCACTGGCTACTCTGGATAGCTGAGAGAAGGTCCAACCTCAATCTCTGAATGATCGAGCACATGGCTAGGATCAGCCACGTACCGTCTCAACTATGATATATGGAATACGTTGTGGACCCCTACTAGTGCAGATGGCAAGTTTAGCCTGTATGCCACGTCACCGACTCTCCCGCTGATAATGAAAGGGTCGATAAAGCGCGGGCTAAGCTTCCCACCTCCACCAAAACATATCGTACTACGAGTCGGAGATATCCTCAAGAAAACCTGGTCTCCAACCTAATCACAAGCAAGATCTCAATTAATTATAATAAACAAACATGATCAAAATCATAAACAAATAACCTAAATCTAATCCTACTCTAATCTGTACCTCAAACTCCAATGGCCTCCGGTGGCTATCGGTCCAGTGCCGATGTCTGTCCTGCACCACGCGAAGTCTATCCCTGATGAGCTTCACCTTCTCGGCTGTGTCAACAACCATCTCTGGTCCCAGTAAAGCTCGCTCACCAATATTATCCCAAGATAAGGGTGTACGACACCTACGCCCGTACAGAGCCTCGAAAGGTGACAACTCAATGTTGGCCTAGAAATTGTTGTTGTAAGCAAACTCTACCAAATATAGATGATCCTCCTAGGAACCTCCAAAGTCTAGGACACACGTCTGCAGCATATCGTCAAGTGTTTGAATAGCCCTCTCTGACTGTCCGTCCGTCTGGGGGTGGTACATAGTACTAAACTTGAGCTGAGTGCCCAAGCTAATCTGCAGACTCCTCCAGAAATGGTAAGTAAAGCGACTATCCCGATCTCAGATGATGCTGATCGGAACCCCGTGAATCCTGACTATCTGCCACATATACATCTCCGCCAGCCTCTCTGTAGACGTACCCACCTTGAATGGCAAGAAGTGGGCCGATTTGGTCAACCTGTCAACGATGACCCAAATCGCGTCTTTTTTTCCCGGTGTATGCGGCAATCCAGATACGAAATCCATAGTGATATGCTCCCATTTCCACTCGGGAATGGGCAGCGGCTGCAATAATCCACCTGGCCTCTGTCTCTCTACCTTGACCTGCTGACAGACCAAGCACCTAGCCACGAAGCAAGCCACCTCCCGCTTCATCCCGGACCACCAAACATGCTCCCTCAGATCTCGGTACATCTTGTTGGCACCCGGGTGTATAGAGTACTGAGATATGTGGGCCTCCTGTAAAATCTGCTCCATGAGCTCTCCGCAGGGCACACATAACCTGGAACCGTGCCTCAAGGCACCATCCTTTGCAAGAGAAAACTCGCCATCCAGCAATCCTGCTCGAACCTGCTCTCGGAGACACCACAGAGCAACGTCCTCAAACTGTGTCGACTTAATCCTCTCCACCAAGTCTGACTGAACCTGTATGCCCCATATTTGCATCTGCACTCCGGGCACAATCACCTCAATCCCAAGGCTCTCCAAGTCTGCAAGCAAATGCCGATCCATGGTCAAACACATGGCTGTCGGATACCTACTCAAGGCATCGACAACCACGTTGGCCTTCCCTGGGTGATATTAAAGTGATATATCAAAGACCTTCATCAACTCTAGCCATCTGCGCTGTCTCATGTTCAGCTCCTTCTGAGTGAACACATACTTTAAGCTCTTGTGATCTGTAAAAATCTCTACCCGCTTTCCATACAGATAGTGCTTCCACAACTTCAGAGCAAATATCACTGCTGCCAGCTCCAGGTCGTGGGTAGGGTAGTTCTTCTCATGGGGACATAACTGCCTGGAAGCATAGGCAATCACCTTCCTATGCTGCTGTAAGACACAACCCAGCCCCTTCCCTGAAGCGTCACTATAAATAGTGAATCCACCTGATCCTGAAGGCAATGTCAGAATCGGAGCTGTCGTAAGCCGCTTCTTCAACTCATCAAAAGCTACCTGACACTCCTCTGACCAAACATACTCAGCATCCTTCCGGGTCAACCGAGTCAACGGTTCTGCAACCCAGGAGAAATCCTTCACAAATCTCCGATAATATCCTGCCAGCCCCAGAAAACTCCTGATCTCTGCCACTGAAGTTGGCGCTGCCCATGGCTCAACTGCTACAATCTTCTTGGGGTCAACTGAGATACCATCTCCAGTCACCACATGCCCCAAGAAGTCCACCTGGTCCAAGAAGAACTCACACTTGGAGAGCTTTCCGTAAAGCTGCTCCTTCCTGAGAGTCTCCAGTACTATCCTCAAATGCTCCTCGTGCCCCTCTTCAGTCTTGGAATATACCAAGATGTCGTCAATGAATACCTTGTTCATTAGGTTCATAAACACTGCTAGTGCATTGGTTAGCCCAAACGGCATAACCAAAAACTCAAACTGCCCGTGCCGCATCCTGAAAGCGATCTTGGGAATATCCTCCTCCTTCACCTTCACCTGGTGATATCCCGACCTCAGATCAATCTTGGAAAATATCCGAGCTCCGCTCAACTGGTCAAATAGATCGTCGATCTACGGCAGTGGGTATCTGTTCTTAATCGTGAGGTTGTTGAGTGCCCTATAGTCAATACACATCCGTACTGACCCATCCTTCTTCGGCACAAATAATACTGGTGCACCCTATGGCGACGAACTCGAGCGGATGAAGCCCTTGTCCTGCAGGTCATCCACCTGCTTCTTCAGCTCCACCAACTCACTATTGTTCACTCGATAGACATGCTGAGAGATGGGTTTTGCTCATGAAACCAAGTCTATCGAGAACTCAAAGTCTCTGTCTGGTGGCAATCCAGGCAACTCCTCTGGGAAAACATCCATATACTCTGCTATCAAGGGGTATGGAATCGCCTGCTCCTCAACCGAGACTCCACAGAAAACTCCGCTGCTCTGCTCCGCCTGATGTCTGGAGTACTTGAACTCTGGCTCCCCCGGCGCTCTGAAAAGAACTCTACCCCCTCTGCAATCAATGCTGGCGTGGTGCCTGCTCAACCAATCCATACCGAGTACTATATCGTAGTTCGGAAATGGCATTACGAGCAGGCTCACCTCCAACTCACGGCCTCCAAAAACTACACTTCGACCCTTACAAACATCACTAACGAGGATAATGCCACCCCCGATCGTGTAAGTCCTAGGCAACGATTCAGCTATGATACCGTGTCTAATCGTAAAAGATACTAATATGAAGCTATGTGAAGCACCGGAATCGAATAATACAAAAGCTGGACTGGAGTCGAGAAGGATCGAACCTGCGATCAGCTCTCCGATGGCCTCCGCATCCTCTGCTGCCGTGGCGAATCCTTGCCCCTGCTGGCCTCCCCTGGCCTGCTGCTGGTGCTGGACGAACCTCTACTGCTGTGTCGGCAGGGCTGGTCCCCTCTGCTGGCCTGCTGGATCCTTGGCTCCTCCTCCCTGGGCTGCTCGTCCCCCAGACCTAGCACAATCCCTCAGCTGGTGATCTGTCGCTCCACAAAGAAGGCACTTCCTGAGCCTATTTCTGTACTCGTGCCATCCATGCCCTGGCTTCTTGTAGAATGTGCAACTGACTGTCTGCTGCTTGGGTGCCTGGTGCTGAAACTGCTGCTAGTGAACTGGCCTCTGCTGGATCGGCTGTGGCTGGAACTGCCTCGGCTGCTGGTGCTGGAAGTGAGGCCTCTTGGCCTGGCCTCCACTGCTGCTGCCCCCAACTGGGTCTCGCCCCCTCTTGAGCCTAAGCTCAAGATCATCCTCTGCCAATAAGGCTCCCGTCAGAATCTCCTCAAAAGTGGCATCCCTGTTGCCCTTGGTCAAGGACTTGACCTCCTTGACCAGACCCTTCCAGAACCTCTGGGCCTTCGCCGTCTCGCTCAAGCCCTCTACGAACCTACTGAGGTGGCCGAACACCCCAGCGTACTCCTCCACTGACAGGCTCCCCTGAACTAGGCTCTCGAACTGCGACTCTAAGGCTCTGAGAGCTGAATCTGGAAAGAACTTCTTCTTGAAGAAGCCCTTGAACTCCTCCCAATTCTGCCTAGCTACCCCAACCTGGGGTCTGACTGATACCAGGTGTGAGCAAGATCTCGCATCCGGCTAGCTGCTGCCTCAATCTGGAGATCTGCCGGTATCCGGGCTAGGCGAAAGATCTCCTCTATATGCTTGATCCACTCATCAGCATAGGATCCCCTCTATCCCCAGGAAGTCCCTGGGGCTCATCTTCTGGAACTGCTCTATCCCCGGTGTCCTCAGCTGCTGGACCACTGGTCGAGCTGCGACCGTCGTAAGGGCCAACTCCATGTCCCTGTCCTGTCGAGCCTGCTGCCGGTCCATGAACTGCTGAAAATATGCGAACATCTGTGCCGCATCCACGTATCCTGTAGGCGACGGCTGCTGGAAGGGCTCCTCTGCGATGACTGGGTCCTGCCTCCGAGCCGGTGGAGGCATACCCCCTGCTGCTGCTGCTGGAGCCTCAATACGAACAGAGGTGGCAGGAGCTGCAGTCTCCTATCTCTGCTGAACTGGCTGAGAGGTAGCAGACCCCTCGACAGCTTCCCCAAGAATGGTACGGTACGACCACGTCTCCACCATCCTGAAGATAGACCAAACAAGAGTATCAATTTCTGATAAAGAAGCGATATAACAAAGGCGGGCAGTTAATATTCAAAAGAATCGATTGACAATAAGGATTTAGATGGCAATAATAGAGTTTTTCCTAATGTGATTGAGTATCTTCAAAAAATACATCATAATCCTACTGCAGGCTGTAGTGATATTCTAGTTCGAATACCACTACACAAACTCGACCTGTATGGGCCACCACTAAAAATGTGTCACGACCCGCACCCTAGAGTAAGGGCACGAGACGTGGGTACGTCCAGCCTACGCCGCAGTGCCGATGGTAAAACGTTGTCCTAGGTCATAACATCTAACAATATAATTCTAAGCAGTTTATACTCCCCGAATGGGGGTGACCTAGTAGTAAATAAACTCAATCACAACTAAGGAAGAGGAAAGCACGATATGATATAGAACTCAAGGAAATACAGATGATCAGAAAGTTTAAGATAACATCTCAGCAATATCCAGAAATACAAGTTTCAGCTACTGAATATAAAAGAATATATACAACTCAGATCTCAAGACTGAAATAAAGTCTAACTACTAGTCTCAAGACAACATAAGTAAGATAAGGCCTAACTAAGCTAGTCTAGGCAATAGGGGTAATGTCCTCAGCTAGAGCTGGGTCCTCCTGAGAGTCCAGCTCGCAAGTGTCGTCTAGGGCTGCCCCGTAGAAGGTATCCACACAGGCCTCCTCCTCGTCCTCTGTAATATTTTTAACAGGTCCAGTCAGGACAGGAGCGAGCACAATACATCTCAACAGTTCATAGCAGGTTAGAAAATATAAACATGCAGTAGAGTAAGATACAGAAAACTGAAAGAAAATACATGATGTAAAAGAAGAGAACTGTATGTAAATAGCTACTGTATATAGAGAACTAATAGTGGCTAGTGATGTAGAGTACAGGATAGCACATGTGAATAGGACAGATTTATACATGATCTACACTAAAGAGTTTCACATGATCTACACTACTATGGAATTGTTCACATGACTACTAGCACTCCCCCGTTTTTCTCCAATCAATACACAAGGATCTAAGCAGATTATGTTATTGTACATGATATCACATGGGGGCCCATGAAAGGGTGCACATGATAGTATACATGAGGGCTCCGTGAACATGAGAGTACATGATTCACAGGAGTGTACATGTATGGTAAAAGCACAGGAGTACATGATGAAAGTGAAACGCACATGTCACTATGTACCCGATGCTCCCGAGGGAGATAACATCGTATGAAGAGATCCATATAGTACTAATCCGTGATAATGTCGTGACAGCATCAAGTAAGGTAATCTAAAGCAGGAATATAATTATAAGCAGGATATGAAATGATCAGAGAATGTACTCGCCTGGTATCTGAGTGTCCGGATGAAATGTACTGTCCGAGGAGAGGTGTCTGGCTCCTAATCAGAACAGCACAAGTCACAACAAGTCTAAAATGATAACAAGAAGCAATTTAATGCATTCTAAATGAATCTAGGTCAATCTAGGCCAAAGTCAACTCTTGGTCAACCCTAGTCAACCAAGAAGTCAAACCTAAGTCAACTATGGTCAAACTAGGTCAAACAAGTCATTCTAGGTCTAACTAGTCCATACTAGTCTAAACAAGGCTAAACTAACCTATGCTAGTATACCAAGTCCTTACAACCTATATAACACAAGGTCAACCCACCATCACACAACCTAATATTGCATCTAGGCCTACACATGGAGTTTACATAATACATACATATATTTACACATTTAGGCTACCTATAGGTATACCACACATACATAAATGATAGCACACATACATATTATAATATATATGATACTTACATATATATCCACATATCTATATAATACATTATATACATAATTAGATATGCATACATATACATTACACACACATACATAAATTACATACATATATTTATTCATATATAATATATACTTACACATGTTATAGAGAGAGAGAAGGCATGTGTGTATGTGTGTGTGTGTGTAGTGTGATAGACAATGTGTGTGTTAGAGTGTACTGTGGTGTGAGCAGTGAGAGAGTGATGTGGGAGTGCTTGTGTGTGTGATAAAACAGTGTGTGAGAGTATATTAAAACTGTGTGTGTGTGTAGTGTGATATGTGCTGTGTTAGCCTCACAGGAAGAAAGGGAAAGGAAACCAATTAATCTTTAACAGTTTTCAGACCAAGACTCTAGTCCCCAACCAATGCACAATATTCAGATTCTCAGATTTCAGAATGAAGAAAGACATACACAAAACACTTTCAATTTTGACAGTTTTCAGTCCCAAATTCAACCCACCAATAACCAGTCCAAACATACACCAAATCAACCCAAAATTGACACATATTTAGATTATAAGTAGGAAAACTATTTTAGAGTTTAAAACCAACATTTTTCATCAGTTAAAAGGGTGAAATAGATTGCCAAAGTTCAATCCAAAAATCTAGAAATACTACGAATAGAGGACTGATACTTAGTTTTTCAGAAATTCAGGGTAATGTGATTTGAGTATATGAAAACGAGCTAAAGTACAAAACTAAGGGTTGGTATTGAAAATATATTATATAAGTGTGTCCCAGGGTCCAACACGTGTCCACCATTATGACACAATCGTGTCCAAACAGCCCCGAACCCAAAATAATACAAAACTGGACTAATCCTCGTGCACGTGGTTCCGGTGCTCGTGCACACGACATGACACGACACAGATCTCGTGATCGTATCCCAGTGTCGAGGGGGACTAGGGCTAGATCGAGGACACCCTGATACGTGTCCGCGACATGCGTGTGTGCGTCACAACACGCGTATCAGTGTCAAGAATTGACAGTAGTCGATTCAGTGTAAATACAGTGCACGGCTTCGTGCGTGTCCGACACGACACGAGAGACCCTAAGACTTGACACACTGGTGTCAGTCAGTGCCCTATAGTGTGTGTCTAATTTCACGTGTCCTAGTTGCATGTCCGCTGCATAAATGCACCCGAGTAGCAGGACACGAAAACTGCCTGCGCGCGCGTGTGCACCCGCGTGTGCACTTGTCAAAACCGACACGACACGACACTATTTTACTCCCAGTCGATCAGGAACATGCAAGCCACATCAAAACAATATTTTCTATTCAATTACTTTCACAAATTTAAATCGAAATGCCCATTGGGGTATTTCATCAAATACTTAAACCCTAGGACTGATACGTGTCCATTTAGGACACGAAAAGGACACAAAAACCTACAAAAATCTAGGGTTAGCTAGGGGACCCTTAGATCTAGGTCATTATGCAATAAAAACAGCATCTAACAAGGAGTTTTAATGATTTACCTAATGGTGTCACAAGTCCTCAAAAAGCTTCAAAGAGGAGTGTCTTCTTGCTCTCCAAACTCCACCAAATTGCTATGAAACTGAGAAATAAATATAACAACAACAAGAAAACTTAATTTAAAACCTATTGCAATTTGTTTGAGGGAAAAAGGAGTTAATTTGGATTTTCTAGGAATTTATGAAGATGGAGACTCACATCTTTCTAAACTTGTTCTTTCCTAAAGAGGCTAGCCCTAAACGGAGGACATTATTTATTGGGGGTATTCCCAATGCTAGGTGGCTGGCTGCTAAGGATTAGGGTTAGGGTTTGGCTCATGGCTAATGGGTTGGCTTAGTAAAAACAATGGTTCAAAATCACAAGTCATGACTTGTGTCTAAATGCCTTCTATTCTAACTTGGGTTTAAACGACTAAACCATAGGTTAACTCTAGTATAACTAGGGTTACATGACCTAACCAAGTACAAACACAACTAGGGTTAGCTTCTAGGTTAGCCTACCAAGTCAAAGCTAGTCAAAGTCAACCTAGTCAACCTTCATTCAAACAATTCCAAAATAATTACTAAAAATTCCCATAAATTCAAATAAATTCTAATAAATTTAAATAACCCCAAAAATGACAAAAATACCCTCAAACTAGAAATGTGGTAGTGACAAGATCAGCTTGTCGCAGCACATGAAGTTGGGCCACCAGCTGATCAGCCTCCAACAATTTTGCCTCCAGAAGCGCAGCTATCCCCGCCCCACCGGGAAGAGTCTTAAGAATATCAACGTGACCCTGGGCGCATTGCCGGTCCAAGGCAAAAGGGGTCCTAAGTTCCACAGCAGCCGTAACCCCCCTCTTCAAATGGTGATAGAAACTGTCAACCACGTCCTGTGACGCTTCGTCCAGAACTTCCGTAGAGGACGACGTCAAAGGAAGCGTGGCTGGCAATGTCGAAGGAGGCACGCTAGAACTTGCCACCAGAGAGACAAATTTCAAACGGAAAGATGCACGGATAGCGGCTAACTCCTCTTCCGCCACCCGAAGAGTCTGGACACTCGGCAAGTAGAAAGGTCGACTCTCAGAGCCGCCTGAGCAGAAGAGGACGCAAGGACCATTGTCCCCTGCCCCGGCTGTGCCGTCACCTGACTTCCTAAAATCAACCCAGCGAGAGGTCCTTCAATATGAGTCGGAAGAGGAGGGGGTACGCTCCTCTTCGCCAGTTCCCCTTCGGCAGAGCCTATCTCAACAATGTCCATCATCGGCTCTGGAGAGGCAGGACCTGTATGTCCAGAGCAACAATCAATTGACGTAACCCAAAGGATGTGATGATAGAGCGAATAGGCCTCCTCATTGGTCAAAATTCGGCTTATCTTACCAAGGGAGGATCGCGAAGGCTGAGGTTCGTTCACAACCGCCATAGTCCCCTCACCAGTACCTCCCAAACCGAATTCGGCTGGCTCTTCTATCCCAGCCACCCCGGAGGGAGGTACGACTCGATCAGCGTCACCTTGATGAAATTCAGCAGTTTCGGGGACAGATTCATCGGAGCCTCCGCCGTCTCGAGTCATGACCTGAGCAACCTGAGATTCCTCTTCTTATGACACCTACGAGAGGGAAAGAAAATAATTAAGATCAAAGCTAGAAGAAAGGAAAAACTAAATAAAAATGGTAGTAACTCGTTTTACCTCCGAAGCGTGGTCGACCTCCTCACTTCTCCCCCTTATAGTTAGCTTGCGATGTCTGGTCGCAGCCTATTTTCGGGAGTAAGGCATACCGCCAACAGGGGAGATTTGCCTGCTACGCTTCTGTACAGGACCAGGTGCAACAGGTGGCTGATCCGCCACCATCTCATCTGACTTAACAGGAGGCTGATCCGCCCCAACATCTTCCACCGGAAGGGAAGAGTTATCTGTATCATGCTCGTCGTCCTCATCATCCGCATTGGTGGAGTCCGAGTCTGGCGCTTCGACTATATTCTTTTTCTTTCTCCTCGTCTTGGCCCCCTGGGGCTTCTCATCCAGGCCAGTACCAACAATAAAATTGGCACCCGGACTAAAACCGATGGGGAGCTTGTTTGCCATAACATGGTATAGGACCGCCATATACAAAATCTCTACCGACGTCTCAACATCAGGAACCAAGAAAGTGGTACGGGTATGGAACGTATCATAGTAGTGCCAGGCCCTGATACCGTCAAGGAGGTTACCTTCAAAACCAAGACAAGAGCTGGGACTGTCCAAAAAAAGCTGGCTGTATCTAAACTGTCGGGCAAACCTGCTGGGCAGGTAAGGCTCCAGGAAGACAACATTGTAGTTGCGGCATACCAGGTGGGCGGGGCGAATATTACGCAACCACAGAAGCATCTGGCTGTCTAGAAGCTGAGGAGGCCCAATACCGTCGAGATGTACGTCCGCTATTTCCTCAGGAGTGAAACGAGGGACGGATACGAAAAAGTCGTACCTATCTGCTCTCGCCAGCGCCATCCGGCAGGCCCGCATGGTCTAATACTCCCAAGGCTCGTTACGATAACGGAAGATAAAAGTGTCATCAACAATCATGCCATCTTCAGAAACCGGCCTCATCAAAGACGGACAATGCATCAGCAGCCACCCCATCAGATAATGATAGGGCAGCTCAGTCCGTTCAAAGTCTTTTGTCACATCGCAGGCAATAACCTTGGACGTAAAAGTACGGTGGCCACGGTGTATGCTACACACCATGGCCAGGAGAAGCGCTAGTTTGACTCCAAAAACTAGCTTTACAGCAGGGAGGATAAAATTATGGCTGATCCTCTCAATAGAACCAGCTCCTCCCGAGACTACGCAATTCTGCAGCCATACCATCAAGAATTCTGCCAGGAGCGCCTTCTCTGACATCTCTTGGGTATCCTTATAAAAATGACCAAAAGAGTCGGTTTGACTCCCAAATCTGTCACTGGTGGTGGCCACCCTCTTGGCCGACGACAACAAGGCCTGAACCGCCTTCCGGGATTGAGGACTTCGGGATGTAACTCGGCCTGAGGCTCCCATTGAGAAGAGATAGCTTACCCAGTCCTTAGTGTAGGGAGCATTCCCTTCTAAGCTGCTATCCTTCTTGGCTATCTGCTGGCACGTGCTATAGTGGCACAATATCTCCTGATAAATAGCCACGAAACCCGGATACCGTTCTTCTATCTCTTCGAACTCCTCATTTGTAGGAGTGTACATCTCAAAAGCTTCATCCCCCCAAGGAAGCTTAGAAACCACGTGCATCTCATGGAGTGCAAGTCCCATTTCCCCTACAAGTATATAGAAGGTTCCCGTACGGCGGTTGTACATCTCCAGCAGAGCCATGAATAATTTCTTGTTTACGGGTAAGCCGTGGCTGGTGCCCCGAATAGCGTGATAAAGACCAATCTCATGCGAAAAAGTCTCATACTTTCGCGAGATCCATATAGACAAATTGATCCATGGGGGGATGGGGTGTATCCAACTTGGGAGCGCCAACCGGCCAATTGGATAGGAGCCTTTCCGAGCAAGCTGGTTCAGGAAAGTGTCGGCTGCAGAGAACGTGAAATTGGGACTCGGCACATTCAAGAAAGTACCCGGGGCCAATCCCATTACATAGCGGCTGGCATGCACCTTGCCCGCACACACTGACTTCATGCTGTTGTTGTAATGGATGTCGCCCACAAACATCCCATTTCGGATAGGGGTCAAAGACTCTTCCATCTTCCTGTCCAGCGGGAGCATATTAAACCAAGATAGTGGGAAGTGACGCTCCATTTGAGGGATGCGGATCGCCATCCCGTTAGAAATAAAGCTCCAATTCTCCGACACGTCCAGAACTTGACTGTTCTTCACAGTCAAAGCGTCTCCGAAGTAGAACGCAGGCTTCAGGTATTCCCCTTCCAATTTCCTCGAATTCATCATGGCACATAGGAAGTAGAAGGGTTGGTTCTTGAGGGCATTCAACCTCGTCAAAGGCTCGTCACTAGGAAACTGGTCCGCCACATACCAAACTATCTGGTCGTACCTATAGCCCATAGCGGCTTGGGCACGACCCACCAGAGGTTCCCCCGCAGCATTAACTGAAAAATTCACTGAAAAGAGGACAAAAGAAATAAGTTAAAAAGATGGACAAGGAGAACTGATTGGTGTTTTCGAGCTTATGCTGTAACGCCCCAGTCCCAAATACTTGAGACTAGATACGTATCATGCCAGCTGTATACATACGAGTAAATATACGACTCGTATATATACATAAGCTGTAAATGTAGAAAGCCAAGACACTAAATCTCATCCACAAAGATAAATAATGATATAAAGCAACTTTGAGTTTGTCAAGTACACAATAATTGGGCGGAGACAAAGTCCACTACCAACCAAATTAAACATGGAAAAAAAATATACAAGAAAAGAATTTAGCAAGCGAGGGCGAGTCTCATCTATAGTTAAAAAGTATATTAGTTTCAGGTAGGGATTATAGTCCAGTCTTTTTGACCCGAAAGTCGCAATAGGAAATTAGAGTACAAGGAGACGTATTTTAGTGGCACGTGATATACCTACATGAAGGTGGACTCGTGTAGGTCTTGCTTGTGAAATTTGTGGGAAGGAAACGTCTAGTATTGTGCTCCAAATATCCAAGTCACGGTAAAGGACACAAAAGAATTAAAATAGAAAGTGGGAATTCATGAAATAATGATTAACGCACAAAGTAAATGACCAAGTTAACGCATAAAATAATGATAATTCATATTCCAGTAGATCAAGGCAACATAAGTTAGGAATACCATTTCTAGAGATATGACAGCCACTTGATGGGGTATGATCAAGGAACAATCCAATTATCTCTCAAGTTTCAAATGGTTATAAAGTCACGATAAAATTCTAGATTTGAGGGAATGTCGAGGGAGTCAAGATTGGAATATAACCATATGATCTTGGAGATGACTAACAACACTTGTATGTACACTACTATCATGGTCGTGAGGTATATGGCAATTAGTATGGAATACTCCTAACTCAACAGAGTTATCTTAGTGGTAAAAAAAATTTAACTGGAGTTTCCTCCAAAAGTTCTTTAATAAAAAAATAAACCACCAAATTTGTATTTACTCTAAGCTGTTCAATTAAATCATGGCTAACAATTAAATTCTCTTTAATAATCTCAAAGCAAACTTTTACCATGTTACTACTAACTTTTTCCAAAACCTAACATTTAAATCCAACTATTTAAAACAAAAGTACATAATTCACGAAACCATAAAAATTTCATAATCAATCAAAATTTTAAAACCCAAAATTTCCAAACAACTCTAGAAAAACTCTTAGCATATCAAAAAGCAATCTCAAAATTGAAGTTCAATATCTTAATGCACTTATCAACCCTAATTCGACAACGTAAATTTTTTTATAGCCAATTTATTGATAATCTCAATCAAAACCTCTTTACTCAAAATCTAAATAGATTTGTAAATCAATAATCACATGCCACAATTTAAAATTTGAAAATCTTCCTAAATTTTTTTTTTATATCTTCCAAAATATTTTAAATCCAAAATAAAAATTTTGCTGCTTCCACTTAAAATTTGAATTTTAAGAAACATACAATTCGTAAGTTGCACGAGAATAATTTCTACTACTACATTTAAAGTCCAAGATCTTTTTCAAACCAAATTTATAACTGTTCAAAGGCGTATAACTAGTACTCAATAAATCATAAATATCACAACTTGAAATTGAAATCAGTTTTATATTTGCTCAAAGACGTATAGCTATAATCCAATAGATCATAAATATCAAAATTCAAAAATCAAAACAATTTCTTAAATTAATTGTGTATAGATTCCAACTATTTTTCTGTAGCATAAAATAAAATCCTATCAATACTCTTATGATCACTACTTAGAAATCTCAAGATTACAACTTTCTTAGATATCCTATTTTTCAAATTAGTAATAAGTAAATCACACTTTTTTTTTGAAAAATGCCTTTTTAAATTCCATTAGAGTCTTAAATGTATTCCAATTGCCAATGTAACCCTTCTAGCCATATGGTTGACCAATAAGTATATATTAGTGTAGTCATCTTTCTAAATGTCACTAAGCACGAAAGATAAGAATTTACGGTAGGAGGAATTCAAGCAGGATGCAAATCAAGGAGGTCGAACGAGAGTTCAAAATTTGAAGTCAAGAAAGGATGTCAAGTAGGTGGATGAAATTCTAGACTCTAATCCTATATTGCAGGCCCACATTGGTACAATTACGTAGCCGAAGTAAAAAACTCGACCTGCATGGGCCACCACAAAAACATGTAACGCCCCAGTCCCAAATACTTGAGACTAGATACGTATCATGCCAGCTGTATACATACGAGTAAATATACGACTCGTATATATACATAAGCTGTAAATGTAGAAAGCCAAGACACTAAATCTCATCCACAAAGATAAATAATGATATAAAGCAACTTTGAGTTTGTCAAGTACACAATAGTTGGACGGAGACAAAGTCCACTACCAACCAAATTAAACATGGAAAAAAATATACAAGGAAAGAATTTAGCAAGCGAGGGCGAGTGACGAGTCCAAGAGCAATCATCACGAGGGAAGGAATGGCCTTAGCTAGAGCACCTGCAAGAATCACGAAAATACACACCTGGAGAGATAACCAGGTCCTTAGAGGGACGTAACAAGACACATAATATCATGCCAATAAACTGAATAATAAAGCTCAACAGAAAAGTATGCATGAGTAAAGGGTCCTAACCATTCTATGTGGAATGCACTTCAGAGGACAACGTTCTACGCAGGGACTGTAACGGATTCACGCAAGCAAGTAATAGAGAGTGGCCGTCAAGTAGCGCTCCTCCGAGACACTATCGGCCTGGGCAGAAGGTAGTGCTCATGAGAGTCACCCTCGGCCCAAAATGTGTGTAAAAATAAATGTAGCCCCTACGCTAATAACTGTCCCCTCCCCCCAATGATATTATATATGTGTCGACTCCACGACACTGTTTAATCCTTAATAACTGCCAAGTATTCTACACAAATCTATTAGCAGCTATATCCTAACGCACGGCCTGCACGCACCAATGATCAGTCAGCACGTAAGTCCGCATCTATATGCGACTCACAACTCACACACAATCCGTGGTACATCGTGACAGTTTATGAGATGCACTAAACATGCGGTGGTCCCTTAACTCTAAGCCAATTGCATAAAGTATAATAATTTGCATCTATATATAGTTTTGAAAGAGCAACATGAAGAAAAAGCATGCATAATATTGAGCAAGAAATTAAACAATAAAGGCAAGGTGTCTTGCCTGGTGTGTCGCCTGGTGTGATGCGATGATCCGATAAGTCCGAGTAGTCCATTAGCCATGATAGATGTACATGAGTCCGAAATTCACAAAAATAGGAATGTGGGATCAGTCATGATTACTGGTGGTAATCGTGAAAATTTTGTGGGGGAGAAATATATATACTTGTCTTAAAATTTATTTATAACTTATTTCTCGAAAATATTTATACTATTTAAAACTAGATATATGTTTATTTAGATAATATTTATAACTTACTTATACTAATGGAGAAATATTTTATTGATCAAAATATTCGTAGATAATTATTTCTTTAAAAATTATTTTAGATAAGTAGTTGATAATTTAAGAAAAATCAGTTTTAAAATTTGATGAAAATACTACACTTTGTAAACGAAATTTATTAAATAAATATTTGACAGTTTTAATAGCTATAATTAAGTGATCATAAATTTAACAAAATATTTATATGTATTTTAACCAGGATAATAAATTATACAAATAATAATACTAATGATGAAATAATAATAATAATAATAATGATAATAATAATGATAATAATAATAATAGAAATGCTAATAATGATAATGATAATAATAATAATGATAATAATAATAATAATAATAATAAACTCTTAGCTTTAGGGAAATGGATAATAATAATAATAATAACTTATAATAATAGATATAACAGTTATATAGCACTACATAGTGCTGTTCTGCATTAGTAAGAAAGAGAGAAAAAAATTGAAAGGAAAGGGCGTAGAGAGAGAAGGAACAGGGAGAGAAGAAGAGGGGAAGGGGATCTCACCGATCGGGGGAGAGGCGCGGCGGTCGCCGGCGCATTGGGTGCTCGCCGAAGTGGAAGCGGGGAAGTGGGCCACGGCGAAGGGACGGACGCACGCGGCGAGGCGTGGCTCGCCGACGCTGCCGAGACCGGGGAGGCGCGCCCAGGCGTGCTGGAAGCGGACCTCGGAGGGCTTCTGATGTCGGTGGAGGTCCACGCACGGCCACGAGCGGTGGAGGAGATCGGCGGTGAGTCACCGGGCGGCCGAGAGAGGCGGCGCTCGGGGATTCGCGGAGGAGTTCGGCGCCTGGCGCGGTGGCGCGGAGAGGAGGGTTTCCGAAGGGGGTTTCGGCGGATGGGTGGTCGCCGACCACGGCTTGTCGCGGCGGTCGACAGGTAAGACGATGGTGGTGGTGTTTAAATTTTTTTTCTCTTTTATTTCTGTGATGCTGGTGTTCTTGGTGGCGGCGGTCGGGAGTTGGCCGGAAATTCGTTTGGCGATAATGGTTTAGCTAGTCGGGAAGAGGGGTTGGTGTGTGCTTGGTGGTGGTTCGGAAATTTTCTGGTGCTGGGGAAGACGCTGGTGGCGGGGGTGGTGATATGGAGGAGAAGACGGGGCCGAGGCTGAGACTGTAGTGGTGGTGGTTGTCGTGGGTGGCGGCGACGGTGAATGTGGTGCGCGGTGGAGTTGGATGTGGGGGGTTTGCTGGTAGGAGGCTGCCGTCGTGTCCGGGGTGACGGACACGGCGGAGTCATAATTGTAATTGTAATCCAAAATTATAATGGAAAGTCAATGACACAGACACGATGCACGGTATTATTATGGATGGGAAAAATTTGGAGGAGTACATCTCCTTTATATAGGAGGTGGGAATTCCCAGATGGATAGGACTATAATTGGTTTAAGACTCCAATAGATAGTATTATATTATATTTAGATAGTTTAAAAAATAATTGGAACGAATCCAAATCAAATATGGATATCTCCTATATTTAAAAGTATATTTAAATCAAAACCTTTTCCAATTTAAACTATCCAAATTAATAAACTAATAAATTAAACAAAATTAAAAAATATCTTTTTCACATCTATTAAAATATGCTATTAATTAATTTCGAAAATTACATATATATACCTATAAATAATTTTAAAATATAAAACTTGCCTTTCTAATATACCATTTTAAAATAATAATATTTATTATTTTACTGCAAACATGTAAGGCTTTTTATAAATAAATAATAAACTCGAAATTATATATATACTTTGAAACTATTTTCGATAAATAAATCCAAACTATTTTTTTTCTAAAAATATGTACCTCGCACATATTCGCACTCGACGAGTAAGTACGAAAACAAAATTTTGCGCGCGTCGTACAGCACGACATCGAGACGTACAAATACAAAGTAAAATTTAAATATCAATAAATAACCATAAAAAAAATTTAAAATTGTAGTAGAAATTTAGGGGGTTTACATATGCGGCTCCAATTTAATGGAGTCTCATGCGGCCCAACTCAGAAAACACTTATGTGGCTCCGTCCAGCGAAGGTTCATGCGACAGAGTTTGGATAAGTTTATGCGGCTCCTGCGACAAACAAATTCGTGCGAGCCTATGCGGCCCAGCGCAGCTTATGCGGCCCCGTTGGCGAAGTGCTTATCCGACCACAGTAACAACTCTCATACGGCTCGGACATGGAGCATACCCCATGGGGCTCGGACATGAGACATATATGCGGCACACATGAAGATGAAGGCTCACGCATTGAGCATGCGACATAGCCACAACAGTTAGGGTTTCAAGCTCATGCAGTGTCCTTACCAGCAATAGTGGGGTGAACGTCGGGGTGAACTGCGGGCACGTCGGCTGGTGGAGGAGCTGCAACATTATCATTCATCGCCGCAGTCGAAGTAGAAGCAGCTTTCTTGCCCTTCGCCGCCGCAGCCGACGAAGACGCCGCCTTTTTACCCTTCACCGCAACAGTCTTCTTGGGGGCCATCGGTGATCGAAGAAGAGGATGACAGTTAGGGCAGGAAAGGCTTGAGTTGAAGGAGAGAGTAAAGAGATTTCTTCTCTTAATTACTCTTATTTATAGGAGGACAAAAGGGGGAGGAAGCACATGGACCGATGGAGCGCTTCGGGTCGTGTGCTGCAGGCAAAACCGACTCCTAGAATTTTGCCCCCTCTCATGAAGGAGATTCATCCAAAGAAAATCCAAAATTTAATGAGCCGACTCTTGGGACTCCCCGTAAAAGACGGCTCAAATCAAAGGCAATCAATGTAAAGATTTGCACACGTGGCATGAAGACGTGGCAAGGAGCCTATGCGGTCAAGCAGCCCATGCGGCTGGAAAGTCCATGCGGCTCAGATGGCCATGCGGCTGAGGAGGCCAAGCGGCTGAGACATCCATGCGGCCAGAACATCCTATGCGGCCCGAAGAGTTTTTTCATGGCCATGCTTCTTATTCAAAGTATTTCAATTTTACAAATTGAAAACTTTGAAGGGGGTCTTGTAGAAGCATGGAAAAGAATAAAGAAAGACCTATGCGGCTCCGACATATGGTTCCCATGCGGCTCAGGATCCCCATGCGGCTCAGAAGTCCATGCGGCTCAGGGGTCCATGCGGCTTGGATAGATCTATGCGGCTCAGAAAGAAGCCATGTGGCCTTCAACAGTTCTTCTCTACATTCGACTGCATGTAATGCCCTGACGGCTGCTCTAACAAATAACAGCCATGACAACTCTAACATAAGGACGTAATAATGACTCTGACATGATGGCGTGATCCTAGAAAAGAGGAGAAAATCTTCTTACAGCTGGCAAAATCCACCAAGTCCCGAGGCCACTCCATGCGGCTGCCCATCTGTATGCGGCTGCCTATTCCCATGCGGCTGCCCATCTACATGCGACTGCCTATCCCCATGCGACTGTCCATCTGCATGCGGCTGATTATCCGCATGCGGTTTCCCCTCTGCATGCGGCTGCCCATCTGCATCGGCTGCCTATCCCCATACGGCTGCCCATCTGCATGCGGCTGCCTATCCCCATGCGGTTGCCCCTCTGCATGCGAGTGCCCATCCCCATGCGGCTGCCCATCCCCATGCGGCTGCACATCTACGTGCGGCTGCAGGTTTCATGCGGCTGAGAGGATCCCCCCATATGCGGCTCGGCCAGGACGGTCCAGTTGAGACACGTGGCGCTCTTCGCTACAATTGAGACACGTGGCAGTCTTGTCTTCCCTGGAATTATGGGTGCTAACAAATCCTAACAAAATCAGATTTGTTTCGATCGTCATAATTACCCAGATCAAATCAAATCAAGCAAATTGGACACGTGGCAGGCTATCACAAATCACGAATATTCATGGCAATCAACATATTATTGCCCACAGAGATTTGATGCAATCACATTAATTGCTCAAATTCATTATATTCAAGATGAATGGCCCAGATTAATTGATCCTTAACCGCCGACTTCTGAAAGAGGCAATCATTTGCAAACCCTAATGAGCACACCCCATTCCTATAAATAGCAAGGTGCCATTCCCTTGCAGAAAAAAGAAGAGAAGAGAAGAGCAAGGAGAGAGCAGAGAAATGAGAGAGCACTACAGAGACATCCAGAGATCTAGCAACCGAAGGCGCAAGAGAGTCTCCCCACACGTCCAAGAGCATTTCTTCACCGAGCCAAGGCTGCGTCCGATCGTCCAAGGAGTAAGGCAGAGCTATCGTCGCTTTCTCGAGCCTCTACCGTCACCCTCCAGAAAAAACTAAACAATTGTACTTAGATTGTTGTACCTAGGTTTTCGTCCCTAGGCTTTTTTGTATGAGCGAGTTTGTATTGTGAAGTAAAATTCCAGTCCTCCGATATAATAGTTCTGTTATTTTATAATCAACGACAAACATAGGCAAAGTGTATTCAAAACCCATGTGCCAAGTGGCAGTCTTTCCGAAGTTAATGTAGTGAACTTATAATTAATAGTAATGAACCTGCCACATTGATTTCAGCCAAGTCAAAGATTATTTATTTCGAGCCTCGAAATGCTCAACTTAGTTGACCGAAGGTGATGTGCCTCAAGGCTGATGCACCCCTCAATTTTCATGCGCCCTACAATAGATGCGCCCCACAAACTGATGTGCTTCATGGAGTATGCACCATCTAAACAATGTGCCTACCTGAACACATCTCCTATCAAGCACTTAATGCTAAGTCTGAGATATCAGCGGCACGTGTCTCGAAGACTGAGCAGTTTACAGCTTTTCAAAAAATGAAGAGCTGTCGAACGTCAGCGTCATTACTACTTTTTTGTCGATTATGCTTTGCCACGTGGCCGACTAAACACTTGCATGCTCCTTTAGGGCCATGCGCCCGAACTTTGCGTGTGCTTTTGTAGCCATGCGTCCATACTTGCTATTTCTCCGAAAGTCATATGCCAAGTCTCCTCATGCACCAGATCCTAGGCGCATCCAAGCAAATCATCCTGCAACAAATCAAAGATCTTTGAGCAATGAGCATGCACCACGTGTCATTGACTCGGTTCTACTCACGAACGGGTGCTAACCACCCAAGATCTCAGCAAGAAACAAATCTTAACAACTATCACGTGTCAGCTCCTCCGCAGCTCAACAACGCAGTTTCAAACAGATTCAGTTCAAAGCTTCCTGGTGCAGCATCCCTGCGCCCAACAAAGCCATGCGCGTAGCATTCCTAAGTGAAAAATCTCCTTGCGTGCAACGTATATGCGCGCATGGACGGATCATTATGCCGCCTATAAATAGAAGAATTATTCCTTCATTCAAGCCTCTTCACCTCCTCGAATTCTTCAAGCTCTTCAACAGCTTCAACTCTTTGCTTTCTCCCTGGAGTTCATCCAGACATTCAGAGAGCCCGAGATCGTTGTCAAATCGTCAACGGAGTAAAGAATCAACTCACCATCGTCATGGTTCCCAGAAAAACAAAAGTATACTTCAAGGACTCTATTAAAATCCTACATTGTAGTTTGTTTAGTTTGATTATTTATAAAAGTTTATTCAAATACTTTTTAATGGCAAACACTAAACTACGAGCAGAGTATAAATAATGGATACAATATGAAAGCATGATAAAATACTTGAGTCGGATATAGCAATAGCTCCATGAGCAGCGGGCTATCACTTCATGACCAATTACTTGGAGAGGTCACCAGGTCCTCAGGGGACTAGCAAGATACATAGGAACATGTCGAATGTAACAGTATAAAATATGTAGGAAAAATAAGAAATAGTCGTAAAAGAAATAGCTTAGAACAGAAGGAGACTAAGACATAAGAAATCTAAGACATGAGGAACTTAAGATAGTGACATGCCATACTAGAAGTGTGTACTAGACGTGACTACAAGTAAATCGGGGTAACCGCAACTCGTTGGGAGCTCATAGTCCTATAGTCAGTAGGCCGATGGGGACTCCCTAACTATAGTAAGTCTCATTCGCACTCGATGTGAGCTCATGAATAAGGTGGTTAGATATAGTCAACGTCTAATAACCGGTCAAGGTCAAGTCAAGACAATACAGGTAATCAAATTAAGTCAAGATCAACGCACAAAAATACGAGAGTCTAAGCAAATATAGTATAGAAAAGATCCAATATGGGACAAAAAAAAGAAAGACATGAAGCATATAAGAAAACAAGTAAGAAAACATCATGAAGCATGTACACGGCAGACATGGCAGAATAAAAATAGGCATAAACAAGAACAAGTGGAAGTAAACATGCACAAATACCCTACAAGTTGACAAGGTATACTTGTCTGTAACCATTGTCTAAGTGTATGCCTGACCAACTCCGATGTTTTCGTTACTCCCTCCAAGTTCACCTATAATAATACACTATTATTAATACTTTCTAACGACTTACCATATATAGACTAAATTAATATCTATACCCAATAGTCGTCATGATGTGGGTACAACACCAAACAACATATATAGTACCAACTTCTTTATAAAAATAATTTATAACTAATATAAAATAATAATTTAATTTTTGGAAAATACTTATAAATATTTTTATATTACGAGCAATATTATTTTATTGGTGGAAACTCAATCACAATAACCTCATGTTGAAACTACATCGTTAATACCACATTTGGCCAACTAATTGAGTCCCGAAACAATAAATAATTAAGAATATTAAATTCTGAATAAATTGCAAAAATTAGTTAAAATAATATTTTTATCATCAAACCTTGCACAACAAGTATTTTAGTAAAGGTATGTGAAGTATCAAGGCTTTTATATACAAAGAACACATGATATTCAGAGTTACGGTGTTATGGCAAATGTCAATTTTTTTAATAAATACTAAACGAACTCAAAACTCAGCAAAAAGATATGCGTTGGAAAGCTCTTGATATCTAGTTTCTTACAAAAATTATTAGAAAGATCGAATAGACTGAAAATAGGCATAAATCTACTTGCAACTGTAGAAGCATGGAAAATAATAAAGAAAGAGCCATGCGGCCAGAAAACCCCATGCGGTTCAGAAAACCCATGCGGCTCAGAAGACCCATGCGGCTCAACGATTCTATGCGGCTCTGTGATCTCCATGCGACTCAGAAGAGAAGACACGTGGCTTGCAAATAGTTTTTCCCTCCGCACTGTACTGCATTAATTGCTTGGACGGCTGACCACTCTGACGAAACGACAGGCCTGACATAAAGAGGCAATTATGACTCTGTCATAATGACAGAATCCTAGGAAATCGAAGAAAATCTCTGACATAACCCCCTCGAGATCCAGAAAACACCACGTAGCCTAGACACGTGGACAGCCATATGCGGCTCGAACGGAGACCCCTCTATGCGGCTCAGGCTGAAGTTGTCCTATGCGGCCCAGATCGAAACAGCCCTATGCGGCTCAAGCAGACGCAGCCCTATGCGGCTCACAATGATCATCTCCATACGGCTCACTACCCATTGTATGGTCTAGATTATCATGTGGTTCGAAGATTCAGAGGCCACTCCCTAGGCAGCCCAGACACGTGGCCAGGCTTATGCGGTTCAATCTTTATGCGGCTCAGTGACTCCCAGGACACGTGTCATAAAGCCAATCAATTTCTTAGATTTACTACAATCAAAGATTGGGTCAAATCCTAATAATCTGGGACACGTGGCAGGAGAATGAATTAAACTTATTCATTCAGATTCGCAGACATCAGCAAATCATCATCACAGAGATTTATTCCAATCAGCATTAATTACTGATAGGATTTGGTGCAATCTACACTAAATGGCCCAGATTCATCACACTCAAGATTAATGGCCCATATTGATCAATCAACAGGCCGCCGCCACTCTAAGGGGCAATCATTGCAAACCCTAATGATTGCATTCCCTCCTTATAAATAGCAAGGTGCTATTCCCTTGCAAAGGACAACTTTTCGAGATCAGAGAGAGCACCAGAATACTTGGAGAGAAAGAGGAGAGAGAGAGAGCAAAGAGAGCATTTCTTCAACGCCGAATAATCTTCTGGAGCCAAGGCTGCATACCGATCGTCCAAGGAGTAAGGCAGAGCGGCCGTCGCTTTCCCGAGCCTCTATCGTCACTCCCCAGAATCTAAAATAAACAATTGTACTTAGACTGCTGTACCTAGGCTTTCGTCCCTAGGCTTTTTTTGTACAAGCGAGTTTATAACGTGAAGTAAAAGTCCAGTCCTCCGATAATTATTCTGCTCTTTTATATATCATGGCAAACACGATGGCGACTCTGCAGGGGACAAACTTCTCCACGGCTGAGGAGTTTGTGATGCAGTCGGATGCAGCCAAGCTTGGCTCCACGCAACAGAAGATGGTCATCCGTTTCGACCAACAGGCGTTTGAAGAGATGCTCTCTGAAGGAAGTGCCAGCCCGATCCAGAAGCGAACCAGCACAAAGAAAGCTCGCTGC
Organism: Iris pallida; assembly: GCA_029216955.1. Lineage (NCBI taxonomy): Eukaryota > Viridiplantae > Streptophyta > Magnoliopsida > Asparagales > Iridaceae > Iris > Iris pallida. Next base: position 53,868,559 of record JANAVB010016197.1, on the reverse strand, counting down.
GAGCGGAGGCAAAAATTATTTGCTCCTCCATAAGCTCTGGACGGGGTACTCTCTGCTACCCAAGACGGCGAAGGCGATTCTCATACGGCTCCACTTCGAGCCGTAGAGAACTCTACTGTCCCCAAGTCCGGCAGAGGAAAGCACTACGATGCTGGACTTGCAGGGACAAAGAACGACTCTATGCGCCCCGAGAAGAAGCCGAGCACTCTTGTGGCCAAATCTGCCAACCACATGCAGGAGGCTCATGCGGGTGGATCTACCAGCCGCATGAAGAAAATCCATGCGGCCAGATCATCCAGCCGCATAAAGAAGACTCATGCGGCTGAGACTCCCAGCCGCATGAAGAAAGCCTATACGGCTACGTCTGCCAGCCGCATGAAGATTGTTGAGGACGGCGGCATGACTCCTACCCCGCGCGATTCTGTCTTCGACCGCCTGTCTTATGGTCCTGATCTCTTGTGCTCCCAAGAAGATATGTCTGACTCTCTCCAGCATCACCTAGACTCTTCCTACTATGTGCCTTTACGCACTAGAGCGAAGAAGTCTAGGGCAGCGCGAGCTTGGCACGCCCAATCCGCTGATCCTGCCTCTGATCATCTGAGCGTCCCACATACCGTTATACGGGCCTCAGATGGAAAGTTGTACAGAACCACTCGGGTCCAGCCCCCGACGACAAACGGACAGAGAGGTTCGCAAAAGTCTTCCAAAATCCAGGGAGTAAACATGGTCGATCCAGACCCATCTGACTTGCGTGAGGCCATCCTCCACAAATGCAAGGAAAGAGAAGATGCATCGGGGTGCAAAAAGTCCTTCCACGGACATCACTACACCCAAGTCATCGTCAACTGCTGCTGCAATAATGCGACGGTACGAGAAGACCGGTTGTCCGTCTTTCAAAGACTGCAACAGCCATCTTCAGAAGACGATGTACTTTCCGTCGTCTCCTACAACTCTGCTCGCAAAGTCCCCGCTGATGGAAGGAAAAAGAAGACAAATGTTCCCAGCCCGAAGATTTCAACCACTACGACTAAAAGACTGTCGTCTAAGCGGGTGCCCACCACCGGAGTTTTCCAAGGTACTCGCTCTAAGACAAAATCTGCTAAAGTGGGAGATTCGTCGTCCACAACGCAGAAAGTTGCTGGGATTGGGGGTAGCACCCCTCCGAGCCTCCACAACAATCCGATGTTCCAAGAAGACGAGTCAGGGAGGCAACCCTCCCGTCAGATTCAGCAAACCCTGACGTCCCCGAGAACGTCCACAATTCCCAAGACGAGGCGAATTCGGAGACTGCGGGTACTGTTCCTTCCGAGTCTGAACCAGAAAAGAACATACCCACATACCCCGATGACTTCTCACTACAGGGGTACGATTCGGAGGGCGCTTTCTCCACCGCTCCGTCCATCTATCCTCATGTAAAGACGATATTCATGACAGACAGCAGCCAAGGAGGTTCCAGTGATCGCCAACGCATCGACAGTCTCGAAGCCATATTGCTTGCTTTAGTCAAGTCTGTATACGAGATTAAAGCAGCCCTTCCAACTCTGCAAGGAGGGACGCCTGGCCAAACAAGCGCGGGTCCCGCGGTCAATGCGGACTCGAATTCGGCGGCACCAAACCCGGGCAATGATCCTCCTGAAACAACGGCCCCCACCGCCGTGGACGAGGCCCACGAATCGAGAAGAGAGGTCCAGGAGCTCCGAGCCATGTTTCACGCTCGAGAAAACTCTCAAGACCCCAGAATACGGCAACCGTACCCTGCTGCCTGGAGGGACGTTCCATTCCCACCAAGATATAAGTCGTTCAATATCAATCCTTATGATGGCAAGACCTCAGCAAGTCGGTACATTACTTACTTCGAGGTCACCACCGACCATCTGCCCCATGATGATGCTATTCTCACATGATTATTCATCGGGGCATTGGAAGGGGTCGCCTTCGACTGGTACCGCAACCTGCCAGACAACTGCGTCCACTGCTTCGTCGGCTTCAAGCGCATGTTCTTGGAGAGATTCTACGAAGTAGGGCAGGACATCACAATGTCCACCCTCATTGACGTCGTCCAAGGGGAGAAAGAGCTAACAAGAAACTATATCGAGCGATTTTGCCAAACCGCAATGAAACTGCCATATGGAAATCCGAATTCCTTCTTGATTGAAATTTGCCAAAAGAGATTGCTTCCAACAATCAGTCTCTGGATGGGCGAAAGTCAATTCAAGGATTGAAAGACGTTCATCATCAGTGCCACAAGCGCCGAAGAACGATTGAAGAAAGCCCGCCAATTGGGACTGCACATCTCGGACGGAGAGAACAAGGGCAAGCGTCCCAACAACGACAATGGGGGTAGCCCCTCCAACAATCGGGACAGCAGGGGTAAGCAGCCTATGGTGGCCGACACCGTACAGAAACCTGAGCCAAAGCCGGCAGACAAACAATGGTCGTAAATTACTTACTCCTTCGAAGACGGTCACGTCAAGCCCATCTTGGACACGCTCATACAATGAGACAGAATTTAGCTTCCTCCACCAAGACGGGAACCACGGCAGGCAGACATGGAGAACCCAAAGTGTCGCCATTACCATCGCTATGTCCACCATGCCATACACGACTGCTACCAACTAAAATGGTACATCCAAAATCGCATCGATTCGAACGCACTGGCCATCGATTTTGAAGAGGTAACGGTGGCGGCCAATATGGTGTCAGTATAATTTGGCAGCTTTCCTCCGACGGAAACTCAAGGCGGCGTGGTCCCCATCCCTTTGACGACAATGGAGATTGCTAATCTTCTACCTCCCCGAGATCAGGCTGCTGGTCTAGTGCCCCTCACCACATCACGAGGGGAGGTCATGTGGATCCATCCAGACTTGGTATCGGAAGTAACTCGGCCCATGTCGTCTTCCACCTGTAAGAAGAAAAGTAGAAAAGTCAGGACCTGCCACACAATCTCGACAGACATCGAAGAAGCTACAGCCGTCGTCACACGATCTGGGGCATAATCCCAACCTGTGGCTGACAACCAGGCTGAAGATCATCAGCCCGCTACAACTGATGCTCCGGGACCAGCTCAGCCTTCGACGACCGACAAGCCTAGGCCGAGGAGACTCGTTTTAACAAATCCCTCCGAAAAGAGGCATCACAAGGGCTGGAGAAGCCCTACAACTTCGACATCTTAGCGCAATTGACCAACACACCGGCCAAGTTGTCATTATATGAGCTTATGAGACTCTCCAAGGATGTTCGTACGGCTTTGAGCGATGCACTCTAAAATGCCGACGCATACCTGGCTCAGGTCAACCTCACGGAAGAGAACCCGCCTGCAGATCTCCAAGACAGTGCTTGCACGGAAGCGATGCCCAATATTATCTTCACTCCGTATGACATGCTCATCAAAACCAACCTGCATGATCGCCCGCTATACTACACTGGATACATCGGCGACGTAAAGGTGGATAGGCTGCACATCGATCCTGGCTCTTCCATAAGCATTACCCCGAAGGGCCTGCTACACCATCTCCGCATCCCAATGCATCGCCTGACACCTACAAGCCCCGCTATCAGTGGTTTCAATTCGGGCAGGAGCTACCCAATTGGGAAGATTCGTCTGAAGTGTCAAATTGGCGATCTCCAATCCGAAGTCACCTGCTATGTCATAGATGCAGACACTTCTTACAACATCCTCTTGGGACGCCCGTGGATACACGATTATATGATCGTGCCTTCCATGCTGCACCAGTCCTTCAAATATGTCGACAAACACGGCTTCGTGAGGACGGAGTTTGCTGATATCGATCCCTTCAAAGGGGTCGAATCCTACTACTCAGACTCCTGTCTGTATGAAAAGTCGAAGAAGCATCTTGGTGAAGAAAATGCGCAAGCTCGTATGGAGACAACCACAGGATCAGAAGAGCCTCTGACGATCCACCTCCAAGCTCGCAAACCTGGCAAGTCTGTACCCCTTACCGCCACTCTGCGTAAGGACGCAATCAGCCTCTCGGCACAAGAAGAGCAGATGATAATCCGGCTGCCAAGGTCTGGCCAAGTGCCAAGACCCATAACGGAGCCACTAACAATCAGGCTACCGAGAGCCGGCCAGCCTCAAACGGAGAATCTCAATTCCTCTGACAAGCCAATGACGATACGCCTTCCCAAGAAGGGTCGTCACCCCGATGCAAGGCCTGAAACTTCTAGCGAACCGACCACTCCCCGTCCAGGTCGTCCTCTCAGCCTTCGTTTATACAGGAGGTAGCCGAAGAGGAACCGGAGCTAGCCAAGTATGTGGCTGCCCATACTGATGTTTCCTCCGCAGATGATGTAATCCCCCTAGAAAAGATACCTTACTTCATCAATAAAGGGCTATCTTTGAACTACCTCAAGCTTAATAAGCTCTGTACGATGTATGCTATGGAACACGGTATAGGCACTCACCTCCACACACAGGTGACGAATGTGTACACCGTAATCCAGCTTACTCCAGTGGAAGACGCTTACCACATAATCGAGGGAGGGGACCATCCGATCATCCTCGGCCGGAAGGACGATCCGCATCCCTTCACCATAGAAGAAGTCAACCTTGGATCAGATGCCGGAAGACTGCCTCTGTATCTTTATAGCCCCCAATCCAAATATCTCATTCAGAAACAGGGGTATGATCTGGAGACGACGCCAGGCTTGAACTACGATACTGGACGACGATTACCTCTAAAGCCACCGGTCCCGGTTGGCAAACCACGGGACTACTATAACAAAACTCGATGTGGGTTAGGGTATGTAACACCCACGACGACCCCTGAGAGTTCAGATGAAGAATGTGACTGGCATTCATATTCAACCAGGTCACCAACTTCTGACTCGGATACCAGCATCAGAGACGTATTCAGACAAGTCCTGTCAGTCAACATGGCATTCGCCGATGCTCATGAAGAAGATGAAGACATTCCTGAAATCCTCGAGCTAAGAACCGTGGGCCCAACAGCTGGATGCATAATGGGAAAAGAGGTTCGAACAGATAGAAACTCCTACTGAAGATGAGGTTATACAGGTCGACCTCGGTAGCGAATCTTCTCCAAAACCGATCTTCGTCAGTAAAAGCCTAACAGACGAAGAACGAAAATCGCTGCTGGAACTTGTCAAAAAATATATTGATGTGTTCGCTTGGAGCTATGAAGACATGCCGGGGTTAAATCCCGATATTGCTCTTCATAAACTCAACATTCGGTCGGACGCAAAGCCAGTCAAGCAACAACAACGACGCTTCCGCCCAGGCATCATGGATGCGATCGAAGCCGAAGTCAACAAACTGATAGCCAGCGGCTTCATTCGTGAGGAGCAACATCCTGACTGGGTCGCCAACATAGTACCCGTCCTCAAGAAGAATGGGAAGATTCGAATCTGCATCAACTTCCGCAATCTGAACGAGGCATGCCCCAAAGATGAATTCTTCCTTCCTATCACAGATATCATGATTGACAACACCTGCGGCTTCGAACGTATGTCATTCATGGATGGTTTCTCGGGGTACAACCAAATCAAGATATCTCCTGACGACGAAAAGTATACATCATTCTGAATACCGATTGGCACATACTACTACACAGTCATGCCTTTCGGTTTAAAGAATACTGGTGCCATATATCAAAGAGCCATGAGCATCATCTTCAGAGACCACTTACGCAAGACGGTAGAGTGCTATGTTGATGACATTGTCGTCAAGAGTCGCTGCAAGGGAGACCATCTGCAGGACCTGAGAACGGTATTTGACCTGATACGAGCACACAATTTAAAAATGAACGCCACAAAATCCTTCCTGGGCGTATCCAGCGATAAGTTCTTGGGCTTCATCATCACCGTCCAGGGTATCCATGTAGACCCTGAGAAGACAAAGGAAATCATGGAGATGGGTCCCCCGAGAAATCTTTACGAACTCAGAGGCCTTCAAGGGAGGCTAGCTTACATTAGGAGGTTCATTTCTAACCTCTCCGGGCGATGTCGACCATTCACCCATCTTATAAAGAAAGGCATCTCATTCGTATGGGACGAAGAATGTCAGCGGGCCTTCGACAGCATCAAAAAATATTTGTCGAACCCTCCAGTCCTGGTGGCCCCGGTTGCTGGAAAACCATTCCTGCTCTACGTACGAGCAATGGAACATTCCCTCGGGGCTCTGCTGGCACAAAATAACGATGCAGGCCATGAACAAGCCATATATTACCTCAGTCGAATGATGATTGGGCCAGAACACCGATACACCACCGTGGAAAAGGAATGCCTCGCCCTGGTGTTCGCCATTCAGAACACGCGGCACTATGTCACCGGACAAACAATACATGTGATATCGCGGGTCAACCCTCTCAGGGTCCTCATGACTAAACCAGGGGTACTCAGCTCTCGTCTCTCTACATGGGCAATATTGATGTCCCCTTATCATATGATCTTCGTACTGCAAAAGGCTGTCAAAGGTCAAGCCCTGACAGACTTTTTGGCAGCACACCCGGGCTCAAAGTCATCCAGGATATATGAAGAAATCCCAGATGAGGTCGTCGACTCGCATACAACCGCTCATGATGATATATGGCGAATGTTCTTCGACGATGCTTCAAGAACTGGACCCAAAGGCAACATCGTCGTCGGAGTTGGGGTGGTGCTAGTCTCCCCTTCTGGATTGGTGATTAACCGCACTTACTTCCTCACGGAACCCCGCTCTAACAATGTGGCCGAGTACAACACTCTGGTCGTTGGCCTCCAACTTGCAAAGGAGCTGGGGATAGAATATCTTGAAGCATACAACGATTCTCAGTTAATCGTCAATCAGATCCGGGGCTCATACGAAGTTTGCCACGAAGACATGATCCCCTACCACCAAATAGCAATCAACATCATCTCATCGTTCGAGGGATTCTTCATCGAACATGTTCCCAGACTCTGAAATATCGAAGCCGATGCCTTAGCAGGCCTGGTCGCTTCCCTAGCGGTACCAAATCATACTCATCAATCGGTAGATGTGATAGGCCACGAACTGGTCTGCTCCAAGAATAACGTTCAATTCGTGGCGAGTTATTCCGCTCAGACGATCGACGATGTCCCCGATTGGAGACAGCCATTCATCGACTTCGTCGTCTACGACATCCTGCCCGAGAACCCAAAGGAAGCCACTTCCATCAGAAGGCGCTCTCTCAGATTCTTCTACGATACAGAGACAAAAATGCTATATCGCCGATCCTATGATGGATTATTGCTTCGGTGTCTGTCTAACGCAGAGGCCAAAGAAGCCGTGCGAGAAGCTTATGACGGTGTCTGCGGGGCCCATCAGCCTGGCCCTAAATTGCAAGACCGTCTTCGCCGAATGGGCTACTACTGGCCCACAATGGTAGCGGATACGATAGACTATGCGAGAAAGTGCAAAGCCTGCCAAGTCCATGCGGACTTCATTCACCAGCCATCCGAATTTCTATATCCGACAGTGGCATCCGGGCCGTTCGAAGCAATGGGGATGGACATCATCGGTCCGATTACCCCACCTTCCTCCCGAGGACATCGCTTTATACTCGCAATCACAGATTATTTTTCCAAATGGACGGAAGCTGTCCCGCTTGCAGAAGTCAAAACCTCAAACGTGATCAGCTTCCTCAAACATCACGCCATCTATCGCTTTGGACAGCCCCGAAGGATCATCCACGACAATGGTCCGCAGTTTGCAAGCCACGCCTTCTATCGATTCTGCGACAAGCATCGCATCCAGAATATTGCTTCGACACCGTACAACCCGACAGCGAACGGGTTGGCAGAGGCATTCAACAAAACAATCATCAAACTCCTCAAGAAGTTTGTCTCTTCCAACAAATATGATTGGAACGAGAAGCTCGGTGAATGTTTATAGGCGTACCGTACTACAGTCCAAACAGCTACCGGAAACACACCATTCTTCCTGGTGTACGAAAGTGAGGCAGTTCTCCTTTTAGAGACTCAAATACCCTCACTCCGCGTCGCCCTCACTTATCAATTGACGATGGATGATAACTACCGACGCCGACTACAAGAGTTGGAGGCCTTAGATGAAAAGCGTCTCCTAGCTCAGCAAAGGATCGAACTATACCAAGCCCGCTTCTCTGGAGCCTTCAACAAGAAGGTTAAAATCAGAACATTCTAGGTGGACGATCTCGTTCTAGCAGTTCGAAGACCGATGGTCATGACTCACAAGACCGCAGGCAAGTTCCAGCCAAAATAGAAAGGCCCATTTATCATCGAGGCTATATTCTCCAACGGTGCTTACCGCTTCGCAAACAGAATGGAGATTTGCTCATGTTGCCCGTCAACGACAAGTTCCTGAAGAAATATTATGTCTAAACGACATTCTCCAGATCATTGAGTCATGTGCCCGCTGGTACCGCTGAACTCACCCTCACAATTCTCCAGATTATTGAGTCATGTGCACGCTGGTACCGCTGAACTCACCCTCACAATTTTCCAGATTTTCGAGTCATGTGCCCGCTGGTACCGCTGAACTCACCCTCACAATTCTCCAGATCATTGAGTCACGTACCCGCTGGTACCGCTGAGCTCACCCTCACAATTTTCCAGATTTTCGAGTCACGTACCCGCTGGTACCTCTGAACTCACACTCACCATCCCAGATTATCGAGTCATGTACCCGCTGGTGCCACTGAACTCACACTTTCACAATATCGAGTCATGTACCCGCTGGTGCCTCTGAACTCACATCCCGGTCACTCTTTCAGATAGTAAGTCATGTATGATCATACCTCTGAACTTTCTCCCTGGAAGAGATCCTCCCTCATGATCCAATACCCGCACTCCCAATGCACAAAAAGGGTAAACGATCCACAAATTGCCAAAACGGCCATGTCCTCATTACCTCTGAGTTGTTTCGCTTCCGCCAAAAACAAATCACCCCCTACATAGAACTTTCATGTCCTCATTACCTCTGAGTCGTTCTATGTACCCCCTCATTATTGAGCCCACTCCTGCCATGTCCTCATTACCTCTGAGTGGGAAGGCTCCGTAGAAGAAATCTTCATACTTGCCATGTCCTCATAACCTCTGAGTAAGTATGTCGATTCCCTTTCAACCTATTATATGTACCCACAACCGGAGTACGACAAGGATAATAGGTCCACAAATGTCCTCTGTTGACCACAAATATCCTCCGTGAATTCACTCCTGCCATGTCCTCATTACCTCTGAGTTGGAAGATTCCGCGATAAAACCCTCATGCTTGCCATGTCCTCATTACCTCTGAGCAAATATGTTGGTTCCATTTCATCCTATTATCCGTATCCTAAGCCAGGGTACGCCAAGGATAATAGGCCCACAAATATCCTCTGCTAAGTTTCTTAGCACTAGCCCACCATCTCATCATGCCCCGGGAGCACAGCTGCTCTACGACATTCTTTTTTCCGATACCGAGAGCACCTATGACCACTTTGCCATGGTTGTTCCAGATATCCTAACCAAACTTGTTATCCGTACCTAAAACCAAGGTATGCCATGGATGACGAGTCCACAAACAAGTCTTCCGCACGGGGCAAACACCACCATCATATCACAGGTACAACAAGCAATGCAAATGAAGGGTAGAATGGAAAGTACTCTTTATTTGAAAGAAGAAAAAAGCAGTACATCTTTTGGGACCACGTCCCTCTCAAAAAAGAAAACATGAACAAGACAAAAAAGGAAAAGGCCGACTATAGCTCGGCGTTACACAATTCCAAAAGACGATTCTTCACTAGGATGGCCTCCTGTTCGAGTCGCTGTTTAACTCGACACTCAGCCTCTCGGGATAACCGCTCTTCATCATCCAAGCCCATGAACTCCTGCCATGTCCTCATTACCTCTGAGCAGGAAGGCCCCGTCAAAGAAACTCTCATGCTCACCATGTCCTTAGTACCTCTGAACAAGAAGAAAAGCAAAACAAAGCAAGGACTGTAGACAGACATTTACGAGGAACCTCTAAAACCCTAGTTGCAGAAGCGCGTATACCACTCCCTTAACCACCTTACATATGAAGGATGCAATTGAAAAAGATCCTCGTCCAGAATAGGAGAATCAGAATTCCCAGCGCTGCCACCCTCAGCAGTTTCGTAGTGGGAAGGATGTCGTCCCTCTCAGGCGCCGGTTCTCCTTTCATCGCCTCCTCCTTAACAGAGGGAGGCCCCTGATTGATGACAGGAGGCGGCGGCTCCTCTGTCACTGCAATCGCAGCATTCGGTGGAGACACTACAAGAACCAAAAAAAGGAAAAAAATGATGATGAATGATGAAAACAGTCAGAAGATATTCATAGATGTTCATGCGGCCCGTTTAAGACAACTTTTATGCGGCTCGGACATGGAATGTACCCCCATGCGGCTCATGGGACGTGTATGCGGACCATGTAATTTGAAAAGCTCGCATCAAATAATTGTGCACGAAGCATGCGGCAGAGCAGCTTCTGTTAGGGTTTCAAAGTACCCAATCTTCTACACAGTCCTTACCTTCAATGGCAACATGAACGTCAAGATGAACGGAGGGTACGGCAGACGAAGACGAAGCCGATTTCCTACTCTTCGCCACAGCCTTCATCACTGCCTTGGAAGCCCTAGGTGCCATCGTTGTTTGTCGGTTAGAAGAAGAAAACAAGACATAAATCTTAGTCAAGAAGAGTCTAAGAGAGAAGTCCCCCCAAATACCCTTCTATTTATAGAGAAAGGAGGACCACAGACTGACGCCTCGTACAACGTAGTCGACTCTTCGGCTATCGAGACAAACTAGCTAATTAAAGATCAGAAACTCTTGGGATCCTGCCCCAAAAAGATTTGCATGCATGACCTAATGACGTGGCAAAGAACTATGCAGCTGAGACATCCCTGCGGTTCAAAAGTCTCTGCGGCTAAGCCATCCATGCGGCTGAAACAACTCTACGGCTCGAAAGTTCATGCGGCTGAAACTTCCATGCGGCCAAGACATCTATGCGGCTAGAAAGAGCTTCCACACGGCCATGCTTCTTATTCAAAGTATTTCAATTTTGCAAATTGAAAACTTTGAAGGGGGTCTTGTAGAAGCATGAAAAATAATAAAGAAAGAGCCATGCGGCCAGGAAATCCCATGCGGTTCAGAAAACCCATGCGGCTCAGAAGACCCATGCGGCTCAACGATTCTATGCGGCTCTGTGATCTCCATGCGACTCAGAAGAGAAGACACGTGGCTTGCAAACAGTTCTTCCCTCCGCACTGTACTGCATTAATTGCTTGGATGGCTGACCACTTTGACGAAACGACAGGCCTGACATAAAGAGGCAATTATGACTCTGGCATAATGACAGAATCCTAGGAAATCGAAGAAAATCTCTGACACAACCCCCCCCCCCCCCCCGAGATCCAGAAAATACCACGCAGCCTAGACACGTGGACAGCCATATGCGGCTCGAGCGGAGACCCCCCTATGCGGCTCAGGCTGAAGTTGTCCTATGCGGCCCAGATCGAAACAGCCCTATGCGGCTCAAGCAGACGCAGCCCTATGCGGCTCACAAGGATCATCTCTATGTGGCTCACTACCCATTGTATGGTCCAGATTATCATGTGGTTCGAATATTCGGAAGCCACTCCCGAGGCAGCCCTGACACGTGGCCAGGCTTATGCGGCTCAATCCTTATGCGGTTCAGTGACTCCCAGGACACGTGTCATAAAACCAATCAATTTCCCAGATTTACTACAATCAAAGATTGGGTCAAATTCCAATAATCTGGGACACGTGGCAGGAGAATGAATTAAACTTATTCATTCAGATTCGCAGACATCAGCAAATCATCATCACGGAGATTTATTCCAATCAGCATTAATTACTGATAGGATTTGGTGCAATCTACACTAAATGGACCAGATTCATCACACTCAAGATTAATGGCCCAGATTGATTAATCAACAGGCTGCCGCCACTCTAAGGGGCAATCATTGCAAACCCTAATGATTGCATTCCCTCCTTATAAATAGCAAGGTGCCATTCCCTTGCAAAGGACGACTTTTCGAGATTAGAGAGAGCACCAGAATACTTGGAGAGAAAGAGCATAGAGAGAGCAAAGAGAGCATTTCTTCAACGCCGAGCAATCTTCTGGAGCCAAGGCTGCATACCGATCGTCCAAAGAGTAAGGCAGAGCAGCCGTCGCTTTTTCGAGCCTCTATCGTCACCCCCCAGAATCTAAAATAAACAATTGTACTTAGACTGCTGTACCTAGGCTTTCGTCCCTAGGCTTTCTTTGTACAAGCAAGTTTGTAACGTGAAGTAAAAGTCCAGTCCTCCGATAATTGTTCTGCTCTTTTATATTTCATGGCAAACAGCAACAAATTTGGTATATTCTGGATACCTTGTCGTAGAATTGACGTCACAGACAAACTGCTTGGAACTGTGTGGACGGCCAATTGGACATCAAAATAGATACAGAGATATTTCTATTAGTTTAATTTTAGGAAAAGATGGGTCAAAAAGTATATGAAATCCTAGATGCAAAACAGCGTACCTGTTGTGACGAATTCAGCACAAGTTTGGTCGACTTAATTCGAGTACCTTTCGCGTCTCGTATCGACCAAATTAGAGGCTGAGGCTCCTCAGGAAGGTTCCAGGGTGTTAGGGGTGTCATAGGATCGAGACGAAAGTGGTAGGAGGGTTGGAAGAGGTTGGGATGATGAGTGTCTGATAGGTGGAAAAATATGTACAAAAATATATGAAAGGAACTTGTGCGTTCGATTTTAATATTTAATATATATATATATATATATATATATATATATATATATATATATATATATATATATATATAATATGCACGAAAAAGGGGAGGGATGCATAATACGTGAGGGAGAAAAGATTTGAGAGGGTTTAGTTTTGGTTTGGTTGGATTTGGTTGAGATTTGATGGTTTAAATCAAAGGTGTATCTCAAAGAGATTTGATTGGGTCCAAATTCGGAAAGTGGTTATATGATTTGATTTAAATTAGATTTAATTAATGTGGTTGCATATTAATCCACAAAAATAAATCTAAAATAGGTGTAAGAGGTTAGGGCACCCTAGAATAGTCTCTACGAACCCTATTTGGACTAGTTTTGGGTCAGTAGAATTTTTGTGATCGATTTGAGTCCAATATATCTATAGTTTCGACTTGTGTGCCATTTGAAAATAAATAGCACATAAAAACACAATTGAGTGGCACACTATTGACATGTGCATAGTAGGCTCAAAATAGATCAAATTATATATTACATCTTAAAGTTTGGATCAGATTTGGGTCTTAAATCGGAATTGGAAAAATACATCGAAATTACGACGAAGGATAAATGGTCGTTTTGACCCAAAAGTTGTGCAAAAAAATATAGTAGAAGAAAACATGTTTGAGTGGGACATAATATACCGAAATGAAGGTGGACTCGTCTAGAACACAAATATGGAACTTGTTTTGAATAATTGGTCAATGTTGTGCTTCAAAAATTAAAGTTACGACAAAGTGCCTATATAGCCATAATTAAAAATAAAATATGTTTAATATATTAAAAAATCTCAAAAATCAGGGTTCTTACTATCTACCTTCCTAAAAATTTTGTCCTCAAAATTAAAATAATATTATTATGCAAAAATCTATAACACAAGATTAAATAAGCTAAAGCTTACCAGAATCCGTAAATAGATGGAGATATCGCTCCCGTATGGAATCTTCTCGCTCCCAAGTAGATTTTCTTGGAGAATGATGCTTCCATGCAACCCGAACTAATCTAATCGTCTGCCCTCTAAGCATCTTCTCACTAGTATTCAAGATACCAACTGGCTGCTCCTCGTACGATAGACTGAGTCCCACTGTGATCTCGGAATGGTCGAACACATGGCTGGGACCAGTCGCATACTTCCTCTACTACGAGACATGGAATACATCATGCACTCCCTCTAAGTATGGGGCGATGCAAGACGATATTTCACTTCTCCAACACGCTCTATATTACCAAAGGTTATAAATCTAGAGGTACGACTTCTAACTTGGCTCTTGAGTCTTCTTCTATAACTAAATATAGGACTAGAAAATTCACAATTACTCCATAAACTTTGTCAATCCTTAAACTCTATACTATATTCCTATAAGTAATATCACCAACTTCCATAGTAGTTCAATTAGCAATCCACTCCTTCTACCTATAAGCAATCTATACAATCCTTACAAGTAAGCCTAACCATTGATACTTATCTGCGGGGTAAAGTTCGAGGCTAACTAGACGGCAACATAAACCTATTGGTCATCCTTCTAGTCCTATCCTTTTATAGGTTATTTCAATACTAGTCTTACCAGGTATAGAGACGATCGTCCATTCTACGTAGATCTTCTTACTTTATCTAACACTCTTAGATTACTAACCATCTTGACACTATCGTTAAATAATAATTTCTCTAGTAGTTCTAATCTAAGCCCTATCTTAGGCAAAATATAGCATGATTTAGTCTAATACTTCTACGGTTGATTATTGTGGTTCGGCTTTATACTGTACTATATTCTAACGTATTCCTTGGAAAAGTATCTATGAAATTCTACCCACCTTGGCTATTTACCTAGTACTGTGAAGCATGGAGTCATATCTTCTTCAAGTGAAAAAAAAAATCATACAATAATGGTTCTACATAGTCTTAGATCCAGCCTTAGGTACAAGACTTACTAAGTCATTCTATTCACAACAAACTTTCTAAAATCTACCATAAGAGGGTCATGTTTTCTTAAAGTGCTATAACTAATACCAAGTTTAACAGCCTGACCTCCAAAATTTTATAGTGGGTCGAAAGGTTTGGGTCGAGGTCGAGCCTCCAATTAAGGTTGGAATGGTCAACGGTAGCACAGAAGTGGCTAAGGTTTAGACCCTAGGCCCCTTCCAACTTAGTCTTCCCCGTGTGACGATCACTTCTAGTTGGAAAACTGTAACTAATCTCTAAAATCCTACTATATGTTCCCTCCAATTCCTCTAAAACATTTCTATCTAACATAGATAAGGGTAGAACGGTTGGAATTCATTGATCCTAAAGTCTCTTGCTAAAGTTAAGTTGCCTATGAGAATCCTATATACCCATCTGAGCTACTCGGTCTACCTAATAGAGGTACATATCCAATCCTTCCTTAATAAACATTTCCTTTCATAATACCCTATCAACTACGTTCTATCCAATGATGGAGAAGATGGTTCACCAAGCACGAGTGTTCGTCCTTCCGAAAGAGGGAATGACGAGAATCCCAAAATGAGGAGGTCAAGGAGGTTGATCGACTTCAATTGCGAGTTCCAAAGGCGATGGATAAATTCAAAAGAGTTTTCAAGGTAGTTGTAGATTGAGATCCTAATACTTTATCCTATCGCATGTCCGCTCGTTACAGTAACGTAACCGAAACGGCTAACCCGTCCTGCATAGGCCACCACAAAAAATAAAACGTTCCAGTCCCAAAATACGTAGGACTAGGATAACGTAAATATGCTAGCTACGTATCAAGAGGACTCCAGCCCAGCTCGAGTACGTATAAGCTGTACTAGTTTCTAACTCAATCTATCAAATCAACTAATGCATATCTCAATCCACATGAAGAATAAATATCAAGAGTGAACAATATGTGGCATGGTCTGCGGCCCAATAACATATATATTCGATTAGACCCGAAGAACGACATGGGTCTATAAAACTAAGCTATGAGCAGAGTATAAATAATGAATACAATATGAAAGCATGATAAAATACCCGAGCTGGATATAGCAATAGCTCCATGAGCAGCGGGCTATGTCTGCATGACCAATTACCTTGAGAGATCACCAGGTTCTCATGGAACTAGCAAGATACATAGAAACATGCTGAATGTAACAATATAAATTATGCATAGGAAATAAGAAATAGTCGTGAAAGAAACAACTTAAGACACAAGTAGACTAAGACACAAGAAACCTAAGACATGAGGAACCTAAGACAGTGGCATGCCATACTAGAAGTGTGGTTGTAGACGTGACTACAAGTAAATCGGGATAACCGCAACTCGATGGGAGCTCACAATCTTATAGTTAGTAGACCGATGGGGACTCCCTAACCATAGTAAGTCTCATTCGCACTCGATGAAAGCTTATGAATGAGGTGGTCAGGTATAGTCAACGTCTAATAACAGGTCAAGGTCAAGTCAAGATAATACAGGTAATCAAATCAAGTCAAGATCAACGCACACGAATACGAGAATATAATCGAGTATAGTGTAGAAAAGATCCAATATGGGACAAAAAAGAAAGACATGATGCATAAGAAAACATCATGAAGCATGTACAAGGCACACATGGCGAAATAAAATATATATATATATATATATATATATATATATTTTTTTTTTTTTTTTTTGAAAAACCAACCCGTCCAAGACCGGGCCATGGTCTCTTACTTTGGAGGACAATACTGAAGGAAAGACCGACGACGGACGAAGGACGACCAAAAAAATACTTGTATATTTTTTTACAATTTTTTCAAGAATAAAATATCAGTTTGCAACTTTTACATTTTATGTCCGAGCTCTCTAGCCTAGTGGTATTAGAGCGGACATCCGGAGGGGCCGGCAAGGTTCGAGCCCCCCAATTGTGTGTGTGCGTGTGATTTCAAAAAAAAAAAAAAAAACTTTTACATTTTATTACAATTTTTTTGGAAAAAAAAATACTTGTACATAAAATTATCTTGACATTTTATTGCAATTGTTAACTTTTATTTTCTCAATTTTTTTTAGTTTATGTTATAGCATATTTAAATATTAATGGAAAAAAAATTGGCGATAAAAATTTGTTAACTTTTATTAAGAAATGTTTATGTTTTTTTAATTTTTTTTGAGTTTTTTTAAAAAAAACGGACTGGCCCGGTCCAACCCTGAACCGACCCGACCCAGACCCGATTCAGCCCGGCCCGTCCAAAACTGGGTCATGGGTCCGAACTGGATTCAGATTTTTTTTTTTTCCTCCGGCCCGGCCCAAGTCCGGTCGAAGCCGATCAACACTGGGCTCGGGCCGGCCCAGGTAACACCTTGAGGTTACTACCTACTTTACTATGCCCCAGTAAGTGAAATGAGGTTAAGGATGAAAGACCGAATGCAACAAAAAGTGAAATCCAGTTGTCCTTTGCAAGTAAAATGGGAAAAGCCGGGGTGAGCATGCATTTGGTAAATGCACCAATTGCCTTGTAGTTTCTCCAAATTCTACCCAGGGATCGGAACGGTAACTGTTTATTTTCCGTAGGTGACTATCTAATTCATTACGCCCTTAGCAAGTGAAATGAGGTTGTTGAAAAAAAAAAAGAAAAAAAAAAAGAAAAAAAAAGAAAAAAGAAGAAGAAATGAGGTTGTTGATGGAAAACCAAATGCAATGAGAAGTGAAGTTCAGTTGTTGTCCACTGCAAGTAAAATGGGAGAAGCCAGGGTGAGCATGCATTTGGTAAATGCTCCAGCTGCCCTGTAGCTTCTCCAAATTCTACTCATGGATTGGAAACGGTGTTTGTCCGTAGGTAACTACCTACTTCACTATTTTTTTTCAATTTGTCCACCATCTATTTTTTTTTTTTCACATGATAAACGCTGATGACTTGCGTTGCCAATCTTTCACACAGTCACAGACTCACAGTGATAACCTACTCTAATACTCGAAAACCATTACAAACACAATCTCTTATTTGTTATGTGGCTACAACAAGAACTTGATAGATACATTTGACCATCAGACGGAATGGATTATCAAATCGTTGAATATAAACTGCAAAATAAGCGCGCACACAAAGTTTTGACTTCTTTGAGCTATTGTAAGAAATTTAAATGACCACAAGGTCAGAGCAACCAATATCTACCTGATAAAGGACCAAACAATCAAGATATTTACCTTATATTGATTGTCACACACCCTCTCACCTCAGATTACACGACTTATGAATACACCAATATATATACTCGGCCGATTGTAGGCAATTTTGTGCTAACCTCAAGTCCACCATATAAAACATAAGAAAATTTTCTAACTACTAGGAAGCCTAGTACAAGTCACAGCCCACAAATAAATCTCAAACCAAAATAGAATTATATATTGCACTCCTGAATCTTTTACAAATAACTCGAGATGCAAATATAACATAGTCTTCATCTCCGGCTTCCTTTTTCATGTTCTACTTTCTCCATCATGCTTTCTACTTTTTCATAGTAGTACATGGTAGTTTTCTTGAATTCATCTTCCACATCTAGTGAACAAATACAAAGAATGATCGATAAAATAAATTATAGGTGTGAACCAATGAGAACTCAATTGCTATCCGGTAGATAAGAAGTGATATAATTCATCGTACTGTTAAAACCTACAATTCTTGACACTCCAATATGCGTCACAAAGAAAGGCAAGTAATCATAACTATCATAGTCTACAAGTCACTAACATTCTAATCGCAAATACATACGGCACAACAAACATATGCTTCTATATGAAATATAGTTTGGAGAACACTATAAATCACACATGGCTATTTACTCAGCAATAATTTTATTTCTCCGTGAACAAGTTGTTTCTAAGGTTGACACGGTGCTTAGGCCGAACCTATATAGGCTGCAGACAAAAGACATTAATTTTACTTAATCTTAATCGTTACTCCATCGAGTTAACAATCTTAATTGATGCACGATCAAGTTAAGAACTTGAAGCACGATCAAGTTAAGAACTTCAAATCAAATACAAGATCGTTTAAGGACCGCAACAAGTACAACATAGAAAATGAGCTAAGCCTCACACCCGTTCTTTGTAAGGCCTTAAGAAGAATGTAGCATTTATCAGATTTTGTTTGTTAATTATGTTGCAAAGATTTCATCTTATGTGACGACCTTAATGTTCTCTCCCTCCCGATGGTGCAAACCTAACAATCACAAACAAGTTCTAGCTATTATTATCTTGCCATCGAGAATTCTAAGTATGAGTTTCGATCCGAGTACGCTACACTCACGTCATGATACAAAAACTACATGTATATACTAACAAGGTTCCAAGGTTCTATGCTGAGTGAACATCCCGCAAAGAACAAATAATAGTTATGAATTTCAGTTTCATCTTGTGTCCTACCGTGTCCTAGAATATCTTCTAGCATCGCACTTCTATGTTTTATCAAATGTTTTCGTAGGTTAAAAACTAGTCTCTAACAATATCTAGCCTTAAGGTCAAACTAGATCGGCAAACCTAATATTCTTCGATATCGCTTCAGAGACTAGAAATTTTGGAAAATTTCGACAGTCTCATATGTATTTCTTGACCGAAAACAATTCAAATACAGTTTATAACCACCTGGAACAAATGTCCATAGAATTCACAATATGTATCCCCCTCGGTGTACATACTCATACCGAGATTTCAGAACACATAAATATTCCTCATGATTATGAAACTGCAAGACAATTTTACAAGAATTCTTACCCAAAGTTGTTTACCTTGATAAGTCGAGCAAACGCATTAGTATTATGCTCCAAAACAACACATAAAACTGTTAGAATTTCAATTGGTTAATCAAAAGTTGAAAAGTATAACATGAACAAGACCACAAGGTTTTATGTCATATGGCTATCTTTAGATATGGCTATGCCTAAAGTAAGTTTATGGTTGCCTAAAGTAAGTGCTGATTTTTAAATAAAAATGATCATCTTTCAGGTTCGGGTATCGACCGAACCCTTAGGTACTAAGTATTATATTTCAAATAAATTTTACTCATTAGGTTTTAAAAATGAGAATGTAAAAGACTAAATCTGAATTTCTAATTAAATTGAATTCCATTTGGCTGAGTTGCCAAAACTTAGGCACCGAGACTCACTCGAACTTGACTTGAACTATCTAATAGATCTTATACTTACCTAAGATTTCTGAATGGTCAATAGCGACACAGTCACAGTAGGGTCTATGCTGAAATTTTAATTTAATGAGCCTGACATAACATGAATCCAATTAGGACCCGACACACCCTACACAATCATACTAAACTTTATTGAATTTAACATCGCTAACCTAGCTATAGACTGAATTTTAATTGGAATGTGTCTAAAAGGGACCGGAAGACCATTTTTGGATCCGATGGGCCCTAAACACTTACGATATTTACTATCATATTAATGTACTAGGTTTATGATTCCCTGAAACTCCCTCCCATGTTATTACTATTATTAGACTAATTCTAAAAAATTAATCCTAATCCTTATTATGATTTTTTATTTATCATTATTTTTGTTATTATTTATTTACTAAGTTACTAACTACTAATTAACTAACCTAATCAACCAACTCTTTTTCCTAAGTTTTCGGACACTCACCTACCTTCACAGCAACCCCACATTGTAACTCAAACACACTCACCCTCACACTTTAGCACTCTCAAACCTTTATCCCCACACTCATTTCAGCTCACTCACCCTCTCTTTTCACTCAAGCCAGCACTCGCCCTCTCATTTTTCTTATACACTGTATTAGCTCACTCCATCTCAAAATCACTCCCTACCTCACCCTTAGCTCGGCTCACAAATCCCCCACCCTTGACTTTCTCTCATACTCGTGCACCCATCCAAGGTAGTCAAAGACGCAAGATGCAAGGCGCACTCGAGACGTAAAGGATCCATATCGTCCAAGATGCAAGACTCACTTAAAGCGTGCGTCCAAAAAAGCGAGATGCAAAAATAAAAATATACATAAATAAATAACTAAATTACTAATGTAAGAAATAAAACAAACACGTTAAAAGTTTAACATAACCAAGTGAATTAGCAGCAGTAGCAGTCAACAAATCTAACAATGATTCAGAGCTGTCACGCGACATTTGGAGGCCCTAGACAAATTATTTAATTGGGACCTTTTATTTTTTAAAAATAAATGTGTCGCACATAGACTGGTCACCATTTTCTGTTTTCTTTTTGTTCCATATATGTTTCACACATGCACGTACTAAAGAAGGCAATTGTGAAACGTGAAACATGGACAAGAATATTAAACGAAGTTATGTGGGGAAAAATTAAAATTGAAACAAAGGTAAGGCAGGGATCAGTATTCAATGTTTCAAACATTAAGATACAAGTAATGAAGGAATTATTCTTCAAAATTTTCAAAAATGAAGACGCAAGTAAGGCTGGAAACTGCAATGTTGTTAGATCATGTCATGAGTACCACTATATCTGGACACAGAATACTCACAGGTCTGAACCCCAACCCTATCCATGTAACTTTTGGGTAGGGTCCAAGCTTTCGATATAGACCCATGCCCTGACCTGTCCACTGTGAGGTCCAAGTATTCACTTGAGTTTATAAACAGGAACTATTAAAAATAATATACCTATAATCCTAAACCTATTTGCATTGGGTTAGAGTTGACATCAGGTAAGATTTACATGGACCTGGATCCTACCCGCTTCCTTCGGAGTTTATATTGTGGATCAGTGAATCAATTTTGGGTTAGGTGGCATCCAGGTCACAGGTCAAGAAAAGTAGTATATAGGACTAGTAATAAAAAAAATGACCCATGATTCAACCATTATCGAATGCATGCTTGCTTGTTCATGGGTTAGCTACAAAGTTACTTCTGTGCAATACAATGATCTTGCCTAGAAATATGAAATTACTTGGTTAGTTAATGTAATTACCAAAGCTTAGCATATTGTTTTATTATAACATTTCATGTCTCTTTCAGAGTAATTATCTCTATCTTTCTCCTAATTGTCTCTATTACTTTACTTTTCTATTTTTTAAGAACTCATAGGAGTTTTAACAAGCTAAGGATGCTGGAGAGAGTATATACTTGATAGGACTTCCATATGAAAGAGATCTTGTTGTTCACTGCCTAATAGCTACCTCATAGTTTTAGTTATCTCAAAATGCTTAACCAAACCTCTCTCTTTTGGTACAAAAATAAGCATGTTGTTCATCACCAGCATGCCTTCAAAAGAATCATTCATAAATACCTACTCAAGCAAATAGAAATATTATATAATACCAAAAGACTATATTCAAACTTGTTTTCTCTAGTACAAAATCATCAACTTTTTTAATACATTCTCTCTGATTCAGTTGATCACATTGACAGCTACTACTACTTCAAGTGGTCTTCCCCCTATACAGTACCCACCAATGCTAATGTCACTAGTTCATTGCTCCATTAACCAAATGCATATCAAGAAAGCATCATACTTTTTTTTTCTTATACAGTCAGCTTCTTGGTCTAGTCGCAATACAACCTTTATGCCTATCTCTACACGATGATCTGACAAACATCTAATGCTTCCCTTAATTTAAGAATGAAAAGAATACTACAATTACCAAACTCAGCTGGCTCTTGTGGTCACCGAGGAGTGGTATAACCTCCTTGGCTAGGCAGACCACGGGGGAGGTGTGGGTGTGTGAAAATTGGTGACAGTAGGCCCAAATGGCATGCAACACAACATACACAAAATCCCGTGAATTAAGTTGGGCATCGTAAAAAAAAAGAATAGTTCAATTAATCCAGTTTCATCATGATTTTGATGGCTAATGTGACATCACATTCGTCTAAATGAACTGATAAACACGTTTGATGTTTCATGTTATGCTGGTAGAAACTACGAATCGCAGTATGGTCTTTATGAGAAGGAAGTAAAGAACTAAGGTACTCACATGGATTGAGCCCTCCAACAAAGTGATGTCTCCACCATTTCAGTCTGCAAGCAAAACTAAAATTAATAAAGAACAGACAATAAAATTTGGTGGAAACCTAGCCTCTGCATTGATTAATTTACACTATTTCAAATAAGCACAGAATTAATTTCCACTTAAAAAGATTTTTGATGTCTTGATTGCAAGTAAAATCCAACAAAAAAGTACATTTCACTGAGAATCAAATCCACCATGGAATTCTACATTCGAACATGGAATCGGCTATTGAATCCCTAATTTTCAGCAGCAAGTTTCTTCCTCTTTTTCCTCCTCTCGCGAGCCTCGCTTCCGGCCTCCTCCGCTCCTCTCTCTTCCGCGTTCGAATGCTTCCTCTTCTTCTTCTTCCCATCCCCATTCCCTACCGTTTCCTGTTCCCTCTCCCTCTTCATTTTCTTCTTGCTCTTATTCTTCTCATCGACGACTCCGTTAGCTTCGGTTTCTCGAGTCGGGACGGGGTTCTTGATCTTCTTCTTCCCTTCCTCCTCTTCTCCTCCTGCATCGACGCTGCGGCATTCCTCTCGGAGCTGGCGGTGGAACTCGACGAGGTCCCCGAAGGCTGCAGAGGCCCGGTGGAGGTAGGCGGCGACGTCGCGGGGGGCACCGGCGCCGGCGGAGGAGAAGCGGGAGAGTATGGATGCTGCTTTCGAGAGGGAGATCGGCTTCGACGAGGTCACGGTTCCGATCACCGCCCTCATCTTCTTCTTCTTTTTCTAGGGTTAGGGTTTGTGATTGTAACGAAAGCGAAGGAAGTCTTAAATAAAACCCAAACTCGACCCGTACATATGCGGGTTAGAACCGAACCCAATAACTTTAGGCTATTTATAAGGGCACATCAAAAGTTTATCGGGACTAGTCAAGATTAGTGCTAGTCAATGTTTGAGGAGATTTTACTTGGGCTATCCAAATATTCTACTCAAGGGGCTGTCCAAACCCCACACCCCCCCCCCCCCCCCCCCCCCCCCCCCAACCCCAAAAATCAATCTCATTTCTAAATTTCATTCTCTCTTCACAAACCCTATTTTTCCTCCTCCTCCTCTTCTTCTTCTTCCTCTCCACCATTTCTCACTCCTGAAGCTACATATTATTTTGGATATTCTTCTCCACCATTTCCCAACTCTTTCTCCCTACGATGGCACCCGAACGTTACTCTCAATCAAGGTAAGAACTCTAATACTATCTTTCTTTCTTACTAAAACCCTAATACTTAATAGTTGTCATTTTTTCACAAAAACCCTAATAATTTAGTTCAAAAAACCTAAGTATACATTGTAATGGAATAATAATTAAGATTACGGACAGTCGTTCTAGATGATCACGAATTTGTTACGTACATCTTGCCAATTCCAAGAGTTTAGAAAATCTCGAGTCGACTAGGACTGTCCATGTTTCTGGCAGTCCTATGTACTGTTAGGATTGCCTAAAACTGTGGCAGTCCACTTGTACATCCAGTATAACACAGGACTGCCGCACAATATGGCAGTTCTTTATACATCTAGGACTGCCACAAAATGCGGTAGTCCTATACTTGTTGTACAAGTGGACTGACACAGTTTCAGGCAGTCCTAACAGTATAGTGGACTGCCAAAAACATGGGCAGTCATGCATTGCACTTCTTATTTGCTGTTTACTAAGTATTCTTCGATTGATATTAAATATTCGTAGTCACGAGTCGAATCCGAAGATGAAGGACGTTGACGTCGAGCTTAAAAGAAAACGTCCTACCGCATCGGAGCGGAAGGCACGTGAAGCTGAGCGGGTTCGCGAGAAACCAATAACGATAAGAGAACCGGAGGCACCCTCTCAGACTACAACACGTGGAACCAAACGAGTTGCAAGTAAATCGAAGCAACAGAAGACTCGTCCTGATTCTTCCTCCTCCAATGATGATTTGGCCATTGTTCATAAAGGAGGTGACAATGGTTCCGGACCTTCTCACGAGAAGGCCGCTTCTGATAGAGCCGATCGGGAAGTGAGCCCAATCTGTTGCTCACTATTGAAGTCTATGCCTAACCACATATATTACCAAATTTGGAAGGATCTGGTAAGTTCATTACCTTAGATATAAATTGACTTTTGAAAATAGTAGTTATATTTTATATTTATATATTCTTTATCTTGTTTAATTTTTAGAAAAGTTTGCGTATCTTGCAGGTCAGTAACCACGCTAAGATGTGCAGTACATAGAATTTTGATAATTTGAAAGAAGGTGTGAAGGCCAAAATTATCCCCACCGGGTTGCAACATATTGCGAAACACTCGTATAAGATCTTGGATCACGCACTGATCTCTGCGTTTGTGGAGCGGTGGCATCCAGAAATAAACAGTTTCCATTTCTCATCCGGGGAGTTGACGATCACCCTCGACGACGTCCACCGCATTTTGGGACTTAGAGTTCCAACACTACCAAAATACAGTCAATTAGCGGCTAAATGTTAGCGATAGATAATTTCCGTCAGCGTTAGCGACGGATTTGTGGCAAATAGCCGACGGAGTACCGACGACATGCCGATACATTTTTTATTTTATTTTAAGGGAAAAAAAAGGTCGCTCATCCGTCGCTAGGGCGTCGGAGATATAGAGACGGATACACAGCCGTCGCTATGCAGTCGATTATTTGGCAAAAATTGTTGGGAGAAGTGGCGGGACAATTCTTCGACTACATAGCGACGGATAGTCCGTCGGAAAGTATCAAATAGAGCGACGGATTAGCGACGGATAAAATCCGACGCTAGTCCCTCGCTAAATATACGTTCCAGACTTAAATTGAAACGACGGGGGGAACTTTTCATTCCCCTCAAATTTCACTCTCTCTCCCGCGGCGGTCGGCGACCTCCCTCTCCTCTCTCTCTCTCCCCCTCGACGGTGATAGGCGACCTCTCCTCTCTCTCTCTCCCAAAGGTAATCCCCTCTCTCTCTCTTTCTCTCGCGGTGGTCGTGGGTGCAGCGGGCCGGGGGCGTCGGGGGCTGCGGGGGCGGCGGGGGCTGCGGAGGCGGCGGTTGCGTCGGGGTCTGGAGGGCGGCGGGGGAGGCGGGCGGCGGGGGAGGCGGGCGGCGGACGTGGGAGGGGTACGTGGCGCGCGCGGGCGTGGCGCGCTCCGGAGCAGCAGGGGGCGGCGGACGTGGCGCGCGCGGGGCATCGCGGGGCTGGGGGGCGGCGGGGTGTGGGAGGGTTACGCTAGGGTTTGTAAGTGTAAGTAGTAGTAATTATCCTCTATATATATATATATATATATATATATATATATATATATATATATATAAAGGTTCAAAGTATCGGTATCGAAATCGGTATCGGACTTTTCCTATGAGTATTGGTATCGGCGATATCGGTAGTATCGACAGTTTCGGGTCGGAGTATCGGATTTTTTGGTATTGGGAAACAAATAATTATCAGTAGTATCGAATTCTTTTACATGCTTTTACAACCTTATTATGCTTTCAACCTAAGTTCACAATATCGGTATCGGAATCGGTATCGGACTATTCCTATGCCATTTAATTTTCTTTGCTGAATTGACCAGAACAAAGACCCCCAATGTCGGCATCTGTCAATAGTTGGTATCGGTCGGTATCGGATCGGAACATGCCAAACTGTATCGGTATCGGCCGTATCGGATCGGTATCGGCTGATACTTTAAACCATGATATATATATATATATATATATATATATATATATATATATATTTATTGACTCGTCAAGTTAAACCGTGTATAACATGCTCGACGCTTAAGAGGAATCATTTGGACTTAGTGGTATCGGTATCGAAATATCGGTATCCGTATCGAACTATCGGTATCGGTATCGAACTATCGGTATCAAACTAACGGTATCGCTAGCGCACTATCGGACTATCGGTATCGGTATCGGTATCAAACTATCGGCATCGGTATCGAACTATCGGTATCGTACTATCGGTATCGGTATCGCACTATCGGTATCGGACTATGTTGGTCCAATGATTGTATCATATTCTTGAATATGGTTAATATGTTAAGTTTAGCATTTCTTTATCACTAATCTTCATACAATCGCTATAGCATTTCTACTTATACTTATATCTTTGGTGATATGTGCCCATTGGTTTACATCTTAGTGATATGAGCTTATCTATCTTAAATTTAATTGGGTTGCCAAAATCAAAACTATATTTTTGATTGTGGTCATTCAATTAAGTTTAATCATTATGATATCACTAACATTTATGTCATCACCTTAGCACTTATACTTAAACTTTGCATAGTCCTAATGTGCTTTAATTTATCATACTTGCTACTATGTATATTGCTTTGTTCGTCTAACATGTACATGCAGAAAAGTAATAAGCAAGATCAATGTGGACATATGCAATGAAGAAATCATGGTGGGCCAAAGACGATGGATCCCACAAGATTTTTCTGAACCACCCGACGACATCTCTGGAGCCCTTTTCCAGAAGCATCGCTGTATATGGTGAAACCTCCAGAACCTGAAGGTAATGTCAGAACTGGAGCGGTCGTCAGCCTCCTCTTCAGCTCCTCAAATGCTGCCTAGCAGTCCTCTGACCAAATGTACTATGCGTCCTTCTGCGTCAGCTTTGTCATGGGTTCAGCTATCCTAGCAAAGTCCTGGACGAACTTCCTATAATAGCCTGCTAAACCCAGAAAGCTCCTGATCTCTGAAACTGACGTCGGAGCCTTCCATGTCTCAACTACAGCAATCTTTCTGGGATCCACCGAGATTCTATCTCCAGTGACTACATGGTCGAGAAACTCCACTCGGTCTAAAAAGAACTCGCACTTCAGCAATTTGGCAAATAATCTCTCCTGTCTCAGAATCCCCAAAACTATCCACAAGTGCTCTGCATGCTCCTCTGGCGTCTTCAAATATATCAGGATGTCGTCGATAAACACTACGACGAACTTATCCAGATACTGGTGAAATGTCTTATTCATCAAGTTCATAAAGACAGCTGGCACATTTGTGAGGCCAAATGGCATCACCAGAAACTCGTACTGCCCGTACTTCGTGTTGAACGTCGTCTTCTGGATGTCTGCTGCCCTAACCTTCACCTGGTGGTACCCGGATCTCAAGTCTATCCTGGAAAACACCTTCGTCCCGCTCAACTGGTCGAACAAATCATCTATCCTGGGCAGAGGATATTTATTCTTGATGGTGATGGCATTCAACGCACGGTAGTCAATACACAACCGGACTGTACCATCCTTCTTAGGCACAAAGAGCACTGGCGCTCCCCATGGAGAAGCACTGGATCGAATGAAACCCTTTTTCAACAGGTCATCAATCTGCTCTTTCATCTCTACTGCCTCATTGGGATTCACTCTATAGCAAGCCCGGGATACTGGTGATGAACCCGGCACTAAGTCTATGGTAAACTCCACATATCTGTTAGGCGGAAGCCCTGGAAGATCCTCTGAGAATACATCCATAAACTCCCTGATGATAGGGTGTGGCGGTGCTATGTCCCCAACTGCCGCACAACAGTTCGGCTCTAGGCTGATCTCCGGCCCTGTCCTCCTGACACTGAATGGTGCTGTGCCTGGGGGACTGAAAAAATACTACCCTCATGACAATCTATACATGCATGGGCATAGCTAAGCCAGTCCATCCCCAATATGATATCATAATCGGGGAGTGGCATCACAAAGAATCGTCCCCTGAACTCCCTCCCGGCTATAAAAATAGAACATCTATAAATAGATCTAATAGGCACCGGTCCTCCTCCCGTCATCACTCTACTAATCTCCGCAGTAGGTGTAGCTACTAGATGGTATTTATGCATAAACTCTAATGATAGGAAGCTATGAGATGCACCAGAATCAAACAAACATATAGCTAGAAAAGTATGCAAATAAACATGACATGTGATGATGTCAGCTAAGTAATCCGGCTCCGAAACCTGCTCCGGCTCCGGCTCGAGGGCTAGGCTATAGACCCTCCCCTGAGGTCCCTTCTGCTGCTGCAGATGCTGCCCAAACCTCTGCAGTTGAGTCGGAAGCGGTCCTCTAGTCTTCGCTACTGGGCACTCTCGAAGCTGATGGGTGGCAGACCCACAAGCCAAACACTGCTTCAACCTCTTCCTGCAGACGGTGTAATCATGCCCTGTTTTTCCGCAGAAAGAACACACACCTCCCCTCTGTTGCTGCTGCTGTCGGGGTCCCGGGGCTCTAACTGGCGGGGTCTGATGATGTGGTGTAGGGGGGCGGTAAGTCTGCTGGGGTGGCGTCGGTGCTCTCTGCTGGAAAGCCGGACGCTTGGACGGTCCCTCATGATGTATAGAAGCCGGCCTCTTGCTAGACAGAAGACGCTCCTCGATGCTTCGGGCCAACTCTAGGCTCTGGTAGTAGTCAGTCGTACCGTTCGCCACTATAAGAATGCCGATGTCTGGAACTAGTCCATGGCAAAATCTACGGGTCATCTCCTCTGGATCTGTAACTAGACTATGAGCGAAACGGCTCAGGCGACTAAACTCTGCCGCATACTCATCAACAGAACGGTTCTCCTGCTGGATGTTCTGGAATCGTAGCCCCATGGCTACTCTAGCAGTGGTCGAGAAGAATTTCTTCTTGAACTGGGACTTGAACTGATCCTAAGTGGCTCTACCTCTCGCAAATAATGGCTCATTCTGGAACCAGACTCCTGCCAAGTCTATCAGCAGAAATCTCGCTGCCTCGACCTGGAGGTCACCCGGCATCCTGACTCCTAGGAGCTTCCTCTCTACCGAATCTAGCCAGTCATCTGCTACTACTATACCCTCAGTCCCTAAGAACTCCTTGGGATTCAGACCCATGAAGTCCTTGATAGTCCCCGCTCTCTGCCGTGGCTCTACAGGTGGTGGGACCACGGAACGTTCCTCGGAACGCTCCATGCTCTGGCGGAGTAGGGCAGTCTGCTCCTGATGGGTTGTTAGGAACCCCTGAATCATAGTGAGCAGCTGGTTCCCGTCGAGTGTGACGGAAGCCTGGGTAGGTATGATGATAGGGGGTGGTAGAAGTATCGGGGCCTGCTGGGACGGGGATATGGGAGGTGGTGGAGGCATCTGGGTCTGTGGATCTGTGGAGTGGGGGAATATGGTAGGTGGAGGTGGGGATGTATCAGTCAACTGGTCAGCTGACTGGATAGGGAGTGCACCATTCTCAGGTGTAACATACTGGGACGAACGAGTAAGCACCATCTAATAAAAAGAAAAATAAAAAGGACTTGTAAGGACTTGTTTAAAGTAAGCAATCATAGGCAAGAAAATCTAATTATAATAGCAAGCATGTGATGTATTTCCTATGTTACAATCCTAGCATTCCTCTAAGTGTTCTAAGCGTCATTCCTAATGTTGTCTAATTACCTTAAGTTCCTAATTGCAGGCATGCTTGGTACAATAACGTAACCAAACAATTTAGTCAGGGACCTGCATGGGCCACCACTAAAAACATGTCATGACCCGCTACCCAAATTGTTGGGCCAGGCCGAGTCATGCCCAGCCTACGTTTGATATAAAACGTAGTAAGTTGTTCTAAAGACAACAGGATAAGACAAAATGTGCTAACAGTTCTATAAGTGAATAAAAGTCATAAATGCTCCAAACACAAAAGTCGTCGTATATAGTAAAATGTCCAAGTACAAGTGAACTGAAATGCAAAACTGGATACATGTCTAGTTAAAAAATGATATAGTCTAATACATGTCTACTCTCAAAAGTCTAAGTAAATAAAAGACAACTAGGCGAGGTTCCCCGCAGGAACATCCTCGTAAAGCAGAGCCGGGTCCTCGGCAGTAACTCCATAATATGTGTCGCAGAGTAACTCCTCCTTAGTAAGGACACCTGCAACGTTATCCTGTCAGGACGGAAGCAAGTACTGAATCTATCAAACTAGCATATGAAACATGAAAATGAACATGAGAGGAAATAAATGGAAATATGGCATCACACAATCTATCATGGCAAGGACACATATGTCATGGAGACAGATGTATATGTAATTTTTAAAACTGTAGCAGGTACGTGATCGTTAATAGGTGTACAATATGTAGTGACACATAATGAAATGTACTTCCGTACAAGTGATAAGGCGATAGATGTACATACGTACAAATCTGCTTTGAGATAAAGCCTACGACAAGGTATACATATAAAATGTCAACCTTGCTCGGTACATACGTACGGAGAAGGGGGTATGATCACGTACTCTACTATCAGTTTCCCCATAACCCATATCCTAATCATGTGAGAGATACATAAAACTGTTCTAATCATGGTAGTAATGAAAAGTAAAATATGTAATATTTTAACTTGCTACCCCAAAGATCAGCATTTAACATGGTTGGATTAGCAGTTCATTTATGTAACAGTATGTAAAGTTTGTAGAAAGTACTTGCCTCTAGCAAAGCAAAACAAAACAAAACAAGCTGCGATAAAAGTGCTATGGATGTCCGGTAACTCGTCACTGTAGAAATAAATACAATAACTTAGTTTTTACACTAAGCTAAAACGCTAAGACACTAATTGGTGAAACACGACTTGTGACTGGATACCTAGCCAAAATGATGATTTTAGCATAGAAGACCAATGTGGGGTGACACACTACTTTAACTAGCTTTCTAGGGTCTTTACACTAGTGAGGGGTGGGGTTCAACACGACTAAAACTCAAAATAACACAAAAAGCTACAAGTCGTAATTAATCAATAAATAAATCAAATGACCATTGTGTTCTAACAATTTTTGAGATAGACAAAAAGCTTAATTTTACATAAAATAAAGTATTAAAATGATCCTAGTTAATCATAGAAATTTATTATAATTTTTCCGGAATTTATTAATCAGTACAAGTATTTTATAAAAATCAGTTTTCCTAAGTATACAGAAAATGAGTTTTGGTTCCATATGCCAAACTAGTGGCAAAACTGTAATTTAAATACTATAAAAATTATACTAAATTAGCTAACTTAACATAGTATCTAAATACTATTTTTCCATAATTTTAACAATACTTTAAGTATTTTTAGAAATCCAAAAACAGCATTACACACGATTGAAATTAAATAATTAATTATCTGCGTATTTTGTCCATGTATATAATTTGAACCAAAGTTCAAATACAGGACCCAAGGCCATGAATCAAGTCCAATATGACTTGTACAGTTCTTGAATGTGTGAAAACACATTTGGGCCCAAAAACCCATGCTAGGCCTGGACACCAAATGGTTGCAGTAATTTAAATACACTAAAAATACAATTTGGTAAAAATGCAAAATAAATATTATTATTTTAATAAGATAAATTTATACAAAATGAATACATACATACCTATGCCAAAAGTACATAATATATATATATATATATATATATATATATATATATATATATATATATATATATATATATATTATATATATATATATATATATATATAGATACGTAAGGAAATACTTAATTATAAAGTATATATATATATATACAATATTATAGTATATATATATAATAATATATATACACAAGAAAATATATACATATATACATATGTGTACATAATACATATATATATATATATATATATATATATATATATATATATATATATATATATATATAGATATATATATATATATATATATATAATATATATATATATATATATATATATATATTTTATATATATATATATATATATATATATATATATATATATATATATATATATATATACATACATAATATAATAAAGTACTAAAAATGAAGTATATATATATATATATATAAAAACAGCATATATATATACATAATATAGTATATATGATAATACATATATACATACAAATACATGTATACATATATATAAATATATATATTAAAACAAAAAGAAAAGAAAAGAAACAGAAAAAGAAAAAGAAACAGAAACAGAAGGGGTGCTCGAACCCGAGCTGCGCAGGAGGGGTTTAGTTAGGTCGGGCTGGCCAGGGGGTCAGCCCGTGGCTTGTGTTAGGGATAGGACTTAGGTTAATTTTATTAGGTTTTGTTTAACATAAACATAAAAAAAAATAATAAACACGAGCCTGTGTCCGGACAGTTAGGGACACAGGTATTTACGTTTCTGGGCTAGCACGACACGCACGAGTCGATTCTCCCGTGTCCAGACCTATAGCTAGGTTCCCTGTGTCCAGGCGAACGTCGTGCGTGAGTTCGAGACACGCATGACACGAACTCAGGTCTGTTACTTACGTGTCCGGCTTCGGGGGGGGATTCGAAGGTCGTGGATGGCGGAGGAGGCGTCGGGACGGCGGCGCTCCGGTGGTGCTGGGGTCGTCTCGGCAGGGCGCGTCGAATGGTGGTGGTGGTTGGTGACGACGACGGCTGTGGAGGCGGCGCTGGGGGTCCGCCGGAGTTAGGGTTTAGGCGGACTGGAAGTGGAGGAAATGGGGGTCGGGGGTGGTCGTCGTGGTGGTTTAGGGTTAGGGCTTGGTCTGGGGGAGAGAGGGGAGTTTAAATAGACTAGTTAGGGCGGTCGGGTTAGTCGGGGGCAGCCGGAAATGGCGGGGACAGGGCGCGCTGGCGGTCGTCGGTCAGCGGAGCGGGTGAGGAGAGAGAGAGTCTGGTCGTAGGGGGGTGTTGGGTAGGTTAGCAGTTAGGTCCTCCTAGATTAGAAAATTGCACAAAGGCCCCAACAGTGGCTAGATGCAAAATAGAATTTGCATTCCTCATTTAAAAACATTTCACTAATTGCAAACTAATATAAAAACAAATCTAAAAATTACAGAATGATATTAAAACAATTTAGAAATTTATATATTGATATTTTTAGAATTAAAACTCATTTAAAAAATTATTTAAAAATTCTAGAAAAATTCCTAAAAATCCTAATAATTATTTTAAGGCTAAAATTAACATTAAAAATTAATTAGCACTTGTTAAAATGAAATTTGAAAAACAGGGGATTATAATTTGTGTGTGTGTGAGACACACGTGTCTAGGGGTATGTGTGTGTGTGACACACGTGTCTACTCGTGTCCAAATGAGGTCAAAATCGTGTCTAGATAGCTAGGGCTAGGGTTGGGGTTTACCTGAGGGTGGCTCGGTCAGAGTTGGGAGGCGACGAGGAGGGGGGCTTCGTCGGAGGAGGGAGGCGACGAGGAGCCAGGCTTCGTCGGAGGAGAGCTTCGTCGGAGGAAAGAAGGGAAAAGAAATTTCGAACGAAAATAAAATTTTTAGGAGAAAGAAGGGGGAAATGAAATTTCAAACGGGATATAATAAAACATTAGCAACGTCTGAATTAGACGTCGCTGAACGTCGCTAACGAGCGACATAACTAAAACCACGTCGCTGAACGTCGCTATTCAGTGACGTAACTTATGTACTGTCGTGAAACGTCGCTATTCAGCAACGTTTTGTGATGTCTGTCAAAAGGAGTCACTATATTCAATAGTTAGCGACGTTATTTTATTACGTCGCTAAATTACGTCGCTAATAGAGTATAGTTTAGTAGTGACTACAAGAAGAACGAGGATATAGAAAGTTGCAGCTTCTGTAATGCGGATCGTTACAAGCCAGTCAGGGGAAAAGGAAAGTCAACTAGAAAACGATGTCCTTACAAGTATATGCATTACTTGTCGATCACGAAGTGCTTGTAGAGGATGTATATGTCTCAGAATACAGCAGAACACATGACGTGGCACAATGAAGAACGCACAAAGGACGATGGAGAATTGTCACATCCTTCGGATGGAGAGGCGTGGAAATATTTTGATTTTCGTCATCCAGATTTTGCTGTAGAGCATAGAAATATACGCATGGGGCTATATTCTGATGGCTTCGCCCCTTTCGGGTAGTCGGGATCTCAATACTCCTGCTGGCCGATCATTCTGACCCCTTACAATCTGCTACCATGGATATGTATGAAGACTCCTTATATGTTCTTGACAGCTATCATACCGGGTCCCAAAAATTCGACGAAGAATATCGATATATATTTACAGCCGTTGGTGGATGAGCTGAAACAGCTGTGGGAGATCGGCGTCGCGACCTATGATATTTCCAGGAAACATAACTTTCAGATGAGAGCTTTACTGATGTGGACAATCAATAATTTTCCCGCATACGGTATGCTGTCGGGATGGAGTACTCACGGCACCATGTCTTGTCCGATATGCATACAAAATAGTAAGGCATTCCGCCTTAAGCATGGATGAAAAACTTCTTTCTTTGATTGTCATCGTCAATTTCTGCCCGCGAGTCATCCTTGGAAAAAGAACAAGGACGCGTTCAGAACTGGAAAACAAGAATTTTCTCATCCGCCTGCCAGATTATCAGGATACGATATTTTGGAAGATGTAAAGGACTTGCCCACTGTAATGGAAGATCCAGCTAACAATCTTGTCGATGGGTTCGGACAAACCCATAACTGGACCAAACGGAGTATCTTCTGGGACTTGCCTTATTGGAAAGATAATCTTATAAGGCATAATCTTGATGTTATGCATATCGAAAAGAATGTGTTCGATAATGTCTTCAATACCGTCATGGATATTAAAGGAAAGACGAAGGACAATCCAAAAGCAAGACAAGACATTGCCGAGATATGCAAGCGTCCTTATCTGAACTTGATACAAAGGGGAGCTGGTAGACAAATAACTAATCCGATAGCACAATACACATTGAGCAAGGAAGATAGATTAATAATCTGCAAGTGGGTATCTACTTTAAGATTTCCCGACGGCTATGTGTCAAATTTATCTAGATGTGTTGATCTCAAAGAACGCAAGCTAACGGGAATGAAGAGTCATGACTGCCACGTATTTATGGGAAGATTACTGCCCATTGCTTTGAAAGAGTTGTTGCCTTCTGCTGTATGGGTTCCGTTGGCCGAACTATCAATATTCTTTAGGGATATTTGTTCAACTAAGTTGACTGTGCAACACATGGTTGAACTTGAGGAGAAGATTATCTTAACAATTTATAAGTTGGAGAAAATATTTCCTCCTGGCTTCTTCGACAGCATGGAGCATCTACCGATTCATCTAGCATACGAAGTCCGTGTCGGTGCATCTGTTCATTATCGATAGATGTACCCATTTGAAAGGTACATAAAAATCGATATAGTTTAAGTTGATTTTTAGTGGGTTTTAAAATTCATTCTTAATTCTCAAGATAATTTGTCTCTCTAGATACCTATACCATCTAAAGAAGAAAGTTGGCAACAAGGCTCATATAGAGGCTTCGATATGCGAAGCATATCTTATCGAAGAGGTGTCAAACTTCTGCTCCATTTATTTTGATACTCATGTTAAGACAAATCGAAATAAACCTCAAAGGAATGACGAGGACGTTGAGGATGGAGGTATATTCAATGTAAGGGGCAAGCCTGTTGGGGCTAGTAAAAAACGGTGGTTGACTGACGACGAGTATGATGCCGCTCACCGATATGTCTTGTTAAACTGTGACATACAAGAAGTGAGAGATTTGGAGAAGTAAGTCAGTACACTTGCACTCGTTATAATCTCAAATTTAATGAAGTAAGTGACTACACTTATATATTCTTATTTTCTCTAATAGTGTATTTAGAGATGAGGTCAAAATGAGGACACCCGATATTACCGATGAAGGATTTCAAAGAGAGGTTGATTGTACATTTTCGTCATGGTTTCACAAATACGTAAGTAACTGAGATTATAATTGAGGTTGATTTTATATATTCTTATAAAATACGTAAGTAACTGAGATTAGAAATATATAATCTAAAACATTTAAATTATAAATATTTATTTGCAGGTTTTATTGCCTGAAACAACACTCACTAATGAGAGTGTTCGTTATATGGCATTGGGACCGAAGAGGCAAACAAAGACTTGGCCAGGCTATGTCGTTAATGGCTTCAGGTTTAAGGCAACTCAGAATGCTATAAATGTTGAATTTATCAATGATGGCATCAGTACCAAGGATTTTGGTGTTTGTATAAGAGGCACCATCTATGATGATGAACCGAACTTTGTATATTATGGGTGCTTCGGGATATTGTAGATTTACAATATACTCGCCCATATGATTGTTTGCAAAAACAAAAGTCTTTTATTTCATAAACTGTAAAGAATAGTACAAGAGTACAATGAATTCTGGGAAAGTACAACTATAGGAATCCGATCTGAAGATAATCGCTTTATCCCTTGGACGATGTGAACTTTGAAGACGATAGCCTCTGGAGAATGCAACAGCACTTGGACAAGAACTCCTGATCTCCGATGATCTTGAATAATGATCTGATGCCCTTAATAATGAACTTGAAACTCTATTTATAGAGTTCTAGAAATAACTATTTTATAGTTATTCTGGATTGCGCACAATGGATTGCGCTGGAGACAGACTGCGCAGACTGTAAACCGTGCTGGTCATTGGGCAGTTGCTCGATCATGGGCTAACCGTACTCAGACGCGTGGTATTGTTTGATTGAAATGCGCTTGGTCATATGCAGGTGGTTGCCATGTGGCGAGCAATTGATGGCATGTAAGCCACGTAATAAATGTCAGTTATCTTCAACAAGTTTGATGGATAGCGCCACTTGAATAGCGCTAGATTCAGACTGCGCTCAGATCTGGTCGATAGATTGTGCTGGCGTTGGACAGCTGGACCGCGCTAGGGTTTGGCAGCTGGACTGCGCTAGGATTTGGACAGCTATCCTAGAAGGTGGTGCGGCACGAGAAACGAACAGACTCCTCGCTTTTCGGGCTGTCAGGCTGTCAGAAGATTTGATTTTCTTGTCAGGTAATGATGGCGTTGCCACATCAGCCTAGCGCGCACGGACATTGGCGCAGTTCAGGCTAACGCGGTTGATTTGTAGTACAATCTGTCTACAGCACAGTTCATTGAAGGATACACAATTTAGATTTCTCTGCCTATTCGATGGATGCAACTTGATTTTTAGGACTTACAAGACCCCCTACAAAGTTTTCAAAATTTGAAAATATTCAAAGTTTCGAAATACTTTGAATTTCGAATTTAAAATCAAGTTGCGCTTTGGTTGCGCGTTTGGAGGAATTAGCTCCGTCTTTTGCGGCACAATCGGAGGCGACTGTTATGTTCCTGTGAGAAGACTATAAATAGTTCCATCTTCTATTCTTTTAATCTTTACTTGCCTTTGATTTTTCAAGAGAAAGAAATTCCTCTCCTACTTCGACTTCTTCTTCCTCTTCTCATCATCAACATCAATGGCGCCCAAGCGATCAGCCACTGAGAAGGGAAAGGCTCCTGCCGAACCTTCGACTCATGTTGTACCACGAGTATCTCGTCACGAGATGGGCCACCCAGCTCTGCAAGGTGAATGACGAACCATGATCGAAACCCTTTTTAGGGTTTTTGATGTTTTGAACTTTCATGCCTCTCTCTTTTTAGAGATTGATGATAATCTCAACCACTTGTGCCACCCTGTTTAGGGTTTTGGCTGCATGTACAACAGTTTTCATTTTTATAAAAACTGTATCTTTGCACAATCGGTTGGAAAGCGCTAACAGAATGATCAGCGCAATCCATCGATTTACGCTTTGATGCGCAATTTGATGTTTTGCGCAAGTCAGCCATGCTAGCACAAACTGATGTCTTGTGCAAGTAGGCTGGCGCAATCTGATGTCTTGCGTACGTTAACTATGCTGGCGCAA
Source organism: Iris pallida (assembly GCA_029216955.1). Classification (NCBI taxonomy): domain Eukaryota; kingdom Viridiplantae; phylum Streptophyta; class Magnoliopsida; order Asparagales; family Iridaceae; genus Iris; species Iris pallida. The sequence continues at coordinate 53,830,229 of JANAVB010016197.1, read as the reverse complement.
TCTGATAGATTGTTTCACATAGCACAATTTGATGAACTGTGAAGAATTTTTTTGATTTCTTTTGCACATATTGATCTTTGTCTCTTTATTGATGCAGTTAACCTCAAAGAAGATCCCAACTACGAGGTTCTTGCAGGATCTCTGTCTGAATCAACATTCAAGAAAGATCTCTCTCATGTCTCTTTTCCTTAATATGCTTTACCGTCATCTCGGCAGGCTGTCCTGATTGCACAGGATAATGATACTTTATTGTGTCTAATGAACGGGCAGCCTCTTTAAACTGCTGACACTGTCACCCATAAGAAACCTCTGTTCTTGTTTGGTGAGGCTTTTGACAAGAATTCTCAGCCAAGGCCTCGTATGGAGCAGAGAATCTTCCAAAGGGGCGAGAAGACGATACTTTATTGTAATCAGAGGCTTGATAGAAGATTCAACTCTTCACAATTGAAGTTGGACGAGTTCTTCGTATCAAAGCTCACGTCTGTAGAAGTTGCAAGGATTTCGTATGAAAACTTGCAGGATTTTCCAATAGTAGATTCAACTGGAAGCTAGAGTTCTTCCGACTGGACTAGTCCTCACAAGAGGGAAACCAGTATAAATCTTGGTGTTTGCGTTTGCCTTCTGATCACTTTTAAGTTATGTCATTTACTTTTATGATTATTATTTTATCTGTGATCTAACTGCTAACAAATTTTTAATTAGCAATATTCTGCTGCCTACTCTATTCACCCCCTTTAGAGTATTCTGCTTTACGATTTCGTTCCTACAATTGGTATCAGAGCGGGTTATACAGGTAAAGCAAGGTAAAACAACAGTTATATTCAATTTTATATAGATTACAGCTTTATACATGGCAACTGTAAAATTCACAAGTGAAGGCCAAGCCACAGATAGACCTCCACTGTTTGACGGCACAAACTACACTTATTGGAAAACACGTATGAGTTTCTTTCTGAAATCTCTTGATTTTGACTTATGGTCTGTAGTTATTGATGGCTATAAAAAGCCACCTCGTATAAATGTTGATGGTGTTTTGGTTGAAAAACCCCATAACAAATATACAGAGGAAGAAAAGAAAAAGGCCAGTCTTGACGCACGTGCTATTAACGCTTTATTTTGTGCTTTAGAAAGAACTGAATGTAACAGGGTATCTATCTGCACAACTGCAAATGAAGTGTGGAAACTTCTTGAAGTCACACATGAGGGCACAACTCAAGTCAAAGAATCAAAGGTCAGAAGACTTACTCAAGAGTATGAGGCATTCAAAATGAAGCCCAACGAAATAGTTACTCAGATGTTCGAGAGATTCTTGGATATTGTAAATCCTTTGTCCTCCCTAGGCAAAGATTACAGTAACCATGAAAAGATTCGCAAACTCCTGCGAGCACTTACAAAGAACTGGATTCCGAAGGCTACTGTAATTATTGAAGGAAACGACCTCACTACCATGACACTTGAAGTACTCATGGGTAAGCTACTCACTCATGAACTAGAGCTACAAGACTTTGAAGAGCCTGCACCAAAAGAGAAGACAATCGCTTTCAAGGCTCAGCACAGAAGATCTGCTGAAGATGATCCAGACAACAGTGAATCTGATGCTGAAGATCAAGCACTCCTTGCAAGAAAATTCAAAAGATTCTTGAGATATGAGAAAAAGACAAAAGAGAACAATGGCGGCAACAGCTGGTATCAAGATGACGATGTCTGCTACGGCTGCAAGAAGAAAGGACACATGAAGAAGGACTGTCCTACAAACTCATCAACAAGCAAGAAGAGCAACAGATACAAGAAAGGAAACCTGAAGAGATTAACATCTCGAAAGTATGCCAACACCAGCATATGGCATGAAAGTGAAGCCAGCGACTCAGAAGATGAACAATCAGAAGACGCTGCAAATGTATGCTTTATGGCATCCGATCAGGTACTCTCTGAACCTATAGTTGATACATATGATCACTTCACCTTTGAGCAATTAGGAGAAGCCTTCAGTGAACTGTTAAGTGATTACAGGAAACTGCGTAGCAAATATCAGAACTCTAAGAAGGTACTCAAAGAGTACAAACATGAAATAGGAAGACTTACCGACCTACTAGCTGAGGTTAAAGATAATATTAGTGAGTCTGGTGAGTATTCTTCTATTAAGCTCTTATTACACGAGACTACCAAGTCATCCGAAGAAAAAGACAAGGTTATTGACCAACTGAAAGAAGAACTTTCTAAAGAGAAGAAAAGTCTTCAAAGTGTACAAGTCAGAATGGAAGCACTCACTTCTGACTATACTGAGTTATATGACACTTCCAAAAGATTGGAAATTAGGTTAGGAAAACAGCCTGAGACTGCTGCTTCCTTCCCTAACACGTGTCACTTACCGAAAAATCGGAACATTCCCAAACCTAATACTGTCAGACCTAACCCTATCAAACCTTTGCCTAAAAGGTTATGCCCAAACAGGATAATAGGTATGCTTTCTTCTATACTAGAAAATCTAAACCTACCAACCATGCACACCACTCAGCTTTCAACACTCAATATGCTAAATGTCATTATTGTTGCCTCATTGGTCATATATCTTCTACATGTAGAATCAGAAAGTTAGTAGATTTAAATATTTATGCATGGATACCAAAAACTAACCAGTCAGGACCCTACAAGAAATGTGTACCAAGAGTTTCATCTGCAAATTGTTTTATAGGTGGGACGCCCTTCACATGCTAGGAGCAAATGGATCCTCGACAGCGGTTGCTCACGGCACATGACCGGTGACGCTTCATTATTCGCAACACTGTCGAAGAGGAATAAAGAAGGATACGTCTCCTTCGGCAATAATTTAAAAGGGTATATAATCGGTATTGGTGATATTGGTAAAGCTCCCTATCCAGTGATTAAAGATGTTTGTCTTGTTACTGAGTTAAAACATAATCTGCTCAGCATAAGCCATTTAGCTGATCACGGTTATGGTATTAACTTCGTAAAAGACAAATGTACTATTATTGATAGTTCAACTGGTAGTACTATATTTGAAGGTATTAGAGAAGACAATATATATGTTTTCTATTGGTTGAAAGATACTAACATTTTAGGTAGATGTTTAATGGCTAAAAGCGATGAGAGTCATCTGTGGCATATGAGACTCGGTCATGCAAATATGGATACTATTTCCAGATTATCCACGAAGAAGCTAGTACGCGGTTTACCGGACATTACATTCAAGAAGGATTCGGTATGCAGTCAATGTGAAAAGAATAAAGCTACTCGATCCACTTTCAAGTCAGTAAACGCTGTATGTACTACAAGACCTCTACAATTGCTACATATGGACTTATTTGGTCCTAGCAGAGTTGCTAGCCTCGGAGGTAAGCTATATGCTTTTGTAATTGTAGATGATTATTCTAGATACACATGGGTATATTTTCTGACACGCAAAAACGATGCATTATCGGAATTTATCGCCTTTTACAAGAAAGTACATAATGAAAAAGGTTACATGATCACTCGTATTAGAAGCGATCATGGAGGCGAATTCGAGAATGCAGAGTTTGAGCAATTTTGTGACACATACGGTTTTGTGCACAAATTCTCCTGTCCTAGGACTCCACAACAAAATGGAGTTGTGGAACGTAAGAACAGAACTCTATCCGAAATAGCCAGAGTAATGTTAAACCAGTTTAGTCTACCCAAGTATTTCTGGGCTGAAGCTGTCAATACAACTTGTTTTGTTCTCAATAGAGTTCTAATTTGACCCAAATCGAAGAAGACTCCATTTGAGTTATGGTTTGATAGAATTCCATTAGTTTCATATTTTAGAATATTTGGTTGTAAATGCTTTATTCTTAATACAAAAGATAATTTGGAAAAGTTTGACGAAAAGGTCGATGAAGGTATATTTTTAGGTTATGCGGACAAAAGTAAAGGATACAAAGTCTTCAACAAAAGAACCATGATCATAGAAGAGTCAATTAATGTCACCTTAGATGAACTAAATCAAACGACAATCGATGACAATGACGAAGATCTCAATGTACCTAGCAAAGCACCAACTGATCCTCCTAGAGAAGATCCAGGAACTAGCTACCTTCGGAGTCTGCCAAAAAGATTGAAGTTCACGGCTGATCATCCAAAGGACTTGGTAATTTGTGAGATTACCAAGGGTGTAAGTACTCACTCCTCTAATAAAGATATAGCTTCTTGTGTTGCTTTTGTCTCGCAGTTTGAACCCAAAAATATTGATGAAGCATGTAGTGATAATTTTTGGATAGATGCTATGCAAGAGGAATTAAACGAATTCGAACAGAATCAAGTTTGGGAACTTGTTCCCAAGCCTATTGATCATCCGGTCATTGGCACCCAATGGGTATTCCAAAATAAACTGAATGAGAATGGTTTAGTGACTCGTAATAAGGCTCGACTCGTAGCTCAAGGATATAATTAGGAAGAAGGTATCGACTACGATGAGACTTATGCCCCAGTTGCGAGATTAGAATCCATTCACATGTTATGTACATTTGTATGTTTTCATAATTTTAAGTTATTTCAAATGGATGTCAAAAGCGTATTTTTAAATGGTTTTATAAAAGAAGAGGTTTTTGTAGCTCAACCACCCGGTTTTACTGATTTCAAATTTTCTGAATATGTTTTCAAGTTGAAGAAAGCTTTATACGGTTTAAAACAAGCCCCTCGTGCTTGGTACGATCGTCTAGCTCTTTTCTACTTGATAACGGTTTTTTCAAAGGGAAAGGTTGACACTACTTTGTTTATAAAGCCTTTGAATAATAATATTCTTTTAATTCAAGTCTATGTAGATGATATTATCTTTAGATCTACTGATGAATCTCTTTGTCAAGAATTTTCAAAGTGTATGCAGAATGAGTTTGAGATGAGCATGATGGGAGAGCTGAAGTTCTTTCTCGGACTGCAAATTAAACAAACCAACAATGGGACGTTCATAAATCAAGCTAAGTACACAAAGGATCTACTAAAGAAGTTCGACATGGAAGCAGCAAAGGCACTTAGCACTCCAATGACGACTTCAACCAAGCTTGATATTGATGAACAAGGCAAACCTGTCGACATACGTAAGTATCGAGGTATGATCGGTAGCTTACTTTATTTAACTGCCAATCGACGAGACATTATGTTTAGTGTTTGCCTATGTGCACGTTTTCAAGCCAATCCTAAGGAATCACATCTGTGCGCAGTTAAGCGTATCTTTCGATACCTTAAAGGCACTTCTTCTGTCGGCTTATGATATCCCAAAACTACGTCATTTGACCTAATCGGTTATTCTAATGCTGATTTTGCCGGATGCAAAGTAGATAGAAAAAGTACTAGCGACACGTGTCATTTCCTAGGAAAAGCTTTAGTATCTTGGTTTAGTAAAAAGCAAAATTCTGTTGCATTATCAACAACAGAGGCTGAGTATATCGCCGCAGGACGTTGTTGTGCACAAATTTTGTGGATGAAACAAACCTTAGAAGAATATGGATTACATTTTACATATATACCCATTTTCTGTGATAACACTAATTCTATTAATTTAACTAAGAATCCAGTATGTCATTCTCGTACTAAACATATCGAGATTCGACATCATTTTCTTAGAGATCATTAACAAAATGGAGATATAGACCTTGTATACATAGACACACAGAATCAATTAGCTGACATACTCACAAAACCTTTAGTGGAAGATCGTTTCAACTATTTACGTCGAGAATTAGGAATTTTAGATATCAATAATATTAATTAATTTTGTTTTATTAATTATTTATTCGATACTCATAAACTGTTTTCGAGACAAGCCTAATAAGAGTCTGTCTGTCACTACGACAACGGTCGAAGTGAAGCGGTATTTAAGAGTTCCCCGGTGAACCTCCGTTAGCTGGGACAGTACTCCTACAGCTAATCTGAGACAGATGCTGAGTAAAGAATATTAATTTGTAAAATAATATTAATTATATTATTTTAAGATTTAAAATTACTAAACTTTGAATTAAGCATTTGAAACGAATTAATGAAAAAGAATGTGGCCTCATTTGAATATATATATATATATAAATATATATATATATATATATATATATATATAAATATATATATTTATATATATATTTATATTTATATATATATATATATATATATATATATATATATATATATATATATATATATATATATATATAGCCAGGCAACCCTTGGTGAATTCGGCCCGAGTTCGGTCCGAATTCGGCCATAGTTCGGCTGGGTATTTATATATACCAACACCAACCCGAGGCTTCCTTCTTCTTCATTCTTCCCTACATCCTCATAACAGCAGCTCCGCCCCTCCGAAACCCTAGTTCTTCTCCATCATTGTTCTTCTAATCCTTGTGGAGTTTCTCGTCAAAACTTTGGATTCGTGCGGACATCGTCATTCTCTACAACATATCCAACTCTTAGAAGGTATAATCCCTTCTTTCCTCCACTTTTCAATACTTAGGATTTATAGAAAATTTTGGGAAAGAATGCCTAAGTTCAATCCCTTCAAGAGAAAAAAGACCAATGCCAGTAAAGAGGCATCGTCTTCAGATCCGCATACGGATTGCCTCTTTTCTCCGGTCCAATCGGACGATGGTGCGTCGGATGAGCTTTATTTCAAAACTTCCGATCAAGCATTATTGTGGTACGCCGATTTTATCATCCGTACTATTTGTACCGGATCACCGATTAAGTGGACTGTCTTTCCGGATCACCGCCCTTATTTTGAGACATTAGGGTTACAATATTTTGTCACCTTACAATTCCCCATTGCCACTAATGCCATTAGATTATTATATTGTAATTTTATGTTAGACACTTTTACAGCGAGGACACGTGTCGGAGGAATTGATATCGAATTCACTGATGAAACGTTAGCAAAAATCCTTGGTATCCCAAACGAAGGTGCCCCGCTCAATGACATTACTGATTTTGATTTTCCCGATGGCACGACAGTCGTTAGTTTCAAGAATAAACTTTGTGCGCCCGCACGCGTTCTTCCTGGAAAGTTCAAGGCTAATAACTTGAACTTGTTTAACTACGAATTACATCGCATTATCTATTCCACCTTACTTCCAAAATCCACTTCCAACGATGATGTCACTGCACTTGAGCTTTCTGCTCTTTATCATATTCTTAAGGGGATTCCTTTTTCAGCCCCTAAGACTATCATTCAGATGATGGGTAGATGTCGCGGGAGAGACCGCAACCTATCTTATGCGATGCTTATTCCTCACATTTTTCAGAGATTTGATATTGATTTATCTACTTGTGCTGTCGACCCCGAGCCCAAGTTTCTCAAACTCTCTCGTCGCAGTATTGCATCTGTTCCTCCACCTACCGCACCTACTCCTTCTGCACCTACTCCCACTGCTCCCACAACACCTGTTCCTCCTCATTCTTACCCTATGACATTTGAGGGTATCCATCAGCACTTATCAGATCTGCAGTCTTTTTATGTTGAGACCTCTAGGGAATACGAGTTCCGTGATGTAACTCGGTTCCAGGCGATTGCCAACTCCTTTGCCGATCTGAGGTTTGCGGAGACGGGTTATTCTGCTAGCTCTCTGCCTCGAGACCCTTATGTTTCTGGCTACCGTATTGAGGACGAGGCGGTTCACTCTCTGTTCCAGCCAAGGAATGCCTATGATTGGTATCGTACTACTGGCACCACTCCTCGCACTTCTGGCACTGGTACTTCTAGAGCTGGTCCTTTTGGATATGCTGGAGCTGTAGCTGATGTTGATGATGATGAGTTTTGAGATGTTAGATTATTGAGACTGTTACTTTTGTCTCATGTTTACTTGGAAATGCTCCGACATTCCAAGATTTTATCAGTACTTTTTTATTATCAGCACTTTTTCTATTATGTGACTATTCATGGACATGGTTTTTGGTTATGCCTCAGTTTTGGCATTGTAGTTTATTATTCAGCACTTTATATGTTTTAGTATTATGGTAGCACTATCTATCTTTTGCTACTTCAAACTTTCTCAAATACTGCCTGTGATAAATACATGCATGTGTTGTGTTCTCTAGACTATCTGTTTTCTTTTACTGTTTATACCATGCCTGTAAAGATTATTCCTATATTTTTTATTTTGTTTCTTCACTGTTTGTTACTTATGCATTGATTGCGGTGGAGCTTTCTCTTTTGCAATTATTTTGCTAAGTGACAACGGGGGAAAAATAAGGATCTAACATTTTTGTGAATACAGGTTATGAACAATTTCTTTTTGGTTACTATTTTGAATTGATTCCAAGCTTAGATGTTATATCGGCAAGGTTTGTCAATTATCAAAATGGGGTGATTGTTGGCCCATTGGTGATGGTCAAACCTGATTTTAATAATTGATCAAACTCTGTCTTGATATAAATACAAGTCAACTCAGATGTTTACCTACGACGTTTTGGACACTGCTCAACAATGGTTATCAACAATGTTCAAGACTGAAGCCATTTTCCAATCATAATGTACTTCCTGTTAAGCAATGTAATTTTAATTTTATTAAGTTTAGGAATACATTGTACACCGAGTCGTACTGGCAAATAGGCTATCCAAAAATATTTTTCAAAACCATCCTATTCTCTTACAAATGACCTACGTTTTTGAAAAATATTCTTTTTACAAAAAGCTTCTGAAGGATTGTTTAAAAAGCCAAAATTTATTTTCTCCAAAAATGAACTGGCAGAACCCCAGGAGAACTCGGGCCAAGTTCGGCCAGAGTTCGGCCATTTGAAACGTTAGTGAACGTTGGATTTTTGAACTTGGTCATCCTTCAGTTACAGTTTGTTACAAAGAGTTCTGTCCGAATTCTGTCAGAGTTCTGTCTTTGGAAAAGCTATAAATAGAGAAGCATTTCGATCATTTCAAAACACCAATTCACTTTCAATCTCTTCTCTTCTTAAGCTTACATTCTTCCAAAGAGTTTTTAAAAGCTTTTATTTTCAAATCCCAAGCCAGTTACAATCCTCTAGTCGATTTGCCAGTACGGTACTGTCTAGAAGTTTTAAGAGCGATTGTAATCAGAGGCTTGATAGAAGATTCAACTCTTCACAATTGAAGTTGGACGAGTTCTTCGTATCAAAGCTCGCGTCTGTAAAAGTTGCATGGACTTCGTATGAAAACTTGCAGAATTTTTCAATAGTGGATTCAACTGGAAGCTAGAGTTCTTCCGACAGGACTAGTCCTCACAAGAGGGAAACCAGTATAAATCTCGGCATTTGTGTTTGCCTTCTGATCACTTTTAAATTCTGTCATTTACTTTTGTGATTATTATTTTATCTGTGATCTAACTGCTAACAAGTTTTTAATTAGCAATATTCCGCTGCCTACTCTATTCACCACCCCTTTAGAGTATTCTGCTTTACGATTTTGTTCCTACAGGATCTCCGATCAAGGAGAAGAAGAGGAAGGCAGAAGAACCATCTTCTCTTGTCTCTAAGAAGAAAATTGCTGTAGACTCTTCGGAAAGGGTCACTACTCGATCGCAGTCTCGGCAACAGGCTGAGTCGGCTCACAGAGAAGAGGTGACGACCCCGACTTCCACCCAAAGACAAACACATGCTGCAGACGTAGAGAGCACGGAAGAACCTCTACACAAAAAGAAAATAGCTTTTAGAAAGAAAGTGGCCACCCCTCCAAAATCTATCCATATATCTGCCTGATAAGTGCTTCCGCCGGGGTTATGATGCCTTCTCCTACACCTGCTCCTGAGCCTCAACAGGTAACAGATACATAAGAAGGAGCTACCAGTACAGAGATAAGGGACAAGGTCGCAGACACAAGGGAAGAGACTGCAGAAACAAAAGATGAGGCTGCAGAAGCGACCGTAACTCCGACCCCAATCAATGAGTCAGAATCATCTGTTGAAGTATTGCCATCTCCTACCGTTGCAATGGAAGTTGCTCATCTTCCAGCTACACCAGGATCGCATCGTGCTGAAGAAGATCGACTGATGATCGAGGCTCTAGATGGATATGATTTCGGCTTCCATGACATAGATCCAGTCGATGCAAGTGATGATGATGAGGAAGCAAAAGAGAAGGGGGCAGATGAAAAACATCGGCGGAGGATGTTAATGACAATCTAATTTCGGAAGAGGATGCTGCTGTCCATGCATCTCAGGAGAAGAATGTTGCTAATGAAGCAGCACCGGAGGAAGCTATTGTCCCCGATCAAAGAGGTATTGACTGATTTTAGTAATCTTCATTTGTAGATCAGATAACTGATGTTTTAACTTTCATTCATACAAAGATTCAACCTTCTCTGATACTTCCGGTATGTACTGACATAGTGCAGATAGAGGCGATAGCCAGCGGCAGCCATCATCTATCAGACGGCTCTGAAGCGGGAAGTAGTCAGGCAGTAATGTCTGAAACTACTTTCGTGAGGCTCCAGCCTATCCCATAAAATGACAATCTTATCACTAAACCCAGTTTTGGTAGGCTTGCCTTCATTTTGATCTTTTTATCTGATAGTCTTTAGTGACAATAAACTGATGATGTTTACTTTATTTCGCAGAAGAGCATCTAGGACGGGCAACTAGCTCCACTATGGCTCCTTTGTCAAAAGAGGCTACGGCCCATGTTCAAGAAGCTGAACTTCCGCCTTCACAAACATCCGCAGCTGAAGCTTCTGTAGGAATAGCTGCTACACCTAGTGCAGTAGCTACCAATAAGTTTGTAGTTGGTTCTTTTACCAATTTCTTCTTCAGTTCCTTGGGACCTTTGGTAGAAAGGGTAATGGAGAAAGAGAATGTTGGTTTTATCACTGTCAGAAGTCCAATTTCTTATCTGATTGGCGGTATCCGAGATCAAGGTGATGAAGCTCAGGCTGCTTACCTTGAACATGTGCTAGATGAGCTGGAGGAATCAATTAAGATTTACAAAGATCTTAACCGAGGGGAGGTAGAGCTACTGGTGACTGCCGAGTTTGAAAGGATGACTCGAGAAGATGAGGTCACGAAGGCAGATTTCAAGAAATTTTTGGACACTTTTGCCACAAAATCTTCAGAATATGATTCTCAGATGGATATAATAGCGTCTGCTGCTGGGGAGAAAGAGAAGAAGGTTGCTGATCTGAAGGCAGAGTTTGCTCGACTTCAAGAGGAGTTGAGAATCGTTCAACTTGCTCTTGAAGAAGAGACCACTCAACATCAAGCTGCAGTTTAACAACTAGACATTTTGACCCATGAGAAGAATGAGTTTGTCAAATTTCATCAAGATGAAATCACTCGTCGACTAGTGACCTTGCCAACATTTGACGCTGTATCTGGAAGGGCAGAGGCTAGAAGGCGGGTGCTGGATTCTCGTGAAGAATGACTCCAAACCTTGAAACAACAGATAGCTAATCTGATGACCCTACCGACTGAGTAAAAGAAAACCTTTTGTATTTTCTTCTTTGTGATATGTCTTTTTGTAACGTCTTTTATCTTAATCAATAAAAAGACACTATTTTATGGATCTATTATTTGTTGCATATCCCGTTACGGATATAAATAATAGCGATAGAAAATATATTCAGAGGTTCAGGACATGATATATTTCTTGATTTAGAAAATAATTATATTTATTATATCTGCTCAGAGGTAATGTGGACATGGCAGAATATAATTTTCTTTTTCTGAATATTATTATTTCGGTTGACAACTTAATCAGAGGCAATAAATACGTGACAAGTTGTTGATATGGGTGATCGAATGAGTCGTCGGAATGTATGAACGAAGTGAATCGTCGGGGTGAACGGATGAACCGTCAATTGGATGAAGTGAATGGGTGAACGGGTGAACCGTCAGATGAATGGAATGAACGGGTGAACCGTCAAATAAATGGAATGAACAAATGAACCGTCGGATGAATGGATTGAAAGACTGAACCGTCGGATGAATGGAATAAACGGATAAACTGTCAGATAAATGGAATGAACGGCTGAACCGTCGGATGAATGAAATGAATGGATGAACTGTCAGATGAATGGAATGATCGGGTGATCCGTCAAATAAATGGAATGAACGGATAAACCGTCAGATGAATGGAATGAACGGGTGACCCGTCAAATGAATGGAATGAACGGATAAACCGTCGGGTGAATGGAATAAACGGATGAACTGTCGGGTGAATGGAATGAACGGATGAACCGTCAGGTGAATGGAATGAATATTGTGAAGAATTCGTCGCATCGGTTCGTGTAATCGACTGTCTCAAGAATCTCTGTCTATAAGTAGAACAGAAATTTAGATGGAGTGATCAGTTTCAATTGTAACACAAAATGTGGTCCGGAGATGCATCCAAGAAAGCTAAGATCATCCCGAAGGTCGAAGAAGTCGCTGAGGAACGTCCAGCCGAACCAACCCAGCCAAAGCAGACGGAGGCGGGTGAAGGTTCATCTGCACCCAAGCCGCCACGGGATATCTTGGACTTCCTAGTCGAGCCAGGGAAGACTGAAGAAGAAGAGGCTATGAGGATGGCCGCTTGCACATTTCTAGTGAAATCGAGCAAGGATGTCCTTGGCTCTTTTGTCGACTATATTTTTGAAAAGGACGGTAGTGGTCCTCGTCTTGTCTTTAAGAAGGACGATAGTGATTTTCGTCCTTGATATCATGTAACATCGTTTATGATGAAATAAAATCAAAATTTATTTATGAACTGTCTTGTCATATTTACAAGAAATCCCTTTTACATTCATACATAATACTTTTTTAAGAAATTTGCCATTGATAGGCATCATCTCCACTCGACCGTCCAGATTTTTGAGTTGATAGGCTCAATTTGAGAAGAGTTTACTCATGATATAAGGCCCTTCCCATTTCACATCGAACTTGTCTTTGCTCATGTGAGTCATAGTCATGGGACGTCTGACTGCCAAAACGAGTTCTTCTTTCCGAAAGGCTCTGATTTTAACTTTGCGGTTAAAAGTCTTCGAGATGCGGGCTTGATATAATTCAATATGTTATTGAGCCAATAGCCGCTTCTCGTCGAGCGCCTCCAGTTCTTGAAGTCAAAGAAGATCATTGTTCTCCGTAGTAAGTTCATTAGCGATGGCAATCCTCAAGGAAGGAATTTGAAGTTTCAAAGGTAGAACTGCTTCACAACCGTACACCAGAGAGAAGGGTATACAGCCTGTGGGGTTGCGGACCGTAGTACGGTAGGCCCATAGACATTCTCCAAGCTTTTCACTCCAGTTTCGTTTGTTGGTAGACACAAACTTCTTAAGGAGCTTGATAATAGTCTTGTTGAAGGCTTCAGCCAAGCCATTAGCAGCTGGGTTATAAGATGTAGAAGCGACATTGTCAATCCGATGATCGTCACAGAACCTGGTAAACTTTTGACTGATGAACTGAGGTCCATTGTCATGAATGATTCGTCGAGGTACACCAAACCTGTAGATAACGTGGTGTTTGACGAAGTTGATGACGCTGCTGGCTTTGACTTCAGCCAAAGGTATAGCTTCGGCCCACTTGGAGAAATAATCAGTTATTGCTAATATAAACCGATGTCCCTCAGAAGAAGGAGGATTGATAGGACCTATAATATCCATACCCCAAGCTTTAAAAGGCCAGGAAGCAGCAGTCGGATGAAGGAATTCCGACGGTTGATGGATAAAATATGCATAAATTTGACAGGCTTGACATTTCCTTGCATATTCGATGGCATCAGACACCATAGAGGGCCAATAGTAACCCATTCGTCGGATACGATCCTGCAGTTTAGGGCTGGGTTGATGTGCTCCACAGACACCATCATGAGCTTTACGCGATACTTGCTTCGCTTCATCACCAGCAAGACAGCGCAAGAGTAAGCCGTCATAAGTCCGTCGATAGAGAGTTTTGGTAGTCTGATTGTAGTAGAATCGAAGAGATCGTCAACGAATACTCGTAGCCTCCATAGGATCTTCAGGAAGTATGTCATGAACTATGAAGTCGATGAAAGGAGCTCTCCAATCTTTATTGATAATATTAGCTTCGGCGAAGTTACTGAACTCAATGTTGCGATTGTTTTCAATGCAGAACAACTCTCTGTTGGAAACAACAACCACTTGTTGTCTTTTGACGGGAATTGCTAAGACTGCTGCGAGATTAGCTAAAGCATCTGCCTCAGTATTACAAGCTCGTCGAACATATTCAATGAAGAAAGCCTTGAATGATGTAGCCATGTAAATTACAGCTTCACGATAGGGCACTAGATCTTGATGGCAAACTTCGTATGTTCCTCTAACCTGATTGACAACCAGTTTAGAATTGCCGTAGACTTCAAGATATTCGACTTCCAGCTGTTTCGCTAACTGGAGTCCAATGAGCAAGGCATTGTATTCAGCCACATTGTTAGAGCATGGCTGATCTAAGGAATAAGCTCTTTGGATAGCTAATCCTTCTGGAGAGACTAGTACAATTCCAACTCCTGCGACAATGGTCCCATTTGGTCCGATCCGGGAAGCTCCGTCGAAGAACAGATGCCAGGTAGGAAATTCTTTAGAGATCATGTTTGATTCCAATGTTTCATCTGAAATTTCGTCATAAAGCTTAGATGTCTCCGAATAGGATGAGCTACTAAAAAGTCAGCCAGTGCTTGACCCTTAACAGACTTTTGTGGAACATAAACTAGGTCGTATTGGGCTAGCAGAATGGCCCATGTAGCCAGTCGAGAATTGAGTTTGCTGGGCTTCTTCATCAGTACCCGAAGAGGATTAACTCGGAAAATGACGTGAATGGTTTGGCCAATAATATAATACAGAGTCTTTTGAACAGCAAATATAAGAGCTAGGCATTCTTTCTCAACCGGACTATAACGGTGTTCAGCACCGATCATAGTACGACTAAGATAGTAGATGGCTTATTCATGGCCTTCTTTGTTCTTCTGGGCAAGTAAAGCACCCAATGAATGATCCATAGCACGGACATACATTAAGAATGGTATGCCTGAGATTGGTGGCACCAAGACTGGTGGGTTCATCAAATACTGCTTTATATCATCGAATGCTTGTTGACATTCTTCGGTCCAAATGAAAGATACACCCTTCTTTATTAACTGAGTAAACGGTCTACAGCATCCAGACAGATTTGAAAAGAACCTCCTAATGTACACAAGTCGACCTTGGAATCCTCGTAGCTCTTTTAAGTTGCGTGGAGGACGCATCTCTTGAATGGCTTTGATCTTCTCGGGATCCACGTGTATACCTTTAGAGGTAATGACGAAGCCGAAAAATTTACCACTAGAGACACCCAAGAATGACTTGGTGGGATTCATTTTTAACTGATGTTGGCACATTAGATTGAAAATAGTTCTTAAATCTTGGATGTGATCTTCCTTTAGACGACTCTTGACAGCAATATCGTCAACATAGCATTCGACAGTCTTACGAAGATGATCTTAAAAGATGGTACTCATAGCTCGTTGGTAAGTTGCACCCGTGTTCTTGAGACCAAATGGCATCACAGTATAGTAGTAGACTCCACGAGGGGTGCAGAAAGAAGTATGTTTTTCATCTTCAGGGTTCATCCGAATCTGATTATATCTAGAGAATCCATCCATGAAGGATATCCTTTCAAACCCACAAGTATTGTCGATCATGACATCTGTAATAGGGAGAGAAAATTCATCCTTTGGACAAGCTTCATTCAGATCCCGAAAGTCAATACAAACTCGAACTTTGCCAGTTTTCTTCAAGACTGGGACGACGTTGGCTACCCAGTCTGGATGTTGTTCTTCTCGAATAAAGCCACAAGCTATGAGCTTTTTGACTTCATCATCAATTGCGTCCATCATTTCTGGCTTGAATTGCCTTTGCTGCTGTTTGACTGGCTTTGCATTAGGCAAAATATTCAATTTATGAGTAGCAACTTTGGAATCTAAACCTGGCATGTCTTCATAATTCTAAGCAAAGACATTAATATATTCTCGAATAAGAAGAATTAATTCTTGCTTATCTGTCTCTGGGAGGTTCTTGCTGATGAATATTGGACGAGGTGATCCGTTTTTTCCTACATCAATTTGAACCAATTGATCTTCGGTAGGAGGTTCTCGTTGTTCGAATCGGAGTTCCCATTGGGTATCCATTTGTTGAGCCCAAGGATCTGTTTTAGGATTTTCTTCTATTTCTTCATCATAGCCTTCTGGGAGTTCAGCGGAGACCATGTTAGAAGATACAATCAATCGATGAACTTGACTGATGCTGGTATCGGAATCCCATGATCTGGAATCAGAAGAGTTAGAGCGTTCCTCATTATCAGATTCAGAAATTTCTGGAGATAAGACCGGAGGTGAAGTATATCCGAGACCTCTTTTCGTCATGCTGTAGTACATCTCTGATTTTCTTTTTGGAACAACCGTACGGATAGGAGTTCGTCTACCCTTGCCATAATTGAGGCCATTCTTGAAGTCATAACCCATCTTTCGGATGATGTCTTTTGATTGTTGACTATAACGACGGAGTTGGAGACGTCCCATACCGTTATTTTTGCTATCATCCATATAGCTGAATTTTTGTTCTGGCCCTTTACTAAAAAGTATTGGACTCTCACCTCTCTTTCGAGAAGGAACAACAAAATATGAGTCATCTGGATGTTCAAATAATACTTCTGTCTGAAGGGATTGTACGACCCCTATCGTAAATGACTGAAAGCTGTCTAGCATATCCAAATAGCATTTAGTATGATAAATGACATCATTATACTGGAAAGTAGATGCTTTTTTATTGATTTGTACATCCATATTTACAACAGGACCTTTAGCCTTAGTCGGCTTGGTCAGATCGATTACAAGAGGAGGAACAGAAGAGCAAGGAGGTTTAGGCTTGTTGCGATGAAGGTCGATAACAAGCGGCTCAGAAGAGGTGAGCTCCTTTTTATCTTTGTTACGACGTAAGTCGATAACCAGTGGCTCAGAAGAGGTAAGCTTCCTTTTATCTTTGTTACGACGTAAGTCGATAACTAGCGGCTCAGAAGAGGTGAGCTCCATTTTATCTTGATTATCACCAGTTGATTGCTTGTGGGCTGGCAGATGAATAGCCAGTGGTTTGGAGGATTGAGGATAAGAGACACGTCGTTTGACATGTATGATGAGAGTGTCATTGGGCACTTCTTCTTGTTCTTCCTCACCGTCCATGGCCAATACTACCTTCATAAACTCTTTTTTGTACATGCGAGCGTCGTTGCAATATGCTTCAATGCCTTTAAATGGATAGAGATCTGCAACTTCTTTTTGGACTTCTCCTTTGTCATCAACGTATTTGAAGCATTGATGGAGAGTAGAAGGAACAATGTTGTTCATGAAGGAATGGCCTCCCTAGAAGAGCATTATAGGAACAACCATGGTTGTCTATAATGTAGAAGGTCACCTTCGTGCGAAGATTGCCAATTTGGAGCTTTAAGCATATCTTGCGTAAAGGTTCACTTCTCCCTGGGTTGAATCCCAGGATGGTGGTGATAATGCCGGAGAGGCTATACACTGGAATCTTCAGAGCATCCAACATCGTCTTAGGCATGATGCTGAGTGCTGACCCTGAATCTATCAGAATACGATCGACCTTCATGGTGTCGACATATCCTTTAAAGTAGAGAGGATGGTCATGTCGATTATCTTCCATTAACATGTCATCTTGTGTGGAGGTGATGTTTGGAATTAATTCTAGCACACTGTGACAGTGGAGACAAGAGACAGGTTCTGACTCAGGTTTCTTGAGAAAAGTTAGGCAAGTGTCTGCCTACATCAAAGCCTCACTCAGTGTTTCTCGAGTCTCTTTAGAGAGGCGTAAGAGCTCGAAAATGGATAGCTTGGCTGGTGTGTTGGCCAGTTGAGCCAATATGTCAAAGTTATATGGCTTCTCAAGTCCAGAAGGGGATGACTTCTTCAAAACTTTGTCGAAGCGGACTTGTTGTTTGCCTTTGTTGGCTACTGTCGGTTTAGGAAGAGTTGGTTCCACAACCGATAATAATGTAGAAGGGATGCCCTCTGTAGAGATAGGCTGTACTGGAACAGCCTCGGAAGATGAAGCAGGATCCTCCTGAGTTTCAGGATGCTCCCGTTGATAGGTTTTTCCTGACCTGGTGCCCAATAGGATCTCTTCTTCAACTATAGGGTCAAAAGACACCATATTGCAGCTCTTTGTCATGCCCTTAGAGCGTTCTTTTTGCTTGGAGGAAGAAGGAACGTCGAAATCTGAAACAAGATCAGGATGAATCCACATGATCTCGCCATTATCAAGGGATAAGGGGACAAGACCTTCACTTCGTGGAGGAAAAAGATTTTCAATCTCCAGAGTGGCCCTGGGAATGGGGATGATGCCGCTCTGCACCACTTGTGGCGGGAAGTCACCAAACTGTACAAAAATCATATTGGGTGTAACAGTCTT
This sequence comes from Iris pallida, assembly GCA_029216955.1. NCBI lineage: Eukaryota > Viridiplantae > Streptophyta > Magnoliopsida > Asparagales > Iridaceae > Iris > Iris pallida. The sequence goes on along the minus strand of JANAVB010016197.1, from coordinate 53,811,868 downwards.
TTCATCCTGTTGGAGAGTGATGACACCGGCGTTGACCAACTCTTGAATCTTGCCTTTGAGCACATAACATGCCCGAGTAGGATGCCCTATGAACATGTGATAAACACAATACTTAGGGTGGTCAGTCTTACCGACTTTATCAGGTTTCTTCGGGTCAGAAAGTTGCAATTTATTGCTCTTCAGCAAACAGTCGAAGATGCTCGCGGTATCATTTTCATCAAAGGAATACTCTACTTTTGGGCGAGGTTCCTTTGGTAGAGGTACAGAAGGAGTAGATGTAGATGTGGGTTGAGCCACATTAACGGCCAAAGATTCCTTGCTCTTGAGGTTGATATTCAAGGTTTCTTTGCCCTTGCGGTTGTTCTGGCGATTATCGCTACTGGATGCAGAAGATTCATCTCGATCAGGGTTAGACATATGTACCCCCAACTGTTTGAACTTCTCAGCGCTAACTTCAGCTGCTTTAGCATTAACGATGAATGACGGCCAATCCTGGAACTGTGTTGACCCCGTTCACATGCTGATGATAGGCAACAAGTTTGACTTACAAGTGTCTATCGTTACAACAGATGGGGTTCCGGGAGGTATTTTGAGTGCTTCTCGGCAGAATCGTTCAATGAAACTCTCAGTAGTTTCAATATGTCTTTGCTTGATTTTGTTAAGGGCGGATATAGTCATATTGTTGATACCCTTGTAGAATCGTTCCAGGAACATCTGTTTGAGCCCGACAAATGAAGTGATAGAGCCGTCAGGCAGGCTACGGTACCAATCATATGTTGTACCGGCTAAGCAGCCGACAAAGACTCTGGTAAGAAGAGCATCGCTTGGCTCGAGCTGGACAATCATTATCTCGAAATGGTTAATGAACTGACTCGGAGAAGTACTGCTGTCACGCCCCAGTTCCAAATAATCGGATTGGGAACACGTGGCATGCCAGCTGTACAATCTAGCATAGCTAAACCCAATTTAATGGACTATGATTCGATTGTAGTACGCTGAAGTATAACTAATAAGTAACATCACAGGCAGGTAAACTAGTCTCATCCATAAAATAATGTAATAGATAACTGAATGGAAAATCCACAGTGCCACAGAATCCAAATGTCAACTATGGCTAGAGGAGAACAATCCACTAAAAGTAAATAAGTACATCTGGAATGAAATGAAGTAGCAAAAGAAATAAACAGAATACTGGAAATGGAACCCACGTCTGAAGATATAGCTAGCCTCCAGAGGATCAAGGCTGTGGCTCCACCTCAAAGTCGTCGTCAACAAGTCCGTCAACTCCGTAATCAGCCGGAAACGAGTACTCGTCGAGCTCTGGAAAAGATACCAGGTCCTCAGAGGGACATAACAAATACACAGGAAAAAGACATGCAAGAAAATACTAAGCAGTAATGTAAATGTACTAGTAAGAATGCCACCCAGTATTTCCCTAACCAAACAAGGACAGGAAATACAAGGAAGCAATAAGGTGTTCTAACCATCTATGTGAAAATGCACTCGAGACATCTCTAGTGGCACAAGAGAGGGGGAGAAGAAGAAGAAACGGCCACCAAGCGTCCTACGGTTTGAGCAACGAGGGGCTACGAGCATCCAGCGTCCATTGGAAATAGAAATTCTCATACACCACTAGTAGACTCTCCCCACCTAATGTACTCGTACCGTATACGCGGTACGAACAATATGTAAGACGTCATATATATAGTAAAACTAACCAAACTTCTAACAGACTCAAGATCACATGCTAATGGCCAGTCAACACAGATCCTCTGCACTCAACTCACTAATATGTGATACGTGACTGAGACAGTGTCAAGTTATACTAATTCTATATATGGTAGTCAACAATGGAGACGAGTGCACACGAAGTAATAACTGGTCAAAAATAATTACTGCATAGTAATATCAAGCAAGGTGTACTTGCCTGTGTCCAGCAACTGAGTATCCGGGTCCAAAATAGAGTCCGAGTCCCGCGAAGCAAATAACCCTATATAAGCATTAACTCTAATTAATTACTAATTAGCTAAATTAAACAATACATTTAACTGCTAATTAATCAATAATTAATATCAAACCATTATTACTAGCTAATAAGTACCAATAGTTATGAATAATAATAATATACAATAATAAGTATGAAGTACTTATTATTATAATTTTATATTCTAAAATTATTAATACAACTAATATATATTTAATAATTAATTAATTACTTATAAATAATTAATTAATCAATTAATAAACACAAGCATTCACAAATTCCTAATAATACCAACAAAATTTGTAAAAATCCATGAAAATCATTTTTATTCTAATAAGCTAAATAATGACAGAAATTTAGATATATATTATTTGTAAAAAAAATCATAATTAGAATTTCTTTATTTAATATATAAATCCATCTAATAACTAGATTAGTGCTAATAATTATAAATACTAGTTAATAAATAGTAAAAAGATCTAAATTGGGTTATAAAACACTTTTCCATGAAAACCCACTGTAAATAACATATTTAATATTATTTACCTAATTATAAGTAATTAAAAACATTTAACTACTAATATATAAAAATTACTATTTTGGCTATTGAAATTAGAATTAAATATTAAAAATTTACTAATAAATTGTGAAAATTCATACTTCACAGAAAATAACATTTTTCCAACAGTGAATATACATTTATGAACATTACCATAATAATTTATATTTAATAAAAATTAAAACTTAGTAGTGAACCAAATATATATACAATATAATTTAACACTGATTAAATATAAATAAATAACTAATATAATTATTTTATTCTGGACATTTTACAGTAAATAGATATAAATATTATTTACAAGTCTTGTATAGAGACCATTAATTAATTCTTAGTGAATTAATTAATAAAAATCCAAAACAGTGAAATTAAACTGTCATTTAGATACAATAATTCCCAGTTTAAAATATAACTAAAATATCTAAACTATTTATTAAATCTTGAAAATTTAACAGTAATTAGATTACATAATTACCTACAAATTATGTATAGATCATAACAAGTATTTCCTAATGAATTAAATTCTAAAAATCAAAAACAGAATATATAATACTGTGGAATTTACACAAAAAAACTGCATTAATGCCACCAGTTAAATGCTTAATAATTACGAATAAATTATATAAAAATCTGACATAATTAATATAGAATCTACACTAATGACTCTAATCATTAGGCTAATAGTTTAGATCGTAATTAGCATCAATTAATCATTAATTAAATCATTACACAGCCATATAATTACACAAATAATTCAACAATGAATAACCTAGTTGTTGCAAACAAAACACACGTGCCAGAGGGCACGTGGGCGGTCGGGGCAGTACCTCGCCGAGGCAGGGCTCGACGGCGAACCCTCCGGTCACGGTGGCGCCGGTGGTAGCGGTCGGTGGTGGCCGCCCGGTTCACTGCAGCCGCGGCTGTCGCCCGATCCGCAGGCTCGAGCTCCGCCGAGGGGGGGGGGGTCGTCGAGATCAGTAGGCCGCCGGGGGTGACTAGGGGTCGGCCGGGGCTAGGCTCCTTCGGTGGTGGTGGCGGCTAGGAGGAGATAAATCTAGGATTAGGGTTTGGTTTTTGGCCTACACAAAAGAATAACTATATATATATATAGGTTGATGGTGATCCTATATAGAAGGAACCCTATTCGGTTATGTGCCGACCCGACCCACTGGCTGGTGGGCCAGGGTCCAGGGTAGGGTTAGGATTAGACGCTAGGGTTAGGGTTCGAGTTGGTTAAGGTTCGGGTAGGGTTCTGTAGGTTAAAGATGGTGGTGATGGTCTGTTCTACTCCAAACCCAACTCACACAAACTAAATACATATAATATATATATATATATATAATAGATATAGATAATAAATACCAATATAATTAGTATCAATGAAGTTTAAGGTTAAGGGTTAATCTAGATTAGGGTTTGAGATTAGGGTTTGGGTTAAGGATTAAAGTCTAAGAAAACCCAGGGGCAAACACACAAACCAATATATAGTCAAACCTATAAATAATTCCTATATATATAATTATAGAAAATCAATTAAATCATGTAATATTAATTAATAAATAAAATTTTAAAAAATTGTGGGGTTTTACATTCTCCCCAACTTATTAAAATTTCGTCCTCGAAATTGAAACAAGCTAGGATAAAAGAATCACACAATCATAATTCTAATTCTAGGCAATTTACAAACTAAATTAAGCAGAATCTAAATAGTGAATATTAACAGAATTAAGTCATACCAGACGTCTCACGTAGGTATGGAAAATGCTCCAGAATAGAATCTTCCCGCTCCCAAGTCGATTCGTCTGGAGAATGGTGTTTCCACGCAACTCGGACTAGTCGAATGGTCTTCCCCTTCAACACTTTCTCTCTGCGGTCTAGGATCTCCACAGACTGCTCCTCGTAGGACAAAGTCGGTCCCACGGTGATCTCTGAATGATCAAGTATGTGGTTAGGGTCTGCCACATACTTCCTCAACTGGGAGACATGAAATACATCATGGACGCCTTCCAATGACTGCGGAAGTGCCAATCTGTATGCAACCTCGCCAACTTTCTCCAACACATCGAACGGTCCGATGTACCTTGGGCTGAGCTTTCCTCTGACTCCAAATCTGATTGTACCTCTAGTCGGGGAGATTCTCAAGAACACATGATCTTCTTCCTTGAACTCAAGAGGTCGCCTATGAGTGTCTGCCCACTGTTTCTGCCGGTCCTGTGCTGCTCATAGATGTCCCTGAATCTTCTTGACTGTATCTACTGTACGAGTCACCAACTCTGGTCCCAATATCTGTCTCTCGCCTACATCACCCCAACATACTGGCGATCGACACTTCCTTCCGTACAATGCTTCAAAAGGGGCCATCTAGATACTTGCCTGGTAGCTATTATTATAAGAAAACTCTACCAAATGCAAGTGATCCTCCCAGGATCCTCCAAAATCCAACATGCAAGCTCTCAACATGTCCTCCAACGTCTGAATGGTACGCTCTGACTGCCCGTCTGTCTGAGGGTGATAAGCTGTGCTGAACTTCAGTCTTGTGCCCAGACTTTCTTGCATGCTCTTCCAGAAGTGCGATGTGAATCTCGTATCTCGATCAGAGACTATACTGACTGGTACTCCATGTAATCGCACTATCTCCTTCATATATAAGTCTGCCAATACCTCTGTAGATTGCCCCACTCGAAATGGTATGAAATGAGCAGACTTCGATAATCTGTCCACAATCACCCAAACTGCATCTCGTCCAGCTGGGCTCCTCGGAAATCCCGTAACGAAATCCATAGTGATGTGCTCCCACTTCCACTCAGGTATCGGAAGAGGTTGCAACAATCCTGCGGACCTCTGATGCTCAGCCTTGACTTGCTGACACACCAAGCACTTTGCTACAAATCGTGCTATCTCACGCTTCATTCCATGCCACCAGTAGTGCTGTCTCAGGTCCCTATACATCTTCGTACCTCCTGGATGAATAGAATAAATCGAGCTATGAGCCTCTGTCATCAGCTCCTGCCTGATCTCTCCATTAGGAACATAGAGATGGTCTCTACACCTCAAGGTCCCATCTTCGTGAATCCTCAATCCAGTCTGCAGTCCTTGCTCCATCCTCTGTCGAAGCCTCTGGTATTTGGCATCTGTCGGTAAGGTCGCCTTGATCCGCTCTACCAACGAAGACTGAACCTGAATATTCATCATCTGTGCAACTCCTCCAGGCCTAACAACTTCAATGCCTATCTTTTCCAAGTCATACAACAACTCCTTTTGTGATGTCAGGAAGTGTGCCATAGGCCTCCGGCTTAATGCATCTGCTACTGAATTCGCCTTCCCTGGATGGTACTGTAACTCAATATCAAAATCTGCCATCAACTCAAGCCAACGCCTCTGTCTCAAATTTAAATCCTTCTGAGTATAGACATACTTGAGGCTCTTATGATCTGTATATACCTCCACTGTTTCTCCATACAGATAATGCCTCCAAAGCTTCAAGGCAAATATCACCGCCGCAAGCTCTAAGTCGTGCGTGGGATAATTCTTCTCATGGGTCCTCAACTGCCGAGAACCATATGCAACTACCTTCCCATGCTGCATCAATACGCAACCTAATCCCTTCCCGGATGCATCACTATAGATGACAAAACCTCCTGATCCCGATGGAATGGTCAAAACTGGTGCAGTAGTAAGGCGCTTCTTCAAATCATCAAAGGCAGCTTGGCATTCTTCCGTCCACTCGAACTTCTGATCCTTGCGAGTCAACTTTGTCATGGGCTCTACAATTCTTACAAAATTCTTTACGAACCTCCGGTAATATTCGGCAAGCCCTAGAAAACTTCGCACCTCTAAAACATCGGTTAGAGTTGGCCACGACTCCACTGCTGATATCTTCGTCGGATCCACTTCTATGCCTTTCCCTGAGATAACGTGTCCAAGAAATGAAACATGATCTAGCAGAAATTCACACTTACTCAGCTTTGCATATAACTTCTGATGCCTCAAGATCTCCAGCACCTTCCTCAAGTGATCCTCATGCTCTTCATGGTTCTTTGAATACACCAAAATGTCGTCGATAAATACTACGACAAATTTATCAAGATATTCATGGAATACTCTATTCATTAAATTCATGAACACAGCAGGTGCATTAGTCAAACCAAAGGGCATTACTAAGAACTCGTAATGACCATACCGAGTCCTGAATGCCGTCTTCTGAATATCTTCTCTCCGAACCTTTACTTGATGGTATCCCGATCTCAAATCAATCTTTGAGAATACCTGGGCTCCTGTCAGCTGGTCAAATAGATCATCAATTCTGGGCAGGGGATACTTGTTCTTGATCGTCACATCATTAAGAGCCCTATAATCAATGCACATGCGAACTGTTCTATCTTTCTTTGGCACAAACAAGACCGGGGCTCCCCATGGTGATGCACTTGGTCTGATAAACCCCTTGTCTTGCAACTCCTGCAACTGTACCTTCATTTCATCCAGCTCCTTCTTTGCCAGTCGATAAACATTCGAAGAGATTGGTGCCGCTCCTGGTATGAGCTCAATGGTGAACTCAACCTCTCTGTCGGGTGGTAGACCCGACAGATCATCGGGAAAGACATCAGAAAACTCATCAATGATCGGTGGCAGGGCAACCTCCATCGCCATGCAAGCTCCATGATACTGAGATACTCCCTTCTCAATGCTTCCTCTCCGAAATTCAAACTCCGACTGACCTGGCGGTCTAAATATAGCACAACCCTTGTGGCAGTCCAATATAGCATGATATTGACTAAGCCAATCCATACCCAGTACTACGTCGAAATTTGGCATGGGTAATACCAAAAGTCGAGCTCTCATCTCTCGGCCACAAATAACTACCGAACAGGTTCTACATGTACTAGTCACAGGTACTATACCCCCACCAGTAATAATTTTCCAACTCTTAGGCATAGTAGAAGTAGCTATCCTATGCACAGCTACAAATCTAGATGATATAAATGATAAGGTGGCACCAGAATCAAATAATACTGTAGCAGGCAATGAACCTACTAAAATAGTACCTGTGATAGCCTCACCTTCGGTTCCATCTTCTCCCTGAGTGAGAGCAAAAATCTGTCCTTGCTTCTTGTTTCCTGCCTGCTGCTTGGCCTTCTTAAACTGTGCTGACTGTGAAGGGAGTATAGGTCCTTTCTGCTGACCTCCTGATGCTGGTGGCTTCTGTCCTCTTGCTGGCACAATGGCTCCCCGAACCGGGCAATCTCGAGCCTGATGCTGGCCCGATCCGCAAGCTAAGCAAGTACCCAGCATCCTTCTGCACTCTCTCTGTAAGTGTCCCTGCCTGCCACAGTAATGGCAAGTCGGAAGCTCCTTAGACTGGTAGGGTCCAGTCTTCTGTTGATGCTGATGATGTCCCATAGGTCTCTTGATAGGACCTCCTTGCTGCATCTTCGTCTGCACTGGCTGGTTCTTCTGCTGGTTCAGCTTCCCCTTGCTAATTGTCTCTTGAATCCTGGCCTCCGTCAGCAACTCAGCATAAGAGATTCGGGACTGAGAGCTAGTATAATGCTGTAGCTCCTGCCTCAGCCCGTTGTGAAATCTCTTGGCCTTCTCTAGATCATTGGGTATAGTACCTCTCCATACTTGCTGAGTCGACTGAACTCCGAGTCATACTCGTCCATAGTCTTGTTTTCCTGCTCCAGATGCAAAAACAGGTTGTATAAGGCATTCTTCACAGTAGTAGGGAAATACTTCTTATCAAAGAACTCCAGAAACTGCTCCCACGACTGACGAGTACCCAACTGACGCTCCATAAAATCCCACCAGTGATGGGCATTCCCCTCCAACTGAGTTCTTACGCCAGTCATCCATAAATCTTCTGGCAACTGAGATGCCTGCAATTTCTTCTTGGTGCTGGTGATCCAATTAGTGGTCTCCTCCGGACTCTCATTTCCCTTATAAGGTTTGGGGTCCATCTGCACGTAGTCCTTCACTGAACCTATCCGTGCTGGTCTCACGGGAGCTAGTGTCGGAGCTGGTGCAGGTGCTGGTGCTGTCATCCTCTCCATAGCTGCCAGGAATCCCTGTCTCATCTCAGCAGCTTCCCGTCTTTGTTCAGCAGCTACCTGCCTCTGCTCAGCTGCTTCTTGCCTCTGCTCCACTGCTTGCTGTCTCTGCTCTTGCATCATCATGTGCATGAACTGAAACATCTGTGCCTGACTGTCTTGTGGCACAGCCAGGGGCACTCCATATGGTGTCTGAGGGTACTGCGGGGGAGGAGGGGGTACCCCAGTCGGTTGTGCACCAACTGGCTGAGACGTCTGCCCTGGTAGCATAGGGTAGGTTGGAACTACCCTTGCGAACTGCTCATTCATACCAGATGACTGGTTGTCTCTACCGGCAGCGGTACGTCCACTCCTTAGATTCATGATTCTGCAGAAATAAGATAGAAGGAATTGAGAATAGGACGGAAATAAACGAGATGCAAAAGAATTTGTTCAAGGTTAATCAAGAATGATATAGTCAAGTATGGATGAGACCCTATATTCTAAACCTAATTTGCAGGCTTGTTCGGTACAGTAACATAACCAAACAAATTTCATGACCTGCATGGGCCACCACTAAAAATATGTCACGCCCCAGTTCCAAATAATCGGATTGGGAACACGTGGCATGCCAGCTGTACAATCTAGCATAGCTAAACCCAATTTAATGGACTATGATTCGATTGTAGTACGCTGAAGTATAACTAATAAGTAACATCACAGGCAGGTAAACTAGTCTCATCCATGAAATAATGTAATAGATAACTGAATGGAAAATTCACAGTGCCACAGAATCCAAATGTCAACTATGGCTAGAGGAGAACAATCCACTAAAAGTAAATGAGTACATCTGGAATGAAATGAAGTAGCAAAAGAAATAAACAGAATACTGGAAATGGAACCCACGTCTGAAGATGTAGCTAGCCTCCAGAGGATCAAGGCTGTGGCTCCACCTCAAAGTCGTCGTCAACAAGTCCGTCAACTCCGTAATCAGCCGGGAACGAGTACTCGTCGAGCTCTGGAAAAGATACCAGGTCCTCAGAGGGACATAACAAATACACAGGAAAAAGACATGCAAGAAAATACTAAGCAGTAATATAAATGTACTAGTAAGAATGCCACCCAGTATTTTCTTAACCAAACAAGGACAGGAAATACAAGGAAGCAATAAGGTGTTCTAACCATCTATGTGAAAATGCACTCGAGACATCTCTAGTGGCACATGAGAGGGGGAGAAGAAGAAGAAACTGCCACCAAGCGTCCTACGGTTTGAGGAACGAGGGGCTACGAGCATCCATCGTCCATTGGAAACAGAAATTCTAATATACCACTAGTAGACTCTCCCCACCCAATGTACTCGTACCGTATACGCGGTATGAACAATATGCAAGACGTCATATATATAGTAGAACTAACCAAACTTCTAACAGACTCAAGATCACATGCTAATGGCCAGTCAACACAGATCCTCTGCACTCAACTCACTAATATGTTATACGTGACTGAGACAGTGTCAAGTTATACTAATTCTATATGGTAGTCAACAATGGAGACGAGTGCACACGAAGTAATAACTGGTCAAAAACAATTACTGCATAGTAATATCAAGCAAGGTGTACTTGCCTGTGTCCAACAACTGAGTATCCGGGTCCAAAATAGAGTCCGAGTCCCGCGAAGCAAATAACCCTATATAAGCATTAACTCTAATTAATTACTAATTAGCCAAATTAAACAATACATTTAATTGCTAATTAATCAATAATTAATATCAAACCATTATTACTAGCTAATAAGTACCAATAATTATGAATAATAATAATATACAATAATAAGTATGAAGTAATTATTATTATAATTTTATATTTTGAAATTATTAATACAACTAATATATATTTAATAATTAATTAATTACTTATAAATAATTAATTAATCAATTAATAAACACAAGCATTCACAAATTCCTAATAATACCAACAAAATTTGTAAAAATCCATGAAAATCATTTTTATTCTAATAAGCTAAATAATGACAGAAATTTAGATATATATTATTTGTAAAAAAAATCATAATTAGAATTTCTTTATTTAATATATAAATCCATCTAATAACTAGATTAGTGCTAATAATTATAAATACTAGTTAATAAATAGTAAAAAGATCTAAATTGGGTTATAAAACACTTTTCCATGAAAACCCACTGTAAATAACATATTTAATATTATTTACCTAATTATAAGTAATTAAAAACATTTAACTACTAATATATAAAAATTACTATTTTGGCTATTGAAATTAGAATTAAATATTAAAAATTTACTAATAAATTGTGAAAATTCATACTTCACAGAAAATAACATTTTTCCAACAGTGAATATACATTTATGAACATTACCATAATAATTTAAATTTAATAAAAATTAAAACTTAGTAGTGAACCAAATATATATACAATATAATTTAACACTGATTAAATATAAATAAATAACTAATATAATTATTTTATTCTGGAAATTTTACAGTAAATAGATATAAATATTATTTACAAGTCTTGTATAGAGACCATTAATTAATTATTAGTGAATTAATTAATAAAAATCCGAAACAGCGAAATTAAACTGTCATTTAGATACAATAATTCCCAGTTTAAAATATAACTAAAATATCTAAACTATTTATTAAATCCTGAAAATTTAACAGTAATTAGATTACATAATTACCTACAAATTATGTATATATCATAACAAGTAATTCCTAATGAATTAAATTCTAAAAATCAAAAACAGAATATATAATACTGTGGAATTTACACAAAAAAACTGCATTAATGCCACCAGTTAAATGCTTAATAATTACGAATAAATTATATAAAAATCTGACATAATTAATATAGAATCTACACTAATGACTCTAATCATTAGGCTAATATTTTAGATCGTAATTAGCATCAATTAATCATTAATTAAATCATTACACAGCCATATAATTACACAAATAATTCAACAATGAATAACCTAGTTGTTGCAAACAAAACACACGTGCCAGAGGGCACGTGGGCGGTCGGGGCAGTACCTCACTGAGGCAGGGCTCGACGGCGAACCCTACGGTCGCGGTGGCGCTAGTGGTAGCGGTCGGTGGTGGCCGCCCGGTTCACTGCAGCCGCGGCCGTCGCCCGATTCGCAGGATCGAGCTCCGCCGAGGGGGGGGGGTCGTCGAGATCAGTAGGCCGCTGGGGGTGACTAGGGGTCGGCCGAGGCTAGGCTCCTTCGGTGGTGGTGGCGGCTAGGAGGAGATAAATCTAGGATTAGGATTTGGTTTTTGGCCTACACAAAAGAATAACTATATATATATATAGGTTGATGTTGATCCTATATAGAAGGAACCCTAATCGGTTATGGGCCGACCCGACCCACTGGCTGGTGGGCCAGGGTCTAGGGTAGGGTTAGGATTAGATGCTAGGGTTAGGGTTCGAGTTGGTTAAGGTTCGGGTAGGGTTCTGTAGGTTAAAGATGGTGGTGATGGTCTGTTCTACTCCAAACCCAACTCACACAAACTAAATACATATAATATATATATATATATATAATAGATATAGATAATAAATACCAATATAATTAGTATCAATGAAGTTTAAGGTTAAGGGTTAATCTAGATTAGGGTTTGAGATTAGGGTTTGGGTTAAGGATTAAAGTCTAAGAAAACCCAGGGGCAAACACACAAACCAATATATAGTCACACCTATAAATAATTCCTATATATATAATTATAGAAAATCAATTAAATCATGTAATATTAATTAATAAATAAAATTTTAAAAAATTGAGGGGTTTTACAGCTGCCATCAAACAGCGTGATTGTAGGAATTTTGTACTTTGGAGGGAATGGGACTTCTTTCCACTCTACTGGATAAAGTTGTTTGATCCCCAGCCTCTGTAGACCGTCTTTTTCATTGAAGGCCTCGAACTGATTACGTAGTAGTTTTATAGCCTCATTAGCATCTCCTGAGGATGGAGAAGTAATAGGCTGGCTTACCGGGTTAGGAGGAGGAACAGCATGGTAAGCACTACCCCCAGCCCCTGAATGACTGGGTGTAACCTGAATAGGTATTGATGCTACAGGAGGAGGCGGTACCCCCAGACCTGTATTGACAGGCACCGATGATGCTATAATCTTGGAATTTGTAGCAGGTGCAGTCGGTGATACTGTATGTTGAGCTATGATAACAGTATGCATGCTTGTGATCATTTCAGCCATATTCTTCAATTTATCTTCCAGTACGGTGATTCGTTGTTCTTGACTTGCCAAACTAGAAGCGTCTGGATCTTCAGTAACAACATAGGCTAAAACTTCTCTGGGTACAGTAGAAGACACTGTCTGTTCAGAGCTTTCGCTATATGCATCATAATCAGAGAAAGAATCATCCCCTGGATGAGAAACAAAGAAGTGACCGGAAGGATCTTGAAGAAGATTTCCACGACCGACTGTGTCTCGACTTCGAGATCGGGTGTGTCGGAATACTCCTTCAGAGCATTCATGAAGTAAATCCAGATATCGTTGACTGGGCTTACGGAGTTTGCCGTGCTTTGAATACTTCCTACCCCCGGTGTCTCGGGAAGCCATGTTTACAGAGGCATAGAGCACATTGTCTTCGTCTTCCGACATTGGTTTAGAAGTTAAATGATCAAAGACAGATCGTTTTGTCATCTGGCAACAACACTTAATAACCACCTTGTGATTACAATGGTGTTCCAATGGTTGGATTGGAGCTGTTGAGGTGTTGTTTCGCTTTTGCTTGAAGTATTCCCGAAGGTCAGGGATATATTCTTTGACGACATTCGGAACATGATTCTGATTCTTCAGATGCTTTGTCCCGTGAGTATACAGAGAAGTACTCAACTCATTGGCATAGGTATCAGGATTTTTCCTCCTAAAAGTTTGCTTCTGACGCAAGTTCGTCTTCGACATTGGTTGCTTGTGTTTCATAGAAACTGGTCTATTGAGATAAGTCCGTAAATCGGAAAACTCACCCACATGAGCTTCTGTCTGAGACACCAGCAATTTTCCCTACTTTGAGCAGGATATCCGAAGAGTTGGAAGATCTTGGAAGTATGCTACTGGAGTACGCAAAATGCCTCTCTGATCAATATTCTTCCCTTTAGCAGGGAAAGAAGAACTCTTGTTTGAGAGAGTTTTTGTACTGTTTGGTACCGAGGCACGTTCAGATGGATCTTCTGAGGTAAAAACTGGAGAAGACTGAGAAAAGACCAAAGGGCCTTTTCCTTTATTTTGTGAAGAAGGGTTGGCTAAAGAGCGTTTCCCTCTGTTAGACGGAGGACGAATAGTCAAAAGACTACCCCCTGTGGGTTGTGCAGGAACAGAAGAAGCAGCAACTTGTCCTCTGGAGATGATGACAGAGGGCTCCTTGGCCATAGAACCAGCAGGAGGTGCAACCTGTGTTCTAGAAGAAGCAGCAAGTGAAGTCTTGACTACAAAGAGCTTAGGTTGCGCTCTGTTTGAAGGAGTAGTGGATTGCATAGGAAGGACAGAGGTTGCCAACTGCGCCAGAGGAAGAGGGGTCTTAGATTTTGCCATAGCAGCATAAGTTGTAGATTACGCTGTGGCAAGAGGAATAGTGTGCTGCACATGGACTGTAGGAGCTCTAGATTACGCCTTAGCAGAGAGGGTGATGGGTTGCGCAGGAGCTGTAGGGGCTCTGGATTACGCTTTGGCATAGAGGGTGATGGGTTACGCAGGAGCAGAAGTAGATATTGGCCTTCTGTCAGAAGAAACAACAGGTTGTGCAGAGGACTTTGGGATCCACTTTGAATGGACTTTGCTCTTGGCAGAAGTCACAGTGCGCCGAGTAGCCCCCGAGTTGATCATCGCTTCGTAGGCAGTCTGGTTGACCTTCACAACCAGCGTCTTCTGCGTCTTTCCGATAGACGCAGCGTCACATTGAGTTGTCACTTCCTCGTCGGAGGAGAAAGTCGTCCCCAGCAGAGTCACCATTTTGTTTGTAAAAACAAAAGTCTTTTATTTCACAAAGTGTAAAAAATAGTACAAGAGTACAATAAATTTTAGGAAAGTACAACTATAGGAATCCGATCTGAAGACGATCGCTTTATCCCTTGGACGATGTGAAATTTGAAGACGATAGTCTCTGAAGAATGCAACAACATTTGGACAAGAACTCCTGATCTCTGATGATCTTGAATAATGATTTGATGCCCTTAATGATGAACTTGAAACTCTATTTATAGAGTTCTAGAATTATTCTGGATTGCGTACAATGGATTACGCTGGAGACAGACTGCGCAGAATGTAAACCGCGCTGGTCATTGGGCAGTTGCTCGATCGTGGACTAACCGTACTCAGACGCGTGGCATTGTTTGATTGAAATATGCTTGGTCATGTGCAGGTGGTTGCCACGTGGTGAGCAATTGATAGCATGTAAGCTATGTAATAAATGTCAGTTATCTTCAACACGTTTGATGGATCGTGCCACTTGAATAGCTCTAGCTTCAGACTGCGCTCAGATCTGGTCGATAGATTGTGCTGGCGTTGGACAGCTGGACCGTGCTAGGATTTGGACAGCTGTCCTAGAAGGCGGTACGACACGAGAAACGAACAGACTCCTCGCTTTTCGGGCTGTCAAGCTGTCAGAAGATTTGATTTTCTTGTCAGGTAATGATGGCATTGCCATATCAGCCTAGCACGCTCGGACATTGGCACAGTTAAGGCTAGCACGGTTGATTTGTAGCGCAATCTGTCTATAGCACAGTTCATTGAAGGATGCTCAATTTAGACTTCTCTGCCTATTCGATGGATACAACTTAATTTTTAGGACTTACAATAATATGTATATTGTGATGTTCAAATGTGAGTGGTTCGATACGACACCAAATATCGGTTGGAGAATCGATAAACAATTTGAATTTGTCGATATAAATCATCGTAGTAGGTATAGAGGGTTTGATACATTTGCGATAGCAAATCAAGCTGTTCAAGTCTACTATATAAGCTACCCAAGACATCATAGAGATTGATTTGACTGGTGGGCAATATGCAAGATTATATCTAGAAATGCATTCAACGTTGGAGACCCAGCATACCAAGAGGACCAGATCGAAAAGTTCCAATACTTGGGACAACACTCGGATACAATGGATGTTGAAGATATTGTTAAGAAAAATAGAGGGAAGAAAGAGGTTGATACACAAGACTTAGCTGTCAACCAGGGGAGAAATAGGTGTCTTGTCCCAAATATTGAGGCAGCAGAAGAAGAAGAAGAAGAAGAAGAAGAAGAAGAAGAAGAAGAAGAAGAAGAAGAATTTGATGGGGATGAGGATACAGATGAAATCGACGATGAAGATAATGATGAGGATGAGGATGGGGAGAAGGATGATGATGAAGACGAGGTCGAGGATGAGAACGAAGACGATGATTAGGTTAAATATTGTTGCATATTAAAAACACTTCCAATTACGTGAATTAAGTTTGACCTCATAAAAACAATTACGTGAATTCATTTTTTTCGTTCGATTATTTACTTATTGCAGATGGCACTCCTAGTCTTTTTCGTCGCGGCGACACTCGTCTCTTTACTGGTGGTATGTATATTTTAGTTTAGAATTTTATATTCATTTACACTTTTATATTGTTAATTATGTTTATGTGTTCTATTTACAGGTCATGATGGCTGGCCGTGGTCGTGGTTCTGGTGGTGGTCGTGGTGCTGGTTCTAGCAGTGGTGGTGGTCGTGGTCGTGGTCGTAGTGGTGCTGGTGGTCGTGGTCGTATTCAATCTTCCCGAGATGTGACCCTATCCAGCGAGCCTGACCCGAAGAGTACCCCGGGCACAGACGCATCCCGCCGTCGATCAACTACTTCATCGAGGCATGAGTCTGGATCTGCTAGCGGATCCGTTTCGCTATCGGACCCACCAGTGGATCCACCAGTGGATCCGCCAGTTACAGCACAGTGGGCCCCAGAGTACCCCCATACTCGGTTCCATCTGGTTACTAGGGAGTACATGCGCGGACCCGCGGATCCTTCGATGGCACTAGAGAGGCTGAGAGGCGAGTTCCAACGAGAGCTATGGCCCGCGGGGACCTCGTAAGTAAATTTAAGATAATTTATTAAATTTCTTTCATTTATTCAAGTTAATAATCCAGTCGTTTCTTTTTTGTAGGTTTTTTCTGTTTAATGTTGTCAGGGCTCTTGGAGAAATTATCAGGGCTAACTTCCATGGTCCCTACCTCGACTTTTCGTCGGTGCCCCCAAACTTGAAGTACATCTGGCTCGACGAGTTGAGGGTATATATCTATATCTTCTAGTTAATTATTAGTTACTCTTTAATCAACCATTTTTTAAATTACATGATAATTGAATTTGTATGTTAGACGACGTACTGGTGGCCCTCTATCGTGAGGACGCGATCCGCAGGACCTACAGAAGTGCTGACTCGAAGAAGATACGGGATATGGTTCATGACCTAAAAATGGTACAGACGAGGACGAATTGGATCCGACAGGACTATTATGAGGACCTCTTAGATATGATGAATACTCCTGCGTACAAGGAGAAATCGGAGAAGGCGAATGCGAACCGACGGGCCGTGGGGCTTCATACGGGGGATCAAGGCCCCACGCAGCGACGCTTGCAGATCTGGTGAGATACCGTAAATTCATTTTACTATCGATTTAGGTATTATTAATATACAGAGTTAATTAAGTTCTACGAAAATTTCGTATGCAGACCCAACGAGCGGTGAAGGAGGAAAGGGCGCCAGAATCGGTCACCATGCACGACGTGTTCCAGCATACGTATAAGAGACGGAAGGACGGAAGCTTCGTCGACGAGAGGGCCAAGGAGACTGATGTAAGTACTTATGTTTATGAGATTTATGTTAGAATTAAAAGTATTCGGACTATAACTTAGGTAAACTTAGGATTCACACTTAGCTTTGTGAAACATAGGACTTAGATTACAACTTAGGTAAATCTTATAATAAAAATACATTCATTTGATAGGCTGTGTATCGTGATGCCCTTAGTCGGGCTCAGTTAACTGACACCGAGGATGTCGGTGAAACGACGCCCGCCCAGACGCCCTCTTCTTTGGCAGCTCGCAACGACTTGTTCGTAGATACCGTCGGCAGCTTTAAGAAAAGGCTCATGTACAGAGTCGGCTCCCTAGGGCCGTTGCACATGGCGACTCAGAGATTTCCACCGATACCGCCTCCTCCTGCGGTCCCGATAGACGATGATGTTAGGTCGCAGCTTATGCAGCTGCACGAGGCCGTGTCGTCCTTGCGGGTGCAAATTGCCACGTACTTTCTGCCTCTGTCTGCTGCTGTCGGTCCGTCTGCTGCTGGTGTTGGTCTGTCTTCTACTGGTGCCGGTCCGTCGATTGCTGCTCCCGGTCCTTCTTCCGTCGGTCATCTTTTTTTCAACCCTGCTTTCCCTCTGGTACCGCCTCCGACTGTGACTGCACTCCTTGATCTAATGTCGCCAGAGCAGCTACGCCGAATTCTGAGCACTGTCTTCGAAGGCTTTCCGTCGTACCTGGTGGAGCAGTATATTCGTCGGGCGCAGGAGGGATTACCACCATCGGATAATCGAACTCCTCCTCCTCCTTGAAGTATTGTATAAGAAAATTTAGAATATTTGTGTGAATTTTGGAATATTTATGGGAATTTCGGATTATAACGACGAATATTAGTTTATGATTTCAGAATATTTGTAATAATTTTATATTGGTTTTGTTTGGTCTATGTGATTCTTGGATAATTGGTGTGCATTAAATTCGTATGTGCATATTTGGTCTATGTGATTCTTGGATAATTGGTGTGCATTATATATTTGGTCTATCTGATTGTTGGATAATTGGTGTGCGTTATATATTGGTTTGGTTTATGCATATTTGTATAAACAGGGAAAGCTCTGCATTTTTTTTCAAAAAAATCTCAGTTACGACGGACTAGTGACCGCTTAGCGATGGATGTTTCCAGTTTCCGACTACGTTTCGACAGAATATCCGTCGCTACCTCGAGAATTAAAACTATTTCCAGTTAGCGACGGGTGGTCGACAGATTCGCGTCGGACAATCCGTCGCCAAGGTTCTGGAAATACCTAGTTAGACGGAATAGCGACGGAACATCCGTCGCCAAGGTTCTGGAAATGCATGACATTTCCAGAACTATGGCGACGGATTATCCGCTACAAGTCAGTTGCTACGTTGACGGATAAGCGATGGAGTCGCGACGACGTATCGGTCGCCATGGTTCTGGAAATGTCAAGCATTTCCAGAACATGGTCGACGGATTATCCGTTAGAATTTCGTCGCTAATCTATCCTTTTTTAGCGACGATAATCGACGGAATAGCGACGGAACGATACACTCTGATACGCTGTTACGACGGTTTACCGACGGACCGTTCCGTCGCTAGCGTCTACAGAGTTCAGTATTTAATACTTGAAATCGATGAAAGATCGTCGGAAAGTCGTCACTAATGCGTCGTATTGTGACGACAAAAAGTCGTCGCTATTCCGTCGCTTGACGACTACTTAGCGACGAGCTGATTATCGGCAGATTATTTTGACCAAGATCAGTCAGTAATCGGTCGCTAATACTGATTGCCGACGGATGGGCGACGGATCTGGCTGTCGCTAAATTGACATATTTTGGTAGTGTAATGATGATGAATTATTCTACGGACGACTTTGAGATGTATGACGAGATGGTGGAATTGGTCGCCAATTCACTCGGTATTAAGACAGAGAATTTTGTCAGTCTCCCCGAGTTTAAGAAGTTGTACGAAGTTCCTTTGAGTTTTCTGAGGAATACAAGCATTGATGATGATGACGATGAGGGCGATGAAGATGACGATGAGAACGACGACAATATAGTGGCCCGGGCATACATGTATTTTATCTAGGGAGCCGTCTGCATTCCAGACAAGTCTGGAACATCGATTCACGCCAAATATGTAAACAATTTTATGAACTTAGGCACTGTGGATCAAATATCCTTTGGAAGCAGTATACTAGCATATGTCTACCGCGAACTTGGGGCTGCATCTCGAGTCGGATCGAAGACTATAGCTGGTTGTCAAACTCTGCTCCATGTGAGTCAATTAAATCATACTTTGTTTATAGGTTATATCAAATTAGGTCAATTAATATGGCTTTATTCTACATTTCATGTATATGCATGGATATACAAATATTTTTCGATGCTAAAGAGGGCTACTCTTAACAAAGACTATGATGAGCAGCTACCTAGGATGTGTAAGTGGAATCCAGTTAAGATAGATAGCAGACATCCGCATACTTTGGCTTCCCTGCGTGTCGCACTTGAAGATATGAACGAAAAGGAGGTGAAACAATGCTAACTTAAATTATCATTTACTTATGATTTCATTCTAGTGAAACAATACTAACTTCTTAAGTCCTGATTACTTATACTATGATGTAGATTATTTGGCATCCATATCGGCATCTTCGAAATAGTTCTCGTCCATTGCAAGGAGTTTCACTATTTCAAGGTCTGATATCCTGTCATGAAATTGAGGAGCCTTACATGCCAGACAGAGTGCTTCGTCAGTTTGGCTACGTATAAACTATACCGAGCACATTGAATTTGAGGAATTTTTTAAAAGGGACCAAAGCATCAACCTATGTCCCGCCGGACTACTGTTAGGGCTCTTACTTCTTTACTGAGTGGCAACGTCATGTAATCGGTGAAACCAAACAACTTCCAGTGGTGCAGATGTGGGATTGTAGTGATGACTATATGAATTATTATGTAGATGTCGGACATGGTATGATGTTGAATCCAGATACGCGAGGTGATGAAGTGTCGGTAGCTGCTCCTCTACCAACCAAGCCAGGCCTGCTTGATGCACTGCAAAATATGGCAAGTAGTAGTATGTCAAATTAATGTTTACAAGTATATTAAGCTAGCTAATTTTAACCCTTAGTTTTCCCTCCAGGCTTTCAAAGTAAGAAACTTGGGAAAAAGTCTCCTGTTGTGCAAGGGAGAGAACTACGTGGACGTTGCTAACCATATGCAGAACATCGCATCGGACTATCTATTTTTCGAAAACGAGCGACGCACTAAGATGCGTCATAAAAAAAATAACTTTGTTGCATTTGTTTGAATAATTTGTGTCGCTTTTGTTGATCACCAACAGTTTATTGTATTATGTTTTGAATACTTAATGTCGTATAAGTATCATATTGCGTTTGAGCATCCTACTTGATTGAGTATCGTTTGAGCGTCGTATTTGATTGAAGTATTAGGTATCAAGTATCAAGTATCAAGTATTTGTTTACTTGAGTATGTATCATGTATCATAAAGTCGTGTCAAA
This sequence comes from Iris pallida, assembly GCA_029216955.1. Classification (NCBI taxonomy): domain Eukaryota; kingdom Viridiplantae; phylum Streptophyta; class Magnoliopsida; order Asparagales; family Iridaceae; genus Iris; species Iris pallida. The sequence goes on along the minus strand of JANAVB010016197.1, from coordinate 53,790,929 downwards.
TATCAAGTATCATGTATGACAAAGTATCAAGTATGATGTATCACACAAAGTATCAAGTATCATGTATCACAAAGTTTTTGCTAGGACTGCCCAGTTCTCTGGCAGTCCTTCATGCATGAAGGGCTGCCAGAGAACTGGGCAGTCCTATTTAAAACTTGCTGTGAACTAGGACTGTCCAGTTTCCTGGACAGTCCTTGTTAAACCTTGCTGTGAAGTTAAATATGATACTCAAACCGATACTCAAATATAAATGTGATACGTTCAAATGTGATACGCTTAAATGTGATACTCAACTCCGATTTATATTTTCTAATATGATACTCTAATATAAATGTGATACCTTCAAATGTGATACTCAACTACACTTTATATTTTGTGAAATATAAATGTGATACGTTCAACTAGCAAGATACTCATACCAAAACCGATATTCAAATGTGATACTCTAATATAAAGTTTCCAAGTAGTAATATAAACTTCATTCTTCATGTTTACAATATGTGACAAAAGATATAAACTTCCTTCTTCCTGTTTACAAATTATGACAAAAGATATAAACTTTCTTCTTTCTGTTTACAAAATATGACAAAGAATCGGTGTAGGACCCACTATCAGTCAATCAATACATCGTAGTGGTCTTTCGGCCTTGGTATAGGTTCCACGTACTTTATTATCTTCTTGTAGACATTGATCATATCGGTGTAGAGTGTTGTCCAAGCGATCAATTCTTTCGGAGCATATTCATACCAGACTGGAGCAGGGGAAGGAATAGGACAGTGCCCGATCAACCGCGGGATGACGAAGTGATTATCATCAAGTCCAATGACATATAGAGTGGACATAGTGTAGTCTGTCGGAGGAGCGGTCATTGGGAAGAATGTGTTGTTACTTTTCTTGGACAGAATGATAATTTGGTGTAGCTGTCTGTTTTAAAAAATGAGGGTAAATTTGTCATTTTTCATATTCCTATATTTTTGTAAATATTTATTTATTATTATTGTATTTTGGGGATTTGTTTAGTCGGGTTGGAGTTTCGTCTAGTTTTGACTTATGTTAGTGGTTCGGATAGTTTAGACTCTAGTCGGGACCCAAAGATTAGATAGGCATGGCCCACAAACTCATCTCATTAGGCTAGTGCATTTAGACTAAACCCACATGACAAGTTTAGTCATTTAAAGATTAGAAACTTGACCCTTTTGACCCCAAACCTTTGCATGACTTAAATTAACCAAAGGGGACCTATTAGGGGCATATTAGACATTTTCCATTGGCCCAAACCTAACCCTTATGGCAGCCAAGAGAGGGTTCCATCTCCTTTTCATTTGCAAAGTATCCTTCATTCCCATTTTAGTGTTCTTCCCAATCTTGAGAGCAAATCACAATGATTCATCTATCAAATATTCTCTTTTCTCCACCAAATTCTTTCATTCTTGCAAGGAGAGAGAGATATACAAGGATTGTGGAGCCAAAAGCAAGGAGGGGTATCCATTTGCTAGAAGAGTCCGTGTCGGATTCGTGTCCTTTGGGTTGTTCATTGGAAATCAACTCCTAATAGGTATCTCTCTCTCTAAACCTTCTCTATTTCATCTTTTCCTTGCATATTTGTTAGTTTTGAACCCATAGAAACCACCCCTATGCATGAACCACCATTAGAAATATTTTAGAGGCTCTTTTTAGTCCTCTTTAAGAGTTTGGGATAGGTTTGGTGTCCCCCATGGAGAGATTCCAAAGGGGACACACCATGTGTTTGTGTTTTTGCCCCATAGGCTTATTTGTCTTTTAATTTCAGATTTTCATGTGTTAGAGAGTAGATTAACCATGGTTAGGATGTTTAGGTTTGTTCTCAATTGGATACCAATGTTTGAATCTACGTATTATGGCCTACAAGCCCTATTTTTATGTAAAAATATCAAATATTGTTATATTTATGGATATGGACTGATTTGGGGATTTTTGTATATATATATATATATATATTGATATGTGTCTGATATGTGTCTTGTGTGTATGTGATAGAGTGTGGGTGTGTTAGTGTTAAGTTAGTGAGTTAGATAATCTAGTTAGTATCCTAGCTAATATAGTTAGTATGTATTTTTTTGTCCAAAATAACCCAAATTCGTCATAATTTTTATCCACGTTTTTAGTAGCCAGAGCAACTTAGAAATGCCATAACTCCTAGCTCAAGACTTCGATTAATCTCCCTTTTAATTTAAAAGAACCGTATCGAAGTTAGCTTTCCAAATATATATATATTAATAAGCCAAATTCGTTATAGAACATTCTGTAAAACTGTTTGAGTGTCAGCTGTCCGAAAGACGAACGCGTTTCGATGTTTTCGCGATTTCGGGAGCTTTCGGACATGAAAATGCGATCCGTTTGAAGTTTCGGAAAGCTAATACGAAGGGCTACGACATACACTAATCCTAGAATTTAGTAAATATAGTTCTAATAGGTGCAGTATTGATTTTAAATAGAAAACTGACTATACGACATGGACATTTTGTGTATCCTATGAGCCTATGTAGTATGGATATCATGTGAATATAGGTATCATAGGTTGTCAAGAATATATATATATATATATATATATATATATATATATATATATATATATATATATATATATATATATATATATTATTGTTAGGTAATATATGTCAGTATAGTGTGTGTGTTTGAATGAGATAAGGATGTGTGTGGATAGTATATATATATATATATATATATATATATATATATATATATATTTTTTAGAGAGAAGTGAGATTGATAGAGAATGTGTGCTAGTGTGTGTTTGATGTTGTATAGATGGTAACATAGTGTGTGTGTGTTGTGAAGGTGTCACGACCCGCACCCAATATTTGGACATGAGCCGTGGGTACGTCCAGCCTACGCCGCAGTATCGGCGGTAGAACGCTGTCTAGTCATCTCCACAATTTATCAAATACAACCACACAGTTTATAGATTTCCACAAAAGACCAAATTTTTATATCAGTCCACAACAAAAAATTATATACACAATGTCCATGATGAGGGAAACAAGCTAATAACTGAAGAGAGATCACAAAGTGTAGAGACCAAAATATGGTAGAAAAAAATCTCAATATAACCAAAATGTACCAAAAGGATGTCCACTACTCAACTCTCATAATCCACAAATAAAATGAAATACAATAAAGAAAAGAGTTTCTATGAGCAACTCATGCTCTATGGCATAATGTCTAGCTAAAAGTCTCCTGCGGAGGGTAGCCCTGCATCCAAGTCCTCTTGTATACTCAAACTAGGGTCTTCAGTCTGCTCATAATAAGTAGTACATAACTCCTCTATCTTATCACCTAAAATATTGGTTATCCAGTCAGGATTGGAACAAGTACACATATAACCACTATCCGAGTCTCAACAGAATCATAAACATGTATATAACATATGAGAATGAAACTAGAAAGTAACTAGCATCATGGTACAAAAGAAAGACATGAGACTCTATCAATGAGAATATAGCTGCTATAAGGCAATATGTAAAATCATGGTAGCATGGCAAGTGGTGAAGAACATGGTGGAATAATAGGAATATTAACTATCTACGTGTATTAAAATATCGCTTTCGACGTGTGAACGACTAAGGGGTAAATCCGTCACCCTGCACGTGTCGTGTGCATCTACTATCAGGCAAGAATAGACATTTTGGGGATATATTGGGTAGTTCACACGTCTAGTAAGATATTTCTCTGCCCAACTAGTACTCATGGAATCAATCGCAAGTAGGGTAAGCATGTAAAGGCAGTCAAGATGTAGAATAAATCCATGATACTATCCCGTGTGACGATCGTGTCAACAAGCAGCAAGACATATGTATAGCATGTAAAGAAAACTATCAAAAATGATAACAATCAGTATATGCACTTTCCTGTTGTCCTGAGCTGTGGGTATGAATCGAGCACTGAATCAGAGTCCAAGTAACCCGTTTGATCGACTCGATCGATCCCGACCTATCGGTCCCGACCGAATCGGTCGCTACAGTGTTCCTTTCTCGCGCACCCCGTGGACGGAGAACGGGGCACAATGTAGGAACGGGGCACTACAAACATAAATCAAAAGTAATACTAGTCTATATGTTCATTTGTTAGTTATTTAGTTGGACTCTTATGGAGAGTCTTTGTATTTGGCTAGTCATGTCGTGTTAAGGTTCTGTGTTGGGACTACCTTTTGTGTTTACTCAGACTCCTTAAGTAGCTACAACATCCTTCCCTAAATTGGCTCTAGTATCCTATACTAAACTCTACCCCTCTGGATACTTCCTTGACACAAAGCTCAAGGTGTTATATAACTTAACTTCTGATAACTACATTTTACTCTAACACACCAAACACATATGGTGTATGACTTATGACACTATTTTCCACCAAGTCTACATGTTATATATGTAACAGATAGTGTCTATTTAAGGTATCAACCCATTACCCCAGTTGATAATGGTCTATAGGACATCCTGTATCCTTTGGGTCCTTGAGTCTATAGTTAGGCTTGCTATAATATTGCCTATTCTCAGATTTCCTGTACACCCGTAGGTGAGGTATGGGTGTATAGCACCAACTTGCATTAGTGAATGAGTATGTGACAAATTAATGTCTCCCTTCTCTGCTCTATCTTACACACCACCAATACATATTTGATTCCATCAAGCATTCTATTTAACCTATTTTTTCCCTGTCAATGGTATAAATACACACCCACACTTTTGTTCTAATCGAAACCCCTATGGTACCCTACATGGTAGCCAACGGATTCATATGTATTTGCTGCTGCAAGCCTATTAGCTCACTGCTATTATGCAGTCTACTGCTAGGCTCATTCTAATATCCAGGATACTTTGTACATATGTAACGATATCAGGTTTAAGCCTACACAAAGTCTGGTAAGGCTGATATCAGTTATAACTAATACTCATGATTTATTCAAAGCTTACCTCTAAAACAGGGACCTGCATTTCCTACTCAAGGGATTCTCACTGCTAACCGATCCAGGGAAGAGATTTCCCTCAACCCCAGGCCAATGTATTCAGTCGAATGACTTGGTTCCTAATGTCCATATCAGTAAACAATAGAAAATAATTACTAATATCCACCCTTACTACAGTTAACATTATAAAGTGTAGTGTAGCTAGATATATCTCCATATATTTATCTATCTATTTAACACATTGTATATATGTAAAATACAGTACAAAGCTTATGTGGTAGTAAAAGGCTCATATTATAGGACATTCATCAAATTGGTAATCCGCCTCCTGGATATGATAGGTCAGGTACTCCTAGGGACTATGCTAGGTACATCCTCATAGTCTGTCAGTTACTTAGGGTATCTAGATATATGAGTAGCAATGGGAGAGTACACATATAGGTGTATTAGAGATTAGGATGAGTTGTCTCTATCGAAAATCCTATACTCCCAACCCTTCACTGATACCATTGTTTTGGGATACACACATATGTACCTATTGTGCACAGGTAAGCTTGCACAGCTCTCTTGTTTGATGGTCCCCATTCCTTATGCTCATATGAATAACATATTGGACTTAAAAAAATGCTATCAAGACTGACACTTCATGATGTGAACTGATTGTGTCCATAAGAGGTTAAATCTATAGAATAGGATATAGGGCTCGAAAATATACCTGCATGTATGGACTAGTCAATATAGGTTCACCATGAAAGAGGGATTGGCTCCTATTCAAAAGGGGACTTCAAAGGCTGAATCCTAATGTAAACCCCAACTGACCACATTTTAGGTACTAGATACATTAATGTATCTCAAGTTGACTGATGTATTGCTATAGGCACAAGATTCCTGTAATCCTCCTTGCCATGGGCTATTAAATACCCATGTACATTCAAAAATCTAAATGACTGCTTGCTACACCAACAGGGAAATGGTTCAAAGGAAAATTGTTAGTATAGGCCTAATTTTAGTCCAGAACTGAGAGCTTTGGTTATCCCTGACAAGTCAATTAAACACAGAAAATACTCATGATACTGGACATAGCAGAGGATATGACATTGTGGTGGTATACTATAAGCCTCTTAAAATAGAATCAGTCTTTAAGTCTCCAATACAATTGAGACTCATGCCCTATCCACAAATGCATATTCCAAGTCACAGGTTGCAATGGCAGACACATATTTTGATCTACAAACACTACTGGGGAAGCATAAGATTGGCATAACAACTAAGGATTATGGGCAAGACCCTCTCTGCATCCTAATGTAATAATACACTGATACATGATATATAGCCTAATGTATTCATGTCTAACTGATACAAGACATGCAGCTATTATAGCAGTACAAACTAATACACTAGTTTACCTTCATTCACATGGCATCGTCCAGTATTTCTTAAGGTGCACTCATGACCTGTCATGGCACTCTACAGCCATTGTCCTATAACCTAATGTTAGGCTTGTACAGGTGCTATCTAGAATGAACTTACCCGACCCTATTTTGCTCGAGCTGCCTATGGCTGTCAGGACATAGGAACATGGTATCTTGAGTTCAACTGCTATTATCACCCAATGGGGTGTCGTCTGATACTACCAGCATCCCCTGCTCCCAGTGTATACCTATGGTATAAATTCTCCTGTAGAAACTTGATAGGTTCCATACATGATACTCTATTTGACACCCATCATAGTCTAATAATTTTCCAATGTCTTACCATACCTCTGCATCCTGATTTAGCCTAGAAGTTTAAGGGTAAACATAGACTATACTTTAGGGGTTCAAGCTTACATAACTTATACTGGAATAAAGTAATTATAGAGCAAAGGAGGGTTTATCATGTATGCAATGGATATAATAAAATGTAGGGAACAACAATTGACTAAACTATATGTAGTAAACCATTAGGCTCTACAGGACATCAATACAGGTACTGCTCTATGAGTAGTTCATCAAGGAAATGGCTAAAAGCCATTGGGGTCTAAACAGTATAGAAGACGAGGCAATTATCCAAATAGATTCGACTGAACCCTTGAGCAGTTGGGGCATGCAGTGGACCAATAGTAATGGGGAAATCAAATGGTGATACAGTGGACAATCAATGCAGTTATTAAACTCTAAAGGAGAAACTGGACTCCAGGTTAAATTAACCCGAGCCACAAATCTCCTCATGGCAGTACATCAAGAGAAGAGAACAATACTCATACAGGGAAACACATCATGGATGTCATCCTTTCAAAGGAGTGCCCTGGTACTCATGACCATATCTCTAGGATTACAGAAACAGGAGTTGTCCTTCCCTTTAACTCTTCTAGGCATTCCTTCGAACACTTAATGATTCACTTATTTTCTTGGTTTAGCAGTAGAAATTTACATTATTAAAATGGTAGAATTGCTTACTCTTAGATGCCAGTGACAGATTGAGGTATCCTCGATCGAACTAGCCTTCTTGCTTCCTTCTTCAACTTCTCTTGTGGGGGCAAAGTAGGTTTACTAGGGTTTTGTAAAGGGAAGAGGTCGGCTGCTCTCCCCTTTATATACCTTGAGATCTAGATGGGGCCGAATCCCTTCACAGGGATTTGAAGAGGTCAAAATCCAAGTTTGAAGCAGATTCGGCTTCAAGATTTGAATTTGCGTTTGGTTTTATCCATAGCCGTTAAGAACCTAGGATTTAAAATGTGGTATTTGCAATTTACCCCCCTCCTCATCGAGATATTTGAAAACCCCCCCACTTCCTGCCTCTCTTTATAATTTCTAAAAAAACAATATATATATATATATTACATATACATTAATTATTCAGATAATCTATTCATTAATTTATTAATTAGCAACATATAGTAACATAAAAATGTAAATTTTGGGTCAAGGACTCACAAATCTACCCTCCTTAAAATAATTTTGTCCTCGAAATTAAAGATAGACACGAGAATAAGAATTTATACCTCATATCTCGAAAAGGTAAGGATAGCGCTCACGTATTTCGTCTTCCCTCTCCCAAGTGGATTTGCCCAGAGAATGGTACCTCCATGCGACATGCACCAATAGAATGTTCTGGTTGTGTTGCACCTTCTCCCTGCGATGCAAAATCTCCACGGGCTGCTCCTGGTAGCTAAGGCTCGGTCCCACCTCAATCTCCGAGTGGTCTAGCACGTGACTGGGGTCGGCCACGTACCGTCTCAGCTGGGACACGTGAAATATGTTGTGCACTCCCTCCAATGCGGGTGGTAGTGCCAAGCGGTATGCCACCTTCCCAATTTTCTTGAGGATGTGACACGGCCCAATGTACCTCGGACTGAGCTTCTCGCCTCCTCCGAAATGTATCGTACCAAGTGTCGGTGATATCTTCAAGAACACCATGTCGTCCACCTAGATTTAAGCAATTGGTCACGACCTATTCCTATCATGATTAACAATTATAACTAAGAAACTATACCTCAAACTCTAATGGTCTCCGGTGACTGTCGGCCCAATGCTTCTGCATGTCCTGAGCCACGCGAAGACGCTCCCTAATCAGCTTCACCTTCTCCGCAGCATCCACGATCATCTCGGGCCCCAATAGTGCTCTCTCACCCAAGTCGTTCCAATATAGTGGGGTACGACATCTCCTCCCGTACAGTGCCTCAAAAGGGGACATCCCGATACTAGCTTGGTGGCTGTTGTTGTAGGAGAATTCCACAAGGTGAAGGTGATCCTCCCACGAGCCGCCAAAATCTAGTATACACATCCGCAGTATATCCTCGAGCGTCTGAATGGTCCGCTCCGACTGCCCATCTGTTTGTGGATGATAGGCCGTGCTAAACTTGAGCGATGTGCCCAAGCTAGCCTGCAGACTCCTCCAAAAGTGGGACGTAAATCTGCTATCATGATCATAGACGATACTCACTGGAACGCTGTACAACCTGACGATCTGCCTCACGTACAATTCTGCCAATCTCTCCGTGGATAGTCCCACTTTGAATGGTATAAAGTGCGTCGATTTGGTCAACCTGTCAACGATGACCCAAATCGCATCCTTTCTGCCAGGCGAACGTGGAAGACCGGAAACAAAATCTATAGTGATACGTTCCCACTTCCACTCGGGAATCGGTAGCGGCTACAGTAAACCTCCGGGTCTCTACCTCTCGGCTTTGACCTGTTGACAAACAAGGCATCTAGAAATGAAGCACGCTACCTCACACTTCATGCCGTACCACCATACGTGGGCTCTCATATCCTTGTACATCTTGTTGGCTCCAGGATGCAAGAAATACTGAGAACGGTATGCCTCTTGCATGACCTCCTTTTGCAGCTCTCCACTAGGTACAAAAAATCTCGCCCCATGCCTTAACGAGCCATCCTCTGCAATGGTGAAGTCCTCTACTAAACCAGCCCATGCATGTGCGATGATACTCCTCAGCTGCTCATCCTGATGCTGTGCCCCTCGAATCCTGTCCATTAGTCCAGACTGAATCTGTATGCCCATCATCTGTATCTCGACTCCATGAATGACGACCTCAATGCCTAAGCTCTCCAAGTCTGCCAATAAGTGCCGGTCTCTCGTCAAAAACATAGCCACTGGATACCGACTCAAGGCATCTATAACTATATTTGCCTTCCCCGGATGGTACTGCAACGAGATGTTAAAATCCTTCATCAATTTCAGCCATCTGTGTTGCCTCATATTCAGCTCCTTCTGCATGAAAACGTACTTCAAGCTTTTATGGTTAGTGAACATTTCCACACGCTCTCCGTACAAGTAGTGTTTCCACGAATATAACTGTTGCCAGCTCTAGGTCATGGGTAGGCTAATTCCTCTCATGTAGTCGTAGCTTCCTGGACGCATATGCTATTACCTTCTAGTTACGCTCTAACACACACCCCAAGCCCCTCCCTGAAGCATCGCTATAGATAGAAAAACCACCGGAATCGGATGGCAACATCAATATGGGAGCTGTCGTTAGCCTCTTTTTTAGCTCATCGAATGTAGCCTGGCAGTCCATACGAACTCTACGTCCTTCCGAGTGAGCCTAGTCACCGGCTCCGCAATCTAAGCAAAGTCCTGCACGAACTTCCGATAGTACCCCGCCAATCCCAAGAAGCTCCGAATCTTAGCCACAGAAGTCGGAGTAGTCCATGACTCAACAGCAGCAATCTTCTTCGGATCAACGGATATATCGTCTCCTGTCACTACATATCCGAGGAATACTACCTTGTCTAGGAAAAACTCGCACTTTGAAAGCTTTCCATAGATTTTCTCCTTCCTGAGGGTCTCCAGCACGATTCTCAGATGCTCCTCGTGCTCTTTCGACGACTTCGAATAGATGAGAATGTCGTCGATGAAGACCACCACGAACTTGTCAAGGTATGGATGGAATACCTTGTTCATCAGATTCATGAAGACTGTCGGGAAATTGGTCAATCCAAACGGCATCACCATAAATTTGTACTTGCCGTACTTGGTCTGGAAGGCTGTCTTCGGAATATTCTCCTTCTTCACTTTCACTTGGTGGTACCCCGACCTCAAGTCGATCTCCCGTGTACCGTTCAACTGATCAAAAAGATCGTCAATTCTGGGTAGCGGGTATTTGTTCTTGATCGTCTTGCTATTCAAAGTTCGGTAGTCGATACACATACGCACTGTCCCATCCTTCTTTGGCACGAACAGCACTGGTGCACCCCAAGGCGACGAGTTCGATCTAAGGAACCCTTTCTCCAGTAGCTCGTCGATCTGCTTCTTCAGTTCTACAGCTTCTTTGTTGTTGATCTTGTACACTCGCTGTGACTCTGGCTCCGCGTCTGGCATAAGATCAATAGAAAACTCAACGTCTCTGTCTAGCGGCAGCCCTGGTAGCTCCTCTGAAAATACGTCGAGAAACTTCGTGATGATGGAATGAGATAGGTCTTTCTCCGCTACCATGGTCCCACAAAGAGCGTTGTCGCGCTGCTCTACTGCTCCTCTAGCGAACTCGAACACGGTCTCCCCAGGCGGACTAAACACAACACATCCGCGGTGACAATCGATGCTAGCAAAATGTTTACTCAACCAATCCATGTCAAGTACTATATCAAAACTCGGGAGTGGCATTAAGAGTAAACTAGCACGCATTTCTCGGCCTCCTATGGTAATGCGACGACCGACGCAAACATCCTTCACTAAGATGATACCTCCGTCAGTCGAAATTTTATAGGTGCAGTCTAGAGGCTCAGATACAATACTATGTCTAAAGATAAAAGCTGCAGATATGAAGCTATGACTGGCTCCAGAATTAAATAAAGCAATAGCTGAAAAAGACTCAAGAAGAACAGAACCTGCTATCACATCAGGAGATGCTAGTGTCTCCTCGACCGCCATGGCATAAGCTCTGCCCGACTGCTGGTGCTGGACGAAGCGCTGCTAGTGTGTGGGCAGAGGCAGTCTCTGCTGCTGAGGTATCGTGGGGTTCATCGGTACTCCCGGGATAGGAGCTACTCTCTGTGCTGTATGAATCTGTGCCACTGGACACTCCTTCATCTGGTGCATGCTCGAACCACAGAATAGGCATACTCTAAGTCGTCTCCTACATATGTCCCATACATGTCCCAGCTTTCTGCAGTAGCCACAAGGTCCAAGGGGATGTCTCTGTTGGTTCTGCTGTGTGGCAGTGACTCTAGCTGGAGGCTGGTTCTGCTGCTGCGGGTAGCGGGGCTGTGGCTGATGCTGCTGCGCTGCGGTCTTCCCCGGAGCATTAGATTATTTTGTCGATCCGGACTGGCTGTTGCCTCCTCCGTAGGTGTCTCGGTCCCTCTTCTTCATGCGTTTCATCTCCTTCTCTACGTCTTGCACAACTTTTAAGATCCTCTCGTATGTGGTGGCTTGGCTGGTGGCGATGGCTATGCGGATCTCATGTGATAGCCCCTTCTTGAACTTCTTGGCCTTGGCTGCAGGGGTCAAGGCGTCTGCAAAGTGACTGAGGCGGAAGAACTTGGCGAAATACTCGTCGATGGAGAGGTTGCCCTGTTCGAGGCTCTCAAACTCGTTCTCCAATTCTTCGCAGGCTACTTCAGGATAGAACTTCGTCTTGAACAGCTCCTTGAATTCCTCCCAAGTCACATCTGGCATGGTGAATCGGGGCTCATCTCTGTACCACGTGCAAGCGATGTCATAGAGCTGCATGCTGGCCGTCTCGACCTTCTGGTCTTCAGGAATCCGAGCCATCCGAAGGTTGCGGTCCACATTCTCCAACCAGTCGTCGGCGTAGAGTATCCCTTCCGTTCCTCTGAATTCCCTGGGCCTAAGGTCCATGAAATTCTTGGAAGTCCCGGGGCGTAGCGGGGGTGCATCCCTAGTCTGAAGGGCCTCTCTCAGTGTATCACGGAAGACGTCAGCCTGCCGCATCTGGGAAGTAATAAGCTGCTGAAAGATCCTAAGAAGCGTGGCGTTATCCATCGCAGGTGCTGGAGGCAGAACCGGTGCTTGATGCTGAAGGGGTGTTGGCTGGTGGAAGTATACAGGCTAGTGGAAGGGTACTGGTGGAGAAAACTGTGATGGTGGCGGAGTCGGCGAAGGGAACTGAGGAGGTGGCGGAATGTCATCGCGACGAAATCTCGAAGCCTGCGGCTGGGGCGTCTCGCCTAAGCAGGTGAAGCGGCCTCCGTGAGTCGGTAGGGTTCCATTCATGGAGGACCCACCAACGTTTGCTGGGGTGTTCGGATGAGCGGGGTTCCTGCCTTGAGAATCCAACTAACTGCCACAAAAGTAGAATCATTAGTTGGTATGAAGATTCAAACAGGATGCAGATCAAAGGAATAATTAAGATCAAATGTAGAATTTTAATAACGATTTTAAACATGTGGAGATGGTCCTTAAAGTCTACTCCTACTCGCAGGCCTGTAGTAGTACATCTAAGTTGAGTACCACCACAAGTTTTGCTGTTTTTGCAAAATCGGACCTGCATGGGCCACCATAAAAACGTGTCACAACCTACACCCAATAATTGGGCATGAGCTATGGGTACGTCCAGCTTACGCCGCAGTATCGGCGGTAGAATACTGTCTAGTCATCTCCCCAATTTATCAAATACAACCATGTAGTTTATATATTTCCACAAAAGACCAAATTTGCATATCAGTCCACAACAAAAAATTATATACACAATGTCCATGATGAGAGAAACAAGCTAATAACTGAAGAGAGATAACAAAGTGTAGAGACCAAAATATGGTAGAAAAATAATCTCAATATAACTAAAATGTACCAAAAGGATGTCCACTACTCAACTCTCATAATCCACAAATAAAATGAAATACAATAAAGAAAAGAGTTTTTGTGAACAACTCATGCTCTATGGCATAATGTCTAGCTAAAAGTTTCATACGGAGGGTAGCCCCGCATCCAAGTCCTCCTGCATGCTCAAATCAGGGTCTTCAGTATGCTCATAATAAGTAGTACATAACTCCTCTAACTCATCTCCTAAAATATTGGTTATCCAGTCAGGATTGGAACAAGTACACATATGACCACTATCCGAGTCTCAACAGAATCATAAACATGTATGTAACATATGATAATGAAACTAGAAAGTAACTAGCATCATGGTATAAAAGAAAGACATGAGACTCTATCAATGAGAATATAGCTGCTATAAGGCAATATGTAAAATCATGGTAGCATGGCAAGTGGTGAAGAACATGGTGGAATAATAGGAATATTAACTATCTACGTGTATTGAAATATCGCTTTCGACGTGTGAACGGCTAAGGGGTAAATCTGGCACCATGCACGTGTCGTGTGCAGCTGCTATCAGGCAAGAATAGACATTTTGGAGATAGATTGGGTAGTTCATACGTCTACTAAGATATTTCTCTGCCCAACTAGTACCCATGGAATCAATCGCAAGTAGGGTAAGCATGTAAAGGCAGTCAAGATATAGAATAAATCCATGATACTATCCCGTGTGACGATCGTGTCAACAAGCAGCAAGACATGTATAGCATGTAAAGGAAACTATCAAAAATGATAACAATTAATATATGTACTTGCCTGTTGTCCTGAGCTATAGGTATGAATCGAGCACTGAATCAGAGTCCAAGTAACCTGTTTGTAGCATATACCTACTGTCAACATTATCACGCCCCGATTCCGTAGAATCGATAGTCATCCCCCGGACGTGATGCCGTGCGAACCTAAGTTGCGATCGCACAAGGCATAGTCATAAGGTTATCCGAAACACAACATCAAGTTAGAGTACGCAGAGAAATTGATTAACACATTTAAAATAGAAGTAGACTTTTCATTGATAATAAAACTACATTTACATTGACTCCATTACAATCATTGTCGCGTGGGCGACAACAAGACTCGACTTACAAAACGAACGTTGATGAGATAGTCGTTCCATACATTACATCTCTTTTTACAAACAAAATAATTACACTTTCTGTTATGCCCCGCTCCGCACGGTGCATTATGCTGAATCATTGACTCAAAGAGTTGCGTTGACACGATTACGTATCGATGTGAATCGATACAAAGAGTTACGTTGTCCCGAACAATACATCAAACTATATCGATGCGAAGAGTTGCCTTGTTCCAATGTATGCATCGAGTTGAACTGATGCGAAGCTCTTCGTTGCCCCGAAGGATAAGTGCATTGAGACGGCTCGAAGATTCTAAGAAATCGAATCAACCAAGGCGCAAGTCCGAATTGATGCAAGTATTGATTTTAGTTGGTTTCATGTGCAGGCTATACGTTTACGCTATAATATTAGAGGTCGGCATTCTGCCTTATTCAGTAAGGGGTCCACAAAAGTAAATCGTCGCCTTGTGACGGACTGAGGCGTTGGCACGATAAGCCACAAATCGAACGTATAATTCAGTGAAGCATGAAGTGCTCAAATGGCTATGTCAGGAGAGTTGCCCATGCAAGAAAGTTATAAAATCGAGCCGCAACGGCTCGGCAAAACGACAAGGCATATCGACTCAAAGTGGGGGGCCATTGACTATCTTTCCTACTCCTTCATGCTTAAGTAAAATATATATCATTGTATGCTGAGTTAACCTATCAATGCCATGGGCGTGGCTCGATAGAGAGATAAACATAGTGCGTGTCGAATACTAGATAGAACAATTGAAATGAATCATACAACAAATGTACGAGTCGCTACGAAACATTGAATATCGTTAAGGCGAGCGTCTCGGTGCGCAAGCCATAAGAACATGGGATAACTGTATCAACGAGTACCCCAGTGTGTAAGTCATTCCGTGCCCCCACGCACAAGTTAGAATGCTAGAACATTGAAAGACTATATCGGTGCGAGTGCCTCAGTGCACGAGCGATAGAATATTGAATACCTTATCGAGACGTGCCTCAGTTGCACGAGTCGGAAGGATGGAACATAAGTTTAACACATTGAATACTAAGGCGTAGAACAAGGAAACAGGACTTCAAGGCGTGCATTGAATACACGATGCAAGAAAAGATGGCGAATGTGCGCAACTGTACAATGCTTACAAAAGATGGCATCGTTGCGACGAGAAGAACAGTTGTGGCATGGATGTGACATAACTGTCGATACGGCGTGGTGCCTTTGAAATGTCCATGGCCTTTGGGGCATTCGTTGAGGATATTGGGGCATTGTGCTAATTAAAATAGAGATAAGAGAACTTGCTTGGTTGTATGAAAGATAAGATGTATTGCATGGTCAAATGAATTTAAAGATATAAAAGCTCGTGCATGGGTATTCCTTCGAACGTGGCGTACCAGGGCGCTGGGACCGTTCGGCCTAGGTGGGATTGCATTTACGGTATTGTTGGTGTACTTCATTTAGATGGGTAGCGACCTTCTGGTGAATGTGATAAGCCACTTGCTGCGATTATTTCGGTGACCTCTGATGTTTGGTTAGCAACCGCACAGAGTTAACATCGTCTTATGTTTCGATTCGATAAATATAAGTCCATTCTAGTCCGAAAAGCTAGTGACCTGTATATAGTTAAGGGCGATGGGTTGGAAGTACAAGGTATACAAATATCCTGTATGGACGGATCCTGGGTCGAAAGTACAAGGTACACTCATATCGTGCACATATTGATCTGCATAGAGAGCACTTATAACATGACAGGGAAAGCTGATATACGTATTTACCTTGCGTAGGTGCAAGGGCGAGTACGTCGACTTGGTAAGAAGTCGCACCACGAATCAAACACGAGATTGCTTGTCTGCTTGTCTATTCAATTCGATTAACATGCTTGCCATGATAACATGCTTACAGTCTTCGAATTATGCCATGAACTCATCCTAAGGAGAACATAGAAAGAGAACTAAATTGTATGTTTGCATGAATTAATACAATACTAAATGTCGATTTGTTAAGTGGGTTCTTGATCGGTACAGCGAAGACGAAAGTACTAATCCCCCACTAGTTTGCTAGCAGGTTCAGGGATTGGTCTGCTTGCGGTGGAGCTTCGCTTGAACGCGTTGAGGCTTGGAATGCCGAAGCGTATTGAGGCGTGCAACCGTATTGACGCTCGGACATGCAACAGGATTGATGCGGCCGAGATATAGAAGGCATGATGATGTATGGAACGGTGAAATCCTTTGTGGGCAAGAGAGAACTTGAGTGTTGTAGCCAATCTGGCAAATTCCGTTGGGCTATTGAAAGCCTTTGTAATCTCAATTCGAATATCAATAAAAAGAATGGTTTCGTATGTACTCTGTTTTCCTTTCATTGTTAATATCAACTCAAAGATAACCATTTGTGAACTTGTCATCTTGTCTTACACGAGCACAACTCTAGGCTCGTGCGGCATCACGCCCCCTACGAGGACGATGATTCGGGTGATTCCGGGTTAGGGCTTGACAAATTGGTATCAGAGCTCTAGGCTCAATTTTCTCGGAACGCTCGCTTTATTTCCATTCTAAAAGTTGCCCACCACCAATCGAATCACTCTTGACTCTACTCGATGCCGCACTGGATGTTCCATACAATAAGTCTAATACAAATTATGTAATTTTGCTGCGTATTGTTTTAGAAATTTTATGGTGTTTACGGGAAAAGTTGTGAAAGGTTTTTTGCTGTAAGTGCAACAAGTTGCGAGATGTAAATTCAAGGATTTGTTGTCGCGGATGCAACATGTCGTGAATTGTAATTTGAGATGTTCGTTGTTTACAACGATCGATATGAGAAATGTTGGTTGCATCGATACAATGAAATTCGTGGAATGTTGCTGCGGCAATTGCCACGCGTTGATTGTAAATGATGCATTGAAAAGAAAATAAAAGTTGATATAGAATATGTCTAACGGATTCACATATTGATTTTGAATGCGCGTTGCGATGAAAGTGATAAGTCAATATCGAATGTGTTGAACGGATTTGAGTATTGACTTTGAAGTCGGAAATGAAATATTGCACGACGATGTGCAATGAATGTTGAAATTAAGTCGTTGCACGATGTGCAATACGTATCGAAAGTAAAATGTTGCACGTGGTACAACGCATATCAAAATAAAATTGCTGCACGAAGTGCAATGGATATCGACAACGAATTTTTGCATGAGATGCAACGGAAGGAAGCAAAAGTTATAAATCCAGAAATAAAATCGGTTCGGTTGCGCACCGAACTTGTGTTGGCAAATAAATACATTGGCCGAATTGTGTCAAATTTTGATTGATCAAAAAGTTACGGTTGTGATCGGCATGATCACTGCAGAAATCGTGAGTCGGAATAGATTATTGATTCGTACAAGAGCATGTTGCGACGGAAGTAACTTGATTTCGGGGTGGTATATGGCATACCACCGATGCAATAAATGGCTCGATTCTGAGTGGTATATGCAATACCACTTGTGCGATGAATTTGCATCGACGTATTGTCAGAATTACGGAAGGTTTGTCCGCAATGGACGGGATATCATCGAGACTCGATTGAGAATTTGTATTACGGCATGTTGATGCAAGTGTTCTTCGATGATCATTTAGAATGGTAAGGTAGGACTTGTATCATTGAATGATACGTCGATTGAAAATTTATATGTCGGCCGAATGAAAGAAACTAGCGAAACGATTATACCTCGAGGCGATAATCGTATCAACGGGATAGGAAACTTGATACGTTGAAAATGAGTCGCACGACTTGCGAGCTCGATGAAAATGTTAGCCAATGCGAATTGTAATTGGATCGTATGACTTACGATCTAAACAAAAATGTTAGAATACGCGAATGGTAATAGAATTGCATGACTTGCGATCTCGAAAGAAATGTTGGACGAGACGAAATATAATCGGACCGCACGTTGTGCGACTACGGTGAAGAGTTTGTTGATGCGGATAAATAGTGCCCAAAAGATAGTTGGTTATATTACGACGAAACTCATTTGAGTACGACCGAAAAACACGCAAAACTTAGAGGGAGAGATCGTATGACTTGAGGGTTCGATGTTGGATAATCGATAACTCAGTTACGCGATCAAGGTATAGCGGAATGTGGCAAATCTGAAGAACGAGTTGATGCATATGGAAAAGTTCATTGCGAACTTGGATGTATGCGATGCGAGTTAAGTTGACGTTGAAACGGATTCAAAGTTGACCCTTACGCCATCGAAATTGATACGGCGTATCGAGATCGATACATAAGGAAACGTAAGCACGATGTAAGAATACAAAATAAAGTGTGTCTCGCGCTATCAAAATTTTTGTAGATAACGATGCGAGGATGAACGAACTGGTTGGTCATGAACTTTGTTATTGATCAAGACGAGACTATAAGTCATCAACGATTGTTCGATGCATATAGCATTTCGTGCGTCGACCATAATTAAGATAGACTCGAACTCGATACGAGTAGATGTTTCGTAAATTGTGGAATCATCAACGGCAGTGCATGACTTTACTCGGAGGATAGTTGTGCATCGGTTGCGCCGATAGAAATAGTTTTGTTCAGAATTGGATAGTCGTATAGAAATCATCAGAACGTGATTTGGCTCCGAAATAAGATATAGCATGGTTCGTAGTAAAACTATCCTTCGGTGATGATCCACAATTATCGAGCGTAGCTTCAGGACAGATGACCCTAGAAGACTTGACCGCCAAATCAAATTGAATGTTGCAGACCGTAAGATGACCTATGCGTTGTCGCATACAAAATCGCATCGATAACAAATATTATGTGGTGCATGTTGACGATAAGTCTAGGCTATCGAGAATTGTTTGAACAGCTTTCGATTGGAAATGATATAGTTAGATTTGAGTATTCATCGGACGAATACTTGAATGGTTATGTTGGTCGACGATCGAACTAGAAATTCACCAACAAACTTGGTGATTAGGATAAGCGATTGCGAGAATCGTGCTATGCACGAGAGAGAACGATAAGGGAATAACTTATGAGTCATGACGTTAGATTCGGATTCACCTTGCAATTGAGTTTACGTGCATCGAACTTATATTCGATGTTGCGAGACGATCGAGTTTAGAATTTGGCTAGAAATTTTCTACTCGATAGGAATCGATTGTAAGACGCGTCGTAAAGACCTTCATGTCAAGGCGATCGTTGCCTTGAGCATCGTCGACTCAAATTAAACTTTGTGTCGGATAGATTGTAGCCTTTGTGCAATATCAATTAAAAGTTATGTCGAAAGGATTTGAGCACGGTGTCTAAGTGAGTCACCTAGCAGACGTAGTCCTGAATGTTGATGCTTTTGCAAGTCAACAAAAGAGAATCATGTCGAAATAAAATATAAAGTAAAATAGTAGAAATCGTTGGATAGTGACGTCGAACGCAAGGCGTTGCGGAGACTCGTTGTGATTGGATGTGCGACGGCTTGACGTGACGCATAGAATTAATTGTCCCGATAAAACTTACAAAATGAAAATACGATTTTCGAATCGCATCGTGTACCTTGACTTTTGTTGGACGATCGCGTATGTATCAATATGCATGTGTGCTAGAAAGGCGAGAACAAGTACTAGGGCCAAGTCAAATCGATAGAATGAGATGGCAAGTAATTGAGAATAAGAAGTTACATGTTTGTGTTGTTCCGATATCTTACAACTGAGCTTGGCTGAAATGCATATATTGGTGGGTCGCCTAAAATATGTGTATGATTTCAAACTAAGTTTTATGATCCAAACGATAGTGAGACAAGATCGTAGAACGATCTAGTGAAACCCTTGAAAATTTAGTACTGGTTTCGGTTTGAGGCCGAACCTTATTTTGAGTGGTATATTATGTTATGTCCCGCTCCGCACGGTGCATTATGCTGAATCATTGACTCGAAGAGTTGCGTTGACCCGATTACGTATCGATGCGAATCGATACAAAGAGTTATGTTGTCCCGAACAATGCATCGAACTAAGTCGATACGAAGAGTTGCCTTGTCCCAATGTATGCATCGAGTTGAATCGATGCGAAGCTCTACGTTGCCCCGAAGGATAAGTGCATTGAGACGGGTCGAAGATTCTAAGAAATCGAATCGACCAAGTCGCAAGTCCAAATTGATGCAAGTATTGATTTTAGTTGGTTTCATGTACAGGCTATACGTTTACGCTAAAATATTAGAGGTCGACATTATGCCTTATTTAGTAAGGGGTCCGCGAAAGCAAATCGTTGCATTGCGACGGACTGAGGCGTTGGCACGGTAAGCCATAAATCTGACGTATAATTCAATGAAGCATGAAATGCTCAAATGGCTAAGTCAGGATAGTTGTCCGTGCAACGAAGTTATGAAATTGAGCCGCAACGGCTCGGTGAAACGACAAGGCATATCGACTCAAGGTGGGGGGACATTGACTCTCTTTCCTACTCCTTCATGCTTAAGTAAAATATATATCATTGTATGCTGAGTTAGCCTATCAATGCCACGGGCGTGGCTAGATAGAGAGATAAACATAGTGCATGTCGAACACTAGATAGAACAATTGAAATGAATCGTACAACAAATGTACGAGTCGCTACGAAACATTGAATATCGCTAAGGCGAGCGCCTCGGTGTGCAAGCCATAAGAACATGGGATAACTGTATCAACGAGTGTTCCAGTGCATAACTCATTCCATGCTCCCGCGTACGAGTTAGAATGCTAGAACACTGAAAGACTATATCGGTGCGAGTGCCTCAGTGCACGAGCGATATAACATTGAATACCTTATGGAGGTATGCCTCAGTTGCACGAGTTGAAAGGATGGAACATAAGTTTAACGCGTTGAATACTAAGGCATAGAACAAGGAAACACGGCTTCAAGGCGTACAATGAATACACGATACAAGGAAAGACGACGAATGTGCATAGCTGTACAATACTTACAAAAGATGGCGTCGTTGCGACGAGAAGAACAGTTGTGGCATGGATGTGACATAACTGTCGATGCAACATGGTGCCTTTGAAACGTTCATGGCCTTCGGGGCATTCGTTGAGTACATTGGGACGTTGTGCCAATTAAAATAGAGATAAGCGAACTTGCTTGGTTGTATGAAAGATAAGATGCGTTGCATGGTCAAATGGACTTAAAGATATAAAAGCCCGTGCATGGGTATTCCCTCGAACGTGGCGCACCCGTGCGCTAGGACCGTTCGGCCTAGGAGGGATTACGTTTACGGTATTGTTGGTGCACTTCATTTAGACGGGTAGCGACCTTCTGGTGAATGTGATAAGCCACTTGCTGTGATTATTTTGGTGGCCTCTGATGTTTGGTTAGCAACCGCACAGAGTTAACATCGTTTTATATTTCAATTCGATAAATATAAGTCCATTCTAGCCCGGAAAGCTAGTGACCTTCATATAGTTAAGGACGATGGGTTGGAAGTGCAAGGTATACAAATATCCTGCATGGACGGATCTTGGGTCGAAAGTACAAGGTACACTCATATCGTACACATATAGATCCGTATAGAGAGCACTTATAACATGACAGGGAAAGCTAATAAGCGTATTCACCTTGCGTAGGTGCAAGGGCGAGTGCGTCGACTTGGTAAGAAGTCATGCCATGAATCATATACGATATTACTTGTCTGCTTGTCTATTCAATTCGATTAACATGCTTGCCATGTTAACATGCTTACAGTCTTCGAATTATGTCATGAACTCATCCTAAGGAGAACATAGAAAGAGAACTAAATTGTATGTTTGCATGAATCAATACAATACTAAATGTCGGTTTGTTAAGTGGGTTCTTAATTAGTACAGCGAGGACAAAAGTACTAATCCCCCACTAGTTTGCTAGCAGGTTCAGGGATTGGTCTGCTCGCGACGGAGCTTCGCTTGAACGCGTTGAGGCTTGGAATGCCGAAGCGTATTGAGGCGTGCAACCGCATTGATGCTCGGACATGCAACAGGATTGATGCGGCCGAGATATAGAAGACATGATGTATGGAATGGTAAAATCCTTTGTGGGCAAGAGAGAACTTGAGTGTTGTAGCCAATTTAGCAAATTCCGTTGGTCTATTGAAAGCCTTTGTAATCTCATTTTGAATATCAATAAAGAGAATGGTTTCGTATACTCTATTTTCCTTTCGTTGTTAATATCAACTCAAAGATAACCATTTGTGAACTTGTCATCTTGCCTTGTACGAGCGCAACTCCAGGCTGGTACGGCATCATTCCCCCTGCGAGGACGATAATTCAGGTGATTTCGGGTTGGGGCGTGACACTTTCCACCTGCTATCGAGAGAAGTCGAGTCACTATCTTTTCTTCTTTGTACTGAGTGCGAAGTCTTCAAAAAGGATTCAGGAACAAGCCTTCAACACACGGACTAGGCTTCAAAAGTGTTCGTGCCGCCTTGAGCTTTAAGTGGCACGCCCTTCGTTGTTCGGCGTACCTGCGTGGAGAGCGAGGATCAGTACATTATACTTTGTACTGGTGCATGGTTATTTAAGTTCCAAGCTCTCATTTGGTTGAAGAGTTTATATGACTTAGTTTATGAATGTTTCTAACCATCCTAATGAATTTCAAACAAGCAATGACAAGCATAATGAAAAAAATATTAGAACTTACCCACGGCGGACCGCGCTGTGCCTTATGAAACTTACCATGTTCTTCCCTGTCAATTTCTATCATTTTCATACCAAGTGTAATATTACGTGTGATTGGTCACTGGCATCACAAGCCATCCTGGACGTATAGCTTTGTTAGTCGGGGACCTTTCAACGCAAGTAGCGAGCCCCGTTGCAAGTTTTTGCCTAACCCGTGCTATCATCCAGCACAACTATATCCTGTTTCCTCCTAGGCCGAAACGGTCCCATGGCCCCAGGTTGCCGCTCGAGGAAACTATCGCCTTGTCGACAAGTTGTCCATAACCGTGCAAAAATATTTTTTTTTTGTCATTAAGATATAGCCTACATTTCCTTTGAAAACTTGATCATTTTGCCGTGCACGTGTCCTTGTATTCATCCTTTCATTCGCAACAACACTGTCGATTTACCTAAGAAGGAGTCGAGAAGAGAAGGGTCAGCCACTCACCTTGAGTTTACTTCAGGCGAGAGAACTTGTTGGTCGCACTAGACGTCGCCTACGCGATTACCTGAAATCGCACAAGCAACCGATTAGAATACTGCATTATTCAAAAAGTTCGATAGGAAATGCGAGTTCAAAATGCAAGCCATGAAAATTATCGAAAACATTCACGAAAACGCATTCAGAAAACAAAGCCAAAACCAACACAAGCGACATGAAAAGCAGAGTAACGATGGGTCTCTTCCGACTCAGCCGCAGAGTCAATCCTTGAGGCGCAACCCGCTGAATATGGCACTTGGTTTCGAAGAAGCCATTCCATAACGGAGAATGGATCTTAATTCAACCGTTCCCGTTCGATCGACTCAATCGATCCCGACCTATCGGTCCCGACCGAATCGATAGCGATAGTGTTCCTTTCTCGCGCACCCCGTGGACGGAGGACGGGGCACGATGTAGGGACGGAGCACTACACCATAACCAACTAAGAAAAAGTTTAATCCTCGAAACTTAAAATAGAACCTACCTCTACGAGAATAGTGAAGGAAAATTTTCTTTTATTTCTGACTCAAGCTCCCACATCGACTCCTCGACCGAACGGTTTCTCCAGAGGACGCGGACGAAAGGAATAGCACGGTTGCGGAGAATTTTATCTTTGCACTCCAGGATTTGCACCAGCTCTTCGACATATGACAAGACTGCCTTCAGATCTAGCTGACCCAAATCTACCACATGGCTCGGATCGTGCACGTACTTTCGCAATTGTGAGATGTGGAAGACATCATGTACCTCCGACAATGTAGGCGGCAAGGCGATTTGGTAAGCTACCGGGGTGACTTGCTTCAATATTTCGAACGGGCCAACAAATCTTGGGCTCAACTTTCCTTTCGCACCGAATCTGGAGACTCCACGCATGGGCATTACTTTCAAGAATACATAGTCGCCTTCCGAGAACTCGACGGGGTGTTGGTGTATATCGACATAGCTCTTCTTCCAGCTTTGTGCTATCTTCAATCTCTTCCGTATTAACTTGACCTTCTGCACGGTCTGCTCTACCAGCTCCGGACCGAGTATCTGCCGTTCCCCGACTTCATTCTAGCAAATGAGCGATCTGCACTTCCGGCCATACAAAGCTTCATACGGCACCATTTGGATGCTGGAATGATAGTTGTTGTTATATGCAAACTCGGCCAACGATAGATGGACATCCCAGCTTGACTTTAAGTCGATCGCACAGAGTCGTAACATGTCCTCGAGAATCTGGTTCACCCACTCTGTTTGGCCGTCAGTCTGAGGATGATAAGCTGAGCTAAACTTCAACTTGGTCCCCAATACTGAATGAAGACTACTTCAGAAGCGTGCCACAAACCGTCCATTCCGATCCGAGATGATAGATACTGGGATCCCGTACAGCCGAACTATTTCATCAAGGTATATCTGAGCAAGGTGGTCGACGCTTCAAGTAACTTTAATGGCTATGATATGCACTGACTTGGTTAGTCGATCGACGATGACCCAGATGGCATCATTTCTCTACGGCGTCCTTGGCAAGCCAACAACGAAGTCCATAGTAATATGATCACATTTCCACTCTGGAATGGCAAGGTTCTGCATCTTCCCGCCCGATCGCTGGTGCTCGGCTTTGACTTGCTGACATGTTATACACTGACACAAAGAGCGCTACATTCCTCTTCATGTTGTGCCACCAAAAGAAAACACGGAGGTCCTTATTCATCTTGGTACTACCATGATGCAAAGAATATTTTGTATAATGCGCCTCCGACATTATCTCCTTTCTAAGTTCCGCGTCGTCCGGAACGCATAGCCGATCCTTCACTCGCAACACTCCCGACTCGTCCTCTCGAAAGTCATACGCTTTTCCTGTCGATATCAGCTTCTGCATCTTCTCCAGGTATGGGTCGTCCTTCTGAGCATACTTGATTATCTCCAATAGACTCGGTTCCAGCCGCAGTTGTGACAGTTTCATGTCTCTGAAACTAACTCGAAGTTCAATGCCCATTTTTTCCAAGTCGAACAGCAGTCGACCGTTGATATATAATGAAGATAAGTACTTTCAGCTCAGCACATCTGCTATAACATTTTCTTTGTCCGGTGTGTAGTCGATTGATAAGTCGTAGTCTTTGATCAGTTCAAACCATCGCCTCTGCTGCAAATTCAGTTCTTTCTAGGTAAAGAGATACTTGAGGCTTTTGTGGTCCGTATAAATCTTGTACGCCACACCATAGAGATAGTGATGCCACAGCTTCAACACGAACACAATTGTCGCTAGTTCTAGGTCGTGCGTGGGGTAGTTTTTCTCGTGCGACTTCAACTGCCGGAAAGCAAAAGATATCACCTTATCCTGCTGTATGAGCACACACCCCAAGCCCCCAAAAGCATCGCTGAAGATTTGAAATTCCTTCGTCCCTTCAGAAAGTGCAAGTATCGGGGCCAAAACGAGCCGTTGTTTGAGCTATTAGAAGGAAGATTCACAGTCGTCTGACCACTAAAATGTGACTCCTTTATGGGTGAGGCGAGTCAACGGCGATGCAATCTTCGCGAAGTCCTTTACGAAGCGTCGGTAGTATCCCGCCAAGCCTAGGAAGCTTCGAATTTTGCTAACTGATGCGGGCCGTTTCCAATCAGCAACTGCCTCAACTTTCTTCGGATCGACTGCGATTCCCGTAGCGGAGATGATGTGTCCAAGGAATGAGATGTTGTTCAGCCAGAATTCACATTTGCTCATCTTCGCATACAACTGATTCTCTCGAAGGGTTTGGAGTATCGTTCGCAGGTGCTCTGCATGTTGCGTTCGATCCTTCGAGTAGACGAGGATATCATCGATGAAGACTACTATGAATTTGTCAATAAACAGACGGAACATCCGATTCATTAGATCCATGAAGACGGCATGGGCATTTGTCAGACCGAACGACATTACCAAGAACTCGTACTGGCAATAACGTGTGCGGAAGGCAGATTTCGGTACGTCCTCTGGCTTGACTTTGAGTTGGTGATAACCCGATCGCAGATCAATCTTCGAAAACACCATTACACCTTGGAGCTGGTCAAATAAGTCGTCGATACGGGGCAGGGGGTATTTATTCCGGACGGTGGCCTTATTCAATTCTCGATAGTCGATGCAGAGCCGCATCGATCCATCCTTCTTCTTCAGAAATAACACGGGCGCACCCCACGGTGAGACACTCGGACGGATGAACCCTTTGTCAAATAATTCATGTAGTTGTGTCTTTAGTTCTTTCAATTCTGCAGGGGCCATTCTGTACGGAGCTTTCGAGATCGGCCGAGTGTCAGGAAATGTATCGATGGTGAACTCTATTTTTCGATCGGGCGGCATACCGGGTAGCTCGTCCGGGAACATGTCTGGGAATTTTGCCACAACGTTACTCTGACCCGCGTTTGCACCATCCTGTCTCATGTCACGAACGGACGCCAAGTAGCCTTCGCATCCGGAATAAAGCAGCTTCCACGCAGAAATCGTCGAGATTACCATGCAGGTCGGTGATACTTCACCATACGAATAGCAGAATTCGAGCACTCCAGGTATGCGGAAGGTGACCCTCTTTTTTGCATAGTCGATGGTGGCATTGCAGGGACCGAGCCAATCCATGCCTAATATGATGTCGAAGTCCTTTATATCTAGAACTATCGTATCAAGACCGATCTTTTGACCCCCAATACATATGGTTCCTCTCCCGCGGGCTAAATTTGTGAGTAGTGGCACGCCCGAAGGCATACTTACACTAAGATCAAGGTCTAACGACATTACAGGAAATTTGTGCTCGACGGTGAAGTCTGCCGATATAAAAGTATGTGAAGCGCCTGAATCAAAAAACACACGAGCAGGTACATTATTGAAATTCAATATACCAGTCACAACAGTGTCGGAAGCGAACGCCTCGTCTCGAGTCAGGGCAAAGACACGCCCTTGAGCATTAGGACGTTGGTCTTGGTTGTTGGATTGAGTGGGCTGAGGAGGTCGGGGCGCCTATCTTCGATTCTCTTGACGGTGTTGTTGTGGTGGTATACTGGGATGATTTGGTCTTCGGGCCATGCAATCTCGCTTTTGGTGACCCTTCTGTCCGCAAAAGAATCACCCCCCTTCGTGGACAAGGCACTTGCTCGTATCATGCCCAAAGGAAAGGCACTTGGGACATCGCAATGATAGGTTATGTCCCTGGTAACTGCCATAGTTTGGACACTTTGACAGTGATTGTTGCCTCCCGTATAGCTAGGACGTTTATGATTGGAGTGGCGCACAACGTCGGCAGCAACGGAAGGGTATTCGCTCTCAAGGCGGAGAGCATGATTCAGAGCCTCGCATGTGGTCTTGTACTCCGGGACCCCGATATGCGCATCGATAGAGCATCGCAGACCCACTTCGAACTGTCGCACACGATACTCCTCTGTAGGAAGAAATGCATCAGCAAATTTGGACAACTTATTGAATTCTGCGGCATACTGTTCGACGGTCCGGTTACCTTGCCTCAACTGCATGAACTCATTTTTCTTCGCTTGACGAACGGCTGACGGAAGGTATTCGACTTCAAAAGCTTTGCAGAACGTGGCCCAAGAGATCGGCGCTGTGTGGTTGTCGCATCGGATCGCTCGCTTGTGCACGGCCCACCAGTCATGGGGCATTTAATCGTAGTTGAAGTTGTGCGTAGGTGCCTTGCTTTTATTCTTCAATGCCGAGGAGCTCGAAGTGATCTTTCAGCTCTTCCAACCAATCGATTGCCATAGAAGGGTCTTTCGTGCCGCTGAAGGAAGTGCGGCACGCTTTCTTGAATTCGGACACTTCAAAGTTATACTTTTTCGATGCCGTCTGTTGACGCTCGAGCTCCTCCATGTCGAATTTAATGGGTTGGACCGTCGACACGGTGACAGTAGGCACAGTTACGGAATTTCTGTTGGCCATAAGTGTCTGGATGATCTGCTGCAGAGTATCTAGTTGCTTTTGTTGCAGCTTAGCTTGTGCGTCAAAGCGAGCTTTGAACTGGGCCTGTCGTGCCTCTTTCTGTTAATGTCGGTTCTCGGACTGGTTCTGTTGTGCCTCCATCATGCGCAGTATCCTTTCGATGGTATTGTTAGAAGGTCCGGCCCATGAACGATACAAAGTACTAGAGCCGCTAGAAGCACTCTGCTCTTGCTCGGCCATAGGTTCCGGCACTTCTGCAAAACGAAGGCAAACACATCAGTCATAAATTATTATGGACTCACTGTATGGAACAACTTATCTCATCGATGCGAGGTCAAAGGTTTGAAACTCTAGACGCGGGGCCAAAGGATGTAAAGCCGTGCTCTGATACCATTATGTCACGCCCCGATTTCGTAGAATCGATAGTCGTCCCCCGGGCGTGATGTCGTACGAACCTAAGTTGCGATCGCACAAGGCATAGTCATAAGGTCATCCGAAACACAACATCAAGTTAGAGTACGCAGAGAAATTGATTGACACATTTGAAATAGAAGTAGACTTTTCATTGATAATAAAACTTCATTTACATTGACTCTATTACAATCATTGCCGCACGGGCTACAAAATGACTCGACTTACAAAACGAACACTGATGAGATAGTCGTTCCATATATTACATCCCTTTTTATAAGCAAAATAATTACACTTTCCGCCTGCTATCGAGGAAAGTTGAGTCACCATCTTTTTTTCTTTGTACTGAGTGCGGAGTCTTCAAAAAGGATTCAGGAACAAGCCTTCAACACACAAACTAGGCTTCAAAAGTGTTCGTGCCGCCTTGAGCTTTAAGTGGCACGCCCTTCGTGGTTCGGGGTACCTGCATGGAAAGAGAGGATCAGTATATTACACTTTATACTGGTGCGTGGCTATTTAAGTTCCAAGCTCTCATTTGGTTGAAGAGTTTATATGACTTAGTTCATGAATGTTTCTAACCATCCTAATGAATTTCAAACAAGCAATGACAAGCATAATGAAAAATACGTTGGAACTTACCCACGGCAGATCGCGCCGCGCGTTATGAAACTTAACATGTTCATCCCTGTCAATTTCTATCATTTTCATACCAAGTGCAATATTACGCGTGATTGGTCACTGGCATCACAAGCCATCCTGGACGTATAGCTTTGTTAGTCGGGGCCCTTTCAACGCAAGTAGCGAGCCCCGTTGCAAGTCACCGCCTAACCCGTGCTATTATCCAGCACAACTATACCATGTTTCCTCCTAGGCCGAAACGGTCCCGTGGCCCCGGGTTGCCGCTCGAGGAAACTATCGCCTTGTCGACAAGTTGTCCATAATCGTGCAAAGATATTTTTTTGTCATTAAGATTTAGCCTACATTTCCTTTGAAAACTTGATCAATTTACCGTGCCCGTGCCCTTGCATTCATTCTTTCATTCGCAATAACACTGTCGATTTACCTAAGAAGGGGTCGAGAAGAGAAGGGTCAGCCACTCACCTTGAGTTTACTTCAGGCGAGAGAACTTGTTGGTCGCGCTAGACATCACCTACGCGATAACCAGAAATTGCACAAGCAACCGATTAGAACACTACATTATTTAAGAAGTTCGATAGGAAATGCGAGTTCGAAATGCAAGCCATGAAAACCAACGAAAACATTCACGAAAAATGTATTCAGAAAACAAAGCCAAAACCAACGCAAGCGGCGTGAAAAGCAGAGCAACGGGAGGTCTCTCCCGACTCAGCCGCAAAGTCAATCCTTGAGGCACAACCCGCTGAATATGGGACTTGGTTCCGAAGAAGCCATTCCATAATGGGGAATGGATCTTAGTTCAACCGTTCTCGTTTGATCGACTCGATCGATCCTGACCTATCGGTCCCGACCGAATCGGTAGGTACAGTGTTCCTTTCTCGCATACCCCGTAGACGGAGAATGGGGCACGATGTAGGGACGGGGCACTACAAACATAAATCAAAAGTAATACTAGTCTATATGTTCATTTGTTAGTTATTTAGTTTGACTCTTATGGAGAGTCTGTGTATTTGGCTAGCCATGTCGTGTTAAGGTTCTGTGTTGGGACTACCTTTTGTGTTCACTCAGACTCCTTAAGTGGCTACAACATCCTTCCCTAAATTGGCTCTAGTATCCTATACTAAACTCTACCCCTCTTGATACTTTCTTGACCCAAAGCTCAAGGTATTGTATAACTTAACTTCTGATAACTACATTTTACTCTAACACACCACACACATATGGTGTATGACTTATGCCACTATTTCGCACCAAGTCTACATGTTATATATGTAACAGATAGTGTCTATTTACGGTATCAACCCATTACCCCGGTTGATGATGGTCTATAGGACATCCTGTATCCTTTGGGTCCTTGAGTCTATAGTTAGGCTTGCTATAATATTGCCTATTCTCAGATTTTCTGTACACCCGTAGGTGAGGTATGGGTGTATAACACCAACTTGCATTAGTGAATGCGTATATGACAAATTCATGTCTCCCTTCTCTGCTCTATCTTACACACCACCAATTCATATTTGATTCCATCAAGCATTCTATTTAACCTTTTTTTTCTCTGTCAATGGTATAAATACACACCCACACTTTTGTTCTAATCGAAACCCCTATGGTACCCTACATGGTAGCCAACAGATTCATATGTATTTGTTGCTGCAAGCCTATTAGCTCACTGCTATTATGCAGTCTACTGCTAGGCTCATGCTAATATCCATGATAATTGGTACATATGTACTGATATCAGGTTTAAGCCTACACAAAGTCTGGTAAGGCTGATATCAGTAATAACTGATACTCATGATTTATTCAAAGCTTACCTCTAAAACAAGGACCTGTATTTCCTACTGTAACACCCAGTTTTTCCAAATGAGGATAATTTTAAATTTTTATAATTATAATCATTTAATAATGATATTTAAATCATATTATGATTTTTGATGATTTTTAATTATTTTTAAAACTATTTAAAATGTTGATTAGTGTTTTGAAGGTTAACTGGCTAAACCCTAGTTTTGCTAAGCCTAGAGACTAACCATGACCAAGGGAGCCTAGTCATGTGATTAGAATGACTAATTACAACTTTTTAGCCTAGGGGTATTTTGGTCATTTTGACTTTTTAGTGCTTTTGAATTTTTATTATTTAAATATTTGCTAATTGTTGGTTTGAGTCTTGACCTAGAAACTTAGCCTAATCTAGATTAGCCTTGAATGGTTAGGTTAACTAGTCATGAGATAATTACTAATATCTAGATATTATAGGAAGATATTTTTACTCTAAGATATTATGGAAAGTTAGCCTATGACATTTGAACCAATAGGAATGCCTAGAATTTGTTGGACAATCCTTAGCCACTCATCAAGACCTAAAACCTAGCCCTAATAAATCTATGGCAGCCATTAAACACCCCATCCCCCTTCCTATGAAACAATCCTATTAAAAACTTTAGCCTCTCTTTACACCCCTTTAGAACCCTAATAGTTCTTCACAATTTTTCCTTCCCTAATATCCAAATCAAGCCCAAATTGATTCAAATCAATTGCAACATCACCCTCTACAGCAGTGGGAGCTAGTAGAGGCTTGCTAGCTAGGATTTGGGATCGTTTTGATTGATTGGAGTTTGAAGGAGAAGCCTCATCCTTGCCCTTTTTTATTGAGATTCAATCTCAATAGGTAAATCCCATGAAACCCTAGTAAATTATGTTTTAATTCCATAGATGCATGCATATAGGTATACCCTAGCTGTAGGAATGGTTTGGTACTAGTTAGTGTCCATTTCGTGTCCGTATCGGACACGTATCAAGGGTTTTAAGAAGGTGTTCGATGTAATGCCTGTGAGAATAAAATATTATTAATTTCAAAAACTAATTGAAAGGAAAATTAGGTCTTGTATTGTAGATCAGGAATCCTGAGGACTGAGTTGAAGATTTGGTGTCCTCGTGTCCAAAATGGACACGCACATACTCGTGCAGGCACGATGGCAGTGCCCTGCTGCCACGCGTGCAGTACACACTGCACAGGCCATTAGGAACCACCAAATTTGGTGTGGGACTCGGGGCAGTGACTGACAAGTCACTCCCCAAGTTTCAGGACTCCTAGTGTCGTGTCGGACATGAAATTTGGCACGTACTGATATTGAACTGAACTGTACACGCGAATATTTCCAACTGATACGGTCTTTGCGTCGGACACTGACACGCTTTAGGCTCGATACAGAGTGTTCAACCTCTAGCCTGAGACCTCAGCTACCTGTGGACACGTGCACGAGACCCCACATGCTTCGTGTCGTGACCTAGGTCGTTCGACACGGCTGTACGAGCCCGTGCACAAACTGTGCACTGAGCAGTATACTCGTGTGTGTTCGAGTGTGCTGGACACTTCGTGTCCACTCTTGTGGACACGAATGACACCCTGGACATGTGTGTATGTGGGGGGGACACACCTACATGCCTGATTGTTAATTTCGTTGGTTTTAGGAATTCAAAATATGGGAATTCCCCATTTTCTTCTGAAACTGTGGTATTCCAGTGATGAACTGTTTACATAACCTGAGATGGTTCCTAGTTGGGTTGTTTTTTTATTTTGTTATCTAGCCTGTGATTAATTGATTCCTGAACTAAGTTCTAATCACATCCACTAATCTCTGATTGTATAATTCAATTGTTATGATGGGTTAATCGAGTGGGATTGGGAAAAAACTGGGTTGACTGATACTTAATATCAGTGAGGGTATCACTGATACTATTTTCGAATTTCATTCAATTGTTAATATCATATATTATGTTATGATTAATTTCACTATACATTAAATATCATGTTAGGATATAGGAGATTCATGTGTTGTGTATAATTGATTGTAAGGGGATGTGGTATGTTAAAATGCTGTAAAAACTGATTTCAATATCCTAAGAATTCCAGTTTTCTTTTCAGTTTTTTTAACTGATTTAGTGTAGGTTTAAATAATTGGTTTCCCCTTTCCCTTTTAACTGAGTTCATGAGATGTTTAAACTTGATATTAGTTAGATTTTTAACTTGAATTGAATTTGATTCACTGTTAAAACAAAACTGAGATTTGGATTCATTGTATTAAAATGTTAAGAAGGGTTCACATGTAAGGGGGTCTGTATTAAACCTGAAAACTGAGAATTTCCCTGTGTAAACAAACCTGAAATATTGTAAAAGCTGAGAACTTCACATAGTATTTACTGATTGGTTGATAGATGAGATTATATTACCTATCCTTCACTGGCACAGATATGGAAAACCTGAGATTATTTTGCCTATACACAGTGTATATGTACACACATTGCCACCCTTGTATCACCCACACCTGTGACACACACATACACATTCACTTCTCAAATTTCCTACTTCCCTTTTCAATATATATTTGTATATGTATGTTTACATGTATTTAGTTTCCTACATAGCTATATTATATTGAATGTGTACGATTCCTATATGTAAAATATAGTGTATAGATATTACAATAGGGTATTGTACTAGTAGACTTGTATTGGTAAAGTGTATTGGCTATATGTGATATGGCCTATGGCCCATAACCTAGGTACTAGTCTATGGTAGCCTTGTGTATATGAAATATACACATGTGTAGAGTCCTATAGAATAGGGTATGGTGTATACTAGCTAGGTTAGACTAGTTAAGCCTAGTTAGACTTGCTAGACCTAGGTTTGACTTCTTGGTTGACCAAGAGTTGACTTTGACCTAGTTTGACCTAGACTCTTGTAGAATGCATAGTAGAGCTTCATTTTATCATTTTAGACATGTTGTGACTTGTACTGTTCCGATTAGGAGCCAGACACCACTCCTCAGGTAGTGTTTCACTCAAACGTTCAGGATATCAGGCGAGTACATTTTTTGATAGTTCTTTTATTTACTTATCAATTATTGTACTTCAGTTCTGGTTAGCTGTATGTGATTCTCTGTTACAAATATGTATTATTATTTCTGAATCTATGTATGCGACATACATACTTACTCGTCTTACCTCTATTATTCGAATCACCATACGAATCACCATACGAATCACTATTCGAATCACCCTATTCGTATCTTCATATGCTGGTTGGACTTGTATTCGTCTTATGTGTTGGATTATGGATTCATTTGTATTAGACTGGGCGGGGAAATACTTGATTAGACATGTGAACATTCCCACTATTCGAACCACCCCTATGAATATATTCGAACGATAGCCATTCCACACCCGGCCAGGTGTGTGATGTGCCGGATTTACCCTTAGTCGTTTACATGTCTATCTAAGTATTTTAAAACACACTTGGAGAATTTATTCGAATCATTATTAGAACATTATGTGAATCACTATTCGTATCATCTTATTCGTATCACCTTATTCGATTCACCTTATTAGAATAATGATTAGAATTACATTCGACTCATCTTATATTAGACTCACATTTGGGATTACACTCGACTTATATTGTACCATCTGAACTCATTATGTTACTCTAGTTCGGCTAGATCTTATTTTTACAGTCTTCCTTGCTATGTTTCTCTTCTTGTTTAGTTACCTTACTTTCATTGTACCTTAACTGCTTCTCTACATCACTACCTGTATAAAACTGCCATATTCATCAATACAACTGTCTATAACTGCTTTATAGTTCTCTATCATTTACTTAGAATTTCTTGATGAAATGTACTCGTTCCTGTTCTGACTGGACCTGTTGAAAATATTACAGATGTCTGCCCTGAGGACGTTTGCCCTACTTGCCTTGGAGCAGGAGATGGCTTAGCTACCTATGGCCCCGACACTCAGGAGTGATCGGGAGACTAGCTAGTAGACTTGGTTTAGTTTTCATGTTTTAGAATTTGAATTGTAATAACTTGAGATACGAGTTTGTATTTGAGTTTGTTTGAGATATTATTATTTAGTAGTTTTTAAATGTTGTTATTAGTCTTTAGTTATAAACTTCTGTGTTATCTTATCGTTCTTAGACTGTGATTGAGATTCATTATATCTATACTTGTCCTCCGTTCGGAGTTGAGATTTGACAAGTACATTATATAATTGCGTGAGTTGTTGATTATATAGTAACCTAGGACAGCGTTCTACCGCCGACACTGCGGCGTAGGCTGGACGTACCCACTTCTCGTGCCCTTACTCTAGGGTGCGGATCGTGACACGTTTTTAGTGGTGGCCAATGCAGGTCGAGTTTATGTAGTGGTATTCGAACTAGAGTATCACTACAGCCTGCGATAGGATTGAGAAATAGGTTTAAACGGAGAGGTACTCAATCACAGTTAGGAAAAATTCTGCTTTAATTTATGCCATCTACATATCTTACTGACTTATCTTCTTTGTAATAAACTGTCCTCCTTTGATTTATCGATTCCTGCTCAGTATTGACTTCCTTTTCGATCTGTCTTCAGGATGGTGGAGACACGATCACATCGCTCTGGTACAGTAGCCGCTGGAGAGGGGTCTGCCACCTCTCGTCCATTGCAGCAGGCTATTGAGACTGTAATTCCTTCTGTTCCTGATCAGACAGGAACTGCTGTAGCCATTGGGGGTTTGCCTCCACTTGTTCAGAGGATGACCCCAGTCATTTCTGAGATATTTCAGCAGCAGCATCAGCAGCCACCTGCAGGAACAGTTGACGCCGTTCAGCTGTTGGCTTTCTTCAGGCAGTACATGGAGGGTCAGCAGACCCAGCAGAGGCACACGGCATAGCTCAGCAGAGGCATTGAGCTGGCAGATACGGCAGTGGAGAGAGTCGTAGCTCAACCAGCGGCAGCCCCGTAGCCGTACCAGCCACGGGAGAAGGGCATCCAGGACTTCCAGAAGATGCACCCGAGAGACTTCCGAGGGACAGAGGGGATCATGTATGTCGATGAGTGGATCGAGCATATGGAGGAGATCTTCAGGCTGGCTGAGATCTCGACGAGGCTCCAAATAGAGGCAGCAGCCAGTATGATGCAGGACCTGGCCTGTACATGGTACCAGACCGACCCGAGGGTTGGCACAGCAGGACAGA
Source organism: Iris pallida (assembly GCA_029216955.1). Lineage (NCBI taxonomy): Eukaryota > Viridiplantae > Streptophyta > Magnoliopsida > Asparagales > Iridaceae > Iris > Iris pallida. The sequence continues at coordinate 53,754,528 of JANAVB010016197.1, read as the reverse complement.
CTTGGGCAGTATTCAAGAAGATGTTCAAGGAGAAGTTCTTTCCAGACGCAGCACTGGGAGCCCTCGAGACCCAGTTCGAGGCCCTAGTTCAGGGGACCCAGTCCATGGAGGAGTACGCAGGAGAGTTCTGTCGCCTGAGCAGATTTATGGAGGACTTGTCGGAGACGACAAAGGCCCGGAGGTTCCGGAAGGGCTTGGTAAAGGAGGTCAAGTCCTACACCAAGAACGCCCGTGGTGCTACATTTGAGGAGATCCTGGTGGACGCACTAGCTGCAGAGGATGATCTTGAGCTTAGGCTCAAGAGGGGGCGAGACTCCCAAGGAGGTAGCAGCAGCGAGGGTCAGGCCAAGAGGCCCTATGTGCAGGCTCAGCAGGCACAGGCACCGGTGAGAGTGCAGCAGGCACAGCATCAGCCTAGAGGGCAGGACCGCAACGTACAGCCTTGTGCTTACTGCAAGAGGGCAGGGCACGTTTGGGAGACTTGTTATAGGAGGCGGAAGGTTTGTCTGTTCTGTGGATCCACTGCTCATCAGGTCAGGGATTGCCCTACTGCACCCGTATATGAGGGAGCACCGGGTCAGAGAGAGGGAGCTAGGCCACCTGTAGTGTAGCACCATGCCCAGAGGGGTGTAGCTTTTGTTATGGCAGTCGAGGAGACTGACGCTGCAGGTGACGGGTTAGCAGGTTTGACCTTCTTGTTCTACTCTCCCACCTTCATGTGTGATTTCTATTAGTACCTGCCAGGATATGTTTGTGATATGCTAGATAGCGTAGTTACCCTGTTCAAGACTGTGGAATCACGACCAGTAGGACTATGATTGCATGTTATCTTTCGACCTTGTTTGATTGGGGCTTTGACCTGGGAGTAGTACGATCATCTTAATTTCGAAGACAAAATTTTTCTAAGGAGGGTAGACTTGTAACACCCAATTTTTTCAAATGAGGGTAATTTTGAATTTTTATAATTATAATTATTTAATAATGATATTTAAATCATGTTATGATTTTTGATGATTTTTAATTATTTTTAAAACTATTTAAAATGTTGATTAGTGTTTAGATGGTTAATTGGTTAAACCCTAGTTTTGCTAAGCCTATAGACTAACCATGACCAAGGGAGCCTAGTCATATGATTAGGATGACTAATTACAACTTTTTAGCCTAGGGGTATTTTGGTCATTTTGACTTTTTGGTGCTTTTGAATTTTTATTATTTAAATATGTGCTAATTGTTGGTTTGAGTCTTGACCTAGAAACTTAGCCTAATCTAGATTAGCCTTGAATGGTTAGGTTAACTAGTCATGAGATAATTACTAATATCTAGATATTATAGGAAGATATTTTTACTCTAAGATATTATGGAAAGTTAGCCTATGACATTTAAACCAATAGGAATGCCTAGAATTTGTTGGACAATCCTTAGCCACTCATCAAGACCTAAAACATAACCCTAATAAATCTATGGCAGCCATTAAACACCCCCTCCCCTTCCTATAAAACAATCCTATTAAAAACTTTAGCCTCTCTTTACACCCCTTTAGAACCCTAATAGTTCTTCACATTTTTTCCTTCCCTAATATCCAAATCAAGCCCAAATTGATTCAAATCAATTGCAACATCACCCTCTACAGCAGTAGGAGCTAGTAGAGGCTTGCTAGCTAGGATTTGGGATCGTTTTGATTGATTGGAGTTTGAAGGAGAAGCCTCATCCTTGCCCTTTTTCATTGAGATTCATTCTCAATAGGTAAATCCCATGAAACCCTAATAAATTATGTTTTAATTCCATAGATGTATGCATATAGGTATACCCTAGCTGTAGGAATGGTTTGGTAATAGTTAGTGTCCATTTCGTGTCTGTATCGGACACGTATCAAGGGTTTTAAGAAGGTGTTCGATGTAATGCCTGTGAGAATAAAATGTTATTAATTTCAAAAACTAATTGAAAGGAAAATTAGGTCTTGTATTATAGATCAGGAATCCTGAGGACTGAGTCAAAGATTTGGTGTCCTCGTGTCTAAAACGGACACGCATATACTCGTGCAGGCACGGTGGCAGTGCCCTGCTGCCACGCATGCAGTACACACTGCACAGGCCATTAGGAACCACCAAATTTTGTGTGGGACTCGGGGTAGTGACTGACAAGTCACTCTCCAAGTTTCAGGACTCCTAGTGTCGTGTCGGACATAGAATTTGGCACGCACTGATATTGAACTGAACTGTACACGCGAATATTTCCCATTGATATGGTCTTTGCGTCGGACACTGACACACTTTAGGCTCGATACAGAGTGTTCAACCTCTAGCCTGAGACCTCAGCTACCTGTGGATACGTGCATGAAACCCCACGTGCTTTGTGTCGTGACCTAGGTCGATCGACACGGCTGCACGAGCCTGTGCACAAACTGTGCACTGAGCAGTATACTCGTATGTGTTCGAGTGTGCTGGACACTTTGTGTCCACTCTTGTGGACACGAATGACACCCTGGACATGTGTGTATGTGGGGGGGGACACACCTACATGCCTGATTGTTAATTTTGTTGGTTTTAGGAATTTGAAGTATGGGAATTCCCTATTTTCTTCTGAAACTGTGGTATTCCAGTGATGAACTGTTTACATAACCTGAGATGGTTCCTAGTTGGGTTGTTTTTTTTATTTTGTTATCTAGCCTATGATTAATTGATTCCTGAACTAAGTTCTAATCACATCCACTAATCTCTGATTGTATAATTCAATTGTTATGATGGGTTTATCGAGTGGGATTGGGAAAAAACTGGGTTGACTGATACTTAATATCAGTGAGGGTATCACTGATACTATTTTCGAATTTCATTCAATTGTTAATATCATATATTATGTTATGATTAATTTCACTATACATTAAATATCATGTTAGGATATAGGAGATTCATGTGTTGTGTATAATTGATTGTAAGGGGATGTGGTATGTTAAAATGCTGTAAAAACTGATTTCAATATCCTGAGAATTCCAGTTTTCTTTTCAGTTTTTTAACTGATTTAGTGTAGGTTTGAATAATTGGTTTCCCCTTTCCCTTTTAACTGAGTTCATGAGATGTTTAAACTTGATATTAGTTAGATTTTTAACTTGAATTGAATTTGATTCACTGTTAAAACAAAACTGAGATTTGGATTCATTGTATTAAAATGTTAAGAAGGGTTCACATGTAAGGGGGTATTAATTTCTGTATTAAACCTGAAAACTGAGAATTTCCCTGTGTAAACAAACCTGAAATAGTGTAAAAGCTGAGAACTTCACATAGTATTTACTGATTGGTTGATAGCTGAGATTACATTACCTATCCTTCACTGGCACAGGTATGGAAAACCTGAGATTATTTTGCCTATACACAGTGTATATGCACACACATTGCCACCCTTGTATCACCCACACATGTGACACACACATACACATTCACTTCTCAAATTTTCTGCTTCCCTTTTCAATATATATTTGTATATGTATGTTTACATGTATCTAGTTTCCTACATAGCTATATTATATTGAATGTGTATGATTCCTATATGTAAAATATAGTGTATAGATATTACAATAGGGTATTGTACTAGTAGGCTTGTATTGGTATAGTATATTGGCTATATGTGATATGGCCTATGGCCCATAACCTAGGTACTAGTCTATGGTAGCCTTGTGTATATGAAATATACACATGTGTAGAGTCCTATAGACTAGGGTATGGTGTATACTAGCTAGGTTAGACTAGTTAAGCCTAGTTAGACTTGCTAGACCTAGGTTTGACTTCTTGGTTGACCAAGAGTTGACTTTGACCTAGTTTGACCTAGACTCTTGTAGAATGCATAGTAGAGCTTCATTTTATCATTTTAGACATGTTGTGACTTGTACTGTTCCGATTAGGAGCCAGACACCACTTCTCAGGCAGTGTTTCACTCAGACGTTCAGGATATCAGGCGAGTACATTCTCTGATAGTTCTTTCATTTACTTGTCAATTACTGTACTTCAGTTCTAGTTAGCTGTATGTGATTCTCTGTTACAAACACGTATTATTATTTCTGAATCCATGTATGCGACACACATACTTACTCGTCTTACCTCTATTATTCGAATCACCATACGAATTACCATACGAATCACTATTCGAATCACCCTATTCGTATCTTCATATGCTGGTTGAACTTGTATTCGTTTTATGTGTTGGATTATGGATTCATTTGTATTAGACTGGGCGGAGAAATACTTGATTAGACATATGAACATTCCTACTATTCGAACCACCCCTATGAATATATTCGAACGATAGCCATTCCACACCCGGCCAGGTGTGTGATGTGCCGGATTTACCCTTAGCCGTTTACATGTCTATCTAAGTATTTTAAAACACACTTGAAGAATTTATTCGAATCATTATTAGAACATCATGTGAATCACTATTCGTATCACCTTATTCGTATCACCTTATTCGATTCACCTTATTAGAATAATGATTAGAATTACATTCGACTCATCTTATATTAGACTCACATTTGGGATTACACTCGACTTATATTGTACCATCTGAACTCATTATGTTACTCTAGTTCAGCTAGATCTTATTTTTACAGTCTTTCTTGCTATGTTTCTCTTCTTGTTTAGTTACCTTACTTTCATTGTACCTTAACTGCTTCTCTACATCACTACCTGTATAAAAACTGCCATATTCATCAATACAACTGTTTATAGCTACTTTATAGTTCTCTGTCATTTACTTGGAATTTTTTGATAAAATGTACTCGTTCCTGTTCTGACTGGACCTGTTAAAAATATTACAGATGACTGCCCTGAGGACGTTTGCCCTACTTGCCTTGGAGCAGGAGATGGCTTAGCTACCTATGGCCCCGACACTCAGGAGTGATCGGGAGACTAGCTAGTAGACTTGGTTTAGTTTTCATGTTTTAGAATTTGAATTATAATAACTTGAGATACGAGTTTGTATTTGAGTTTGTTTGAGATATTATTATTTAGTAGTTTTTAAATGTTGTTGTTAGTCTTTAGTTATAAACTTATGTGTTATCTTATCGTTCTTAGACTGTGATTGAGATTCATTATATCTATACTTGTCCTCCGTTCGGAGTTGAGATTTGACAAGTACATTATATAATTGCGTGAGTTGTTGATTAGATAGTAACCTAGGATAGCGTTCTACCGCCGACACTGCGGCGTAGGCTGGACGTACCCACTTCTCGTGCCCTTACTCTAGGGTGCGGGTCATGACACCTACTCAAGGGATTCTCACTGCTAACCGATCCAGGAAAGAGATTTCCCTTAACCCCAGGCTAATGGATTCAGTCGAATGACATGGTTTCTAAAGTCCATATCAGTAAACAATAGAAAATAATTACACAATATCCACCCTTACTACAGTTAACATTATAAAGTGTAGTGTAGCTAGATATATCTCCACATATTCATCTATCTATTTAACACATTGCATATATGTAAAATACAGTACAAAGCTTATGTGGTAGTAAAAGGCTCATATTATATGACATTCATCAAACTGGTAATCCGTCTCCTGGATATGATAGGTCAGGTACTCCTAGGGACTATGCTAGGGTACATCCTCATGGTCTGCCAGTTACTTGGGGTATCTGGATATATGAGTAGCAATGGAAGAGTACACATATAGGTGTATTAGAGATTAGGATGAGTTGTCTCCATCGAAAATCCAATACTCCCAAACCTTCACTGATACCATTGTTTTGGGGGACACACATCTGTACCTATTGTGCACAGGTAAGCTTGCACAGCCCTCTTGTTTGATGGTCCCCATTCCTTATACTCATATGAATAACATATTGGACTGAAACAAATGCTATCAGGACTGACACTTCATGATGTGAACTGATTGTGTCCATAAGATGTTAAATCTATAGAATAGGATATAGGGCTCGAAAATATACCTACATGTATGGACTGGTCAATATAGGTTCACCATGAAAGAGGGATTGGCTCCTATTCAAAAGGGGGCTTCAAAGGCTGAATCCTAATGTAAACCCCAACTGACCACATTTTAAGTACTAGATACATGAATGTATCTCAAGTTGACAGCTGTATTGCTATAGGCACAGGATTCCTGTAATCCTCCTTGCCATGGGCTATCAAATACCCATGTACATTCAAGAAGCTAACTGACTGCTTGCTACACCAACAGGGAAATGGTTCAAAGGCAAATTGTTAGTATAGGCCTAATTTTAGTCCAGAACTGGGAGCTTTGGTTATCCCTGACAAGTCAATTAAACACAGAAAATACTCATGATACTGGACATAGCAGAGGTTATGACATTGTGGTGGTATACTATCAGCTTCTTAAAATAGAATCAGTCTTTAAGTCTCTAATACAATTGAGACTCATGCCCTATCCACAAATGCACATTCCAAGTCACAGGTTGCAATGGCAGACACATATTTTGATCTACAAACACTACTGGGGAAGCATAAGCTTGGCATAACAACTAAGGATTATGGGCAAGACCCTCTATGCATCCTAATGCAATAATACACTAATACATGATATATAGCCTAATGTATTCATGTCTAATTGATACAGGATATGCAGCTATTATAGCAGTACAAACTAATACACTAGTTTACCTTCATTCACATGGCATCATCCAGTATTTCTTATGGTGCACTCATGACCTGTCATGGTACTCTACAGCCATTGTCCTACAACCTAATGTTAGGCTTGTACAGGTGCTATCTAGAATGAACTTACCCTACCCTATTTTTGTAACACCCAGTTTTCCAGATGAGAGTAATTTTGAAATTTTGTAATTATAATTATTAGTTATTGATATTTATTTCACATTATGATTTTTGGTGATTTTAATCATTTTTAAACTATTTAAAAATTGTTTTAAGTCATGACTTGTGATTTTGATGTGCTGCTAGTGAAACCCGAGAGACTGCAAGACCTAGAGCCTAACCATATGATTAGGGATATTTAATTATCATTTTTAGCCTAGGGATAATTTGGTCATTTTGACTTATTTGAATTATTTGATTATTTATTGGATTGGTGATTCCTAGTTTGGGCTTTGACTAATTTGAGACTGGTAGACTAGCCTAGAAGCTAACCCTAGCCATGGTGACCCTAGTCTAACCTAGGTTAACCTACCTTAGTCACTTAGAGACTAATTTTGGATTAGGAGGATTAGTTTAAGTGAAATTATTTCATGGGTTGTGGTTTAATGAAATGACTTGTGATTTAAGGACTTAATGAATTGTGACTTGGCCCATGGCCCATAACTAGAAGCCCTAACCCTAACCAAACCCTAAGTGACCAGCCATATGGGGATCCCCACCCTATATAAACACTTATTCATTAGTTCTTGCCTCTTTTATTTCATTTCAACATATATGAAAAGAAAGGTTTGTCCATTCTTCCCCAATCCATAGATTTCTCATTTTAAATCATTTTTAACTCTAGTTTCTTGCATTAGAACCTAATACTCTCCTATTTTCTGATTGTGGGGTTTAATCCCAGCTTTGGGACAATTTAGGAGCATTTGGCTAGCAAGAAAGAATCCCCCATTTGGAGCTTTTTTATGCTTTTTGTACCTATAGGTAAAACTCCCCAAATTGATTTAAATTTCTGTTTTCTTTGCATTTAGGGCTAGATCTAGGAGTCCCCTAGCTGTCCCCAAAATTTGGGTAGATTTCGTTTCTGTTTGGTGTCCGTATCGGACACGTGTCATAGTGTATACTTAGGTGTTTGATGAAATACCTCTTTGAACTTTTTGTTGTTGGTTTTCAAAATAAATTATATATTTGGAAAGCTTATTATGTGTAGATTACTATGGTCTGTGACTGAGCACGAATTGGGTTGGTTTTTGTGTCCAAAATTGGACACGAACGTGTGCACGAGGCCCCGGTGCGCTGTCCTGCTATCACCCACTGTTTTCTCATTGCACACACCACTTGGATACGTAAAAATTTGCACAGGGGTAGGGGAAGACACTGTTAGGACCCCCGTAAATTTTTATGACATTTTGAGTCATGTCGGACACGAAACACAAGCTGCACTGGTTTACGCACTGCACAGTGTACTGATTTTCGACCCTCTGACACATCTTTGAAACTCGAACACGACACGACTTGAGGTTCGTGCAGACACCTAGACACCTAGCCCTAGTCCCTCTCTACCCCTAGATACAATCACGACGTGTCACGTATCGTGTGTCACGCACACAAGTCTGTGACACGCCTGCACGAGGCACCGCGCTGTGCATGTGTTCTCCCCTGCTACTCAGGCTCGACACAGGACATGACACGACACTGGAGCAGACGAAACTGGGTAGACATATGGGTCTAATGTCTGACACGACACACACAAAGTTTGGGTCGAGTTGGTTTGGTATTCACGATGTTATCAACCTCGCACTGATTTGTGTTGTCCACACACACACGCACATTTGGTCTCTAATACGGCCTTGGACACGTGACATGATGCAACGTGGACACGACCTAAGCTACTCGACACATACCCTAACACGTACCCTATCTACTGACCCGACCACGTGACTCATGGTTGGACACTTTGTATCCTACACTCTTCGACACCATAGCACGAGGCTGTGCCTCAACCAGGTTCTGACTCTGTCTTGACACTATGTTTTGACACGGAGTGGACACAACCTGGACACGAATACACCCCCCTTGTGACACATTGTAGATACACTTCCCTTGTCTCCTTTTCGTTCCCGTTTGTTAGGTTTTAGGAGTTGATTTGTGTGTCGTGCCGGCTGATACTGTAGGTAAGGAATGTTGGTTTTGTTGGGTTGATATTGGGTTTTGATTACATGTTCAGAGGAGTGGGTACGTGATTTACTGTAAATACTTAAACCTGAAAAATTGAACTTTGAGTATTCAAATGAAATAACTGAGACTTAAACCTAAGATTAGCTAAGAAGTAAACTGAGAAATCCCAATGTATGTAAACCTGAGAGTATGTAGGTAAACCTGAGAACACTCTCCCTGCAGGCCATGTTGGCCCTGCATTGCAGTGGATATAGGCTGCACTCTGGTGGCAGCAGCACTGTCCATGTTGGCTTGTGCTCTAGTGCAAGTGAGGGGCATATGCTAGTGTCTTAGATTAGACTATATATGTGTGTGTGTAAGTGTAAGGTATCGGTTAGTGTCCATGAGCATATTAGTATATAAGCTAGAGTAGTATAGGTTTCCTTATGTATCAGTAAGATTAATCAGGATGTAAGGGTATTGTGAGGGGGGATGAGAGCTAAATGAGTGAGGAATGTTTGTTTTAGTTGTGTGTGTGAATATTTAGTTAGAGCATCAATTGGTTTAGAGTGTACTTAGAGTATCCTAAGGTTAGTGTAAGCATATAGTTAATATCCTAAGTTAGACTTAAAGGTTTGGGTGATGGTATGGGTGAGTGTGTGCCTTAGGGTAGAGCCATGAGGGGTATGTACATATATGCAATATGAAAAGTATAGGAATATATGGTATGTATGTATATGTTAGGTTGATTAGCTTGATGTAGGTTCATATATATGGATAGGTATCGAGGGTTCCTATATGTATATATGTGTGTGTGAGTGTCATAACTTTTAGATTATATATGTATATTGAAGTGGTGAGGTTAGATATAGGTAGATTATATATGTGAGTGTATATATATTAGTTAATTGATATTCTATAATAGGTTTTGGTTTAAGACTTGAAATGGGAATTCATGAATCTAGCTTGATATAGGGTTTGACTAGATAGTTAACTCTAGATGAGCCCTCAACCTAGATATATGTATGCATTGTTGAGTTTACCCCCTTTAAGTGTATACCTATTTATATGAGTTTTATATATATATATATATATATATATATATATATATATATATATATATATATATATATATATATATATATATATATATATATATATATATATATATATATATACATGATATAATGATTTGATTTAGGGTTAACCTAATCTAGATAGACTTGACCTTGACTAGAGTTGACCCAATAGTCTAGAGTTTGACCAAAACCCTAGATGTTGACTTGATTGACTGAAGGTTGACCAAGGTTGACTCTTTAACCTAGATTGGACTAATTGACCTAATTTGACTAGACTGTTGACCAAAAGTCAACATTAAGTCTATATATGACCAATTGACCTACGTTGACTAGAGTCTGACATGGTTGACTAAGGTTGACCTAGTTGACCCAGTTGACTTTGACCCAGAGTTGACCATGTTTGACTTTGACCTAGATTGGCTTAGAAATCATGTAGATTGCATCGTAAACTTTATTTATCTTATTTTTAAACACATTATAACCTGTACTGCTCTATTTAGGACATTGTGACTCCGGTGCAGACATCTGATATTATCCTACTCTTTTCAGATTAGTAGGCGAGTACATTCTCTGATAGTTCTCTCATTTAATTGTCAATTACTATACTTCAGTTATAGTTAGTTTTATGTCATTCTCTGTTACAACACGTATGGATATTTCTGGATTCATGTATGCGACACACATACCATACTTATCTGGCCTCTATTACTGAATTACTGGAATCATTTCGGAATCTATTTCTGGAATCATCATATTTTGGCTAGACTCATCTCGATTCTTGTGTCGAATTCTGGATTCATTTGTATTACGGGACGGGAAAATATTGAGTAAGACATGTAGACATACTCCAAATCTGGAATCTCCCAACTGGAATCTACTGGAAGCATAGCCATCTCTTGCCTGATCAGTGAAAGATGTGCCTGATTACCTACAGCCGTTTACATATCGATCTCGATATTTTAAAACACACTGTTAGAATAGCTGGGCTCACCTGGATTCTTGATCACTACCTAGAATCATCTTGTACTGGATTCATCTTGTATTAGATTCATCTCGTACTGGATTTATAGTAGTTTTACACTTGTTTTGCATTTACTGCCTGGACTTATTATATTACTTTAGTTCAGCTAGATTTATTTTACAGTCTTCATTGCCATCATTCTTCTCTTGTTTTAGTTACTTTACTTTCCTTGTATCTTACTGCTTCTCTATACTATCACCTAAATATAAACTGCCATATTTATCAATAAAACTGTCTATAACTGCTTTATAGTTCTCTGTCATTTACTTGGGTTTTCTAGATGAGATTGTGCTCGTTTCTGTCCTGACTGGACCTGTTAAAAATTTTACAGATGATTGCCCTGAGGACACTTGCCTTACATATTATGGATCCGGAGACGGGATGGCTACCTTTGGCCCCGACACTCAGGAGTGATCGGGATTTAATTTAGTAGACTAGCATATGTTTTTCATGTTAAACTTGTTGTAGTGGATTTGAAACTTGTGTAGTATTTGAGATTGTTGAGAGTTGTTATTTTAGTAGTTGTCTTCTATTCTTAGTTATTTCTTCTGTGTTATCTTATCGTGCTTAGACTGTGATTGAGTTACGATATCTTATACTTGTCCTCCGTTCGGAGTTGATCATGATGAGAATATTATATATTGCGTGAGTTGATGGTTAGATAGTGACCTAGAACAACGTTCTACCGCTGACACTGCGGCGTAGGCTGGACATTGTTACGCACTCGTACCCTCACAGTGGGTGCGGGTCGTGACACGTTTTTAGTGGTGGCCCATGCAGGTCGAGAGTCGCATTAGTGCGATATCGTGGTGGTACGATGACTTAGTTGTACTGCTGCAAGCCTGCGATAGGATTGAGAGATAGGCTTCAACGAAGATGTACTCAATCACAGTTAGGACTACTTGAGAAGATTCCTGGGATGACCCTTGAGAATCTCATTATAAACTATCTCGAAATACGATTCTGACAGTATCTGTCTGTCTTCCTTAATTCATCGTTGAATTTGATTCTTGGTATTCGTTATTGACTTAATTTTCTACCAAGATAACATTATGGGCTACGTTGCCTCAGTCATGGAATTTAGAGTCTTCTACAGCCATATCAGTTGGTTGGGCGATGAGATAGAGTCTGATTTTGGATGTATTTCTTGGGTGTTGGAATTTAAAGTTTTCGCAGCTAAGCTAGCGGCAATGCAAAAATTTTAAATACCATGATTCTAGAGGTATGTACATTAGTTATGGACTCTATGGATTATCGCAGCCATACTTACTGGTATGACGAGGATTCTGGTAACATGGTTCTGGATAGACGGGTATGATTATCAGATTACAGAATAGATACCATATAGATGGTGCCCTAGTATAATTGAGTGGAATATCAGGGTAGATATTACTTGAGTGTCATAGATTAGATAGAGGGAGCTAGGACACCTGTAGCGCAGCACCGTGCCTCGCACCATCAGAGGGATACACCCCAGAGGGGCAGGACTTTTGTGCTGACAGTCGAGTAGACCGACGCTACGGGTGACGGGTTAGCAGGTCTGTCCTTCCTGTTCTTTTTTCCATCTTGTTGTGTGATTTCATTAGTACCTGTTAGGATGTTTGTGCTGTGATAGATAGTATAGTGACCCTGATCAAGACCGTGATATCATGACCAGTAGGATTGTGTAGCATGTTAACTATCGACCTTGATTGTTGGGGGTTTGACCTAGTAGGGGTACGAGCATCTTAATTTCGAGGACAAAATTTTTCTAGGGGGGTAGGATTGTAACACCCAATTTTCCAAATGAGGGTAATTTTAAAATTTTGTAATTATAATTATTATTTATTGATATTTATTTCATATTATAATTTTTGGTAATTTTTAATCATTTTTAAACTATTTAAAAACTGTTTTAAGTTATAACTTGTGATTTTGATGTGCTGCTAGTGAAACCCGAGAGACTGCATGACCTAGAGCCTAACCATGTGATTAGGGATATTTAATTATCATTTTTAGCCTAGGGATAATTTGGTCATTTTGACTTATTTGAATTATTTGATTATTTATTGGATTGGTGATTCCTAGTTTGGGCTTTGACTAGTTTGAGACTGGTAGACTAGCCTAGAAGCTAACCCTAGCCATGGTGATCCTAGTCTAACCTAGGTTAACCTACCTTAGTCATTTAGAGACAAATTTTGGATTAGGAGGATTAGTTTAAGTGAAATTATTTCATGGGTTGTGGTTTAATGAAATGACTTGTGATTTAAGGACTTAATGACTTGTGACTTGGCCCATGGCCCATAACTAGAAGCCCTAACCCTAACCAAACCCTAAGTGACCAGCCACATGGGGATCCCCACCCTATATAAACACTTATTCATTAGTTCTTGCCTCTTTTATTTCATTTCAACACATAGGAAAAGAAAGGTTTGTCCATTCTTTCCCAATCCATAGATTTCTCATTTTAAATCCTTTTTAACTCTAGTTTCTTGCATTAGAACCTAATACTCTCCTATTTTCTGATTGTGGGGTTTAATCCCATCTTTGGGACAATTTGGGAGCATTTGGCTAGCAAGGAAGAATCTCCCATTTGGAGCTTTTTATACTTTTTGTACCTATAGGTAAAACTCCTCAAACAGATTTAAATTTCTATTTTCTTTGCATTTAGGGCTAGATCTAGGAGTCCCCTAGCTGTCCCCAAAATTTGGGTAGATTTTGTGTCCGTTTGGTGTCCGTATCGGACACGTGTCATAGTGTATACTTAGGTGTTTGATGAAATGCCTCTTTGAACTTTTTGTTCTTGGTTTTCAAAACAAATTATATATTTGGAAAGCTTATTATGTTTAGATTACTATAGTCTATAACTGAGCATGAATTGGGTTGGTTTTAGTGTCCAAAATTGGACACGAACGCGTGCACGAGGCCCCGGTGCGCTGTCCTGCTATCACCCACTATTTTCTCACTGCACACACCACTTGGACACGCAAAAATTTGCATGGGGGGGGCAGACACTGTCAGGACCTCCTAAATTTTCACGACATTTCGAGTCGTGTCGGACATGAAACACAAGCTGTACTAGTTTACGCACTGCATAGTGCACTGATTTTCGACCCTCTGACAGAGCTTTGAAACTTGAACACGACACGACTTGAGGTTCGTACAGACACCTAGACACCTAGTCCTAGTCCCCCTCTACCCCTAGACACGATCACGACGTGTCACGTGTCGTGTGTCACGCACACGAGTCTGTGACACGCCTGCACGAGGCACCGTACTGTGCCTGTGTTCTCCTCTGCTACTCAGGCTCGACACAGGACACAAGACGACACTGGAGTAGACGAAACTTGGTAGACACATGGGTCTAATGTCTGACATGACACACACAAAGTTTGGGTCGAGTTGGTTTGGTATTCACGATGTTATCAACCTCGCACTGATTTGTGTTGTCCACACACACCCGCACATTTGGCCTCTGATACGGCCTTGGACACATGACACGATGCAACGTGGACACGACCTAAGCTACTCAACACATACCCTAACACGAACCCTATCTACTGACCCGACCACGTGACTCATGGTTGGACACTTTGTGTCCTACACTCTTCGACACCATAGCACGAGGCTGTGCCTCAACCAGGTTCTGACTCTGCCTTGACACTATGTTTTGACACGGAGTGGACACAACCTGGACACGAATACACCCCCCCTTGTGACACATTGTAGATACACTTTCCTTGTCTCCTTTTTATTCCCGTTTGTTAGGTTTTAGGAGTTGATTTGTGTGTCATGCCGGCTGATACTTTAGGTAAGGAATGTTGGTTTTGTTGGGTTGATATTGGGGTTTTGATTACATGTTCAGAAGAGTGGGTACGTGATTTACTGTAAATAGTTAAACCTGAAAATTTGAACTTTGAGTATTCAAATGAAATAACTGAGACTTAAACCTAAGATTAGCTAAGAAGTAAACTGAGAAATCCCAATGTATGTAAACCTGAGAGTATGTAGGTAAACCTGAGAACACTCTCCCTGTAGGCCAAGTTGGCCCTGCATTACAGTGGATATAGGCTGCACTCTGGTGGCAGCAGCACAGGCCATGTTGGCCTGTGCACTAGTGCAAGTGAGGGGCATATGCTAGTGTCTTAGATTAGACTATATATGTGTGTGTCTAAGTGTAAGGTATCGGTTAGTGTCCATAAGCATATTAGTATATAAGCTAGAGTAGTATAGGTGTCCTTATGTATCAGTAAGATTAATCAGGATGTAAGGGTATTGTGAGGGGGATGAGAGCTAAACGAGTGAGGAATGTTTGTTTTAGTTGTGTGTGTGAATATTTAGTTAGAGCATCAATTGGTTTAGAGTGTATCTTAGAGTATCCTAAGGTTAGTATAAGCATATAGTTAATATCCTAAGTTAGACTTGAAGGTTTGGGTGATGGTATGGGTGAGTGTGTGTCTTAGGGTAGAGCCATGAGGGGTATGTACATATATGCAATATGAAAAGTATATGCATATATGGTATGTATGTATATGTTAGGTTGATTAGCTTGATGTAGGTTCATATATATGGATAGGTATTGAGGGTTCCTATATGTATATAGGATATATGTATATATGTGTGTGTGTGAGTGTCATAACTTTTAGATTATATATGTATATTGAAGTGGTGAGGTTAGATATAGGTAGATTATATATGTGAGTGTATATATATTAGTTAATTGATATTCTATAAAAGGTTTTGGTTTAAGACTTGAAATGGGAATTCATGAATCTAGCTTGATATAGGGTTTGACTAGATAGTTAACCCTAGATGAGCCCTCAACCTAGATATATGTATGCATTATTGAGTTTACCCCCTTTAAGTGTATACCTATTTATATGAGTTATATATATATATATATATATATATATATATATATATATATATGATATAATGATTTGATTTAGGGTTAACCTAATCTAGATAGACTTGACCTTGACTAGAGTTGACCCAATAGTCTAGAGTTTGACCAAAATCCTAGATGTTGACTTGATTGACTGAAGGTTGACTGTAACTCCACTGTTCATAAATAAATGAATATTTCCATATTTCTTTTTCTCGATTAATTCCTAGATTATGATTGGATATTCTAATTTTAAACCCTTTAACCATTTTAGTTACACTATTTCTCAAATATTCTATTATTCCTAATTTTAGTTTATTTTCTAAAAGGTTAATTTCCTTTAACCATAGCCTAATCCTATTTTTTTCCATTAATTTCTAATGGGCCAAACCCAGTCCTTGAACAGCCGGCCCGACCTGTGATCAAAAGGGGCACGGGTGAGCGGGTCCATAATGGACCGGATCCGATAACCAAACCCGTTATCAACCGTTACTTATAAACCTAATTCTCATTCAAATTCTATTCACTCTTCATTTGTTTCCCTCCAGATCTCTCCGCTCAGCTGGCAAAGGAACGGCGACGACGACGACGGAACAGTGAAGACGGCGGCCAAGAATTCTAGTCTTCTCTGGAAGGTTCCTCCTAATCGCCTAACTAACCCTCTCATCTCTACCGTCGATCCCTAACTAACCCAGCCCTCCACCACCGTTGGATCGTAACCACCACTGCCTGCCCAACGGTCGGTCAGGTGCCCGGCCAACCGCCTGACCGACATCCTCGCCTATAAATTGGCCATGACCCTTTTCTCCTTCATCACTACTTCTTGGACGACGAAGCCCTACCAAAAGTCCGACCGATCCTTCCTCTTTCTTCTTCTTCTTCCTCAGAGCTCCGCAGCTCGTAGCCATGGCGACACGGTGGTACTGATCGCAGTGCAGTAACGAGCAAGCGCAGAGAGAACTGTTGTCGAGGCAAGATCGGCAGCACAGCAACGGCATTTTTTTCCATCGTCGTCTTCATCGATCAGGCACAGCTTCAATGAGGACGGTCGGCTCCAGCTGAGGGTCGTCGGGATCTCTGGTGAGTCTCCTCACTCTCTTGTACGAGGAATTGGCTGAGTCTTGATTCGAATTTTTGAGTGAATCTTTGATTTCCTGTTTTAGTTCGATTGGGCTGTGGTGATCGATCGACCGATCTGATCTGTTTTTGATTAATTCGAGAATTGTTTTGGTATGATCAATCGATTCTATGCATTTCTTCAAATTTGGAGTTGGATCCATTCAAATCAAACTCACAATTGTTTCCTCTGTTTCCGCACATGACCTGCTCGACGAAATGTCCAGAAGGACGAATCGGTGAGCCGTGGACTCGGGGACGCCACCATTGGACATGCAGAGCTGCTGTGTCGACTCCTGTTGACACGAACAAACCTATCCCGAGCACAGGTACAATTCTTGACACTCTTTGACTTCTTGGGCTCGAGTATAGCTGTTGATTTCCGTATCTGTGTCGCCCTATATTGTATCAGACACTGATACGAATTATGAGGACATTATCCTTGTGTCTTGCACTGAGAGGAGATCAGGTTTGGACACGTATGGTATCCATGGGACACGAGTGTGCAGGAGATGGTTCCTAGTGTTAGCTGTGCTCTCTGTTTGAAATTTCTTAGGAACTGTTAGATACATATTGATGGAGTTGGGTTAAATTTGTACCATAGATCGGGCCAACAGTAAGTTTGTTGATTGACTATAGGCCAAGTTTTAGTATTGGACTACTGCTTTTATATAATTTATTTTTACATTGATTTAGTAATATATATTACTTGTTACATTGAGTTAGTAACTGTAGCTGGGCCGGCCATTAGTCTAGTAAATGTTGGGTTAGGATAGAGACCATTGGTTTTCTTAGTGATATAGTTGGTGTAAGCCTATGAGATAGTCACCTATGTGGTAATATTTTAGTATGGTTAAAAGCTAGTTGGGCCAACCAGTAAAAGATTCTACTAGTTAGATTGATTCATTAGCTAAGGGGTGGTCAAGTTAGAAATTCATAAGGATTTAGAATAATTCTAAATTATTTTTATTATTTTCTAGGTGATCTAGAAGACTTGGACAAAACTCCGGAATCAAGGCAAGTACATGTACTCAGTATTTCCATTGCATGCATTGCACTCACATTGTCTCTTGTCATTTATTTTACTATTCTTGTTCGACTGATTGCATTGGTTCTCGTATCGGATGGGGAATGTTCTAGAAACATGTGATGGGCTAATATTGGACAAACATTGCCTGATAGCATACTTTGTATGCCTGAGTCCATTTCGTGCGTGACTGATAGCATTGTCGTCAGACATGCCTGATTATTGCGTGACTGATAGCATTGTCATTAGACATGCCTGATTATTCGTGATTGATAGCATATTTTATATGCCTGATTATATATTAGTCCCCACATGTTGATAATGTCCAATTGCACATGTACACACTTAGTTAGTGCATATTTATATTATATTCCATTGTTTCTCTGTTCAGTTCTATTTGTTACATTGTACCATTCCATTGATCTTCCATGGTGAGTTGTATTGAGTATATTATGCTTTGCTCCATCCTGACTGGACTGTTGATTACAGGTGATCCTCTAGATGACTATGCATTACAGATGGATGGCCCAGCAGTGGAGCACACTCCTGATGCTACAGAGGGACGGGACTATATTCCCGGGATGTAGATAGATTGATGTATAGGATGTTCTTACTTTGTATGGATATAGCAGGCCTAGTATTAGCCTTACTCTTACATTACCGGCTTTGTACCCGGTCATTCATGTAAAGGCTGTAATAACTGCTGGATAGTGGAATGTTGTGATAGTTACTGTAGATTTCGAGATTAGATGCTGTGATGAGATAATTCTTGCCAATTGATGATTAGACGGCTCACTACCGCTGTCAACGACAGTGTAGGCCGGGCATGTATCGACCCGTACCCGATTATTCGGGAGTGGGGCGTGACATTGACCAAGGTTGACTCTTTAACCTAGATTGGACTAATTGACCTAATTTGACTAGACTGTTGACCAAAAGTCAACATTAAGTCTATATATGACCAATGGACCTAAGTTGACTAGAGTCTGACATGGTTGACTAAGATTGACCTAGTTGCAGTTGACTTTGACCCAGAGTTGACCATGTTTGACTTTGACCTAGATTGGCTTAGAAATCATGTAGATTGCATCGTAAACTTCATGTATCTTATTTTTAAATACATTATAACCTGTACTGCTCTATTTAGGATATTGTGACTCCGCTGCAGACATCTCATATTACCCTACTCTTTTTAGATTAGCAGGCGAGTACATTCTCTGATAGTTCTCTTATTTAATTGTCAATTACTGTACTTCAGTTATAGTTAGTTTTATGTGATTCTCTGTTACAACACGTATGGATATTTCTGGATTCATGTATGCGACACACATACCATACTTATCTGGCCTCTATTAATGGAATCATTCCGAAATCTATTTCTGGAATCATTATATTTTGGCTGGACTCATCTCGATTCTTGTGTCAAATTTTGGATTCATTTGTATTGCGGGACGGAAAAATATTGAGTAAGACATGTAGACATACCCTAAATCTGGAATCTCCCAACTAAAATCTACTGGAAGCATAGCCATCTCTCCCCTGATCAGTGAGAGATGTGCCTGATTACCTACAGCCGTTTACATGTCGATCTCGGTATTTTAAAACACACTGTTAGAATAGTTGGGCTCACCTGGATTCTTGATCACTACCTAGAATCATCTTGCACTGGATTCATCTTGTATTAGATTCATCTTGTACTGGATTTATAGTAGTTTTACACTTATTTTGCATTTACTGCATGGACTTATTATGTTACTTTAGTTCAGCTAGATTTATTTTACAGTCTTCATTGCCATCATTCTTCTCTTGTTTTAGTTACTTTACTTTTCTTGTATCTTACTGCTTCTCTATACTATCACCTAAATATAAACTTCCATATTCATCAATAAAACTGTCTATAACTGCTTTATAGTTCTCTGTCATTTACTTGGATTTTTTAGATGAGATTGTGCTCGTTTCTGTCCAGACTGGACCTGTTAAAAATTTTACAGATGATTGCCCTGAGGACACTTGCCTTATATATTATGGACCCGGAGACGGGATGGCTACCTTTGGCCCCGACACTCAGGAGTGATCGGGATTTAATTTAGTAGACTAGCATATGTTTTTCATGTTAAACTTGTTGTAGTGGATTTGAGACTTGTGTAGTATTTGAGATTGTTGAGAGTTGTTATTTTAGTAGTTGTCTTCTATTCTTAGTTATGTCTTCTGTGTTATCTTATCGTGCTTAGACTGTGATTGAGTTATGATATCTTATACTTGTCCTCCGTTCGGAGTTGATCATGATGAGTACATTATATATTGCATGAGTTGATGGTTAGAAAGTGACCTAGAACAACGTTCTACCGCCGACACTGTGGCGTAGGCTGGGCGTTGTTACGCACTCGTACCCTCACAGTGGGTGCGGGTCGTGACAGTTTTGCTCGAGCTGCCTATGGCTGTCAGGACATGGAAATATGGTATCTTGAGTTCAACTGCTATTATCACCCAATGGGGTGTCGTCTGATACTACCAGCATCCCCTACTCCCAGTGTATTCCTATGGTATAAATTCCCCTGTATGAACTTGATAGGTTCCATACAAAATACTCTATTTGACACCCATCCTAGTCTAATAATTTCCCAATGTCTTACCATACCTCTGTATCATGATTTAGCCTAGAAGTTAAGGGTAAACATAGACTGCACTTTAGGGGTTCAAGCTTACATAACTTGTACTGGAATAAAATAATTACAGAACAAGGGAGGGTTTATCATGTATGCAATGGATATAATAAAATGTAGGGAACAACAGTTCACTAAACTATATGCAGTGAACCATTAGGCTCTGCAGGACATCAATACAGGTACTGCTCTATGAGTAGTTCATCAAGGAAATGGCTAAAAGCCATTGGGGTCTAAACAGTATAGGAGACGAGGCAATTATCCAAATAGATTCGACCGAACCCTTGAGCAGTTGGGGCATACAGTAGACCAATAGTAATAGGGAAATCAAATGGTGATACAGTGGACAATCAATACAGTTGTTAAACTCTAAAGGAGAAACTGGACTCCAGGTTAAATCAACCCGAGCCACAACTCTCCTCATGGCAGTACATCAAGAGAAGAGAACAATACTCATACAGGGAAATACATCATGGATGTCATCCTTTCAAAGGAGTGCCCTGGTACTCATGACCATATTTCTAGGATTACAGAAACAGGAGTTGTCCTTCCCTTTAACTCTTCTAGGCATTCCTTCGAACACTTAATGATTCACTTATTTTCTTGGTTTAGCAGCAGAGATTTACATTATTAAAATGGTAGAATAGGTTACTCTTAGATGCCGGTGACAGATTGAGGTATCCTCGATCGAACTAGCCTTCTTGCTTCCTTCTTCAACTTCTCTTGTGGGGGCAAAGTAGGTTTACTAGGGTTTTGTAAAGGGAAGAGGTCGGCTGCTCTCCCCTTTATATACCTTGAGATCTAGATGGGGCCGAATCCCTTCACAGGGGTTTAAAGAGGTCGAAATCCAAGTTTGAAGCAGATTCGGCTTCAAGATTTGAATTTGCGTTTGGTTTTATCCATAGCCGTTAAGAACCTAGGATTTAAAATGTGGTATTTGCAATTTACCCCCCTCCTCATCGAGATATTTGAAAAAAAAAAACCCCACTTCCTGCCTTCCTTTATAATTTCTAAAAAAACAATATATATATATATTTTACATATACATTAATTATTCTGATAAATCTATTCATTAATTTATAAATCAGCAACATATAGTAACATAAAAATGTAAATTTTGGGTTAAGGGCTCACAGAAGGTGAGAAAGTTGGGAGGATCATGCCATCCTATTTGACTTGAGGCTAGTATGGTTTGTTGAGTGATTTGTATTTTGCTTGAGTGGTAGTGTGTTTGTATATAGATGTGTGTGGGTGTGTTAGAAGAGAGGGGGTGGATTTGGTATATGTGTTTGTGTGTGTGTTAGTATTGGAGTGGAGAGGGATTTAGATGTTGTATGTATGGATATGTTAGTATGTTAGTGGTTATGTTAGAATCTATGTAGAGGTTAGAGGTATCTTAGAAGTTAGATAGTGGTATCTTGTATAAGTTAATTAGATAGTTAGTTGTGTTAGTCTATGTTATTGTTAGTTAGAGAGGACATATGTTAGTTGGTTACAGTTAGAGATGGATATATATACATATATGTTATAGTTAGATATTAGTATCTTGGTTATTCATGGTTTGTGTGTGTGGTTAAAGATTAGATGAGTTATTATCCCAATAGTTAGATATTTTAGATAGTTAGATAAGTTGTATCTTGTATAGATTAGAGTTAAGTTAGATAGTGGTTAGTTTGTAGATAGGTAGTATCTTATGATACTAGATGTTGGTATCCTAGGATATTGTGATTTACCTTACTTTAAGGTAAAGGGGTTTACCATATCACAAGGTAAGGTAGTGAGTTTACCTTCAAGACAAGGTAATAGGGGATTTACCTTCAAGGTATTGGGTTTACCTTCAAGGTAAGGTATGTTACCTAGATACTAGGGCTAGATACTAAGGTATTGTTTATCTAATGGCTTGGGGTAGATAAATAGATGCTAGATAACTATAGTTATTGAAAGACTAAGGTATTTATACCTAGACTAAGGTTTTGGACTTCCAACCAAGGTAAGTGTATTGGGATACCAATAGGGATAAAGTATATGGTATCTTGGTTAGTATCCTAGGATAGCTTAGATATAGAGTTAGTATCCTATATTAGAAATTAGTATCCTAAGTTAGTGGATAGATAGTAGTCTAGAGATGTAAGTTGGTATCTTGGTGTCATAGGTTAGTGTGTTATATTACCTTGAGTAGGATACTACTAGTTAGTAACTTAGAATTTAGGATACTAGAAGTATATGTTGGATAGTTAGATGTATATAGCTAGTGTCCTAAATATATATATATTTTAGTATATTAGAGATTATGATACTAGTAAGTTAGAGTGTTAGATACAAGTTAGTATCTTAGAGGGATAGTATCTTGGAGGGTAAATGAGAAGTCTAAGGTATTGACAAGGTAATGGAATTTGCCTATAGTCTAAGGGTAAGGTATTGGTAGGATGTTAAGATAGATGGGCAGATACTAGTCTAAAGAAATGGTAGGATCTATTAGCCTAGGATAGTGAGTTATCTACTAGTCTAAAGTAGATGGGGTGTTAAGGTATTACCTAGATATTTAAGGTATTGATATAAGATACCTATAGAGATAAGGTAAGTAGGTTATCTTGGTAGGTAATGGTTAGGAATAGGGCATTTGACTTATATTTGTTCTTGTTTGACCAAGGTTGATTGTTTTGACTCAAAGTCAACTGTAAGTCAATATTGGATCTAGATTGGACTAGGAGTTGACCAGTTGACCAAAAGTCAACTATGAGTCAACCATTGACCCAGTTTGACCTAGATTGGATTAGAAGTTGACCAGAGTTGACCAGTTGACTAAAAGTCAACTGTAGGTCAACCCTTGACCTAGTATGATCTAGATTGACATAGTTTGACCTTGTTTGACTTTGTTTGACTTACCTTGACCTAGTTTGATTTTATTTGACTTAGTATGACCTAGTTCAACTTTGTTTGGCCTAGTATGACCTAGTATGATTTAGTTCGACTTAGTTTGACTTGGTGTGACTTAGTTTGACCTGATGTGACTGAGTTTGACCTAAATTTTTATAGCATACACTATAAATCATGCCTAACACTGTCAAACCCTAATTAACTCATGTATATCTCATCTTTAGGTCTGTGACATCACTCTAAGCATCGATTCTCATTGACAGCTCAGGACCACAGGCGAGTACATTCTCTGATAGTTTTCATTATCTTGATATCTACTATATCTGATTTAGTTGTGGTATTTTACTTGATTCTCGACACGATGGTACACGGACTAGTATACGTCGGATCCTGTCATGAGATGTTCCTGGACTTTCTTGGTATATTGGTACATTATCGATCTTGTTTCATGTACTTGTATAGACACCGATTTAGGAGTGGACTGACCCCCTTCTTTTGAATTATGTGTCATGACGTGTCATGTCCGGATCCATTATACTACTCGGGGATGGAGAGTTATTAGTGGTAATGTGATCAATATCCCTCTTGTATTTCTGTTACTACTTGTGCATAGCTCCACCCTCACCACATGTAGGATATAGCCTGACCTGATACTACTTGTGCATAGCTTTCCATTTTGGCCGGCCTGATCTCCAGGTTTACCTGTGCTTGTTCTTGTTCATAGCCGGTCAAATGGAACAGCCTGAACTTGACCCAAGCCATCAAATAACGCACTAATATCTTAAGGCACCGTTTATGTTTACATTATATAGAGGAAATTTCATATAGAGTGATAAAATTTAGCATATTTATATAAAAGAGGAGAAGTTTTCGATATTTATAGGAAAAATAATGTGGCGCCGTCTTAGATGGCGCCCAACTTTTTTTTCTTTTTTAGAGTGTGGCGCCATCTAAGATGGCGCCCAATCTTCTTTTTTTTTCCGTAACTTTTTTTATTTGATGGTTACGTGAGAAAGTTTGATTTTATCTTCTTAAATAAATTTAACTCTTTATATACAATTTTATCTTTTTTTAAAAATCTTAGATATTTATTTAAACTTAATATTAGAAAATATATGTTTAAAAAATAATTCAAAATCTTAAATATTTTTTCACAAATCTTAGATATAACTTATCATCGTAATAATTTTATCAAACAATTTTTAAAATCTCTCTAGAGGTAAGTTCTTGGATATGTTTTCAAACATAAAATATTATATTTGGTGATAAAAAAATAACTCATAATTTATAAGATATGAATATAAAAATATATTATAAGTTATCAGATGAGAATATAAAATTATTCATAATTTATTAAAGTATTTTATAATTAAGTATCAAATATAATCTTTTATGCTTTATTCTCATATCTTTATTTTCTATCTTTGAAAATCATGTCAATTTAAGCTAAATTTAAAATAAATGGTCAAACCCATAGAAAGAGATCAATTTTTGTAGAAAAAACTATGTACGATCTCAAATTATATCTAAGATTTGAGAAACAATATTTAAGATTTTAAATTATTAATTTTAACTTATCTTTAAGATATTTTTCTAATATTAGATTTAAGTGATTTTTTCTAGCATATTTTTTAAATATTAGATTTAAACGAATATCTAAGATTTGGAAACAAATTAAAAATAAATTGTATATAAGAAGTTAAATTTATTTACGGACGAATAAATCAATTTTCTCACGTTAAAGATAAATTTATTTAATTTTTACAATTATTTTTTTAAACATATTTTTGGTAATATTAGATTTAAAAATCTAATATTTAAGATTTTGAATTATTTTTTAAACATATTTTTCTAATATTAAATTTAAATAAATACCTAACATTTAAAATATTAAATTTAAATAAATACATATTTTTTCTAATATTAAATTTTTTCTAGAGATATTTTTAAAATTGTTTGATAAAATTATTACGATTTCAAGTTATATCTAAGATTTGAGAAAAAAATATTTAAGATTTTGATTTATTTTTTAAACATATTTTTTTCTAATATTAAGTTTAAATAAATATCTAAGATTTTAAAAAAAAGATAAAATTGTATATAAAGAGTTAAATTTATTTAAGATGATAAATTCTAACTTTCTCACGTAACCATCATATAGGGAAAAAAAATTGGGCGCCATCTAAGATGGCGCCACACTCTAAAAAAAGAAAAAAAAAAGTTGGGCGCCATCTAAGATGGCGCCACATTACTTTTCCTATAAATATTGAAAACTTCTCCTCTTTTATATAAATATGCTAAATTTTATCACTCTATATGAAATTTCCTCCATTATATATCAGATATTCCTGTATTGTTCTAATTACAGTATTGTATACCCTGACATGATATCCAGTTTTACATATCTTGTTTGTATTCCAGTCTCGATATTTCATCTTATATTTCATTATAATTGTCTCTTATAGAATTTGTCAATTCACATAGAACTGCTGTTAGCATTTGTACTTGCTCATGTCCTGACAGAATAACCCCGTTGATGTTTACAGATAATTTAGAGGTCGATTGCTCGACCTTCTATGGCTACGACATAGGTGGCGAGTATGACTTGGACATCCATGTGGAGCCGGTGCACATTGAGGACGCACCGCCTGCTTAGACTTAGACTAGTTAGGCTTGAATGGACTGCGATCCAGCTAGTACTTGAGACTTTTAGTATACTTTATATCTTGGGATCTTGTGTTATGTTTTGAACTCTAAACTTGTGTTGTGATCTTGCATCTATTTTCAGTTTATCTTTCTATCATATCTTATTATATTTCGTGTTATCTTCCTTATATGTCTTGTGATTGTGTTATAACTTTATATACCTCCGTACAGAGGTGACAGGTTTATATATTGTGTCTAGATGTTGTACATTATAGATGACCTATACAGCGTTCTACCGTCAATTCTGTGGCATAGGCTGGACGTACCCACGTGCTCGTGCCCCTAATTAGGGTGCGGGTCGTGACATTGGGATCTTGTACCTGTAAGCGAATACAAATATAGTATAAGTATTTAACAAACTTTTCGCGTTAGTGAGAATGTGTTGGTATATTGTACCTGTTAGCGAATAGATATGCAGCAGAAGGGACATCCATATAATGTTCCTCTCCAGTAGTCTGGTCGGCGCACAGAATGCTTGTCAACAATTCTCCAACTGTATCTGGGCTTAGTAATTTGCTGTAGAAGGGAAGATGAGACTCCAACTCCTCGTACAACTCTGCTCTAACCTGTCTCTATCCGTCTTTAATGGAATAGCCTAGATGTCTTGCAAGAACATGGTACCCACAATATCCATCTTTAGGCACATCTTCAATAGACCAAATGTACTCCTGTATCGCATGATAAAATATATGAATGTATATGTCGAATGTGACAACAATTCTTATTTTCTGTTTCTTTCGCTGAATAGGAAGCTTGTCCTTCCTCTTTGGACAAATGAACCTTTCCACGCTTCTTTCAATATGCTCAAATAATGATAGTTCTCTACTAGTAGACTCGAGCTTCTTCTTCTGTGTTCTTGTAGGTCTTCTTGGTGGTCTACCCTTTGGAGCAACGACAACAGATGGCTCATGCACATTACTACTTGCCAGGTGGACAAGTTCTTGAATTTTAAGTTCAATAGACTTCCTCTCATGTTCTAGTGCAGCACACCATCTTGCATGAAGGAGTTTAACTTGTGGCAAGGAAAAGAAATCATTGTGATTGTCCACCATAGGTATGATTGACAACTGTCTCCAACGTTAATCAACGACCACTACTGGAATAGGTCTATATTGACGTCGATATTCGTTGATCTCATAAGCACAAACAAGGCCGAGAGAAAGTTGATGTGTACAACCACATTCTTCGGTATCAAAACCAACTAAATTCGCCCGAGCAATCGCATCAAATAGCAATATCAATGCATAGTGAGACAATACATGGACTAAATCAGACAAGAGCTCTTCTTTCCTATGTTCGTGCTTTACAATATTGAGGCTCATCTGAAATGAAGCCTTTATCTCGTTCACCGTCGAATTTGTCATTAGATTTATCGTCTGCCAAACTGACACAAAACCACCGACCGATGAACGTAGATATTTCTTCAGTGTTGAGTGTGAACCTTCGGCATAGTTGGTAGTGGTCGTGCCGTAATGCTTCACCTTATTCGTCCATGCTAAGACAAAATCTTCATTATGTGGATCAACCCATGTATCTTTGATATAATATATACATGGCTTGTTGCTACTTTCCCACTTCTCTTTGAACTCCAACCATGCTTTGTCAAAAGCGTCTACAGTACTTGTTCGCCACACAAGGGTCCAATCATTATAGAATTCTGTGAAGCGGTCCACATCAAATTTGCCGTCTACTTTTTAAAACATGTTCTTGCATTGTGCTTGAATATTTCGATTAACATGCCATGTGCATAGTAGTCTATGAGCATGAGGAAATACGATATCTATAGCATTCATCAATGCATATTCTCGGTCAGTGACAAAAATAGAAGGCTCTTTGTGTCCAGTGTAAAGTGTCTTCAATTTATTCAATGCCCATGTATAGTCATCTACGATTTCATTCTTCAAGAAAAAAATGCAACTGAAAATGATTTACCCGTTGACGTGAAGCCGACAATGTGGAAAAGTGGCATCTTGAATTTGTTATTCTTGTACGTGCAATCAACCACCAAGACATCAGCAAAGGACCGTGCCAAATGCGTATAATCCGGATGAGCCCAAAACATAAAAGTAATTTCATTAGACGGCGGATGTCTTCTATGGTACTCCACATAGTGATTGTCGGCAAGTAACTTCAAAACTTGTTGCATCGCCATTCTTCCTCTTAGGGTATTTGTCCTCGATCTCGAGAGTGTATTGTAGATTGTCCTCATCATAGACTTGTTCTTTTCATTCTTCTGGCGCACCGCGGAATAAATTTATTTCGGGCCAACTCCGGAGCTGGACAATTCTTCAACTAACTTCTTCTCCTCTTCGTTCAACCTTCCGGCATAGGGATGACTAGTAAGTGTCTCCGCCAGCATATGATTGTGCATCCCATTTCTGACATCACCTATCCACTTTCCATCATCTCTTGAGACAAGCACTATCTTGAAAGGACAACCACTCTTTCTGGTCCCTACCGCCTTCTTCGGGACTTTTTTTCGGGCACATTCTTCTTTTCTGTGATGACGCTTAAATGTCCCACCTCTTTCACATCCAAGATCAGCAGTTTTACGACACGGCCGGCCTCATAATGACAAGGACTGTGTTTGTTTGCCTTCCAACTTGTCTGCACCATTCTAATGCTTCTTCATAAGATTCAAAGGTGACATCCGTTGAGAATATATTACTTAAGTCAATGGAAATATGAGATGGTATGCCCTACATTAAATTTCTAAAGAAATTGCCAATCACAATTACAAAAACAAATACAATATGAACAACTTCAGGACTGTCAAGGAAAATTGGCATTCCTTCAGATACATGGGACTTCCATAAAACGTGGCAATACAGAGGATGAACTTCTGTACAACAGGACTACCAGACAGTCTGGCAGTCATTCGTGTTTTATGGACTGCCAAAAAGTCTGACAGTCCTATTTTACAGTATATCTACACATAGAATGTCGTGTACTCTGGCAGTCCTAGTTACTTCTTGGACTGCCATATTTTGTGGCAGTCCACCTTTAAAGAATGTTTGTTTCGGGACTGCCACAATATGTGGTAGTCCTAGTGTCGAAGTCTTTGGGAGAAGTCTATGTGTTGACTACGTATTTGGTCGGTCAGAAATTTACCGAGAGTTCTTTGGATATTTTGTCGTGTTCTTCGGAAGGTCCGGGCTGCTCGATTGATAGATGTGATGATTCACTTTCTTCCATAATTTCTATATTGGGACAAAATATAAGATTATTTCAAAAGAACAAATTATTTAAGAAAATTTGTCGTTTAGCTGACGTAATCGTACCGAATATACTAAGAATCTTCCTTGGAGAATCTTCTAGGATGTGGAAAAATGTGGGGTTGAGGAAAAAGTTGGGACCACAAGTAGAAAGAACTATGGTTTGGAGAAAAAGGGGGAGAGAGAATGGAGAGTGAGGAAGAAGACCAAAATTATAAGAGTTATCTTTTATACCTACCACTTGGATAGCCCTGAGTAAAAAATTTAGTGGCAAACTTGTAAATAATGGAAAACTAAGACTTGGCTAGCCCTGATAAACTTTTGATGTGCCCTTATAAATAGCCTAACTTTAACTTGCAACTTGCAAGAAGGAAATTATGTCGTTGACGTCCGCTCCAGTCGCCGCGTTTAGATATAGTCGCTCCATTCTCTTTGGCGGTGGGGGCAGGAATTACTAGGAGATCGTTCGTCGGGTGACCGCACATCTCTAGCACATCTTGTCTGCCCATAACCGGGGAACGAACATGTTGGGGAGGCACTGCAGGCCAAGTGGTGTTGCATGTACGGATACAACTAGTCATTGGGTGGCCTCGGGGGTAGGGTGGAAACTGAACAACGCTGCGACATCAGGAGAAGCAACTGGCCTTGCGTGCGGTGGAATCGTCAGAGATTGCCATGACAACTTCATCGTCGTCTTTTCCCTGTTTATTGCGGATGCTTCGAGTCCCTTGCCGGAACTTGACGCCATCCTCCTGGTGATGCAATGGTGTAACACTAAAAATATTCGTATCACTGAAATTGAAACATCGTCGGACCGAACTTCAAATATCATCACCAAAAAGGCTGCCCCCCCCCCCCCCCCCCATGCACGGCCGGCCCTGGGCTGATGGGGGCCCGAGACGAAACTTTCAAAATGGGCCCTCATATATAATGTAAAAAAAAGTATAAATAAAACAAAAAAAATGTTGTAGTCAAGATTTGTACCAATGACCTCTTAAAAATAAGTCTAGCATTATAACTACTACACCACAATAATTTTGGTTAATAAAAGCACATGATAAATACTAGTTCTAATGTAAATAGTTATATGTCGGTGACCCCTTTTGTCAGGGGGCCTTGGGCTGTTGCCCGGCTTGTCTGGGACAGGGCCGCCCCTGCCCCAATGGACCCTGACATATAAGATCCGAAAAATCCAACAACTCCTTAATCCCCGTATCTAATTGGTACATGCTGAGACTGGTGCGAATGGTGTGGCAAAAGCTCTGGCGGTACTGGCACATGAGTATAGACGAAATCAGATCTTCTTCCACACCTCCGAGCTTCCGACGACGGCTGTCATCGCCCTTCGTAAGGACCTCATCGGTTCTTAGAAGGGTCCTCTCTTCTCTTATTTTGTTTACCCCCGGTGCTTTTCCGGGATAGATAGTTTTATTTTGTTTTCCGTCTAGGCTTTGACCTGACACGTATACTTTTGTTGGTCGCCGGGCTATCTCCTGGTACGGCCTTTGGGCTTTTTTCAGTTATCAATAAAATCGGTTGTTTTCTGGTAAAAAAAAAGAGTTCATGGGCCTCAGCTTAACTCAACCCGTTTAGAGCCCTACTCTTAGGGTCTGCTTGGTAATTGCTGTATTAGTGGTTATAAAATATTTTTAAAGACTTGGTTACGGACTATTATGAGGGATCAAATTTTTGATAATTTAAGTAGCAATTTTAAAATCAGTCCAATCCTTCCTTCTTAATTCATTAGTGAGCAGTTATGAAAAAAAAATTAAAAGAATAAAATCATTTATATGTTCACAGAATAAAATCATTTATATGTTCACAAAATAAGCAAAATACTCTCCAAAAAATAATAATATTATACAACTGCCTATTATCATGACACGACAAAGCAAAGAAACAAGGAGTATCGCAGATGAGTAGTCGTTGGTTGGAGGAAGGAGTATCACAAACGATTAAAGTAAAGACGATAAAGAGAAAATATGGTATTATATTACTTTAGGTAGTAGTTGTAATTATGTTTTTTTTTTCTAATTAGGTATAAATGAAAGAAAATAATAGAACCCTCGAGCCCACTGATTTGGAGTGTTCATAAAGATACCAAAATTTGTACTACATTGATTTTGGAGGATTTTGAGCCGACAAAAATTAGTGCCTAAGAAAATACTACATTGTTTTGTAAACACTTCATAAACTCTGTTAGTAAGAAGACCCTTAACCAGTTCCTCTAATTAGTAGACAATGAATATTAACTATCAAATGAATTAATATTAAATTATTATTATGTTAAGTAGCATATATATTTATTATTAGAAAGATTAAATGATACTTTTAGTCAAAAAATGTTCATTTTTCAATGAATGAATGATGCTAAATAAAGTACATTTTTTAATACCTCATTTTTAAATACTCAATCCATTTAAGAGATGTTATAATTAGAAATATCAAAGGACAACTCTTGTATTTATCTAGATATCACATATTAATTTTAATTAGTAAATATAATATAGGATATTTTTGGAAAAAAACTTTCAGGAAGAAGCCTACATTTGACATTATATAGTAGAATAGATAATATAGTAAGTAATTAATTAGTGCTCGTCAATTAAAATAATAAAATACTAATACGTAATAAGATAAATAATAATTAAAAGGTACTTATAAATAATTAATACTTAGTTAAATATAATTAGTTATTAAGTTAATATATATTTTAGTTAATATTATTATATAATAATAATAATTAATATATTCTCTTACTTTTCACTAT
The DNA here is from genome assembly GCA_029216955.1 of Iris pallida. Lineage (NCBI taxonomy): Eukaryota > Viridiplantae > Streptophyta > Magnoliopsida > Asparagales > Iridaceae > Iris > Iris pallida. The sequence continues at coordinate 53,722,416 of JANAVB010016197.1, read as the reverse complement.
CCATCTTTAAGATAATTAATTAGGTAACAAGCTGATAAATAATTCTTGTTATGTTAAGATAATTACTTAATAGTAGACAATTAATTGCTTAATTAGTACTCATTAATTGAGATAGTAAATTATTATTATGTAATAAGATAAATAACAAAATGTAATTAAGAATTAATTAATATATAAATTAGGAATTATTTTATTAATATATTATTACATTTGCAATAAGATAAATAATAATTGAAAGCAACTAAAAATTAATTAATATTTTATTTATAAATTATTTTATTAATATATTTGTTTCATAACTAGTTATAGATTGTAAGGGTAAATAATTAACTTAAAATGATAACGACATAGTTAAACATATAATATTAATAATTAATTAAAAAATATTTAATTAATATTTTTATTATTTTTTATATTTGTTTATATTTTTATAAACAAGAAAGACAAAATATTGTGGTAACTTACAAAATAAGACCAAAAATAGAAAGGCCTTTGATAATCAGGAGCAGATGAAGGTTGAGGTTGAATAAAAGATGAAATGTAACCTCTAGCCAATCATTTGCATTAGAATTTTGCAGTGTGTACAGAAAATGCATCCGACTTCTGCCAACATGATATTGAGAACTACAAACTCAAACATTGTACCAGCATGTGCTTTGCATTCCGAACAAAAATAGCTATAGAGGAGACAACTGCTACTTATTTTTGGGCAAACAAGACTAAGACTATAGTAACAGTCAAAACAATAAGAGCTCTCTCTCTCTCTCTAGCAATGCTGCAGCCTGGGACAGATTGCTTTGCAATTTTCTGAGCTCTTTGACAATTTTCTTCCTAGGGAACCAGAAAAGCTTTCTTGGCTTAGCTCGGCACTGTTCTGGAATGATACATCTCTGTTGAGAGAATCATAACCTGACATCTCGTCATATTCCTAGTGCGTTGCAATTTCAAAAATTAGAAACTATAATAAATTTGAACTCAGTGATATAAATTTTACATTGAAAAGCAAAAAGGGCCAAGAATCTGATTTATCAATATTTGCTTTATAATTTACCAATTTCTGAACATATAAGTATACAAGGTTATCACCTTATTCTCTGTCTTTGAAAAGAATGGTGTCAAGCAAGGGTTGAAGTCCTTGAGAAACATGTCATCTGGACTTCCATATACAGTAGGGCCTCCGGAACTATATTCCTGCAGAGGTTACATGAAACTTTTAAAACATGTGAAGTGTCATCTGTAAAAAGCATGCAATATGAAATCTAACTCGAGCATAATTCACAAAACGAATGTAATAATGCCAAGTAACCGTACATTTTATGTCAAATGTTCATGTAATTGCTGATTTACAAGATGTACTAATTTATTTCACAAAAATTTAGCCTCACTTTGTGTAGTCTGGCAAAGCAAGGTTCACAATATCGGTATCGGAATCGGTATCGGACTATTCCTATGAGTATTGGTATCGGCGATATCGGTAGTATCGGCGGTATCGTATCGGAGTATCGGACTTTGGTATCGGAAAACAAATAATTATTAATAAATTATTTACATTTAAAAACATATATTTTATACATTTAGGCATAATTTTAAGTATTTCAGCGTTATTTCTTAGTAGTTTGAAATTATATGAAATAGTAGTCACCCTTACCGATTGGTTTTGCCGAATTGACCGGAACAAAGACCCCCAATGTCGGTATCGGTCAATATTTGGTATCGGTGGGTATCGGATCGGAACATGCCAAACCGTATCGGTATCGGCCATATCGGATCGGTATCGGCCGATACTTTAAACCATGTGGCAAAGTAAGAGGTCATTTTAGCATAACTTTGTGAAGTTTAGTTACTCTACGTTCGAAGCAACAGTATGTATGGGAAATGGGATTATCGGAGGAAACAGTACACTCTCGTGTCAGCCCTTACTTCTCAACCCTTGTTTAGCATACTTAAGAGGGGTATTACCAAACAAAGTATTGAAAACTGCTAGTCTAATGTTGACAATAGTTCATACCAAAGAATTTGGGGCCTCCTGATCAAATTTGGGTGTTTCTGGAGAGTTGATATGTCCATCAAAGCATGTCCTTGTAGCATATTTATCTGCCTTCACCTGCCCATGCATCTTCAGAGTCAGATGTATAGATACTTCCAAAGAATCAAAACAGATAGAGACCTATTTTAAAACTGGTTTGATTACAAAAAAAAGTGACAACAAGATGTATATATATATATATATATATATATATATATATATATATATAATGTTGAGAAGGTGCATTCACCCAATTAGTTAGGAAACAAAAATGAAAAATAAATCAATTGAAATTGAGCAATATTTTTATCTTTAAAGGCATTCAAAACAGTCCTACATCAAGTATTGAATGATAAATTGTCCTTTCTTACTATTTTTTGAATAAAAAAATGAATGATAAATTGTTCTTTTTTACTCTCTTCATATTCCTTTAGTTATCTCCAGTTTGTGCAATAACACAGCATCAGTCATTAAAAGACATTACTTTCCCTGCTATGGACTCGGCAGTGTCATCTCGCCTTAACATGTAACATGATAACACCATGTCAACATAGAAGCTTAAGTTACCATTCAACCTTCTATGAGTTTGAAGGTCAGAACTCATGATCTCATTGCCTTCTAAACATAGACATAGACAAACACAAAATATCATCTATGGTCAAGGTTCTAGATACATGTTACGGACAAAGTTCAGTACTCACAGAACTATGAGCAAGAAGAGAGAATTGAAACCGAATCGCCGCATTAGTGATCACGAAACAGATGACTACAATAACATAGCTAATAAAAGGAAAAGGATGCATGCGGTCATACATGGGGTTCATTCTACACTGTATCTATCCGGCACACAAACATGAAGGGGCGGAGTCCATAGTTAAGGGATCCCCTGACCCCCCAGGAAAGCAATCCAGATCTTGCAACCCCAAACTTGATGGGTTCCCAATGCAGATAGGCAAAAGCAGACAAATACCTATTCGAATCTTACAAGACGAAGTTCAATATAAATATCGGTCAAATGGTAATATAAGAGAGAACAAAATCAATTACTTGTCAAAACGAAGCATGCAAGAGTTGATTGTTGTGGGATTTCAAATTCCTCCCTGGTATTCACAGAGCTATGTATAATTCTATATGCAAACACAAACAAACTGCTCTTAGACGCAGGGTTGTTTCTGAGCATGTGCAAGCTATGTGATCGCATAGGGCCCAAAAAACCGGAAGGTATCAAAAAATTTAACCTTCGTATATATTACTAATGTAAAATCTCCAATTTTAGATTTAAATCTCCCTTTTTTTTTATGGGAAAATGCACTAACACGACCTTTAGAATGTTAGGAAAGGTCATTTTTATAGTGGTTAAAGAAAGGTCATTTTTTTAGTATTTGTACATGGTCGTTAGAATGTCAGAAACCAGAAACGACCATGCTTAGTTAAGCCTACCCCATCGTACTAAATATCAGTAAGAGTAGCATACCCTGTGCTCGTGTACCCATTCCACGTATTGAATCTTCTATCAAGTTCAGTATTTCACCTTCAAATCACATCCTAGAGGTTTTGTACCTAATCATTACAATGTGACACCTCACAAATGCAAATGCGAAGGAATGGAACACTAGTACCTCGGCGAGATCATCTGCGATGCACCGGAGCTGTCCGCTGAGAGAGGTGACCTGTTTCTGGAGATTCGGGATGATCTGCCTCGCATGTTTCAGCTCCGAACCTTGCTTCTCGAGCAGGTCGTGGAGCTGGGAGTTCATGACGTCGGGGAAGAGTATGGCGTCCTTCAGCGCCTTTATCTCCTCCCTTTGCTTCAAACACAAATCTTTCAATTTCTCCACCTATCACAAAAAAATGTCAATAAAAATAAAATCAAATTTATTGGTGTCAGTGTCCGTGTCGCTCGTGTCAGGGGGGTCTTACTTGTCGATTCTTCTCCTCGGCCAGCAGCTTGAGCTCGGAGATCTCGTCTTCGTACTCCTTGCTCTGGGCGAGGAGCTCCCTCTCGCTGCGGAGCACCATCGCCAGCGTCCGGGTGTTCGGCCGCACCTCCGTCAGCGCCTTGGGCGCCTTCTCCGCCGATCCCGCTCTCGGGAACAGCTTCCTCTGCAGCGCCGACGTGAAATTGGAAGGCTTCCCGGGAGCAGGTGGGGTTAGCTTCTTCTTGATCTCCTCCGGGAGGGCGAGGACCGTCCGATCGGCGGCGGATCCGGGTCTGAGCATCGTCCTCTTCTCGATGAACTTCTTCACCACGGAAAAGCCGAAGTTGCTCGTGTTCTTATCCCTGGCGGCGGCTCTGGCGAGCGCTCGGGAGGTGTTGCTGCCGTCGCCGGCGGTTGGGGTTGGGTCGGACGGATATCGGGAGTAACGAGAGGATGCCATTTTTTGAATCTTTGGGTTTTGATTTGGGGAAGGAGGAGGGATTTAAATTCTTTCTGACGAAATGGGAGTGAAATAGAAATAGGGAAAAGAAAAAAAGCTGACGACTTGGGAAAAACTGCTTTCTTTTTATTATGAAAAGGCGGTTCTTTAGTTGAATTCAAAATGGAGGTTAAAGGGTATCAAGAAATTTAAAACCACCACTATTCGAATTGGGAAAAACCACCACTATTCGAATTTGCTAAACATGGAAAGATCATCCGACAAGGTATCAAGAAATTTAAAATTTTAAAACATATGATATAGAATTAATTATTCATGTAAAAGCATGAAACTATGCTTTCTCGGGGTACATACAATTGATAACTTGATGCTGAGACAGATGCAAGAATATTGGTCAGAGTGAGCACACAATTGTATATGAGAAAATTTGAGTGGCATCCCACTTTTTTTTACGCTTATTTAAGGTGCACCCCACAAGTTTACATGAATGTATGACACCCCCCACTTTTGACGGTTTCAGTCCAAAACGAACGGTCAACCCCGTTGACTAATTTTTTGACGAAAATACCCCCCGTTCTCTTCTTCCCCGCGTCAACTATTCGCCCCCCCCCCCCCTCCGCCGTGCTCAGTCCCCCTCCACGGCGTCGCCGCACTCCCCACCCCCTCCCCGACCTCGCCGCACCCCCCTCCCCCGGCCATCACCACCACCATCATCACCAACATCATCATCATCATCATCATCACCACCACCATCCACCATCATCACTGCCCCCCCTCCCGCTCCGCCCCCTAGCCCCCACGGCGTCGCCGCGCGCTGTTGCTGCTGCCGCCGCTGCCACGCGCTGCTGCTGCGGCGACGATGGCGGTGGCGGTGGGGGCTAGGAGGGGAGCGGGAGGGGGGGGGGGGGCGGAGCGGGGCGGGGGAGCGGTGATGATGGTTGATAGTGGTGGTGATGATGGTGATGATGTTGGTGATGGTGGTGGTGGTGATGGCCAGGGGGAGGTGCGGCGAGGTCGGGGAGAGGGGGAGGGAGTGCGGCGACGCCGTGGAGGGGGACCGAGCACGGCATAGGGGGGAGGGGCAGCCACGTGTGACGGGGAGGGGGACCAACAAAAGGAGACAAGGGCATTTTCGTCAAAAAAATTTGACCGTTCGTTTTAGACGGAAACCGTCCAAAGTGGGGGGTGTCATATATTCATGTAAACTTGTGGGATGCACCTTAAATAAGCGTAAAAAAGTGGGATGCCGCTCAAATTTTCTTATTGTATATATATGTAAGTTGGATTTGGGCTTGGATTCGCGTGAAAACTCGAATTTGGTAGGTCTTTACAACGTTTAGAATTTAGATGGCTACGAAAAAGGAGGATGAATGTCTCTTCGGAAGCAGCACCCAGATCATCTCCTATATTTTCTGCCTCTTCCACTTCCTCGTGACTCCCGAGGATTTGTGTAGAAGAGAAAATGAGTTTTCATGTGTCTACTTCTCTCTCGTGTTGGATTTTGATGTTGTGCCGCTCTTGCCAATCGACCAATGTATCTTTGTCGACGTCATTTTTTTCCCTTTTTTTTTCTCTGAATTATAATTTACACATAATTTTTCTACATATTATGTACATAATTTGGATTATGTATGTAGTATTTAGTTTTTCTAAGCTAATAGAGGTTTGTAATGTGTAGATCTACCCTTATTATCCACGGATATGAGTTTTTTCTTGTTTTCCTAATTTTTTTCTACATAATCTATTTTATATAAGTAGTTTTCATTTTTATAAGTTAACTTTATGTCTTTATGTGTAGATCTCCAATTATTCTTTTTCGATCTAAGTTGTTTCATATTTTAATTTGGATTTTTTTTCACGTAGTTTTAATTTTCTAACCTAATTGGTTGTTGTAATGTGTAGATCTACTTTTATTGTCCATGGATCTAAGTTACTTCATGTTTTTGTTAAAAAAAAATATAATCTCGAGTATCCAAAATACTTTTCTTTTCTTCTAGCCTTATATACCTTATATGCTGTTATAATGTGTATATCTAACCTTCTTTCTTCCAAAATATAAGTTAAGGATTAACCTAACATGTCGTTGGAATTTACTAAGGTGTTTTTATTTTTGTACATAATCTCGAATTATATGATGTCTTTATGTGTAATAGATCGGGGGTGGAAAAGTGAATCCATATGGAGAGTGGAGAATATTTTTCCCCTATTTTATGAATAACTTTTCTTTCCAATGTCCTATTATTCTAACCACGAGACATTAGAGTGGAAAAGTAAATTCTTGGGGTGGGTGGGGGAAGTATTCTCCTCCCTAATTTCCTTTAATTTGGAAGTTTATTTTTCTGTTATTTTCTTTTGACATCTAAATAGAAAATGAATGGCTTTCGCGAAGGAGACATGTCCTAAGAGTTGCACTAGAAATGACAATATTGCCAAGAATAAATTACATTATTGGAGAATAAATGGAGATGTAGTAAGCGGCTCGGGATGCTGGTGATTATGATCATTTAGGGTTTGGTGGTAATCTAATCATAGGGGTTATAAATTATTATTGTGAAGTTTATACTAAGGGCCTGTTTGGTAAATCCTAACTGTAGAAAAATTTGGATTCGAACTTTGATGATGAATTTTATGTAGGAATCCATTCACTTCCTTGTCACCCTAATAAGAGATAAATGTGTTTAGTTGAGATAGTAAAGTAAAAAGTGGAAAGTGGAAGATTAGATAAAGGAATATTTGTGGTAAAAGCAGCCATTCAAATTATTGAAACTAACATATACCTCCACTTTTTAAAAAAACTAGAAAATGTACCTTTTTTTGTACGGAACAAATAACATTTTAAGATATACTCCCACTATTTAATCAAAATTTTGGCTGATTTACAAAAGAATGAGGGCATTTGTTAGTTTATAAAAAAGTGGGGATATATGTTAGTTTGTATATTTTCAATGGGGACATTTGCTAAAATATTTCTTAGATAAATGTGTTTGGTTGAAATAGGAAAATAAAAAGTGGAAAGTGAAAAGGTGTGTTAAAATTGTAGTAAATTATAATTAAATCATATAATAATTTAATAAATTAAATAATAAGTTTGATATATTAATATAATTAATTACTAACTAATAAAAGTTGATCATCTCAAAATTAATTACTAACTATTTATGAATCAAAATTAAGTACTAACTAATAACTTAATATCATTAATTAATATTAAAAAATATTAATCAGTATTTGTAATCAATGTTTTATAATTATATTAATTATTTGGGGAGGGATTATATGGCTGTCTGAAAAATCACTCCTCTCTCAAATACCAACCACTCTCTTGTTGGGAAGGAAGCGCAGAAACCGTTCCCCAAAACTAGAAAGTCCTGCGAGAGAATCGAGCAAAAGCACACAAACCAAAAATGCCAAACACAATCGCAGACACAAAGATTTTTGACGTGAAAAATCCTTACGAAAAAATCACGGGACGATCAGAGTCCAACCCTGAAGAACCTCCACTAATGGAATAAAGAGAATACACTATCTACAAGCTCCTTCCGATCCAACACGGATCACCACAACTCACTTGAAAGAAGAAAATTTGATTGCGGACTCCGACGAATAAGAGATGTCGAAAAATTATTCGAAGCGATCTCTCCTTCACAATATTCCTGAGTCCTCTCTCTCTCTCTCAAATATTGTAAAGCACTCTTGTTTTCCTTTGAGATGTTTTTCACCTTACATGCATCAACCTTTTATAAGCTCTTGATAATTTATATATGGAAGGCCAATATATATGAAAACTTCCAATATGCATCAATCATATATTTAATGAAAATTCAATCATAATTGGCTTGTCATAATTGGAAGTCCAATTATATGGAAAAACTACTATATGAAAGATCCAATCATAAATATATGATCAAAGTAAATATGAAAATCCAGTCATATATTTGATTACCTATATGTTCCAAAATAGGCGATCGATGCACTCCCCGAGCTTCTCCGACACAGGGATGGCGCTCGTCGCACTCCGGGGTATTCTCCACATAGGTTGGAAACCCCACCCACTCTAACAAATCTTTTCCTTCACAACTAGGTGGAGGAACTCGTCATCCCGAAGATTCGCCTGCAGTACTCAAACTTTCTCCTTAGTAGAACATTCGGGAGCATGTCCGCTCCATTGTCATCAATATGTACCTTCTAAAGCGTCGCATCCTTTTTCTCAACCATATCCTTTATCCAATGCTACCGAGTCTCAATGTGCTTGGACCGACTATGAAATGTCTGGTTCTTCACAAGGTGGCACTCTGGCTATCGCAAAGCAAAGTATACTGCTCTTCTTTAGCCCCACTTCATGTAACAACTTTTTCATCCACAACAACTCCTTGCAAGCCTCTGTCGCCGCAATGTACTCTGCCTCTGTCGTCGATAAGGCAACACACTTTTGCAACTGCGACTGCCACGATATCGCTCCACCAGCAAACATCATCACATAACCCGAAGTCGATCGCCTCATGTCTATATCTCCAGCCATATCAGCGTCAGTATACCCAACCAATTTTGGCTCGTCACCACCAAAGGAAAGTTTCCAATCGGCAGTGCTCTGAAGGTACCATAGAATCCACTTAACGCACTCCAATGTACCCTTTCAAGATTAGAAAGATACCTGCTAACTGTGCCAACCGCGTGGGCGATGTCTGGCCTTGTAAACACTATAGCATACATGAGACTCCCCACAACTAAAGCATATGGAACCCGCTTCATATCTTTCTTCTTATCCTCGGTAGATAGACACTACTCCTCAGTGAACTTAAAGTAAGCTGCAAGAGGGTTACTCACTTTTTTTGACCCGTCCATCCCAAAACGTTGAAGTACCTGGTGGATGTACTTCTTTTGGGACAAGTGTAGCAGCTTAGACTCTCTCTCTCTTGGCTGATCTCTATTCCAAGAATAGTCTCCGTTGTACCCAAATCCTTCATAGAGAAGGCCGTGCCCAGTTGGCGCTTCAACTCCGCTATCCTAGTAGCATTTCGACCCACCAGTAGCATATCATCAACATAGAGTAATAAAATGATAAAATTATCCTCGGTAAAGTACCTGACAAATACACAGTAATTCGACGTCGTCCGTGTATAACCATGATCTCCCATAAATGACTCGAACTGTCTGTACCACTTCCTCGGAGCCTGCTTCAGACCATACAAGATTTTTCTCAACTGGTAAACCAAGTGTGACTTGTCCTTCTCATAGTATCCCTCTGGCTGCTCCATGTATAACTCCTTCTCAAGATCACCATGGAGGAATATCGTCTTCACGTCCATCTGTTCGACCTCCAAGTCGAAGCTGGCTGCCAATGCTAGCACCACCCGAATAGACGACTGTTTGACGACTGGCAAAAAGATCTTATCATAATCTACATCCTTTCGCTGACCGTAGACTTTAACTACCAGCCTCTTTTGTATCGAGGGCGAATAACATCATCTGTCTGCTTTACTCTAAACATCCATCAATTTTTCAAAGCCTTCTTGCCCTTTGGCAACTGTACCAGATCATAAGTGGAGTTGGCCTGTAAGAAACTCATCTCTTCTTGTATAGCCTCCATCAACTCCTGCCTATGTTCGTCGTCCATAGCCTCTACGAAACTTTCAGGCTCTCCCCCGTCAGTCAATAGCACATACTCATCTAGTGAGTATCTCGTAGATGGTCGACGCTCTATGTTGTTCCTTATCAATGGAACCACTGGTGCTGGCTGTATATCAACAACCTCCTCCCCTTCATGAACTACCTCCATGGCATGCTCATCCTTCTGAGGGTTACCTTGACCACCGTCAGCAGGCTGATGATCAAGGTTGGGAGCAACTCCATGTACTGGCTCCCTTATAACTAGATCCTCTGCGATGTCCTCTGGGAATAACTTAAAGCAAAATGACTCTAACTCAGGCAATTCCTTAGCCTCAGAAGGTATCTCGAAATCCTGAGTGTTGGTCATGATCTGATCCTCGATGAATACCACGTCCCTGCTTCTATAGAGCTTTCTTCCCATGGGATCGTAGAGTCTATAGCCAAACTCATCCCGACCGTAGCCGATAAAGATGCATCGCCTCGTATTCGGCTCAACATTGGATCTCTCGTCATTCGGTACATGTACGAAGGCCTTACAACCAAACACTCATAGGTGATTGTATGATGGCTCTTTGTCCTGCAAAGGAGCACTAGGAGATAAATTAATAGTATAAGCAGCTGTATAAAGTGCCTCACCCTAATAGCTGTCCGATAAGTTTGCTTATGATAGCAAACATCGTACGCTCTCCATCAGTATCCTGTTTATGCGCTCCGCTACTATCACGACCCGCACCTACTATGAGGGTACGAGTACGTAACAGCACCCAACCTACGCCGCAGTGTCGACGGTAGAACGTTGTCCTAGGTTACTATCTAATTAACAACCCACGCAATTATATAATATACTTGTCAAATCTCAACTCCGAACGGAGGACAAGTATAGATATAATGAAATCTCAATCACAGTCTAAGTACTATAAGATAACACAGAAGTTTATAACTAAAGACTAAACAACAACAATTATAAACTACTAAATAATAATATCTCAAACAAACTCAAATACAACTCGTATCTCAAGTTATTACAATTCAAGTTCTAAAATATGAAAACTAAACCAAGTCTACTAGCTAGTCTCCCGATCACTCCTGAGTATTGGGGCCATAGGTAGCTAAGCTATCCCCTGCTCCAAGGCAAGTAGGGCAAATCTCCTCAGGACAATCATCTTTAATATTTCAACAGGTCCAGCTAGGACAGGAACGAGCACAATCTCATCTAGAAAACTCAAGTAAATGACAGAGAACTATAAAGCAGTTATAGACAGTTGTATTGATGAACATGGCAGTTTATATTCAGGTGATGGTATAAAGAGACAGATAAAGTACAAGGAAAGTAAGCAACTAAATAAGAGAAGAATCATGGCAATAAAGACTGTAAAAATTGAACTAGCTGAACTAGAGTAACATGATGAGTCCAGACAGTACAATTTAAGTCGAATGTAATCCCAATGTGAGTCTAATACAAGATGAGTCGAATGTGATTCTAATCATTGTTCTAATAAGGTGATTCGAATAAGGTGGTGCGAATAATGATTCACATGATGTTCTAACAATGATTCGAATAAATTCTCCAAGTGTGTTTTAAAATACTGAGATAGACATATAAACGGCTAAGGGTAATACGACACACCGTACACCTGGCCAAGTGTGGGATGGCTATCGTTCGAATATCATTCACAGAGGGGTGGTTCGAATAGTAGAAATGTTCACATGTCTAATAAGTATTTTCCCGCCCATTCTAATACAAGTGAATCCATAATCCGACACATCAATCGAATACAAGTCCAACCAGCACATGAAGATGCTAATAAGTGGTTCGAATAGTTCGAATGGTGATTCGAATGATAGAGGCAAGACGAGTAAAGTATGTGTGTCGTATACATGAATTCAGAAATAACAATACGTGTTTGTAACAGAGAATCACATACAACTAACTAGAACTGAAGTACAGTAATTGACAAGTAAATGAGAGAACTATCAGAGAATGTACTCGCCTGCTACTCTAAAAAGAGTAGTGTAATATCAGATATCTGCATCGGAGTCACAATGTCCTAAATAGAGCATTACAGGTTATAATATGTTTAAAATAAGATAAATGGAGTTTATGATGCAATCTACATGATTTTTAGGTCAATCTAGGTCAAAGTCAACTCTAAGTCAAACTTGGTCAACTGTCTAGGTCAACTAGGTCTAAGTCAAACTTGGGTCAACCATGGTCAATTATACTAGTCAACTAGGACTATCCTAGTCTAGTCAAGTCTCACTAGGCCTAACCAAGTTAGCCTAGGCAATCAAGGCTAGACATAAGTAAAGTAAAACAATGTGAACCACACCAAGGCATATATATATATACCATATAGGTATATATATACCACACATAGGGCTATTGCCTATAATTAGTAATATATATACATTACATATAGGGAAGCTATATATTTACATATATATTACATATACAAGCATCAAACTTACATATATAATTACATACTACATATATTGACATACAATATAATCTCAATCCCATAATCCAAAGGCCCACAAAACCTATACCATATATAACCCAACCTGACACATATATACTCATAGATAACCCTAGTCTGTAACACATATATTCATACAATACTAGACTAAATCCGTGGACATATATATCAATAACCAAATCTATTTCCTACCTCGCACTAACACAACCATGAAACTAAACTAACCTTCCTAACTCCCCAATATCACACCCATCTAACAGCCTATACTTCAACAAGCTAACAAATCCTAATGTAAACCCCAAAATATTTTGAGATTTTATGTACATATTTTATAATATTTATTTATTTGATTTTAAATTTTTTTAGAATTTTTATCTATTCTGGTAGCAAGATTTAGTGCTACACTCTATATCTACATGGAAATTTTTACAAGGTGCTGTGCTAAACAGTTCAAAAAAATACTTTTGCTATTTTGAAATTTTATTAGAAAAATTTACTATATTTTATTTTTATTTTTACAAGATTTATTGATTACCAAAATAGTGTATATTTAATAAATGGTTATTTTTATACTAGTAGAAGCAGGTAAATGCTGCAAACTAATTAGCTAGAAGGTATATTATTATTAAAAAGTTTTAGACAATTTTTAGGAATTTAATTGTGAATTTTTGAGAATTTAATGCTAGCTTAAACTATATATACATATATCTTGATATATATATATATATATATATATATATATATATATATATATATATATATATATATATATATATATATATATATAATTGTAAATGTTAATGTAAAAAAAAGGGAAAAGGACAAGGGTGCCCGGCCCACACCCAGCAAAGGGGCGCCCAGGCCAACTGACATAGATGCGTTGGACTTATTGTCTAAAGTAGTACTAAATAAAAAAAAGAAAAAAAAAGGAAAAAGAAAGGAAACCACTGTTCCCCACAAGGGGGAACAAAAAGCAACCCGAGCCAGGGAGGCCGGCCCCAACCCGAGCGAACACACAAACAAAGCAGCACCCTTATAAAAACCCAATACATGCGAACTCCCAAACCCTAGCCATTCTCGACCCTGTATGGAGCGCCACCCCCCGACTAACCTTGATGTGCGTGTGCGCCACCCCGACGCCGCACGAGGTGCCAAAATTCATCGCGGCCACCTGGGACACGCCGGATAGAGCACAACGGGCCCAACTGCGAGGTACCCACCTTTCCGAATCCTTTTCTTCTCGCATATTAAATCATTTTTGATTCCGTTGGATCCTCTAGAAACCCTACATAACTATCTCGAATTCCCATCAAGTGGATTCAAATATTATTGCACGACCAGTCCGAGAAATCGGCGTAAAGTCGAAGAAAAACAGTCTGAAACGACTCCTAAAAACCAGTACAATACCCTCCTTTGGAAGGCAAAATTTTGCCGACTCCTCGACTGTATTGAAAATTTCTTTGGCCAAGTTTGATAACAACATATACCATAAGGAAACACAACTGGTATTTTTATTTTTACTTGATTAATCTGTTAGTAATTCACTTTTAAATTTTGGCGAAAAACTGTATTTTCAAAACTAGAAATTCTAGAAAACGTTTCGATACAGCGTACGCCCCGACAAACCGGGCGTCGTGGTTGCATGCTATACGCATCGAAAGGCACGTATGGACGTTGCCGACGTGTGGGAACTGACGAAACTCAGTTTCGTCGTGTGTGCGCGACGAAATCAGTCCGTATCCGTCGAGATAACCCTCGTATCGCCAAGTTGCAAACTTTGCCCTAACTTCGTGTACAGTCGTCGATTCGAAACGAAACTTGCGCCAACAGGTCTGAATCAAAATTCTGGTCCTATATGCCAAGTTTGGTTCGGTTCTGAGAAGGTCAAATCGGAACCCCTTTTTGGCTGGCCCGCGACCCACTCATACGGGCGATTTTGTACACAGCTCATCGAAATCCAAAAATGGACATACCGTTGAGTTCCTCTCCTCAAACTGAATCCGTAGACATGTATTTTGATGACTTTAGAGACCATAGACTTTGGCACGCGTTTTGGTGCAAAGTGTGTCCAACGGCGGACATCGTTTTGACCCAAAATTATAATTTTGTCCCTGTTCTAGAATTAGCCTTTTGGACAGGCATTTCCTAGGTATATCTTTTACACCGAGTGCGTTTTTGATGTTTGTTTCAGCGTCCAGAGTTGTTTGGAGATTGTGACGTTTCTTAGCTGACATTGTGGTTTCCGGGACATGCCACTTTGCACCATCAGGCAAGATACCTTGCTATTTTACTCTGTGATTATTATATTCTTATTTTTAGTTGTTATTTTTAGCATTTCTTTTTTATATATTATAAAATTGTGCGTCCAAGTCACACTTGAGTGCAAGCGACTCTATCGATCGTTTTTCTCGCTTTATTTATTTCTCTTGCATTGACTTTGTCTAGTGACCACCCATTGATGTTGAGGTATTGGTATATCTCATACGGCCTTGACACTTGCTTTACCATGTTATGTGAGTCACATGTAGGACACGTATCCGTATAGTCGGTTGGCCACCGATACGTATGGAGCGTGCGACGGATAGGAGTAACTGCCAATAGAATTGCATGCTAGAAGACTTGGTGGTTACTAGAGGTTCATGAGTCATGGATTTGACCCTAATAGGCATTGGGTGGGAAGAACAGTTCCTTAACGTATGGGTCATATATGCACTGTCCTGATTGTCGGTTATCTCCAATGGGAGGTATGGTCCTGATAGCCGATTATCTCCAGTGGGAGGTACAGTCCTGATAGCCGGTTATCTCTAGTGGGAGATACGGTCCTGATTCCTGATATTCCTGATCCTGCCCATGCGTCAAAGGTTTGTTCTTATTACATTATCACTGTAGACTGGTTAGGCACCTGATTGCATACATATTTCTTTCTTTATATTGTATATCACAGTATTATGGCATGGTGTTTTCTTGTATCTTGTTACGTCCCTCTGAGGACCTGGTTATCTCTCCAGGTGTGTGCTCTTGTCTTTCGCAGGTGTTCTAGCTCTAGTCGTGATCATCGCTATTTCTTTGAGGATGATTGTACTTGGATCATCTTCGCTTCGCTCGCCAAAATTATTCTTTTGTATATCATGTATTTCTTTTCTTACTTGTTGGTAGTGGATTTTTCTCCGCCCAGAATATTATATCAAGACAATTTCATAGTTGATTATATGATATCTTTTATTCATTTTTTTTGTGTGGATGAGATTAGTTATGGTTCTACTGCATTTTACAGCTTACGTATAATTACTATACGGCTGACATGTCTACGTTCCTAGTCCTACGTATTTTGGGACTAGGGCGTTACATGTTTTTGTGGTGGCCCATGTAGGTCAAGATAAATTGTTTGGTTACTTTATCGTGCCAAGCAAGCCTGCGAATAGGATTAGAAGTCTAGGATCTCATCCACATACTTGACCTCCTATCTCGATTCCATCTTCGAACTCTCACTTGACTCATTGATTGCATCTTGCTTGATCCTTCTATCGTAAATCTCATCTTTCCTTCGTGCTTAATAGGGATATTAGAAGAATGACTTGTAGGCCTCTTTGGTTCAAATAAAACCATTCGTTTAATTCTTATAAGTTGGGTAGACTTCCTTACGACCTAGCATTTCCGTTGTTCTTATAACCCATGGTATATTGTACTACTTGAATTATTTAGACTATAAACCCCTAGAGGACCATACCCCATTTGATTGACCAAGGTCTTAGACAAAAAGATAGTAGGACGACTACATAGGCACAAACCCCGGACAAGACTTAGATTCTCAAGAAACTTGAGTTATTTGTATTTCTTTTCATTATCATCTCGCGTACTCATACTTCACCATCTTGACCAATACTGCTGTTATAGCCTAGTTTTGCAAGTATACCCTTTTATCAAGCTTGTTTCAAGACATATGTTATTTGGGCATGTCCACTAACATATTGTCTAGTCAGAATCGGTGCATGCTGGTCTGATCAACCTAGCTAGTGCACTTTGGTTCGCCCTTCGATTGTTTTACATGGATTGAGATATAGTTAAACTTGTCCTTTAGGGTCTCATCCGCAACGGTCTTGACGAATTTCCTCTTTGAACTGTTCAATCGCCCTTGAAACCCATATTTGTAATTCTATTCCATCTCCCTCAAACTCATATTGTTTTTCGTCACCTACTTTGAAGAACAACGCTCGAAGACATGAAGTATTCTTCTATGGCCATGAAGGTTGTATATACACAAATTTTTTCCATTTATTCGAAATCGGAGGACTCCAAACTTGATTCATATCTACTATATCATGATTTCTATTATGTCATCTAGTATTCCCTTATAATCAAGAGTCAAGATGCTACATCATGACTTTGAATTTCCCTAACCTCATTTACCCTGGATCCATATCTTAGTCATATGGAGTATAGATTGGGGAGCCCTTCGAAATTTTAGAATTTGCTAGAATTATTAATTGAGTAAGGAAAGTTGGTTTCTGCCCCATGAACTCCCACTTTCCATTTAGATCATTTGGTGTCCCGACCGTGAATTTTATATTCAGAGTACGAGACCGACTGTTACCTTTCAACAAATTTAATATACAAGACCTAGACGAGTTCACCTTCATGTAGACATATCATGTCCCACTAAACACGTTTCCTTGTACTCTATATTTATGATACGGCTTTCAGGTCAAAATGGCTAGTTATAACCCCTACCATAATACCATTGACCTTTCTGACTTCAATTAGAGATCAAACCTTGACTCAATTCTTTCGGCCAATATATGGTTGTGATCTACTCGAAGTCTCCTACACACATTCTACTAGTGTGCCACGCAATAGTGGCCCCTTGTGCTACTTAAACACAAAGGTCACAGAAGGCGTACCTCAAGACTTACAGAGCCATCCTAACCAACTCGACTGACAAATTGGCCAACCATTTGAGTTATAACCTATTCTAGGCTACCCTCCTCCAGTAGGAATGGTTTATATTGATTTTAGGAAATCTTGCCCAGCTAATAGGGGCTAAAACCTAGGATTTAAGTAATCAAGGATTGGTTCCAAAGAGACTAATACATCATTAGTTTGTGGCGTTTATTTTATCCGTATCATCTTGATACCTCACCGTGACTTTGTTATTTGGAGCACAATACTAGCCACTTTCTTCCAACCAACTCACCCTCATGAACTAGACAAGCCACTCTATACACATGATCTATACATCCCACACAAACACACCATCTTGTACACTATTTCAAATACACCACGTGTATGGCACATGTTCCCGTAGAATGAACCACAAATTCCTATTTTCGTCCCATTTTGATTTTACCAAGCAATCTTGACCATTCCTTCAAATGAACTGAACACCCAGGATCCATGTAGGACTAAGAATACCATATCTGGCAGAATATGTTGACAGTGTGGATTTCTTCTATAACTACTACCTCCATCTTTTCTGGAATCGATTTACGATGTGGAGTACTTACTCTCCCTTCGTATTCGGCCCCATTATATTTTCATGTTATAGTAAGTTTTATTTTAATTTCGAGGGCGAAATTTTTATAAGTTGGACAGGATGTAAATCCCCAAATATTTTGAGATTTTATGTACATATTTTATAGTATTTATTTATTTGATTTTAAATTTTTTTTAGAATTTTTATCTATTCTGGTAGCAAGATTTAGTGCTACACTCTATATCTACATGAAAATTTTTACAAGGTGCTGTGCTAAATAGTTCAGGAAAATACTTTTGCTATTTTGAAATTTTATTAGAAAAATTTACTATATTTTATTTTTATTTTTACAAGATTTATTGATTACCAAAATAGTGTATATTTAATAAATGGTTATTTTTATACTAGTAGAAGCAGGTAAATGCTACAAACTAATTAGCTAGAAGGTATATTATTATTAAAAAGTTTTAGACAATTTTTAGGAATTTAATTGTGAATTTTTGAGAATTCAATGCTAGCTTAAAATATATATACATATATCTTGAGATATATATATATCTTGATATATATATATATATATATATATATATATATATATATATATATATATATATATATATATATATATATATAAAATTATAATTGTAAATGTTAATGTAAAAAAAGGGGAAAAGGACAAGGGTGCCCGGCCCACACCCAGCAAAGGGGCGGCCAGGCCAACTGACATAGATGCGTTGGACTTATTGTCTAAAGTAGTACTAAATAAAAAAAGAAAAAAAAAGAAAGGAAACCACTGTTCCCCATAAGGAGGAACAGAAAGCAACCCGAGCCAGGGACGCCGGCCCCAACCCGAGCGAACACACAAACAAAGCAGCGCCTTATAAAAACCCAACACATGCGAACTCCCAAACCCTAGCCAATCTCGACCCTGTACGCAGCGCCACCCCCCGACTAACCTTGACGTGCGTGCGCGCCACCCCGACGCCGCACGAGGTGCCGGAGTTCGCCGCGGCCACCTGGGACACGCCGGATAGAGCACAGCGGACCCAACTGCGAGGTACCCACCTTTCCGAATCCTTTTTTTCTCGCATACTAAATCATTTTCGATTCCGTTGGATCCTCTAGAAACCCTACATAACCATCTCGAATTCCCATTAAGTGGATTCAAATATTATTGTGCAACCAGTCTGAGAAATCGGCGTAAATTCGAAGAAAAATAGTCTAAAACGACTCCTAAAAACCAGTGCAATACCCTCCTTTGGAAGGCAAAATTTTGCCGACTCCTCCACTGTATTGAAAATTTGTTTGGCTAGGTTTGATAAAAACATATACCATAAGGAAACCCAACTGGTATTTTTATTTTTACTTGATTAATCTGTTAGTAATTCACTTTCAAATTTTGGCGAAAAATTGTATTTTCAAAACTAGAAATTCTAGAAAACTTTCCGATACGGCGTACGCCCCGAAAAACCGAGCGACGTGGTCGCGTGCTATATGCATCGAAAGGCGCATATGGACGTTGCCGACGTGTGGAAACTGACGGAACTCAGTTTCGTCGTGTGTGCGCGACGAAATCAGTCCGTATCCGTCGAGATACCCCTGTATCGCCAAATTGCAAACTTCGCCCTAACTTCGTGTACAGTCGTTGATTCGAAACAAAACTTGCGCTAACAGGTCCGAATCAAAATTTTGGTCCTGTGTGCCAAGTTTGGTTCGGTTCTGAGAAGGTCAAATCGGAACCCCTTTTTGGCTGGCCCGCGACACACTCAAACGGGCGATTTTGTACACGGCTCATCGGAATCGAAAACTGGACATACCATTGAGTTTCTCTTCTCAAACTGAATCCGTAGACATGTAGTTTGACGACTTTAGAGACCATAGACTTTAGCACGCATTTCGGTACAAAGCGTGTCCAACGGCAGACATCGTTTTGACCCGAAATTATGATTTTGTCCCTGTTCCAGAATTAGACTTTTGGACAGGCATTTCCTAGGTATATCTTTTACACCGAGTGCATTTTTTATGTTTGTTTCAGCGTCCGGAGTTGTTTGGAGATTGTGACGTTTCTTAGCTGATATTGTGGCTTCCGGGACTTGCCACTTTGCACCATCAGGCAAGATACCTTGCCATTTGACTCTGTAATTATTATATTCTTATTTTCAGTTGTTATTTTTAGCATTTCTTATTTTTTTATATTATAAAACTGTGCGTCCAAGTCACACTTGGGTGCAAGCGACTCTATCGGTCGTTTTTTTCGCTTTATTTATTTCTCTTGCATTGACTTAGTCTAGTGACCACCCATTGATGTTGAGGTATTGGTATATCTTATACGGCCTTGACACTTGCTTTACCACGTTATGTGAGTCACATGTAGGATACGTATCCGTGTAGTCGGCTGGCCACCGATACGTATGGAGCGTGCGACGGATAGGAGTAACTGCCAATAGAATTGCATGCTAGAAGACTTGGCGGTTACTGGAGGTTCATGAGTCATGGATGTGACCCTAATAGGCATTCGGTGGGAAGAACAGTTCCTTAACATATGGGTCATATATGCACTGTCCTGATTGCCGGTTATCTCTAATGGGAGGTACGGTCCTGATAGCCGGTTATCTCCAGTGGGAGGTACGGTCCTGATAGCCGGTTATCTCTAGTGGGAGATACGGTCCTGATTCTTGATATTCCTGATCCTGCCCATGCGTCAAAGGTTTGTTCTTATTTTATTATCACTGTAGACTGGTTAGGCACCTGATTGCATACATATTTCTTTCTTTATATTATATATCACAGTATTATGGCATGATATTTTCTTGTATCTTGTTACGTCCCTCTGAGGACCTGGTTATCTCTCCAGGTGTGTGCTATTGTCTTTCGCAGGTGTTCTAGCTCTAGTCGTGATCATCGCTATTTCTTTGAGGATGATTGCACTTGGATCATCTTCGCTTCGCTCGCCAAAATTATTCTTTGTATATCATGTATTTTTTTCCTTACTTGTTGGTAGTGGATTTGTCTCCGCCCAGCATATTGTATCAAGACAATTTTATAGTTGATTATATGATATCTTTTATTCATTTCTTTTTGTGTGGATGAGATTAGTTATGGTTCTACTGCATTTTACAGCTTACGTATAATTACTATACGGCTGGCATGTCTACGTTCATAGTCCTACGTATTTTGGAACTGGGGTGTTACACCTAACAAACCTATGGACTTCCCAACCAATAGCCTACTAACAACACTATGGAATGCACATGAAGGAATGGACATAAAGATAAATAGGAGGAATTGCATGAAACTGGAATGGGCACAGTAAACCCAATCTCAGGTTCCATCCAAGCCATAATCCCAGGGATATCAACCTCAGGAATTATCAGAGAATGTATTCAGTTCATTAACTACTCCATGCAATAAAACCCCATTCAAACTCAATTGCAAATCAACCAACCCTTAGCCTAAACCAAAGCTCCCTGCCTACTGCTCCTTCTACTGCTACTGTTGCTTGGCTGCTGCAATGCCACTGCTACTGCTGAGATGCTAAGGCAATGCTCAAGTTGCACTTGCAATTGCAGCTACTGCTGCTGCAGGCAGGACAAGGCAGCTGCCATGCTACAATGCTGCTAGCTGCTGCAAATGCAAGCCAAGCCTACCCACAACACTTCATAAACTCTCTCATAACCACAACCATATCTATTACTTGCCTTGCCCCCAATACCCCTTTATTAGATTACATAAGTATACTCACACAACATGTGATACTAACCCAAACTGAAATAAATACCAGATATTAGAAATGATAAGGAGTGTGTATGTGTGTTACATGTCATAATGTGCGTAAATGAACTGTTCTCAGTTTTTCTTAAGTTCTTAGAAATGATAAGGAGTGTGTTCTCAGTAATTCACAGTGTGCATACATATTGTGTGTGTATCTACATGATAAGGAACAATATGTGAGACCCTGCCAACAATGTGTGCATACATTGTGAATGTATCTCAGATTTCAGTGCAGTTGGTGTGTGAACATTTGTGTGTAGTGGTATTGTGTCTTGATAGTCCAGTGCCATGGTGACAGGAATCAATAGGAAAGTGGATAGGTTATAGCAGTTTTGAGTGTCAATGTGTCAATGTGAGTTAGGAATTAGTAGAGTGTATTTCGGTTTTAGCTAGGGAGTGTGTGATAATCAGTTTGTGTGTGTATACGAGTGAGTGAGTGAGTGAACATTGATATCAAATATCAGGAACAGGAAAACAGTGCAACATCTCAGTTTTGTGTGTGTGTGTTGACAGTAAAGGGTGTGCAGAAGATGTGAAGAGTGAATGCAAGAATGGTTTGGTGAAGTGCAGTAAACAACATGCTAGGTTCTCAAGTTTATAAAGGACATTCAATCCCAGGTATTATATGAACTTAGATTTATTTCAAATGGTTTCAGTTAATGGACAGATACCGAAATGCCATTTCCCTCCCTCAATCTCGAATACCAAACATATCCTTTTGAAAACTCGATTTAAAAATACAATAACAACATAACCTGTGGAGCCTACTACAACATCAAAATGCATTTGAATTCCTCAAAGAAAACTCAATTTCGAACTGTCAAAGAAACTGGAAATGAAGTCAGTGAACAGTATCAGGAAAACCCTTTTTAAACCAAAAACCAAATCGAAAACCAAATAACATTCGTGTGCCAGTGGGGTACAGACATGGGGACATGTCCCTCGTGTCCAGGGAGAGTCCCTCGTGTCCAGAAATTGGGACACGTAGTGTCCAAACCTAAATTCAAAATTCTCAGAAAACTGGAAAAAATAATCGTCGTGCAGCCATGTTGAGCCTTCGTGGGCTCGACACAGTTCTCGAGGTGGGTCGAGCTCGTGCATATGGGTTCGCCTATAGTAGGGCTAGGTCCTAGGGAGCCTGCAATGTGTCCACGTGGGACGTGTCGCGCGTACGAGATGCGTATCAGTCGCGTTTTCTGTGCGTGTACAGCCTCAGTGTATGACCCGTGCGGCCTCGTTTTCGTGTCTGACACGAAATAAGGTGTGGTAAAATTTGGGGAGTGACTTGTCAGTCACTGCCCCAACCTCCATGCCATGTTTTGCGTGTCGAAACGTTCTGTCCAGTAAGAAACAGGACACGGGTAGCAGGACAGCGCACACGCGTGTCGTACAGCGTGTCCGCACCCAATTTCGACACAAAATCGACATGAAAATCAAATCAGTCTTCACAAAAGTTAATACACATATTTAGATCTACAAAATCATGCAATTAGTTTTACAAAAATCGAAAATGATTTCCAAAGTGTCATTTAATCAAACACCTACACAACACTATGACACGTGTCCGATACGGACACCAAACGGACACGAAATCCACCCAAATTTTAGGGACAGCTAGGGGACACCTAGATCTAGCCCTAAATGCAAAAAAAACAGAATATTAGATCAATTTGTGTAGTTTTACCTATAGGTGCAAAAAGCTTGAAAAAACTCCAAATGGGGGATTCCTCCTTGCTAGCCAAATACTCCCAAATTGTTCCAAAGCTGGGATTAAACACCAAAATCAGAAAATAGGAGAGTATTAGGCTCTAATGCAAGAAACTAGAGTGGAAAAGGATTTAAAATGGAGAATCTATGGAATGGGAAAAAATGGACAAACCTTTCTTTTTCCTATGTGCTCTTTCAATACAAAAGAGGCAAGAACTAATTAGGAGATTATTTATAGGGAAGAAAATGACCTAGTGGCTGGTCATAAAGGAAAGAATTAGGGTTAGGGTTTCACTAATGGGCTATGTGCCAAGTTGCACTAGCTAACTAGCTAAAGTCCTTAGCCTTTGGCCCAATGCAAAAATCCTCCTACTCTCTTCATGAAACTTAGCCAACTTAAGTCAACCAAGACCAACTTGAGTTAGATTAGGGTCCATACCATGTTAGCTAAGTCACCAAAGTCAAGGTCAAAGTCTTGGACAGTCTCTTAAGTAACAGCTAGCAAAAAGTCAAATTTAACAATCACCAATGCAATAAATCATAAAATAATTCAAGGAGGCCAAATGACCAAAATACCCTCATGCTCAAGAGTAAAAATAAATTATCCTAATGACATGGTTAGGCTCTAGGTCAGGCAGTCTCTCAGGTTACACTAGCAAGGCATCAAAATTACAAGCCATGACTTAAAACAGTTTTTAAATAGTTTAAAAATGATTAAAAATTACCAAAAATCATAATATAAAATAAATATCAATAATAATAATTATAATTACAAAATTTCAAAATTATCCTTATCTGGAAAACTGGGTGTTACAATCCTACCCCTTAGAAAAATTTCGTCCTCGAAATTAAGATGATCGCACCCCTTCTCGGTCAAACCCCCAACACTAAAGGTCAATAAAACTATATCTAAAACATGCAAATTATGGTCCTACTGGTCGTGATATCATGGTCTTGATCAGGGTCACTATACTATCTATCACAGCAAAAAATATCCTAACAGGTACTAATGGAATCACACAACAAGATGGAAAGAAGAATAAGAAAGACAGACCTGCTAACCTGTCACCCGTAGCTTCGGTCTACTCGACTGTCAGCGCAAAAGCCCTGCCCCTCTGGGGTGTATCCCTCTGATGGTGTGGGGCACGGTGCTGCGCTACAGGTGGCCTAGCTCCCTCTATCTAATCCATGACACTCAAGTAATATCCACCCTGATATTCTACTCAGTGATACTAGGGCACTATCCATATGGTATCTATTATGCAATCTGTTAATCATACCCGTCTATCCAGAACCATGTTACTAGAATTCTCGTCACACCAGTAAGTATGGCTACGATAATCCATATTGTCCACAACTAATATACATACCTTTAGAATCATGGTATTTAAAATTTTTACATTACCGCTAGCTTGGCCGCGAAAACTTTAAATTTCTACACCCGATAAATACATCCAAAATCAGACTCTATCTCATCGCCCAACCAACTAATATGGCTGTAGAAGACTCTAGATTCCATGACTGAGGCAACCTAGCCTATAATGTTATCTTGGTAGAAAATCAAGTCAATAATGAATACCAAGAATCAAATTCAATGATGAACAAGGAAGTAGACAGAAACTGTCGGAATCGAATTTCGAGATGGTTTATAATGAGATTCTCAAGGGTCATCCCAGGAATCTTCTCAAGTAGTCCTAACTGTGATTGAGTAACCTCTCTGCTAAAGCCTAATCTTCAGTTCCTATCGCAGGCGTGCAGCAGTACAACTAATCATTGCACTACCACGACATCGTACTAATACGACTCTCGACCTGCATGGGCCACCACTAAAAACGTGTCACGACCCGCACCTACTGTGAGGGTACGAGTACGTAACAGCGCCCAGCCTACGCCACAGTGTCGGCGGTAGAACGATGTCCTAGGTTACTATCTAATCAACAACTCACGCAATTATATAATATACTTGTCAAATCTCAACTACGAACGGAAGATAAGTATATAGATATAATGAAATCTCAATCACAGTCTAAGCACGATAAGATAACACAGAAGTTTATAACTAAAGACTAAACAACAACAATTATAAACTACTAAATAATAATATCTCAAACAAACTCAAATACAACTCGTATCTCAAGTTATTACAATTCAAGTTCTAAAACATGAAAACTAAACCAAGTCTACTAGCTAGTCTCCCGATCACTCCTGAGTGTCGGGGCTATAGGTAGCTAAGATATCCCCTGCTCCAAGGCAAGTAGGGCAAATGTCCTTAGGGCAATTATCTGTAATATTTCAACAGGTCCAGTCAAGACAGGAATGAGCACAATCTCATCTAGAAAACCCAAGTAAACGACAGAGAACTATAAAGCAGTTATAGACAGTTGTATTGATGAACATGGCAGTTTATATTCAGGTGATGGTATAGAGAGACAGATAAAGTACAAGGAAAGTAAGCAACTAAACAAGAGAAGAATCATGGCAATAAAGACTGTAAAAATTGAACTAGCTGAACTAAAGTAACATGATGAGTCCAGACAGTACAATTTAAGTCGAGTGTAATCCCAATGTGAGCCTAATACAAGATGAGTCAAATGTGATTCTAATTATTATTCTAATAAGGAGATTCGAATAAGGTGGTGCGAATAATGATTCACATGATGTTCTAACAATGATTCGAATAAATTCTCCAAGTGTGTTTTAAAATACTAAGATAGACATGTAAACGGCTAAGGGTAATACGGCACACCGCACACCTGGCCAAGTGTGGGATGGCTATCATTCGAATATCATTCACAGAGTGGTGGTTCAAATAGTAGGAATATTCACATGTCTAATCAGTATTTCTCCGTCCATTCTAATACAAGTGAATCCATAATCTGACACATCAATCGAATACAAGTCCAACCAGCACATGAAGATGTAAGTGGTTCAAATAGTTCGAATGGTGATTCGAATGATAGAGGCAAGACGAGTAAAGTATGTGTGTCGTATATATGAATTCAAAAATAACAATACGTGTTTGTAACAGAGAATCACATACAACTAACTAGAACTGAAGTACAGTAATTGACAAGTAAATGAGAGAACTATCAGAGAATGTACTCGCCTGCTACTCTGAAAAGAGTAGTATAATATCAGATGTTTGCACCGGTGTCACAATGTCCTAAATAGAGCAGTACAGGTTATAATGTGTTTAAAATAAGATAAATGGAGTTTATGATGCAATCTACATGATTTTTAGGTGTCAATCTAGGTCAAAGTTAACTCTAAGTCAAACCTGGTCAACTATCTAGGTCAACTAGGTCTAAGTCAAACTTAGGTCAACCATGGTCAATTATACTAGTCAACTAGGTCTATCCTAGTCTAGTCAAGTCTCACTAGGCCTAACCAAGTTAGCCTAGGCAATCAAGGCTAGATATAAGTAAAGTAAAACAATGTGAACCACACCAAGGCATATATATATATACCATATAGGTATATATATATACCACACATAGGGCTATTGCCTATAAATAGTAATATATATACATTACATATAGGTAAGCTATATATTTACATATATATTACATATACAAGCATCAAACTTACATATATATATATATATATATATATATATATATATATATATATATATATATTTACATACTACAGATATTGACATACAATATAATCTCAATCCCATAGTCCAAAGGCCCCCAAAACCTATACCATATATAACCCAATCTGACACATATATACTCATAGATAACACTAGTCTATAACACATATATTCATACAATACTAGACTAAATCCTTGGACATATATATCAATAAACAAATCTATTTCCTAGCTAGCACTAACACAACCATGAAACTAAACTAACCTTCCTAACTCCCCAACATCATACCCAACTAACAGCCTATACTTCAACAAGCAAACAAATCCTAACAAACCTATGGACTTCCCAACCAACAGCCTACTAACAATACTATGGAATGCACATGCGGGAATGGACATGAAGATAAATAGGAGGAATTGCATGAAACTGGAATGGGAACAGTAAACCCAATCTCAGGTTCTTTCCAAGCCATAATCCCAGGGATATCAACCTCAGGAATTATCAGAGAATGTATTCAGTTCATTAACTACTCCATGCAATAAAACCCCATTCAAACTCAATTGCAAATCAACCAACCCTTGGCCTAAACCAAAGCTCCCTGCCTACTGCTCCTTCTACTGCTACTATTGCTTGGCTGCTGCAATGCCACTGCTACTACTAAGATGCCAAGGCAATGCTCAAGTTGCACTTGTAATTGCAGCTACTGCTGTTGCAGGCAGGACAAGGCAGCTGCCATGCTACAATGCTGATAGCTGCTGCAAATGCAAGCCAAGCCTACCCACAACACTTCAGAACCTCTCTCCTAACCACAACCATATCTATTACCTGCCTTGCCCCCAATACCCCTTTATTAGATTACATAAGTATACTCACACAACATTTGATACTAACCCAAACTGAAATAAATATCAGATATTGGAATTGCATTCGAAAACCCATTCTATAGCATGCCTATGGTCCATGGCCAAGTGCCAAAGCATAGGATTGATCGAGTGATATCCAAGTGGTGTCCAAGTGAAGGGTGTGTGCATACAAAACAAAGAATTGGCAAGTAAAGGGGCATGTGTGTAAATACATGACAGTGATGTGTATGTGTGATACATAGGCTAAGGTTGTGTGTGTTTAGGAAAACAAAGAATGGGGTTCAGGTTTAGGCATGTGGGTGTGTGGATATGTGATATTAGAATCAGTATTGTGTGTTACATGTCATAATGTGTGTAAATAAAATGTTCTCAGTTTTTCTTAATTTCTCAGAAATGATAAGGAGTGTGTTCTCAGTAATTCACAGTGTGCATACATATTGTGTGTGTATCTACATGATCAGGAACAGTGTGTGAGACCCTGCCAACAATGTGTGCATACATTGTGAATGTATCTCAGATTTCAGTGCAGTTGTGTGTGAACATTTGTGTGTAGTGGTATTGTGTCTTGACAGTCTAGTGCCATGGTGACATGAATCAATAGGAAAGTGGATAGGTTATAGCAGTTTTGAGTGTCAATGTGAGTTAGGAATTAGTAGAGTGTATTTCGGTTTTAGCTAGGGAGTGTGTGATAATCAGTTTGTGTGTGTATACGAGTGAGTGAGTGAGTGAACTTTGATATCAAATATCAGGAACATGAAAACAGTGCAGCATCTCAATTTTTTTTTGTGTGTGTTGACAGTAAAGGGTGTGCAGAAGATGTGAAGAGTGAATGCAAGAATGGTTTGGTGAAGTGCAGTAAACAACATGCTAGGTTCTCAAGTTTATAAAGGACATTCAATCCCAGGTATTATATGAACTTAGATTTATTTCAAATGGTTTCAGTTAATGGACAGATACCGAAATGCCATTTCCCTCCCTCAATCTCGAATACCAAACATATCCTTTTGAAAACTCGATTTAAAAATACAATAACAACATAACCTGTGGAGCCTACTACAACATCAAAATGCATTTGAATTCCTCAAAGAAAACTCAATTTCGAACTGTCAAAGAAACTGGAAATGAAGTCAGTGAACAGTATCAGGAAAACCCTTTTAAACCAAAAACCAAATCGAAAACCAAATAACATTCGTGTGCAAGTAGGGTACAAACATGGGGACATGTCCCTCGTGTCCAGGGAGAGTCCCTCGTGTCCAGAAATTGGGACACGTAGTGTCCAAAACTAAATTCAAAATTCTCAGAAAATTGGAAAAAATAATCGTCGTGCAGCCATGTTGAGCCTTCGTGGGCTCGACACAGTGCTCGAGGTGGGTCGAGCTCGTGCATATGGGTTCTCCTATAGTAGGTCTAGGTCCTAGGGAGCCTGGAATGTGTCCACGTGGGACGTGTCGCGCGTACGAGACGCGTATCAGTCGTATTTTTTGCGCGCATACAGCCTCAGTGTATGACCCGTACGACCTCGTTTCCGTGTTCGACACGAAATGAGGTATCGTGAAACTTAGGGAGTGACTTGTCATGCCCTAACCTCTATGCCACGCTGTGTCTATTGAGAAACAGGACACGGGTAGCAGGACAGCGCACACGCGTGTCGTGCAGCGTGTCCGCACCCAATTTTGACACGAAATCAACACAAAAATCAAATCAGTCTTCATAAAAGTTAATACACATATTTAGATCTACAAAATCATGCAATTAGTTTTACAAAAATCGAAAATGATTTCCTAAGTGGCATTTAATCAAACACCTACACAACACTATGACACGTGTCCGATACGAACACCAAACGGACACAAAATCCACCCAAATTTTAGGGACAGCTAGGGGACACCTAGATCTAGCCCTAAATGCAAAAAAACAGAATATTAGATCAATTTGTGGAGTTTTACCTATAGGTGCAAAAAGCTTGAAAAAGCTCCAAATGGGGGATTCCTCCTTGCTAGCCAAATGCTCCCAAATTGTTCCAAAGCTGAGATTAAACTCCAAAATCAGAAAATAGGAGAGTATTAGGCTCTAATGCAAGAAATTAGAGTGGAAAAGAATTTAAAAAGGAGAATCTATGGAATGAGGAAGAATGGACAAACCTTTCTTTTTCCTATGTGCTCTTTCAATACAAAAGAGGCAAGAACTAAATAAAAGATTATTTATAGGGAAGGGAATGACCTAGTAGATGGTCATAAAGGAAAGAATTAGGGTTAGGGTTTCACTAATGGGCTATGGGCCAAGTTGCACTAGCTAACTAGCCAAAGTCCTTAGCCTTTGGCCCAATGCAAAAATTCTCCTACTCTCTTCATGAAACTTAGCCAACTTAAGTCAACCAAGACCAACTTGAGTTAGATTAGGGTCCATACCATGTTAGCTAAGTCACCAAAGTCAAGGTCAAAGTCTAGGACAGTCTCTTAAGTCACAGCTAGCAAAAAGTTAAATTTAACAATCACCAATACAATAAATCATAAAATAATTCAAGGAGGCCAAATGACCAAAATACCCTCATGCTCAAGAGTAAAAATAAATTATTCTAATAACATGGTTAGGCTCTAGGTCAGGCAGTCTCTCAGGTTACACTAGCAAGGCATCAAAATCACAAGCCATGACTTAAAATAGTTTTAAAATAGTTTAAAAATGATTAAAAATTACCAAAAATTATAATATGAAATAAATATCAATAATAATAATTATAATTACAAAATTTCAAAATTACCCTTATCTGGAAAACTGGGTGTTACAAACCTACCCCCTTAGAAAAATTTTGTCCTCGAAATTAAGATGATTGCACCCCTTCTCGGTCAAACCCCCAACAATCAAGGTCAAGAAAACTATATCTAAAACATGTAAATTGTGGTCGTATTGGTTGTGATATCACAGTCTTGATCAGGGTCACTATATTATCTATCACAGCATAAAACATCCTGACAGGTACTAATGGAATCACACAACAAGATGGAAAGAAAAATAGGAAAGACAGACCTGCTAACCCGTCACCCGTAGCTTCGGTCTACTCGATTGTCAGCACAAAAGCCCTGTCCCTCTGGGGTGTATCCCTCTGATGGTGCGGGGCACGGTGCTGCGCTACAGGTGGCCTAGCTCCCTCTATCTAATCCATGACACTCAAGTAATATCCACCCTGATATTCCACTCAGTAATACTAGGGCACCATCCATATGGTATCTATTCTGCAATCTGTTAATCATACCCGTCTATCCAGAACCATGTTACCAGAATCCTTGTCACACCAGTAAGTATGGCTGCGATAATCCATAGAGTCCATAACTAATATACATACCTCTAGAATCATGGTATTTAAAATTTTTGCATTACAGCTAGCTTGGCCGCGAAAACTTTAAATTTCCACACCTGAGAAATACATCCAAAATCAGACTCTATCTCATCGCCCAACCAGCTAATATGGCTATAGAAGACTCTAGATTATATGACTGAGGCAACCTAGCCTATAATGTTATCTTGGTAGAAAATCAAGTCAATAATGAATACCAAGAATCAAATTCAATGATGAACAAGGAAGTAGACAGAAACTGTCGGAATCGAATTTCGAGATGGTTTATAATAAGATTCTCAAGGGTCATCTCAGGAATCTTCTCAAGTAGTCCTAACTATGATTGAGTAACCTCTCTGCTAAAGCCTATTCCTCAGTTCCTATCGCAGGCGTGCAGCAGTACAACTAATCGTTGTACTACTACGACATCGCACTAATACGACTCTCGACCTATATGGGCCACCACTAAAAATGTGTCACGATCCACACATACTGTGAGGGTACGAGTACGTAACAGCGCCCAGCCTACGCCACAGTGTCAACGGTAGAACACTGTCCTAGGTTACTATCTAATCAACAACTCACGCAATTATATAATATACTTGTCAAATCTTAACTCCGAACGGAGGACAAGTATAGATATAATGAAATCTCAATCACAGTCTAAGCACGATAAGATAACACCGAGTCCAAGCACGATAAGATAACACCGAAGTTTATAACTAAAGACTAAACAACAACAATTATAAACTACTAAATAATAATATCTCAAACAAACTCAAATACAACTCGTATATCAAGTTATTACAATTCAAGTTCTAAAACATAAAAACTAAACCAAGTCTACTAGCTAGTCTCCCGATCACTCCTGAGTGTCGGGGCCATAGGTAGCTAAGCTATCCCCTGCTCCAAGGCAAGTAGGGCAAATGTCCTTAGGGCAATCATATGTAATATTTCAACAGGTCCAGTCAGAACAGGAACGAGAACAAACTCATCTAGAAAACCCAAGTAAATGACAGAGAACTATAAAGCAGTTATAGACAGTTGTATTGATGCACATGGCAGTTTATATTCAAGTGATGGTATAGAGAGACAGATAAAGTACAAAGAAAGTAAGCAACTAAACAAGAGAAGAATCATGGCAATAAAGACTGTAAAAATTGAACTAGTTGAACTAGAGTAACATGATGAGTCCAGACAGTACAATTTAAGTCGAGTGTAATCCTAATGTGAGTATAATATAAGATGAATCGAATGTGATTCTAATCATTGTTCTAATAAGGTGATTCGAATAAGGTGGTACGAACAATGATTCACATGATGTTCTAATAATGATTCGAATAAATTCTCCAAGTGTGTTTTAAAATACTGAGATAGACATGTAAACGGCTAAGGGTAATACGGCACACCGCACACCTGGCCAAGTGTGGGATGGCTATCGTTCGAATATCATTCACAGAGGGGTGGTTCGAATAGTAGGAATGTTTACATGTCTAATCATTATTTCCCCACCCATTCTAATACAAGTGAATCCATAATCAGACACATCAATCGAATACAAGTCCAACCAGCACATGAAGATGCTAATAAGTGGTTCGAATAGTTCGAATGGTGATTCGAATGATAGAGGCAAGACGAGTAAAGTATGTGTGTCATATACATGAATTCAGAAATAAAAATACGTGTTTGTAACAGAGAATCACATACAACTAACTAGAACTGAAGTACAGTAATTGACAAGTAAATGAGAGAACTATCAGAGAATGCTGCTACTCTGAAAAGAGTAGTATAATATCAGATGTCGGCACCGGAGTCACAATGTCCTAAATAGAGCAGTACAGGTTATAATGTGTTTAAAATAAGATAAATGGAGTTTATGATGCAATCTATATAATTTTTAGGTCAATCTAGGTCAAAGTCAACTCTAAGTCAAACCTGGTCAACTGTCTAGGTCAACTAGGTCTAAGTCAAACTTGGGTCAACCATGGTCAATTATACTAGTCAACTAGGTCTATCCTAGTCTAGTCAAGTCTCACTAGGCCTAACCAAGTTAGCCTAGGCAATCAAGGCTAGACATAAGTAAAGTAAAACAATGTGAACCACACCTATAATTAGTAATATATATACATTACATATAGGGAAGCTATATATTTACATATATATTATATATACAAGATCAAACTTACATATATATTTACATACTACATATATTGACATACAATATAATCTCAATCCCGTAGTCCAAAGGCCCCCAAAACCTATACCATATATAACCCAACCTGACACATATATACTCATAGATAACCTTAGTCTATAACACATATATTCATACAATACTAGACTAAATCCTTGGACATGTATATCAATAACCAAATCTATTTCTTACCTAGCACTAACACAACAATGAAACTGAACTAACCTTCCTAACTCCCCAACATCACACCCATCTAACATCCTATACTTCAACAAGCTAACAAATCCTAACAAACCTATGGACTTCCCAACTAACAGCCTACTAACAACACTATGGAATGCACATGAGGGAATGTACATGAAGATAAATAGGAGGAATTGCATGAAACTGGAATGGGCACAGTAAACCCAATCTCAGGTTCCATCCAAGCTATAATCCCAGGGATATCAACCTCAGGAATTATCAGAGAATGTATTCAGTTCATTAACTACTCCATACAATAAAACCCCATTCAAACTCAATTGTAAATCAACCAACCCTTAGCCTTGTTTGCCATTGATTATAAAAGAACAGAACAGTTTCATGGAAGGACTGGACTTTTACTTCACAATACAAACTCGCTCATACAAAGAAAGCCTAAGAATGAAAACCTAGGTACAACAATCTAAGTACAATTGTTTAGTTTTGATTCTGGGGGGTGACGATAGAGGCTCGGAAAAGTGACGACAGCTCTGTCTTACTCCTTGGATGATCGGACGTAGCCTCAGCTCTGATGAAGAAATGCTCTCGGAGCGTGTGGGAAGACTCTTCTGTGCGTGCCTTTATCTCTCTGTGTATCCAGCCGGGGGTCCTCTCTCTTCTGCAAGGGAATGGCACCTTGCTAATTATAGGAGTGGGGTGTCATTATTAGTGTTTGCAATGATTGCCCTAAAAAGTCGGTGGCTTGGGGATTTAATTGCCATTTTCTTTGATCCTATTTTGTTGGCAATTAATCTGGACCACTAATCTTGATTGCAACGAATCTGGACAATTAATGCTGATTGTGTAAAATTCATACGGGCAATTAATACTGATTGTCATAAATCCTTGGGAAGCTCGGATCTTCTGCCACATGTTTAATCTGCGTGATTGCAATAAATCTGCTTTGATTCGGGTAATTATGATGATTACACTAAATCTGGTTGTTGGGATTTGTTGATAAGTCTTGATTGATTTAATGCCACGTGTCTAACTATCATTCCGGGGAAACTGACCTTCTGCCACGTGTCATAACCGCGAGCCACAGTCGCATGAGGGTAGCTTCTTAGGTTTTGAACCGCATAAAGGTGGTAGCCGCATAGGTATAGCCTTCGAAATCTGAGCCGCATGGGAGTGGTTTCCAATTGAGCCGCATAAGACTAGCCATGTGTCAAGGCTGTATGGGCATGGCCTCTCAGTATTTGAGCCGCATGGAGATAATCTCCACGATCTGAGCCGTATGAGAACAGCGGCCGCATGGGGTGGCTTCTTAGGATTTGAACCGCATGACGATGGTCTCCACGATCCGAGCCGCATGAGAGCGTCAGCCGCATGGGAAGGTGGCAACCGCATAGGAAGCTTTAGAGTTGGTGGATCGTGCCAACTGTATAGGAGATTTTCTTCGTTTCCCAAAGAATGTGCCGTCATGTCAGAGTTCATCATCATTTCAGTCTCTAATGTCAGAGTCTTCACTTTACGTCAGAGCATTTAATGGGAGCAGTCACTTTATGGCCAGCTGTAAAAAGTAAGATGCATATGCATAGGGCCACGTGATTCTTTCCAGAGCCGTATGAGGCTATTGGAGAGTTTCTGAGCCGCATGAGGCTCCGATAGATTCCTGAGCCGCATGAGGCTCCTTCTGTTTTGAGCCGCATGGGCTTCTTCTATTTTGAGCTGTATGGGCTTCTTCTTGTTCTTTTCCATGCTTCTACAAGACCCCCTTCAAAGTTTTCAATTTGAAAATTGAAATGCTTTGAATAAGAAGCTTGGCTATATGAGCTCCGTTGGCCGCATAGGATGTTCTGGCCGCATGGACTTCTTGGCCGCATAGACTCCCTAGCTGCATGGGCTTCCTGCCACGCGTGCGTCTCATTAATTGCCCTTAATTCATTTTAGAGCCGTCTTTTGGGGGTATCCGAAGAGTTGGTTCATTAAATATTGGATTTTATGCCCTGGGTGAATCTCCTTTATGAGAGGAGGCAAAATCCGAGGAGTCTGTTTTGCCTGCAGCACACTATCCGAAGCGGTTATCGGTCCATGTGCCCCCCTATGTCTGCCTATAAATAGGGGTACTTTTAAGACAGAGAAACTTCTTTACTTTCTTTTGTCTTCCTCTTCTCTTGCCCTAAGCCACTGTCTTTGTTTTCCTTCTCCGATCATCAACGATAATGGCCCCCAAAGCTTCCAAAGCTCCTAAGGCCTCTGCTACGGCGAAAGACAAGAAGGCGGCGGCCTCATCGCCGACTGTAGCGCCCCCAGTTCATCCTGACGTCCACCCTGCCATCAAGGGTAAAGACTATGTTGAAGATCAAACACTTCAAACCCTAACACAATGCCTCTGTTGCATGTTTTTATGCATAAGCCTTCTTTCCTTCAGCATTTAATGCATTCTTCGTCTTTATTGAACTGCCTAAAGTTCAGTACGATGAAGCCGCATATGTTGTATGGGCCGCATGAACTTCTCATATCTGGGCCGCATGGGGTATGCCCTTTGTTTGAGCCGTATGAGAATGTCTGAGCCGCATAAACGCCTTTAGAACTGAGCCGCATGAAGCCCCTCTGAACAGAATCGCATAAGCTCCTAATGGACTGAGCCGCATAGTGTTCCACGAATCAGAACCGCATAATGATCCGTCGAACAGAGCCGTATAAGTCTTTCTGAATCGAACCGTATGAAGCCCCCTAAAATAGGACCGCATAAGCTCATCTGGACTGGGCCCTATGAGGCTCTGGCCATCTTCTAACTTTATTTCTTTTATCTTTGATTCTTGCAGCATCCCTGCCGAAGGCTGAGATCATTGTGAAGGAAGAGCTGCTGCCTCCTTTCATCAAACACGAGCCATTACTCATTAAGGAGGAGATGATACCAAAAATGGAGGAACAAAAAGGAGAGCTGGCGCCTATTGAAGTTGCTGTAAAGGAGGAGCCCCAATCTGACGGCGGTAGTACTGGGAGTTCTGACCTTCCTACTTCGGACGAGGATTTTGCTCAAGTAGATCCTTCATATGCAAAATGGTTGAGAGATTGGTATATGTGCCCCCGCAACTAGGATTCGTAGGCTCTCATAAATGTCCGTCTTTTGTCTTGATATTTCTGTTTGTCTTTAGCTGCAGTTTATGTTGTGCTTCTTTCGGACATCAATATAATATTCTTCTTTTTTTTATCTGAATGAAATGATAGAGAACTTTTCTGGCTTGCTCATGAGATGTAGTCATGTGAATATAACCGATTTTGAATGACCCGCGGAATGCATTCGCTCTATTCTTTGCTTGTAGTAGTTGCCCCAATGAGAGACTTTTTGTGGACCTATTATCCTTGGCATACTCTGGTTCAGAATGCGGATAATAAGACGAGAGAAAACCAACATACTTACTCAGAGGTAATAAGGACGTGGCAAGTATGGGGGTTTTATCGCGGGGTCTTCCTACTCAGAGGTAATAAGGACGTGGCAGGAGTAGACACAGCGGGGGATATTTGTGGTCAACAGTGGACATTTGTGGGCCTATTTATTTTTGGCGTACTCAAGTTTTGGGTACGGATAATAAGTCGAAAGGGAACTAACATACTTACTCAGAGGTAATGAGGACGTGGCAAGCATGAGGGTTTCTTCGATGGAGCCTTCCTACTCAGAGGTAATGAGGACGTGGCAGGAGTGGGCTCCATGAAGGGGTACATAGAACGACTCAGAGGTAATAAGGACGTGGAAGTTCTATGTAAGGGGGTGATTTGTTTTTGGCGGAAGTGAAACAACTCAGAGGTAACATCGACGTGGTTGTTTTGGGAAATTTGTGGATCTGTTACCCTTTTTGTGCACTGAAAGTGCGGGTAGTGGATCATGATGTCACTACCACATTTCTAGTATGAGGGTATTTTTGTCATTTTTGGGGTATTTTAAATTTATTAGAATTAATTAGAATTTATGGGAATTTTTAGGAATTATTTTGGAATTGTTTGGACTAGATTGATTTCTGGCTAGTTTGGACCCATGTAGATCAACCTAAGAGCTAACCCTAGTTAGTTGGACTTGGTTAGGATTTGTGACTCTAGTCTAACCTAGCCTAATCTATGGTTTGGTCATTAGAACCTATTTAGCTATAGGAATTAGAAAGCCATAAGCCATGACTTATGATTTTAGAGCCTTTAATTAAATCAACCATGGCCTATGTAACTTGGCCCAAGGCCCAAAGTTTTGACAAAACCCTAACCCTAAGAAGTAGTGGCCGGCCACCTATCCTCATAGGGATCCTTACCATATAAAACCCCTCCTAAATTCTAGGGCTAGCCTCATTTCCTTAGGAAAAATTAATTCAAGAAGAAAGAGGTGAGTTCCTACCTTTCTAAATTCACAATAAATCCATTTTAGGTCCTATTTTCCCCAAACTAGTTGCATTAGTTTCTAATACTGTTGTTCTTGCTGATTTGGAACCTTGGTTCAGTTTGGAGTTGTTTTGATTGGATTAGGATACCAAGAAAGGAGCTAGAAAGGGGACTTTTCTATTGGAAGTTCATCAAGAGGTAACTCTCTCAAATCTCCATGGATTTCCATTTTATCTTCATGAATAGGAAGCCCTAAGGGTCCCCCTAGGGTCTGGATAGATTTCGTGTCTGGTATCAGAGTTTTCGTGTCCGTTCTGGACACTTAACAGTCCCTACTCTGGACTGTTTGAAGAAATGCCCCAATGAACCCTTTGACCTAATTTCTAGGATGTTTTTGAATAGGAAATATAGTTTTGATCTGGCTTATGGATTCCTGTTCTTGTGTGTTAGTTTTCGTGTCGCTGTGTGTCGGTTTTGTGGTGTGGACACGCGCGTGCACACGCTCGCGCACGTGCTACAGGGATCCCCTGCTACTCGGGCCCTGTAGCGGACACGACACGACTCTAGGACATGTGAAACTCGACACGAGCCATGGGGCACTGACTGACATGCCACGTGTCAAGTCCCACGTGTCCCCGTGTCGTATCGAAGGAGGAATTGATCACGCACGGGGTTTGGCCTGTGGTGTGCACTGTGGTTTTCATCCACTGATACGGGTCTCGTGTTCGACCCTGACACGTCGTGGACACAGGCCAGTGGGCCTATGAGGTATCCCTATAGGTGGGCTATGTTTGCCATTAAAATTGTTTTGATTGAAATTTTAATACAAACAGAACAATGATACAATATAGGACTTAGATGTAGTCCTAGGAGTACACTTTTGTTTAAGCTGGGTCCTTAGTGCCAATGGAGCGAGTGGTAATGCGTTGACTCCGTTGACCGGCTGACGACGGTTATCGGTTCTCTGAAGGTGTTGATTGCTCTGGGTGCTGGAGCTTGCTGAGAGGAGGAAGACGTTGAGTGTCTAGAACTGCCTCTCCGGGGATTCTCTGTTGTGGATTCTCTCTGTGTTGTGAGTCTCCTTGTTGTGAGTCTCCTCTATGAGTCTCCTCCGTGAGTCTCCTCCGTGTGTGTGAAGGAGATGATCCTTCTATTTATAGTTTTGCAGGCTGGCTGCTCATGCGCGCATGTAGGATGCGCCGGTGTGGGGACGCCACGTGGAGGTTGCTGATGGAGGCGCATGGATGCTGCGCCCTGATCGAGGGGGAGAACTCTTCATACTACTGTTGTGAGCCGGCACGTAGCAGAGAGAAGATCTTTCCGTTGCTGAAATCTTGGATGAGTTGAGTCAAAGGACACGTGTCGTCGACTCATGGTTCGAAGATCTCGGATTTGGTGGAGAGGAGTGATCTGGTGGGCTGCGCCTTGGATTGGGCGCAGGAGGAGGCTGCGGCTCATAACCTTTAGGAGTTACAAACCATTTGGGGCGCATGGCTTTTGAGGCGCATGCAGGCGACTTTCCTTCTGTCTTTCGGGATCAGAGAGCAGTCTGAGGCGCATGGCTTTTGAGGCGCATGCAGGCGATTTTTCTTCTGTCTTTCGGGATCAGAGAGCAGTCTGAGGCGTATGGCTTTTTAGGCGCATGCTGATTTGGACGCATGGCCGTAGAGGCGCATGCTGATGGTGGAGTGGCCACGTGGCAGTAGCCGTCGAAATAAAGTCATGATGATGCTGACGTTGTCGACGCTTCATTTTCTGAAAAAGCTATCAACTGTTCAGACTTTGGGAGGCGTGCTGCCAACTCTGTCAGTTCAGCATTTAATGTTGGTGACGTTCGATGGACAGCTGAGTGGGTGCGTCGGTTGGCGTTCCACTCGGTATGGAGATGTGTGGGGGCGCACCCTCTGTAATGCGCCGAGTACTGTAGGGCGCATCTGTGTGATGCGCCTGATACCGAAGGGCACGTCCGTGTGATGCGCTGTCTGACTGGCGCATCGGACATGTCTTTTAATGATGCGGCTGTCTCGCTCTTCGAGTGCTATAAATAGCCGTTTGGCTGAATTCGAGGCGTCCGGTTCATCCATTTAATGCAAATTTATTGCACGGAATTCGGAGAGCCATCCACTTGGCACGTGGGTTTGATCTGCCCGGCCTATAAATAGTGGCATGGAGAGAAGATTTGCTTCTCATTCCCTCACGTACTTCCAACATGAACTTGAACATGCGGGTGCATTCTGTTGACGAAGTGCTCCCGAGGGTGAAGATGAGACGCTGTGTTGTCTTTGATGCACTTGA
Organism: Iris pallida; assembly: GCA_029216955.1. Taxonomy (NCBI): domain Eukaryota; kingdom Viridiplantae; phylum Streptophyta; class Magnoliopsida; order Asparagales; family Iridaceae; genus Iris; species Iris pallida. The sequence continues at coordinate 53,682,143 of JANAVB010016197.1, read as the reverse complement.
AGGTGACTGTTACATCCAAAAGACGGAGTCGAGGGCTTCCGAGGAAGGCGGAAGGTGCCTATTGCATCCAAAGATAGGGATGCTCGGGCCTTGTCTCCGTTATTCCGGAAGAACCGTAGATCGAAATGGCGGTGCTAGGCTTTCTCTTCCTTCAAAGTGGGTGTCGCCCACTCTGGTTGTGTTGAGAGCTTCCTTGTGCCATGATTTCGATCACGATCTTCCTTGGGCTTTGGAGGCTCTTTCGAAGCCTCCCCTGGCCACAGCTTTGCCGTGCTCCTCTCTTCCTTGGTTCCAGCCAGGGGGTTAAATGCTTTGTGGATCCTGGCTGGAAGAGCGGCGCTGGGCTCTGCTCGGCCAGGTGAGCCTGGCTGGAAGAATTTGGCTGAAGGGATGCACATAGCTGGGCTGCTGAAGGTGAGCTGCTGAAGATATGGTAGGATGCGCCTGGTTGGAGGCGCATGATGTCTGCTGCGCCTGACTGATGGCGCATGGTGGCTGCTGCGCTTATCTGGAGGCGCGTGGTAGCCGCTGGCTGTAGACTTAGGATCTTTCCTTTGTAGAAATTCTCCTTTGTACAACCTTTTCTTATACATGTAATAGACTTCTGTATATAAAAGTCTTCTTTCGAATGTCTATCTTTATTGATCTTGCTGTGAAGTTCTTCGTCTGAGTTCTAGCGTATGTAGTGTCTGGCGCATGGGCTTTCTGGTTGTGAAATTCCATGCTTCTACAAGACCCCCTTCAAAGTTTTCAAAACTTTTGAATAAGTTTTGGAATACTTTGAATAAGAAGCATGGAGGTCAGGGCGCATGATTTCTGGGCGCATGCCTGTTCAGGCGTATGCTCTTCTCAGTTAATGATGATGGTGCCTCGGTAACCGAAAAGATTAATGATGATCTTTTGGTTTTATTTGCTGCTATCCTTGCACAGAACCCGAGGCGACGGCTGAGATCATACGTCATCTGTTCACGCGTGCGACCAAGCCCTATAAATAGGTAAGAGTTGGAGAGAGAAAGGGTTCTTCTTCTCTGTGCCTCTGCTTCTTTAGAGTTTCTTCTTCAAAACCCTAACTTCTCCTTCCTCGAGAGAATGGCTCCCAAGACTCCTCGCGGTGCTGCCGGCAAGGGAAAGGAGAAAGCGAAGGAGTCCGCGGAAGTTACGGCGGCTGTCGTTCCCCGTCGGCCTGTCGAAGTTCGGTCGGAGGTGGTTGGTAAGTCTCATTGTCCGTACGCCAACGCACATAGGCCTTGAGTCTTTAATGATGTGCCGCGGTCTTTGCCCGCCGATGCGCATGGGTTTAAACCCTGGTGATACGCCGAGGCTATACTGCTGACGCGCATGGGTTCAAACCCTGATGATGCGCCGAGGCCATGCGCATGGGTTCAATCCCTGATGATGCGCCACAGTTTTCTCCTTTAGACACATTGTGTGTTCTCTTCTGACTTTTTCTGATCTTTTGCTAGTGTCGATGGCAATCCCGCCTTTGAGTGAAGTTTTCTTGGAGGCTGCCTTCAACCAAATGGGAGTAGAGCATAACGAGGAAGTGATAAACCCTGCTTAAGATGCTCTTATGCTGGATCAGCCTCCTGAGAGAATGACCCTAATCCGTGAACAGCAGTATTGGTTCCTCAAACGGATGATGGAGCGTGGAGTCATTAAATCTTCCACATCTGATAAAGTGACCTTCCTGAAGCCTGAGTTCCTGTTTGGAGACCGTCTCACTTCTACTGACTCGTCAGTGCTGAAGGTCAAGGAGGACTGGTTCTTTACTGCGAATGGAGTGCATATGACTGTTAAGCAACTTGAACGTCAGTGGCCTTTGACGTCCTTCTGTCGCCTTGTTTCCCAGAGGAGGATGTCTTGGGAGCTTACCCCTTCTCAGGGGGGAGCGGTGACTGGTGTCATCCAAATTGATTCTACTTCCGACCAAAGGGATGCTTTGACCGTTGTACGGTCTGGGTCTTCTTACACTTGGCGGACTTTACGTCCTGGGAGCCTCTACAGTGATGTACCCATTGATACGCTTGCTTATAGTGCTTCGACTTTTATACATCGTATGTTTTTGATGGAACGCTCCTACCCGACAGGAGAGTTTCGGGTGGAGGGTTGGTGTCATTACATCTCCAAATGGGATAAACTGACGCTCTGGATCTTGTCGCAATTTCGGACTGAGCTCCGAGAGATCGGGTTGACTGCCGCGATCCGTGCTACCCAGGCGGGTGTTGACCTTAATAGGCACATGTTCCTCGCACTCCTGGAGATGTTTGATATTCATACCGGGACCTTTTTTACTCCGGTAGGGGAGTTAGGGCTCGCACTTCATGAGATGTATGAGGTGTCTAAACTCCCTTGGGGGTCGGAGCCCTATGAAGAGTACTTTCCAACCAATGAGGAACTTCAGGTCCTGGGGGACAGAGCTGATGAGATGACGGCCGTCTTCAAGGAAGTGGCGAGTCATCATTACTATGTGCAGAAAAGGGATAAAAGCGGGTCGCAGCCCCATGTGACCGCTTGGAGAGATTATGTCTTTAGATAAGACAAAGAGGATTCTTCGAAGTTTTCTACTCCGCCGGCGCTCTCTCGTAGCGAGGTGCTGTCCGAAATGAGCACGTTAGGGGAGAAGAATCCCCGAGGAAATGAAGACCAGCAGTCAGATGCAGGCTCCTACAGCTGCTTCTGGCACCTTGCTTATCCAATGTCATCCAAGGCGGTTTTGGTCGCCTATCTGATGATATGGCTCCGGGATTGCGTGTTCACAGGTGGATCCGGTGCCGTCGAGAGGGTGACTCGAAACTTAATCCTGCCAGCCGTAAAATTGGTCTTCGGCCGGCGCTTGGCTCTCCTTTCCGCAATGGTATGTAACCTGCAGCGAGGTTTGCGAGAGTTTGCTGGAAATGTGATTCATGATAGAGGCAGAAAAAATAACTTCCCGCGTGCCGAACTGCCGTTTCACTATTTGATGGGATGGCTGATTCTGCATCATCCCAGTGTGATGAGCCCAGGCTTGGAAGAAGATTATAAGGCTGGAGATGCATTCCTTCGTCGTTTCCATCGGAGGAGCTGGTCGCATACTGGTGTCCCGGTTTGTAGAAAGGTTTTATCCCGTCTTCAGGGTTAGGAGATCACCAAAGTTGGTCCCATCTATTTGGGTTTTGAGGCCAACGAGGATTTAAGGGACCTGGGCGAAGGTACCACCACTCTGCCTCAATGGGGATTCCGCTGGTTGCAAAGTATCCGGCCGTCCCATCTGGTGTACCGGAACAGGAATCAGTGCTACCTGGAACTGTACTTGCCGAGCCGCTTTGCACGGCAATTTGGTTATGCTCAGATGATGTTGGATAACGCTAGTATTACCCTGGGGTATGTTGGAAGTTTGTTGGATGGTGCACGAGCTTGGCATTACTATAATGCCGGATGTACCGGAGCTCGTTTTACGTTGCCCGTCCCCGATCCGCGGCCGCCCATTCTTTACTCGGCCGCCAAATTTTACTGTGTTATGGCTGCCCCGCCCTCCGGATATGACAGGGAGACCAGCCTTATCGCAGGCACCCAGTTAGCAGCGACTGGGGATACGCCAGTGAAGGCCCGGTCGCATCGTCCGTCAGGGGTGGGTCAACGGAGTGCCCCCTCCGCATCACAAGCAGAACCCTCGGGCGATCGATCGAAACGATGTGCATATACAGGGGCTGAATCTCTTGTGTCGAAGAAGCAGAAGAAGGCATCGTTACCGACGGTGTCATCGGATTCGGCGTCCGAAGAGGTAAGGACATCCTACTAAATCTGATTTTGGTTCCGCCACTTACGAGGCCCCATCTTCTTTTGTAGGAGCCGCTAAAAAGAAAACCTCGTACCCCAAAGTCGGGTGGGAGTAGGCGAGAAGAGATGGCGAGCTCGTCTGGAGTGCGTATCCCGCCGACAATGATGTCTCTCATGGAGGAAGATCCGGAGGATACTGTCATCGTGGAGGTTCCGGTATCCCCGGGTTATGTCAGGAGGGAACCTGAGGGTGCAGCAGCTTCCGAGGTGACGAAGGCCACAGCGGAGGCTTCACATATCGAAGGTTTAGCAAGTGTGCAGCTTCCTGGTGATGAAGAGGAATGGAGTTCTTCATCTTCCGATGACATCGCTCCGGAGCTGCAGGAGTCTGTTGCGGGGGCAGCAGAAGCAGTGAGGATAGAGGAGAGGGTTGATTCCCCTCCTTGTCATGATGAAGGGAGGTCGGCTGAATCATTGCCAAATCCTTCCTTGGCTTCAACCATGGACATAGAGATGGCTACCGATCAGGCGGTAGCGACAGGTTTTGTCCCTGTAGAGGGACTTGAGAAGAATGAGACCCTTCTGCCGGTCTTGTCTCCTGGGGCTGGCCAGGAGATAAATATTGATCTCCCCATTTTGCCGGGAGAGGTAGCTGACGCTGATAGAACGTCGGGGGTAGAAGAGGTGGCCGTTGACGTCGGTGATTTCTCCGGGCTTGAGAAGGGTAAGGGTGTGGAACCCTCTGTTGCTCCTTCCACTTGGGGTACTATCACGACACATGTGCCGGCTCCTTCTGTTCCTTCGGCTCCTCGGGCTAGCAGTCTGGCCCCTGTTGATGAAGAGCCTATTGCTGCCGAGGTTCAAACCTCTCAGATCGAGGTTGGCGGATCTTCCTCCGGTCTGCAAACTGTAGTAGCTCCCCCAACTCCTGCTATGACGCCGCAGGTGCTGGCTGATGCCGACGAGTATGTGAAGTTCCTTGTCGAGGGAGTGTACAAAATGCTGGAGAAAGGTGTATCTGCAGTGATGGATGCCAAGGGGAGCTTTGCGACAGCAAAAGCTTTGGCAATGCCTTGTATCGAGCTGATCCGCGTTCACCAAGGCCATGACCATATGGCCGAAATTCTGGAGGTTTCGGTGATTGAGCTGGACGAGCGGCTCGCGGAACTGCAGTGCATCCAACGAAATGACCTCTCTGTCTTGATAGATGCAGAGATAGGGAAGTTGATTGCTGAAATCGAGGCTTTCCATCGAGCCGATGTGAGCAGTTGGGAGCGTGAAGTGGCTGGGATTGAGACTGCGGCGGAGCAGTTGTCTCAATCTATGAAGAAGACGACGGAGAAGCGGGCTGCGGTGGATGCTAACATCGCAGAGGTTGATGCTCAGATGCGCCGTCTTGAAGACCAGCGGGCCCAACTTCAACTAGAAGCTGATCGTGTCCTGGCTGAACATGTGGCATTCAAGCAGGAGGAAGCGACTCTTACTCAGCGGACCCTTGCTTTGGCTCAGCAGCGACGACAGCTTGATGAGAAGTATGAGAGTAAAACTTCTGCTGAGGCTGTCGGATTAATGCGTCAAGAAGCCGAGCTCCGAGTCCAGGCGACTGTGGAAACTCGCACTGCCGACCTGAGACGTCGAGTCAGAGAACTCTTATCCCACCCTGGAGAGGATCGGGGACTGTAGTTTCTCTTCTTTTTATGTGTTTTTGTAACTCTTGCTGGGGAAATAGCGTATTTCTGTACTCCCTTTTTTTGAAAAATAAAGAAATACACTATCTCTTTTTTTTTTGATGTGTTCATTTTTGATCTCATGAACTTGATGATTTATGTGGACCTATTATCTTTTGCGTACCTTAGTTTTTAGGTACAGATAATAAGTTTGAAGGAACCAACATGTTTGCTCAGAGGTAATGTGGACATGGCAATCATTAGGTTCAAATGATAGAATCTTCCTACTCAGAGGTATTTATGGACGTGGTAGAAATGATCCTGGGGGATACGCTGAACAACTCAGAGGTAATGTGGACGTGGAAGTTCTGCGATCAATGTACGACAACACAGGAGTTGTTTGTACGGGATGTTTACTCAGAGGTAATGTGGACGTGGTAAACATGAAGGATAGCGTAAGCTCACGAAATGTAAGGTTCCGCTTTGTAGGATGTAGAGAGACAACTCAGAGGTAATGTGGACGTGGTTATCTTTCTACGGAAGGATGCCACGGAACAGCTGGGTTCCGGAAGCGTTTGATTTTGTGAAAAGAGGTTGTTTGGGGAAATACATATCTTGGAGGATGTCAAGAATAGTACTTCTTTAGGAACTTGCCGTTGATGGGCATCATGAACAAGTCCCCATTGGGTTTGGCGAGGTGGTAAGCACCGTTTGAGTATACCGTCTCAATGATGAAGGGTCCTTCCCATTTGGGCTCGAATTTCCCTGGTGTCTTGTGAGTTAACACCATTGGCCTTCTGACTGCTAAAACCAGGTCGCCAACTTGGAAAGTTCTTTGCTTGACCTTCTTGTTGACAGCCTGTGATATACGGGCTTGGTAAAGTTCGATGCGTTGTTGAGCTAGGAGACGCTTTTCGTCAAGTGCCTCCAGTTCCCGCAGACGACGACGTTGATTGTCTTCTTCTGTGAGTTTGTTTGTGATCGCTACTCGGAGTGAGGGGATCTGGATCTCGAGAGGCAGTACCGCTTCGCTCTCGTAGACTAGGGAGAATGGTGTGTTGCCTGTTGGGGTCCGTACCGTTGTGCGGTAGGCCCAAAGACATTCGCCGAGCTTTTCGTCCCAGTCGCGTTTGTTGGATGACATGACTTTTTTGAGCAGCCTGACGATAGTTTTGTTGAACGCCTCGGCCAATCCGTTTGCTGCCGGATTGTAGGCGGTTGACGCCACGTTTTGAATGCGATTCTTGTCACAGAATCTGCTGAAAATGTGGCTGATGAACTGGGGACCATTGTCATGAATGATTCGCCTGGGTACTCCGAAACGGTAAATGACATGGTGTTTGATAAAGCTGACCACCCTGGAGCTTTTTACTTCCGCTAGTGGGACTGCTTCCGCCCATTTGGAGAAGTAATCGGTGATGGCCAGGATGAAACGATGTCCTCTTGATGAAGGAGGGGTGATTGGTCCTACAATGTCCATGCCCCAGGCTTCGAATGGCCAGGAGGCGACTGTAGGATGTAGAGGTTCAGACGGTGTATGTATGAAGTCTGCATGAAGTTGGCATGCATGGCACTTCTTAGCATATTCCACTGCGTGGGCGGCCATGGTTGGCCAGTAGTAGCCCATACGTTGCAGTCGATCTTGCAACTTAGGACCTGGTTGGTGAGCTCCGCAAGTTCCGTCATGAGCTTCTCGAAGAGCTTCGATCGCTTCTTCGTTAGACAGGCATCGAAGGAGAAGCCCGTCGAAGGAGCGTCGGTACAGCGTTTTAGTGGCTGTATCGTAGTAGAATCGAAGAGAGCGTCTTCTGACTGAGACGGCTTCCTTCGGGTCTTCCGGAAGGATTCCGTAGACGGCGAAGTCGATGAACGGGAATCTCCAGTCTCGGACATTAACATCGGTGTTTGTCGGCACGACGTGAGCCATTTGCAAACATAGGTTGTTTCTGGGACAAATCAAGTCTCGGCCAGTTACCGTGACATAGTGTTGAGTCCCAAGGGGCGCGGCCAATGAGGCTGCGAGGCCAGCCAGAGCGTCAGCCTCCAAGTTTTGTAGACGGGGTACACGTTCGATGAAGAACCCAGTGAAGGTTGAAATGATGTTCAATGCAACTTCATGGTAAGGGATCAAATCTTTATGGCGAACCTCGTATTGCCTCCGAATCTGGTTTACGACGAGTTTCGAGTCGCCGTAGGCTTCCAGATGATCCACCCCCAGCTGTTGTGCTAGCTGGAGTCCCATGACGAGTGCATTGTACTCAGCAACATTGTTGGAGCACGGCTTCGAAAGAGAGTATGCGCGCTGGATGACCAGCTGATCGGGGGAGACCAAGACTACCCCCACTCCTGCGATGATTTGGCCGTTGGGGCCCGTTCTTGAAGCGCCATCGAAGAACATCCGCCAAACGGGGCTTCCTTCAGTGACGTTTGATTCTTGGACTTCATCCGGGATGTCTTCATAGAGTTTTGAAGATTCTGGGATGGGGTGTGCAGCTAAAAAGTCAGCCAGAGCCTGACCTTTGACCGCCTTTTACGGGACAAACACCATATTGTATGGCGTTAGTAGGATCGCCCATGTAGCCAGCCGGGAGTTTAATGACCCTGGCTTCGTCATGAGAACTCTGAGTGGATTGACTCGGAAGATGACATGAATTGTCTGGCCCGAGACGTAATGACGAGTCTTCTGAATGGCAAACACCAAAGCCAAGCACTCATTTTCAATAGGATTGTACCGGTGTTCGGCCCCGATGAGTGTTCGACTGAGGTAGTAGATTGCTTGCTCGTAGCCTGCATCGCTGTTTTGAGCCAGTAAAGCACCGAGGGAATGATCCATGGCACGGACGTAGAGGAGGAATCGTTTGCCGGCGACAGGTGCCACTAGGACTGGCGGGCTTGTCAAGTAAGCCTTATTGTCGTCGAAAGCCTTTTGGCACTCCTCTGTCCAGACGTAAGAGACTCCCTTCTTCATGAGCTGAGTAAAGGGTTGACATTTACCGGAGAGGTTTGCTATGAACCTCCGGATGTATGCCAGACGTCCCTGTAAGCCCCAAAGTTCTCGAAGGTTCTTTGGAGGGTCCATGTTGAGGATGGCTTTAGTCTTCTCAGGATCAACATGAATGCCTTTCGCTGTGATGACAAAGCCCAAGAATTTGCCGCTAGAAACCCCCAGGAAGGATTTAGCGGGGTTCATTTTGAGTTGATGTGCCCGCATGAGATCGAAGACCGTCTTCAGGTCCTGTAGGTGATCTCTTTTGAGGCGGCTCTTGACTGCGATGTCGTCAACATAACACTCAACTGTCTTGCGAAGATGTTAACGGAAGATGGTACTCATCGCTCGTTGGTATGTTGTACCGGCATTCTTCAAGCCGAAGGGCATTACTGTGTAGCAGAAAATACCTTTCGGAGTCCTGAATGACGTGTGTTTTACGTCATCGGGGAACATCTTGATTTGATTGTAGCCTGAATACCCATCCATGAAGGACATGCATTCAAAGCCACATGTGTTGTCGATCATTACATCGGTGATTGGGAGCGGGAATTCATCCTTCGGGCAAGCAGAGTTGAGATCCCTGAAGTCGATACAGACTCGTATCTTCCCGTTCTTCTTGGTGACAGGGACGACGTTGGCTACCCAGTCCGGGTATTGTTCCTCACGGATGAAGCCACTAGTCAAGAGCTCGTCCACCTTCTGATCGATGGCATTCATGATGTCCGGGCGGAAGCGTCGCTGTTGTTGCTTGATAGATTTGGCATCTGGTAAGATGTTCAACCTATGCATCGCGATCTGTGGATCGAGACCCGGCATGTCTTCGTAGCTCCAGGCGAAGATGTCAATATACTCTTTAGCCAGTTGGACTAAAGATTCTCGGTCTTCTCCTTCCAAACTTTTGCTGATAAAGATGGGTTTAGAAGAAGACCCATCCCCGAGGTCGATCTGCTCGACTTCGTCTTCGGTGGGAGGTTCTCGTAACTCAAAACGAGACTCCCATTGTTCTCCTAGGCGTTGAGCCCAGGGTTCCTCTTCGAAGGGTTCCGGCGGTTGGTCTTCGCCTTCATCTTTCTGTGGTTGCGCCGATGTCATGTTAGCTGACAGTACTTTCCTAAAGACTGATCCGATACTGGTATCGGAATCCCACGTCGATGCTTCAGACGAGTGGGAATGTTCTATGTCTTCTGCGTCTGAACTCTCTGGAGTTGATGGTAGCGTGACATAGCCTAACCCCCGTCGAGTCCGATTATAGTAATCCTGTGGCTTTCCATTGGGCATCGAAAGCCGGACAGGGAGATGCCGACCCTTGCCGTAGTTTAGGCCTTTATTGCTTTTCAGGTCGTAGCCCATCTTTTGGATGATGCGCTTTGCCGTATCCGTGTACCGATAGACTTGTACTCTGCCGGTATCAGGTTCGGGCTCGATTGACGGGAGGTCCTGATGACGCTCGACTTTGCCCGAGATGATGGTGCCTTCGTCTCGGCTTCGTGGGGGGATTATGAAGACTCCTTGAGACGGGGCCACTCAATTATGGTGGACGGTCGTTATTTGTGTTTGTAACGACCGTAGAGCGTTGTCTAATGTATACATGGCATTCCAGTGTGGAAGACAAGAATAATTGAAAGACACTCTATTATTGATAAAGTGCGAGATTTTATCCCTTGGGATTACATTGTCTAAGGAGGGTGCGTCTACATCAGCAGAGATATATTCGCCAAGCTCCTCATCTGTAAGCACTGGGGCCGGATCAGGAGAGTCCTCCACCGCTCTGACTTTGGGGTCTGAGAGGGTTATGTGAGCCCTCTCCGACATTTTGGATGACTACGGCGGCTTGCCTTTAAGACGCACCTTGAGAGGTGCCTCGGTTGCGCCTCCGATGAGTGGCGTCTTCCCTTGTAATTTTACCATCAGGGGAGCCGCTGTTTGAGGTGGCTTTCCCTTGAGGCGTATCTTCAGGGGAGCTTCGTGAGTTGGTGCTTTCCCTGATAGCTTGATGCTCATTGGAGGCGCCTTCTGGGGAGGCTTGCCCTTCAATCGGATTTTCAAGGGGGCGTCGGGAGTCATTTTGGGCTCCAAGTCCGGCTCTGTTGCCGTCTCTGCTTCATCATCGGCGTCGTTGGCTTCCTCCTCGTCAAGTGGCTTGTACAAGTCGAAATCGGTGAAGTAGGCCTCAATCCCTTTGAAGGGATCGATATCTGCAAACTCCGTCCGGATGACGCCGTTGGTGGATACATATTTCATGCATTGGTGGAGCGTGGAGGGCACCACCATGTACTCATGTAACCATGGTCGTCCGAGTAAGATGTTGTAGTTGACCTCGGCATCCACCACATAACAAGTCACCTCAGTTTTGAGGCTGCCGATATGACACTTCAGCCGGATCTTGCCCAGTGGCTCGCTCTTGCTAGCGTTGAAGCCACTGATGGTCGTATTGGAGGGCGCCAGCCGGTACATTGGGATCCCCAGCTTTGATAGCAGCGCCTTTGGAATGATGCTTAGGGAAGACCCCGGATCGATCTGAATCCTGCTCACCTTTACCGAACCGATGTACCCTGTGTAATACAACGGTCGGTTATGTCGGTGATGCTTGAGCAGCATGTCTTGTTGGGTAAAAGTTATATTTGGGATAACTTCATCCGTACAATGACAGTGTGCACAAGTAGTTGGGAGGTCTTCAGGCTGCTTGATTTGACTGAGAAAGGATTCGGCATCCTTCAGAGCTTCGCAGAGAGCTTCTCGGGAGTCCTTGGAGAGACGCAGGAGCTCGAACAAAGACAAGCGTGCAGGAGTACTGGCCAGTTGTGCCAGAATGTCAAAATTGTGGGGCTTGGCTAGCCCCGAAGCATTTTCTTTCCGCAGAGGTCTGTCGAAACGGGCCTCCACTTGCTTTTGTTTATTGGCTGCTGAGGGTTTGGATGGACCCTCCTCAGGGATGGTGCCAGGAGGCACCACTTCGGCGACAGCTTCACCGGGCTGGGAGTTCTGTTGTGCACGCGTCTGCACAGGAAGCGCCTCTTCCGTTGAAGAAGAGACCGTGCGGCAAGACTTGATCTTCCTGCCTTTTGCTTTGGAGGTAGGGCGTACCTCCGGTTGAGTTACCTCGGAGACGAGGTCGGGGTGAACCCAGAGGACCTCTCCTCGAGATGTGGTGAGTGGGACAAGTCCACTCACATTATCACGGGTGGGTGGCAAGTTCACCACCTCCATTGTCGCCTTAGGGATGGGGACGACGCCATCTTGTGTGGTAGTCGGCGGCAAGGTGCCGAACTGAAGTGACACCACATTAGCTGACACCGTCTTCTCTTCGTAGTCGACGGAGATTACACCCGCATTGATCATGCGCTGGATGTAATTCTTGGTCGGGTGTCCGACAAACCGATGGTAGTGACAATACCTCGGGTTGTCCACTTTCCCGACTTCATCGGGCCGCTTCGGGTCCGGAAGCTTGATCTTGTCACCCTGTTTCAGTATCTCAAAGAGTTGCAGGGTGTCGTCATCATTGAATGAATAAACCTCCTTGGGTCTCGGTGCCAGTGGAGGCTTTTGAGTAGGCGCAGATGCGCCCTTCGAGGCATTAACAGTCAATGCCTGTTTCCCCTTTGTTTCTCGTCCGGAGTTGTTGATTGCAGACTTTTTCCCCTTATCGTCAAAGGCGGGGAAGCTAACACCCAGAAGACGTGCATTGGCCGCCTTCTTCTCTGCAGCTTCAGCTTCGATGATTAGGGAGCTCCAGTCGGGAGGGGAAGTAGAGTTAAGCCAGAGCTTTACTGCAGGCAGCATGTTTATACTGCAAGCGGAGAGAAGCGCATGCTCTGGCATGCCTGGAGGTAGCCTGAAGCAGGCCTGACGGAAGCGTTCGATGAATGCCCGAACCGTTTCCTTGTCCTTCTGGCGTATCTCAATGAGAGACGCCATCGTCATGTCCTTCCCACCGTCGTAGAAGCGGTCGAGGAAGAGGCGTGTCAGGTCGTCGAAGGACGATATGGAATTATCGGGGAGGCTGCAGTACCAGTCATACGCCACCCCTTTCAGGGCCCCAACAAAGATGCTGGTGAGGAGCGCGTCCTCCTTCGGAAGATGCCTTGTCTGCGACTGGAAGTACGTCAGGTACCGTCGTGGAGAGTCCTTCCCGTCATACGGCATGAGTGTTTGTGGTTTATACTTTGGGGGATAGACCACCTTGTTCCACTCAAGGGGATAAGGCTGGGGAATGCCCATCTTCTGGCGCTCCTCCTGCCTGTTCTTGGACTCGAAGCGCTCCCGCAGATCTTTGATCATTTCGACCACGTCCTCCGTGGAGCTAGGGGTCGGGGAAGGAGGTACCACCCGGAGTGGAGCGTTTGAGGGCTCCGACGTTCGGGGTGCTTCTGTGTCTGAGGGTATCCGTTGGAGGGGCACACTCGACTCTCCATTGGCTCCTGGGTCGGGGCCATTTGAAGGTGTCCTGATCAAGGCCGACCGTATCTCAAACACTGCTTGAGTCAGTGCTTGCATTGAGGCAGAGAGGATTTTGAGTCCTTCCTCTAGCGAGTCTATGCGCTGGACAATGTCCTGTGGCGGCGCATCAGTCTCAAGATCACCCCCGGTCATGTATACTGTCATGACACGGCCGGAAGTGGATGGATTAGTTGAGGCTTCGCTCTCAGCCTCGCTCTCATGTGGGGGGGGGTCACTTCTCCTGGTGTTTGGCCACCCCCAGCCACATTCTGGAGTTCGTCTTCGATAGGCGCATCTGCAAGGGCCTGACTGCCCTCAGCTCTGTCTTGAAGGGCCTCTTCGTTTCCAGCACTACCCCCGGTGGTGTCCTGGAGGACATCGTCATTTTGAGGGGCTTCAGGGAGACCATCTTCGCCTTGATGAAGATCCGCCGCAGCTGTGCTTTGGACATCTTCGTCTTCGGAAGGAGGCTCGACAAGGGTCTGGCTACCCCCAGCTTCCTCCAAGAACTTCTTCCTCGACCGAGTGCCTTCGAACACTCCAGAGGTCGAGACAGCTGCCTTGGTTTTCCTCGGCTGGCTTTTGGATGAAGACGAGGAATTGGCAGTCGTCTTCCGGACAGATGAGGAGTTGGAGATCACGTTGCATGAAGCAACCTTTAGCTCCTCTTCTGCTGACACCTTCGTCCCAAGGCGATGTCGGAGGGGTGTCGATGACTGTAGCCGTTGGAAGACCGACTGCTTTGGCGGTACTGCCGTCTTGCAACAGCAGTTGATGGTGACCACTGCACAAGTGTGCCCTGTGAGAGGCGCATCGTGCTTGTTGGTCAACTCTCCTGACTGGCGCTTGTGAGTGATCACGTTGCGCAGGTCGTTGGAGGAGAGTGCTACCCTCACACCCCTCTCAGGCGCATGGCAGGGCCAAGCGCCGGGGTGGTCGGGTGAGTGCTGCGCCCCCTGATCTAATACCAAGCAGGCATCACGATCAGTAGTGGGGGAACCACAGCATTTGAAGTGACTTGAACGGACCTCAAACGCACAACCAGAGGAGGCGCGGGAGTTCAAGACCACTGAGTTTGCCTCTCTCGGCTTGGTTGTGCACGCAGTAAATACGCCCAAGCAAGATGAGGACTTTGAAGGTCGACTCGTTGTTGGTGCAGAAGCACTTAAGTCAACCTTGTACAGCTTGCCATCGGCAGCGCACGTGATTGTAAGCGCGTGCCTCTGGCGGCTGCTGGCATAGCACGTTTGTGGCGCATGGCCCGTGCCGCCTTAGATTTCTTCGTACCAGCCCACTGGGGCGCATAGTACTCAGCATCCAAATTCTCCTCGCCATTACAGCGAGTGAGTCTGTCAAAGACAGAGGCTCTTTGTGGCGCATCAGAAGTGATGTGCGGGGCATTGGCTGCGCCCCTGCTCCGTCGACGTATCTTCCTCGCCTGAGAGGAAGATGGCTGGGGAACGTGGTCAGCCGCACGCTTCCCCGAGAGATGCGCTGCATCAGCGGGCGCACCTTGACTGCTGAGGACGTCAGCAGGAAGGGAAGGCTGGACGGGCGCATCCCCTTCAACGGTGGTGCCTGAGGCATCGACTTTGCGCACCCAGACAGCGCGGGTCTTCTTCGGCTTCGACAGCCGCTTCGAAGGACTCGCACTTCCTTCAGAAATGAACTCCTCGTACGCCTGTTGATTGAGGCGCACTACCAGCGTCTTGTGGGAGGAGCCCACCTTCACGTCGTCGGCCTGTGACACAACCTACTCGGTAGAGGAGAAAGAAGTCTCCAGCAGAGTCGCCAGCTTGTTTGCCATTAAAATTATTTTGATTGAAATTTTAATACAAACAGAACAGTAATACAATATAGGACTTAGATGTAGTCCTAGGAGTACACTTTTGTTTAAGCTGGGTCCTTAGTGCCAATGGAGCGAGTGGTAATGCGTTGACTCCGTTGACCGGCTGACGACGGTTATCGGTTCTCTGAAGGTGTTGATTGCTCTGGGTGCTGGAGCTTGCTGAGAGGAGGAAGACGTTGAGTGTCTAGAACTGCCTCTCCGGGGATTCTCTGTTGTGGATTCTCTCTGTGTTGTGAGTCTCCTTGTTGTGAGTCTCCTCTGTGAGTCTCCTCCGTGAGTCTCCTCCGTGTGTGTGAAGGAGATGATCCTTCTATTTATAGTTTTGCAGGCTGGCTGCTCATGCGCGCATGTAGGATGCGCCGGTGTGGGGACGCCACGTGGAGGTTGCTGATGGAGGCGCATGGATGCTGCGCCCTGATCGAGGGGAAGAACTCTTCATACTGCTATTGTGAGCCGGCACGTAGCAGAGAGAAGATCTTTCCGTTGCTGAAATCTTGGATGAGTTGAGTCAAATGACACGTGTCGTCGACTCATGGTTCGAAGATCTCAGATTTGGTGGAGAGGAGTGATCTGGTGGGCTGCGCCTTGGATTGGGTGCAGGAGGAGGCTGCGGCTCATAACCTTTAGGAGTTATAAACCATTTGGGGCGCATGGCTTTTGAGGCGCATGCAGGCGACTTTCCTTCTGTCTTTCGGGATCAGAGAGCAGTCTGAGGCGCATGGCTTTTGAGGTGCATGCAGGCAATTTTTCTTCTGTCTTTCGGGATCAGAGAGCAGTCTGAGGTGCATGGCTTTTGAGGCGCATGTTGATTTGGACGCATGACCGTAGAGGCGCATGCTGATGGTGGAGTGGCCACGTGGCAGTAGCCGTCGAAATAAAGTCATGATGATGCTGACGTTGTCGACGCTTCGTTTTCTGAAAAAGCTGTCAACTGTTCAGACTTTGGGAGGCGTGCTGCCAACTCTGTCAGTTCAGCATTTAATGTTGGTGACGTTCGATGGACAGCTGAGTGGGCGCGTCGGTTGGCGTTCCACTCGGTATGGAGATGTGTGGGGGCGCACCCTCTGTAATACGCCGAGTACTGTAGGGCGCGTCTGTGTGATGCACCTGATGCCGAAGGGCGCGTCCGTGTGATGCGCTGTCTGACTGGCGCATCGGACATGTCTTTTAATGATGCGGCTGTCTCGCTCTTCGAGTGTTATAAATAGTCGTTTGGCTGAATTCGAGGCGTCCGGTTCATCCATTTAATGCAAATTCATTGCACGAAATTCGGAGAGCCATCCACTTGGCGCGTGGGTTTGATCTGCCCGGCCTATAAATAGTGGCATGGAGAGAAGATTTGCTTCTCATTCCCTCACGTACTTCCAACATGAACTTGAACATGCGGGTGCATTCTGTTGACGAAGTGCTCCCGAGGGTGAAGATGAGACGCTGTGTTGTCTTTGATGCACTTGAAGGTGACTGTTACATCCAAAAGACGGAGTCGAGGGCTTCCGAGGCAGGCGGAAGGTGCCTGTTGCATCCAAAGATAGGGATGCTCGGGCCTTGTCTCCGTTATTCTGGAAGAACCGTAGATCGGAATGGCGGTGCTAGGCTTTCTCTTCCTTCAAAGTGGGTGTCGCCCACTCTGGTTGTGTTGAGAGCTTCCTTGTGCCATGATTTCGATCACGGTCTTCCTTGGGCTTTGGAGGCTCTTTCGAAGCCTCCCCTGGCCACAGCTTTGCCGTGCTCCTCTCTTCCTTGGTTCCAGCCAGGGGGTTAAATGCTTTGTAGATCCTGGCTGGAAGAGCGGCGCTGGGCTCTGCTCGGCCAGGTGAGCCTAGCTGGAAGAATTTGGCTGAAGGGATGCACATAGCTGGGCTGCTGAAGGTGAGCTGCTGAAGATATGGTAGGATGCGCCTGGTTGGAGGCGCATGATGTCTGCTGCGCCTGACTGATGGCGCATGGTGGCTGCTGCGCTTATCTGGAGGCGCGTGGTAGCCGCTGGCTGTAGACTTAAGATCTTTCCTTTGTAGAAATTCTCCTTTGTACAACCTTTTCTTAGACATGTAATAGACTTCTGTATATAAAAGTCTTCTTTCGAATGTCTATCTTTATTGATCTTGCTGTGAAGTTCTTCGTCTGAGTTCTAGCGTATGTAGTGTCTGGCGCATGGGCTTTCTGGTTGTGAAATTCCATGCTTCTACAGGCTACCCATGTGTATGACCACAAGATTCCTTCGTGTCTTGTGTCGTGCACACGACACAAGTGCACGTGTGCACGAGACAGTGCACTGTGTGTGTTATTTTGAGTTTTTTTGATGTGGACACGCCGTGTCCGGCCTTGGGTGACACAAAGTGATTTGTGGGGCTTGTGCACAAGGGTTGCTTTCAATTACTAACCATTAGATTCATGATTAGTTTGAATTTTATATTCCATTTCTCATTTAACCAAGTTTCTGATACTTAACTTCCTGTCAAGCTTTCCAGTTTTCTAAAATGATTTTGTCTGATGATTTTAACCCTTGTAATGCTGCTAAATACTGAGTTTAGATTCTAAATATGTTCCCCTATATATTATCTTGCCATGGTTAAAAATTGGTGTTGAATTGATAGGTTTGGACTGAAAAAACTGGGAGTTCAAGTTATGAACTGATTTTCTTTTTCCTAGATAATGTGTTGTTCGATTTATGAAGAGAAAACTGGGTTTTGATATTACTGAGAATAAGCCCCTGTTTTCCTGTTTTTTTTATGTTACATTTCACTGCCCTTTAAATAATTACTGATTTGTTGGTTTAGGAATTGATATGTAGAATTATATGTACACATGCCTACATTCCTGTCATGACTAGAAATCTGAGATTGTGTAGGATTAAAGTTAAAATTCTTTCCTTTACCTGAGTTTCACTGTTGATGCTTATCCCCTAAAACTGAAAATGGAACTAAGGGTTAAATCTGGAAAGCATGAACTGTTATAGGTTTCATGTTAGCAAATGTGGTTTTGGTTAAGATTGGCTTGAAACCTGGAATGGGGGTCTATTTTGTCACTGTTTTATGTTCCTGCACTTGTCACCTGTCCACACACACACCCCTACACCACACACATACACAGTGCATTCTCACTCACTGCACACACAAAGTATACACACACACACACACACTTTTCTCCTCTCTTCACTATTGCATTTCTTGTCACAGTTGCAACTCCCACACACACACACATGCTTCCCTCTCCATATGCATATGTATGTATATATTATATATCTATATATGTATGTGTGAGTGATGTAAAGGTATGTATTTAGTGTCTATATGAATATAATGTGTATATATATATATGTGTAATGTATATCTATATGTATCTATATAGTACTTAGCCTAGGTATATATAATGTTAACTCAAATGTATGTACCTATATATAATGTAATGTAAAGTTGTGTTCCTATATAAGTTAGTAGGGTATTGTGAATAATTAGTGTATAGGAATATCTAATTGTGTAAGTGTGATACTATATAGACCTAGTGATGTGTAGGAGTGCTAACTAGACTTGTTAGACTTAATTAGACTGGATTGACCTAGTTTGACTTCTAGGGTTGACCAGAGTTGACCAAGAGTTGACTTTGGCCTAGATTGACCTAGAATCATGTAGAATGCATAGTAGAACTTTATTTTGCCATTTAGACTTGTTGTGACTTGTGCTGTTCTGATTAGGAGCCAGACACCACTCCTTGGACAGTACGTTTCATATTGGACACTCAGATACAGGCGAGTACATTCTCTGATCATTTCATATCCTGCTTAGAATTATTTCCTGCAGTAGATTACTTTACTTGTACTGTCACGATGGTCACACGGATTGGTACTATATGGATCCTTTCTTGAGATGTTATCCTTAGGGAGCATCGGGTACTACGTGTTCTGTGCGTTTCACTTACATGGCATATCACTATGCTTCTTGGTTCATTTGATCACTTGTGACATGTACCCTCATGATCACAGAGTCTCTTGAATCCTACATTGTTGGGTAACCCCCAGAATCCCTATTTATGGGACATCCATGTATCACCCTTCGGGGGCCGTGCATGGAATCATATAATATAACCTGGCTGGATCCTTGTGTATTGATTGGGGGTACGGGAGAGTAGAATTGGACATGTGAATAATACACCAGTAGTATCTTATCAGAATCATTCCTTAGTGTCTTATCAGAATCATCCCAGGCCATTTACATGTCTATATTGTACTCTGAATCACTAGTCACTGCTAGTCTCTATTTATAGTAGATATTTCTATTACAGCTCTCTCTCTGTTTACATACTGCACTTCCTTCAGTACTTGTATCTTACTTTACTGCATGTTTATATTTTCTAACCTGCTGTGATCTGTTGAGATGTACTGTGCTCGCTCCTGTCCTAACTGGACCTGTTAAAAATATTACAGAGGACGAGGAGGAGGCTTGCCTGGACACTTACTACGGGGCAGCCTTAGATGACACCTGCGAGTTGGACCCTCAGGAGGACCCAGCTCTAGCTGAGGATATCACCCCGATTGTCTAGACTAGATTAGTTAGGCTTATCTTACTTTATGCAGTCTTGAGACATGTTTTAGCTAGACTATATTTGGAGTTCAGAGTTGTATATATTCTTTCATTCTGTATCTGAGACCATGTACTTCTGGATATTGCTGGGATTATCTTAGACTATTTCATCTATTTATTTTCTTGAGTTCTATTTCATATCGTGCTATCTCTTCCTTAGTTGTGATTGAGTTTTACTGCTATGTCACCCCCGTTCGGGGAGTATAAACTATTTAGATATATATTGTTAGATGTTGTGACCTAGGACAGCGTTCTACCGCCGACACTGCGGCGTAGGCTGGGCGTTGTTACATTCTCGTACCCTCACAGTGGGTGCGGGTCGTGACACATGAGGAGGGAGCTCTTTTAGGAAGAAAGTTCAGAGGTACGATCATACATGACTTACTACCTAAAAGACGCGATATGAATTCATCTGGAGTGACCGGAGTGTAAGTTCAGCGGTACCTGCGGGTACATGACTCGACAATCTGGAGAATATGGAGTCAGAATGTAAGTTCAGCGGTACCAGCGGGTACATAACTCAACTATATGGGAAATACGGAGTCAGAATGTAAGTTCAGTGGCACCAGCGGGTACATAACTCAACAATCTGGGATTTGGAGGATGTTATTTCAGACATAATACTTCTTCAGGAACTTGCCGTTGATAGGCAACATGAACAAGTCTCCATTTTGTTTCGCGAGGCGGTAAGCACCGTTGGAGAAGACAGCCTCAATGAAAAATGGACCTTCCCACTTTGGCTGGAATTTGCCGGCAGTTTTGTGAGTCATAACCATCGGCCTCCGAACTGCCAGAACGAGATCGCCTACTTGGAATGTTCTGATTTTAACCTTCTTGTTGAAGGCTCCCGAGATGCGTGCTTGGTATAGCTCGATTCGTTGTTGAGCTAGTAGGTGCTTTTCATCCAAGGCCTCCAACTCTTGTAGCCGACGACGGTAGTTATCGTCCGTCGTCAATCGATAGGTAAGGGTGACGCGGAACGAGGGGATTTGAGTCTCCAATGAGAGAACTACCTCACTCCCGTATACCAGGGAGAATGGTGTGTTCCCGGTGGCCGTTCGGACTGTAGTACGGTATGCCCATAAGCACTCACCAAGCTTCTCATTCCAGTCGTGTTTGTTGGAAGACACGAACTTCTTGAGCAACTTGATAATGGTTTTGTTGAATGCTTCTGCCAACCCATTTGCTGCTGGATTGTATGGCGTTGAAGAAACATTTTGGATTCGGTGTTTGTCGCAGAACCAATAGAAGGTGTGGCTCGCGAACTGCGGACCATTGTCGTGGATGATCCTTCGGGACAGTCCAAAGCGGTAGATTACGTGATGCTTGAGGAAGCTGATCACGTTTGATGTCTTCACTTCTGTAAGCGAAACAGCTTCAGTCCATTTGGAGAAGTAATCTGTGATTCCGAGTATGAAGCGGTGTCTTCAGGACGAAGGTGGAGTGATTGGACCGATGATGTCCATTACCCATGCTTCGAATGGCCAGGATGCCACCGTCGGATGTAGGAACTCGGATGGTTGGTGAATGAAATCTGCGTAGACTTGACAGGCTTTGCATTTTCGTGCATAATCTATTGCATCCGCAACCATCATGGGCCAGTAGTAGCCCATTCGGCGAAGGCGATCTTGTAGTTTCGGACCAGGCTGATGGGCCCCGCAGACACTGTCATTAGCTTCGCGTACGGCTTCTTTGGCTTCTGTATTTGATAGACACCGAAGCAGTAATCCATCGTAGGATCGTCGATACAGCATCTTCGTCTCTGTATCGTAGAAGAATCTGAGGGAACGCCTTCTGATAGAGGTGGCCTCCTTTGGGTTTTCAGGCAAGATGCCATAGACTACAAAGTCTATGAATGGCTGTCTCCAATCTGGTGTTTCGTCAACTGTCTGAGCAGAATGACTCACCACAAACTGAACGTTATTCTTGGGACAGACCAGTTCGTGGCCTATCACATCCACCGAGTGATGATGTAACGCCCCAGTCCCAATATACGTAGGACTAAGTACGTAGACATGCCAGCTGTATACATACGAAATACACAGACCTCGTATGTATACATAAGCTGAAAAATATAGTAATCCAAGACAACTAAATCTCATCCACAATGAAGGACTAATAATGTAAAAATCAACTTGAATATCTATGATACAATCGTTGGACGGAGACAAAGTCCACTACCAACTATCTCAATGAAAGAAATGTACAAGAAATCGATCGATAAAATAGAAAGACGAACCAAGCGCAATCGTCTTCGAAAGAATGGAGAAGACCACGGCCTTGGCTAGGATACCTGCGGAAGACATGAACACATACCTGGGGAAAAATCAGGTCCTCAGACGGACGTAGCAAGATACAGGAAGAACAAGCTAATATGAACTGTCAAAATAAAATAATATATACATGACTATCCTAGACACAAATATGCAAAGGAGATTCTAACCGCCTAATGTGCAATTTAGAGGACAACTTTCATGCGCATGGGTGGGATTTTAGGCTCATGTGTACGTAACTGGCATCTAGTCATCTGTATCCGTCTGTAACGTCTAAAATGTCAGAGGGCATCTGTAAATAAATTGCCACAGTTCCATCCGGAGACTGTGGTTTACCTGTTTGGCTTCCCATACGTACTAGCGACTGTCCTCCCCCAATATTTCCCACACTGTTCAAGCCATGTCCATGGCTCGCCCAGTTTTGTAACTGCTTGAGTCTCTAAAACCTTAGTCATAGCAGTTACGAATATCTACCGTCACACGACTTTAGAGATAGCTAGTCAATAAGTCGTGTCCCTAGTAACATGTCTCAAACCGTGTAGTGTGAGTGTCACAGCCAAAGGAAGATATAAGGATATCCCCCAACGAAAAGGTAGTCCGCTAACACTAAGTCATCATGCATAAAATAAAATAACGACTAATAAAGTTGCTTGCACCCAAGTGTGGCTTGGAAGCGCAGTTTATAACAAAGAAAACTAACAATATGAACAAAATAAATAATGCAGAAAATAAATAATTTGACAGTTGATTAGTAAGGTATACTTGCCTGTTGCGACGCCTGGTGAGCTGCCTGGTGTTGTACAATAAAGGTGGCACAAGATAGACTTCGATGTTATAACTACGCAAGGGAGCCTTTGTTGACGACACGGAGTATTCCATCGGGTCCAGAATGGTCAGATTAGTTAGGGTTGACATATGGTTGTATAGGATTGGCGAGAGAATAGGTATAATGGGATTGGTATGGTCAAAAATCGATAGTCGAAGGGTTTGTGAAAGTAATATATATACTATTTTAGAAAAATAGTCATAATGCTTGAAGCTATATTTTATAGTGTAAAATAATTTTAGGTAATGCATACTTGAAAAATAGAAATCGTTCTTAGGCAAAACCCTAAATTTGTCAAAAATAAAATTATAGGTAGAAAGACTATTTCTTTATTAATTAGATAAATATTAAAAATAGTATATATACTAAAAATTATTTTATAGTTTGGAGGCTATATTTTTATTGATCTATATATTTTAAAATAATTGACAAGAGAAATTTCAATATCATACTAATATTAGTAATCATAATACTCATCAAAAAATATAATAATAATGCTTTAGTAAATATTTGTACATAAAATTCTAATTACTATTTAATACTGTTAAAAATAAAAAATATAATAATAAGGTCAGAGAAAAATTCGAGAGCAATTGTTCTCAGTTGACCAGTGGACATTTAAGAAAGAGAGAAGAAGAAAAATACAAGTATAATGAGAGCAGTTGTTCTCTTCTTCTCTTTTTTTTATAACAAAAATACAACAATAAAAAATATAATAATAATAATAATAATAATAATAATAATAATAATAAACAAAGTTTATAATAATAATAATAATAATAATAATAAAGTTTATAATAATAATAATAATAATAATATAACATTTAATACTTTACTTACTACTTGTTTTTCTCGAAAAGAACGAAAGCATCATAAAAAAAACAAAAAAAAAAACAGAAGAGGGATCAGAAGAAGAAGATTGAGGAAGAGAGAGAAAACAAGAGGGTGAGCGAGAGAGAAGCCAGTGGAGAGGAGCGAGAGAGAGGGAAATGAGAGAGGAGCCAGGGGCTCGGGAGAAAGGGGACGGTCGGGGTGCGGACGCCGGCGTGGGGCGGTGTCGTAGGCTGAAGAGGCGCGGCGAAGATCGGGGGTTTTGGTGGAGGCAGCCGACCGGAGGGGAAGACGGGGCTGGCGCGCGTGGCGAGGCTTGCGCCGACAGCGGCGGATGGCGGAGTTCGCGGAGGCGGAGAAAGGGGGTTTTGAGGGAGAAGAAGCGGCGGGATCGGGAGACTCGCCGGCTGGGGTCCGCATGACGTCGGCGACGCAAATCGGAAGGGTGCACGGCGCTCGGCGCTGGAGTGGGCGAGGTTTCTCCGCCGCCGATCGCCTGAGTACGGAGGCGCGACGGCGGTGCGGCGAGTTGGTGCGACAGGCGGCCAGATCTGTCATCGACGATTCGGACACGGACCGGATTTGGCGATAGCGGAGGAAACGCGGGGTTGGCGTGCGAGGGCGGCGGTCACGGCGTGGCCGGAAAAGGAGGCGGAGCGGTGGGAAGATCGAGGGGGTTTTCGGCACGGGGAGATTGCTGGCCAAAGCGACAGCGACACTGGAGTCGTCGGCGGCAACGGAGGACGGTCTGCTCCGTTGTGGCGAAGGTGAGGGTTTGCCCTTTTGTATTTGGGTGCTTTATTTTGATGGTGGTGGTGGTTATGCCATGGTGGCGGGGGTGGTGATGTTGTGTGGTTGTCTATGGCTGCTACAACGCGGGTCTGGTGTTGCCGCAGCGGTGTGGAGGCGATGATAACTGTGGCGGTGGTGATACCTAGAGTCCGGGATCTGGTTGTCGGAAATGACATCGGCGGAGGTCTGTGGGGTTGGCCGGGAGAGGAGCGGAGTTTGGGATGGCAGTGGTGATTGGCAGGATTAGGGTTAGGTTAGGAACTAGGGATTTATTAGTGTCGGGGTGTGTCCGACACGGAAGATGAATTTGTATGTGTAAAACAAAGTGGAATAAGACTTTGGATGGACACCGACGCGATGCACGAACTTGGTGGAAAAATTTTGTTGTGGAATTTGTGAATGGTAGTAATTTATGGAGGAGTACCTGCCTATTTATAGGATGTGGGAATTCCCATTTGGATAGGATTAGGAGTAGTTTAAACCCAAAATAGATAATTCAAAACTTAATTTAAAATCAATTTAAAGCGAACTCAATCTAAATCCGAATCAAATCTAAATCTAGGTATATCTATCTTTACATTAAAAATAGAATCCATAAAATAAATTTGTATTTATATTCATAATAATTAATTTAAATACCAATCAACAAATTTTTAAAAATATTTTTATGAACACTAAAATTTTAATAATAATATATTTCAAAAATTTAAAATAAGTATTTAAATATTAATAGGAAATAATTTCAAGCTACATTTTAAATTAAATAGCATAATAATTTCGAAAATGAGAATTAATATTTTAATTAGTAATAGGAAACATCTTTAAAATACACTTTAATAATTTAGATAACAATTTTAAAAATAAACATAAATATTTAAATAAATAAAAACCTTCTCGCTAAATAAAGTAATAAAATAAATTTTGAAAATATACATGAAATAATTTTCTAGTTTTCTAAATTACCACTATTCAATAAGATAGCATTTTATAAATAAATAAATAATAGGTTTTGTCAACCTCGATAATACTTTTCTCAACTTTTTAATAAAAATATTTATTATATATATTATTTTGAAACCATCACTGATGATAAAATTAAAACCATTTTTTCTAAAAATATGAACCTCGCCCATATTCGCACTCGACGAGTAAATACGAAAACGTAAATTCCCGTGCGACGTACAATACGACTTTGCGACGTATAAATACAAAAAAAAATCAGTACTAAAATATAGTAAAAATTTAGGGGTTTTACATCCTACCCAACTTACAAGAATTTCGTCCTCGAAATAAAAAAAAATGAGTAGGGGTGTTGAGAGGGTACAAGGGTATATCAATGAAGAATCAAATCACGACGTTCAAAATATGCATTAGAAAATCATAATTTCGATAATTACGAAAATAAATAACGAATTTAATTTAGGGAGTGAATGATGGTCGCGACAATGAATCTAGGGTCAAGGGATAGGACGAGTAACTTTAGACGAGGATTTAGTCACATTGGTTGGTCAGTGGCTAACTATCTTGTCAATAGATTGTAGGACAACTAAGGGTGATACTTTGGGTCTATCTATCAAGTACAAGTCTTCGTCTAACTAAGTGAAAGACGAAAACCAATATAAGGCCAAAGAAGTTGTTTTCGAATACCAATATGTGGTTCAAAGGCGAGTGAGTAATTCAAAAAAAATTGTCAAGGCTATCGCGGATGGGATTCTAGAGGACAAGTTTAGCTATGTCCCCATCCACGTAGAACGATAAATAAAAGCGAACCAAAGTGCACTCGGTTGATCAGACCATCATGCACCGATTCTGACTAGACAATATGTTAGTGAGCACGCGCTCAATAGCATGTGTCTCGAACAAGTTTCATAACGGTTAAACTTGCAAAACTAGGCTATAGTAGCAACATTTAGTCAAGATGGTAAAATATAGACATGTGAGATTATTATTGAAAGAGACTAGAATTAGTTCGAACTACTTAAGAATCTAAGTCTTGTTTGGTGCCTATACAGTCGACCTATTGTCTCCTTGTCTAAGGCTTGGTTAAGGTCATAAGGAAGTTTAGGTCGGAAGGCATTCTACCCAACTTATAAGAGCTAAACTAGTGGGGTGATGGAACAATGGGTCATGTCCACCTAATATAGGTTACCTTATTAATCTCTATCAAGCACGAGAGAAGGGCACGAATCACGATAGAGGGGATCAAGCAAGATGCAACTCGAGGAGTCAAGCGAGAAGGCGATCAAGTATGTGGATGAGATCCTAGACTCTAATCCTATACGCAGGCTTGCTTGGTACGGTAAAGTAACCAAACAATTTATCTCGACCTGCATGGGTCACCACAAAAATATGTAACGCCCTAGTCCCAATATACGTAGGACTAAGTACGTAGACATGCCAGCTGTATACATACGAAATACATAGACCTCGTATGTATACATAAGCTAAAAAATGTAGTAATCCAAGACAACTAAATCTCGAACCCTACAAAGCCGGGTCCCGTGGCCATGGGAGCTTTGGGACCTCTTCCTTCAAAAAATATCTTGTATGCTTCATTGGTGAAGATGGTGAGTTCTATATTTATAGTCATCCTAAGATTTCCATGTTTGTAGACTTAATTCACTGATACTTTCATTTACAGTCTAAAAGGGTGAAGAAATTGGCCAAATTACTCCGGGGAGGTTGCCAAAGCGAGTACTGTGTCGCAATCGCCACCGAGATAGAGCGCATCGACGACGAGGTCGAGTTCCCCTTTATGCATAATATGGGGGCACGTACGAAGGCCCAGCATGATATGTAGTTGGATGTTTAAATTATTTTGTATTTGGATGTAATTTGGATATGGTGGTTGTTATTTGGAAACTTGATTGTCGTAATTAGGATCATATATTGGATGTAGGTTGGATATGTTGTTGGATATGTTGTTATTTTGGATGTAAGTTGGATATGATTGTCGTAATTTGGATATGTAATAGTAAATATGTTGTTGTTATTTGGATCTTATTTTGATGTGGACATGTTGTTATTTGGTTGTCGTAATTTGGAGAGTTTGTGTGTGTGTCAAACTCTCTTCACAGAGAGTTTGTATCAGGACTGCCAGCACCCTGATGCTTAAACAAATTGATATATTTTGACACAGATACTGGACTTCATATTTCACAACACAGATAGCACACAGATACTCCTGATACAAACTCTGATACTTCATATTTCATAACACAGATAACACACAGGCAAACACATATAACACAGATAGCACACAGGTAAAAGTAAAAAATATATACTTGACTTCATATTTCATAATTTACTGTACACAAAAGTGGTCCTCCATATACAAAATGCCAAACTGTAAATATATCCATACTCAGTCGATTTCGATGTCGTAGTGGCCAACAGGTAAGTCTCTTGGCTCCTCAATC
Source organism: Iris pallida (assembly GCA_029216955.1). NCBI lineage: Eukaryota > Viridiplantae > Streptophyta > Magnoliopsida > Asparagales > Iridaceae > Iris > Iris pallida. The sequence continues at coordinate 53,654,727 of JANAVB010016197.1, read as the reverse complement.
TTCAACAACTTCTTACAATGGTTGATTTGATCAACGAAAGGTGTGGTCCAGGCGATGGCTTCGACCGGTGCATTTTTGTACCAAACTGTTGAAGGTGGAGGAACCAGAGAATGATCGATCATCTTTAGTATGACGAAGTGTTTCCCGATTTGACCTATAGTACATAGGTCAGAATGTCCGTGCTCCGCCGGAGAAGCACACATCGGAAAGAATGTAATGCCAATACCTGACGAGATAAGTACAACAGGTATCCTATACCTATTAGCAAATAAATTACCGGCAGACGGGATAGACATGTAGTGGTCTTCCCTGGTCATACTGTCGGTGCAAGGGATACTTAACAACAAATTTGTAACTGTTTCTTCGCTTAGGATATGGGAGTAGAATGGAAGACGAGTCTCTAACTCCTCGTACAACTCCTGCTTCACCTGTCTCCATCCGTCTTTGTCAGAATAACCAAGATGTCTTGCAAGCACATGGAATCCGCAATGGCCATCACCCGGGACATCGACAATACAACAAATGTAACTGCGAATCTCAGGTTAAAATTTGTCAATATACAAACTCAGTGTTTGGCTTGCAACAGTATCTTCTCTTGGGAGGTCCATTTTTTCCATTTTCCGGTAAATGACAAGCTTGCCCTTCCGTGCAGGCGGAGGTTGCTGTAAGCTTCGTTCAACATGCTCAAAGGACGATGGATCTCTCTTAGTTGACTCCAGCCTTCTCTTCTGTGAATTAGTCAATCTGGTTTGAGGCATCCCTTTAGGATTGGAAACAACGGACGACTCATGCATTCTAGTAGTCACCGGGCATGCAATTTCTTAGATTTTAAGCTCAATGGACTCCCGCTCCGCTCCTACTGAGGCACACCAACTTGCGTGGAAAAGTTTCACTTGTGACAAAGAGAAGAAATCAGCGTCCCTCTTCACCACGGGCATTATAGACAACTGTCTCCAACGTTCATCGACATCATCTACTGGAATAGGAATGGATTCACGACGATATTCATTAATCTGATGTACACAAGAGAGGCCCAGTGTATGTCGATGTACACACCCGCAAATCTCGGGATCAAACCCGACAAACTTTGACCTATCAATCTCATCAAATATTAATGCCAACGCCTTGTGAGATACCACACGCATTAAAGCATTCAAGAGTGTTTCCTTTCTATGTTCATGCTTGACTATATTTAAGCTCATCTCAAATGATGCCTTAATTCCGTTCATCGTCCGGTCTACCGATAGATGTATAGCATGCCAAACTGAGACAAAGTTGCCAAGAGATGATCTTAGGTGTCTCGTCAATACCGATTGTGCTTCTTCGACACGGTTGGTAGTTATCGTGCCGTAATGCTTCACCACATTCGTCCATGCTAAGACGAACTGTTCTTTGTGCGGTTCAAGCCATGTATCTTTGATGTAAGAAATGTATGTCGGCTCCCTCGCCTCTCACTTTTGATTGAACAAGAACCATGCGGCGTCGTAACTAGCAATTGTAGAGGCTCGCCATACACAATTTCAGTCATTGTAGAATTTGTCAAAATTTTGCATGTCAAGTTTACCATTCACCTTCCAAAACTTCAACTTACATTGGGATTGAATATTACGATTGACATGCCAAGTGTATAGCAATGTATCCGCTTGAGAAAAAATAATGTGAATAGCATTAATTAGGGCATACTCTCTGTCGGTAATAAGAACAGACGGCTCTCTATGACCGGTGTAAAATGTTTTCAGTTTCTCCAACGCCCATGTGTAGTCTTCAAGTTTCTTACTCTTCATGAAGCAAAAAGCAATTGAAAATGTTTTCCAAGTAGAGGTGAACCCGACAACATGAAAGAGAGGCATCTTGAACTTATTGGTCTTGTACGTGCAATCAAGAACTAACACATCGGCAAAAGACCTGGCCAGATTGGTACAATCGGGATGAGCCCAAAAGAGTGAAATGACTTTATTACTCTGGAGATGTCTTCTCTGGAACTCAACATAATGATTATCTGTAAGCAACTTAAGCACTTCTTGCATCGCCATTCTTGATTTCGTCCGAATAGCGTTCGAAGTAGATAGGGCGTTGTATATTGACTTCATTGTAAACTTGTTCTTCTCATCTTCATGTCGTATGACGGAATATATTTGTCTTGGTGCAACTCCGAAAGTGGAAAAGTCTTCAACTATCTTCTTCCCCATATTGTTCAACCGTCCGACATACGGATGATCCAATATTGTTTCGGCAATCTCATGGTTGTGGATTACATTCTTGACTTCGACTATCTACTTTCCTTCTTCTTCGTTTCTAATATGGATCGTGAATGGACAACCACATTTACTCGTTCTAATATTTTTTGAGAACTTTACTCTGGATATCTGTATCTTTTTTATGCCTTCTGAACATACCACCTCTTTCACATCCAACAGTCACAGTTTGTCGTCCTTGGCGATTTCGGGCCGATCTGGTTATCACAAGAACTATGTTATTTTCTCGTCCAACTTCTCGGCACTAATGTACCGCACCGTCGCTTGATTCAAACCAAAGATCGGTCCAGAATAAATGGCCTACATCAACTGCAATTGGAGCAGGTACCGCAATATAGGAAGATGATAAGACCTACAATAGAACTTAAAGTTAATAAAACTAAACAACTACACAAATCAAATGTGAAAATTTCTGCAAATAAATAGGACTGCGGGGAGTGAGGCAGTCCTTACAATATTTAGGACTGCCATAAGCCTGACAGTCCTTACAATATGAAGGACTGCCACCTATCTAACAGTCATGTCCTAAGATGTGGACTGTCAGAGGGGTGACAGTCCTCTGTGTCATAGATCCGACTTTCACCCGATAAAAAAATAAAATTTAGTTACCAAGAGGACTTCCGAAGCGTCAATGTGTTCTTCGGATGTAGCGGGAAGAGTCTACTACATTTGATGACCTGGGTTCTTCCATGTTCATTTTTTCTACATTAAACACATATAATTCAACTTTTATATGTGAAATTCATGTTAAAAACTTTAAACATATATTAATTCGATGACTTACCAATAAATGGGAGAAGTCAATGACACTATTACTAGAAATTTTACCAACAATCTTCACAAAATGTAGGTTGGGAAAAAATTTGGGGTTAAATTCTTTGACCTAGAAATGTTGGTTGAGAAAGAGAAGAAAAGAGTTGAGGGAGAGAAGAAAAGAATAGAGGGTGAGAGAAAAAGAAAAAAAAAGTTGGTATTTATATCTTTGCTTGGGCTAGCCCCAAGTAAAAAAATTTGATGGCAAACTTGTAATATTTTGAAACATTTTTGGGGTAGCCCCAAGTAAAAGTGCTAGTGCCCTTAGAAAAAGTCTAAATATATCATATTAGATAGTTAATTAGTTAAATTATTTTTTAACTAATTAGTGGAATATTTAGGTAGTTATTTACTGGTGTCTTCGCACATGCGATGCATGTGCAACGTATTTTTATAAATGTTGATACCATTTTATGTAGCAAAGATAACATACAACCAAAGTTATTTTAAAAAATTATTCTCCATCGATAGATTTTCTAATGTCAGACATGTTAATATCATCTTATTTAAAAAATTATTTTTTAATGTAGTCTACTTTCTTCTGATCTATTAAAAATTTAAGTTTTAACTTTAATATAATTTTAAATTGAAGTTAATCTAATCTAACTTAAAATTTAATCTATTATCTAAAATTTAATCTGCTATTGAAAAAATAATATGAATGAATGATTTTGCCATGTTTAAAATTTGTAACTGAAAATTTAATTTAAACCTAATCCAATCCAATTTCATAAGAGTTTATGTAGTCTACTTTCATCTAATCTATTAAAAATTAATTAATTTTATTTAAAATTAAGGATAATCTAGACATTTAATCTATTGTTAATTATACTATTCTAAATTTGAAGACAACTTTTTTTAAAAAAAATACTTAAATAATATAACGATATCTTAATATAGTCTACTGTAAATTAATTTTAAAGTTAAGTTAATATAATTAAAATTTTATCCAACTAAGAAAGTTGGTAATTTAATATAGTCTAATTAAAATAAAGTATATTGAAGTAGATTTGATATGCCTACACTAAACATTAGAATTTTGATATGGAAAACATGATAGAATGTTTTCTTGCACAATTATTGTCTAGAGTGAAAGATGCCAAATACGTACCAACTTTCTTACTCATAAGTTTGCAAGAGTGATAGTTTGTAAGAGCGAAGAAGCAAAAAATAAAAACATTGATACCAAAAAAAGTATTGATATTTTCGTTTTAATTCTTGAGAATTGGAGATGGTAAATATAAATAACGATAAATAATTTTGATGTTCTATGTAGAAAATCAATAAAAGTAATATATACTAACCAATTCGAAGTCAGCATGAGTTGTTTTGATAACTTTGTTTCCTCTTCTTTCCTTCAATTCTTATTTTATTAGATGCTGCAAAACAGAAAACAGAAAACAAAAATATTTAAGTATGAAAAAATAGAAGATTGGAGAAGGTGAGAAAAAGAGTAAGAGAGAAACTTTCCTTCTTTTTATTTTCTTAGATGCTGCAAAACATAAAAAAAAACAACACATACGTGTCAAAAAAGTGAGAAATAAGAAAAGAGAAGATTAGAGAAGGAGAGATAGAGCGAGAAAGAGAGAACAAAAGTTACGGTCCTAAGGGATGAGGAAGTTACGATTAGTTTATAATTTAAATTAGTAGAGAGTGCAAAAGACTTTATTATCCCTATATAAATAATAATTTAGACAAAGATCTATGTAATCCAAATAACCATAGTATTTGAAGTATATAATAGTATAGATGTACTAACTTCTAAAAAATAATTATACAATATTTGTTCGGATCCCACGTCCAAATGCTAAAATTGGTCAACATAAGCCATCCTGAAGCAACCATATTTGCTGTGTATTTATGTTGGTAGAGCTAGAAAAGGAGTGGAGCATGTGAAAGAAGCACAAAAGAGGTCTGGGTTGTGGCATGCATAACCAGCAATGCATGTGGCATGTACGTTTCCCAAAAAAAATGCGAAAAAAACACATGTTTTTTAAAAATTTGATATGGACTAACTTCTAAAAATATGATAAATAAAATCTGATATAGCTTTGTGTAGTATACTGTGTGTAGTTTACTTTGTGTAGTTATTTAAAATTTAATTTAATATCATATTTAATCCATCATTTAAGTTTTAAATTTAATCGAATTAAAATTTAAGTTAATCTAATATTATTTATCATTTCGTCTATTATCTAAAAAAATTAAATTTAATTAAAATGTCTAAATTTTTAAATCTAAAATTTAATTTAAGCATAATCTAACGCTAGTTAGGTAAAATTTAAACTTAAGGAGCGTAATTTTATCTACAGCAAAATTAACATTTAATTATCTTTTTACAATTTAATTCATTATTGTAATTCAAAAAATAAACCAAAAAAAAAAAAATCTTACTTGGCATATAGTCCATGAGAGCTTGAATCTTTTGAAGATCTTCATTTCTTTTCACATCACTGACTGAATTTGCTTTTGAGAGTATTCCATCGCTGCAATAAAATAATGTTGTAAGGTATAATAATTATGTCACATATGCATCCAAAAAAAACCCTGCATATACAAAGATTGGTTCTCACCTAATGAAGCCAGATTTGAAGATCTTCATTAAATTTCAAAAGTTGTTGAGCATTATATGATCATAAAAACGGCGATATTGTACATAGGAGAAGGAGGCGGAGTAGAGAAATAAAGGTGAAGTCTTGTTACACGGAGGAAGAAAGAAGTTTTGTTAAAGAGAGTTCCGTAGAACACTTTATTTTATTTTTTTCTTCCCTTCTTTTGATTAAGTTAAAAGAGAGTGATCCTAAAAGATAGGGAAATGTTACAATAATTTAAAATTTAAAATGATAGCAACCTAAAAGACAATTTTATCCTATGATAAATATTATTTCATAGGTTAAATCTATGTAAAGTAAATAATCCATATAATAGCATAAATTATTATTTTTAAAATTTATTTAAATGGTTGATGATATTCATACGACTTAGACGGCTTACTTTTGAGCCGTTTTGAAGTCTCTTCATACAGTAGAAAAAATAAATAAAAATTTTGAGTTGCATCTCACTTTTTTTAATCCATATTCACCCCCATTGTTTTACCATAAATCACGAAACCGCCCAACCCATTGACCGACATTCACCATCACCACCACCACCACTACCACCTTTACCAACACCACCATCACCACCACTGCTCCTCCACCGCCCCCGCTGCTGCGCCCCCGCTCCGGTGCCTCCGCTTCCCCGCCCCCGCTCCCGCTCCGGCGCGGCTTCGTCGGCATTCTCTTCCTCTTGGGCACGCTCCAAGAATCGACCTCGGGGTTCTTGTGGCTCCTCATGTGGCCGAAAAGGGCCTGCCATGACCGGAACAGCTTGCCACAGTCGCGGCACTGCCTCTCCTTGCCGACGCCGCCTTCGTGGCGGGTGGAGGAGGAGAGCCTCCAAGTCTTCTTTGGGTTCTCTATAGCCGTTGGTGTTGTCGTGGTTGTCCTCCATGGAGGAGGAGGAGGAGAGGTGGCACCTCATGTGTCCGCCGAGGGACCTCCCGCACGGGAAGCTCCTCGCGCAGAGCCTGCACTTGCGCAGCAGCATGTGGTATGCGGTGCTCTGCTGCTTCTTGATCCATTGATTGAAGAAGAAGAAGAAGAAGAAGAAGAAGAAGAATTATTAATGGATCAGATCTTGAGGTTTCTTGATAAACTCTGATGGGAGGAGTGGATAATCTATATGGTGAAAGAGGGATTAGGAATTAGGGTTTAGATTTGGGTTTGGGGAGAAAGAAGATGAGGATATTTTTGTCCAAAAATGTCGGTCAATCTCATTGACCGTCACCGTCAGCCATTGACGGTTTCTATCAAAAGTGGAAGAATTCTTACTTTATGGTAAAGTAGTGGAGTGTATCTTGAAAATGAATAAAAAAATTAGGATGCAACTCAAAATTTCTCAAAAATAAATAATAATAATGATAAAGACAATAGAGATATAGAAGTAAAATCCAACTTATCTTGGTTTGTGTTCTTTTAGGGCTATTTATAAGGGCACAGCCTTTTTTACTCGGGGCTAGCCAGGATTAGGGCTAGCCAGACTTTGAGGAACTTTTACTCGGCTGTCCAAATTTTCTATTCAGGGGCTGTCCATTTTCTTCTTCTCCACTCTCTCTCTTCACAAACCCTAACTTTCTTCTTCTTCTTCTTCTATCCATCTTCTTCTTCTCCACCATTTCCATTCTCACATCTTCATCAAAACCCTAGTTTTTTTCTCATCATCATCTTCTTCTCCACCGTTTCCATCATCACCATCTCCATCAAAACCCTACTTTTCTTCTCTTTCCCAATTTTGATGGCACCAAAAAAATTAAATAAACCCTAAAATGTATGAAAATAAAGGTTAAATACTTCTTTCCTCACAAAGAATGCATGGAAATAAATCATAAAATGCATATTTCACTCTATTATCAAGATTGAAATAAACCCTAATATATTTTTTTCATTCGGGAATGTCGACTTTAGGACTGCCAGAAATTGTGGCAGTTCTGAAAGGAACTTGCTGTACAGCAAGTATCTTTCAGGACTGCTCTCAATTTCTGGCAGTCCTCAATATGTCTAGGACTGCCAGAAATTGTGGCAGTCCTGTTGTAGAGCATGTCCCTTTCAGGACTGCCACAATTCCTGGCAGTCCTCATTACTTCTAGGACTGCCAGGAATTGTGGCAGTTTTCATTACTTTCAGGACTGCCACAATTTCTGGCAGTCCTCATTATCTTTTATACCTACCACTTGGATAGTCCTGATTAATTTTTTCAGTGGCAAACTTGTAAATAATGAAAAACTAACACTTGGACAGCCCTGAGTAAAATGTGCTGTACCCTTATAATTTACCTTCTTTTAGTCTCCTCCATACCAATTTTTTTTTTTTTTTTTTTCAACAACATCAGCAGGAAGAGTCAATTAGTATCAGATTCTTGTTCTATTCAGTGATCCCCTCCTCCTAGAATGTGGTCGCCTTATTTTATTCCCTCAACTTCCTCCTCTTCCTTTTGAAGCAAATCGATTAATATTGATTTATTCCTCCAACTCGTGCTCTCCTCCTCCTCCTCCTCCTCTCAATTTACTCGAGTTTGTAGGTAGAGATGATGACTGCCATGGGGATGACGGCGGTGAAGCTTGGAAGTGCTTCTTATGTTCCAACAACTGCTACTTGTCAGATTTCTGATGCAACAAGGAGAAGAATAGGCGGCTTTTGTTGTTGGCCTACTGTTGCAACAAGAGGAGGAAGGGCCAGAGCCATGGCCATGGCCTGCTGCTGCTGCTGCCGCACGACCCTTGGTTCCAATCCGCCTGATTTCGATGTCTCGCAGAGGACCAGCATGATTGAGGTGAGAGGTAATTCTAGCGTCTATTTTGTGTTCACCCACCAAAACTAAAACATCATGAGAACCTCATATTGCCCTTTCTTTTGTTCCATTTAAATTTATCTCACTACTTTGGAATAATGGCAGCTACTTTCTTGTGGGAGTGTCCCCAAAATCTGTGTATCACACATATCCCCTCTCCTAATTGTGGGTGTTTAAAAAAAAAAAAAACCATTAGAATCCACATTTTTTTTAGGAGGAGATAATATGTTTGATAAACAGATTTTGGAGACAACAGATCTGCTCTCCTTTCTTGTTACCCCAATTGTCTGATAGAAAGAAAAGGGTGCTTTATCGCGTCTTTTTATTTGCCCCAAAACGGCCCTTTATGATGGCGAATAACAAAGCACAAATAACCGAAATTAATAACAAACACATGATATAACGTGGTTATGTCGAAAATTGGTGAATTGCTGGAATCTTGGTTCTCACAGTTGCTCTTTTTAAACTTGTAGTCTCTTCTTAGGTGTCTTCTCTTGTGACAGTACCAGTACCAACAACTAGGCTCACCTTTCGATTGGCTCCTTCTCGTGGATTCATATTTTCGACTAGGATTGCTTGATCTTCCTTTTGTCTTCACCACCGTGATGATTTGATCTCCCTCTTTCTCTACCACCACGATTGTTTGATCTTCCTCTATCTTTGGTGCTCAAGGCAGATCCTAAGGCCTCCTCTATCTCTTTCCTGCACAAATGAACCCCATGGCCTATGGCTAGGCCTAACTCCTCTCCCTAGTGGACCTCCTAGCCTCCAAGACCACCTCCTAGAGCTTCTCCTTCCTCAACCCAACAAAAAAGAATGAAGAGAAAGTGGAGATGAATAGATAGGAAGTGAGAATGAGTGGATGAATGGATAAAGAGGGGTCATATGGATTCCCTATGGCAGATCCTAAGGCCTCCTCTATCTCTTTCCTGCGAGTGGGTACTTGTCTCAAATGAACCCCATGGCCTATGGCTAGGCCTAACTCCTCTCCCTAGTGGACCTCCTAGCCTCCAAGAGCACCTCCTAGAGCTTCTCCTTGTTCAACCCAACAAAAATGAATGAAGAGAAAGTGGAGATGAAGAGATAGGAAGTGAGAATGAGTGGATGAATGGATAAAAGGGGTCATATGGATTCCCTATGGCCTAGATGACCTCCAAGTTACCCCAACCACTTCTTTCTACCAGAACACACTTCAAATTTCCGTCATACCCCTCGTCTAACAACTCGGAACATGATTGATCGGTTATACGAGCCCTGGATTCGCTAGTTTGGAAAGTATTAGAACCAACCAGAATACCGACAGTACATCGGTTCTTTGATACTTGTGCTCCTTCAACAACAATGACAAGTGAGCATGCTCGTTTTGTGCTTCCTACTGTGTTTCTAGGTTATGGGCTAGGCTTGCTAGGCTAGGCTAGCTTATGGGTGATACCAAATGCTTATGGATGAGTTTTATAAATGATTAGCAAGTAGTTTAGACTTAATTAACCATGTTTCTAAGTGATTTAAGTAAATCAAAAGGATATTTTATAGATTGATTCTCACACACAAGTGTTGGGATAGTCAACGTGGCCTCACACTAGCAAGCCAAGCATAGGAATAGCATTCTAAGCATCACTATGATACAATAGTACAAATACACTATATAAATACAGAGTCTGGAAAAGTTTGAATCTTCTTTTTAAAGGATATGCCCTCTTTAACACTAACAGAAACCACATCGTTCTTTAATACTTCTAACAATGTTCGTATAGGCCTACCTTTAGTCATGGCAGATCCATTAACTACTATATTACTGATCCTCCTTACGGGAGCAGTTATCGGTTTGTGTTGCATATGTCCAAACAGTCTATGACCATTTTCTCTCATCTCGTCATCAATTGACAACACCTTTAACTTTCCATAGATACACTCATTTTTTATTCTATCTTTAATGTATTGTCACTCATCCATCTTTGCATTCTCATTTCAGCTACAATAACTTGTTGGACATGTTGTTTCTTGATTTTCTAACACTTTGATCCATGTAGCAATGTTGGTCTTACAACAATATTGTATAATTTTTCTTTCAACTCTAGAGATGTTTTACGATAAAAAGTACTCCATTGTTTCATCCATCTTGCATCTTTCTCAATCTCTCCATTATAATAAATGATTGATCATATATACCGTAAACTATAAATTTTAAGTATTTATTGCCTATCTATACAAACTCTTCTCTCATTTTACTTTAACTAATGGTTGAAATTATACTTCATATACAGTATTTTCGTAAATTCCTTAGATTCCAAAGTTTCACTGCACTACCTAATCCTTCTCTACTCTCATCAACCAACACAGTATCATCAACAAACATCATATACCATGAAACCTCCACTTGGATATCCATAGTAATTCTATCCATAACTATAGGAAATAGTTTACTATCTTCTCCAAGAGTTAGCAACACATCATATGTAGCCTTAATAGTTTAGTATAGCTAGTAGAAACCGGTTTCTTCTTCAAAGCCCACCATACTATTCCCCAGGAACTCGGTCATAAGATTTTTCTGAAGCAATTAAAACCATATGTAAGTCTCTCTTTTTATCCCTAAATTATTTTATTAATCTTCTTAATAAGTAAGTGGCTTCCATAATAGATCTTTCAACATAAAATCAAACTGATTTTCTGAAATTCTACTCTTTTCTTAATCCTTGCTTGATTGTTGTCTCTCTTAGTTTCATGGTATGGTTCATAACCTTAATTCCTCGATAGTTATTACAACTTTGTGTATCTTTCATGTTTTTATATATGAGTACTATAGTTTTGCTTCTCCACTCATCGGACATCTTCTTAGCTCTTTGGATTTAGTTGAATAAATCAGTAAGTCACATCAATCTTTTATTTCCTAATCATTTCCAAACCCTTAATTCTATGCAGTTAATAACGGTTTTTTTATAACGGTCCAGTAGTGTTATTGATATATCGGTGATATATCGGTTTTATAACGGTAAATATCGGTTTACATTTTTAACAATTTATATATATATATATATAAACATGAAACAACACATTAATAGTTAGCTATCATAAAATATGCAATAACAATAAGGGTCCAATTCATACCAAAAGATCCAAAACCAACGTTACAATATAAAAGTACCCACTTCAAGAGTTCAACTACTATGAAAACCAAAAAGAGCCCAATTCAAGTTTCAAGTTTTCAACATCTAGACTAATAATCTTCATTAGCTTCAACTTCAACTTCATTTTCCTCGTTCTCACAATCACCATCTTCATCACTTTCTTCCCTAGTTTCATCTTCATCTTCTTCATCCTCATCATCGTGAACAAGTGAGAGTGGATCAACACCTCGTGACCTTGTGCTTCTTGTGCTTGGTCCTTCAATGTCATCGGCACCCATTGAAGCACGAACTTGCTCCCAAGTTAAATCATCACCTACCCTCACAAACTCTGCAAGCTCTGTTTCGATTGGAGTAATCCAATCATCATTCTCTTCAACATCTCTCAAAATAATAGGATCAAAAGTTTTGGCTTTGTTCTTTCCCTCCAAGAATCGTCTCTCCAACTTCATGTTATATTGAATGTAAACAAGATCATTCAATTTTGCTTGCAAAAGGCAATTCCTCTTCTTCGTATGCAACTGAAATTATCAAATTAGCATACGTATTATTTGTAACTAGCTAGCTTGAATTAAAAAAAAAGAAGCAAATTAAGAAAGAAAGTAAGTTGCATACGTTGTCAAATGCACTCCAATTTTGCTCACAAGGCGAAGCACTACATGTTTGGCTTAAGACCCTCCTTGCAAAGCTTTGTAGATCCGGAGTACCATTGCCATGACTTATCCACCATTCATCTATATTGAGTATTCTCCTCACATCAATAAGAATTAAGAGAGATGTAATGTAAAATACAAATGGAATGGTTAATTGGTAAGGAAAGAAACTTACATGGTGATATCGTTTCTCTTGTTCTTATAGCTAGAGTAGTTCCAAAATCTCCCAATGCCTCTCTATATTCCGACAATTGCGATAAGATTTTAGTACTCTCAACCAAATCTGGCACAAGCCTCATCAAAGCTTCATTAAGCATTCTTCTAGTGTGATTAAGCTCTGATGTTGAATGCTTATAAAAGCAGGTTCCTTTCCTTTCCTCTTTCCTTTCCTTTCCTTTCCTTTTTCAGCTGTCTTTTGCTTTTTCTTTTCTTTTTTCTCTCTTCAGACCTACATACAAAGGAACAGTGAGTTTTTTCAAAAAAAAAAAGGACAGTGAGAAATCGGTTATATTGTAAACCGATATATCGGCAAATATCGGTCGTATCGGCCGATTTTATAACCGATTTTTTACCCTTTTTTCCAAAAAAAATTGGTCAACAACCGATACCGATATAAATCGGTTTTTGACTGCATAGCCTTAATTGGAATATCATCATGGATCACTTCTTTTCCATTTTTTAATTTTCTTTAGGGCCCGTTTGGTAAACCGTATTTGGAGGTGGGATTTGAATTTTATGGATTTTGAGCCAAATCCATGGAATTCTATGTTTGGTTGGAGTTGGATTTGGATATGGAAAGTGGGTACCAAATCCAAATTTTGGATTTGGAAGAATGAAAGTTGGATTTTATTTAAAATAATTTTATTGTTTTATCAAATATTTAATTAATACTAATCAATAAATAAATAAATAATAATTAAAAATTAACTAATAATTAGTTATTATATTATATATAATTTTAATTCTTAATTAATATAAATACGTACATCACTTAAATAATTAATTATTAATAACGAATTTTATTAATTAATAATTGATTAATTATAATTATAATCTTGATTAATAATTAATAATTTATAATTTATTTTAATATTTTATATTATAATTTATACCTTTAGTAATCATAATTATAATAATTTATTAATCATAACTATAATTTTAATTAACAATGTATAAATAAATATTTAATTATAATCTTAATTAATAATTTATTAGTCTTAATTATAATCTTAATTATAAATTACTATTTATGATAATCTTAATTAATAATATATTAATCATAATTAACGCCAAAATTAATAATTTATTATTTAATAATTTAATAGTTAATACATTATTAAAATTTTAATTAATAATTTATTAATCGTCATCATAATCTTAATTAATAATTTATTAATCATAACTATTATCATAATTATATTAATAAATTATTTATTAATCATAACTATAATTGTAATTATAATAATTAAATAATAATTTATTTATTTATTTATTTATTATTTTATTATCATAATTATAAATTATAATTATAGTTTACCAAATCCTATGTTTGATTGGAGTTGGATTTGGATTTGAAAATTCATGATTTGGATTTGAATTTTGGATTTCAAATCCAAATCCAAACCCAAACCCAAATTCTTGTTACCAAACAAGCCCTTATAGCATCCTTTAACTTCAAAATTTTTAATTTTCCAACAATATCGATTACTTATCTTGAAGTAATTTTATATCTAAACTAAGTTTTGCTAGTTTCCTCTCTTTAAATAACTTGCAGGATCTAAAGTTTCAGTTTGTTAATTCTTTGAAGAATATAAAAGGACTTCTCTGTATTTCATTTTTGAAGTGCAATTTGTTAGTATTATTTCAATTGTCGCTTCTCTCAAACCTTTACCAAGCCTTCTCCTATGAGAAGGGGGGTCGACTATGGTCCTATGGAACATAAGAAAGCCCCATAAGGGATTGGGTGAAGTTTTTACAACCAATTGTCGACCTGACATCAATCCTCTATGTTGGTGTTAAATTCCTGGACAAGATAGCTATGAGCATAAGAGGCTCATGTCTTTTAGGTGCTTAGTTGGCAAATAGATATATTTACCTTGTGGATATGTACTTTAAGCTTCTTGCAACCAAGGAGTACCCTTTCTAAAATGTCTACGTGAAGAGGTAAGATGATACAATTTGCTATAGGAAATTGTTGTTATCTCTATGACACATTAAGCCAAAGAATGAAAAGGAATGACAATTCCATGAACCTTTCAATTTAGTGTTTTACTGGAAAAGAAAAACAGAATGCCTTTTGTGAAATGAAGAAGACGTGCAAACCGGGATAATATCTATTTTCATCAAAAAATCATGATTTGCAAGCATATGTAGCTTTTCACTTATTGGCAAAACAATGAAGCTATATGCTCAAAACACTAAGGAGGAAATAAGAGAAGTTAGCGACGAAGAATGATTATTCTACCATTGAGAATTTAGTTTTTAGCAAAAATAATTTTGTAAAGGGATACTTTGAAATCCCTAAAATTGCACCAGATAAAATGGAAAGTCTACCAACATGTCTACTCTCCTCCTACCCGATGTGATGTGTTATGGAAGTGGGGAAGTATCTGTGAACTAGAAAAAATTTCAAAATGGTTGGATCTAATGTATTTACCTTAAGACATGTAATACAAATACAACAACAACAACCGGTATTAAGGGCCATGTCCTTTGTAAGATTAACAAAATTCATATACTTCTTTAACACTTCAAACCATGTTCGTTTAGACCTACCTCTAGTTCTATTGGCTCATTTAACTACTATATTATAGCTCCTCTTTAAGGGAGCATCTATTGGTATGTGTTGCATATGTCTAAACTACCTAAGTCAATTTTATCTCATCTTGTCTTCAATTGACGTCATCTCTAACTTCTCACAGATACACTCATTTCTTATCTTATCCTTTAATATTGCCACTCATTCATCTTAGCATTCTCATTTCAGCACTAATCTTCTGAACATGTTTCTTAATTATCCAATACTTTGACGCAATAATCATGGTTTGTCTTATATCGGTCTTCTACGAATTTTTTTTCAACTTCATAGGTATCTTGCGATCACAAAGTATTCTAGAAGTACTCTTCTATTTCAACTATCATGTTTTAATTCTATGCATGACATCCTTTGTTATCATGGTGAATAATTGATCCAAAATACCGAAAATTATAATTCTTAGGCTATGTT
The DNA here is from genome assembly GCA_029216955.1 of Iris pallida. NCBI lineage: Eukaryota > Viridiplantae > Streptophyta > Magnoliopsida > Asparagales > Iridaceae > Iris > Iris pallida. The sequence continues at coordinate 53,639,270 of JANAVB010016197.1, read as the reverse complement.
GTACTGGGCGCTAGGCGATGCGACATCATATCGCCTCGCCTAGGCGCTCCTAGGCGTCCGCCCATGTCACAGATGATTATGTGCAGAAAAAATGTGCAATATAGCATACAGTGCAATTATGTACTTTTGTATAAGTTATGTACTTATAACAGTATAAGATATTAAGAAGCAACAATATAGCAGTATAAAAGAACAATTGATTTGTCAAGAATAGTTGATAACTAATATACACAATTAACATTAATATGAACAATTGATAAATTTGTATGTACATATAACAATATAAGATATTAAGACACCTTCTCCGCCTTTCACTTCCCCTGGTCGATCCTAGGCGTTCGCCTAGGCGCGCATCACCAGACACGACGATAATTTCTCCTGGCCGAGGCGCCCTCCCCTCAACCTGGACGCCTAGGCCGCCTAGGTGCGCCTAGGCGTCGCCTGTAACAACATAGTTCTTAGGTATCTCTTATCTATCTATATGGACTCCTCCGTCATTTCTTTTTGACTTTCGGTTTAAATTACATTTCATTTTCTCTGTTTTCGTTTTACTAATCGTAAATCTCGTAGGTTCCAAAGTATCTCCACATTTTAAGATGTGTAAAACAAATATATAATTATAATCAATATCCCAACATTTTCTCTTAGTTGATGCTTCAGACTATCTTCATATTCTTCCTAGTTGAAACCTTTACCAAAGCATATATATTTTATTTTGTCTTTCGTCTCTTGTTTCTTTAGAATATCTATTGCAGCTTCATTAAAGTCCCTGCCACTACATAAAAAATTGTAGTGTGTTGGTGAGGGATGAGGGTTATATTGTTCAATATGCCCCCACAAATCAAGGACCCATTTTATGGGATAAGAGCTGGATTCTCGTAGCTATATAATTTTTTTGTTAGAATCTACTTAACTCGTGCTAGAGAGTGAACATTGGTTCATGTTATGTCCTTGCCACACGCCAAAACTCTAAATGAGGGTTTTATTTTTACATGGTTCGACAAACTTAAATTACAATAATTCCTATATTATTTATTTATTTAGTTGTGTGGGTGTAAGAAGCGTGAATTTGGGCTTGTTATCATGCCCCAATTTGCTTGTGATTATTAAAGAAATACTACAGGAGAAAGTGAGAGATATGGACCTACTTGAGATCATATGCTTTCCTGTTAATAGTCCCCATAACAAATTTAGTTCTCGTTGATTTAAGTTCCTCTTCTCTTCAATCGAAGGTGAGGAAAGAGATCCAGAGATGCTATGAACTCGTACACAAACTTGGGAGGGGGGTCATTTATCTAGGCTCTTCAAGGGTAAAGATGGATCATTCACACTACACCCAAACAGTAGAATTGGCAAGAGAGGTAAGTCATTTATTTCATTGTTCTTTCTCTAGTGTCATTCCTCACTGAAGCTCTAGTTTCATTAAATTTTGCTTTATCAGTTAAAACTATAAATTCTTTTTTGCATAGTCATGTTACTGCCATTGTGTTTGACAAAGTAGTATCATCGGAACTTTTACTATGCATATATCTTATGTTTCATTCTGAGTAGATAAAATATTATTATTTTATCCTAAAGGTAGCATTAGTAAGAATCGACTTCAGGGAAAGTGCACAAGAAGGATCTCCACGATTGCCGATCATTCTTTTTTCCTTCCTAGACAACCTATAATATCTCGTTTTCTGTCAATTTATAAGGATATCATTTATACTCTGGTTTGCGGCACCAAACACCTGATTTTATCTTGATCTACGTGTGAACAAAAAATAAACACCAAGAATGGAAACAGATACATGGAAAACCCTTTGATTGGTAGAAAACCCTACTTTTGAGGAAAGTAGTTTGGAGATAGTACCAAACAAGCATACTCCTAGGAGAGTTCCATCTTGTTTATATCCAAGAACACAAGTACAATGACTCAAATAACCATGATACCTAGGATGAAACCTAACACAAACTATACCTGACTGCATCAACAATTCGACTTTACCACTAAACCAGTTGACTATATTACTGACCTAGATATTCTATTTCTCTACATCCCCCCTCAAGTTGAACATGTTGGCAAACATGTACAATTGTACTACAGACTCTAAGTGAACTCAAAAATACAAACCACCACTCTAAATGTCCATCAAACCCAGTCCATAAAGCATATTGTCTGCTCTCTGCCACTAGTACTGATGTTGTCGCTATGCGCTGCTGTTGTTGTTGCTGCTCCATTACTCCTTGTGCATTGTCATTATGTTTGTTCTACTACTGAACTGTTGTTGTAGTGTCATTGTTGGTGTATTTCTCCCCTTTGAGCCAAGTAGATGGGTCATCATGCTCACCTTGCACAAAACAAACTTGAGCTCAATTTCGGTGTTAGCTTATATTATAGTTTCTTTTAGAGTTTGTATCACAAGTTGTACATGTTTCCCGAGATGCTCAACTTGAGAAGAACTGTACAGAAATAAAATATTTCGGTCAATGTACAGTCAAATTGGTACGTCGACTTGTTTGATGCTTGTATGTCTAGTTGGGTTAGGTTAGATTAATCATTGTACTTGTGCCCCTGGATTATAAATAAAATGTAACTCATGATGGAGAGTATGTGAGTAAATGGTGTAAGGTAGGCACAACAAAATTCAAAAACATTTTACCAATACGCCTGCATGGTATCCCGATAAATAAACACCTCATGCATCTTACATCGTCGGCAAATCTCTATGATGCATCTCATGCATAGATGGATTCACTGGCTACACAAGTCTAACCATTCACAGAGCATATATAAGATAGAATCTAATCCTAATCTATACATGCAACGGTAGTACATGAATCCTATTTTATATGCTACTTAGGGTTTGATGGTATACCTCGTCAACACAAAAATTGTACAAGTGTATGTTAAGAGTATCCACAGGAGCTGTCTCAAACACCTAACCTTTCTCCAAATGCCCAAACAACCAACGAACACCTTTGTCTAGAAACCACCACGCAAGCACAACAAATGTCTTAATGCCACGTAGTGCTTTGCCCCAGGAATACCCGATAGAATCCCTCAACGAATTTCATGACAACAAACTGTTTATTGTCTAGCACTCATCAGAAATACTTGGTTTCTGACCGGTGGCCTATTGTTGGGTTTTGCATGAATACTTAAATGCCTATGGGGTTCCAATCACCCTTCATTTGCAGAGTAGGATTATGGTTGTTCGGGCAAGGGGTTAGCCTTATATTGCCCTATTTGGAAAATCAATCAATCATTGATTCCAATCACACATAAATTGATTCCAATCAATTATTTGATTTATCTCATAGCATACCCGATCTAATTAAAATATATGAGATCACAAATAGTTGGCAAGTCAAATTATAATTGCCTATGTGCTAACACAAGCCTACTTAGGATTGACTTAGGGTCTGCTTGGTAATGGTGTTTTCACCGGTTTTGGGGTATTTTTGAACCGACCGTTTATGAAAACCCCTGCTTGTTAATTTTTTTGAGGCACTGGTTTTCGTCGGCTCAAAAACCCCCCAAAACCGGTGTAATGTATTTTTGGGTGGCTTTGTAAACACCCCAAATCGGCGGGTTTTGAATGACTCTAGTTTTTTATTCCATTTATATCCTCACAAAAATAGATATAATTATAACTACCGATACCCTTCCCTATTTAATTTATTCGTGTAAAAAACTTTCAGAACCGCTCGTTAGTGAATTACCAAGCATGGATTGGACTCGTTTAAAAGCCGCTACTTAAAAACCATCCAAAACCGGACCCCTCATAACCGCTCATAACCGGTACTCTAAAAACACCTCATAACCGCTACCCGATAATTGCCAAGCAGACCCTTAGTGAATTGACCATGGAATCAAGTTACACTTAAACCATACAAACCAAACCCTTGTTCTCACTTGGTTGATAGACTCTCTGTATGTGACCCATTAGGCACAACACCAAGATGACAAGAAGTTTAAATCTACGTCTGAGTCCATTAGTTAACTGACTCTCTGTTACCGGACTATCCACTTTAAGGAGAAGTACCCGCGTCGACTCGACATGATACAAGTACGGGTATGAGATCCGGATCGGATCTTCCATGGTGACAATCGGACCCTCCATGGTGACAATCGGGAGACTGGTAGTGAAGTAGATTTTAATGTGGTAGACTGGTAATTAAGTAGTAGGAGAGCCGAAGGGACAGTCCATGTAAACTTAATTGTAACTGTCTTTTTATGAAATCATGCAAACTTAATTACAACTGTCCTTTTATGAAATCATGCAAACTTCAAAGTTAAATATATGAAACCATACAAACTTAATTACACTTGCGTCTTTTTATGAAATCATGCAAATTTAATTAGAGGCCGTCTTTTTATGAAACCATGTAAATTTAATTACATGTCTTTTATGAAATCATGCAAATTTAATTACATTTTGTCTTTTTATACAACCATGCAAATTTAATTACATGCTGTGTCTTTTTATGAAACCATGTTCAAATATATTTATTTTAATAGTCATATCCCCGTACTCGTACCTAAAATTTGGATCCTTTTTAGCCGAGTTCGTGTGTCCTTCAATTATGTGTTTGAAGCGCCCAACTCTTGGATATGTATCCGCATCCGACAGCGGTACCCAAGTCCAGGTAACATAAACTTATCCAGTCGCTTGGTCAAATCCAGAACAAGTTATAGATTCTAACCTGCAAACCAAGATCGACACCTAGTAGTGTATCATGGCTACTCTTATAGTGTAAGGATGTAGTTGTCTAGTAAGAACCTGCCCAGGTTCTGTTACCATGCAATTCAGTCGTTCCGCCATACATTGTCACATCGGGTATGGACTAATGTCAAGTCCACATGTAAGTCTAGTAACTATGTTTCTTGATGACATGTCTCACCTCAATTAAACGCCTTTATTATCATGGTACTTTGCACAAGGAACTTCTTGAGTATAACAATGTCAGATTGCATAGGACATTTTGTCTTTATGCATATGCTAGAAGTGGTAGAACTCATCTTGATCGTTGACCATCTCCATAAATAGGACAAAACTCGTCTTGATCATTAACAACATCCAATGATTACCCTTTGGTAACCCATAGTTTGGGCTACATTGGTAACTCATAGTTAGGACTAAAGTGGAGTAGTATCAAAGTGTAGTTGCATGCCTACAAGAATACCGTGATGATCTCACGTAAATGACCATTCGCACCACTGACACGACGGAACTCCCTATTAACATTGCATATAACACCACTGGAGATTTTTAATGTGAGTCATTCAATGAATTCGTTCTACTAATAAGCACCTACGCTCTTTTCATGTTGTCAACTGCATCAATGACTGATGAGATCCGTCATACTAATCACACGAGTTCGCATCATTGTCACATAATTCGTAATATTTTATTTTCATCAACTAGCCAAACCCATTTGCTAATAAATCGTTGATTCACTAAAATTCACATCACTCTCGACTTATTCAATGCGTTTGAGAACAAATTGCAAAATTTGTTAATTATTCGCCCGCTTGTAGGCAACATAGCACTCCAATGCACACCAAAGTGCATTGGGCCTTCGTGGCATAGGCCTTCGTGACTACAACAAGCTTATATGTTGTCAACAAAGGACAAGCTTTCTTTTTTAGAGACATCACTCTTTAACCACTGGTTCAGTCGATGTGGGACTAAACCACCACACGTACAATTTTTTTTATACAACTTCATGGATTTAGTTTCTCTCCACACTTTTATTTTAGCATCTAACCCTTATCTAGTATCATCGACCAATACAATATCATCAACAAACCTTCATATATCATGGAACATCCTTCTGTATATACCAAGTAAGTTTATCCGTAATTACCGCAATAAAGTACGGACTTAGTGCTTATCCTTGATTTAAGCTACTGATATTAGGAAATGGTTCACGTATTATTCCCTACCGCAATAAAGTACCAACTTACGTGACTATGGTTTGTCCGTGTGGCAATAATTCTAGTACTTGTTAGTATAAGCATACAACGCTCAACCCTAACCACAACTTTATAGTTTTGATGTAGTTGCATGGATTACAACAATATATGCGCACATTAACAAAACCTATATCCTTCTTTACGGCTCAATCAAAGTTTGTTTAGACCTACTGGGAGTTCTAGCACCTCCTTTAATTAATACATTCTCCTAAGGAGTGCATCTATAGATATATGTTGCACATGTCCAATCCTCTTGAACACGATTTTTTTCCTATTGCCCTCAATTGGCACACCCTCCAACTTCTCACAGATACAATCATTGTTTATTATGTTTCAACCTAGGAAACATGGATACGCCCAACCAAATCATGGCGTATCTGTGTCGTGTCATGTCGAACACGTATATGACACTCTACGGACACTCCAAAATATACTAGGACATACCAAATTAGATATCAAATCTGTCTCGTCATGTCAGAGTCTGAAAATTGTCGTATCCCTATCCATACAACATACAATGTATTGTCACTCAACCATCGTAGCATTCTCATTTCAAGTCACTTGTTTCCTTGACATGCTTTAATTGCTCAATACTACAATCCATAAAGTGTTGGTGATCTTATTAGTGAACTTAAAGAATTTTTCTTCCAAATTGTAATGGTATCCTACGATCACAAAACTACTATAGAAACACTCCATTCAACCATAATGCTTTAATTCTATGGACATCATTTTTAATCTCTTTATCATAATGAATGATCGATTCTAAATATGAAAATTATCACCCTTAGATATCCCTTGTCAATCAAAATGGACTCCTCCCTCATTTATTTGACTTTATGTCATAACAACAAACAAAGCCTTTATCCTAAATTTTTGGCGTAAACTATTTGAATCATTTTCTTCCATTGAGCTCTGTTAAGGGCTATGTCCGTCGTAACATTAAGAAAACATATCCATTGTTACATACTTGATCCAAGTTTGTTTAGGCCTACTCTTAGTTCTAGCGGCTCTTTTGATTAATATTGTATCACTCCTAGCCAGTGCATCTATTGCTCTATGTTCCACATGTTCAAACCATTATAGACGATTTTCTATCATCTTATATTCAATTTGTGCCACCTTCAACTTTCCAAGAATACTTTCATTCCTTATTCTATTTTTCAATGTATTGTCACTCATCATCTTAGCATTCTGGTTTAAACTGCACTCATTTTCTACATGTTTGTTAATTGTCCAACAGTCTGATCAATGAAGCATGGATAGTCTTATAGTTGTCCTATAGAATTTATATGTCAACTTCAACCATGTGTCGCATAGCACTCCTGAAGGGCTCTTGTTCCAATTCTATGAACATCATTTTTCAACCTTTCGATCACGATGAATGATTTATCCTAAACACCAAAACTACCGCTTCTTTAGATTCCAATTCTATGAACATCACTACCGCTTCTTTAGATTCCAATTCTATGAACATCCTTTTTCTTTATTTTGTTATGCTAATTTTAAAATCTTTAGATTCCAAGGTTTTTCACCAATTGTCTATTTCAAAAGCTAATCCTTCTCTACCCTTTTTTGTGTAGTTTTTATGTTGTTGTTCCTGTCATTCAAAATATTGGTCAAGGTTTGATGCTGTCTTTTATGATACAAAAGAAGAAGAAGATGCTTATATTGAAATTATTGTGCCCATCAAACCCCTCCAGAGTTTACATAAATTCCAGGATCGATAATTAGGTGCTAGGCTACTGATGTATGTGTCAGCCACCATGGATTGGTTCATCAGAAGTAGGTGAAACTAACAACTTTTTACTATTTCAATTGCGATTTTCATTTGAACATCAAAAATCACGCAGATTGACCCTAACTTCTAACAGGACTTTTGGAAAGCTAACACGAGCACGAAGGCATACCGAAATGAAGCCCTGTGAAATGCCGGATTTACCCCCATATTCCATGGTTTTAGGCCTCAAAACTGTGCCCCCCCCCCCCCCCCCCCCCCCCCCCCCCTCCCTGTGCAGAAAAGAAAACTTTATTCCAAACTTCGTACTCGAGTCTTATTCAGTTTAGGAATCTATTTTCTAAATTTGTTAGGATTTGATATGAACTTCGTTTAGGATTGTTTTCGTATTCTGGAGCCTATAAAAGGAGAAGAAACTATGAGATTTCAGTCTCTGTTAATATATTTTTCCGGAAGCTTTACTCCTAAACCATGACATATTCCAGTTGTCCTTGTGGGTTCAAGGTCGTTTGTGGATTCTAAATAGTTAGCATAGCCGGATGGCTTGTTGGCACCAAAGCAGATGCACCCTCGCCTATACTGTTCAGTAGCTGAGACGAGAGTTCTAGCAAAGGTTCAAAACCCTGGAACAAAATATGGAATGCCTACTGTCATTAACAGAAAAATGCAACCAGCATGATCATTAATCTAATAAAACCCAAGATCATACCAATGCAATGACATAGCATTTTGAGGCCATGAAGATCAAAGATTCGAAGAGGAGTACAACCCTGGCATAAGGAAGCCTGCTGGGTTGATCGAGCAGATCCACCCACTTCATCTAGCTATGTTAAATGTTAATAAATTATCACTTGCTCGAACTTGTATTTGAATGTGAATTTTCAATTTATTCTCCTCTTGCTAATTTTGAAACCACATGTATGCGGTCATGGGCAGGTTGCAAAACTATTGGACTGCACTACATGGACAGGAGCTGGTCCTGGCCTCATGGACGCTGCCTTTCAAGGTGCTTTCGAAGCAAACAAGCCAGTCGGTGGACTCAAGATTGCAAGGGAAGCAGGTGAATGGACAAGCTCAAATTGCCATCCCTACCTTCCTTCAGAAGCATATCTTACATGCAGGTAACCAACCCTATACAGAACCATCCATGCAGTTGAATTCTACGACACTAAAAGGTCGAACTTGAAAAACAGGTTTTTCTCAGCACGCAAACATGGCTTAGTGGACGCAGCAGTTAGGAACGATCTATCAGACATGACGGCGGTGATCGCTCTTCCTGGTGGTATTGGAACTTTAGATGAGGTGTTTGAAATTCTAGCCTTGATCCAATTGGAAAGGATAGGTTCCAAGCATCCGGTTCCCTTCCTCCTTATGAACTATGATTCTTACTACTCGAAGCTACTGAGTTTTATAGATGAATGTGAGATTTGGGGAACAGTTGCTAGAGGAGAGGTTGCCTCATTGTGGAAGGTGTGTAGTGGAAATCTTGAGGCATTGGAGTACTTGGCAGAATTCTATAACCTCCCAGAAAGCAGAAGAAACTACAACATTGGAGGTGATGTAGAACAGAGTAATAACTTAGGTTGACAATATCAATCGTATGGTATAATATTTCAGATCTTGTTTATTGTCCTGAAGACAAAAACATAATATCAACAAGTTATTTATGCATCTGCACAATTGTGTTGGGGTGTTATGTTTTGTCAACTAAGGATGGATGTAACACACAAGCATTTTACCAGTTTACTGAGATGAAACATTTTCCATTTTGCTCACACTGCTGCACAATCATTCATGGGCATCTTAAAGGTCTCTTGTTGCTGGAGTGACTTACGCCTATGTCAATCAGGTTTCTGAGATGCAAACATAGAAACCAACTTCAACTGGATTTGCGTAGCCGATGTAGAGTATTCATCCTCATATTTTCTGATTTGATGATGCTAGATCTACAAAGATGTCGTTGCTGCAATGTTCAGTAAGGGGTGGTCTCCCAGTTACTGACATGCGTCGTATGTGATTCAATGATTCTTCTGTTACGCTCCAGAAGATACCGGGGGAAGCTGCAGCGGTATTCATTTAGGGAGGCTCTAGTATCCCTGGATGACGGTGTAGTTTTCGACTTCTCGATGTATTACTCCCCTATTTATAACAATATGCAGCACCAAATATCCTTCATTTAGGGAGTCCAAACAGTAGCCATCTTCGCAACATAAGCGAATGTCTCATCATAGTTAACACTATATTGTTGAAGAAAACCCTGGGAACTAGCCTGGTCTTTTACCTATCAATGGTACCACCAGCCAGAGTCTTGATTTTATACGTGCACTAGCCGCTAATAGGACGTGTTCCTGTGGGTAAGGTTATAAGATCTTATGTATTTGTATGCTCCGAGGCTCGTAACTCCTCGAACATGGTAGCCTGCAACTCAAGGATAGTAATAGCCTCCTGATATGTCTAGGGCTCCCAGTGACTAGAAGTTTCAGCAACAAAAGACTAAAATGCAGGAGTCAATGTGGTAAAATGAGTCCAAAGATAAAAGTGAGCTACGTGGACGAGTGGAGCGACGCAAAAACGGGGCAATGGGTGGTACAGGATCCATAGGGACATGTGGTACAATCAGTACAAAAGTGTTAGGAACTTTGTGAAGTTCTCTAAAACACCCAAAGAAAAGAACAACTGAAGTCTAAAAAGGGAGATGACCTAGTCTTATGTGCCAGGCTCGCACGCGGCAGGTGTGTAGCAAGGTCTAAGCAATCAGTAGCAGATAGCAGAATTGTACGGTCATCCATATAGTAAAGAAAGATCATTGTGCCTATGCCCCGTCCGTCCCCGTATGAGTATTCTGTTCTGTATAGTGCAAAAAGAGGTAGTAAATGAACAATATAAGACATGTCGAATAAATGCGACACCAACAATAGGCATGTAAGAAGAAATATATATACACCCTCTTGTTGGTGTCTGAAGAATTAGACAACTGAGACATACTCAGAAATTGTTGATACTACCGAAATGTGACCGTGAGTGCTGAGATACCAAAAGAAGTGCCAACTACATATGAGATGTCTTAAGGCAGTCGCATCAGCTATAACAATCTGACGATACGGAGGTCGTACATACGGTTTGCTAGATGCATCCTCTTGAACATTGTGCTTGGAGAAAGCCTAACACTTATGAGTATTCAACACAACATGTCTAAGCGGTCCGTAAGAAACAACATGCCGGGGCTGAGCCGGATGAGCCAATGATAGAATAGAACTGCTAGGTGTAGTCAATTATCCATCAAGAGATCTGCGATGTTTCTCCTCTCCTCGGTAATTAGTTCACTCACAGTCGTATCGAGAGAAGAGGGCAGGTTTGAACATTGTAGCAGAATGTCACCAGCAATATGAAACTCAGATCCAAGTCCTATACAAAATTCATAGTGGCTAGATCCATATAAGGAGTTGTTGGAACTCTTGTTTTAGTTCCACTTTGTAAGTATTTCAAATACACCATAGACAAATGGAAAGAGACTTTTGTTTAGTCCCACATCGCTTAAAATCCACACTTGTGAGTGGGTATATATATGTTTACACCTTCTACATGGTTGTGATGCGTGGGTAGTAAGAGGGGTGCCCGCGCGCCCGGAAGGACATTGGGCTAGAATGCACCCGGTTTGGAGGGAAGCCTCCAGAAAACCTTAATGCGCATGTGCGGGCACGTCGCACGTGCAGGGGGGTGCAAATCTGGGCCGTCGGGACACGACCCTACTTTTTGCATTTTCTCTTGGTAGTGAGCCCGCAATTTATGCGGTTTATTTAACCGCTACTACTCATTCAACACGTCTCATACACGTTCCTGATTCTCCTCCTGAGATTTGGTTCACGATCTAACAGTTTTAGAGTTTTGCAACTCTATTTATTCATTCGTTCTTCTCTTGAAAGAACACACCGCTGAGATCCAAAACCACCAAATTGAGAGAGATCAGAAACGATGCCGTTCGTCTTCTTCCATGTTCGATTGTAGGTTGCAGATGGGTACTGCTATCTGTAACTCGTTGTTGTATCCTGGAGGAAAGTCGTCGTTCGAGCCTTACAGTTACGATAAGTTGCGAATCTTTTCTTGAGGACAGTGATTCACACGCCTCAACAATTATGAGTTCTGTTCCACGAAGCTTCTACACCAACAATCTCAAGAAAAGATGACTTCTCAGAACAATGATCTCGCTGCTGTTACTGGATCCGTTCAATCTCGTTCAAGGCTTCCTGACGTTTCGAAGATTGAAGTTTTCAACGGTACCCACTTCAAACGCTGGAGGGAGAGGATCTACGTCTGTCTAGACGTGCTGAACTATGCGAAGTACCTGACTGAACCTGAACCAGAAAAACCGGCGGCTATGGAGTTCGATTCAACTAACATAGAAGATGCTGCCAATGCTTACGATGATTTTCAAAAGCTGCACGATGAGTGGTAGCAAGGAAACAAGGTATGCCGATATACTATTCTAAACACCTTGTCGAATGAGATCTTCGATATATACTATTCATATAAATCAGCTTACGAAATCTGGAAAAATATGAATAAGAAGTATATAATCGAAGATGCTGGTACTCAAAAGTAAGCTATTGGAAATTATCTTAAATTTCAGTTTGTTGACTCTAGAGATATCTCTTCTCAAATCATTGAATTTCAAGTTCTTTTAAATGATTTGAAAACTGAGGATATTGAACTCCCTGATGCTTTCGTCTCTGGTTGTTTGGTTGAGAAACTACCTGAATCATGGAAAGACTCAAAGGAGGAGGTGAAGCACAAAAGGAGGCAGATGAGTCTGGAAGACGTGATTATTCATGTCCGGATTGAAGAGAAAAACAGGAAACTTGACGCAAGATTAGCTACGGAGTTTAACTCTAAGGCTAATATTGTGGAAGGTAATCCCAGTTCTAGTTCTAATCGGTTTAGAAGAAATCCTAAAAAATCGATAAGAAATCTTCTATTCCGAAGACTAACAATTCTCGTCCTTTTAAGAAGAATAAAGGAAATTGTTATGTTTGTGGAAAACCCGGACATCATGCTTTTCAGTGCAGACATAAGAAGGATGGAGACAACAAAGATGCCACTCCGAAAGCTAATATAGTGAAGGATGATGTCTTTGCTGCTGTTGTCTCTGTTGTGAACATGGTGGCTGAGAAAAAAGACTGGGTTATTGATTCTGGAGCAACCCGTCACATCTGTGGTGACTTAAAGTCTTTCTCAGAGTACACTCAAGTGAAAGATGGAGAAGAACGAGTCTATATGGGTGACTCTAGGCCTGTACACGTCCTGGGAAAGGCACAGTTCCTCTCAACTTGACTTCTGGGAAAACCCTTTCACTGGGTAATGTACTGCATATTCCTGACATTCGCTGCAATCTGATCTCTGTGTCACTTTTGGTTCAAGTTGGAATCAAAGTGAACATGGCATGCAACAAGGTAGTGCTTTCTAAGAATGAGACATTCATAGGGAAATGGTATTGTAACCAGGGTTTATTTCTTTTGAATGTACTCAAAACTGTTATTAATGAAAATTCTGCTTCTTCTGCTTACATGGTTGACTCTTTTGATTTATGGCATGGTAGACTAGGACATGTTTCTGCACCTTATATTAAGGAAATGAGAAAAACTGGTTTATTTCCTAACATCACTAAACCAACGAATGATAAGTACAAAGTATGTGCTGAAGTTAAAGCTATCAAAAAGGGTTGTTTACCTGTTGTTTCTAGAGATAATACTGATTTGCTTTCCTTAGTTCACACCGATCTTACTGAATTTAGAAGCTTAATGTCTAGAGGAGGGAAATATTATTATATTACCTTTATAGATGATTACTCTAGATACACGAAAGTATATCTCCTCAGAAACAAGCATGAAGAAGGTGAGATGTTTCTGAAATATAAAGCTGAAGTTGAGAATCAACTAGATAGAAAAATTAAAAGGCTTAGGTCAGATAGGAAAGGTGAATATGAGTCTAATCCCTTTGCTGACCATTGTGAACAACTTGGCATAATTCATGAGACTACCCCTCCATATTCACCTGAATCGAATGGGGTAGCTGAAAGAAAGAATAGAACCTTGAAAGAGATGATGAATGCTATGTTGGTTAATTCAGGTGCACCCCTGAACTTGTGGGGGGAAGCCATCCTATCTTCTTGTTTTGTTCAGAATAGAATACCTTATAAAGCAACTGGCAAGACACCCTATGAGTTATGAAAAGGCTATACGCCTAACCTAAAATATCTCAGAATGTGGGAGTGCCTCGCCAAAGTTCTGTTAGTAGGATCTAAAAAAGAAAAAAAATTAGGTTCTAGAACTGTTGATTGTGCGTTCATTGGTTATGCTAATAACAGTGCTGCTTATAGATTTTTGGTGGTTAAGAGTGACTCTGACCAGGTTGCTGTCAATACTACTCTGGAAACCAAAAATCTGATTTCTTCGAAACTATTTTTCCTTGGAAGACTAGTCTCGAAAAAACTGTTAACCATACCGAACGTATCTCTGAGACTCCTGAAAATTCAAAATTTGAATTGAGAAGGAGTAAAAGAGCGAGGATATCCACCAATATTGGTGATGATTTTCACATGTTTCTTGTGGATGATGATCCGATAACCTATGATAATACTATACATTCTAGAGACGCACCTTTCTGGATAGAAGCAATCAACAGTGAGTTAACCTCAATTATGTCTAATCATACTTGGAAAGTTGTTGATTTACCTCCTGGTGCTAGAGCTATAGGTTGCAAATGGGTCTTCAAGAAGAAACTAAAGCAAATGGCTCTATTGAGAAATACAAGACTAGGTTGGTTGCGAAGGGATTCTTCCAGAAGAAAGACATAGACTATTTTGACACTTTCGCCCCTGTGACACGAATCTCTTCTATTAGGATCTTAATTGCATTGGCAGCATTCATAAGTTAATTATCCATCAAATGGATGTGAAAACTACTTTCTTAAATGGTGATTTAGATGAGGAGATTTATATGTCACAGCCAGAAGGTACTATTGTACCGGGTAGTGAGAAGAAAGTATGCAAACTAGTTAAGTCTTTATATGGGTTGAAACAGGCACCTAAACAATGGCATGAGAAATTTGATTCTGTGATGGTGTCTAATGGATACCTGATCAATGATGCAGACAAATGCGTATACTATAAGTCTTTTAATAATTCTTATATTATGCTTTGTCTCTATGTGGATGACAAGCTTATTTTGGGACCTAACCTTGATATTATAAATGAGACCAAAAGATTTTTAGCTTCAAATTTTGATATGAAAGACCTTGGTGAAGCTGATGTAATCTTAGGTATTAAAGTTGTAAAGACAAAAGATGGTCTTACAATGTGTCAAGAACACTATGTCGAGAAGTTTTGAAAAGATTTGGATATTATGACTGTAAGAGGGTGTCGACGCCATATGATGCTAATATCCATCTTAAGAAAAACAAAGGACATAGTGTCTCTCAGAAAGAATATGCTCAAATTATTGGTAGCTTAATGTACTTGATGAACTGCACGAGGCCTGACATAGCTTATGCTGTTGGCAGACTGAGCAGATATACTCAGAGTCCTAGTAAGGAACACTGGTTGCCATTTAGAGATTAGCCAAGTACTTAAAAGGTACCATTAATCATGGGATATCTTTTAAAGGGTCCCCACCTGTGCTAGAGGGTTATTGTGATGCTAACTGGATCTCAGATTCAGATGAGATCAAATCCACTAGTGGTTATGTGTTTACCCTCGGTGGGGGTACAGTGTCTTAGAAATCTACCAAGCAAACATGCATAGCTTGTTCAACCATGGAGTCCGAGCTAATCACCTTAGAGAAGGCATGTTCTGAGGCTGAGTGGCTTAGAAACCTCTTAGCGGATCTTCCCATTAGTGTAAATGCTCCTCCTCCTGTGCCTATGCATTGGGATTGTCAAGCTGCTATTGCAAAGGCAAAGAGCAATATTTACAATAGAAAAAGTAGACATATACGTCTAAGACATACAGTGGTAAGACAGCTGTTAAAATTCGAAGTTATATCCTTGGATTATGTGAGGTCAGAGTTGAATTTGGCCGATCCTCTGACCAAACCACTTAGGAGGCAAGTGGAAGATATGTCTAGGGAAATGTGACTTATGCCTAAAACAGAAGACAAGAGTGATGGTAACCCCACCTATTTGATTGGTGATCCCATGACTTAGGTTCATAGGGGTAAGAACAAGTTACTGGTTGTTTTTGTGTACTATCGACTATTGTATTTGAGATGTCCCATTCTTATGACGAGATAGTACTGTATTTATGAATACAACTACTGCAGTGAGTGTCACGCCCCGATTCCGTAGAATCGATAGTCGTCCCCCGGACGTGATGCCGTGCGAACCTAAGTTGCGATCGCACAAGGCATAGTCATAAGGTTATCCGAAACACAACATCAAGTTAGAGTACGCAGAGAAATTGAATGACACATTTGGAATAGAAATAGACTTCTTCATTGATGATAATAAAACTTTACATAGACTCCTTTACAATCATTGCCGCGCGGGCTACAACATGACTCGACTTACAAAATGAACGCTGATGAGATAGTTGTTCCATACATTACATCCCTTTTTACAAGCAAAAACCATTACACATTTCCACCTGCGATCGAGGGAAGCCGAGCCGCCATTGGTCTTCTTTTGTACTGAATGCGGAGTCTTCAAAAGGAATTCAGAAACAAGCCTTTACACGGATGAGGCTTAAAAAGAGTCCACGCCGCCTTGAGATTTTAGGTGGCACGTCCTTCGTGGTTCGGGGTACCTGCATGGAGAGCGAGGATCAGTACATTACACTTTGTACTGGTGCGTGGCAAGTTAAGTTCCAAGCTCTCATTTGGTTGAATGAGTTTATATGACTTAGTTCAAGAATGTTTCTAACCATCCAATGAATTTCAAGCGAGAAATGACAAGCATAATGTAATTTACGTCGGAACTTACCCCCGGCGGACCGTGTCGCGCCTTATGAAACTTACCATGTTCTTTCCTGTCAATTGTTATCATTTTCATATCAAGTGCAATATTACGTGTGATTGGTCACTGGCATAACAAGCCATCCTGGACTCTATAGCTTTTGTTAGCCGGGGCCCTTGCAGCGCAAGTAGCGAGCCCCGCTGCAAGTCTCCGCTTAACCCGTGCTATCATCTAGCACAGCTATACACCGTGTTTCCTTTCTTGGCCGAAACGGTCCCATGGCCTTGGGTTGTCGTTACGGAAAAACTTTACCTTGTCGACAAGTTGTCCAATGACCGAGTTCAGACAATATTTAGTTATTAAGGTCTAGCCTACATTCTCTTTGAAACTTGATCATTTCACCGTGTCCATGCCATTGCATTTATTCTTTCATCCGCAACAACACTATTGATTTGCTTAAGAAGGGGTCGAGAAGAGAAGGGTCAGCCACTCACCTTGAGTTTACTTCGGTGAGAGGACTTGTTGGCCGTGCTAGACGTCGCCTACGCGATTACCTGAAATCGCACAAGCAACCGATTAGAATACTGCATTATTCAAGGAGTTCGATAGGAAATGCGAGTTCGAAATGCAAGCCATGAAAACTATCGAAAATATTCACGAAAACGCATTCAGAAAACAAAGCCAAAACCAACGCAAGCGACGTGAAAAGCAGAGCAACGGGAGGTCTCTCCCGACTCAGCCGCAGAGTCAATCCTCGAGGCGCAACCCGCTGAATATAGGACTTGGTTCCGAAGAAGACATTCCATAACGAGAAATGGATCTTAATTCAACCGTTTCCGTTCGATCGACTCGGTCGATCCCGACCTATCGGTCCCGACCGAATCGATAGCGACAGTGTTCCTTTCTCGCGCACCCCGTGGACAAGTACGGGGCACGATGTAGGGACGGGGCACTACAGTGAGAAGGTTGAGCTTTGCTCTTAATAGAATCCATATCCCAAATCTTGAGGTGGTGTGTCTAAACTGCAGTACACACTTGATGGAAATCTACCTATACGAGTGAGGAACTGGGTCGGTTCCTATGAGAGCTTTTGGCAGGCTTTCTAGAGCACTCATAAAAAACCAGGAATCAGTGCAGGGCCAAAAAGCGTAAAACCGCAGAACAGTGAAGTACTCAGAATTACAATGTGGATGCAAGTCCTCTGTTCACATTTAAGGTTGTTGGTTCATAGAAACTTGTTTCACCAACCTCCTGTGAACAAGTCTTGCTATCCTAATGGTTGGTTCATAGTTGAAAGGCACCAGTACTTAGGCATTGTATTCGTGCTACGGCTAGCAGATGAGACAACCACATATTTCAAAATATGTGGGGGAGGTGTAGTCGGTATAGACATAGCATGTGTGGTGTATTTTGAAATAGTGGGGGATTGTTGGAACTCTTGTTTTAGTTCCACTTTGTAAGTATTTCAAATACACCATAGACAAAAGGAAAGAGACTTTTGTTTAGTCCCACATCGCTTAAAACCCACACTTTTGAGTGGGTATATATATGTTTACACCTTCTACAGGGTTGTGATGAGTGGGTAGTAAGAGGGGTGCTCACGCGCCTGGGGGGCATTAGGCTAGAATGTACCCGGTTTGGAGGAAAGCTCCAGAAAACCTTAATGCGCATGTGCGGGCACGTCACACGCACAGGGGGTGCAAATCCGGGCCGTTTAGCCTCGCACGTAGGCGGGACACGACCCTACTTTTTGCATTTTCTCTTGGTAGTGAGCCCACAATTTATGCGGTCCATTATTTAACCGCTACTACTCATTCAACACGTCTCATACACGTTCCTGATTCTCCTCCTGAGATTTGGTTCACGATCTAACAGTTTTAGAGTTTTGCAACTCTATTTATTCATTCGTTCTTCTCTTGAAAGAACACACCGCTGAGATCCAAAACCACCAAATAGAGAGAGATTAGAAACGCTGCCGTTCGTCTTCTTCCCTGTTCGATTGTAGGTTGCAGATAGGTACTGCTATCTGTAACTCGTTGTTGTATTCTGGAGGAAAGTTGTCGTTCGAGCCTTACAGTTACGATAAGGGGCGAATCTTTTCTTGAGGACAGTGATTCACACGCCTCAACGATTCTGAGTTCTGTTCCACGAAGCTTCTACACCAACAGAAGTCAGCAACACCCACCATGCAATGCAGACAACTCTAGTACAAAAGTTTGCAACAATGCACAACAACTCAACACTATACAACACCACAAGTGTGAACTAAATGTATACCACTTCACAAATACAATCCAAATACACTCACCAGTTACAATAATTACTTAATTCAAACAAACTCACAAAAGAAACACCTTGAGAGAGAAAAAAAGGGAGCAGGGTCTGTGGGTGTCATGACCCGCACCCTGAAGAGGGGGCACGAGCACGTGGTTACGTCTAGCCTACGCCGCAGAATCGGCGGTAGAATGCTGTATATAGGGTCTGTAAATACTACGACTAAAACAGATAAATATACCTGTACAGTATATACACTCCGAATGGAGGTGACATAGCAATACAGTCTCAATCATATATATCAATACTAAGGTAGATAGCAATAGAAAAGAGATATGATAGATAAAACAGAAAACGAGTCCAAAATCCACAAGTCAGAGCTAAACACAAATATTCAGAGTCTCAGATAATATAAGTATAAAGATACTACAAACTGAAATGTACTAGCTGGCTTGCAGGCCAGGCAAACCTAACTAAACTATGCTACTCAGGGTGAGCAAAGTCCAGTGGCTCTACCAATAAGCTACGGTCTAAATCTAGTCCATCAGACTCAACCCCATAGTAGGTCGGGCAATCAGTCTCAGAGTCATCTGTAAAATTTGTCAACGGTATCATGTCAAAAAAATGAGCAAGTACAAAACACCAACAGCAGTTCCATTTGAATTGAGAAATACTATAAGAGACAGCAATAATGAAATACAAGACAAAAGATATATGCGACTTGGGAACCATTTGAAAGCCGAGTTACAACCCTTGAACCAAACAAGGACCGGATTTGTAACCCTTCTTTCAAACAGAACTTGGTCTCAAATCATGGTACAGTATAAAGGACAGGTAGAGCATGTGAGAAATGAATCATAGCATGGTGAAAAGTACAGAAAGTAAAGCTGAACTGGAATATAAGATATGACAATAAATATAAAAGGTGATTTGAACTATTAGAGCGATATATGATCGGCTAGGGAAGCAAGAGATGGTTATCCACTTGGCCCGGCAATCCGCGGTGTACTCAACGGAGAGTCATGTCGTCCAACCTGGATAACTAGTAATGGGGTGTCTACTACACCCTACGTGAGGTGAGGGTGGCGCTAGCAAAATATAGTTACAGGAAGGCTCTGATCACATAACCCCTAATGATTCCCCCATCCTCGAATAGTATCACGGATCCGGACATGGCACGTCATGACACGAGATTCAAGAGCAGGGGGCCAGCCCACTCCCAAATCAGTGTCTATATAAGTACAGGAACACATGAATATTACATACTCATATACCAAGGGAGTCTAGGAATAACATCTCATGACAGGATCCGACGTATACTAGTCTATAAAACGTCGTGTCAGGAATCATGTAAAACACTACAACTGAATCGGATATAGTAGATATCAAGACAATGAAAACTATCAGTGAATGTACTCGCCTGTGGTCCTGAGCTGATAAGGTGAACAGACGCTCAGAATGATCACAGACCTAAAATAAGATACTATGAGTCAAACAGGGCTTAATACTGAGAAAGAAAACTAATATAAGTCATGAATGCAAGTCTAAGTCAAACCTAGGTCAATCTAGGTCAAACTGAGTCATACTAGGTCATACTGGTTCATACTAGGTCATACTAGGTCACTGGGAGTCAATCCAAGTCAAACTAGGTCAATCGGGATCAAGGGTTGACTTACAGTTGACTTTTGGTCAAAAAGTCAACTCTGGTCAACTCTGGTCAACTCTAGGTCAAATTAGTCTAATGTTGACCAACTGTTGACTTCCAGTCAACTGGTCAACTCTGGGTTGGTTTCGGTCAAATCGGGTCGCTTAAAGGCTAAGTTTGACTCTCGGTTGACTTTGTTGACTTTTGGTCAAAAAGGTCAACCGACGTCAAAACTAGTCTATGAGCACCATATTTGATCATTACCAACCAAAGGAATCAAGTTCTAACCATATCTTAGACTTCTAACACAAATACCCTATTTCTAGGCAAAACTAGCATTTACCCTACCAAGGTAAATCCCGATACCTTGCCCAATCCCAAGGAAACCCAGCAAATACCCATTGTACTAGCCTAGACTTCTTAGGGTAGCTAGGTATCAACCTATCTAAGGTTTACCTACCAAGAATTATGGGTATCCTAGGTATCTAGGCTATGTTAGGACACATAGGTATTGGTTTACCCTATTCCTAAACCATATCATGAATTTACCCTCACAACACTCTCACATTCACCCTCACACCACACTCTCACAAAGATACAATCATATATCTCACACTCATAGGCTTCATATAGGTTTCCTATTAGTTTAAGTATAGGCTATACTATAGGTTACTAGCTTCACTCACTTAGCTCTCTCACACACACACAAGGCTCAATATGGCTGACATGAGGGGACCAATAGGGCTGAAATATGGAGCACTTGGACTGATTTTAGAGTGGTGTTATAGGGCTGAAAATAGGCTAAGTGTTGGGGCTGTGATGGGTGGTTTATGGACTGATATTGGGTTAACATGACAGCCATCTATGGGGGTTTGTTGGGACTGAAAATAGGAGCAATGAGGGACTGATTTTGTGTGATGTTCAGGACAATTTCTGGACTGATATTGGACAGCAAGGAAGGGACTGATTTGCAGTAAGGGAACAGCCATGTGAAGGGGAAATGGAAGGCTGTTATGTGGGGTTATATAGGGGCTGGTAGAGTGGCAATTTGGGGACTGATATGGGGTCATATGGGGATGTCATTTGGCAGTGAAGGGCAGCCATCTAATGGGCAACCCTGGGCTAGTTTTCCAGGAACATTGGGACAGCCAAGTGCTGTCCCAAAGGACAGAAATAATAGGCAAAGGGGGCTGCACATTGGAAGAAATATGTGGACTGTTTGTGTGAATTAGGACAGCCATTTGGGACTGATTTGAGCATGTATAGGGACTGTTATGGGGTGTTACTGGACTGTCCATGCATGAAAATTCTGGACTGAACTGGAGGGGTTATATGCTGTTTTGGGACAGCATCTATAGGGAAAATCTGGGGACAAAAGGACAGCCATTAGGGGGTTCCTTTGGGGACTTAATTATGTGTAAATGGGGACAGCTCCTTGTTACACCCCGACTCGCCGAATCGGTCGCCATCGCCTTGACTCGATATAAATCGATCCCCACGGGTCGGGATGTGATGCCGTACAAGTCTGAATGGACTTGCACACGGCAATGATGTGTAATTGGAAATTCCTTTTTGACTCGATGCGTTGAAATTAAACAGTGCAGAGAGTTGAAAACATAGCATAGGAAGAAACTTAGCTTTTTCATTCATAAACTTGCAAAATATGTGCAAGGTCATTTTTACATTACATATGCCGTTGCGGCTACATCTTTGAAACACAAAAGAAAACTATCGACAAGCTCGCCTTGAAATAATCCTCGGCGTTCCATACATTCATGCCCCTTTATACATTTGAACAAAAGCCTTCGGTCTGAATTGGGCATCAAAATACTTCAAAATATGAGAGCTTCGTGCTGCCTCCCGTTCTTCAGCTCTAGCTTAGTCTCGAGCTCCCGCAGCATGCTCGTTACCTGGGGAGTTGGGGGTTAGCACACTTGCTAGTGGATGGGACGAACCCACTCGTCTAAACCGACACTGCTTATTAAGGATTCAGGCATACGAAGTGATCTTTCTATTTAGAACTATATGAGTTGCAGTTCATATCGAAGGCACATTTTAAACGATAACAACATAACCAATTTTAACCATTCTTACCACGACCGTGCTCCTTTCCTGTACAAGATATACATAATACTTACCACCTGCACAAGACAATAGGTGAGCATGCAGTCTATCCTATATGCGGTCGTTGGTGATATCGACACCATGAAGGACGATTACGTAGCCTTGCGACGCGCCCTCCAGTCCAGGTAGCGAGCCTAACTGGAGGTCTCGCAATGCCTCGCGCCGAAGCACGATTTCCATAATTTTTTCCTAGGCCGATTCGGTCTCTGGGCCCCGGGTACCGTCTCGAGGAAAGCTCACCTTGTGCACAAGTCGTCCTTGACCATGCAATGTATGAACAGTTTAATATGTATGAAGTAAAATGCATAGCGTAACCATTATCAAATCACATAGTCGTTCCTACTCGTGCAAGGGTCCTTTCCCCCGAAACCGTACGTTCTAATTTAGCATCCCGTAGGCATCAAATTCTTCGAGGCATGATGTACCGCCACCAAGGTTTTCATAGTTGTGTTTTGCATGGCATGAAATATAATCTATCTCTTTCTTAGAACTTTATCTTTTCTCTACTTAGTGTGAACCTATCGATTCAGAGTTAACTTCTCTACTTTGATATATTATCCGGAGCTCTTGATCTTAGTGGCAAGCATACATCCCGTTAGCATCATCGATTTGAACGTTGAACTTTAAGAATTTGGTTGGCGGGAAGGAGTAGAAAAGAAGGGGCCGAAGAACCACCCACCTAAGGAGATTGCGCCGAGAGTAGGAGAACGCTTCACGATGGTCAAGCGTCAGTTACACGAACTCCTGCAATGGCACGAGCATCGAATTAGAACCCTTCCTTCAATCCTTCCTTCGAAATTCCCAAAGACGCATTCAGAAATCGACGCGAAAGCACACTATCAAATCCACGCAACAATTCGTTCAGAAAGCCAAGAAAACCAATACAACCAACGGCAGACGGGTTGCGTCGCTCTCTTTAGAGTTCCTTCGCCAAGACGTCGCCTACCGCATCTAGGACTTATTCTAATAGTAGTCGATCCATTAGTTGGAACGATACTCATATCACTCGTCCAAATCGATTTTATTGATGCCATGGTTTTTGTATACCAAACTCGTCGCCGAGTCAGACTAGCCATCTATGTTCCCGACCATGTCTGACTTGGCACGAGCCTATTACATAGTGCTTCGCCCCAACGGGAGCGGGGCACTACACTCCTAAGGCCAAAACTGGACAGTAATGAGGGTCTAGTGGGCTATGTATTGGACAGCAGAAAATGGTTTCCCCCCTCCCTTTCTAATCCACACTAACATCACATTCCCCTCTCAACCCTTCCTCTATTTCCTACACTCAACCACCACTCAACCATATCATCAAACACCTACACTACACTAACATACATACACACTCACTCAAGCTTGGCCGAACCTGTCATGCTCCCTTCCCATACCAACACAAACACCACACCACATAATATACACACTAATATATATATATATATATATATATATATATATATATATATATATATATATATATATATATATAAGCCATATATATATATATATATATATATATATATATATATAAATATATATAGAGAGAGAGAGAGAGAGAGAGAGTGATATATATAACCATATATATATATATACATATAGGTAATAGGAATATGATACATTAAGAGAAATCATTCCTAAACAGATGTAAATTCTGAAATAATAATAGAACACACAAAAACCAATGCACAACAATATACATGTGTCCAAATAGGGGATTTTCCTATTAGGACACGATCCTACATATTGGACACCTCTACAAATGTCCAAATGGACAGAAAATAGACTCTAATGGAGACACAACCATGGAAAACATTTTTATGGGTTCCTAACCATTCTACATGCAAGAGAAAACTATTTTAGAGAAGAGATTTACCTATTTTGGAGATGGAAACTATGGTGGAGCTCTCAAGAAATGGAAAGAACCCTTGGAGAAGAAGAAGAAGAAAGTGGATGAGAACAAATGATGATGTCTCTCTCTCTCTCCTCCCCAACACAATGTGGCCGGCCAAAAGGCTCCAAAAACCCCTTTTCACTAATTACAAGTTTGCCCCTCTATTGCTTTATTAGCTCATTACAAGTTGGCTTAGGGTTTGGGGGTTAAAAAATGTAAATCTAAAGTTCTAATTAGGTCTAACCTAATTCATGGGGTCATGACTAATCCCTCTAACTTTTGATGGTAATATTGTGGTCATGGCTAATTAATGTGTGGGCCCGCTAGAGTCAAAACTACCCTGGGTCCCCGAAACAAGTCGAAACAAGTCGGAATGAGTTGAAATTCGAACCCGACTCAAATAGCCCCAAAATAATACAATAAATAAATAAATAATTCCAAAAAAAATTTTAAAGTGGAAAATTACCAAAATACCCCTGTTCATGAAAACTGGGGGTGACAGTGGGTGTATAACCGAGTGTGATACCATTTTGGCTGCAACAAAAGCTACAGTAACTGAAGTACTTGTACAGTTTTTGTTGCAGTAAAATTCATGGTACATACGGTCCGGTCTGGGCCGGCCCACGGGCCGAATTCGGCGGGCCAGACCGGGCTCGGGCCAGTCCAGGACCAGCACTTCGGTCCAAATGGACCGGGCCAGGCCCGGCCCGGTTCAGCTCACGTAGGCCCAACCCGGCCCACTGGACCGGACCATGGTGCAGCCGGACCAGGCCTTGGTCGGTTCGGGCCGGTTGGAGCTGGTTGAACCGGGCCGGCCCGATTTTGATGGGTTTTTTTCCTTAATTTATTTAACTTTTTTTTGTTAAATTTTTTTCAAAAAAAATTTGTAATTTATTTTTTTGCTAAATTATTTAATTTTTCTTACTTTATTTAACTTTTTTTTGTTAAATTATTTTCAAAAAAAATTTGTAATTTATTTTTTTTGCTAAATTATTTAATTTTCCTTACTTTATTTAACTTTTTTTTGTTAAATTATTTTCAAAAAAAAATTGTAATTTAATTTTGAAAAAAAATGGTAAAAAAAAATATTTCTCCCTCTTCCTTTATCCGGGCTTGGGACCGGCAAATGCTTGCTTGGCATAGGCAGAGTTAAAAATATTTTTTTTTATTTTAAAAATAAAAAATAGTTTTTGAAAGTATAAGTTAAAATTTGAAAAGTATAAGTTAAAATTTAAAAGTATAAGTTAAAATTGAAATATTTTAAGTATAAAAGTATAAGTTTAAATGTACATACCTAATACCTTGCACCGTAGCCTCATTGTTGTTCGCCTTCATGCAATAAAAGCGATTCCAAATTCAGCTCGTGGATATCGTGATCTTCTTCATCTTTCTGGTTTTGGGTTCTTTTTGTTGGTCCATTGATCATATGGTCAACCTGATTTTAATAATTGATCAAAACTCTGTCTGGATATACGAAGCTTGTTGGGACATCTCAGCTTCTTGGACATAAGCAAGATTGGATATTCACTCCGTTCAAGACTGAAGATCTGTTTGCCTACTTGAGTCTGTACTTCCTATGCAATGTAATTTTCATTTTATTTGAGTCTAGGAATACGTTGTACACCGACTCGTACTGGCAAATAGGCTATCCCCAAAAGAGTTCAAAATGTTTTTAAAAATGACCTATCAAAATGTTTACAAAAAGGTTTTCAAAAAGGTTTTCAAAAATCACCAAAATCTATTTTTAAAACCCTAACCTAACCCTGACAGAACTCGGCCAGAGTTCGGCCAGAGTTCGGCCAGAGTTCGGTTGGTGGCCGTTTGATTTTTGAATTCTCTGGAACTTGGTCCTCCTGCAGTTGCGGATTTGACCGAGATTTGCTCATCGAGTTCTGCCCAAATTCTGCCCAAATTCTGACAGAGTTCTCCCTTTGGAATTCCTATAAATAGAGATGGATTTCGATCATTTCAATTCACTCATTCACTTTCAATCTTCTCTCTATCTAAAAAGCTTTCTGCCTTCCAAAGAGTTTTCTAGAGCTTTCATTTTCAGATCCCAAGCCAGTTACAATCCTCTAGTCGATTTGCCAGTGCGGTACGGTCTAGAAGTTTCTGAGAGATTGTAATCAGAAGGCTTGATTGAAGAATACCTCTTCACATTTGAAGTTGGACGAGTTCTTCGTATCAAAGCTCGCGTTGTAGAAGTTGCAAGGACTTCGTAAGAAAACTTGCGGTTTTTTCTATAGTAGATTCAACTGGTAGCAAGAGTTCTACCGACTGGATTAGTCCTCAACAGAGGGATACCAGTATACATCGCTGTCTTTACGTTTGCTTTCTGAACTCTGCATTTACATTATTTCAACTGTGATTATATACTGTGATTGTGTTGCTAACATTTTTTAATTAGCATTATTTCGCTGCCAACTCTATTCACCCCCCCCACTAGAGTATTACGCTTTACTATATCGTTCCTACAATTGAAATCAGAGCGGGTGTTACAGGTAAAGCGAGGTAACAGTGCTATTATTTATTCATTATTTATTAGATCACAGCACATCACATGGCTACTATGAAATTCACAAGTGAAGGTCAGGCCACAAACAGACCCCCTCTGTTTGATGGTACTAACTACACTTATTGGAAAACACGGATGAGTTTCTTCTTAAAATCTCTTGATTTTGACTTATGGGCTATTGTTCTTGATGGCTATCAGAAGCCACCTCGTATAAATGTCGAGGGAGTTTTGGTTGAAAAACCCCAAAGCAGTTATACAGAGGAAGAAAAGAAAAAGGCCAGCCTTGACGCACGTGTCATTAATGCTCTTTTTTGTGCCTTAGACAGAACAGAATTTAACAGGGTATCTACATGCACAACGGCAAATGGTGTGTGGAAGCTTCTCGAAGTTACACATGAAGGCACGACTCAAGTCAAGGAGTCAAAAGTCAGTCGACTTACTCAAGAGTACGAGGCGTTCAAAATGAAGCCAAATGAAACAGTCACACAAATGTTCGAGAGGTGTAATGCCTGTAGTTCGTATTACGTATTTTGGTATACGTGTACGTATTCTTGACTCGTATTGCATATTTTCCTGCATGGTTATTTTGGCATGTCATTGGTTATGGCTTAGCTTGGTTCGGCTTAGCTTGGTTTGGTTTGCTTGTGGGTTCATCATGAACCAAAAGAAAACCCCTACCTACCACCACCACTACCCTTTATTAACCCATTTCCCCTTTCTCTCTCTTCATTATTCTTCTTCTTCCCTATCATAACTTCTTCAACCACCAGGAGAAAGAGAGAGAGAGCTTAGGCAAGTACAAACTTGCTTCATGATGGATCTCAAGTTTTATTGTTCCATTCTCTTCCTTACTTGATTCTAAGCCTCTTTAGAACTTGACATTTTTGGATTTGATGGATGGATTCTTGTAGATCTAAGTTTGTAAACTTTTCAGTTTTTCTTGGTTTTGATCTTTAAAACTTGGTTATTTTTGAAAACTAGTGTTTCTATGTTGTAGAGAATTCAATTTCATACAGTTTTGGCTTTTGTTTCACTTGATTTCGGCTTCGGATGAGGAAGTTATGGCCAAAACAATTTCTGGTCATTTCTAGGTTCATCTGCAGCATAATCAGCATGTCGCAGAAGGCGCATGTCGCAGAAGGCGCATGTTGCAATGAAGCGCATGTCGCGGTAGCCGCATATCATGTCGCAGAAGGCGCATGTCGCAGAAGGCGCATGTTGCAATGAAGCGCATGTCGCGGTAGCCGCATATCATGTCGCAGAAGGCGCATGTCGCAGAAGGCGCATGTTGCAATGAAGCACATGTCGCGGTAGCCGCATATCATATCGCAGAAGGCGCATGTCGCAGAAGGCGCATGTTGTAATGAAGAGCATATCGCGGTAGCCGCATATCATGTCGCAGAAGGCGCATGTCGCAGAAGGCGCATGTTGCAATGAGGCGCATGTCGCGGTAGGCGCATATCATGTCGTAGTTGAGCCACATGAGGCGCATGTCGCGGTAGGCGCATATCATGTCGCGCATGAGCCGCATTAAGGCGCATGTCGCAGTAGGCGCATATGGTGTCGCAGTTGCATGCATGTCGCAGAATAGGCCGCATAATGCATATTTTGACTATTACTAACTGTCATATGTCCTAATTGATTGAATTATTGCTCGAATTTCTCCCAACTTCCAACATAAAAGTTGTAGATCTTTTCCTTGGCTTCAAGAATAGGTCACTAATTATTTTATGCAAGTTCTCTCACTCATGATAATGTAAGAATCGAACACGATAGTGGCCCGCTGTGGTGCACTCTTGACAAGTAAACTGACATGATATGTCTCGACATGCTGTTATGACAGCTAGCCTGATATGACAAGTGTGAATGACCTGGACACCGTGGGCGATTGCGTTTGTACAAATAAACTGGTACTGTCTTGCATCATGTCTAGGATGGGGATCCCTGAGTACCACGGTCAGGGGTACCTACTGAAATTGACTAAGGCTAATTAACTAGAATGATTCAGTAGTCATGAAGAGATTCCCAGCTACAGGCAATCCCGTTATCTGGGCGCATTCAGCGGACTTGTAGCCTACCGACGAGTAGAGCACATTTCCAGCACACAGTCATGTGGTGCACCCTTCATAAACGGAGATTCGACCCGGATAACCGGATGGTCTGCAGGGCTTGTGGCTGTTGGGATAATCTCATTGCATCTTGCTAGTAACTAGGCCTGTGATAACCCTAGTTAGTTAAAAGTATCAAGCCGTACTCTTGATTGGACGTGATTGATTGGATGTAGTTTATTCCATCTTAGTCTTATCCTGATCCTGTACAAGATTGTATCAGGACATGATTTCTTGTATCGATAAATGATGGGATACCAAGTTCTGTTCAGATGAAGGGTTACAATCCCGGTCCTTGTTTGGTTTAAGGGTTGTAACTTGGCTATCTGAATAGTTCCATGGTTATCTTATAATATATCGTCCTGCTTATTGTGCCCGCCTTAACAATAAAGATCAGGGGTCCAGTTTTGTTCAGGCGAAGGGTTACAACCCCGGTCCTTGTTTGGTTTAAGGGTTGTAACCTGGCTCCCGGAGCAGTTCTGTGTCCTCTATTCGTTTATTGTCTTATTGTAACCCCTTGTCATGCTCGTCATATTTTACCTTTACTTCAATACCATGATTATTTATACTGGCCTTAACAATAAAGATCAGGGGTCCAGTTCTGTTCAGGCGAAGGGTTACAACCCCGGTCCTTGTTTGGTTTAAGGGTTGTAACCTGGCTTCCGGAGCAGTTCTGCATCCTCTCTTCGTTTATTGTCTTGTTACCTTATCAATAGTAATTGAGGCGGGTTTCTATTCAGGCGAAGGATTATAACCCCGGTTCTTGTTTGGTTTAAGGGTTGCAGTCTGGCTACTTGAATGGTTTCTCCGTGTTCAATATATATTTGTTATCTCAGTTATTATCACTATCTTAAATTACCTTTACTATTTATTTGTGATATGCTGGTTTTAGTTCCTAAGTGAAGCCTCCTTTGTGGCACTTGCTCTTTCTGGGGTCTGACCCAGCTGGTTTTGTGTGGCCAGATATCGGAGCAGCACCAGAGGATCTACCTACTATCCAGCCAGATGGTGACCACCAGGCGTAACCCTGGCAACGAGTGGATTTCTTTTTGTCCTCCCACTTTATTGTAAAATTATTCTTTTGAGGCGTTTAGCCGGCGAGCACGTGTTAGCTCGTATTGCACCTTTATTTACTGTCTGCCTATGGGCTGTAACATGATTGACAAATTCTAGGGTTGATCATGTATGACTGAACTCTTGCTAGTCCTGACATTTTGTACGACTAGCTTCATGATCATCCAATATGTAATGTATGGGACGCCTTGCTATTATATATTTGGTGCTCTGACATCTTGTAACTACTATTACTTGCTTGTGATTGAGACAATAGGCTTGTTCATGACCATAGAAGACTGTTGGCTTATAGTTAAACCCTCATGTATCTAGACAGCCGTGACCGTATAGCGAGGTGGGTTACACTTCAATATACGTAGCTGGCTATGTACGCCCCCGCTCTCCAGTATTCTGGTTCTGGGGCGTAACATGGTTTTAGTGGTGGCCCATGCAGGTCTTGTAAATCAAGATATGTGAGGGTTTGCCGAATAGATGTCTCAATCAGTATTCGCCCTTGATCTCTACTCGTATCCTCTTGATCCCTGAAAATCTTGACCTGATCACATGCTTGTATTGTTGATCTGTCCTGGTCCTTCCTTATTGTTCCCTATGTCGTCTTCTTCAGCGGCATTGTTCCTGGACCTACCGATCAGCAAGGCGGAGCACCTCCCGCGGACCAACAACAACCTGGAGATCAAGCCCAGCATTCAGGAGTAGCCTCCAGAGTCATGCCTACTGAAGGAGAACCCCCAATTCAGCCCGTCCAGCCTGCAGAGCCTGATGATGGCACTTTGGCGGGTCTCATCAGGTCCCTATTAGCTTCCCAGGATCGTCGCGGAGATGCCTTACACCAGGCGGTAGCAGACGCTTTGACCAGAGGAGGTCATCAGGGTAATAGCGCGGCCAACAGCTTCAAGCGCTTGAACCCTCCCTTCTTCGGCGGCAGTGAAGATGCGATCGCTGCAGATGCATGGCTTCAGGACACAGAGGTGATTCTAGAAGCAGCCAAGACTCCAGAAGCCGAGAAGGTGGCCGTAGTGCGCCTGCAGTTACTAGATCTTGCCCGCAGCTGGTGGACAGCGCAGGCCGATGGATTAGTGGCCCCTATTTTATGGGCAGTATTCAGGGAGAGATTCCAGACCAAGTATTTTGATGCTGTAGCTCGGTATGATCTACAGACGAGGTTCACCAATCTGAAGCAGATGGACAGGACGGTCGATGGATATGCGACTGAGTTCTCCAGGCTTAGTCGGTTTGCTCCCACCTTGGTGGCGACCGAGTTCGATAGAGCCCAGCGGTTCCAGCAGGGGCTTCATCTGGAGATTCTATTGGCGGTGGAGCAGTTTGAGCATCAGACCTTTGATGCAGTATTGAGAACAGCCCGGAGGCATGAGTATACCTCCCAGAGGATCGTGGATAGGACCGGAGGTCGAAAGCGATCTCACGGTCAGATGAACCAGTCATCAGCACCAGCCCCGGCAGCCAGGGCTTTGACCATTGGAGCTCCGAGGCGGGCGGCCTCAGTGACGTCGGTTCAGCATTCCACCCCGATGCACCCTCAGCAGCAGAAACAGAAGCAGTCTTCCGCAGTGGGATGTTCACACTGCGGGAAGCCAGGACATGTGGTGTCAGAGTGTCGCAGAGCACAGGGTTTGTGCTTGGTTTGTGGTGCCCCGGACCACAGGGTTGGGAATTGCCCGAACAGAGGGAGTTCATCCGCCTTCTCCAGTCCTTCAGTTAGAGGACCAGCACCAATCCAGCAGCAGCAGCAGCTGCAGTACCCGTTCTCGAGGCCATTGCCGATACAGGCCCAGGCATTCCAGCAGCAGAGACCGCAGCAGTATATCCAAGCCCAAGCCCTGATCCAGAGCAGGCAGAGGAATTTTCAGCAGAGGGGACCCGCACCCAGAGGACATGGTCAAGTGCTGGCTTTGACCATGGGAGAAGAAGGAATAGCACCAGGTGAGGTGGTGGCAGGTACTATACTCGTCAACACCTTTCCAGCTTCAGTATTATTTGATTCTGGTGCCTTGCATTCATTTATGTCTGCACGATTTATGACACGGGTAGGACTGGAGCCCGAGTCATTATCAGTAAGGCTCAATATACTTACTGGTAACGGACTTGTGGGAGTAGATAGAGTGTTTTCCTCGTGTCGGGTCGTAGTTAGCGATAGAAAATTCCCCGCTAGATTGATAGAGTTCCCGATGGCCGATTATGATGTGGTCTTAGGGATGGATTGGTTGAGGGACCAGTATGCTAGGATAGACTGCCACATTGGCAGGGTTGTTTTTAGCATTCCCGGAGAGCCAGAGTTTTCTTTCTCCCGAGGCGAAGTTGAACCTTCTCCTCCAGTATTGCGGATGGCAGTAGCAGCAGTACAGTTACCTCGGATAGTCGAAGAGTTTCTAGATGTTTTCCCAGAAGAGCTTCCAGGGATGCCGCCAGAGCGAGAGATCGAGTTTACCATCGACTTGATTCCTGGGACAGCCCCAGTGTCAGAGAGAGTCTACAGTATGGCGCCGTCAGAGCTAGAGATATTGTACAAGATGATTGAAGAACTCAGAACCAAGGGATTCATTCGTGCTAGTGGATCGCCTTGGGGAGCCCCGATGCTTCTTGTGAAAAAGAAGGATGGTACGTCCAGATTGTGTGTTGATTATCGTACCTTGAACTCGGTGACAATCAAGAACAGATACCCTCTCCCGAGGATAGATGACTTGTTTGATCAACTCAGAGGGGCGTCAGTATTTTCGAAGATCGACTTGCGCTCAGGATACCATCAGATCAGAGTCAGAGAGCAGGACATCCCGAAGACAGATTTCAGATCTAGATATGGGCATTGGGAGTTCCTTGTGATGCCATTTGGAGCAACCAATGCGCCGGCTGTATTCATGGACCTCATGAATCGTATCTTTATGCCTTATTTGGATCAGTTCATGATTGTGTTCCTAGACGACATCCTGGTCTACAGCA
Organism: Iris pallida; assembly: GCA_029216955.1. NCBI lineage: Eukaryota > Viridiplantae > Streptophyta > Magnoliopsida > Asparagales > Iridaceae > Iris > Iris pallida. Next base: position 53,606,041 of record JANAVB010016197.1, on the reverse strand, counting down.
AGAGTGAAGCGGAGCATGAGCATCACCTCAGAGTTGTTCTTCAGATTCTCAGAGAGCACCAGTGTATGCCAAGTTCAGTAAATGCGAGTTCTGGCTCGATCGCATTTCATACTTGGGTCATATCATCACCTGAGGAGGAGTTGAAGTGGATCCCCAGAAGATCGTGGCCATTGAAACATGGCCGGTACCTAGCACAGTGGCAGAAGTCCGTAGTTTTCTTGGATTGGCCGGTTACTACCGGCGATTTGTTTCAGACTTTGCTCGAATTTCAGCGCCATTGACCCAGTTGACTCGTAAGGATGTGCAGTTTACTTGGACAGCAGAATGCCAGGATTCTTTTGAGAGGTTGAAGCGAGGCTTGATGACGGCTCCTATTCTCACGCTTCCAGATGGAACTGGAGGATTCTCAGTGTATTGTGATGCTTCGGGCAGAGGTTTAGGATGTGTTCTGATGCAGCATGGAAAGGTAATAGCTTATACGTCACGACAACTTCGTGATCATGAGAGGAATTACCCAACCCATGACTTGGAGCTGGCAGCAGTAGTGTTTGCACTTAAGTTGTGGAGACATTACCTATATGGAGATAGGGTGGAGATTTTCACCGACCACAAGAGCCTGAAGTATGTTTTCACCCAGAAGGATCTTAACATGCGTCAGAGAAGATGGCTAGAGCTGCTTGTAGATTATGATGTCAACTTGCAGTATCACCCAGGGAAGGCCAATGTTGTTGCGGATGCATTGAGCAGGAGAGCCGAAATTTATTTCCTAACAGCGCAACCAGAGCTGTTAGCCGATCTTTAGAAGATGGGAATAGAAGTTGTCCTCCCTACCAGTGTGGCATTGATGGCCAGCATGCAAGTTCAGTCCACTATAGTCGAGAGGATCCGGATGGTGCAGTCAGCAGATTCCAAGCTTCAGCGACTTAGAGCAGAGTGTGAGACAGGATGAAGACCAGAGTTATGTATCCATGAAGATGGTACACTTCGACATGGTAAGCGTCTTTGTGTACCCAGTGGAGATATCAGACAGGAGATTATGGCAGAGTCCCACAGTTCGTAGTATTCTATTCATCCCGGTGGCACGAAGATGTACCGTGATATCCGCCAGCATTTTTGGTGGAATGGCATGAAGAGGGAGATAGCCCGGTTTGTCTCTCGTTGTTTAGTCTGCCAACAAGTTAAGGCTGAACATCAGAGACCAGCTGGACTACTTCAACCGTTGTCGATTCCAGAGTGGAAATGGGAGCATGTAACCATGGATTTTATGACTGGATTGCCTAGAACCCCGGCTGGCAGAGACGCTATTTGGGTTGTCATAGACAGGCTCACGAAGGTGGCTCACTTTCTCCCGTTCAGAGTTGGTCAGTCAACGGCTCAGCTAGCAGAGATGTATCTCCGACAGATTGTCAGATTACACGGTGTACCAGTCAGTATCACTTCAGATAGAGATTTAAGATTTACGTCGCACTTTTGGCGTAGCTTACAAGAAAGTTTGGGAACTCACCTCTAGTTCAGTTCAGCTTATCACCCGCAGACAGATGGCCAGTCGGAGCGTACGATCCAGACTCTTGAAGATATGTTGCGATCTTGTACACTCGACTTCGGTGATTCGTGGGAAGATCACGTGCACCTGGTGGAGTTCTCGTACAATAACAGTTTCCAAGCCAGTATCCAGATGGCTCCGTTCGAGGCATTGTATGGTAGGAAGTGTCGATCCCCGCTAGCCTGGGACGATGTCGGAGAGAGGCAGATGCTTGGTCCGGAAATGATTGCTCAGACTGTTGAAGTGGTCAGAAGAGTCAGAGATCATCTTCGAGTTGCCCAAGATCGCCAGCGTCATTAGGCCGATTCTCATCGGCGCCCTCTTGAGTTTTCTGTCGGTGACCATGTATTCCTGCGGATTTTGCCTAACCGCGGCGTCATTCGTTTTGACGTACGGGGAAAGCTTAGTCCTAGGTATATAGGGCCGTTCGACATTCTGGAGCGAGTAGGAGATGTATCCTATCGTCTCGCTCTTCCACCATCGCTACATGAGGTGTATGACGTATTCCATGTATCCTAACTGCGACGGTATATCCCGGACCCGAGCCACATCCTGGATCATTCGGAATTGGTTGTTGGTACCAACCTTTCGTATGAGGAGAGGCCCGTGTCTATATTGGACCAAAAAGAGAAGACCCTCAAGAACAAGACTATCAAGTTAGTCCGAGTTGCTTGGGGTCATCACACTTTGGGTGAGTCGACGTGGGAGCGTGAGGATGATATCCGATCACGATATCCCGACCTGTTTGACTCGTAAGGTATAATGTCTTCCTTATGCCTTATGCTTTCAATTCCTTGCTTAAATAAATGACTGCATGATAGACTGCTTGTTATAGCTTACGATTAGTATAGCTTGTCCTTGCAATTCTAGCCTCTTGATTAAATTCCGAGGACGGAATTCTTTGAAGGTGGGTAGAGTTGTAATGCCTGTAGTTCGTATTACATATTTTGGTATACGTGTACGTATTCTTGACTCGTATTGTGTATTTTCCTGCATGGTTATTTTGGCATGTCATTGGTTATGGCTTAGCTTGGTTCGGCTTAGCTTGGTTTGGTTTGCTTGTGGGTTCATCATGAACCAAAAGAAAACCCCTACCTACCACCACCACTACCCTTTATTAACCCATTTCCCCTTTCTCTCTCTTCATTATTCTTCTTCTTCCCTATCATAACTTCTTCAACCACCAGAAGAAAGAGAGAGAGAGAGCTTAGGCAAGTACAAACTTGCTTCATGATGGATCTCAAGTTTTATTGTTCCATTCTCTTCCTTACTTGATTCTAAGCCTCTTTAGAACTTGACATTTTTGGATTTGATGGATGGATTCTTGTAGATCTAAGTTTGTAAACTTTTCGATTTTTCTTGGTTTTGATCTTTAAAACTTGGTTATTTTCGAAAACTAGTGTTTCTTGTAGAGAATTCAATTTCATGCAGTTTTGGCTTTTGTTTCACTTGATTTTGGCTTCGGATGAGGAAGTTATGGCCAAAACAATTCCTGGTCATTTCTAGGTTCATCTGCAGCATAATCAGCATGTCGCAGAAGGCGCATGTCGCAGAAGGCGCATGTTGCAATGAAGCACATGTCGCGGTAGCCGCATATCATGTCGCAGAAGGCTTATGTCGCAGAAGGCGCATGTTGCAATGAAGCGCATGTCGCGGTAGCCGCATATCATGTCGCAGAAGGCGCATGTCGCAGAAGGCGCATGTTGCAATGAAGCGCATGTCGCGGTAGCCGCATATCATGTCGCAGAAGACGCATGTCGCAGAAGGCGCATGTTGCAATGAAGCGTATGTCGCGGTAGCCGCATATCATGTCGCAGAAGGCGCATGTCGCAGAAGACGCATGTTGCAATGAAGCGCATGTCGCGGTAGCCGCATATCAAGTCGCAGAAGGCGCATGTCGCAGAAGGCGCATGTTGCAATGAGGTGCATGTCACGGTAGGCGCATATCATGTCGTAGTTGAGCCACATGAGGCGCATGTCGCGGTAGGCGCATATCATGTCGCGCATGAGCCGCATTAAGGCGCATGTCGCAGTAGGCGCATATGGTGTCGCAGTTGTATGCATGTCGCAGAATAGGCCGCATAATGCATATTTTGACTATTACTAACTGTCATATGTCCTAATTGATTGAATTATTGCTCGAATTTCTCCCAACTCCCAACATGAAAGTTGTAGATCTTTTCCTTGGCTTCAAGAATAGGTCACTAATTATTTTATGCAAGTTCTCTCACTCATGATAATGTAAGAATAGAACACGATAGTGGCCCGCTGTGGTGCACTCTTGACAAGTAAACTGGCATGATATGTCTCGACATGCTGTTATGACAGCTAGCCTGACATGACAAGTGTGAATGACCTGGACACCGTGGGCGATTGCGTTTGTACAAATAAACTGGTACTGTCTTGCATCATGTCTAGGATGGGGATCCCTGAGTACCACGGTCAGGGGTACCTACTGAAATTGACTAAGGCTAATTAACTAGAATGATTCAGTAGTCATGAAGAGATTCCCAGCTATAGGCAATCCCGTTATCTGGGCGCATTCAGCGGACTTGTAGCCTACCGACGAGTAGAGCACATTTCCAGCACACAGTCATGTGGTGCACCCTTTATAAACGGACATTCGACCCGGATAACCGGATGGTCTGCAGGGCTTGTGGCTGTTGGGATAATCTCATTGTATCTTGCTAGTAACTAGGCCTGTGATAACCCTAGTTAGTTAAAAGTATCAAGCTGTACTCTTGATTGGCCGTGATTGATTGGATGTAGTTTATTCCATCTTAGTCTTATCCTGATCCTGTACAAGATTGTATCAGGACATGATTTCTTGTATCGATAAATGATGGGATACCAAGTTCTGTTCAGATGAAGGGTTACAATCCCGGTCCTTGTTTGGTTTAAGGGTTGTAACTTGGCTATCTGAATAGTTCCATGGTTATCTTATCATATATCATCCTGCTTATTGTGCCCGCCTTAACAATAAAGATCAGGGGTCCAGTTTTGTTCAGGCGAAGGGTTACAACCCCGGTCCTTGTTTGGTTTAAGGGTTGTAACCTGGCTCCCGGAGCAGTTCTGTGTCCTCTCTTCGTTTATTGTCTTATTGTAATCCCCTGTCATGCTCGTCATGTTTTACCTTTACTTCAATACCATGATTATTTATACTGGCCTTAACAATAAAGATCAGAGGTCCAGTTCTGTTCAGGCGAAGGGTTACAACCCCGGTCCTTGTTTGGTTTAAGGGTTGTAACCTGGCTTCCGGAGCAGTTCTGCGTCCTCTCTTCGTTTATTGTCTTGTTACCTTATCAATAGTAATTGAGGCGGGTTTCTATTCAGGCGAAGGATTGCAACCCCGGTCCTTGTTTGGTTTAAGGGTTGCAGTCTGGCTACTTGAATGGTTTCTCCGTGTTCAATATATATTTGTTATCTCAGTTATTATCACTATCTTAAATTACCTTTACTATTTATTTGTGATATGCTGGTTTTAGTTCCTAAGTGAAGCCTCCTTTGTGGCACTTGCTCTTTCTGGGGTCTGACCCAGCTGGTTTTGTGTGGCCAGATATCGGAGCAGCACCAGAGGATCTACCTACTATCCAGCCAGATGGTGACTACCAGGCGTAACCCTAGCAACGAGTGGGTTTCTTTTTGTCCTCCTACTTTATTGTAAAATTATTTTTTTGAGGCGTTTAGCCGGTGAGCACGTGTTAGCTCGTATTGCACCTTTATTTACTGTCTGCCTATGGGATGTAACATGATTGACAAATCCTAGGGTTGATCATGTATGACTGAACTCTTGCTAGTCCTGACATTTTGTACGACTAGCTTCATGATCATCCAATATGTAATGTATGGGACGCCTTGCTATGATATATTTGGTGCTCTGACATCTTGTAACTACTATTACTTGCTTGTGATTGAGACAATAGGCTTGTTCATGACCATAGAAGACTGTTGGCTTGTAGTTAAACCCTCATGTATCTAGACAGCCGTGACCGTATAGCGAGGTGGGTTGCACTTCAATATACATAGCTGGCTATGTACGCCCCCGCTCTCCAGTATTCTGGTTCTGGGGCGTGACAAGAGGTTCTTGGATATTGTAAACCCTTTGTCCTCCTTAGGCAAATATTACAGTAACCACGAAAAGATTCGCAAACTCCTGCGAGCTCTCACCAAGAACTGGATTCCGAAGGCTACAGCTATCATTGAAGGAAACGACCTCACCACAATGTCACTTGAAGTACTCATGGGTAAGCTACTCACTCATGAACTGGAGCTACAAGATTTTGAAGAACCTGCACCAAAGGAGAAGACTATCGCCCTCAAGGCTCAGCACAGAAAAGCTGCTGAAGATGACTCAGACAACAGTGGATCTGACGCTGAAGATCAAGCTCTCCTAGCAAGGAAGTTCAAAAGATTCATGAGACATGAGAAGAGAGTCAAAGAGAACAACAGCAACAACTGGTATCAAAAAGATGCTGTCTGCTATGGCTGTAAGAAGAAGGGACATATGAAGAAGGACTGTCCCATCAACTCATCATCGAGCAAGAAGAACAACAGGTATGAAAAAGGCAACCTGAAAAGATCAACGTCTCGAAAATATGCCAACACCAGCATATGGCATGAGAGTGAAGCTAGCGACTCAGAAGATGAACATTCAGAGGACGCTGCAAACATCTGCTTCATGGCAATCGATCAGGTACCTACTGAACCTGTAGAAACATATGATGACTTCACCTTTGAGCAATTAGGAGATGCCTTCAGTGACCTGATGCTTGACTACAGGAAACTGCGTAGTAAATATCAGACCGCTAAGAAGGTACTCAAAGAGTACAAAGGAGAAATAGGAAGACTTACCGACCTACTAGCTGAGGTTAGAGCTAATGTTAGTGAGTCTGGTGAGCTTTCCTCTATAAAGCTCTTATTACACGAGACTAAACAGTCATCCGAAGAAAAAGACAAGATTATAGACCAATTGAGAGAAGATCTTTCTAAAGAAAAGAAAAGTCTTCAATCTGCACAAATCAGAATGGAATCACTCACTTCTGATTATACTAAGTTATATGACACTTCCAAAAGGTTGGAAATTAGGTTAGGAAAACAGCCTGAGCCTGCTGCTTCCTATCCTAACACGTGTCACTTACCGAGAATTCGGAACATTTCCAAGCCAAACACTGTCAGACCAAACCATATAAAACCTTTACCCCAAAAGGTTAAGCCCAAACATGATCATAGGTATGCATTCTTCTATACTAGAAAACCCAAACCTACCAACCATGCACACCACTCAGCTTTCAACACTCGACATGCACAATGTCATTATTGTGGCCTCATTGGTCATATATCATCTGCATGTAGAATGAGAAAGCTTGTAGATTTAAATGTTTATGCTTGGATACCTAAAGCTAACAATTCAGGACCCTACAAGAAATAGGTACCAAAGGTTTCATCTGCAAACTGTTTTGTAGGTGGAACACCCTTCACATGCTAGAAGCAAATGGATCCTCGACAGCGGTTGCTCACGGCATATGACCGGTGACGCTACCCTATTTGCAACACTGTCGAAGAAGAAGAAGGAAGGCTATGTCTCCTTCGGTAATAATTTGAAAGGGTATATTATTGGTATCGGTGATGTTGGTAAGTCTCCCTATCCCGTGATTAAAGATGTCTGTCTGGTTACCGAGTTGAAACATAATCTGCTCAGCATAAGTCATCTAGCTGATCATGGTTATGGTATCAACTTTGGCAAAGACAAATGTACTATAGTTGATAGCTCAACTGGTAGTACTATCTTTGAAGGAATCAGGGAAGACAATATATATGTTTTCTATCTGTTGGAAGAAGCTAACATTTCAGGTAGATGCTTAATGGCCAAAAGTGATGAGAGTCATCTATGGCACATGAGACTCGGTCATGCAAACATGGATACAATTTCAAGATTATCCACAAAGAAGATAGTACGCGGTTTACCAGACATAACATTCAAGAAGGATTCGATATGCAGCCAATGTGAAAAGAACAAGGCTACCAGATCCACATTCAAGTCTGTAAACGCAGTATGCACTACTAGACCTCTACAATTGCTACACATGGATTTATTCGGTCCTAGCAGAGTTGCTAGCCTCATAGGTAAATTATATGCATTTGTTATTGTAGATGATTTTTCTAGATACACGTGGGTATATTTCTTGACACGCAAGAATGACGCATTATCCGAATTTGTCGCCTTTTGTAAGAAAGTACAAAATGAAAAAGGTTACATGATCACTCGTATTAGAAGCGATCATGGAGGCGAATTCGAGAATGCTGATTTCGAGCAATTTTGTGACACACACGGTTTTATACACGAGTTCTCCTGCCCTAGAACTCCACAACAAAATGGAGTTGTGGAACGTAAGAACAGAACTCTAACCGAAATGGCCAGAGTGATGTTAAATCAATTTAGCCTACCCAAATACTTCTGGGCTGAAGCTGTCAATACAGCTTGCTTTGTGCTCAATAGAGTTCTAATTCGACCCAAATCGAAGAAGACTCCATTTGAGTTATGGTTTGATAGAATTCCTTCAGTTTCATACTTTAAGATTTTTGGCTGTAAGTGCTTTATTCTTAATACTAAAGACAACTTGGGAAAGTTTGACGAAAAGGCCGATGAAGGTATATTTCTAGGTTATGCGGCCAAGAGCAAAGGGTACAGAGTCTTCAACAAACGTACCATGATCATCGAAGAATCAATCAACGTCACTTTTGATAAAATGAACCAAATGACTCTCGATGACAGTGATGAAGATCTGCCTACATCAAGCTCAACATCAGCTGAACCTGAACCAAGCTCTGCACTAGCTGAACCCCCTAGAGGAGATCCAGGAACCAGCTACCTACAGAGTCTACCGAAAAGGTTAAAATTCACAGCTGATCATCCACAAGATTTGGTAATTGGTGACATTACCAAAGGAGTAAGTACTCGATCATCCAGTAGAGATATTATTTCTAGTGTTGCATTTATTTCACAGCTAGAACCTAAATCTATTGATGAAGCATGTAGTGATAGTTTCTGGATAGATGCCATGTAAGAGGAATTGAACCAATTCGAACGGAATCAAGTTTGGGAACTTGTTCCCAAGCCTATTGATCATCCGGTCATTGGCACCCGTTGGGTATTCTGAAACAAACTGAATGAGGATGGTTTAGTAACTCGTAACAAGGCTCGACTCGTAGCTTAAGGATACAATCAAGAAGAGGGTATCGACTACGATGAGACTTATGCCCCAGTTGCGAGATTAGAATCCATTCGAATGTTATGTGCATTTGCATGTTTTCATGATTTCAAACTTTTTTAAATGGATGTAAAAAGTGCTTTTTTAAATGGCTTTATAAAAGAAGAAGTTTTTGTAGCACAACCTCCGGGTTTCACGGATTTCAAAAATCCTGACCATGTTTTCAAGTTGAAGAAAGCCTTATATGGTTTGAAACAAGCCCCTCGTGCTTGGTATGACCGTCTAAGCTCTTTTCTACTTGACAACGGTTTTTCAAAAGGAAAGGTTGACACTACACTATTTATTAAATCTTTTAATGGCAAGCTGCTTTTAATTTAAATCTATGTTGATCATATCATTTTTGGATCCACTGATGAATCTCTTTGTCAAGAATTTTCTAAGTGTATACAGAATGAGTTTGAGATGAGCATGATGGAAGAGCTGAAGTTCTTTCTCGGATTGCAAATCAAACAAACCAACAATGGGACGTTCATTAATCAAGCCAAGTACACAAAAGATTTGCTAAAGAAGTTCGATCTGGACAAACCTATTGGCACTCCGATGGCAACTTCAACAAAGCTTGATTCTGACGAACAAGGCAAGCCAGTCGACACACGTAAGTATCGAGGTATGATTGGTAGTTTACTTTACTTAACTGCTAGTCGTCCAGATATCATGTTTAGTGTTTGCCTGTGTGCACGTTTTCAAGCTAACCCAAAGGAATCACATCTGACCGCAGTTAAGCGTATCTTCCGATACCTTAAGGGCACTTCTTCTATCGGCTTGTGGTATCCCAAAACTAAATCTTTTGACCTTATTGGTTATTCGGATGCAGATTTTGCTGGATGCAAGGTTGATAGAAAAAGTACTAGCGGTACATGTCATTTCTTAGGCAAGGCTCTAGTCTCTTGGTTTAGTAAAAAGTAAAATTCTGTAGCCTTATCAACAACAGAGGCTGAGTATATCGCCGCAGGACGTTGTTGCGCTCAGATTTTGTGGATGAAATAAACCCTAGAAGACTTTGATTTATTTTTCACACATATTCCCATTTTCTGTAATAACACGAGCACCATTAATTTGACTAAGAATCCTGTATGTCATTCTCGTACTAAACATATCGAGATTAGACATCATTTTCTTAGAGATCATCATCAAAATGGAGATATAAACCTTGTGTACATAGATACTGAAAATTAATTAGCTGACATCTTCACTAAACCTCTAGCGGAAGATCGTTTCAATTATTTACGTCGAGAATTAGGAATTTTGGACGTCAATAATATTAATTAATTTTATTTTATGATTATATATTATTATGCAAAAACTGTGTTAGAGACAAGCTAATAAAGAGTCTGTCTGTCACCACAACTACGGTTGAAGCGAAGCGGTACTTAAGAGTTCCCCGGTGAACCTCCGCCAGCTGGGACAGTACTCCTACAGCTAATCTGAGACAGTCGCTGTGTAACGACATTTAATTCATAAAATATCATTAATTATGTTATTTGAAGGCTAAAATAACTAATCTTTGAATTAAATATTTGCAACGAGTCAATGAAAAAGAAGTAGCAAAAATCAACCTGAAAGAACCCTAGGCGAATTCGGCCAGAGCTCTGACCGAATTCGGCCCGAGTTCGGTTGTAGGTATTTGTGTATATATCCAGAACCCGAGAGCTTCTTCTCTTTCATTGCTTCCAAACTAATTACAACAGCAGCAGCAGCCGACCCCGACCTCCAAACCCTAGTTCTTCACCAATCTATTGCTTCCAATCTACTTGGTGAAATCCTTCCAAAATTTGGAATCGTGCGGAGATCGTTCTTCTCTACAACATATCCAATTTTCGTGAGGTATAACTCCCTCTCTCTCCACCTTTCAAATTAGTGCTTTTTATTTCAATGGCACCTAGATTTAATCCGTCTAAGAGGAAGAAGACCACTCCTAGTGAGGAAGGGTCCTCTTCGAATCCTCACACGGATTCTTTGTTTTCGCCGGTCCAAAAGAGCGACGGCGCTTTCGATGGGTTCTTCTTTCAAACCCTCGATCAAGCTTTATTATGGTACGGTGACTTTTCCACCCGATCCATATGTAGCGGTGCTCCGGTTAAATGGACGGTATTCCCTGATCATCGTCACTTATTTGAGGCATTAGGGTTACACTTACTTGTTAAACTGTGCTTCCCAATTGCTACTAATGCCATTAGATTGTTCTATTGCAATCTCGTAGTTAACACTTTTGACGTGAGCACACGTGTTGGAGGCATAGACATTGAGTTCAATGATGTCCTCCTAGCGGAGATTCTTGGTATTCCCAATGAAGGTGAACCGCTAGTTGATATCACGGAATTCGATTTCCCCGAAGGCACTACACTCACGAGTTTCAAAACGGAACTTTGTGCACCTGACAGAGTACGTTCTGGAAAGTTCAAGGCTAACAACCTGAACCTGTTTAACTACGAATTGCATCGCATCATCTACTCTACTCTTCTTCCAAAATCTACTTCCAAGGATGATGTGACTTCGCTTGAGCTGTCCGCCATGTACCATATTCTTAAGGGGATTCCTTTTTCCACCCCTAAGACAATTATTCAGATGATGGGACGTTGTCGTGCTAGAGATCGAAATCTCTCTTACGCGATGATTCTTCCTCGTATCTTTTAGCGATTCGAGATCGATCTATCGACTTGTACTCAGGACTCTGAGCCCAAGTTACTTCAGCTTTCTCGTCGCAGTCGGACTGCTTCAGCTCCACCTCCTGCTCCTCCTACTGCACCATCTTTACCACATCACCCGTATGCCATGACTTTTGAGGGCATACATCAGCATTTATCAGCTTTGCACGTCTTGATGACGGACATGGCTCGCGAGCGAGAGTTCCGCGATGTCACCCGTTACCAGGCGATGGCAAACTCCTTGGCCGATCTGCGTTTTGCCCAGACTGGTCACTCTGCTGCTTCCATCCCTCGTGATCCAGCTTTTTCGGGTTACCACTGTGAGGATGAGGCTGTTCATGCCTACTTCCAGCCAGGTAACGCTTATGACTGGTATCGTGCACCTCGAGATTACGTTGGTGAGTTCTATGCTGGCGCCCCTACTCATCCTACTGGCGCTAGTACTTCTGGTACTGGTACTTCCGGTCATGCTGGCCACGCTGCTGATGATATTGATGAGGATAGTGATGATGAGATCTGATTTGATTATTAGTGATATTCTATTGTATACTTGGAAATGCTCCGACATTCCAAGTTTTTATCATTTACTTTTTATCAGTACTTTGTAGTTTGCTATCAGTACTTTTTATCTTCATGGACATGTTTTTGATGTTTCATTTATGACATCTCAGTTTATTTCAGCATTTTGTTTCAGCACTATACTGCTTCTCCATTTTAAACTGCCTGTGAAATAGCATGCCTGAGATTTTTTTATGTTTTTGAACCAATACATGCCTATGATGATAATTTGTAGAAACATTACATGCCTGTGATGCTATATCTCTAATTCTTATACTATATTTCTTTTATTTTGTTTTCTCGCTATTTGTTACTTATGCATTGATTGCGGGGGAGTCTTCTGCATTTAATGCGGGGGAGCCTTCTCTTGTGCAATTATTTTGCTAAGTGACAAAGGGGGAGAAAATTAAAAATGATCTAACATTTTTTTAGTTAAATACAGGTTATGAACAATTTCTACTTTTTGATATTTTTCGAACTAGCTTAATGTTATACCATTCATAGTTTGTCAATTATCAAAATGGGGGAGATTGTTGGCCCATTGGTCATATGGTCAACCTGATTTTAATAATTGATCAAAACTCTGTCTGGATATACGAAGCTTGTTGGGACATCTCAGCTTCTTGGACATAAGCAAGATTGGATATTCACTTCGTTCAAGACTGAAGATCTGTTTGCCTACTTGAGTCTGTACTTCCTATGCAATGTAATTTTCATTTTATTTGAGTCTAGGAATACGTTGTACACCGACTCGTACTGGCAAATAGGCTATCCCCAAAAGAGTTCAAAATGTTTTTAAAAATGACCTATCAAAATGTTTACAAAAATGTTTTCAAAAAGGTTTTCAAAAATCACCAAAATCTATTTTTAAAACCCTAACCTAACCCTGACAGAACTCGGCCAGAGTTCGGCCAGAGTTCGGCCAGAGTTCGGTTGGTGGCCGTTTGATTTTTGAATTCTTTGGAACTTGGTCCTCCTGCAGTTGCGGATTTGACCGAGATTTGCTCATCGAGTTCTGCCCGAATTCTGTCCGAATTCTGACAGAGTTCTCCTTTTGGAATTCCTATAAATAGAGATGGATTTCGATCATTTCAATTCACTCATTCACTTTCAATCTTCTCTCTATCTAAAAAGCTTTCTGCCTTCCAAAGAGTTTTCTAGAGCTTTCATTTTCAGATCCCAAGCCAGTTACAATCCTCTAGTCGATTTGCCAGTGCGGTACGGTCTAGAAGTTTCTGAGAGATTGTAATAAGAAGGCTTGATTGAAGAATACCTCTTCATATTTGAAGTTGGACGAGTTCTTCGTATCAAAGCTCGCGTTGTAGAAGTTGCAAGGACTTCGTAAGAAAACTTGCGGTTTTTCCTATAGTGGATTCAACTGGTAGCAAGAGTTCTACCGACTGGATTAGTCCTCAACAGAGGGATACCAGTATACATCGCTGTCTTTGTGTTTGCTTTCTGAACTCTGCCTTTACATTATTTCAACTGTGATTATATACTGTGATTGTGTTGCTAACATTTTTTAATTAGCATTATTCCGCTGCCAACTCTATTCACCCCCCCCTCTAGAGTATTACGCTTTACTATATCGTTCCTACACTTTTATAGGCTTTCATCCAATCTTGTACGCACACTAGTGCTTCCAAGATATCGGGCTTCAAGCGGCTCCTCCTATCGCTCAACATCCTTGAACTTGTACTAAAACAGGACTCTGATGCTACCGTAGACACCGGGACCATCAGTAGATCACGTGCTATTGTAGAAAGAACAGAAAATCTCTTGTCGTGTCTCTTCCACCATTCTAAAACGGCGAAGTGATCTGGAGTCTCATCTTCGTCTTGATAAGAATTAAGGTAAAGAGACAACTCTTGAGTAGGTTGGGAAGATTGTTTTTGTTTCTTCCTTTGTAGTATGCGACCGGCTGCTGATAGCTTAGACGCCAAGCCGGAGCTACTACTAGCCCCCCTGACTTGGTCGGGTCGACGTTGCTCCTTCTTCGTACAGTATAACTAACAAGTCCAACGCAACTTTAACTTCTAGTTTCATGTCAGTAACATCTATACCCATATATTGTAGGATCAAATATGGAAGCCAAACAATATAAAAGAGGTACTTCACCCCAATATTTCTTGAATTTGGCTTCCATATTTCTCACCGCATATTCAAAATTTGGATGATCTCTATATTTAGAAAATAAATAAGACATGTTACAAAATTCACGTAAAGCTAAGCAAGATGTGGGATAATAAACACCAGAAAGAATACATGTAGCATTGTAAAAAACTTTAAAAAATTCACAAACACTTTCAGCTGCTACCCAATCATCAGTAGTAACTTGATAGTCAAAGCTGACATCCGAAGTACAATAATATGTAATAGCATTCTTAAAAGGAATTGCAGATTTCAACATCAAGTAGGTGGAGTTCCACCTATTTGGTATATCCTTCACAAATTTTCTAAAAGTAATACCAAAATGTGCGCACGTGCATGCAAAACTTTGTTGTCTACTTGGAGACGAGTTTAGGTGGAGCAAGCATTGCCGCAGAGTGTCTAAATGGGGACCAAAAAATTGTAAACATTCTTTAACAACTAAGTTAATTATATGGCAAGCACACCTAACATGCAAAAGTCTACCTTCTAAAATAGGCTGAAAAATTACTGACAAAGAAGACATAGCAGCAGTATTGTTTGATGCATTGTCCAAAGAGATAGAAAATTTTTTATGGTGAATATCATATTCACGCACGTGTTTTGAAATCTCACTTGAAATTACAACGCCCGTGTGTGGACATTCTATAATTTTAAGACAGATGATGCGTTTTTGCAACATCTATTGTGCATCTATATAGTGTGCAGTAATACAAATGTAAGCATAACTCTACTTAGTAGTCCAAATATCAGAAGTAATAGACAACTTACTAACATTTTGAAAATCCGCTTTCAAAGCGGCTTTTCGCTCGTTAAAGAGACGAATAGCCTCATTTCGAGCTTGTTGTCTACTCACTCTAGTAAGGGAGGGGTTTAGAGAAATTGATGCATAATCTCGTAAAGATTCGCTTTCACCCGTCGTGAAAGAAAGTTCTTCACGAATAATATGTTTAGTTAATTCAGTTTTATGTCGAGTAGCTGAGTAAGTAAAGTTACCCATTGAAGAACCGGTGGTGCCAAAGCTTATTTGGGTTTGGGACGCTTGAAGTGTGTCCTTTCCGTAGCAAGTGTCGTAGTGTCTGGATATGGTCCCGGTGCCACCGCCCTTCTTCCATGCGTACTGGTTGCAACATTTTTTGCATTGCGCCTTGTACGATATTGGTTCACCCTTGGCATCTAAAACAAGCGAACCATTAGGATTAGTTTCAAAAATCAAATTAAAATATTCTCAATACTTGGACCTTTTTTTCTTTTCAGGACGTTGGGTGAAACTAGCGACTTCCGGAGGAGATGGTTGGAACCCCTCCGGAATCGGATTGGTTGCTACTTGCTCAGGTGGAATTTGAGTACCGTCAAAAAAAGTATTAAAAAATTGGTAAGTCTGTCCAGCAAGATCAGGTGGGTTTGAACCTTCACCAACCATATATAAAATAAAATAAAGTAAAACTTTGTTAGAAGAAAGTAAGGAAATGAGAGGAAGATCGGGAAGCCGTAGAGCCGGAATGGAGTTGGGAGGGAGATCGGGAAGCCGTAGAGCACCAGAGCACCGGGGAGGGAAAGTCGTAAAACACCGTAGAGAAATGTTTGGAATGAGTTGTGTTTAAAAATTGGATTTTTGGCCTATTTATAGAAATTTTGCAGGATTATTTTGGTAATTTTGGTCCCAAATGACCAAAATGCCCCTCCCAACGTTATAAAAACGGCTATATGGGAGGGGCATTTTGGTAAAAGAACCCCCCCAGACGGTCGGCTAAATTTAAATAAATAAATAAATAAATAAAATTTGAACCGCTCAGCCCAACGGTCGGCTGGACCGGTCCAACCGGGCCGGGCCAACAACTGAAATAAAAATTAAAAAAAAAATTGGGCCGGGCCGGGCCGGGCTCGGGCCGGGGGGGGAGGCCCGACCCGACCCGTTGGGGAGTGGGGGGCCGGGCCGGTTCGGGCCTCGAACGGGCCGGGCCGGGCTGATTTGACCGCGGGCCGGTCCGGGCCTGGGCCGAGTACCGGGCTAACCGGCCCAACCTTCAACTTGAAGTAAAATGCACCATTTATAGCAAACAAGTCTGGAATTGTTGTAGATAGGGGAACACTAATTACAGCAACATCACTTGCAACCAACCAATACAAAGGCTTACAGAAGGCACAAACTCACAACTGGCAAGGATATCAGCAGACTTGTTGTGTCCTAGACTCCTAGTAAAACCTACAAGAAAGCAAACCTAGAGAACTCAAAAGTCAGTCCAAGTGTTTTTTTTATGAAAAATGCTAAGTCTACAACCACATGCTTACAACCGTATTACAACCTCTCTCTCTCTCTCTCTCTCTCTCTCTCTCTCTCTCATCCCTTACACATGGATCCCACCGGGTCCCACCTCCCCTCACACCCCCTCAACCCGCTACATGAGCTCCACCCGGCCCTACCACTTACCCCCCTCCAATCGAAGTCCGACACGTGGCGGACACGTGACGGTTGTAAGGAGATTGTAAGCATTTGGTTGTAGGCATAGCAAAACTCGTTTTTTTATCTTGTAAATGTGAGAACTAGGACATCACTTTAGATATATTCTCTTTATTAATTGATAAATCTTGTCATGTAACATCTCAGTTCACTTGATCAGGATGTGCACAATATCACTCTTTATTCAGTTTCTTTATTTCACCAACTTTGTAAACCTACTCACACATTTAGCTAAAAATGGAAGCAAATTATGTTTGATTGTGAGGACTATATCGATCGTATTCCTTCCAAACTCCAAAGCAAGAACAATTAATTAATTTATATATTATCTGGAGCCTGAAAGTCTGCACGCCAGTTCGAGCAGTTTGAAGATGCGGGGAGTGAGCTGGAGGCAGTGCTTGTCGATCCCCAGAATGGCCTTGAAGCACCCGGGACTTATGTTTATCTTCCATCTCAGGGTGATTGTGCAACCCTTTGTCTTTAACATCGACGATCAACATTTCTTAAAGTCTATGCCCAGAAACTGGCACCAGTATGAGCTCGCCGACGCCATCCATCTGCACAGGTTATGGCGATAACGAGACCTTACTGGTTGTCGCCGTTGTGGCAAAAACCATGAGGAAGGCTGTCACCATCTTCACTATACTCATTTTGCTAGAAATTAATGATAATCACGATGAGAAGACGGTTTGATATGCTAAGGATTGATGTGTGTGTATATATATATATATATATATATATATATATATATATATATATATATATATATATATATATGGAAACGGATGGTGATGTCATTTTAAAGGAAACAATGAGTTTGAAACTCCTACTAATAACCTACAAAATATATATTGATGCTTGTTGGAAACCTTTTTATTAAATAGTAGTAATAAAAATAGGGGAAAAAAAATGAAACTGAAAAAGTTTAGGCCTTCATATCATATGCTCCACGTGAAGAATTCTCATTCTAAGTATCTTATACAATTCACTGTACGATGTGCACTATCTGCATATTACAAAAGAATATCTGCATATTGGTATGCAACAATTTTGTCAATCATTAATTCATGAATGGGGGATTCCTCTGAATTAATATTGGTCATTACGAAAATCTTATAATTGTATTATACAAATAACAAATCAAGCAATGCTACCATCAATCAAACAACTCTAAAGCATTCCCGGATAGAATGAAAGAAAGAAAGAAGAAAAAATTCTAAGTCCGGAACTGAGTGAGATCCAGACACTTCGAATTTCTCCATAGAAGATTTTAGCACAGCTGCCATAACAATGGCCATCCTAGTTACAAATGGAAATTCTCCCGAAACTATTGATAGGAAAGCGTAAATGCAGCCCTCCATGATTGGTCTTCGTCGTCCGCTGATTGACCTCTCCTCTCTTCTGCAGTACTCTCTTGGTGGTAGAGGGGTTCCAGTGCAGAATCTGGCAGACGACTCTCTGCTAGGTAGTGCTTCATAGTAACCATCTCCATTGCATGTTTCTTCTTCATCCTCTCCACTTGCTTCCTCAGCTTATCGTTCTCGTGTTGTGCTCGCTCGTACTTTTCCTGCTCGTTAAACAACAACATAACATTCAAAAGCAACAAAAGAACAGTATAGCATTCAGAAGCAAGAAACTTCAAGATAATAATTGATTGTGCAGCACTAAACCTCAGAAACTGAAACAGCTTCCTCTGCTTCTTTCAACCGGACAAGGAGCTCTCCAGCAGCATGTACAGCTTCGGCGGTATCTCTTAGCTGGATCCTTAATCCGTGGTTCTGCTTCTTTAGATATTCTCTTTCCCTTTCCCTCTCAATTCGCAAGGTAGATAGCTCTGCAGCAAGTGCATTAACAAAAGCTTTACCTGTACCTTTGGATCCTGCTCTTGTGGCAGCCTTTTTCACCTCTGCAATACCTTCCATCACCTTCCTATGACGTCCAAGCAATTCATCGTAGTTCTCCTGCAGCTCAGCGTAGTGCTCGATGATTCTGGCATGCCCGAGGATGGATCTCTGCAGTGCATCATCCAACTCTGCCGTGATGTTCTTTTCCAGGCTCAGCTCAATCTCTTTCTTCTCCGCAAGCCTACGGCTTGATTCAAGATCTAATCTCAACTCCTCAGTGAGAGATATCCACCTGCTCTCACATTCTGTCCACCTTTGCCTTTCCTTTTCGATATCGTTATCATTGGGTGAGGAGCTGCCATTACGTATCTGATCCAGAAGAGAAATGCTTGCAGAAACATCTGTACCGGACTTCAACTGGTTTTTTAAGTCTTGAATTTCCTGTAGAAGTGCTTCCCTTTCACTCATGTCAAAGGAGGTCTTCTGATCGGTTGAATCCTCAAGACGAAGAATCATTGCAGCCTGGCCTTGTTCTGTTGTAGAACTTTGACTATGCTCGTGTTTGCACTGATCAACCTGCAGATTTCAAACAAACATGACAATGGATAAGAAAGATGTCAGATCAATAATTTCAGAAAAATGAACAACGTTGACATTCAAGTTACCAAACAAGTCAGCTGCCTAATTGTAGCTGCCTGCTCTGAACAGAGACTTTCAAGCTCTATCTTGCTCTTAATAGCATTTGCTAAAATTACATCATGCTCCTGATTCAAGAAATTTATGTGTTAGCTCGTCCCAACAAAACAATTTGAACAACTAGAGAATGCTTAATTACCTTCAGCATATCTTTCTTAAGCACCTCAGCAGTCCCTGCATCATTGACTTCTACAATCTGCATGTCTAAGTTGGCATTGACATGAGTTGTGTTGCCACTAACTAGAACATCTTTTTTGCAAGCTGAACATAGAAAAGGAACATCTCTGCCTTTATTCTCTGGTGATGTTTGTGCTCTAGCATCAACCTTGTCTACTGACCGACATGAAAAGGCTAGGTGGTCAAATGATAGGCCAAGAAGTGATCTCTTTGTAGGTGAATTCCGTTGATGATAGTCTATTATCTGTAACCCTCTATGTAGGCTAGCTGCCAATGACTCGGTAGCACTAACCCTGCTTGACTGTAGGGAGGAACGCATACTGTCACGCTTCCTCACATCCATATTTTCTGAACTAGGCACTTCGCAAAACGAAATGCCTGATGGCATGACAGTGTTCTCCTTCAAGTTATCAATTTTAGGCGATAAGCATAGAGATGGATCTTGAAGCAAAGGAAACCTTTCACAGGGGGCAATTGAAAGATTACATTGTACATCATGGCTGACCATCTCGGAGTGCAGAGCTGTGCTATTACTGGGGGCCTCACTGTTGTGCACTTCAGATATTATATCCTCTAGTGACGATTCAGCACTATGTTCTTCAGCTTCCAAGCTATCCAGACATGAATTTACATCCTTATCCAAATTTCCATTCATAATTAGTTCAGAGGGAGAAGTACCCTCGATATCCTCTGAGTTCTCATTACCTGAGGAATGCAAGTTGGTTAATCGAGAACATAGCTCCATAACATCCTCCTCATCCACTACCAGTTCTTCTTTGGAATCATTATCAATACGAGGTAAGATCAGTGAACGATTAAGGCTCACTCTGAGAAGATTCAAACTCTCACGAGCTTTTTTCCCTTTAAAGTATGCAACATAATTACTGGCAGAAGTAGCTCCATATGACTTCTCCCTTATAAGCTCTTCCTGCAAAAGATAAATTTAATGATATACGGCAAAACTAGTCACTTCAAGGATCCTATATCTCGCTTAGTGCAACTACCTTTAATTGTCGAATCTGATCACTCAAACCATTAACATCATCTTCTGTTATTTCATTGATCATCGCCTTGTTTTGCACAAGTCTTGCTCTTTCTCCAAATCTAAGAGTGCTCAAAGTTCCAGCTTTATGTCTGGAAGAAAACAGCATTTATACTTTACAAACAGTCATTCATAAAAGAGAGATTATCACTTTCATGCTCTCTTCATTATATACCTATCATTTGGAGAAATGGCACAAATAAATGTAACTTTTGCATTGCCACCAAGTGTATCCTGTAACAAATGTGTCAGACAGGAATCCTTATACGGAATGTTTTGATCTTTTCCAGGCTGTGAAACTGTAGCTAGAAGTGTGACCACCTTCCTGAAATCGCAAATATAGAAAGGTTAATTTATCTTAAAAGTAAACTAAAGCCAGAAAGTCATAGTTCCACGAAGGACAAAATGAGGTTATAACAATATAAGAACTGATGAAACTAAAGCCAGATGTGATATGAGATTGATACTTGCTAAGCTAAGGTTTAAAGGAAGCAATTGGGGTTTGGTAAACATGTGGGTTTAGCTCTGTGGTTGAGTGGAACGAGATCATAATATGTTGGATCTCCAAGTGGCTAGGGCTCATTTGGATACGAGCTAAGGTGGAGATTTTGGGGTTGTATCTTACATCGGTTGAGCGCTCAAGGTTCCGAGTTTGGTGATGATATATAAAAAAGGGAGTTGTTACAGAGAGCTTAGTTCAAGGCGGAGATTTTTGGGTTGTACTTGCATTGGTTGAGTGCTCAAGTTTCCGAGTTTGGTGATGATATTATAAAATGGGAGTTGTTACAAAGAGTTTAGTCCAACATCGGATAAAAAATGGGATGAGATTAGATATATGGAATTGGTCCTAGACTAAGGGGGTTCCCTTTAAGTCATTTTGTTCATGGATCAACTCCATGTCTCACCGCATTCCCAACTGGAGAAACCTCCCAATACGCAACTATAACTATGTTGTATCTTCAAGCCCTTAGATGAACAAAATATGTGAACCCGAAATCGGCAACCCACAAATATTACTGATATTACATATTGTAATTAATGCATAGAAAATGGCATCAATACAAGAATAAATATCCATGGTTCTTCCACCTTTAAGAAACAGCTGCAGGTTGATATATGTTGCAGGTATGCTAGACCATGTCTATGGATCAAAATAAATTATATACAAAAACTATACTATTTCTGCAGTCTTGTAGAACTAACATGCGACCTTCGTTTTAATGATATACTTCCCTATAGTATTGATACTTTGTTAAAAAGGGGACATGTTTGGTTGAAAGGAAGTGGAATTCCAAGAAAATTGGAAATCGTGGAATTCAGATTTTTGGAATTGCAATAGCAATATGAGAGGATTGAAATTCCAGGAATTATTGAACCCAACGAAGAGTTCTATATGACGGAAAGAAAAAAAATCTAGAAATTTGTTTTAGCTGTATTATGAGAGAATTCCACTTCTCATTTTCTAAACTAAATGATTTTTTTTTATTAATTCGGCCCCAACAAATAGGCTCTAAGCATAATATAGCCAAGTATGAAAAAGAAATTGAAGAATAACCCTCTTCTGAAGTCTGAACACATGACTCCACAAGACTAAGGGCCTATTAAAATACCATCATATTGAAACTACACAATCTTACCCAAGTTTTGAAAGAGACTGTTTAATATGTTTGGCTTCCTTAAGACAATGTTTGCCAACACCATCAACTGTATCCATATCTATGCCAGCAAGATCCACAAGGCTGATTCTGCTGGACTTTGAACTGCTGAAGATCGAGGATGATCCCTGTGGTGAATATATTCATTGATAAGTAAAATGCACCAGTAGTTAAAATGTAACTAACTGCATCTATCAGTTGTGAAATCTTTCAAAATTGATGAGAATATTATTAAAATAGTATTACATTTTTATGCATTTTTTGCGATCTCTATGTTGCCGATGAGGAAAGTTATTCTCATATATAATCTTTGCCAAATTGCTTTGGAGACATCATAGTCGCTTCTATTTATCACAATTTTCTCATACTTTTGAAAATTGTTGGATTCTTGAAGGAACAATTTTATTCAGAAGAAATCATAAGATTGCACAATTCTGACCCTCTTGTGGTGCATTTGGAATGAGATAAACCAAATAACTTCCAAAGTTATTTATTGGAAGGAGAATGAGCTTATTCAAAAGTTCATTCTGGTAAGTTGTTTCTTTGAACATCACAAGGAACACATTAATGATGCTTGGGATCCGGTAAATGGGATGAGCGTAGTGCTGCTATAGGAAATTGTTGGATTCTTGAAGGAACAATTTTATTCAGAAGAAATCATAAGATTGCACAATTCTGACCCTCTTGTGGTGCATTAATGATGCTTGGGATCCGGTAAATGGGATGAGCGTAGTGCTGCTATAGGAAATTCTTTGAACATCACAAGGAACTCATATATAATCTTTGCCAAATTGCTTTGGAGACATCATAGTCGCTTCTATTTATCACAATTTTCTCATACTTTTGAAAATTGTTGGATTCTTGAAGGAACAATTTTATTCAGAAGAAATCATAAGATTGCACAATTCTGACCCTCTTGTGGTGCATTTGGAATGAGATAAAACCAAATAACTTCCAAAGTTATTTATTGGAAGGAGAATAAGCTTATTCAAAAGTTCATTCTGGTAAGTTGTTTCTTTGAACATCACAAGGAACACATTAATGATGCTTGGGATCCGGTAAATGGGATGAGCGTAGTGCTGCTATAGGAAATGCTTATGAAGGTAGAACACCCTTGAACTTAAGGGAAAATATGGATACAGGACCAACCGTGCTTTACCATGTGGATATGCTAGGAAAGAAGAGATGTTTGAAAAGTATATAAATCGAGGTCTTAAACTAAAATGTTGAAAAGCATGACACAATAAGAAATGAGTGCATCCATGGGAAGTTAGGGGAGATTTTCTCTTATTTACAGAGGATATGAGTAGACAAATTATACGAAGTAGTTTTGATACAATGAAGACCAATGAGTTCATTAGTTTGATAAGTTGAAGAAGTTGCTAGGGCTGGCGCACATAGGTTAGTCAACTGCTTGGGTTGCATGCTTGTTTTTGTTATTGTAATATCATGTACATATAAAAAGCGTAACCAGATGGACTGTACTGACATGAACAGAACTACCATTTTTTGTGCCTCTGTTTCTAGTGGCATATGTTACGTATTTTTCTGGGCGCTTAGTAGCATTAAAATACAGAAAATTTAAGTACATACCTTGCACCAGGATTCAAGAATGCAAGTAAACACTATGTGCGATCGTGAGCTCTTGGAATTGACACTCGTCGCACCAACTTTTCTGTTTGAAAGCCCCTGATCCATGAATGAAATTAAATAAATTAGAACGAAATTTTAAATCAGTGTAAGTTCATGATGCATTATCATCTGACATTTCAAGGTCCGTATAGAACTTACTTAATTTTCGGTTCACATGGATTTTGTGTATATTTTGAAAATGTAGATTCCCAAGGTTCATGTGCGCCAAAATGGATGGTTTTAGGTACCTACAAGGAAGGCTCTATAGATATACTTAGAGCGTTTCTTGGTAAATTTAATCTCTGTTCCATAACAGATTTTGTTGGCCAAAATGTTTTTTTTTCCCTTCTTCTTGATTCTACAGATATACTTAGGCTTGTTATTATTGCTGTTTTTGTAGTGAATGGATTTATGTATCCTAATTCCAAGATAGAAATACACAGAAATAACATGAAAGTGCGAAGATTCAACAAAGTCATAAAGAACCATCTTCTGATCAATATATTAATTACTAAGAGAAAACAAAAATACTTCCAGACCTGGATTTTTCTGTGGTTTACTTATGGGTTACCACATCACTTCCAGCACAAGGGTGTTATGGCAACCAGCAAGCTGATTAAGCATGCGTGTGTTACGCATGTAAGTGATTACTTACATGTAGTCAGAATAAGAAGTTATCTAGCAAAATTGATATTCATCTTATGTAAGTGAATACTTAAACTCGTATTGCTCCGCAGAATCTCTACTCTATTGGACACGAATATCAATTTGTGAATGTTCTGCAATAATTCCACCACCAACATAAACTACATCTCCCAAAACAGTTATCAGCAGTCAAGGTGCTATATTCTTCTTCTTTTTTTCAGCTAAAGCTAACCGTCGACCTGTGATGGTTCGAGTTAGCTAGCAGCAAGCCATGGTAGTCCCGAAAAAGGAACTTGCAATTTAACAAGGACCCATCATCCTAAGATACCTTAAGATTTACCAAAATTAAAATTTTATCCTCATAGAAGTTAGAACAAAGGCATACCTTAACTAAGATTTGGGTGACATCCTCAATTGTTGTGACATACTCATCAGTCAGGTTCTCCACATGAAAACCAGCCCTAGGATCTCCTTGTATCTGCGCATAATTTAAGCAAAGGGAGTAAGCCGATGCAGAAAAAAAAAATACAAACCCCCCCCTCCCCCCCCCCCCAAGTATGGACTCAAAGCCGAGATATACCTGAAGGTTCCTCTGAGTTGGATCAAGCAGGTCGTTAATCTGTTCATTGTATATCTATCAAAGGAAAGGAGCGAACAAATTAGAATGGTTTTATCAGAACAACCCATAATAGAAGGAGGCACAATTCCTAGAGCACACACCTCAAGAAACGAACATCTGCATTGGTAATTTACTTGCTTCTCCTCCGAACTCTCCTGCTTCTGCACCGAAAATTTTGGTAAGTACGAAAACGTTACGCCCCGAAGGAAAAAAAAAACCTAAACTTTGCTTGAGTAAAGGAACGAACTTTTTGAATCTCCGAGAAGAGCGTCTGGAAGATGCGGGGCACGAGCCCCTGGTAGCTATTGATGGAGCGGCCGTCGAGCATGGCGCTCGGCGGACCCCACATCGTGTACGTCTTCCCGCTCCCGGTCTGCACCACCATCATCATCGCACAGTGTCACTCATTTAGCAAATATCGATAGGTAGCATCAGTAGCAGCACTGAACAAAGTGGTTTACCTGGCCGTAGGACAAGACGGTCGCATTGAAACCAGCTAAAGAGCTCTCGACCAGCGGAACCCCGACGGACCTGAACACGTCCTCCTGCAGTAATAAGTTGGGTTCTCCTGATTCTTAGCTCAAGCTGAGATCGAGCAATGACTAATTATTCCTCGCCCGCGGTGGCGTAGTATATCAGCAGTAGTAGTAATAGTACCTGGGAAGAATCGGGGCCGAGGACGGAGTCGAAGTGGAAGGTCTGTCCTTCGACGGACAAGGAGGCGGAGGAGTCCTTGTGGACGATCCGGACGCCTTCCCTCTCGCGGCGGTTCACCGGCCTTACTCTTACAACAACCTGTAAAATTACAATAATTTTTTTTTAAAACAAATTTAAAAAATTGTAAATTGAGTGCATTTGATTGTTAAAAAAGACTTAATTGCAACTTGATACCCTCAACTATTGACAACATTCAACTTGATGTCCCGGGTGCCCCCGTGCTCGTCGCACGCTGTCCTATGCCCTCCACCTGCTCGCGCCTGTCCGCCGGCTACCCACTGTCGTAGAGAGAGAGGGGCGGTTGGGAGAGAAGAGAAGGGACAATTTAGTCCGGATTTTTTTCAGGGTATCAAGTTGGTACATATAAAAGTTGAGGGTATCAAATTGAAAAACTGTGATAGTTGAGGGTATCAAGTTACAACTTAGCATTTAAAAAATATGTGAAAAATAAATTAATTCTACGAATTCAATGGAATTTTAAAATTTTCTTATGAAAACTTAATTTGGGTGTTTGGTTGTTATTGTTTTCCACACAAAATAGTTATTTTTCATGAAAGATTGTATTTTCCTACGAGTTGAGTCATTTTCATTTTCCACTATTTTCCACCATTTTAGAGGAAAATGTGAAAAAATTATGGTTTTCTGTTAAAATAATTCTATTAAAAATATAAGCTATCAAAAACACTAAATTGATGAAAAATTTGTGATGGAAATATTTTCAACGGAAAAAAAAAAACAAAAAACAAAAAAAAGCTGAATCATTCTATTCTTTTGGGACGAAGGTAAATGTTATTATGGTCCGAAAACCTACAACTCAGTCCGAAGACCTAAATACAAACTCAGCCTGAAGGCTATATAAAGTCCGAAAGCTACGTCACGGCGCTGAAGGGATTCTGCACTAGCATAGCATCGACACAGCATCCACACTACACCGCACCGCAACCGAATTCGCATCCGGCCAGAACCGCACCTAACTCCACACCGCACTCAACCAGACCGCAACACAACGACGTCCCCACTTTAATTCCCCCAACAAGTAAGAGTATGTATGTATGTATGTATGTATGTATGTATGTATAAGTTGAGAAAAAAAAAGAATCAAGAAGCGGGATCTGACCTTGACGGAGTTAGCTGCATCGCGCGGTGGAGAGTGAGAGACGTGGGCCGGGATCTCTGGGGATGATGACGTCTTCTCGAGTTTGGTGGTCCGGTGCACATTGGGATGATCGATCGGCGAAGGAGGGGTGTTTTCTTGGTCGGATCTAGTCCGGCGAAGGAGGAGGGGCGACATGCTGCTGTTGCTGCCAGCGAGATCGGAAGGGGTTAAGTTTAGGGTTTCCATTAGAGAGGAAATTGATGGACTGAAGGAAGAGGAGCGGGCTGAGAATTTAGAAAGGGACAAAATGAGGAGAGAGAGAGAGAGAGAGAGAGAGAGAAAAGGAGATTGGGATCATGAGAGGCTCTTGATTTCAAATTCAAAATATAGAAGAGAGAGCAGAGTGGTGGGGGTGGAAGAGGAGATTGGTGTTCCGCCAGAACCTTCCGGTTCTGTGTCCTGGCCAATTACGGACTAACACGTGTACAGAGCAGGGTTTGAAGAATAAAAGATGCACTAACGAATCTATTACCATCAAAAGAGCCGTTGGGGGTGTTGTCTTGATGTCTTTTTCTTATTTTTATTTTCTTGTGGAATTTTTGTATCGCCCCCTCTTAGAGCATCTCCAACCCTATTGTGAGTTTGAAAAAAATGGTTGCCACATAGGAATGACAACCATTTTTTCCAAAAGTACTTCTCCAATGCAAATGTGAAATAAAGTGTGGAGTTGACATGGCAATGACATGGCAAAGACAATGTGAAGTTGGTTGTCTAGATCTAGACAATGCACTTCACAATGTCTTTATGTCCACATCATCATTTGTGAATAAAAATATTTATAAAAAAGAAGTAGAAGAGTAAAAGTTGTCTTGGAAGTTGTAAAAAATTATTTGTATTGTCTTCTCAATACTTTTGCATTGGAGATGACTTTTTAAACCCATTGTCATTTGTGAATATAACCTTGCCACCTATACAAGACATTGTCTTGTCCCTCATGCCACATAGGATTCACAACACAAAACAAGACAATAGGGTTGGAGATGCTCTTAGGTACTGTTTGGGAAGGGTGGAAAATGGGAGGAAGAAAAAAGTTGAGAGGAAAGTGAGAGAAAAATTTTAAATGATGGTGTTTGAAAAGGGGGAGAGAACATGGGGGAGAAAAATTTGAGAGGAAAAAGTAGGTGGGTCCCACCAAAAAATTTTTCTCCCAAATGTGGAAGAAAAATGGAGAGAGATGAGAGGAATTTGAGTGAATTTACCCCACCACCCCTCAAAAAGTTAATATTAAATCATCATTTGAGAATACCAAGGAGGAAATAGTAATTATACCTATATCCATAAACAAATAAAAAATTGTTTTTAAACTTTTCCTTCCCCTACTTTTTGTCCATCCAAACAAAGAAATGAAAAATTAACTTTACTTTCATTTTACTCTCCTCCATTTTCCTTCCCCTCAAATTTTTCTCTCCCTCCCCACAAATGTTCCCAAACACAGTGTTAGAGGTGAGCATTATTCGGTTTTGGATCGAAAACCGAACCGAATAAAAGATTCGGTTCGGTTTTAAAAAAATTAGGTTCGGTTTCGGTTTTGAAAATACTAAATTTTCTTATTCGGTTTCGATTTCGGTTTTGGGTTTCGATTTCGGTCCAAAACCAAAAATAAAATTTTATATATATATATATATATATATATATATATATATATATATATATATATATATATATATATATATATATATATATCATAGGTATATACTGAATATATCTAGGTATATTTAGTTATTATATATTAACAAAAAAAGCACAAATAAACCCAAAAATCGAATAAATAAAAAACCGAACCGATTTATGGTTATTGACCAATTCGGTTCGGTTTCGGTTTTGCTTATTCGGTTTCGGTCCAATTCTGTTTTCGGTTATTCGGTTTGAATTTATGGAATGCCCAAAAACTAAAAAAGTTTTATGTAAAACCCATCGCTAAAAAAACTTTCATCGCGTGCCCAGAATTAGAGAAACTTATCCAAAACGGATTCCAAATGACCCTTTTGCCCTTCCTTTTAATTTATTGAAAACACCCACGAAACTGCTCTTAAAAAATGTTTCGATACTTCATCTTCTTCCATACGCTGCTCACTTTCGAATCTAGATTTTCTCCTCAAAAATCTTCAAAAACTCGTCGGAAAATTTCGGAAAGACCGAGACAAACGACAAAAGTGCTAAAACGGAGGTCCAAACATCATTTTTTTGCGATTTTAAAATTTTGGAAGGCCGTCTAACGAAGAAGCTGTTACTTTCAGTCTTCTCGACGATACGCTTATTTTGCGACAAACGGGACCTCGTTTCGACCTCCCAGTCAAAAGTTATGGCCCTCCAAAGTTTCAGCTAACCATAAAATGCAGGAGAATGGCCATTCTCCGTGTTAGAACACAAAAAATGTTAATTTCGCATGAGGGTGGTCATTCTCCATGTTAGTAACACGGAGAATGGCATTCTCCGTCTTAATTTACACGGAGAATGACCATTCTCCGTGTTAGTAACACGGAGAATGACATTCTTCGTCTTAATTTACACGGAGAATGGTCATTCTCCGTGCTAAATTACACGGAGAATGACCATTCTCCGACATAATTTAGACGGAGAATGGCCATTCTCCGTCTTAATTTAGCACGGAGAATGTCATTCTCCGTGTAATTTAGCACGGAGAATGGTCAAGAATGACCATTCTCCGTGTTAGAAACACGGAGAATGCCATTCTCCGTGTTAAATAAAACGGAGAATGACATTCTCCGTGTTAAATAAAACGGAGAATGACCATTCTCCGTATAATTTAGCACGGAGAATGGTCATTACAGTGTTAAAACGCAGGAGAATGGACATTCTCCGTCATTTTTTACAACGGAGAATGGTCATTCTCCGTCTTTTTCGACACGGAGAATGGTCATTCTCCGTGATATTAACACAGAGAATGACCAATCTCGTATTAACATGGAGGAGAATGGTCATTCTCCGTATTAAAAAAGACGGAGAATGACCATTCTCCGTGTTAAAACCACGAAGAATAGCTATTCTCCGTACTAAAATGACGGAGAATGGCCATTCTCCGTCACTTTACCACGGAGAATGGCATTCTCCGTGTTAAAACCCATAGAAAATTGTCATTCTCTGTGGTTTTTAACACGGAGAATGCCATTCTCCGTGGTTTTTAAAACGGAGAATAGTCATTCTCCGTCATTTTAGCACGGAGAATGGTCATTCTCTGTGGTTTTAACACGGAGAATATTTTTTTTAGAAAAATTTTGTCAGAAATAAAGAGTTTCGTTCTTCTTTCAAAACGATGATAATCCTTATAGAAAAGAAGAAGAAAGATCTTCTCTCCACAATTGACCTAATCGTCGAAAAACTTCAAATGTCTCCACGATGAAGATGATGATGATGGTGATGATGATGACGAGCGATGATCTGAGTTCGACTGAAAAAAACACACCGAACTACGAACGATCTTTGCGATCTCTGCTAAAGATTAGAGCAATGGAATTCAGATTTCCCGTGAAGAAGAAGAAGATGAAAATCGCAATCCAGATCTGAGTTTTTTGAATTCAAATACATATAGATGACCAATTCGCGCGGAGGGGTAGTTTCGGTATTATAAAAATAGCAGTTTCCAGCGGGTGGCATCTAAAAGGGAATCTTGGAATATTTAACGTGAAAATACTTAATTCTGGGTATTTCATAAAACTCATCCAGCGGGTGGGCATTTCATAAAAGCCCACCCCGAAATTGGGTTTCTCAGCAATTTCCAGTTTTTAATTAAATATATTTATAAAAATAACATGCTTATGTAAATTGAAATAACATGCTTGCCATAATAACATGCTTTACTATTTTTGAATATGCCATGAAATCGATCATAAGGAGACAATAGAAAGATAACTAAATTGTATGTTGTATGAATCAATACATTACTAAATGTCGGTTTAGTTAAGTGGGTCTTTGATCAGTACAGCGAGGACGAAAGTACTAATCCCCTACTAGTTTGCTAGCAGGTTCAGAGAATGGTCTGCTCGTGGTGGAGCTTCACTTGATCGTGCTGAGGCATGGAATGTCATAGTGTTTGAAGCGTACGATCGGCTTGATGCTCGGACTTGCAACATGATTGATACAGCCAAGATATAGAAGGCATGATGTATGGAATGGTGAAATCCTTTGTGAGCAAGAGAGAACTTGAGTGTTGTAGCCAATCTGGCAAATTCAGTTAGGCTATTGAAAGCCTTTGTAATCTTAGTTCATTCATCAACAAAGAGAATTATTTTGTATACTCTGTTTTCTTCAGTTGCTAATATCAAATCAAAGATAACCATTTGAGAACTTGCTGTAATGACCCGCTCCGCCCTAGCGGAACGCCGATTCAAACGGCAAGTACAACGACTCAAACGAGCCATCGACCCGAAGAGTTGGCATCGACCTGATGAAGAATCGATGCAAGACTTACATTGGCCCGTCAAGATGAATCCAGACTTAGACTTTCAAAGACGCGCTCGGAGTATCGCTCGGCCGATGCGAACATCGCTAAGGTGGGTGGCTCCGATGAACCCGTCTTTGCTTAGCCTAGACACATAACAATACGGACACTATCACTGAAATCGCTAGGCGATAACACCGCGTATGCTAATAAAATGACCCAACGCACCTAGCTAAGGGATTAATCCCATCTTGTATGCTTGTATAGAATATGGAAAAGAAACATGAAAAATACGAGAACTCTCGCACCGCGCTCCACGCTCGTGCTAAGGCACAAGCTTACATTCAAGTCCCTTATGCGTTCAACAAATGAAACAATGAATGGTTTACAACAATGAAACGGGAAGACTATCAACATAGTCGCTCCGAGTAGAGTTTAGCAATATTGAAAGGCTATAGGACCGATGGGTCGCCAAGGCGACTCCCGTACAGGAAGTTGCATAATGTATAAATGAAGAATGAACGAATAAACAAGTGAATGAATGAATCAACGAAAGGATGAATACGAAATTAAATCAATGAACGAATGGACAAGTGAAAGAAAGAAATTAAGAAATGAATAAAAGATAAGAAGGAAAGGAAAGGTTAGCGACAGGTGTGACGGGCACGTGCAACGGGGCTCGCTACCCGCGCTGTACGGACGTCAACCTGGTCGATAACGCATTGTGGCTATGGGTTAGCCTATGACAAGTTAATATGAAATGGTCGTGGACAAACGACACGGACGAGGGGTGGCGATGCCGTGACCGTAAAGAAAAAGGGATTCCGCGGCATGATCAAATGAGGGATATGCCGGCCTAGGCAGAATCAAAATGGCTTACGGGCTGCCTGGGTGTGGACTTGGCCATCCAGGGGACGTAAGTGCAGCAATATTTTCAAGAGACTAACGGGGTGTGTGCCAGCCCGCACCCTACGTTGGTTGAGAAATACAACGGCTTGGATGTCCAAAATGGCTTGTGGTGCTAGCGACCGGTGCATATAGAGTTAAGTGGGCTTTGCTGGTGGCAATCCACGTGCAAGCCCTTGCATTGAAATCAAAGTAGTCTAAAGTTAATTGAATGAAGCGCCTTATGTATAGGCTTGAAATTTAATGCACCAAATGATAAGGAGTACTTCGTGCAAATGAACTTGAAAACATGCCTACGACGCGTTAAAATCTAAGGCAGGAACACGCCCTTGGCACTAAAATATTTACGTGAATCATGTTAAGTTGAAATATATGAATTGTTGACTAACTTGGTTTACATTGAACAGGGAAGGCCGGACGGTAAGTATGGGTAAGTCATGTATGTATTTCCATATGACACTTAAAATTGGCAACACGAGATAGGCTATGTAATATGCCATGAAATTGATCCTAAGGCAAGATTAAAAAGACAATGAATGATAGAGATGCACAAAAGAAAATAGAACGTATTTGGTAATGATAGAATTGTGGGCGAGCTAGCCTCTCCACCAGTGCATAACAATGTACTGATAACCCCACAGTCTGCTTGCAGGAAGCAGGTAACGTCGGCGAGTGCGGAGCTTTCCTCGAACGTGCTAAGGCGCGGAGCTATCTCTGGAGCCTTGGAGCGTTGCAAGGAGCTGGAGCACCATATACAGGACATAATGTATCGGAATATCGTCATGAATCATTCCATGTTGTAAGCCACTTGGCACGCCTTTTATGTTTCAGAGAGAGAGAGAGAGCTTGAGCGATTTGTAATATCGGCCAAGCGCCGCTTGTAAACTTCTTAAATATCAATAAAGAGTTGAATTCGCTTCAATTTGTGTTCATTTACTTTCCGCTGCAAATGGGGACACCCTGTGCGACTCTGTGGCCTAGCTCAAATCGGCCATTTCTGGACATAGCCTTGCACGGGCGCAACCTAGGCCCGTGCGGCATCACGCCTTAGCGAGGACGATCGCTCCTACGGGAGCGGGGCGTGACAGATTGGTATCAGAGCACGGCTTCACGTCCTTGGACATCATTTCGATTTTCTTAGTTTTGAAAGCTCGTCATTAGAAAAAGAAGTGTACGCTCTCTCTCGTTGTGCCTTGGGATGTTCCATACAATAAGTCTAATATTTTCAAAAGTTCGTACGATTACTCGGTTGGACGGGATCGATAGGCGAAGGCCTTTGTGCCACCACGACGGACTTGAGTTGGAAGGAACCGATGCTAAGAGTTAGCAAATGCAGTGCGTGCTTGAATGAGCTTACGCTGACAGCAAACGAGTACACGAGACCAAAGTATAGTTCGAACGGGATGGTTATGCACGCAGCCTTTTGGCTAAGTGGTGCAGAGTATCGCGCACCTAGACCCTCTGGTGCAAACGAGTTGCGAGTGAGATCGATTATTGCTCGAACGAGAATAAGTGAGCATGCGAACTCGAATATAGTTCGCACGGGATAGCTATGCACACGACCTTTTGGTTATGTTGTGCCGCGTGTCGCGCACCTCGACTTTTGGTGCAATCGAGTTGTGAGCGATATCAAGTACCGCTCGGTTGGGAACGAAGCTACACTTAGAGTGTATATCGATAGGAACGCTATCAAACTAACGCTTAGGCATGCACGAAAGATTGACTTGGATTTTGAGGATTAATGTGAACGACTTAGTACGTCGAGGCGACATGAGCGATTACGCTAGAGATTCGTCGAACGAATCTGAAGGATGTCTTAGCGCATGATGCGAATGTGATTGAAGACTAGATCGTATGGCTTGAATCCGAGTGGTGTATGTGATAGGTTCGGAGAAGAATAAAAATGAGTGTCGACGACTAGTCGAGTGGCTCGAACCCTGAGTGGTGTATGGACGTTATAGAAATTGTTCGAGCGAGACTACAAGATATACCGATAGAACGGGTATGTCGGCGAGGCGATGCGATCGCACAAAGCCTTAGAACGCGTCACGCTTAGTTGGTCGTGAAATCGAATGTCCCAAACGAGATGTCGTTCAGACAACTTGTCAATGGGCAACGCAAGTTAGAAAATGATTCGAAATGATGAATGAAAATGAATGGTCTTGATCGAGAAAACTTAGAGGATCACGCGCACGATTTTGGATTGATTCAAATAAATTGTGACTTGAGTTTGGACAACGATCTTGAAAGTAGCTTGAAGAATAGCGATCAAAACTTGATCTGGAATATCGAAGAAATTGTGGAATATCCAACTCGGACAACAGCATCAACGCACGACTCGAAATCGATTGCAAAGAAAGATCGTCATGTTACACATATCGTCAATGGTATTGAGGCGTATCAAAGATCGATATGCGATAACTCGGGGGTACTCTGACTCGGCGAATGACGGTCGTGCAAATGTCATTATTCCATTGGATGCTATACTTGGGATGTTAAAAATGTGTCGAGGAAAAGATAGATTCGGTTTGAGGATTTTCTAGTTGAACGCATGACGGTCAGACTATCGAATTGATTTGGCTTGGATGAAAATGTGAATACTTGGATTTGCTTTGTTGACAACCACAACGTTGATGTTCTTGTCTTATGCGAGCACAACTCCAGCCTCGCAAATGCGTCGCACAGGATTATGACGATCACTCCGCGTGAGCGCTGATATGGTGATTCATACAACGGGAGTGATTGAACTTGGATGGCGTGGCAATTTGATTGCTTCGACTTATGGTTTGACGCGAACGTGGACTCGAGAATGAATTTTGTGCTTGAAGAATTGAACTTGAGGATTGAGTAGGTCCAATCCGCGTATCGAGAATGGGTTAGTCTAAAACTCAAACAAGAGTTACGCCCCGATGAGAATGATTATTCCGCGGGAGCGTTGCATGGTGATTCATGAACCGCCATGGATAATCGGACTCGCGTGAGATTGGGGCGCAATGTATTGTCGAGCTGGATGACCTCGTGATCGAATACATGAATTGGTTAGAACTGGTGATTGAACGAAATTGAATATGTGCAACATAAGTCTTGATGCGGATTAGGTGATCATGCTCGATGTTTAGAAGTCTGAGTGACGCAAGCTTGGGTAGGAAAATCTTGCACTACCGACTTTGGTTTGACCCTAGGATTGGGGTCAGTGTTGGCATTATTGTTGGGGAACTATGATTCCAATCCTGACATTGACTTAGCCTTGAGAAATGGCCTAGCGGATAGGCAGACGACCCTATGCCGAGTGATTGAACCTGTGCGATAGACATTACAACATCGTCTGGACGGACGATTGACTTTGGGCAGCAAGACTTAGAGTAGGACGGGTAACAGGGAGTGTGCGTGAACGACGATGAGATTGGCCCCAAACAAAGCGAATGATAGGAATAGATGATGTGCAGTAAAGTTGAGATAACGAATTGAATCATTGATCAGAAGACGTACTCAACGATTGTACAATACTTGGTCTTGAATCGGACGAAAATTACTTATACTTGGTCGACCCCGCTAAGAAGAAATCGTATTGATTTCATTAACAAGAGCGCTTGAGAAGCGAATCGAATAATCTCGAGGACCGAGATAAACGATATGTGATACACACATGAATTCAGTTTTAAATCGAAGTTAGCAAAAAAGATCGGCAAATTGAAACTATCACGAGTAGCTTATCCGACTTTGCTAGTCGCTAAGCTTGGTTGAAATGTACGTATTTGGGGGACGCCTTGAATGCGTGCACGATCCAAACTCAGCGATATGATGAACTCGAATGCAGCTGCAAGTGGGTGTTGAGATGCGCATGAACAAATGAGTGAGTTTGCCTCAGCCTACGACTTTCATGTTTGACGAATTACAACGTACCTCGTACGACCGTTTCAGTCCCATGATACGTCAAAAAAGCAACCAAGTGGAAGAAACACCTGAATTGAATAAGTGTCATCAAATCTAAAATGAATGAAAAGTTATCCAATAAAGATCGACCAAACGTATACGACACGGAACTTGGAAAGGTACCGAGCATGGTTCGATGCCATCGAACGATAGAGCCGTTCGATAGAATTGTCTATAAAACACGATGACACGAGTTAAGGAACGGTAGGATGACCTGCACTCAGGAAGTCTCGAGGACGAGACTTGTTTTGAGTGGTGTATTATGTAATGACCCGCTCTGCCCTAGCGGAACGCCGATTCAAACGGCAAGTGCAACGACTCAAACGAGCCATCGACCCGAAGAGTTGGCATCGACCTAATGAAGAATCGATGCAAGACTTACATTGGCCCGTCAAGATGAATCCAGACTTAGACTTTCAAAGGCGCGCTCGGAGTATCGCTCGGCCGATGCGAACATCGCTAAGGTAGGTGGCTCCGATGAACCCGTCTTTGCTTAGCCTAGACACGTAACAATACAGACACTATCACTGAAATCACTAGGCGATAACACCGTGCATGCTAATAAAATGATCCAACGCACCTAGCTAAGGGATTAATCCCATCTTGTATGCTTGTATTGAATATGGAAAAGAAACATGGAAAATACGAGAACTCTCGCACCGTGCTCGTGCTAAGGCACAAGCTTACGTTCAAGTCCCTTATGCGTTCAACAAATGAAACAATGAATGGTTTACAACAATGAAACGGGAAGACTATCAACATAGTCGCTTCGAGTAGAGTTTAGCAACATTGAAATGCTATGGGACCGATGGGTCGCCAAGGCGACTCCCGTACGGGAAGTTGCATAATGTATAAATAAAGAATGAACGAATAAACAAGTGAATGAATGAATCAACGAAAGGATGAATACGAAATTGAATCAATGAACGAATGGACAAGTGAAAGAAAGAAATTAAGAAATAAATAAAAGATAAGAAGGAAAGGAATGGTTAGCGACAGGTGTGACGGGCACGTGCAACGGGGCTCGCTACCCGCGCTGTACGGACGCCAACCTGGTCGATAACGCATTGTGGCTATGGGTTAGCCTATGACAAGTTAATACGAAATGGTCGTGGACAAACGACACGGGCGAGGGGTGGCGATGCCGTGACCGTAAAAAAAAGGGATTCCGCGGCATGATCAAAGGGGGGATATGCCGGCCTAGGCGGAATCAAAATGGCTTACGGGCTGCCTGGGTGTGGACTTGGCCATCCAGGGGACGTAAGTGCAGCAGTATTTTCAAGAGACTAACGGGGTGTGTGCCAGCCCGCACCCTACGTTGGTTGAGAAATACAACGGCTTGGATGTCTAAAATGGCTTGTGGTGCCAGCGACCGGTGCATATAGAGTTAAGTGGGCTTTGCTGGTGGCAATCCACGTACAAGCCCTTGCATTGAAATCAAAGTAGTCTAAAGTTAATTGAATGAAGCGCCTTATGTATAGCCTTGAAATGTAATGCACCAAATGATAAGGAGTACTTCGTGCAAATGAACTTGAAAACATGCCTACGATGCGTTAAAATCTAAGACAGGAACACGCCCTTGGCACTAAAATATTTACGTGAATCATGTTAAGTTGAAATATATTAATTGTTGACTAACTTGGTTTACATTGAACAGGGAAGGCCGGACGGTAAGTATGGGTAAGTCATGTATGTATTTCCATGCGACACTTGAAATTGGCAACACGAGATAGGCTATGTAATATGCCATAAAATTGATCCTAAGGCAAGATTAGAAAGACAATGAATGATAGAGATGCACAAAAGTAAATAGAACGTGTTTGGTAATGATAGCATTGTGGGCGAGCTAGCCTCCCCACCAGTGCATAACAATATACTGATAACCCCACAGTCTGCTTGCAGAAAGCAGGTAACGTCGGCGCGTGCAGAGCTTTCCTCGAACGTGCTAAGGCGCGGAGCTATCTCTGGAGCCTTGGAGCGTTGCAAGGAGCTGGAGCACCATATACAGGACATAATGTATCGGAACATCGTCATGAATCATTCCATGTTGTAAGCCACTTGGCACACCTTTTATGTTTCAGAGAGAGAGAGAGCTTGAGCGATTTGTAATATCGGCCAAGCGCCGCTTGTAAACTTCTTGAATATCAATAAAGAGTTGAATTCGCTTCAATTTGTATTCATTTACTTTCCGCTGCAAATGGAGACACTCTGTGCGACTCTGTAGCCTAGCTCAAATCGGCCGTTTCTGGATATAGCCTTGTACGGGCGCAACCTAGGCCCGTACGGCATCATGCCTTAGCGAGGACGATCGCTCCTGCAGGAGCGGGGCGTGACACTTGCCACTTGTCTTGTACGAGTGCAACTCCAGACTCGTACGACATCACGTCCCAGCGAGGACGATGATTCGGATAAATCGATATGAGAATGAGTGATTTTTCGGGTCGGGGCGTGACACCATACATGTACTCTCATATCTGTGTACATTTTGTTTGCTTCTAGATGAATAGAATACTGTGACTGATGTGCCTCCTACGTCCGTTCGTTCCTCAATTCATCGGTCGACACGCAAAGCCTCGTGACATATCTTAATGCTCTATCTCCAGCTATTGAGAAACCCTCAAGTGTTCCGGCTAACACTCGGTCTCTCAGCTTACACAATGTCTCATCCTAGAATTGAGTCTCCTTGACTTTGTTGATTAGGCTGGACTATACTTGTAATTGCATCATTGGCGAGTCAACTCCTGGTACCGTAGCTTCTTTTCCAAACTTCAACATCACTACTTCTAGCAACATAATCTTTATCCCAAGCTTCTCTATGTCTTCTAATAGATGTCGGTCCTTTGTTAGAAACATAGCCATCGGGTACCGACTAAGCGCATTAGCAACTATGTTAGCCTTACCCGGATGGTATTGCAAATTGACATCAAAATCTTTCATGAGCTCCAGCCATCGCCTCTGGCGCATGTTGAGCTCCTTCTGTGTAAAGATATACTTGAGACTTTTGTAGTCCGTGTATATCTCTACTCTTTCGTCGTATAGGTAGTACTTCCAGAGCTTCAAGACGAAGATGATCACTGCTAGCTCCAAGTCATGCATTGGGTAATTCTTCTCATGGTTTCGTAACTGTCGAGAAGCATAAGTAATTACCTTTTCATGCGGCTGTAGCACACATCCCAATACTTTGCCGGAAGTGTCGCTATAGATGAAGAATCCACTTGATCCTGAGGGTAGAAACAATATTGGTGCTGATGTCAACCTTCTCTTCAATTCTTTAAATGATGCCTGATACGCCTCGGTCCAAACAAATTCTTCATTCTTCCTGGTTAGCTTTGTCATGGGCTCAGCGATCCTTGCGAAGTCCTTCACGAACTTCATGTAATACCCAGCTAAACCCAAGAAGCTTCTGATCTTTGCAACCGAACTGGGTGTCATTTATGACTCTACGGCTACTAACTTCTTGGGATCCACTGATATGCCTTCTCCTATGACAACGTGGCCGAGAAAGTCTATATTGTCCAAGAAGAACTCGCACTTGGATAGCTTACCGTATAGTTTCTCCTTCCTCAATGTCTCTAAGACTATCTGCAAGTTCTACTCATGTTCTTCTTTGGTCTTCGAGTAAATCAGAATGTCATTGATAAAGACAACGACAAACTGGTCCTGGTAATCAAGAAAGACCTTGTTTATGAGGTTCCTGAACACTGCTGGAGCATTTGTAAGACCAAAGGGCATGACTACGAACTCATATTGTCCATATTTGGTGTTGAATGTCGTCTTTGGAATTTCTTCTTTCCGTACTTTGACTTGGTGATATCCGGACCTGAGATCAATTTTCGAAAAAAACTTTTGCTCCGCTCAACTGGTCAAAAAGATCGTCAATCTTGGAAAGAGGATACTTATTCTTGATGGTGATGTTGTTCAATGCTCGATAGTCTACGCACGTCCGTACGATTTCGTCCTTCTTGGGCACAAATAAGACTAGTGCCCCCCAGGGTGAAGCACCACTCCTGATGAATCCCCGGGCCTTGAGCTCGTCGATTTGATCCTTCATCTCCTTGGCCTCCTTGGGGTTAACTCTGTAGCATCATTGTGAGATAAGTGAAGATCAAGAAACTAGATCGATAGCGAACTCCACGTCTCAGTCAGGGGATAATCCTGGAAGATTGTCGGGAAAGACATCTAGAAATTCTGCTATAAGGGGATGAGGGGGCCCGATTTCTTCTCCGATGGAGGTGTTGGAGATACTTATCATGCTTTTTGTTGCTTGAACCACCTCGAACTTGGGTCCTCCAGGTGTACTAAAGATTACACAACCCAGAGATAGTCTATCAGGACATGTTGCTTACTCAGCCAGTCTATCCCCAAGACTACATCATAGTTGGGGAGAGGCATTACTAGAAGTGGTGCTAAGAAAGTATGACATGAGATAGTAATAGGGCAGGAGCAAGTCTCCGTGATCGGGATGGGTCCACATCTGGTTATTACTCTACAAATCACCTTACTATATCCTACATCTATGTGATATGAAGCAATAAAGTTCGATGGTATGAAGCTATGTGAAGGCCCATAATCAAATAAAGCTAATGCCAGGTGCGAATGTAATAGAATAGCACCTACGATAACATCTTCTTCAATCTCTAGCTCCTCAACGGCCAAGGCAAAAGCTTGCCCGGCTCTCTGCTGGTTGTAGCGCTGCTGCTGGGTGGGTAGTGGACCTCTCTGTTGTCCAACTACAGTCCTGTTGAATGCCGTTGGACAGTCTTTCACTTGGTGGATGGCAGATCCACAAGCAAGGCAATGTCCGAACTTCTTTCTACTGATGTCTGCTGTGTGACTGGGCCTCTTGTAATAAGCATAGTTGGCTGTCTTCTGTTGATGGTACTGGGGCACTTTGTTGGGTGCTACTGGGTGCTGGGATTGCTGAGGGTAAGAGGGTATATTGTTGTTGTTATTGTTGTGCCTCTTATTGTTACCATGGTAATTGCTACTGGATCCTGGATGCTCCCTTTTGGGTCGAGCAGGTGAGCTGGCTATAACATCTTGAGCTACCTTCAACATCTTGTCATAAGTCTTTTCACCATTAGCGGAAACCAGAGTGCGGATCTCCTCTCGCAATTCGTACCAAAATTTCTTGGCATGCTCCACTGGGTCATCTACCAGACGGGGGGGGGGGGGGGGAGGGGACAATCTGTCGATCCGGTTGAACTTAGCTGCATACTCCTCGGTAGTACGATCTCCCTGCTTCAGATCATAAAATTGCCACCCCATAGCTTCTACGGCGGCTTCCGAAAAGAACTTTCGCTTGAACTGCTTCTTGAATGAACGCCAGGAGGTTCCTTTAGTGTGGAATATTGGATCATTTATGTACCAAATACTAGCCAAATCCCTAAGTTATAGAGAAATGGCCTCGACCATAAGGTCAGCAGGGAGTC
The DNA here is from genome assembly GCA_029216955.1 of Iris pallida. Lineage (NCBI taxonomy): Eukaryota > Viridiplantae > Streptophyta > Magnoliopsida > Asparagales > Iridaceae > Iris > Iris pallida. The sequence goes on along the minus strand of JANAVB010016197.1, from coordinate 53,564,565 downwards.
GAGCGACGCTGAAAAGTCACCACATATCATCCAACCACTCGTCCGTGCAGATGATGTCTTTTAAAGGGTGCCGGTCCAGCTACTTGAAGTTTTCAATATTTCTGACCTTTGCCTGGACAACAGACTTCTTATCAGACTTGAATTTCTCCAATACAACTTAAATCTTAACCAAAATCTTATTTACCTGAACAGCCTCTGATCTGATTGCGATGAATCTAGTGCTTCCATGGCCACACTATGGGCATTCTCTATGCCCTCCTTGCGGTCTTTTCGCTGTTGGCTTCAGCTTGTGCCCTCTGGGCCTCAAGAACTCCTCGTAGCAGGCCTACGTGTTTGGCAGGGTCTACTGCACTGGTGGAGCAGCGAGAGGATTCACATCAGCAGATGGTGGTGTGGTCCTCGGAGGAATCGGGGATGCTATATGTACTGTGGAAGTATAAGCAGTACGGGGAGCTCGTGTAGCATGAGGACGGTCAGTGAGCTGCAATGGAGAAGGGTCGGAACGGGCCTGAGTAGGGGTGTGCTCAGTGGATGAAACCTCTTCGATGGCATGCCCAGAACGGGTTATCTTTCCTTTTGCCATCCTCTGGAAGGTTTAGGTAACAAACATAAGAAAGGTAACCTACGAAACTATAAGAAAGCAAATATATATATATATATATATATATATATATATATATATATATATATATATATATATATATAAGTAGATAAGTTCGGTCCTATGTTGTGACGGGTTGAAATAGTCTAAGTGTTCTAATTGTTTCTAGAGTCTATTTTCCTAAAGTCATACTTAGACCTAAGTCAAGGTGCAGGACCGCATGTTTGTGTAGACTAAGTTGACTAGACCAAATTTGCAGAACAAGACCTACATGGACCACTACTAAAAATATGTCACGACCCGATCCCAAGATTCTAGGTCCAATCGGAGCATGTACAGCCTACACCGTTGTGAGACGACGGCAGTAAGCTGTATCAATCAGTAGTAACACAATACACAATATTCTAAACTGCAAAAATAAAACTTCTATTTAAAATATTCAATTAAAAACTAGATGTCTATCTGGAACAACACATAAGCAGGAAAAAGTATTAAGTTATTACAACTTTCTTTTTATTACAACTTTAAAAACAAGGAAATAAACTAAACAACAAGTGCGCCTAAAACTCCGGGGATCCCAATCCGGGTTTAACTATCTCCTCGAAATCCAGGTCGGGTCCGTAGTAAGAACTAAAAGCAAGCTCCTCGTCATCGCAGTCACCTAAAAATGTTGGTCTCCAGTCAGGAGGGGAGCAAGAACATATATATATCCATTCCAGCATTTTAATAAAATAACTAAAGATGCAAGAAACAGTTTTTTTGGAATATAACTTATCTTTCTAAATAATAATAAAGAATCGGTGAAGCAGTCTCTGAAAATAATAATGATGCAATCTACAACTAGCAATATTATTTTGAGTGTGTAGCATCCCGTGGCTAACTGGGGATGGAGACAATATGTATTCTAGTAAACACAGTCCAACTTTAGCCCAAGTGAGGTGGGGCTTCAGCCATCCACAATGAGGTTGTCACTACCACTTTTCTAGGACAAGGGTATTTCTGTCATTTCATAAATTGAGTCTATTTTTTTCCTTTTAAATATGATGGTTGTAATTACTAGTAGTCTAATTAATCATTAGTCATGGTAGACCTCATTTATTTTGACTTGACCAACTAGTTGATAAATTAGACTCTATTCATGGTTAGGTTGAACACAAGTCTTGATTAGAGCCAAACCACTTAGCCTACTTAAGGACCCACTTAATACTAGGTGTAATGAAATGATTAGGGCTAGTCTAGAGCCTATTTAACCCCAAATGACAGCCACCAATAAATTAGGGTTTCCATCATTTCCTCCATTCCAAACTTCTCCAAATTTCTTCCTCTTTCCTCCATTGTTTGGGCAAAAGCTTGGGGGAGCTCAAGGAGGCTAGGAGAAGGCTCTAGCAAGGGTTTGAAGGCTCATTCTCTATCCATCTTCTCCATTTTCGTGGAGATTTGTGAAGGCTCCTTCCTACATAGGTATAACTCCCTAAACTTGTATTTCCATGGTTTAAATCCTTGCATTCATATAGGAGACCCACCCCATGACTCATAGGAAGTATATTGAGGTCCTAGTGAGCCTATTTGTGATGGTTATCCATAGCTTTGTGTCCATTTGTGTAGGGCTACAAAATTGGACCCCTAGTTGTTTGCTAAAAATGCCACAATGACCATTTCAATTATGTTTTTCTTTGTTTTGCCCATGTATGACTGTTTTGGCTCATAGGAGAGTATATGTGAGTTCATATATATATATATATATATATATATATATATATATATATATATATATATATATATATATATATATATATGTATATATTATAGAATTGATAGTATTCTAGATTTGAGCATGTGGTTGATGGTATGCCTTGTGAGTGCACTGTTTTAGGACTGTATGAGAGAATTTGGATCGGGCATGGCCACTGCCCAGACCTGTGAGCAGTGCACTTGGGTTGTGGCACTTGTAGCAGCAATGGGCAGGCCATATGGCTGTATGAGGGGTTGATGTTTATTGGCAGTAGAGCAGGGGACTTCCCCATGCTCGAGCCCAACATGGCCAGGCAGGCCATGGCCTTGGCAGCCACTGGCTTGGCTTAGGCAAACCAGTTATTGAGTAGGAAATAGGTTTTGGCCATTGTCATTGTCAGGAATGTTCCCATTTGTGCATATTTTGTGTAAGGATAGGTAGGCCATGTTGGCCAGTAGCAGTGTGTGGTTGTGGGTGAGTGAGTTAGTGGCAGAAATGGCTAGGTTAATTGGCCACTATCCATGGCATGTGTGTGTGGGTAAAAGGGTGATAGGTTGGAGTATCAGGTGGTTTAGAGTCTAGGTATCAGATCCTATGTTCTTAAGGGAGTATCAGTTAAGATTTGGGGGTTTCCATTTTTTCTTATTTTTAGTAAGCTTCAGAAAAATATATAGGGATGTGATAGGGAGGGCATCATTTGATATTGCAGCAGTAGCATGTGCAGGGCTCTTGGCCATTAGGCCATAACCTTTTGTCCACCTAGCCTAGTGGTCGAGTGTAGGGGTGTTTAAGAGAAATCAGGAAAGTAATTAGCATCAGAGGTTATGAGTTAACCTGTGACAGTGTGAGTGAGCTTGGGTTTTAGTGTCAAGTGTACCCTAGAAATTAATGTAGGTAGTGTGTCAGGGTGTCAGTTGTGGCTTATATGTTAATATGTGGGTTCTTGGTCTGTCCTGAGCAGTGGAGGCTAGCTAGTGTGAGGAGTGAGCATATATGAGTTTGGATACATAGGTATTAGAGAGTATTAGACATTAGGTGAGCAGGCCATGGGGAGAGAGAAAGGAATGAAAGTGTATCCTAGTGTACTTTGTGTATCCTAGGGTGTTAGAGATTTGTGAATGCAAACAGGGAGTGTGACTTGGCTTGGCCATTATTTCAGTCATGCAGATGGATGTTGGTAGGCCATTGGCATAAGCTATTGTACCACAGATTTATGAGAAGAGTTTGGGCAGAGCCAGTTTGGCCACTGCTCGAGTCCCTATATAGGTGTATGTGTGTGAGAGAATAGAGTATCTTGATTGATAGGAGTGTGTGAGTGTATCTATATAAATGTTTAGATGTGTTTGTGTGAGGGATTTAAGGAGCATAGCAGCAGTCTAGGACTGTTTTGTTTAGGAAGTTGTCAGTAATGTGTAGGGTTCTTGCCTGTTCAAGTAGCAGCATGGCCTATAGGCCCAGGCAATAGTGGCAACTTGCCTTGGCATTGCTTGCTTTGGCTGCCATTACATTTGCAGCTGCACCTGAGCTTTTGCTATGTCATTGCAGCCTTGCATTACCTTCTTTACATAGCAGCAAGTAGTGTACTGCATAGGCGGTTGGCATCATGGCCAGGACATTTAGCCTAGGTTTGAGAGTTTGAGAGTGTTGGCTAGTGTCCTAAGTATCAGAAGGAATGTGAAGAGGTTAGAGTATCAGATATGGCAAGTATCAGAGTGTATTAGAGCAAGAGAGGCTCGAGTTGGCCTTAACCATGGCAATGTGATTGTATTAGGATACCAGTTAGTGATATGATAAGTGAATGTGTACTAGAGTCCTAGTGATTGTTTAATGGCTGTTAGTTAGAGTATATGAGAAGGGATTTGGTATCTCATAGTGAGCGTATCTGAATTTCAGAGAGCAGGCCATTTGGCCATGAATTCTTAGGCCATAGTCTTGTGTGACAGAGATATTAGGAGGAGTTTGATGAAAAGGAGGGGGTTTCCTTGTCCTGCAGCATAAGTGTTTCAGTGGGGTTGGGTTAGGCAGAGATTTTGAGTGTACATGTATGAGTCCATCTGTTAGTACGGAGATATTATCCTTAGTTAGCCTTCATTATATACTAGCCCCATTTCCCCATATCATGTACCGGTCTTTGTAGGGTAGGAAGGCATTTAGGCATTCAGTGGCAGCAGCGGTTGGGTTATCTGAGTGTATGTGAGAGTTGTGTGTATGTGGGGTTAACAAGTACATGAGTCAATGTTAGGGGTGTTAACAGTTAGAAGATTAGATAAATGGATAGATTAATGGTTAGATAGGATAGAATGAGTAGTAGAAGCCTAGTATCCTAGGTAAGATGGGATAAGGCTAACACATAGGATATTGGGATTATAGGCTAAGGTATAGTATTTAGAGCCTAAATGCATATACATATATAGGAATGTATATATATATATATGAATAGGTGGGTATGTAAAAGTCAATGTATGAGGTAGCATACATAGATACTTGGGTGGTTTGGCTAGTATTGACCAAGTTGTCTAGCATTGAACTAAATTGACTTCCATGACCTAGAATAGGCCTACAAGTACATAATTAGTGCATCTAACTATACTATTTACTCTAAAACACTAGATAACTCGGTATATCTCATATATAGGTTTGTGTGACACCACTTTGGGCATCAATCCTCATTCATTGCTCAGGACGACAGGCGAGTACATTATCTGATAGTTTTATTATGTTGATATATCCTGTAATGCATGTTATATTAGTGTTCTATCTTGATTCTGACACGATGGACTCACGGATAAGTATTTTATGGATTCTTTGATTGAAGATACGTGGTTTCATGCCTATCTTGAATAATATAATCATGACTAATGCATCCATTATGACTAATAAAATACGTGTCAAAGAACCTGGATTCCATATGTACTAGTCGGGCGAAGAAATACCTAGGAGACATGTGAACATACCTTTTTCTATCCCATTGGTCTTTCGTGAATAATAGCAGCCACACACGTACGTGTATGGTTGTCAGATATCCCTTTTTAGCCGTTCACATGTCAAACTTGATATTTCAAATCACTGGTCTTAACACAGTTTGTCTGAGTTGTCTACAACATATCTTGTATGACAGGTTTACTCATTTTTACATATCTGCTTGTTTCTCATATGATCTTGTACACTTGTCTTTTTATTGTATATTACCTCTGCAACTTGATCATCAAGAATTTTATTACTATTTCATAACTCATAGCGCTTGTCAATTATTTTGAACTGTTAGATGATGTGCTCGTTCCAATCCTGACTGGATGTGTTGACAAATATTACAGATGATGATGGTGACTGCCCTACCTTCTATGGGGCATATGAGGATGACTTTCAGGAGCCTAAGGAGCATCTAGCTCATTAGAGGATTTACCTCCTGATTAGACTAGTTAGTTAGGCTTGACTGGACTGCGATCCTGCTAGTACTTGAGACTTGTAGTATATTTATTATTTTGGGATCTTGTGTTATGTTTTGAACTCTAACTTGTGTTGGGATCTTGCATATATTTTCAGTTATTTTCTTCTATCTTATCTTTCATAATTCGTGCTATCTTTCTTAGATGTCTTGTGATTGAGTTATGCCATATTATACCTCCATGCGGAGATGACAAGTACCCTTATAATTGTCTAGTTGTAGTATTTATAGATGACCTATACAACGTTCTACCGCTGATTCTGCGGCGTAGTCTGGACGTACCCACGTTCTCGTACCCTTCCTCAGGGTGCGGGTCGTGACACGTTTTTGTGGTGGCCCATACAGGTCAGAGTCACAACTAGTACAATTTTGTAGTGGTGCTCGACTTAGAGTGCTACTACGAGCCTGCTGTTAGGATATAGGATTAGGCAGTATAGAGAGTTACTCAATCACAGTTAGGACTACTTGAGAAGATTCCTGGGATGACCCTTGAGAATCTCATTATAAGCTATCTCGAAATTCGATTCCGACATTTTCTGTCTACTTCTTTGTTCATCGTTGAATTTGATTCTTGGTATTCATTATTGACTTAATTTTCTACTAAGATAACATTATGGGTTAGGTTGCCTCAGTCATAGAATCTAGAGTCTTCTACAGCCATATTAGCTGGTTTGACGATGAGATAGAGTCTGATTTTGGATGTATTTCTCGGGTGTGGGAATTTAAAATTTTTGCAGCCAAGCTAGCGGCAATGCAAAAATTTTAAATACCATGATTCTAGAGGTATGTACCTTAGTTGCGGACTCTATGGATTATCGCTGTCGTACTTACTGGCGTAACGAGGATTCTGGTAACATGGTTCTAGATAGACGGGTATGATTATCAGATTTTAAAATAAATACCATATAGATGGTGCCCTAGTATGATGGAATAGAATATCAGTGTGGATGTTACTTGAGTATCATAGATTAGATAGAGTGAGCTAGGCCACCTGTAGCATAGCACCGTGCCCCGCACCATCAGAGGGATATACCCCAGAGGGACAGGGCTTTTGCGATGACAGTCGAGTAGACCGACGCTACGGGTGACGGGTTTGCAGGTATGTCTTTCTTGTTCTTCTTTCCATCTTGTTGTGTGATTCCATTAGTACCTGTCAGGATGCTTTGTGATGTGCTAGATAGTATAGTGACCCTGATTAAGACTGCAATATCACGACCAGTAGGACCACAATTTGCATGTTTTAGATATAGTTTTCTTGACCTTGATTGTTGGGGGTTTAACCTAGAAGAAGTACGGCCATCTTAATTTTGAGGACGAAATTTTCTAAGGAGGAAGATTTGTCACTACCACTTTTTTAGGACAAGGGTATTTCTATCATTTCATAAATTGAGTCTATTTTTTCTTTTAAATATGATGGTTGTAATTACTAGTAGTCTAATTAATCATTAGTCATGGTAGACCTCATTTATTTTGACTTGACCAACTAGTTGATAAATTAGACTCTATTCATGGTTAGGTTGAACACAAGTCTTGATTAGAGCCAAACCACTTAGCCTACTTAAGGACCCACTTAATACTAGGTGTAATGAGAGGATTAGGGCTAGTCTAGAGCCTATTTAACCTCCATTTAACCCTAAATGATAGCCACCAATAAATTAGGGTTTCCATCCTTTTCTCCATTGCAAACTTCCCCAAATTTCTTCGCCTTTCCTCCATTGTTTGGGCAAAAGCTTGGGGGGGGGGGGGGGCTCAAGGAGGCTAGAAGAAGGCTCTAGCAAGGGTTTGAAGGCTCATTCTCCATCCATCTTCCCCATTTTCGTGGAGATTTGTGAAGGCTCCTTCCTACATAGGTATAACTCCCTAAACTTGCATTTCCATGGTTCAAATCCTTGCATTCATATATGAGACCCACCCCATGACTCATAGGAAGTATATTGAGGTCCTAGTGAGCCTATTTGTGATGGTTATCCATAGCTTTATGTCCATTTGTATAGGGCTACGAAATTGGACCCCTAATTGTTTGCTAAAATGCCACAATGACCATTTCAATTATGTTTTTCTTTGTTTTGCCCATGTATGGCTGTTTTGGCTCATAAGAGAGTATATGTGAGTTCATATATATATATATATATATATATATATATATATATATATATATATATATATATATATATATATATATATATATATATATATATTATAGAATTGATAGTATTCCAGATTTGAGCATGTGGTTGATGGTGTGCCTTGTGAGTGCACTATTTTGGAACTGTGTGGGAGAATTTGGATCGGGCATGGCCACTGCCCATACCTGTGATTAGTACACTTGGGTTGTGGTACTTGCAGCAGCAATGGGCATGCCATATGGCTGTGTGAGGGGTTGATGTTTATTGGCAGTAGAGCAGGGGACTTCCCCATGCTCGAGCCCTACATGGCCAGGCAGGCCATGGCCTTGGCAGCCACTGGCTTGGCTTGGCAGACCAGTTATTGAGTAAGAAATAGGTTTTGGCCATTGTCATTGTCAGGAATGTGCCCATTTGTGCACATTTTGAGTAAGGATAGGCAGGTCATGTTGGCCAGTAGCAGTGTGTAGTTGTGGGTGAGTGAGTTAGTGGCAGGAATAGCTAGGCCAATTGGCCACTATCCATGGCATGTGTGTGTGTGGGTGAAAGGTTGATAGGTTGGAGTATCAGGTGGTTTAGAGTTTTGGTATCAGATCCTATGTTCTTAAGGGAGTATCAGTTAAGATTTGGGGGTTTCCATTTGTTCCTATTTTTAGTAAGCTTCAAAAAAATATATAGGGATGTGATAGGAAGGGCAGCATTTGATATTGCAGCAGTAGCATATGCAGGGCTCTTGGACATTAGGCCATAACCTTTTGTCCACCTAGCCTAGTGGTCGAGTGTAGGGGTGTTTAAGAGAAATCAGGAAAGTAATTAGCATCAGAGGTTATGAGTTAACCTGTGACAGTGTAAGTGAGCTTAGGTTTGAGTGTCAAGTGTACCGTAGAAATTAATGTAGGTAGTGTGTCATGGTGTCAGTTGTGGCTCATATGTTAATATGTGGGTTCTTGGTCTGTCCTGAGCAGTGGAGGCTAGCTAGTGTGAGGAGTGAGCATATATCAGTTTGGATACATAGGTATCAGAGGGTATCAGACATTAGGTGAGCAGGCCATGGGGAGAGAGAAAGGAATGAAAGTGTATCCTAGTGTACTTTGTGTATCCTAGGGTGTTAGAGATTTGTGAATGCAAGCAGGGAGTGTGACTTGGCTTGGCCATTATTTCAGTCATGCAGATGGATGTTGGTAGGCCATTGGCATAAGCTATTGTACCACAGATTTGTGAAGAGAGTTTGGGCAGAGCCAGTTTGGCCACTGCTCGAGTCCCTATATAGGTGTATGTGTGTGAGAGAGTAGAGTGTCTTGATTGTTATGAGTGTGTGAGTATATCTATATAAATGTTTAGATGTGTTTGTGTGAGGGAATTAAGGAGCATAGCAGCAGTCTAGGACTATTTTGTTTAGGAAGTTGTTAGTAATGTGTAGGGTTCTTGCCTGTTCAAGTAGCAGCATGGCCTATAGGCCCAGGCAACAGTGGCAACTTGCCTTGGCATTGCTTGCTTTGGCTGCTATTGCATTTGCAGTTGCACCTGAGCTTTTGCTATGTCATTGCAGCCTTGCATTGCCTGCTTTACATACCGGCAAGTAGTGTACTGCATAGGCGGTTGGCATCATGGCCAGGATATTTAGCCTAGGTTTGAGAGTTTGAGAGTGTTGGCTAGTGTCCTAAGTATCAGAAGGAATGTGAAGAGGTTAGAGTATCAGATATGGCAAGTATCAGAGTGTATCAGAGCAAGAGAGGCTCGAGTTGGCCTTAACCATGGCAATGTGATTGTATTAGGATACCAGTTAGTGATATGATAAGTGAATGTGAACTAGAGTCCTAGTGATTATTTAATGGCTGTTAGTTAGAGTATATGAGAAGGGATTTGGTATCTCATAATGAGTGTATCTGAATTTCAGAGAGCAGGCCATTTGGCTATGAATTCTTAGGCCATAGCCTTGTGTGACAGAGATATTAGGAGGAGTTTGATAAAAAGGAGGGGGTTTCCTTGTCCTACATCATAAGTGTTTCAGTGGGGTTGGGTTAGGCAGAGATTTTGAGTGTACATGTATGTGTCCATCTGTTAGCAAGAAGATATTATCCTTAGTTAGCCTTCATTATATACTATCCCTATTTCCCCATATCATGTACCAGTCTTTGTAGGGTAGGAAGGCATTTAGGCATTCAGTGGCAGCAGGGGTTGGGTTATCTGAGTGTATGTGAGAGTTGTGTGTATGTGGGGTTAACAAGTACATGAGTCAATGTTAGGGGTGTTAACAGTTAGAAGGTTAGATAGATGGATAGATTAATGGTTAGATAGGTAAGAATGAGTAGTGGAAGCCTAGTATCCTAGGTAAGATGGGATAAGGCTAACACATAGGATATTGGGATTATAGGCTAAGGTATAGTATTTAAAGCCTAAATGCATATACATATATAGGAATGTATATATATATATATATATATATATATATATATGAATAGGTGGGTATGTAAAAGTCAATGTATGAGGTAGCATACATAGATACTTGGGTGGTTTGGCTAGTATTGACTAAGTTGTCTAGCATTGAACTAAATTGACTTCCATGACCTAGAATAGGCCTAGAAGCATATAATTAGTGCATCTAACTAAACTGTTTACTCTAGAACACCAGATAACTCTGTATATCTCATATATAGGTTTGTGTGACACCACTTTAGGCATCAATCCTCATTCATTGCTCAGGACGACAGGTGAGTACATTCTCTGATAGTTTTATTATGTTGATATATCCTGTGCTGCATGTTATATTAGTGTTCTATCTTGATTCTGATACGATGGACTCACATATTAGTATTTTATGGATTTCTTGATTGGAGATACGTGGTTTCATGCCTATCTTGAATAATATAATCATGACTAATGCATCCATCATGACTAATGAAATGCGTGTCAAAGAACCTGGATTCCATGTATACTAGTCGGGCGGGGAAATACCTAGAAGACATGTGAACATACCCCTTTCTATCCCATTGGTCCTTCTTGAATAATAGCAGCCACACACGTACGTTTATGGTTGCCGAATATCCCTTTTTAGCCGTTCACATGTCAAACTTGGTATTTCAAATCACTGGTCTTAACACAGTTTGTCTGAGTTGTTTACAGCATATCTTGCATGACAGGTTTACTCATTTTTACATATCTACCTGTTTCTCGTATGATCTTGTACACTTGTCTTTTCATTATACATTACCTCTGCAACTTGATCATCAAGAATTTTATTACTATTTCATAACTCATAGCGCATGCCAATTATTTTGAACTGTTAGATGATGTACTCGTTCCAATCCTGACTGGATATTTTAACAAATATTACAGATGATGATGGTGACTGCCCTACCTTCTATGGGACATATGAGGATGACTTTCAGGAGCCTGAGGAGCATCTAGCTCATTAGAGGATTTACCTCATGATTAGACTAGTTAGTTAGGCTTGACTGGACTGCTATCCAGCTAGTACTTGAGACTTGTAGTATATTTATTATTTTGGGATCTTGTGTTATGTTTTGAACTCTAACTTGTGTTGGGATCTTGTATATATTTCCAGTTATTTTCTTCTATCTTATCTTTCATAATTCGTGCTATCTTCCTTAGATGTCTTGTGATTGAGTTATGCCATATTATACCTCCGTGCGAAGATGACTGGTACCCTTATAATTGTCTAGTTGTAGTATTTATAAACAACCTATACAGCGTTCTACTGCTGATTCTGTGGCATAGGTTGGACGTACCCACGTTCTCGTACCCTTCCTCAGGGTGCGGGTCGTGACAGAGGTAATAAGGGGGCTTTGACCACAGGTGCTAACACTACTCCCCAATCCTAAGTCAATAAGTCAATGAATCAATCAAGCAATTAATTGGATCCGAGCGGGATCCCGTGAGTCAAGTGTCGATAAAATATTTCTAATGATGCAATGTATTTAATTACCAACAAAAATACAAGTTTGGAATAATATAAAACTTGCCTTGGTTCCTTGTGCTGTAGGTGACGACGAGAATCCACTCAAGCTAAAACCCAGAATTGAACCCTACATTTAATGAAACATGCCTTAGTTACCAGTCTAAGGTTTGCTATAACTCTAATTAATCAACTTATTAATAATATGATAATCAACTAGACTCAAAATTCTCTAAAAATTATTAATAGACAAAAGTTTAATTATAAAATATTTTAGAGAAACTTTAAATGAGAAAATAGAGAAATTACATTTTTAGTAACAAATAAAACTTGCTATTTAAAAGAAATTTATTATTAATTTAGGTAATAATAAGTTCGTGCCAAAGTTAGTAGTTATTTGAGAACATGAAGATAATTGATTCAAAAATACTATTTTAATATTGTTAGTGTAATATACGTCATTAGAAACTACTGAATAAAACAATCTTTTAAATAATAACTATTTATTTTAATAACGTGTGAATTACTATTTTTATTTAAAAATAAGCAATAAACAGGTTTTTATTTTTAAGAAATATAACTAATACTTTAGTTAGGTTTACTTATATACAAAATTCCCTTTTTGGTAATGATACTATTTTTGAAATTAAATAATATTTTGTTTACGTAAAATTAACTATAACATAATTAATAAATACTTTTAAGTCTAACACCGTGATTATTACGATAATTATTTTATCTAACCATTTCACGTAATACACTTATTCTAAATAAATTATGTATATATAATCCTATAATTTATATAATGGCCAAATATTTCTAGCAATATAATCTAACCGTTATTTAGTAACTAATTAATTACTTCTATTAACAATTCACATAATCAAATTAGGAAACTAGCTATCCCGATATTGAAAGAGCTTTATTCAATCAATTCTGGTCGGACAGAAATTGAGGTTTATCTACTGGAAATAAATACAGAAGTCTGAAAAATCTATCGGGAGTCTGACCTAGGAGAACCGAAGGGTTGCCTCGGCCTCGGGGTTGCATAAAAGTGACGAAACATGGATGCACGTGTGCAGGAGCACACGAGCGAAACGACGTGGCGTATGGGTACATGGAGGAGGGGGGACGCCGATGCGCGAGAGGCGTCGGCAGGCCAGGGAAGGTCGCGCAAGAGGCGCACGGGGCGGTGGCCGGATGGGCGGCCGAGGGGAGCCGTACGGGAGGTGCTGGCGGCCAAAAAGAACGCACAGGGCGCTGGCCAGAGCAGAAACTGTACAGGAGCATGCTGGTCGTGCGGGAGATGACCGCACGGGCGGTCAACAATCGGATACGACCGGGCGGCGGTCAGGTGCGGTTGGGCGACGGTCGAGCGTGACGGAAATACCTCGATAGGGGTGTTGAATCGGGCAGGAAGAGATGGGGAGCATCACGGTGTGGTTGGATGTGGAAGAGGTGGAGCGTAGGTGGAGATAGGAAAGATTTTGTGAAGGTGGAGAAATGAGAAAGGCTCTAGAGTTTCTATGGGGGATGAAGAGTTTCTGAGGAATTGTACGTGAAGGAATACGTGGGGGGAAAGGTGGTTTCGGCTGGTGGAACGGATCTGGCAAGTGATCGGGGAGTAGTTTTGAACGAATAGGGTTGTGTTTATTAGGTTTCAGGTTAAAGGGTTTCGACCAATGGTTTTAAGTTATGTGCTAGGTACTGTGGGGTTCGCTAAAAGGACTAATTAAAACTTGTCAAAATTTAATAATTAAAATAACCATTGCAATCAATTGTTTGCAAAAAATAAGAGTTGTTTGATTACAAACTGAGAATAATGTGTACAAGAGTACAAGTTGATTTCTGGAGAAGTACAACTGTAGGAATCTGATCAGAAGACGATCACTTTATCCCTTGGATGATGCGATGTTGAAGAAGAAAGCCTTTGGAGAGTGTTGCAGCAAGTGCTCAGGAGATTATGATCATCAGTGATCCTTGTGAAGTGATTTGAAACTTTATTTATAGAGTTTAGAGATAACTGTTAAGTAGTTATCCTGATTGGCGCACACTGCAATTGGTGTGCCATTCACCCAATAGCGCGAACAGTTGGTTTAACTGCTTGGACGCGTAGCATTCTGTGATGGAGATGCACTTGGTCGTGGGCAGTGTCATATACATGTTCTTCGAGATTAGTGGCATGCATGCCACGTCATCTAACTGCTTCTGGATGATTTGATCGAATAGCGCCAACTGTTAGATGGTGCCAGCGCTAATTGCTATTTTAGTGCCTTTCTGAATGATTATCTAGCACCAACTACAAATGGTGCGAGACAGTTGTTTGATCATTATGACAAATCTGACATATCTGACATAATCTTCTCGAGTGCCGTGCGCTCGGGATTCGAACGAATTTTTCTCGACTAATATGCTGTCAGTCACGATAAAAATTATTTCAGCTTCTCGAGGAAGCTTACCACATGTCGGCCAGCGCTATCTGATGCCAGCACCAATTGGTGTCACGCTCTATCTGCTGTCTGGTGCCATTTGATTATTTTAGTGCTAGCGCCAATTATAAGTAGAGCATGATGATATTCATACTTTTTTAGTCTTCTACAAGACCCCCTTCAAAGTTTTCAAATTTGAAAAAGCTTCAAAATTTGGAATACTTTAAATAAGAAGCGTTTCTATGTGCTTAGCGCATGGTAGAATCGTAACAATCCCCGAGTTTTGGGTATGAATCATGCGACTGTTACAAATAGCTTTAGGCTATAAATAGCCGACTAGAGAGAGAGAGAAAACACTTTTACTTGAATTTTTTTTCTTCTCGAGCTCGTCAAATTCTTTAATTCTCGAAGCTTTCGATCAATCGAAATGGCCCTAAAGAGAACCACAACTGAGAAAGGGAAGAAAATGGTCGGAGCCACTTCGTGTGCACCGCCGTTGTTGGTGCCACAGCACGTCATGCCGTCGGTGAGAGCCAAAGAGGCGAATCCCGCTCTTGAAGGGAAGAAAAATTGATCGGAGAAGAAGATCTGATTGCCCGCGCTAGCGAAATCAAAGGCCAACATTGGCCGCCTCTTTCAGAGTGTCGGTCAATACTTTACACCATCTGCATCATGTACCACCTCTTTCAGAGTGTTGGTCAATGCTTTACGCCATCTGATGGCCTGTGCCACCTCTTTTAGAGTGTTGGCTAAACTCAATCACAAATAATGACACCATGCACCATTTGCCATCTCTTAAGCATGATGTGCAATTTGATGTTATGTGCAAATCATGTGTTGACTGACTGATGTGCCATCTGTCTTGAGAACTGTCACTCTGCTTGCACCAATTGAGGACTTTTCTTCATATCCTGCGCCATTTATGATTGGCTCTGTGTGCTTCTTTAAGAAAACAAGTTTTTTTTAAGACTTTAACTCTGAGTTTTCTTTTGCAGTTGATCTGAGGGAAGACGCTTATGCGGAGGAATTGGCTTCTGCTTTTCGGGTATCGAAATATCAAGAAGATCTATTTCATGTCAAGTTCCCACAATATGATCTTCCTGAGACTAGAAGAGCTGTGCTAAAGTCTCAGGATGACAGGACTTTATTATGCCTGATGAATGGTGAACCCCTTGTAATTTTTGATCATGTTCCCCATAACAAGCCAACCTTCTTGTTTGATGAGGCTATCAAGAAAGACGGCCAGCCAAAATCGAAGTAGGAGATGCGAGTCTATCAGAGTAGAAACAGACTAATATAACTCACTGTTATGACGAGACATATGTCTCTATCCCGTTACGCTCACGCCAGCTATCCTCGAAATATGGCGTAGGATCTGATACCTTTTCAACAAGCCAGAGTTGGGAGGATATGCCACAGATTAGGTCCCCAAAATAAGGTTATATTTTACAGCTCATCAGAGAGGAGTAACACTCACTTGAGGGGCCTAAAACCAAGCTGCGTGCCGTCTGAAGATTCATCCCTGATGATCCCAGTTAGAATTTCTTTCTTCGCGAACCTGTTCGGTAAGCCTTATAAAATCCCTAAATTTTTAAAATATTTTTTTTCATCTAAAAAGACTTAAAAAATAAATTTTATGCAATTTATGGTTTTATTAATTATTAAAGATGACCTTAGCCATTGTTAAGTTTTGGAGCACAAGACGACCATGAACTTTGGCACAAAAAATATAGCAGTATGCCTTGACTAGTGTACTAGCCATGCCAGGGGAAGCCTAGCCATGGTGATGTCTAAACTAGGAAAACCAGGCCAAGTTGTGAATTGGCTCATTTAAATCATTTTTAATAAGATATTATTTTATATATTAGTTTTAGATGACCCGGTTTGTCCAAACTAGCCCGAACTGGGCTTGGACCAAAACCAGGCCCAAATAGGCATTTGGTGTGACCAAAGATGGCCAGGTAGGTATATTTTATGTGTGTGCAAATATTCTTAAACTATTTTGAGACTTGATGTATATTTTCTAATTAAATGTTTATTTATACAAATATTAGTATTATTATTATTTAATAATGTGTTCCAATATTTGTACAATATTCTGGACCGGATAAGGGTGTGTGGTATAAGTCCACCAAAGCCACCATTTGATTATTCTAATATTTTATTATTATTAATGTTATTTTTATTATGATTAAATAAACATATTTATTATTCTTAAGTTACTATTATCGGTTTTTATTTTTTATTGTCAAAAGAATTTAAATATATATGTACCTATGTTTAAATACATTAAATATTTGGATAGATAAGATTAAGAATTTTATTAGGATTTATGGAGATTTTATTGGATATATATATATATATATATATATATATATATATATATATATATATATATATATATATATATATATATATATATATATATATATATATATATATATATATATATATATATATAAAGCAAAAAAAAAAAATATATATATATATATAAAGCAAATGATAAGATTTATAAAAAAACAAAAAAACAAAATTTTAACCTGTGAACAGTGCTCACGCACTGTTCACCAAAAAAACCAAACCCGAGCCTTCGAAAACCCCTGCCCCTTATATATAGCCATAGCTATATACATAGAGCGGAGATTTGGCAAAACCCTAGTCGTACCCCCCACGACTGCCCCGACCGTGCGCCGCGTCCGGTCATCGCCGGCAGCCCAGCAGGGCCACGTGCTCGTCAGCGGCGTTCAGAGCCGTTCGCACCAGCAGGACAGGGCACCGCCCTGTTTCGCTCGACAGTAAGGTAAGCCTATTCACCATCTCGTTTCTTTGCGCTCAGTATATACTTTGTGATTCCGTAAGTTGGTACATGGAGCCTACATAACCCCCTAGAGGACCCAACAAGCATTCCCCAGCATGATCGACCCATCGAGTCGGAAATTCGACTCTAAAAATCCGAAAAACTACGGGTCCCTAATAAATGAAAACATTCGAACTAGCCTATTTTGCACCCAGTTATCTTTCAAACCATGCACGCTTTCAAAAATCTATTTGAAGGAAATTATTGACAACTTCTAGGGGATCAAAACCCTTCTGGTATAATAATTTTTTATCCAATAAACAGAGGGTTATTCATTGTCAAAATTCAAGAAAAATAGGTTTTAAAAACTTAAAAATTTAGAAAACTTCCTCGATACGATGTACGTCCCGCCAAACCGGGCGACATGGTCGTGAACCGAAAGCATCGAAAGGTGCGTATCGATTTCGTAGACGTGTGGGCTTTGACAGAATTCAAATTGGTTGTGTGTGCGCGACGAATTTGATGCGTATCCGTCGAAATTTACCGTATCAACCCCTTTGCAAATTTCCCAATTACTTTGTGCACGTTCGTCGAATCGAAACAAAACTTGTGCCAGCAGGACCGTATCATTTTTTTGGTCACGTATGCCAAGTTTGGTTCGATTCTGAGAAGGTTGATCGGAACGCTAATATGGCGGGCCCGCGACCCGTTCCAACGGGCGAAATTGTGTACGGCCCGTCGGAATCCAACTTTGGACA
Organism: Iris pallida; assembly: GCA_029216955.1. NCBI lineage: Eukaryota > Viridiplantae > Streptophyta > Magnoliopsida > Asparagales > Iridaceae > Iris > Iris pallida. Next base: position 53,546,764 of record JANAVB010016197.1, on the reverse strand, counting down.
TACGGCTGGGTTTGTCTCATCAAATCAGACTTGTAGACATATAGTTTGATGACTTTAGAGACCGTAGGTTCTGGCACGCATTTTGGTACAAAATAGGTCCAACGGCGGACATCATTTTGACCCGAAATTACGATTTTGCCCCTGTTTCAGAATTGGACTTTTGGACAGGCATTTTATAGACATATCTTATATTCCGAACATGTTCGTGGTATTTATTTCAGCATCCGAGGACATATGCGGGATTTGGCTTTCATCGCTTCACTATTCTGACGGTTCGAGCCATTGGACGTCATCCTTTTGCACACAACCTCAGGCAAGATGCCTTGCCATATTTACTGCTTATATTTAGTCTATATTTTTTAATATTTGCATATTACTGTTTATTTATTTCTAGTTCTTGTAGTTGTACTATTAATACAATTCTTAATTTATTACCTACTCAGTGATATTAGCTTTACTTTGCTTATTATCCTTTGATTACATATGGACCTAGAGTTAAGGGACTACCAACTGTAGTGTATTGCATAGACCTTGACACAGTTGTACCATGAGGTATGTGTGAGATGAGTAGCAAGTAGAGGTACTTGCGTGATGGCTGATCACCTGTGTGCATGTGTTAGTGCTAACTGCTAATAGAGATATGTTAGGAGACTTGGCAGTTAGTAGAGGTATAGGAATCATGGATGTGACTCTACTGGGCATTGGGTGGGAAGAACAGTTCCTTAACGTACGGGACACGTATGCACTTTTCTATTATTGTCGGTTATCTCCGCTGGAGATACGGTCCTGGATCCTGATACCTGATTTCCTGCTGGCCTCTGACATTCGATGAATATTATGCTTTGAGGTCCCTGGTATCTTGGTAGGACCATACCGAGTTTTCTGTAGCCAGAGTGCCCATAAGTTGAAGGTTTGTTCTTAATTGTATAAACACATTAGAATGGTTAGGTAAAACCTAGTCAATGTCAAGTCACCCCCGTTCCTTTATGTATCTTGTTACGATTGGGACTATTTTACTTTACTTGTGGCTTGTGACATTTTATATATTTAGTTTATTATGGCATATTCTTCATGTACCTTGTTACGTCTCTCTGAGGACCTGGTTATCTTTCCAGGTGTGTGCTTTATAACTTTTTGTAGGTGTTCTATCCATGTGTCACTCCCCGTTCCCGGAATACGTAAATTTTTAATTTTTCTGTATATGGTATCTGGCACCTGTATCTTGATTGTATGTATTTGTAACTGGCCATGGCATAGAACATTATCTCATCACGGATTAGTGTGCTACCCCTTGTCCTTGTCTGGTTGTAGGCGTGGTTCACTACTTCGATGATAAAATTTCTGAACCATGTTGTGGTTAGGATTTTATTTAATTAATTTAATTAGTTATATCAAGTAGCATTTAACATGTCATTAGTCATATGGATTAGAGCATGCTTACGATTAGGGTTTCTTTGACCCAACCCAACCCCTATGTATATTCTTTTCCTCTTCCTCTCTCCTCATTCACTCTTTTTATTTTATTTTTTCTCCAACCAATATTTAGGCAAGTACATCTTGCACCAAATGGAGAGATTCTTGCATTTTTCATTCTTGATTTTTTCTTTGATATTATTTGTCTATATTGTTCTTCTCTTCATTCTCTACAAGTTTAGTTCTTGGACTTTTTGATTTTAATGGCTAGTTTTGTGTAGATCTTAGTTTGTGCCATTTTCAGTTTTTTGGGTTTTAATCTATCAAACTTCTTTGTTTTCAAAATCTAGTTGTTCTGTGTTGTAAAAAATTTTGTTCTACCATATTTTGACCCATTGAAGTCCAAATTTGGACTTACATTGAAGGTTTGATGGAGCTTGGAAGCTATGGGTTCCATTGCCACCCTTCTCAGATTTTTGGAGAAGATGGGTACCTATTTACCCTACCGCATAGATGGGCACCCATCTACTACCGTATGGGACCCCATCGACTCTGCCGCATGGGCATGCATCGACTCTGCCGCATGGGCACCCATCGACTCTGGCCGCATGGCACCCCATCGCCTCTACCGTATGGGCTCCCATCGACTCTGCCGCATGGGCACCCATCGACTCTCGCCGCATGGGACTCTACCGCATGGCACCCTATCGACTCTGCCGCATGGGCACCCATCGACTCTGTCGCATGGGACCCCATCAACTCTGCTACATGGCACCCCATCGACTCTACCGCATGGGCACCCATCGACTCTGCCGCATGGCACCCCATCGACTCTGCCGTATGGGCACCCATAGACTCTGCCGCATGGCACCCCATCGACTTTGCCGCATGGGCACCCATCGACTCTGCCGCATGGCACTCCATCGACACTTGCCGTATGGCACCCCATCGACTCTGGCTGCATGGAAAGATGGGCACCCATCCACCCTTGGCCGTATAGTGCCTATTTTGGCTGTTTTGTATGTTTTAGTGCCCTATATGGCTGATTTGTGGCCATAATTTCTCCCAACTCCCAACATGTAAGTTATAGATCTTTGTCTTGGCTTCAAGGATCTTCATATCTCACTTTCACCAAAATTCATGTGTGACTTTTATGTCACGAGGGGTCCGTGTGACTTCCTGACTTGACCGTGTTCCTGACTTGATTACCTGTTTACGTGCTGGTACCTATTCTAAGTGTGTATTGAGATACAATACTAGTATGTGTAAAACCCTAATTTTTGGAATTATTAGATTTTTGTCAGTTGTCGAGTTTCTGTTGCAACAGTGTTCCGTAGTTAGATAATTAGTTTTATTATTATTATTATTGTTGTTGTTGTTGTTATTATTATTATTATTATTATTATTATTATTATTATTATTATTATTATAGTTGGATCAGGAAAACATTATTTTTAAAATTAATTATTGGATTTTTGTGCCCTGTCCCGATCCCGTGTCCAGGGTCCGACCCGACCTTGAACCCGACTTCCGTTTCCTAAACCCAACTTTGATTTTTTCCTTTTTAAAATCCTAATTTTTCTTTATACATACATATATATATATAATTAATGGTAGTAAATAAAAAACAAAATAAAAACAAATCCTAAACCTATTCTATTTTTTCCTATTATTTTTGCTCCCCACGACTTATTCCCAGCTCCCCACGATTTATTTCCTACTCTTACTCCACAGCACCCTCTCCTCCACACAAACCTCCTTCTCCTTCCTCTTATTCTTCAAACAACCTTTCCATATATTTTCCACTCCTCTTTCTCTCTCCCACTCCAGAGCACGCCACAGCAACCCTCTCCTCCACACAAATCTCCTTTCTTCCCTCACTGCCACTCCATTACTTCCCTATTTTAAGTTTTCCCAATTCCCAAAATCCCTAGTCGATAAGAGCCTTAGCCCCGCGCCCGGCCTCCGCGAGCAACGTCGGCTGCCTCCTGTGCCCGGCCGACCCCAGAGGCCTTCGCCCGTCCGCGACCCCGCTCGACCGCTGCCGAGGCCGCGCCCGCTTCCTCGCCGGACCCGAGCCCAGCCCGCTCGGCCGTCCTCCGTTGCCGTCCCCTTCTAGCGCCCATACCAGTCGGCCACAAGCCGCGGTTCCCCCGGCTCGTCCCGAGCCAAGCCGTTGTGCCCTAGCCGTTCCTGACGTGTTGTCCGTTGTTCGGACGCTGTCCGGCGCATTCCCTGCCGCCAGAGCTGCAGTCCGCTCTCCGCGCGCGGATCTGCACGCTGTTCCGGCGCTGTTCCCTGTGAACGCTCTGACCTCCTCCGCGTGTTTCTGGACCGTTCCGAGTCAATTTTCCCCCCTATTTTCTTGCATCTGAGAGCTCTAGCCGAGCAACTGAGGTATAATCCCATGTCCCTCCCGTAGCTTAGTCGATGATGATGCGGTCCCGACCCGAACGCGGGGATCGATTTTACTAGCTGCGCTAGGGGATACAATTTTCCCGAGTTCGGCTCAGATTAGTTCTGTGGGATCGTATTCCTGGTTGGTATGCTTGGCTAATATTTTCCTTTGGATTAGTAATTATTATTTGGGTTCGGACTTTCCGAACTCCATTCGAAATGGTTCTGTGGCTTAGCTATTTCTAGCTTGGGTCTTTTGTGGATATTTGCTTAATTCTGTGGTTTTTCTCCTTAGCTTTGGCTATTTTGAATGGTTCTGTGGCTATATTTTTCCTTAGCTATTTTTGATGTGGTTCGTGGCTTAGTTGGATTTTGGAAGCTGGGAGAGTAATTGTAAATACGTTCTGGAAATTTGTTGTATCGCCTCGTGGCTAGATTGTCCTAGTTATAGAGGAGATGCTGCCCAAATTTTCAGTAAAAAATTTCAAAATAATAATATTTAATTAAGTTCATTAAATTAAAATCTATTTTTAAATTCGGTCTTTGCAAATGATTTACAAAATTGGTTTTGTTGGTTTTAAATGCGGATTTTGTGAGTTTTGTATCCCCTGTTAGGCGACGACCGTATCGGTCGGATAAGCCTCGGCGAAACGCAAACGTTACAGGATTTCCTGTACGTTGAGGCGTAAGCCAGCAACGTGAGATTGCATGACCACGTCCGAGACGCCCGTTTTCGCTAAATTATATTTAATTTATATTTTGTTTTATTTTTAGAACTAGTTACTGGCCTCTAGTATTTTGGGTGCAGGGCTTCAGCCTCCTGACTGGACCGTTTCACGACATTCAGAGCTCGCCTCAGCTTTTAAATTAAATTAATTAATTTGTTGTAGGGGCATAAGCCCAGTTTTTCTTTGTTTTTCTGTGGCCCTGTATTTGTGTAGTTTAGGATTTTCTGTTCTTTTTGGGTTGCTGCTTTGCGTAATTAGACACGTACTTAAAATGGGTATTATTTTTATATAAAAAAATTATAAGAGTTTTGTCACTTCTAAATAAAAAGGATAAAATTCAAGTTTGTATTATTTAAACAAATTCATATTTTTCTCATTAAAAGAAAAACCTAATTTTATGTATATAATATTAAAGTACAAAGTTTTGTTAAATGAATTAGAAAATACGATCTTTACCCAATAAATCAATAAATCGGTTCCTTTTCGTTAATTGATAATTGTATCCTGTGACGGTAGAGTAGGTTGATAGCTTTATTAACAATTTAAAAATTGGACTAGGACCTGCTTCTAGAAATTGCAACTAGCACACATAGATTTGGCTCATCTATGTTTCTAAGTCAAGGTTCTCAACTGTAGGGTTTCGAGGACGTATTTGACTTCATCCCCGGTACCGACATCATATTCCAGTCGTTAAACAAAGGCAAGTTACAGTTATGTTTTCTTGCATTTTATTTAGTAATTGTCATGATTGCATGCTTAAACCACATTGCTACACGGAACCCTCTCCTTGAGTTCGATTATTGATTGTGGGGATATTGGGGGAGTAGTGTAGCGTTTATGACCAATACCCTCATATTACATTATTGCGCGAGCTTACCCCACTTACACACGGGGATAGGCCGTATCGCATCGCTAGGATGCTATTGTACAACCCAAGTCGGTCATAGACGTTACCTATTCAAATTATATTGTTTTAAATACTGAATTGCTGAAAATTGCTGGAAAATATTGTTCAAAGAATTTCAATTGTTTAAAATTGCATCTTTCCATTATTATTTAGAATGTCGGATTATGTACTCGTACTTGCTCCTTTCCTGACTGGATGCCCCCCATAGGTGATGTTGATGATGCTGAGCTATTGTTCAATAGCTACTATGACCCAGTATTATATCCTGTGGTGTTGCCAGAGTCCCCTTTGGAGGATGCAGAACCTGAGGCCGATGAGCCGACCGTTTAGCTAGTTGTTTTCCAGTTATCTAGTTTTATTGTATTGGAGTTTGTAGATTTTGAATTCAGTACTTTATTTTAGTACTTTCATTTCCAGTTGTACTTCTCTTTGTTAAATATTAAAAGTTTTAAAAATTCTTGTATATTCAAGTTGTGACAAATGTATAAATGTTGTTGTGAATACCTGCATATAGAATAGCTTACTGCCGCCGTCTCACAACGGTGCAGGCTGGGCATGATCCGGTTTGACCCAATAATTTGGGATCGGGTCGTGACATATTTTTAGTGGTGGCCCATGCAGGTCCGAAACAACGACTTAGGTAAACATATCTAGAAACAACTAGAATATTAATTTGTCACAACATGGGACCGGAATATACTATAAGTAAGTATTTTTGTTTGATTATAGACTGGTAGGATACCTTGCTTATGTATTACATCATAAACCTTCCAGAGTATGGCCAAAGGAAAGACCACCCGCTCCGGCCCTGCTGACGATGAGGTGTCATCTACCAATCACACCCTACCACCTCAAGCACGCCCGAACCCTCCTCCTTTGCAGCTGACTGACCGTCCCCACGCTGCACCAGTACCCCACCCCGTTTACGCTACTACAACGCAAACGACAGAACCTGCACCTTCCCGAACTGAGCTGCAGTCCCCTGCGGTAGTGCCCGCACCAGCTGCCCCACCAGTACCGGTGGACCCTACCGAGCTCGTAGGCCTGCTACGAGGAGTACTGGAGGTCCAGTGAGCCCAAGCTGAAGCCCATCTCGAACAGACCGCGATCATGAGAGAAGGCATAGAGAATGCCCACAACGTGGCTATGGCTGCCCTCGAGAGAGGAGGAACAGCTCAATCAGAACCAAGGCCTGCTAAGGTAAACATAAATCTAAGAGTTAATTTATGTATCATTAAGGCCATTCAATTTGATAGGAGACATATTATTATGTGAAGGTCGGTACTATCGAGAACTTTAAGAAGCAGGACCCTCGACCCTTCAAGGGAAGCGAGGGAATCATCTATGCCGACGAATGACTCAACAACATGGAGCGTCTCCTCAGCGTCGCTCGACTACCCGACGACCTCCATGTCGAAGCAGTAGGACTCCAGCTGCAAGATGTAGCAAGCACCTGGTATCAGAATGAACCCCGACTCCAGGACAAGCAGCTTGATTGGGACACCTTCAAGAGGTTGTTCCGCAAGAAGTTCTTCCCAACATTAGAGTTGCGGGAGATGGAAAGACAGTTCTAGGATCTGAAGCAAGGAAACATGACGGTTGGAGAGTATGCGGCAGAGTTCGGCCGACTTAGCCACTTTGCCAAGAACCTGGTTGCTGACCCTGCGGATCGTGCTGAGAGATTCAGGTATGGACTAAGGAAAGATATTCGTACCCCTGTGATCGCAGGCGGTGCTAAAACGTACGAGAAGATTCTGATACGAGCCCAGGATGTGGAGAAGAGCCAGCCTTCTCGTTCAAAAAGGGAGTATCCTGGAACTAGCAACTTCAAGGGTAACCAGAAGAGGCCCAACCACAACAACAACATGTCTTCTCACCACCAACAGTAGCACCATCAGGCAAGGACCAGTGATAGAGCGCCTAAGAAGAAAATCCCTATCTGCTACTTCTGCAAGAGGCTAGGACATCAGGCGAACATCTGCAGGAAGAAACTGGGACACTGTCTAGTTTATGGGTCTGCCACCTACCAAGTGAGGGACTGCCCCGCAGTTTTCACCCGGACTGGAGCAACTTGTCACGACCCGCACCGCTTTTCGGACGCGAGCTCGTGAGCAAGCCAGCTATGCATCAAGCGGACTCCCGCCCGACTAGAATACGTAAATGCTGTCATGGCTAGGGCAAGCTGCCAAATCATGGCAAAGGTAAATCTATATCTCAATCCACAATAAGAATAATAAACAAGAATGAACAAGTATGGGTCGTGGTCTGCTGTCCACTAGCATATTTGTCCGATAAGACTCTAAAGATAATAACAAGAGTCTAAAACTGAACCAAGAAACATGATATCTCATGATAAGGTATGAAAGCATGAACGAATAATAAACACAATAACGATACCTGAATCCCACAAGCGTATCATCGCATCCAAACCCATAAGATTCGCGAATGATCCGCCATCCAGAACTACTAGCTAACTCCATGCAATCACTAAACCTAAAGAGATCATCGGTCCTCATGGGACATAGCAAGATACATAAAAAAACATGCCTATCTAGCAGTTTATCATGCAATAAAGAAAATACATGAAAATAAACGAAAAAAGACCAATCAATACGAAACACGACTGGAAGAACCACTACACATAAACGAACTGCTGGAGAAGAACAATGGAACACGATATCACGATGTCAATGGATAACCAATCGAATACTCAAACCCTCGCCCCTAGTGTGGACTCGCAGGCTAGCATCACCCTCGTCCCTAATGTGGACTCGCAGGTGTGAACCATATACTACTAACCCTCGTCCCTAATGTGGACTCGCAGGTTAGCATCACCTTCGTCCCTAGTGTGGACTCGCAGGTATGGACCAATAACTACTAACCCTCGTCCCTAGTGTGGACTCACAGGCTAGCATCACCCTCGTCCCTAATGTGGACTCGCAGGTATGGACAGATAACTACTAACCCTCGTCTCTGGTGTGGACTCGCAGGTTAGCTTCAAGAATTTTAAGGTACAGCAGTTTTGTTATGACTTATTTATCCTATGATACGATACGAATCAGTCCAAGTACAAGTGATGATACGACACGACCCAATCATGATACACGAGAAAAACCAATCTAATATGAACTACAAAGCTAACTATAAACAAGGACTATATATGTAATAGCAGGCATGATATACAAATCACATATAAATAATCAACTAGTAAAACTAGATAACAATAAGAATATGTATGTAAATAAACTGTAGAGGAAGGCAAGATATCTTGCTTGGAGGTTGCACGCAGATCCCACCAAATATAGTCAACTAGTGAGCCATAAAGTCCAAGTCATCACAACTGTCTCCGAAAGCTGAAACAAATATTGCCAACATTCTTAGAATAGTCAAATTAGCTAGGATTGCCTGTCCTTAAGTCCAATTCTGGACACAGGGACAAAACGGTAATTTTGAGCAAAAATGATGTCCGTCGTTGGACCTGCTTTGCACCGAAAATCGTACCAGAGTCAATGGTCTCTAAAGTCGTCAAACTACATATCTACGGATCCGGTTTGATGATACGAACCCAATAACATGTCCAATTTTGGATTCCGGTGGGCTGTGCACAAAATCGCCCGTTGAATCGGACCGTAGGGTCCGTAAAACGGTAATCCAATCAACTGTCTCAGAATCGGATCAAACTTGGCATACAGGACCAAAAAAATGATACGGTCCTGTTGGCGCAAGTTTCATCTCGATCTGACGAGCGTGCACAAAATAATTAGAAAATTTGCAAGGTGGCCGATACGGTAAATTTCGACGGATACGTATCAAATTTGTCGCGCACACGCGACCAATTTAAATTCCGTCAAAGCCCACATGACCACGAAGCCGTTACGCACCTTTTGATGCCTTCGGTTCGCGACCACATCGCCCGATTTGGCGGGACGCACGTCGTATCGAAGAAATTTCTAGTTTTTTAAAACAGGTTTTCGGTCGACTTCGGGATTCGATTTCTCGACACTTAGTCGATGATTTCTGAATCCACGAAAAGGGTTATGAAGTCCTATATGTGATCTATAATTGTATTCAAATAAAATTCCTAAACTGTTACAAGATCGATTGGAATCGATCCTCGAACATGGGTGTGAGGGCTGTCTTATTTCTGATTTCGAACAAGTTTTTGCTCGGGTTCGTGTCGATTTTATGAATCGACAGATCGACAACGTTGGGATCTATTCATTAGGATCTCTAGAGGGTCATATGAGATTTCTATAGGAACTTACGAAATCAAAAATGATGGAAAAAATGTGAAGAAATTCGGTCGAGAAGTTACCTCAACTGCCGTCGACAAAATATAGTATTACTCTGTTTTCAGTCGGCCACAGCCTCTTCGACGGCGCTCCGGCGCTTATCACGGCAGTACAGGGTGGCGCACGTGCTGGCCCTGGCGGCGCGCGCGTTGGCCCTGGCGGCGCGCACGTGCGTGGGGTGCGTCCAGGGGTGGTGGCGCGGCTGTGGTGTTAGGGTTCTTGCTCTACTTCGTTTGCGCGTGTGTGTGTTTATATATACTGGGAAACCGAAGGGAAGGGTCGGGTTCCCCTCTGTGCTTAGTCCGTTGAGCTGGGATGGGCCTTTTGGGCTGGGCTGGGCCTTCCAGCTGTTGGGGCTCGGCTAAAGTCTGGACTGGGTTTTCTTTTTTTTATTTCTTTTTTTGTATATATATATATATATATATATATATATATATATATATATATATATATATATATATATATATATATATATATATATATATATGTGTATATATTTACATATACCTACACATATACCTATATTTATATATATACACCCATACACATATACACTTGTATATATATATATATATATATATATATATATATATATATATATATATATATATATATATATATATATATATATTTATATATATACATACACACATATATAATTTATTTATATATACGTACACATATACACGTGCACATATTTATTTATATACATACACATATACACTTATACATAATACATATTTTTACATACACATGCATACATAAATACAAATACGAAAAATAAATATTAAGTAATATCAATATTGAAATCCAATTCTTAATTTATATACCAAAATTCACATGAATAAAATACAGTGACATTATATTTATATATAAAGCCTAATTTCATATATTATAATTACCCTTCTATACATATACATATATACAAGTATATATAACCTAGTTAATTCCCGTAAAATCCAAAATATTTATTAAAGAACTTATTTACTATATTATCAACTAAAATACTATTTTAATAGCAAGCACAATAATATGTATATATATATATATATATATCCACCGATTCTAAATTGCTTCCTAAATCACTAAAGTAAAATGCCAATACTACATACCTCTATATGGTCGTCTCTACACGTACTACCCGACTACGAGGGCTTGGACTTGGTCTGGGTCCGGTCCGGACTAGTTCGATACCACCAGGTCACTTAAACAGTCGAATAATAATAATAATAAATAATTAAACTATTTATAATGGTCATGTCACAACTTGGTCTAGTTTTTCTAGTTAGGACATCATTATGGCTCGGCCTTCCTTACTAAGGCTAATACACTAGTCGAAGCACGCCACTGCAATATCCGTGCCATGATTCCTAGTCGTCTGGTACTTCAAAACTCAACCATGGCTAAAGTCATCTACCATAATAATAAATAAATAATTATTTATAAAAATCTACAAGTCACCATTTAAATTAAATAAATAATAATATAAAAAATACTTTAAAATTTTTCGGGAAGGGAGGCTACAACAACTCAGCAAAGAGCTCCTCTACCCACCCAGCAACAACGGTTCGGGCAATATCAGCAGAAGACCGGGCGAGCTTTTGCCCTAGCAGCAGACGAGCAAGAACCGAAGCAGGAACCCACCGCTGATGTCATCACATGTTCCATTTATGTGTTTTCACATCCTGTTCTAGCATTATTTGATTCGGGTGTATCACACAGTTTTATATCATCAAAGTTATTTCTACACATCACCTAGTTACGGGATTTAGAAAGATGATAAGTAGAGTTGTGACCGGTGGTGGACCCATACCCATTACCGAGATATGTAACCGCCCCATAACTATCTCAGGCCACAAATTCTTAGCACCCTTACTTGTGATGCCCTTGTCCAACTATGATATAGTCCTAGGGATGGACTAGTTATGTGAGCAGCATGCGCTGATAGATTGTCACAGAGGATGTGTAATCTTCAGCCCACCAGGAGAACCGGAGTTTGAAATCTCTCAAGCTCCGGAAGACATGAAGAGTGTTACCTACTCCTCTATCACCGAAGAACCCGGGCCTCCTCACCCTATCATAGCGGAATTCATGGACGTCTTTTCAGATAGTCTTTCGGGATTGTCGCTAGACCGAGGTGTAGAATTCACTATCGACCTAGTTTCCGGCTCTTCCCCTATTTCTCGAGGATGCTACAGAGTCAACCCCAAGGAGGCAAAGGAGATAAAGGTCCAGATTGACGAACTGAAGGCCCAGGGATTTATCAGAGATGGAGCTTCACCCTGGAGAGCGCCAGTTTTGTTCGTGTCCAAGAAGGATAGAACCGTACAGATGTGTATTGATTACCAGGCGCTGAACAACATCCCATCAAGAACAAGTATCCTCTGCCCCGGATCGATGACCTGTTTGATCAACTGAGTGGAGCTAAGGTATTTTTGAAGATAGATCTCAGGTCTGGCTACCATCAAATCATGGTCAAGAAGGAGGATATTCCAAAGACAGCGTTCAACATCAAATATGGACAATATAAATTTTTGGTCATGCTGTTTGGACTGACGAATGCCCCTGCAGTATTCATGAACCTTATGAACAAGGTCTTCCATGAATTCCTGGATCAGTTTGTTGTTGTCTTCATCGATGACATTCTGATCTACTCGAAGACCGAAGAAGAGCATGAAGAGCACCTGAGGAAAGTTCTGGAAACTTTAAGGAATGAGAAGCTCTATGGTAAGCTATCTAAATACGAATTCTTCTTAGACAAAGTGGATTTTCTAGGCCATATTGTCACAGGAGAAAGAATTTTGGTGGATCCAATAAAGATAGTTGCTATTGAGAAGTGGACTGCACCAAGTTCAGTTGCAGAAATAAGAATTTTCTTGGGCTTAGCTGGCTACTACCGGAAATTTGTAAAGGATTTCCCCAGGATTGCTGAACCGATGACGAAGCTCACCAGGAAGAACAAAGAATTTGTTTGGTCTGAAGCTTGCCAGTCAACATTTGAGGAACTGAAGAAGAGACTTACAACGGCACCGATACTTCTGCTACCCTCAGGTACCAGCGGTTTCTTAATATACAGTGATGCTTCCGGTAAAGGATTGGGCTGCGTTCTTCAACAATACAGGAAAGTAATTGCTTACACATCTAGGCAATTACGGACTCATGAGAAGAACTATCCCACACATGATTTGGAGCTTGTAGCGGTTATATTTGCATTAAAGCTGTAGAAGCACTACCTCTATGGAGAGAGAGTAAAAATATTTACAGACCACAAAAGTCTTAAATATGTTTTTACTCAGAAGGAGCTGAACATGCGATAGAGACGATAGCTGGAGCTGATGAAGGATTTTGACATCAACCTGCAGTATCATCCGGGTAAGGCTAATGTTGTTGCAGATGCACTTAATCGATACCCGATGGCAATGTTCTTGACCAAGGAGCGGCATTTGCTGGAGGGCATGGAAAAGCTTGGACTGGAGATTGTACTGTCCGAAGAAGAAATAAAGAAACTGGGAAGAGAAGCCATTGTACCAGGAGCTGATTCCTCAATGATGTAGTTGCAAGTGCGTTCAAGTCTAATAGAGAAAGTTAAGGAGACACAATTCCAAGACGAGACGCTTTGTAAACTCAGAGATCAAGTGCTGGCAGGAATACTTGAAGGATTCTCAATCGCCAGCGATGGAGCACTGAGGCTCGGTACGAGGCTTTGCATACCAACTGGCGAACTGAGGAACGAGCTGATGCAAGAAGCGCACCAGTCGCAGTATTCCATACATCCATGAGCTAACAAAATGTATCGGGATATACGTACTATAGTGTGGTGGTGCGGAATGAAGAATGACGTATCCAGGTATGTAGCTAGATGCTTAATTTGTCAATAAGTGAAAGCTAGCAGACAGAGACCAGCAGGACTGTTGCAGCCGCTAGACATCCCGGAGTGGAAATGGGAACACATAACGACGGACTTTGTGTCAGGACTGCCTCGATCCCAAGGAGGGAAGGATGGCATTTGGGTTATCGTGGACCGACTGACGAAGTTAGCCCACTTTATTCCTTTCAAGGTGGGTCTATCCACTGAGAAGTTGGCGGCACTGTACATGCGGCATATCTACCGGATTCATGGAGTTCCGGTAAGTATCTTATCTGACAGTGATACCAGATTCACCTCTCACTTCTGGAAGAGCTTGTACGATAGTTTGGGAACGCACCCGAAGTTCAGCACCGCCTACCATCCCCAGACTGATGGACAATCGGAGAGAACAATCCAGACGCTAGAAGACATGCTGAGATCTTGCGTCTTAGAATTTGGAGGGTCTTGGGAAGACCATTTGCACTTGGTAGAGTTCTCCTACAACAACAGCTACCAACCTAGTATCGACATGACTCCGTTCGAGGCACTTTATGGGCGTCGTTGTCGCACTCCACTTGCTTGGGACGACGTAGGAGAAAGGGTATTGCTTGGACCTGAGATGGTGACCAATACAGCAGAGAAGGTAAATATGATTAGGGACAAGCTCAGGATTGTACAGGACAGACAGAAGCATTGGACAGATAGCAGCCGACGACCGTTGGAGTTTGAAGAAGGTGACAGTGTATTCATGAAGATCTCCCTACCAGAGAAACCATCCGTTTTGGCAGAGCAGGAAAGCTAAGTCCCTGGTATATCGGTCCTTTTGAAGTACTGAACAGGATTAGAGAAGTAGCATATCGGGTGGCTCTACCCCCAAGTCTCGAAGGCGTCCACAACGTCTTCCATGTTTCGCAGCTGAGATGCTACATCCCGGCCCCGAGCCACATCTTGGACCATTCGGAGCTGGAAATTGGACCCAACCTCATAATGCCAGAGAAGCCAGTGGCAATATTAGACAGAGGAGGGAAGAGAACCAGGAATTCTGTGACGCTGATAGTCAGAGTTATGTGGTGGCACAATTCCCCAGACGAGTCTACCTGGAAGCGAGAAGATAAGATACGGGAGCAGTATCCATATATGTTTGAAACTTGAGGTAACCCCTAATCCTGCCTTTAATTTCGAGGACGAAATTTCCTAAGGAGGGAAGGTTGTAAAACCCTGATTTTCAAAATTATTGGATTTTTGTCAGTTGTCGAGTTTCTGTTGCAGCAGTATTTCGTAGTTAAATAATTATTTTTATTATTATTACTAATATTAATATTAATATTATTATTATTATTATTATTATAGTCGGATCATGAAAACATTATTTTTAAAATTAATTATTGGATTTTTGTGGCCTGTCCCGATCCCGTGTCCAGGGTCCGACCCGACCTCGAACCCGACTTCCGTTTCCTAAACCCAACTTTGATTTTTCCTTTTTAAAATCCTGATTTTTTTTATACATACATATATATAATTAATGGCAGGAAATAAAAAACAAAATAAAAACAAATCCTAAACCCATTCTATTTTTGCCCATTATTTATGCTCCCCAAGACTTATTCCCAGTTCCCCACGATTTAATCCCTACTCTTACTCCACAGCACCCTCTCCTCCACACAAACCTCCTTCTCCTTCCTCTTATTCTTCAAACAACCTCTCCATATATTTCCCACTCCTCTTTCTCTCTCCCACTCCAGAGCACTCCACAGCAACCCTCTCCTCCACACAAATCTTCTTTCTCTCCTCACTGCCACTCCATTACTTCCCCATTTCAAGTTTCCCCAATTCCCAAAATCCCTAGCCGATCCGAGCCTTAGCCCCGCGCCCGGCCTCCGTGTCACGCCCCAGAACCAGAATACTGGAGAGCGGGGGCAGACACAGCCAGCTACGTATATTGAAATAGAATACATCTCAACTATACGGTCACGGCTGTCTAGATATGAGGGTTTACTACAAGCCAGCAGTCTCTTAAGATCAAGCCTATTGTCTCAATCTCAAGCAATTAACAGAGTTACAAGATATTAGAGCATCAAATATATATATAAGGCGTCCCAAATATTACATATTGGATGATCATGAAGCTAGTCGTACAAAATGATGGGACTAGCAAGAGTTCTGTCATACATGATCAACCCTAGGATTTGTTAATCATGTTTACAGCCTGTAGGCAGACAGTAAGTAAACGTGCATCGAGCTAACAGGTGCTCGTCGGCTAAACGCCTCAAAAGAATAAATTTACATATAAGTGGGTGAAACAAAAAGGAAAACCCACTCTTAGCCCGGGTTCCGTCTAGTTGTCACCATTGGGCTGGAAGCTCGGTAGATCCTCGGGAGCTGCTCCAAAATCTGGCCACACAAAACCAGCTGGATCAAACCCCAGAACGAGCAAGTGCCACAAAGGAGGCCACAAATAAGAACAAAAGCCAGCATATCAGAACATAAGAATAAAAGAAGTACAAGTAGTAAGGTACACAGGGCGATAAACGACTAGGGACGTGGAACCATTCCGGGAGCCAGGTTACAATCCTTAAACCAGACAAGGACCGGGGTTGTAACCCTTCGCCTGAATAGCTCACTGTCTCTACTCATTTATCGTTAAGATAAGTAAAACAAACATGCTCAGGAGATAGCAGGTACTGGAGCTAGACAAGACTTAGACAAGGCTGGACACCATCCATTCGCAATCGGCCAAACAATTACTACGGCTTACTACTTTAACTAACTAGGGTTATCACAAACCTAATTACTAACAAGATGAAGTGAGAATTCCAGTCCCAAGCCCTGCAGACTATCCAGTTATCCTTCCGCGGGTTGAGAGTTATAGATGGGTACATTGCCCGGGAGACAAATATACCCTTAGGTGACTTAGAGGGTGCAACACATGACAGTGTGCTGGAAATGTGCTCTACTCGTCGGCAAGCTACAAGTCCATTAAAGCGCCCAGATAACGAGATTGCCTGTGATTGGGAATTCTCTATGTTCTAGTTTGATCTAATAATTAGCCTAATCCAATTTAGCGCGAATCCCTGGCCGTGGTACCCAGGAAGTCACGTCCTAGACATGATGCAAGACAAGACAAGTGGATTATACAAGCAAGCAAGCAGGAACACCCACGGTGTCAAGTTGATTATACGAGTCAAGTCACAAGTTACAAGTCAAGTCAAGTCAGGAGTGCGCCGCCACGGGCCACTATCAAGTTATCAAGATAATTTATGTCAGGGTACTGTCAGGAGTGTACCATTACGGGTCACTGTCATGTCAGGTTGGTCATGTCAGGAGTGCACCACTACGGGTCATTGTCGTGTTATGCCAGTTCCTCGCCATACCAAGCCATGTACAATAGTCATTCCAAACATATTAAGTAAAAATCAGTTCGTGACAAAAGGCGTAAGGATATAAAATGGACTTAAAATATCTAATAAAAAACCAATATATATAGGACTATAGAAGAGCCAAGCTTAAAGAAATAAATAATTCATCATAGACAAGTAGGTTGTGCAGGGTATGTACTGCGCAGGGTGCCAAGTGCGCAGATGTCAATTGCGCAGGGTGAGCTGCGCAGGGTACCAACTGCGCAGGGTGCCAAGTGCGCAGGTGTCAATTGCGCAGGGTGAGTAGCGCAGCAGATGGTTTGCGCAAGGGTGGATTGCACAGAGGTGGATTGCGCAAGGCTGGCTTACGCAGAGGTCGGCTTGCGCATGGCTGGCTTGCGTATGGATAGCTTGCGCCAGCACAATCCAGCGCAGCGCAAAGCACTGGGAGGTCATGCGCAATCGGCCCTGCGCTAAAGAGCACAGGCCGGGGGTGCGCAACCGGCCATGCGCTAAAGAGCGCAAGGCAGAGGGATGTTCTTCCTGGCCGAGAGCAGGTCCAAGAACACCAAGAACTTCAATTCTTCATAACTTTGACAAATCAAAACCAAATCTAGATTTTCAAAGTTCTAGCTTGAGTAAAATCGAATTCTCTTCCACATGGAAGCATCAAAACAAGCAAAAATCAAAGTTTAATAGATCAAAACCAAGGATTTTCGAAAATGGTTAAAACCTAGATCTAGAAGAATGAAAGCTCCAAATCACAAAATGTCAAGTTCTAAAGTTGTTCTCCATGGCCTAATCTAGTTAATGGACAAATAAAAAGTGGTGCTTATTTGATGGCAAGGTGCACTTGCCTATGGGTTGGGGAGTTGTGTGGAAGAAGGAAGAAGGAAGAAGAAGAAGTTGAAAAAAATTAATGGAGTTATGGAGGAGAGAGAAGAAGTTGGTGGGTTTTAATGAGGGTGGTTGTGATGGAATGGAGGTGGAGAATAGGCTAAGGTGTTCCACTCATGATAAACCAAACCAAATCAAACCAACTCCACAAAATAAAACCAAGCCATGGTCCAAAACCCATTTACGAGAACCCGAATCCACAAGTCGAGAAAATAAAATACGTGCCAAAAATCAAATTACGAGTACAAATACAAAATACAGGAAATGGGGGTGACAACTCTACCCACCTTCAAAGAATTCCGTCCTCGGAATTTAATCAAGGAGCTAGAGATTGCCACGACAAGCTATACTAAGAACAGACAAGCTACACTAAGCAGTTCAATCATACAATCATACAATGCAAGCAAGAAAGGGAAAGCGTAAGGCATAAGAAAGACATTATACCTCACGAGTCAAACAGGTAGGGATATCGCGATTGGATGCCGTCCTCACGCTCCCACGTTGACTCACATAGAGAGTGATGACCCCAAGCAACACGGACTAAGTTAATAGTCTTGTTCTTGAGCGTCTTTTCTCTCCGGTCCAAAATAGACACGGGCCTCTCCTCATACGAAAGGTTGGTACCAACAACCAATTCCGAATGATCTAGGATATGGCTCGGGTCCGGGATGTACCGTCTTAATTGGGATACATGGAATACATCATGTACCTCACTTAGCGACGGCGGAAGAGCGAGACGATAGGACACATCGCCTACTCGCTCCAGAATATCGAACGACCCTATATACCTAGGACTAAGCTTTCCCCGCACGCCAAAACGAATGACGCCGCGGGTAGGCGAGATCCTAAGGAATACATGGTCGCCGACGGCAAATTCTAAGGGACGCCGATGAGCATCGGCCTAATGGCGCTGGCGATCCTGAGCAACTCGGAGGTGATCTCTGACTTTCCTGACCACTTCAACCGTCTGAGAAATCAGTTCTGGACCGAGCATCTGCCTCTCTCCGCACTATACCAAAATGGTTATTTTGGAACAGAGGAATTCTGTTCCACATAATTTCAGGAACGCATTTATTCCGTGCCTATTTTTGGGCTGCCAAAATCCTTGGAACAGGAAAAAAGCGTTCCAAGTAATGATTATTGGAACGCTTTATATGCGTGTCAGTGTTGGAACACCACAAAAGTGTTCCAAATAAAGAGTTCCAAGGGATGATAATTGGAACACATTATATGCGTGCCAGTATTGGAACACCAACAAAGTGTTCCAAATAAACATATTAGATTAATTTTTGCGACCTTACTGGAACATTTTAATTTAATTTTCATGCGTTTATTGGAACGAATATAATGTGTTCGTATTGGAACAATAGAACGAAATATTTGAAATTCCAAACCTTTAATTTGAATTAGATAAATATTTTTATTTCTCTTGAGATTTTATAAACTCGACGCTAACTATAATATAAATGAAAGTAAACCAACATTCATAGCATAAATAAATGCAGAATAGATAAAGGTAAAGTTACACACATTAAGAAAGTCAAAATATCTTACATAAACATTGTATATATGTTTAATACAATTTTAGTAAACTACCATGCTAAAAACAATATCCTAGTGCGGTGAAAATAATTTGAGATCTTCTCATCATTCTCTTGCTTCCCCATAGTTATTTCCTTTCTCTTAGTTGTCACAATTTATTCAAGCTTTATGATCAAACTCTCTCATTGTTGGGAGAGTCATCTGGTCTGCAAAACCGAAAGGTCACGAAAAAAATATTTAGTAGAGAAAAAAATCAGAAGAGAGAGAGGAGTAATTATGCTAATCTATTTTTCTAATCCAAATGACCAGATTAACATAACTAGTACATACATTTACATAAATAACAAGCATAAGTAATAATTATCGATGAGCCTTTGTGCTTACTAGAATATCCCCATATAATTATTGTGAAATTATCTGAATGAATCTTAAACCTATCTTTCAGAAGCACTGCCTTTCATTTTGTTGTACCTTACAAGAGTTGCCTGACGTAAGAAAAAATAAAGAATGATAATCATGTACAAAAGAACCCCCAGATAATTTGAATATTGGACATGAAGAAGAAACAAAACATATCAACTTATCTTTTTGATTGGACTAGAATGCGATATTCCATCTCAGCTCTCTCTTGGTTGGCAGATATATTTGTCTATGTTATTTTGCTGATCTGAAACATTGACATAATGAAAGCCAATTTAGGTAGGAATATCAACTGGTGGGTGAAAAAATATTTCCATTCAGATATTCCATATGTTGTACAAGAGGTCCAGAACCCAGTCCATAATTCATTCTGGGTTTTCTTTCTCACATCCAAACCCGAATTTTTTTAATTTAAAAAACTTGGGTAAAGTTAAACTGGATAACTATTACCATTGGAAAGAAAGAAAAAATGGGGAAAAAGAATAAAAACATTGGAACACCTAATTTTAGGGCAATTATATTTGTCATTGTACTGTTGGAATTCTTACCTTTTTGTTGGAGAAAATCTTCTTAAGCTCGACATTGACCATCATCGAAAGAACCATATTCACCCCAGCCTTTTGAGTAGTAGTCAAAATGAGTACATTCAGATAACTAAACAAAAGATATTGAGTATTATAGAACCCTCTCGGGGCAATCTGAACTTATATAAAAATAAATATGATATAAATAACCTCATAAAGAAGTGCCAACCAAAGTAGAGCACTCTCATCTTCAAGTGCCTAGCAATGTAGTGTATTACATAAACTTTAAAACATGAAAAGAAAGAAGATAAAAATACACTGCATTAGCTACTTGTTTTAATTTGATTGTTCAGGAAAGTTATGGAATTGATATAACAATAAACATGCCTCAAAATATTTCTAGAGTTAAAAGCCATAATTGATGCTGTGTTTCTTGCTCTTGCACTGGGAAAGATACATATATGAATACCTGGAGGGTAAGCAATACAACATTATTTGGTAAGATGTAAGACATGTCCATTACTGTGAACATTCCAACATGAGAATTTGCCCACTTTTCCCCATCCTGGAAATGCTAGTCAATCAAATGAGAGAAGAATTCATTAACAAGAGTCGAGATTAAAACTAAAAAACTAACCATGAAAACTGTTCTGAAAATGCTATAAGAAGAAGAGAATATATTTCCTAACCAAATGACCAAAGCCACTTGGCTTCCTCTCCTTTCCGATCGATTCTAACAGAAATTTTCCTTAAATTTGTCAAAAGATGATAAATCTGCTAAGAGTGTCTTTTATATGCCTCTGAACACTTCTATTAACAATGTTTTAACATTCATGCTAGCACTTGCACAAAATTTTGTTGCAATAGCTAATCCAGTGTCATGTAGCTAACTAGCATCTTATTTTAAGAATCAACCAAACAGTTTCATCATGTAACTACTTAATAACATACGCAGAAAATTTATTAAGTATTATTAAATGTTGCTCAACTATGAGTTGGTATCCTTCGATAGATCACATAAATTCGTAACATTATGCTCCCAACTAATAATTCCAAGCAACAAATCGTCCTTATTCAGTAAGAATGACAATGAAGTGATGAACATGTAAGATCAAATCAAAGTAAAAGCATAAGTGATATATGTCAGTTGTTTATAGGATAATATTGGGTTCCAGATGATATCAAAAATATCCAGTCCTTTTCATTCACACCTGCTACAACATACCAAAATTTACCATAAAATTTTGAATTTAAAAGTAATTTATCCAGAAGTGGATGAAACTCAATGAAAGATTTTACAATAAGTGCAATGATTTGACAATTCCTCATGGGGGAATGAAGTAGCCTGAAATTGGATAAAACTTCCCAACAAAGAGCTAATATTGGTCAAAACTGTATAAAATTTTGCCAAAGCTGACTGAACTATATAGTTTTGTATTTCTTTGTTGACAAACAATAACAAAGCTTTTATCCTAATTTTCGGGGTTAACTATTTGTATCATTTTCTTCCATTCAGCTTTGTTAAGGGTAAAGTCAACTCTAGTGAAAATCTATTGAAAAGTGAAGCAATGAACAAGAAGAGAAACTCAGGTAAGAGCCAATGTTGCCAATATATCCCATTAAAGACAAACATCTATTCAGATGATCAAATCCTAAGGCTCTAGGCTAGACACTACTTCTTAAATATGAATGTCAGCGATAGCTTGACCACAAACCTTAATCAAAGTTCCTTTTCTAATATAGATAAACTCTTGTACCATTCCACACCAAATTGAGGCTTATTATTTGTGCATCTTAGTATTTTGACATGTGGGCTAATCCTCTTTTATTAATCTAGCATTCGATAAAACGATAAAGTAAGCACAAATTTTTTAGCATATGGCTCTTACAAAATAAATCTATAATTTTGGTGTAATATTTAGGAAAAGTCTTTTCCATAGCAATATTCATAATAGTTTTGACCAAAAGTTGTGGAAGTTAAACAGACCTTAGTGTAACTTAACCAATACTTTCTGGTGTATATTTCACCTATTGCACCACTAATACATGTCAACTAAGTCTAAAGTAATCGTAAGAGCCATAGTAAAGCAGTGGTAAAATATTATGAAACCATATTCATGTGCAAAAGGATGGGTTCAGAACCTGCTAATGACAAAATGACATGCTAACCTAAAGAAAAATCAACTAAATTAATTATGTTGTAATTAATTTCTTTACTCTGAGTCACTATTTATCGCGTTTATGTCCAACAACCAACTAACAAAAACTGAATGGTGAAATCTTATGCCAAGATGAATAGAACATCAATCAAGACTAAGTATATTTTACATTGAAAGGGAAATATTGATGTAGTTTGTATCAAATGCATGTGAAAATCAGTAGCTCTTGAGTTTATTTTGCTGCATATAATTTGATGACAACTGATCATGATACCTTTGAAACAAGTTTTTAAACAGAAAATCGTCTATTTTTCCTCTATGGCCATACACAATTAGATTGGTTAATTGGTTTACAAATATATAAAACTTAATACATATATAATATTATTAGCAGGAGAACATATTTGCAACATTCAAGTGCTTTAAGTAGGCGATAATGATTTTCATGTAGCATTATATGTTTTTGCATTTATAAAATGTCGAAATTCAGGGGTTTAATGAAAACAAATCAAGTACTTAAAAGTAATTTATACTTTAAGCATCTAGACGAAACCTTAATTATTGATAATTAGAAATAATACATCAAAAACTTTTTAGAACTCCTATCATAAACAATACAAGAGAGAAACTACAAGGGCATCTAACAGTCCAAACACCATCGTCCAAAAGAACACACTAAAAATGTGATCATTCATGAAAGTGGATCTTCAAAAGGGATCGTTTCTATGAAAACTAGAGGAAGCACAACATACATCACATAATCTTATAAACGAAACTATTAGATTCTAGTTGTGGCAAGTTTTGAATAGCTGACCTACCATTCAATTTCGTTATTGTTTACTGCATTTTGTATCTATCTCTTAGAAACTGTATTTTCTGGGTTCAGTAAACTGAAACCACAGAGAAACTCTCCCTCAAGTGTAGTACGGAAGAATATGCAATAGCGGCTTCGAGGATCTCTCCGACTCCAGGGTTTCTGGGTTCAGTAAACTGAAATGACAGAGAAACTCTCCCTCAAGTTTTGAATAGCTGACCTACAATTCAGTTTCTGGGTTAAGTAAACTGAAACCATTAGATTCTTCACTCTAGGGTTTTAAATTTCCACTATTTTATGATTATATTTTTATTCTAGATTTCTGGAGTAGCTTTGCAGATGGGATTCTCACAAGTACGAGAGAAGTTCATCAAGGAGCAGGAAAAAGGATAGGGGATGGGACAGGGATTGGGACTGCGATTGCAGAAGCAATTAGCACCACAGGGAGCAGAAAAAGATGAAGGACCACGGCCTGGACCGATCGGATGATTTAGTACAAAGTTTCCAATTTACATAATGTGCAGACCACATTCTTCAGAACTCCCCCTCAAGTGTACATAAAAAATAATTAGGGTATTACAATTCCTTAATGTTGAGACTCGGCCTCAAGTAAATGGTGATTAACAAACACGATGATGTTGACCAACCTTATGGAATCAGAAGCAAGAAAAGTAGAGAGAAAGATAGCAAACCTTCTCCGATGAGAATGGCTAGATCTCCAACGAGCTCCCGTTCTTATCCTGCCTGAGAGAGAGAGAGAGGACAACTTCTGCTTATGGGAAGGTAGAGGGAAGGAATAAATGAGAGTTAGGTTTAATTTGAACATTATAATACTTTTGAGATATGTGTGAGAAGAGTGCAATGCTTTCCTGACTCCACTCACATGAGATTTACATGATTTTTTATTTGGAACGGTTTAAGTGTGTTCCAAAATAAATATTTTTCCTGATAAAATAAAAAATAATTATTTGGAACACTTTTTTTTATCTGGAACGGTTTTAGTCCGTTCCAAAACCTAGGTACAAAAAATAGGTGTTCCAGATTGAAAAACGTCTAGTGTTCCTAATTAGCCATTTTGGTGTAGTGCCGACATCGTCCCATGCTAACGAGGATCTGCACTTCCTGCCATACAGAGCCTCGAAGGGTGCCATCTGGATACTGGCCTGAAAACTATTGTTGTACGAGAATTCCACCAGGTGCAGGTGATCCTCCTACGAACCACCGAAGTCAAGGGTACACGACCGCAACATATCTTCAAGAGTTTGTATAGTACGCTCTGACTGTCCATCTATCTGCGGATGATACGCTGAGCTAAACTTGAGACGAGTCCCCAAACTTTGATGAAGACTGCGCCAGAAGTACGATGTGAATCTCGTATCCCTGTCTGATACTATGCTGACTGGCACTCCGTGAAGTCTGACGATCTGCCTGAGATACATCTCTGCTAGCTGCGCCGTCGACTGTCCAACTCTAAATGGAAGAAAGTGTGCCACCTTGGTAAGCCTGTCCACAATGACCCAAATAGCATCTCTGCCTGCTGGAGATTTGGGTAACCCAGTCACGAAATCCATGGTTATGTGTTCCCATTTCCATTCTGGGATCGGTAAAGGTTGAAGAAGTCCAGCTGGCCTCAGATGTTCAGCCTTGACTTGTTGGCAAACCAAACATCGAGAGACATACCGGGCTATCTCCCTCTTCATACCATTCCACCAAAAGTATTAACGAATATCTCTGTACATCTTCGTGCTGCCTGGGTGGATGGAATACTGCAAACTGTGAGCCTCTGCCATGACTTCCTGTCTGATATCTCCACTGGGTACACAAAGATGCGTGCCATATCGAAGTGTACCATCCTCATAAATACATAAATCTGGCCTTCTCCCTGCCTCGCACTCTGCTCTGAGCCGCTGAATCTTAGAATCTGTTAACTGTGCTGTCAAGATCCTCTCAACTATAGTGGACTGAATCTGTAGGCTGGCCATCAAGGCCACATTGGAAGGAAGAACCACTTCAATTCCCATCTTCTAAAGATCTGACAATAACTCTGGTTGTGCCGTTAGGAAATAAACTCCGGCTCTCCGGCTCAACGCATCTGCTACAACGTTGGCCTTCCCTGGATGATACTGCAAATCCACATCGTAGTCCACAAGTAGCTCGAGCCATCTTTTCTGCCGTATATTAAGGTCCTTCTGGGTGAAAACATACTTCAGGCTCTTATGATCAGTAAATATCTCCACTCTGTCTCCGTACAAGTAGTGCCTCCACAACTTAAGTGCAAACACTACTGCTGCTAGCTCCAAGTCGTGGGTCGGGTAATTCTTCTCATGATCACGGAGTTGACGTAACGCATAAGCAATTACCTTCCTATGCTGCATCAAAACACATCCCAATCCTCTGCCTGAAGCGTCGCAATAAACTGTAAATCCTCCGGTCCCATCTGGAAGGGTGAGAATGGGAGCCGTTATCAAACCTCGCTTCAACTTCTCAAATGATTCCTGACATTCTGCGGTCCAAATGAACAGCACATCCTTGCGGGTCAACTGGGTCATCGGCGCTGAAATCCTTACAAAATCAGAGACGAACCGCCGGTAGTAGCCGGCCAATCCAAGAAAGCTGCGAACTTCTGCTACTGAGCTGGGTACTGGCCATGCCTCGATAGCCACAATCTTCTGAGGATCCACTTCCACTCCTCCTCTGGTAATGATGTGACCCAAGTAAGAAATGCGATCGAACCAGAACTCGCATTTACTGAACTTGGCGTACAACTGGTGCTCTCTGAGAATCTGGAGGACAACTCTGAGATGCTGCTCGTGCTCTGCTTCACTCTTGTTGTAGACCAGGATGTCATCAAGGAACACTATCACAAACTGATCCAAGTAAGGCATGAAAATACGGTTCATGAGGTCCATGAACACTGCCGGCACATTGGTCGCTCCAAAGGGCATAACTAGAAACTCCCAATGCCCGTACCTAGATCTGAACGCCGTCTTCGGGATGTCCTGCTCTCTGACTCTGATCTGGTGGTATCCTGACCGCAAGTCTATCTTCGAGAAAACTGAAGCCCCCTTGAGTTGATCAAACAAGTCATCTATCCTCGGGAGAGGGTATCTGTTCTTGATTGTCACTGAGTTCAAGGTACGATAATCAACATAGCCTGGACGTACCATCCTTCTTTTTCACAAGAAGCATTGGGGCTCCCCAAGGCAATCCACTAGCACGAATGAATCCCTTGGTTCTAAGTTCTTCAATCATCTTGTACAAAATCTCCAACTCTGAAGGCGCCATTCTGTAGACTCGCTCTGATACTGGTGCTGTCCCGGGAATCAAGTCGATGGTGAACTCGATCTCCCGCTCTGGCGACATCCTTGGAAGTTCCTCTGGAAAGACATCTGGAAACTCTTCAACTATCCGGGGCAACTGCACTACTGCTACTGCCATCCGCAATACTGGAGGAGATGGCTCTACGGCGCCTCTGGAAAATGAAAACTCTGGCTCTCCGGGAATACTAAAGACAACTCTGCCAATATGGCAGTCTATCCTAGCATAATGGTTCCTCAACCAATCCATATCTAGGACTACATCATAGTCTGCCATAGGGAACTCTATGAGCCTAGCGGGGAACTCTCTACCGCTAACTACGATCCGACACGAGGAAAACACTCGATCTACTCCCACAAGACCATTACCAGTAAGTATATTGAGCCTCACTGATAATGACTCGGGCTCCAATCCTATCCATGTCGCGAATCGTGCAGACATGAATGAATGTGATGCACCAGAATCAAATAATACAGATGCTGGAAAAGTGTTGACGAGAATAGTACCTGCCACTACCTCACCTGGTGCAACTTCTTCTTCTATGGTCATCATCATAGCCTGACCTCTAGCTGCGGGTCCTCTCTGCTGGAAATCCCTCTGTCGATTCTGTGCTGGACCCTGGGTGAACTGCTGCTGGAAGGCCTGGGCCTGGGGCAACAATGGCCTCGGGTACTGCTGTTGCTGCTGCTACTGGACTGGAACTGGGGCTGGTCCTCTCACCGAAGAACTAGAAAGGTTGGATGATGATGGACCTCCCCTATTCGGGCAGGTCCCTATCTGGTGGTCTGCTCCTCCACAAGCCAGGCACAATCTCTGTGCCCTACGACACTCTGCCACTACATGGCCCGGCTTCCCGCAATGAGAACATCCCACCGCAGAAGACTGCTTCTGCTTCTGCTGCTGCGGGTACGTCGGGGTTGAATGCTGAACCGACGTCACTGAGGCCGCCCGCCTCGGAGTTCCAATGGTTATACCCCTAGCTGCCGAGGCAGGAGCTGAAGATTGGTGCATCTGGTTGTGGGACCGCTTCCTGCCTCCGGTCCTGTCCATAATTCTTCGGGAGATATACTCATACCTCCTTGCTGCCTTCAACACTGCATCGAACGTCTGGTGCTCGAACTGCTCCACAGCCAATAATATCTCTAAGTGCAGCCCTTGCTGGAACCGCTGAGCCCTATCGAACTCGGTCGCCACCAAAGTGGAGGCGAACCTACTGAGTCTAGAAAACTCAGATGCATAACTGTCGACTGTTCTGCCTCCTTGCTTCAAGTTGGTGAACCGGGTCTGCAGGTCGTACCATGCCACCGCATCAAAGTACTTCATCTGGAACCTCTCTCTGAACGTCGCCCAGGTGACTGGTGCCGCAAACCCCATGGCCTGAGCTGCCCACCAATCGCGAGCCAAGTCTAACAACTGTAGGCGTACCACCGCCACCTTCTCATTTTCAGGTGTCCTAGCTGCTTCTAGAACCACCTCGGTATCCTGAAGCCAAGCGTCCGCGGCAATCGCATCTTCACTACCGTCAAAGAAGGGAGGGTTCAAGCGCTTGAAACTGTTGGCCGCCTAATTCCCTTGGGGACCTCCTCGGTTTAGTGCATCATGAACTTCCTGGTGTAAGGCATCGCCTCGACGATCTTGGGATGCAAGCAGTTCTCTGATAAGCCCTACCAAAGGTCCCTCATCCTGTCTAGCTGGTTGAACGGGCGGAGCTGCCTGAACTGGAGGTTCTGAGCCTCCGGGAAACATAACTCGGGAGGCTACTCCAGAGTGCTGAGCT
This sequence comes from Iris pallida, assembly GCA_029216955.1. NCBI lineage: Eukaryota > Viridiplantae > Streptophyta > Magnoliopsida > Asparagales > Iridaceae > Iris > Iris pallida. The sequence goes on along the minus strand of JANAVB010016197.1, from coordinate 53,518,373 downwards.
TGATCTTTCTGATGCTGGGGTGCTTGTCGAGCTTCCTCTGGCTGGTTGGCAGGTCCGGGAGTAATGCCGCTGAAGAAGACGACATAGGGAACAATAAGGAAAGGACTAGGACAGATCAATGATACAAGCAATGTGATCAGGTCGAGATTCTCAGAGATTTGAAGATACGAGTAGAGATCAAGGGCGAATATTGATTGAGACATCTATTCGGTAAACCCTCATATTTCTTGAATGCCAAGACCTGCAAGGGCCACCACTTAAACCGTGTCACGCCCCAGAACCAGAATATTGGAGAGCGGGGGCAGACACAGCCAGCTACGTATATTGAAATAGAATACATCTCAACTATACGGTCACGGCTGTCTAGATATGAGGGTTTACTACAAGCCAGCAGTCTCTTAAGATCAAGCCTATTGTCTCAATCTCAAGCAATTAGCAGAGTTACAAGATATTAGAGCATCAAATATATATATAAGGTGTCCCAAATATTACATATTGGATGATCATGAAGCTAGTCGTACAAAATGATGGGACTAGCAAGAGTTCAGTCATACATGATCAACCCTAGGATTTGTTAATCATGTTTATAGCCTGTAGGCAGACAGTAAGTAAACGTGCATCGAGCTAACAGGTACTCGTCGGCTAAACGCCTCAAAAGAATAAATTTACATATAAGTGGGTGAAACAAAAAGGAAAACCCACTCTTGGCCCGAGTTCCGTCTAGTTGTTACCATTGGGCTGGAAGCTCGGTAGATCCTCGGGAGCTGCTCCGAAATTTGGCCACACAAAACCAGCTGGGTCAAACCCCAGAAAGAGCAAGTGCCACAAAGGAGGCCATAAATAAGAACAAAGGCCAGCATATCAGAACATAATAATAAAAGAAGTACAAGTAGTAAGGTACACAGGACGATAAACGACTAGGGACGTGGAACCATTCCGGGAGCCAGGTTACAATCCTTAAACCAGACAAGGACCGGGGTTGTAACCCTTCGCCTGAATAGCTCACTGTCTCTACTCATTTATCGTTAAGATAAGTAAAACAAACATGCTCAGGAGATAGCAGGTACTGGAGCTAGACAAGACTTAGACAAGGCTGGACACCATCCATTCGCAATCGGCCAAACAATTACTACGGCTTAGTACTTTAACTAACTAGGGTTATCACAAACCTAATTACTAACAAGATGCAAGTGAGAATTCCAATCCCAAGCCCTGTAGACTATCCAGTTATCCTTCCGCGGGTTGAGAGTTATAGGTGGGTACATTGCCCGGGAGACAAATGTACCCTTAGGTGACTTAGAGGGTGCAACACATGACAGTGTGCTGGAAATGTGCTCTACTCGTCGGCAAGCTACAAGTCCATTAAAGCGCCCAGATAACGAGATTGCCTGTGACTGGGAATTCTCTATGTTCTAGTTTGATCTAATAATTAGCCTAACCCAATTTAGCGCGAATCCCTGGCCGTGGTACCCAGGAAGTCACGTCCTAGACATGATGCAAGACAAGACAAGTTAATTGTACAAGCAAGCAAGCAGGAACACCCACGGTGTCAAGTTGATTATACGAGTCAAGTCACAAGTTACAAGTCAAGTCAAGTCAGGAGTGCGCCGCCACGGGCCACTATCAAGTTATCAAGATAATTCATGTCAGGGTACTGTCAGGAGTGTACCATTATGGGTCACTGTCATGTCAGGTTGGTCATGTCAGGAGTGCACCACTACGGGTCATTGTCGTGTTATGCCAGTTTCTTGCCATACCAAGCCATGTACAATAGTCATTCCAAACATATTAAGTAAAAATCAGTTCGTGATAAAAGGCGTAAGGATATAAAATGGACGTAAAATATCTAATAAAATACCAATATATATAGGACTATAGAAGAGCCAAGCTTAAAGAAATAAACAATTTATCATAGACAAGTAGGTTGTGCAGGGTATGTACTGCACAGGGTGCCAAGTGCGCAGATGTCAATTGCGCAGGGTGAGCTGCGCAGGGTACCAACTGCGCAGGGTGCCAAGTGCGCAGGTGTCAATTGTGCAGGGTGAGTAGCGCAGCAGATGGTTTGCGCAAGGGTGGATTGCACAGAGGTGGATTGCGCAAGGCTGGCTTGCACAGAGGTCGGCTTGCGCATGGCTGGCTTGCGCATGGATGGCTTGCGCCAGCGCAATCCAGCGCAGCGCAAAGCACTGGCTGAGGTCATACGCAATCGGCCCTGCGCTAAAGAGCACAGGCCGGGGGTGCGCAACCGGCCATGCGCTAAAGAGCGCAAGGCAGAGGGATGTTCTTCCTGGCCGAGAGCAGGTCCAAGAACACCAAGAACTTCAATTCTTCATAACTTTGACAAATCAAAACCAAATCTAGATTTTCAAAGTTCTAATTTGAGTAAAATCGAATTCTCTTCCACATGGAAGCATCAAAACAAGCAAAAATCAAAGTTTAATAGATCAAAACCAAGGGTTTTCGAAAATGGTTAAAACCTAGATCTAGAAGAATGAAAGCTCCAAATCACAAAATGTCAAGTTCTAAAGTTGTTCTTGTCACGACCCGTACCCATTTTTTTTTAAACGGATACGAGACGTGTCCAAGCCAGCCTACGCTGCAGTGTCGGTGGTAGAATGCTGTCACGGCCATGAAGATTCAAAATCACAAATAATGCTCATTCACAAAATTAATTTAACTTACAATGATTACAAGTTTTATATTTGTAGAAGAATATAAACTTGTACAATTAAATGAATGACTACAACTCAACTATCTAGCTAGTCTCTAGGCTTTTGTCTGCAAGTACTCCCGTCACTCCCAAGCTAAGTGAATCCACGGCTAACCTGAAAATGTTGGTTTCCAGTCAGGAATGGAACGAGCACAATTCACTGAATGCAATTTCAAATAAAGAAAATGACTATAAACAAAGGTTAGACATCAATCATGGGTTTTGAAAATAAACAGGAAATATGAAAACTAATAGTAAATAAATAGACACAAAACACTCTCCCCGACTGTTAGAAGTACCTTTGATATGTGATCGGTCTGGGGTACTACACCGCACGGTCTACAATGTCTACTTGCAGAAAATAAACACGGGCTACAATGTCTACTTGCAGAAAATAAACACGGGCTACACTAATTGCAGAAATAAACACGGGCTACACTACTTGCAGAAAATAAACACGGGCTACACTACTGCAGAAAGTAAATACGGGCTATACTACTGCAGAAAATAAACACGGACTATACTACTGCAGAAAGTAAACACGGGCTATACTATTGCAAAAAATAAACACGGGCTATACTACTGCAGAAAGTAAACACGGGCTATACTACTGCAGAAAATAAATACGGGCTACAATGTCTAACACGGGCTATGGTCAGATCACATATCTTTGGTACTTCTAATTTCCGACTCCATAATTTATAATAGAAAATAATCACATAACCAATGGCCAACCAATGAAATATAGTAAAAATCAATATCGAAATGCAGACAATAAACTGTACTCGCCTGGGGTCCTCTGCTGGTAAAACTGACAGTCTGAACTACTCAATGTGCCACTATAGTCAAACCCGTACAACAGTCCCCGGAAGCTGAAATAAATAATACCAATGATCTTAAAATAGTCCAATTAGCTAGGATTGCCTGTCCTTACGTCCAATTCTGGACACAGGAGCAAAACGGTAATTTTGGGCAAAAACGATGTCCGCCGTTGGACCCACTTTGCACCGAAAAGTGTGCCAGGGTCAATGGTCTCTAAAGTCGTCAAACTACATGTCTACAGGTCCGATTTTTCGATACGAACCCAACCGTATGTCCAGAGTTGGATTCCGGCGGGCCGTGCACAAAATCGCCCGTTGAGTGGGACCGTGGGGCCCGCAAAACGTCGTCGGATTCAACTGTCTCAGAATTGGACCAAACTTGGCATACAGGACCAGAAAAATGATACGGTCCTGATGGCGTAAGTTTCATCTCGATCTGACAAGCATGCACAAAGTAATTGGAGAATTTGTATCGTGCACGATACGGTGAATTTCGACGGATACGCATCAAATTTGTCGTGCACACGCGACCAATTTGAATTCCGTCAAAGCCCACACGACCACTAAGCCGTTACGCAGCTTTCGATTCTTTTGGTTCGCGACCACGTCGTCCAGATTGGCGTGACACACGTCGTGTGGAACAATTTTTTAGTTTTCAAAACAGGTTTTTGTCCAAGTTCGGGGTTCAATTTCTCGACACACAGTTATCCAAATTGGTTTCTGTAAAAAGGGTTTACTAGCCCTATATGTTATCTAAAAATTTGTTCAAATAGATTTTTGAAAAGGTTCATGGGTTAACGGCAATTCGCCTCCCAACTTGGGAGTTTGGACTGATTCGTGCTCTGTTTGTAAGCAGGTTTTTCCTCGACTTTGAGTCGATTTATCGGATAACGTGGTGCGTCTAAATTTAAACTATTTGAAGGAGATTGGAGTTCTATGGATTGACTTCGTACCTGCGAAATCCGTTCGTGAAACGGTCGATCGGATAGACGGGAATCACCATACGAAGTTAGCCTCCTGAACGCGCTTACTGCTGCCAATGCAGCGCTTGAGCGCGCTGGCCCCGCGTGCGCGTGCCCTCCGGCGCGTCGTGGCCGCGCGCGGCGGCTCCCAGGGCGGCGTGCGGCCGCGCCAATGTCAGGGAGGGGTGGCGGCCTGTGGGTGAGTTCGGGTTAGGGTTTTGAAGAAACCCTCTGCCGCTCTCTGTCGATCTCCATATGTACGGTTTATGTATATATCAACTGTGTTGATATATATAGAGGGTCGGCCCTTGCTGTTGTGGGAATTCCTTTTCCAGCTCGGGTTGGTGGTTACAAAGGCTCGGGGAAAAACTCCTAAGGGTTTGCTCGGCCTGTGCCTTGTGGGCTGGGTTCGCCTATTACTGCTGTTGCTTATTCTTTCCACTTTCTTTTTCTTTTCCTTTTTCTTTTTCTATTACTAATTTCTATTTCATTATTTATATAAATCTATATATATATGATCTATTTACACACACGTATATATATATTTATATGCATACACGTATACGAATATTCATATATATACATATATACACATATACAATTTTACATATATTATAAATCTGTATGCCTTATAATTCTATATAAATCTATTATACATTAATATGTATAAATCTATTATCTATTATATATAAGTATATATATTTACACACAAATACGAATTTATATATTCATACACCTGTACACATATACATATATATATTATACACACACATATATATATATATATATATATATATATATATATATATATATATATATATATATATATATAAAATATATATATATATATATATATATATATATATATATATATATATATATATATATATATATATATATATATATATATATATATATATATATATATACATGCACTCATATAAATATATATATTTATATATATTCACTCGTACACTCTTATATATCTATATTTATATACACGTACACACATATCTATATAATATATTTTTATACAATTTCACATACACACATGTATTATATGTATCTATACATACACATTCATAATATTATATATTTCTGTATACATACCCGTTGACACCCTGTATGTAAATAATATGTATCCATTTATATTCATTATTGAATAGTAATGAATAAACAAATATATGTAGGAGGCACATAATTATGAAAGGCAAATAAATTCTATGCTAATCAATTAAATAAATGAATAAAATATAATAATAATAAAATAATTCAGAATTTCGGGAAGGGGAGTTACAAATCTACCCACCTTAAAAATAATTTCGTCCTCGAAATTATAACTCATAAACATGCCAAAATTCAAAACATAAAAATAAAAATAAATAAATCCACTATTACCACAATATCCTCGAATTTTAATTTCTCAGAAATATTTATATCTTCCTCCTTGCCATTGCGTAACTACGAATCATCAAGGACTTCTACCCACCTTTGGTCACACTACTCCCTCAATGGTATGTCCCTAAAACTTTATAATCTTCCAATTACTTGATAAGATGGACATCTACTGTTGTTGGCCTCTATAATCCTCTCATATCTATTAAATAACCCAAAATCTAACAAACAACAAGTAGCAAAAATATTGATAAACTCTAGTAAGTATGACCTTCGTCTCCCTGCAATAGAAAGGACAGGAAGATAGGAAAATAATCGAGAGCGATCATGAAGCTTCCAGAGAGGTAGAGGGTATCCCATGGTGTAGACAGAAAGAAAGTTTAGGAACCACTGACTGACTTGCTAGATGGGTTACTCTAGTCCAATCACTTGCTGCCTCGAAGGACCATTCGTTTCTTAGAGGGGCTTGCAATTCGTGCAATACGAAGATTTCGTTCTCGACATTCTAAACAAGGTTCCACAACGAAGCGGAATTTGAGAAATCAAGATTGTAATCCTTTTTGTGGTTATTTAAACACACGAGTAAGGAATATAAATGTAATACAAGATCGTATCGCGACTTCCAGGTAGATGGAATAAGGGTTACGAATGACCTCACTTTCTAAGGGGTGGAGCTTACATAAGGGTATAGGTACTTATTTCAAACAGTTCGGTTTTCTAGTCCAAATACGACGGTATGTATGGATAGGTTTTACTGGGTCTTAATGGGTTCTCTATTTAGACATCACTCGCTGGTTGGATGAACCTTGGATTTCAATCTACAACGGTTGGACAAGATTCTAATGATAAAACTATTTATACTGGGTTAGGGTAACCAATAATAGGTTTCTATCCAAGGGGTTGAGCTAGCTGCCCGTCAGGTTGGTTAGCTAAGTTTCTAGAGTCCAAAATGTGCTTTTAGTGACTTTTGAGTTTAAGTAGCACATGAGGCCTCAATTGGGTAGCACACTAGTGACATGTGCATAGTGGACTTCGAGTAGATCACAACCCTATATTGGCTTGAAAGATTAGAATCGAAGTTGAAGCTCTAATGAAAGTCAGAAAGCATACCGGTATTATGGTAAGGGTTATAACTTGTCCCTTTTGACCTAAAAGTCGCACCATAAAATATAGTACAAGGGGACGGGTTTGAGTGGGACATGATATACTTAGGCAAAGGTAGACTCGTCTAGATCTTGCATATGAAATTTGTTGGAAGGTAACTGCTGGCCTCGTGCTCCGAATATTAAGGACACGGTCGGGGACACAAAATGATCTAAATAGAAAGTGGGAGTCCACGAGGCACTAATAATCATCCTAATGAAAATTATTCTGAACAATAGGTAATCCTCGCATATCCCACAATTTTAGAAAGCTTACAGTCTACCCACCTTAAAAATAAGGCATGGGTTTTGGAATAATGAGGTTAGGAGAATTCTACGGTCCGGGTATTGTACCTCGACTTTTGTCAATAAAGAATAAGGCACGGCGTAACGGAATACCGTAGATATAGGTCAAGTCAAGGATTGTTTACCAATAAATGAAAAACGAGTGTGTACTAAGACACATGGTCGATAAAATAGAATGACCTACTCGTCCACCATATATGAGAGTTATCGACGGGGTAGCCAACTCTAAGGCACATCCTACGAAAAGATTTCTACAAACTGGGTCGTGAGTTTCTATTTGTGTGAAGCCTGCCCGATTATTGTCCCAAGAGTTCTAGGGGTATGGGCTTAAGGGTTGCTAGTTAAAGCAAGCTCCAAGCAATAAATTAGAGACTCTCAACAAATTGTTTTCTTAAGATTAGATAGTCTCCTAGGTCAGCATTTTGACCAAGGGCAAAGCCCTACTCATTCTCAAGTTCAGATGGCTAGAAGGTCCCAATAGCAGTTTAGGGGTCGAGAGAAGAACGAATAACTCGAAGCAAGGTTCTAGTCACATGGCTAGCCGATGGTAGCTATACTTGCGTATACCACTATCATAGCCATGGGGATACCCTGTGTCTCGTTACCAATTATGCGCTTTCGTCTTTCCAAATCAGTGAAAGAAAAAAAACAATAAAGAGTTCAAGGGAGATGTTGTTGAATACAATTATATGATTCAAAGGCGAATGTATAATTCAAAAGAAATTGTCAAAGCAGTCGTGGATGAGATCCTAGAGACATCTATATCTAAATCCACGTAGGACAATTAAATAAAGTGCGAACCAAATGCATCATGGTTGATCAGACCATAATACACTGATTCTGATTAGAAAATAAGTTAGCAGGCGTCCCCGCTAAACACATGTCTTGAATCAAGCTCAAGAACAGAGTGAGCTTGCAAAACTAGGCTGTAATTGATGCATTGGTCAAGATTAGTCAAAATACAAGTACGCAAGATTTTTGAAAAGAGATACAAGTAGTTCGAGTTTAGAGGGAATCAAACCTTACCCGGTATTCTTGCTTCTATAGACATCCCACTATCATCTTACCCTTAAGGCCTTAGTCGACTAATGGTTTATGGACTTCTGAATTCTATATTCTAGGTAACCTGTTAGTGTCAGTCAATTTCCTCATCTATAGATCACGAGGATCATACGGAGTGCTAGGTCGGGAGACATACTACCAAACTTACAAACTTCCACTACTATTGGCTTTATATCTTATGGGACGTACATGGCACGGTCCTATCCTCTATAGTACCCTAAACTTGTAATCACGTCTGAAATCATTTCACCGAGGATTATGCTTCACCCGTATACTTGGGCTGTGGTAAACCCTTGGTTCTGTGATTCAGATGTGATATGCTATCAGATACTCTACCTTATCTCGACTCCAAGGAATCTACGATCAAAGAGGACCACTAGCCATAAGTTTAGCAATATTCTATAACCTATATTTTCTTAGACTAATTCCAACACGAGGGGTCGTGTCTTGCCAGTGCGCTGCTGGCTACAGTGAATCCAAGGTCTCCATAATTTAAATAAATGACGACAGTGCGCTGCTGTCCTGCCATTATGAGTTAACTAACATTCCCGTAACTATATCTTGTAAATAAATCCCCGAGCTTCTAGAGATTCAAACAAGTTGCCTATGAAATAAAGCTTAAACATTTGTCCTATCAGTCACCACCCTTAAAATAGAGATTGAACGGGGAGGAAATAACTGAAGACAAAAGGAATACGAACACTCTAGTATCTATCTCATGTATATTCAAACTATGGAGGAAAACTTTGAATCGAAACTAACTTGAGGTTCGTATATGGGTAACATAATCAATATTATATAAAATAATAATTCTTAGGGCAAAATAGGAACTAATTAGGGAATTTGGACTAAGATATAAGGATGATATCTAAAGAGGCAACGAGAAGGAATTGAATAATTTATCTAGGTGAGATCATCAATTCCAGGAAGCTCTGCCGCTCCAAGTGAATAACCTATCCACATTTGGACCATATCTTCCAATCAAGAGGTAGTAGTGTACCTATGGGGATCTGACAAACGATCAAAATTAATAACTCCTTATCTAAATTCCATGGCCTAGACTACCCATCGGTAAATTTGTATAAGGGACTCCTAGTCCTAGTCATTCCTTTAAATTAAATTAATCCTTGTTCGTGAATGAGCATATTCTAGTCGCAGGCTCGCAGTAGTACAACTAACTTAAGTACTATCACGAGTTCGCATGATTTGCAAAAACAGACCTGCATGGGCCACCACAAAAACTTGTCACGACCCGCACCCATTTTTTTTTTAAACGGATACGAGACGTGTCCAAGCCAGCCTACGCCGCAGTGTCGACGGTAGAACGCTGTCACGGCCATGAAGATCCAAAATCACAAATAATGCTCATTCACAAAATTAATTTAACTTACAATGATTACAAGTTTTACATTTGTAGAAGAATATAAACTTGTACAATAAAATGAATGACTACAACTCAACTATCTAGCTAGTCTCTAGGCTTTTGTCTGCAAGTACTCCCGTCACTCCCAAGCTAAGTGAATCCACGGCTAACCTGAAAATGTTGGTTTCCAGTCAGGAATGGAACGAGCACAATTCACTGAATGCAATTTCAAATAAAGAAAATGACTATAAACAAAGGTTAGACATCAATCATGGGTTTTGAAAATAAACAAGAAATATGAAAACCAATAGTAAATAAATAGATACAAAACACTCTCCCCGACTGTTAGAAGTACCTTTGATATGTGATCGGTCTGGGGTACTACACCGCACGGTCTACAATGTCTACTTGCAGAAAATAAACACGGGCTACAATGTCTACTTGCAGAAAATAAACACGGGCTACACTAATTGCAGAAATAAACACGGGCTACACTACTTGCAGAAAATAAACACGGGCTACACTACTGCAGAAAGTAAACACGGGCTATACTACTGCAGAAAATAAACACGGGCTATACTACTGCAGAAAGTAAACACGGGCTATACTACTGCAGAAAATAAACACGGGCTATACTACTGTAGAGAGTAAACACGGGCTATACTACTGCAGAAAATAAACACGGGCTACAATGTCTAACACGGGCTATGGTCAGATCACATATCTTTGGTACTTCTAATTTCCGACTCCACAATTTATAATAGAAAATAATCACATAACCAATGGCCAACCAATGAAATATAGTAAAAATCAATATCGAAATGCAGACAATAAACTGTACTCGCTTGGGGTCCTCTGCTGGTGAAACTGACAGTCTGAACTACTCAATGTGCCACTATAGTCAAACCCGTACAACAGTCCCCGGAAGCTAAAATAAACAATACCAATGATCTAAGAATAGTCCAATTAGCTAGGATTGCTTGTCCTTACGTCCAATTCTGGACACAGGGGCAAAACGGTAATTTTGGGCAAAAATGATGTCCGCCGTTGGACCCGCTTTGCACCGAAAAGCGTGCCAGGGTCAATGGTCTCTAAAGTCGTCAAACTATATGTCTACAGGTCCGATTTTCCGATATGAACCCAACCGTATGTCCAGAGTTGGATTCCGACGGGCCGTGCACAAAATCGCCCGTTGAGTGGGACCGTGGGGCCCGCAAAACTTCGTCGGATTCAACTGTCTCAGAATTGGACCAAACTTGGCATACAGGACCAAAAAAATGATACGGTCCTGATGGCACAAGTTTTGTCTCGATCTGACGAGCGTGCACAAAGTAATTGGAGAATTTGCAACGTGCACGATACGGTGAATTTCGACGGATACGTATCAAATTTGTCGCGCACACGCGACCAATTTGAATTCCGTCAAAGCCCACACGACCACTAAGCCATTACGCAGCTTTCGATCCTTTCGGTTCGCGACCACGTCGTCCAGATTGGCGTGACGCACGTCGTGTGGAACAATTTTTTAGTTTTCAAAACAGGTTTTTGTCCAAGTTCGGGGTTCGATTTCTCGACACACAGTTATCCAAATTAGTTTCTGTAAAAAGGGTTTACTAGCCCTATATGTTATCTAAAAATTTGTTCAAATAGATTTCTGAAAAGGTTCATGGGTTAACGGTAATTCGCCTCCCAACTTGGGAGTTTGGACTGATTCGTGCTCTGTTTGTAAGCAGGTTTTTCCTCGACTTTGAGTCAATTTATCGGATAATGTGGTGCGTCTAAATTTAAACTAATTGAAGGAGATTGGAGTTCTATAGATTGACTTCGTACCTGCGAAATCCGTTCGTGAAACGGTCGATCGGATAGATGGGAATCACCATACGAAGTTAGCCTCCTGAACGCGCTTACTGCTGCCAACGCAGCGCTTGAGCGCGCTGGCCCCGCGCGCGCGTGCCCTCCGGCGCGTCGTGGCCGTGCGCGGCAGCTTCCAGGGCGGCGCACGGCCGCGCCAATGTCAGGGAGGGATGGCGGCCTGTGGGTGAGTTCGGGTTAGAGTTTTGAAGAAACCCTCTGCCGCTCTCTGTCGATCTCCATATGCACGGTTTATGTATATATCAACTGTGTTGATATATATAGAGGGTCGGCCCTTGCTGTTGTGGGAATTCCTTTTCCAGCTCGGGTTGGTGGTCACAAAGGCTCGGGGAAAAACTCCTAAGGGTTTGCTCGGCCTGTGCCTTGTGGGCTGGGTTCGCCTATTACTGCTGTTGCTTATTGTTTCCACTTTCTTTTTCTTTTCCTTTTTCTTTTTCTATTACTAATTTCTATTTCATTATTTATATAAATATATATATATATATAATCTATTTACACACACGTATATATATATTTATATGTATACACGTATACGAATATTCATATATATACATATATACACATATACAATTTTACATATATTATAAATCTGTATGCCTTATAATTCTATATAAATCTATTATACATTAATATGTATAAATCTATTATCTATTATATATAAGTATATATATTTACACACAAATACGAATTTATATATTCATACACCTGTACACATATACATATATATATTATACATATATATATATATATATATATATATATATATATATATATATATATATATATATATATATATATATATATATACATGCACTCATATAAATATATATATTTATATATATTCACTCGTACACTCTTATATATATCTATATTTATATACACGTACACACATATCTATATAATATATTTTTATACAATTTTATATACACACATGTATTATATGTATCTATACATACACATTCATAATATTATATATTTCTGTATACATACCCGTTGACACCCTGTATGTAAATAATATGCATCCATTTATATTCATTATTGAATAGTAATGAATAAACAAATATATGTAGGAGGCACATAATTATGAAAGGCAAATAAATTCTATGCTAATCAATTAAATAAATGAATAAAATATAATAATAATAAGATATTTTAGAATTTCGGGAAGGGGAGTTACAGTTCTCCATGGCTTAATCTAGTTAATGGACAAATAAAAAGTGGTGCTTATTTGATGGCAAGGTGCACTTGCCTATGGGTTGGGGAGTTGTGTGGAAGAAGGAAGAAGGAAGAAGAAGAAGTTGAAAGAAATTAATGGAGTTATGGAGGAGAGAGAAGAAGTTGGTGGGTTTTAATGAGGGTGGTTGTGATGGAATGGAGGTGGAGAATAGGCTAAGGTGTTCCACTCATGATGAACCAAACCAAATCAAACCAACTCCACAAAATAAAACCAAGCCATGGTCCAAAACCCATTTACGAGAACCCGAATCCACAAGTCGAGAAAATAAAATACGTGCCAAAAATCAAATTACGAGTACAAATACAAAATACAGGAAATGGGGGTGACACTCCGCAAGCAACGCCGGCTGCCTCCCGTGCCCGGCCGACACCAGCGGCCTTCGCCCGTCCGCGACCCCGTTCGGCCGCTGCCGAGGCCGCGCCCGCTTCCTCGCCGGACCCGAGCCCAGCCCGCTCGGCCGCCCTCCGTTGCCGCCCCCTTCTAGCGCCCAGACCAGTCGGCCAGAAGCCGCGGTTCCCCCGGCTCGTCCCGAGCCAAGCCGCTGTGCCTTAGCCGTTTCTGACGCACTGTCCGTTGTTCGAACGCTGTCCGGCGCATTCCCTGCCGCCAGAGCCGCTGTCCGCTCTCCGTACGCGGATCTGCACGCTGTTCCGACGCTGTTTCCTGTGATCGCTCCGACCTCCTCCGCGTGCTTCTGGACCGTTCTGAGTCGATTCTTTTCCCTATTTTCTTACATCTAAGAACTCTAACCGAGCAACTGAGGTATAATCCTGTGTCCTTGTGTCCCTTCCGTAGCTTAGTCGATGATGACGCGGTCCCGACCCCGACGCGGGGATCGATTTTACTAGTTGCGGTAGGGGATACAATTTTCCCGAGTTCGGCTCGATTAGTTCTGTGGGATCGTATTCCTGGTTGGTATGCTTGGCTAATATTTTCCTTTGGGCTAGTAATTATTATTTGGGTTCGGACTTTGCGAACTCCATTCAAAATGGTTCTGTGGCTTAGCTATTTCTAGCTTAGGTCTTTTGTGGATATTTGCTTAATTCTGTGGTTTTTCTCCTTAGCTTTGGCTATTTTGAATGGTTCTGTGGCTATATTTTTCCTTAGCTATTTTTGATGTGGTTCGTGGCTTAGTTGGATTTTGGAAGCTGGAAGAGTAATTATAAATACGTTCTGGAAATTTGTTGTATCGCCTTGTGGCTAGATTGTCCTAGTTACAGAGGAGATGCTGCCCAAATTTCCAGTAAAGAATTTTAAAATAATATTATTTAATTAAGTTCATTAAATTAAAATCTATTTTTAAATTCGGTCTTTGCCAACGATTTACAAAATTGGTTTTGTTGGTTTTAAATGCGGATTTTGTGAGTTTTGTATTCCCTGTTAGGCGACGACCGTATCGGTCGGATGAGCCTCGGTGAAACGCAAACGTTATAGGATTTCCTGTACGTTGAGGCGAAAGCCAGCAACGTGAGATTATATGACCAAGTCTGAGAGCCCATTTTCGCTAAATTATATTTAATTTATATTATGTTTTATTTTTAGAAATAGTTACTAGCCTCTAGTATTTTGGGTGCAGGACTTCGGCCTCCTGACTGGATTGCTTCACGGCATTCAGAGCTCGCCTCAGCTTTTAAATTAAATTAATTAATTTGTTGTAAGGACATAAGCCCAGTTTTTCTTTGTTTTTCTGTGGCCCTGTATTTGTGTAGTTTAGGATTTTCTGTTCTTTTTGGGTTGTTGCTTTGCGTAATTAGACGCGTACTTAAAATGGGTATTATTTTTATATAAAAAAATTATAAGAGTTTTCTCACTTCTAAATAAAAAGGATAAAATTCAAGTTTGTATTATTTAAACAAATTCACATTTTTCTCATTAAAAGAAAAACCTAATTTTATGTATATAATATTAAAGTACAAAATTTTGTTAAATGAATTAGAAAATACGATCTTTACCCAATAAATTAATAAATCAGTTCCTTTTCGTTAATTGATAATTGTATCCTGCGACGGTAGAGTAGGTTGATAGCTTTATTAACAATTTAAAAACTGGACTAGTACCTGCTTCTAGAAATTGCAACTAGCACACCTAGATTTGGCTCATCTATGTTTCTAAGTCAAGGTTCTCAACTGTAGGGTTTCGAGGACGTATTTGACTTCATCCCCGGTACCGACATCATATTCCAGTCGTTAAACAAAGGCAAGTTACGGTTATGTTTTCTTGCATTTTATTTAGTAGTTGTCATGATTGCATGCTTAAACCACATTGCTAAACGGAACTCTCCCATTGAGTTCGATTATTGATTGTGGGGATATTGGGGGAGTAGTGTAGCGTTTATGACCAATACCCTCATATTATATTATTGTGCGAGCTTACCCCTCTTACACACGGGGATAGGCCGTATCGCATCGCTAGGATGCTATTGTACAACCCAAGCCGGTCATAGACGTTACCTATTCAAACCATATTGTTTTAAATACTGAATTGCTGGAAAATATTGTTCAAAGAATTTCAATTATTTAAAATTGCATCTTTCCATTATTATTTAGAATGTCGGATTATGTACTCGTACTTGCTCCTTTCCTGACTGGAATCCCCCCATAGGTGATGTTGATGATGCTGAGTTATTGTTCAATAGCTACTATGACCCAGTTATATCCTGTGGTGTTGCTAGAGTCCCCCTTGGAGGATGCAGAACCTGAGGCCGATGAGCCGACCGTTTAGCTAGTTGTTTTTCAGTTATCTAGTTTTATTGTATTGGAGTTTGTAGATTTTGAATTCAGTACTTTATTTCAGTACTTTCATTTCTAGTTGTACTTCTCTTTGTTGAATATTAAAAGTTTTAAAAATTCCCGTATATTCAAGTTGTGACAAATATATAAATGTTGTTGTGAATACCTGCATATAGAACAGCTTACTTCCGCCGTCTCATAACGGTGTAGGCTGGGTATGATCCGGTTCGACCCAATAATTTGGGATCGGGTCGTGACAGTATGTACTGCGGTGCTATTTAATGAGTGCACTAAGGTGTGACTCTACGTGCTAAGTGATAATTCGTGTTATATGTCAATACATGTGTACCATCCAGCACAGTCATGGTAATTGGTCAGTAATAGTATCGTGGTATATTGATTGTTGTTTGATGCATTACACTAAGCATGGATCTAGATTTGGGACTCCTTGAGCCGATGTAGATTCATACTTAGGGTACACGTACTATGGTACGACATATAAGAGGATGACCATGTGACCACGACATGTAATTCCAATATCAAGATAGGGTTAACCTAAGCAACATAAATCGGTAGAAGCATTGGGAGGGAACAAAATCTCGAGATCGTGCCATACTAGCTACCCCAGGTCCAGTCCTAACGTGTCGGGTTGGCCGCCACGGATATGGTTTTATTCGCCTATAGCGGATGACTATATTCGACTCCTATATGCTATGTGTTATATGTTTCAACACGGTAGCCTTACGGGGGACCTGTGCATAATCAATGTGCTACGCGTATATGTATATATATAATAGTTTGGCTAGTCCTGTTGGGTTGATGCGATCTGAGGGTTCCTATATTGTATTACTGGAATAATCCAGGCAAATCATAGAAAGCCGTAGGATTGATTGGCCGCTTGTAAGCCGACTTGTTTGTGATATGTTTTCTTCTGTTAGCAACTAAGGAACATGGACTATCGTGGTGCGTGGTTCAACCCATGTCCTTGTTTGGTTGTTGGGTTGGGCTATTGTGCTGTGATAGGCTATGGACCGAAGTCGCGATCAGAAGCCCTTCACCTGTCCATGGTTATAGGATATATCTTATCTCGGCATGATATTGCCACCGTTTGTCCTTGTTTGGTTGTAAGGATTGTTTGCAAAAACAAAAGTTTTTTTTATTTCACAAACTTTGTAAGAAGATTACAATTAAATTCTGGGAAAGTACAACTATAGGAATTCGATCTGAAGACGATCGCTTTATCCCTTGGACGATGTGAACTTTGAAGACGATAGCCTCTGAAGAATGCAGCAGCACTTGGACAAGAACTCCTGATCTCTGATGATAATAATGATCTGATCTTGATAATGAAGGACTTGAAACTCTATTTATAGAGTTCTGGAAAATAACTAATTAGTAATTATTTCTAGATTGTGCAGGCTGGATTGCGCAGGCATTGGACTGCGCAAACAGCAAACTGTGCTGGCAGTTACTCGATCGTGGCTCAACTGTATTAGACGCGTGGCATTGTTTGATTGAAATACGCATGGTCATGTACAGACGGTTGCCACGTGGTGAGCAATTGATGGCATGTAGGCCACGTATAAAATGTCAGTTATCTTGATAGGTTGCACCGCTTGAACTGCGCTAGCTTCAGACTGCGCTGGGATCGAACTGTGCTGAAGAGGATCTGGCAGACTGCGCTTCTGTTGGACTGGCAGACTGCGCTGGGAGTTGACAGCTGGACCGCGCTAACAGCTGTCCTAGAATTCGGCGCGACTCGAGAAACGAACAGACTCCTCGCTTTTTGGGCTGTCAGTTGTCAAAAAATCTAATTTTGTGTCAGGTAATGATGACGTTGCCACGTCAGCATTGTGCGCTTGGATATTGGCGCAGTTCAACCTCGCGTAGTTGATTTGTTGTGCAATCTGCTTCCTGTGCAGTTCATTGAAGGGTGCGCAATTTGGTTTTCATTGCTTTTTTGATGGGTGCAACTTGATTTTTATGACCTATAAGACCCCCTTCAAAGTTTTCAAAATTTGAAAATATTAAAAGTTTCGAAATACTTTGAATTTCGAATTTAAAATCAAGTTGCGCAAGTAGTGCTTTGACTGCACGTTTGGAGGAATCAGCTCCAACTTTTGTGGCACAATCTGAGGTGACTGTTACCCTCCTGAAAACTATATATAGTTTCCATTCTCATTCTGTCAACCTTTACTTGCTTTCGATTTTCAGAAAAGATAAAAGCTTCCCTCCTACTCCGATTACTTCTCCTTCCTCTCACCGTCGACGTTAATGGCTCCTAAGCGAACTGCCACCGAGAAGGGCAAGGCTCTGGCCAAACCCTCGACTCGTGTTGCGCCACGAGCATCTCGCCATGAGATTGGCCACCCAGCGCTGCAAGGTAGATGATAAAACTCGATCGAAACCCTTTTTAGGGTTCTTGACATTTTTGAACCTTCATACCTCTCTCTTTAGAGATTGATGGTATTGCGCCGCCCTGTTTAGGGTTTTGGTTGCGCACACAATAGTTTTTATTTTTATGAAAACTATATTCTTGCACAATCGGTTGGAAAGCGCTGGCAGATGTTCGGCACAATCCATCGATTTGCGCAAGTCGGTTGAGCCAGCGCAAACTGATGCCTTACGCAAGTGGGTTAGCGCAACCTGATGTCTTGCGCAAGGGGATGTGTTGGCGCAATTGGATACTTTGCGCATGTGGGCTGCATTGGCGCAACCTGATGCTTTGCACATAGCGCAATTTGATGAACTCTTTTTAAAGAAACTTTGTGATTTTGCATGTACTGATCTTTATCTCTTTATTTGATGTAGTTAACCTCAGAAAAGATCCAAATTATGAGGGTTTTGTAGGATCTTTAGCTGAACCTGAGTTCAAGGAGGATCTTTTCCATGTGACATATCCTCAATATGCCTTGCCGTCATCTCGACAAGCCATCCTGATGGCACAAGATAATGAAACTCTGCTGTGTTTGATGAACGGGCAGCCACTCCAAACTGCAGATACAGTTACTCATAAGAAGCCGTTGTTCCTGTTCGGTGAGGCTTTCGACAAGAACTCTCAGCCTAGACCTCGCATGGAACAGAGACTTTTTCAAAGAGGCGAGAAGATACTTCTACCGGAGATTTCCAGATGCCTTCCCCTGTCTCGCTATGCTTTTACGAGCTATCCCAGAAGGATGGAATGGGATATAACTCCACTTCAGCAAGCTCGAACGGGGAATATCTGTGTGAAGAAGGGGCCAAACAGCAAAGACATGTTCTACAGTTCCTCTGAGCGTCACAGTTCCCTACTCAGAGGACTGAAACCCGGTTGTATCCCACCGAAAAACTCTTCCCTGCTGCTACCAGTCAGAACTCTGATATTCGCAAATGAGTTTACGAAGGTTGAGGGAAGGTATCCAGACCAAGATATTCGATTGACGGGTCTTGTGAATCCGAATAACAAGAGATGGATCTGCATAGCCAATTGGATATTGGCTCAATTTGAAGACAGGCTTAAGGAGATCGAGCTATACCAAGCGGTGTACGCCACCATTTATGGTTTCCCGCCTAATCCGCATCTATTTCTTGCATTGGCGGAGAGATACAACTACAGAACGGGAACTTTTATGACCCCATGCAGAGAGATCGGATTGGCTTTACACGAGATGAAGTACATCTCCAGCCTGCCAATGGGGGATATCCCCTATGAAGAATTTGTCCCGACCAATGATGAGTTGGACAAATTATGCCAAGAGAATGCTGACATGGTGGCTGTCTTTGAAGAGCTGCTATGCCACTACAAGATCTGTTCTTTGTACTATAAGAGTGGTACATCCGACACCTGCTGCTCAACCAAATGGTTTCCGTATCTCTTTCTCAACCATATCATTGAGAAGAAGGCCAAGGAGCACGATAACTGCAAACCCACCTTCTTCAGACCACTTAGCAACAGCGAAGTGATAGGGTTGATGGAAGAGAACAAAGATATGGATATCAAGATCAAGGATGATCTCCAATGTCCTCATTTCAAGGAAGGGGACATTATTGAAAGCTACATGAGGCTGGACTACAGGCCCATGTCGAAGGAAGCCCAGCTGGCGGGTTTCCTCACTTATTGGCTTCGACGATACGTCGTTCCTAGAGCTAGCGTCGTCGATCGCTTTCATCGAGGCATACTATTTGCTGCTGTCCGCTTAGTCTTCGGCTACCGGATGGATCTATTGTCAGCGATGACTTGCAGAGTGAATGCTGGCCTCCGTCTTTTTGTCGATCAAATGCTTCGAGGAAAAGACGAGAAAGGAAGCTTTCCTCGGCTGGAGCTACCATACACATATCTGTTCGGATGGCTGCTTCTGCACTATCCTTCACTGATGAACCCCGATATGGGGGCGGTGAGCGGCAGCTTTTTGAGGAGATTCTCCAAAAGCAAGTGGATATATACCACTTTAAGAGATTGCAGGCACGCTCTGAATCTCGGAAAGGGATAGAACTTCTATTATGTTCCCCCTCCAGCTGGCTACGAGCAAATGTCCACCAACCTTGTCGACTCTGGGAGGGCACAGCCTCTTGGCCACACAATTTTTGACTGGTTGAAGATGATCCGGACATCTCACTTGGTGTACCGGTTTGAAGATGAATGCTATCTGGAGCCTTATCTCCCTAGCCGTTTTGTACGCCAATTCGACTATGACAAATTCCATGTAGGCAACGCCATAACGTGCCTACAGGGAAAAGTTTATCTGATCGATGGAGCCCGGGCTTGGGCTTACTATAATGCTCGGGACACGAGGACGACATTCTCTATGCCGTTAAAGAGCGATCATGGTCCTCGCATGCTATATACTTATTCGCTCTTCTACACATCAGCGAATACTTTTGCTGAGAATTTCAACTTAGAAGATAGCTTTGCGACAGCAACGCAATTCAAGAAAGGAGCACCTGATTTGGTGCTTCCTGATAAGGGTGAAGAGGATGAGCCAGTTGATGCACCGTTGGAAGCTTCGAGGGAAGCCAACTTCCCTGAAGAAGTCAACGAGCCGCTGTGCGTCTCTTTGAAGGTCGCTAGATCTCCAATCAAGGAGAGGAAGAAAAGGAAGACGGAAGAACCTTCTTCTCCAGTTTCTAAGAGGAAGATTGTCTTAGAATCTTCAGAAAGGGTCACTACTCGGTCGCAATCTCGGCAGCATGCTGAGTCGACACAGAGAGAAGAGGCGACGACTCCGACCTCTCTTCAAAGGCAAGTAGATGTTGTAGATGTAGAGAGTCCGGAGAGACCTTTACGCAGAAAGAAAATAGTTTTCAGGAGGAAAGTGGCCACTCCTCCAAGACTTATCCTGTCATCGGTCGTGACCAGTGCTGTCGCCGGAGTCATGATGTCGTCTCCTACACCTGCCCTTGAACCCAGGCAGGAAGCTTTCAGTCCAGAGAAGAGGGACGAGGTTGTAGAGACCAGGAAGGAAATCGCGGAGACATCAAATAAGGCTGCGAAGTCAAATAAGCCAGAAGCATCTTCCGAAGCACTGCAATCTCCAACACTTGCAATAGAAACCACCCACCTTCCAGCTTCTCCTCGATCACTACGTGCCGAAGAAGATCAGCTAATGATTGAGGCACTGAAAGATTGTGACATTGGCTTCCACGATGATGTAGATCCAGTTGCCACAACTGATAGTGAAGAAGTACGAGAAGAGAGTAGAAGTGATGAAGATACATCAGCAGAGGCTGTTGATGACACTCTGAATCTAGAAGAGGATGCTGATGTACATGCATCCCCAGAGAAGAATGCGGTTAAAGAAGTAGCACCGGAGGGAGCTACTGTCACCCATCAAGGAGGTATTAGTTTTGACTGATATTAATACCCTTCTTTTATGGTGGCTGACATCTTAATTTTTATCCATACAGAAATTCAACTTTCTCCGATTCCTCCAATATGCACTGATATAGTGAAAATAAAGGCGATAGCCAGCAGTAGCCGTCATTTATCAGGCGACTCTGAAGCGGGTAGTAGCCAGGCAGTAATGTCTGAAGCTACTTCTGCGAGGCTACAACCCATGTCAGCAGATGACAAACTTGTCACTGGACCCAGCAATGGTAAGATTGCCTTTACTTTTGATCATTTTCGATAGTTGCTAATGACGACAAACTGATGGGGTTTATTTGATTTCGCAGAGGAACATCTGGGAGGAGCAACCAGCTCTACCATGGCTCCTTTGTCCAAAACGACTACAGTTCATGCTGTCGAACTTTTGCCTGTGCAGGTACCTGCTGCTTCAACATCTATGGGAGTAGCTGCTACACCCGGTGCCATATCTACTAACAGATTTATAATTGGTTCCTTCACCAACCTCTTCTTCAATTCATTAGGACCCTTAGTAGAAAGGGTAAAGAAGAAAGAAGATGTTGGTTTCATCACTGTTAGAGGTCCAACCTCTTATCCGATCGGGTGCCATCCGAAGTCAGGGTGATGAATCTCAAGCTGCTTATCTTGAATACATACTGGATGAGCTGGAGGAATCAGTTAAGATCTATAAAGATCTTAATCGGGGGGAGGTAGAGCCCTTGGTACATGCTGAGTTTGAGAGGATGTCTCGAGATGCTGCAGTTACGAAAGCTAATATCCAGGTTTTTTTTGGACACTTTCACTACCAAGTCTTCAGAGTATAACTCCAAGATGGAAATAATAGCATCTGCTGCGAGGAGAAGGAAAAGAAAGTTGCTGAGCTGAAAGCAGAGTTCGATCGACTTCAAGAAGAGTTGAGAATTGTTCAACTTGTTCGGGAAGAAGAGACCACTCAACATCAAGCTGCAGTCCAGCAACTGGACATTCTGACCCACGAAAGAAATGAGTATGTCAGGACTCATCAAGCTGAAATCTCCCGCCGACTAGTAACCTTGCCGACTTTTGATGATAAATCTGGAATGGAGGAAGCTAGAAGGCGGGTGATGGGTTCTCGGGAGGAGTGACTTCAAATTTTAAAGCAGCAGATGGCTAGTTTGATGACCCCACTAGCTGAATAGGAAGATTTTTTGTATCTTCTGTTTTGTGACATGTCTTTTTGTAATGCCTTTTAATTTTGATCAATAAAAGACATTCTCTTTGTGGCTCTATTATTTATTGCATATCTCATTCGGATATAAATAATAGCGATAGAAAATATATTCAGAGGTCTGGGACATGATATATTTCATGATTTAGAAAATAATTATATTTATTATATCTGCTCAGAGGTAATGTGGACATGGCAAAATATAATTTGTTGAATATCATTATTTCAGTAGACAACTTAATCAAAGGTGACAAATACATGACAAGTTGTTGATATGAATGAATGGATGAATCGTCAAAATACATGAACAAAATGAATAGTTGGAATGAACGGATGAACCGTCAGAGGAATTTAATGAACGGGTGATCCGTCGGATGAATGGATGAACGGGTGAACCGTCGGATGAATGGATGAACGGGTGAACCGTTGGATGAATGTAGTGAACGGGCGAACCGTTGGATGAATATAGTGAACAGGCAAACCATCGGATGAATGTAATGAACAGACGAACCGTCGGATAAATGTAATGAACGGGCGAACCTTCGGATGAATGTAATGAACGGGCAAAACGTCGGATGAATGTAATGAACGGGCGAACCGTCGGATGAATGTGTCGCTTCGTTATTTCACGCATCTCTGTCTATAAATAGAACAGAAATTTATATGGAATGATCACTTTCACTCTTCAATATTAAAATGTCATCTGAAGATGCATCCAAGAAGACGGAGATCGCCCTGAAGGTTGAAGCGGGCACTGAGGAACGTCCAATCGAGCCGGCCCAGCCAAAACAGACAGAGGCGGGCAAAGGTTTGTCTGCACCCAAGCCGCCAAGGGACATCTTGGACTTCCTACTTGAACCAAGGACGACAGACGAGGAGGAAGCCATGAGGATGGCCGCTTACAAATTTCTGGTGGGTTCGAGCAAGGATGTTCTTGGCTCTTTTGCCGATTACATTTTTGAAAAGGACGACAGTAGTCCTCGTCCTGTCTTCAATAAGGACGATAGTGATTCTCATCCCTGACATCTTGTAACACCATTTATGATAAAATAAAATAAAATATTATTTATGAACTGTTTTGTCGTATTTACAAGAAATTTCTTTTATATTCATACATAGTACTTTTTAAGGAATTTGCCATTGATAGGCATCATTGCAACTCGACCGTCCAACTCTGTGAGTTGATAGGCTCCATTTGAGAAAACTTTGCTCACGATATATGGACCTTCCTACTTCACGTCGAATTTGCCCTTGCTCATATGAGTCATGGTCATAGGACGTTTGACGGTTAGAACCAGTTCTCCTTTCTGAAAAGCCCTGACCTTAACTTTGCGGTTGAATGCTTTTGAGATTCGGGCTTGATATAACTCAATATGCTGTTGAGCCAATAACAGTTTCTCGTCGAGAGCTTCTAATTCTTGAAGTCGAAGGAGGTCATTGTTCTCTGTAGTGAGTTTGTTGGCAATGGCAATCCGCAGGGATGGGATTTGAAGTTCCAAAGGTAGAACTGCTTCACAACCATACACAAAAGAAAAAGGTGTACAGCCTGTAGGGTTACGGACCATAGTACGGTAGGCCCATAGACATTCCCCGAGTTTCTCACTCCAATTCTGTTTGTTAGTAGATACAAACTTCTTAAGGAGTTTGATAATAGTTTTGTTAAATGCTTCAGCTAAACCATTAGCAGCAGGATTGTAAGCCGTCGAAGCGACATTGTCAATCCGATGATCGTCACAAAACCTGGTGAACTTTTGACTGATGAACTGAGGTCCGTTGTCATGAATGATTCGTCGAGGTACACCAAATCTATAGATGACATGGTGTTTGACGAAGGTGATGACACTGCGGGTTTTAACTTCAGCCAGAGGTATAGCTTCAGTCCATTTGGAGAAGTAATCGGTTATTGCTAGTATGAACCGATGTCCTCTAGAAGAAGGAGGGTTGATAGGACCTATAATATCCATGCCCCAAGCTTCGAAAGGCCAGGAAGCAGCAGTTGGATGTAGAAATTCCGACGGTCGGTGAATGAAATCTGCATGGATTTAACAAGCTCGATATTTCCTTGCATATTCGATGGCATCAAATACCATAGAGGGCCAATAGTAACCCATGCGTCGGATACGATCTTGTAGTTTAGGACCGGGTTGATGTGCTCCGCAAACACCATCGTGAGCTTCACGTAATACTTGCTTCGCTTCATCACCAGCAAGATAGCGTAAGAGAAGACCGTCATAAGTCCGTCGATAGAGAGTCTTGGTGGTCAGATTATAGTAGAATCGCAGAGATCGTCGACGAATACTCGTAGCCTCTTTAGGATCTTTAGAAAGTATATCATGGACCACGAAATTGATGAAGGAAGCTCTCCAATCTTCACTGATAACATTGGCTTCAATAAGATTACTGAACTCAATATTATGATTGTTTTCGATGCAGAATAATTTCTGATTAGAGACAACCACCACATGCTGTCTTTTGATAGGGATGGCTAAGACTGCTGCAAGATTGGCCAAAGCATCTGCCTCAGTATTACAAGCCCGACAGACATATTCGATGAAGAAGGCTTTGAATGATGTAGCCATGCTGATTGCCGCTTCATGATAAGGCACTAGATCTTGATGACGAACTTCATAGGTTCCTCTAACCTGGTTAACAACCAACTTGGAGTCTCCATAGACTTCAAGATATTCGATGTCTAGTTGCTTAGCTAATTGAAGGCCAATGAGTAGAGCATTGTATTCTGCTACGTTGTTGGAGCAAGGTTCATCTAGGGAGTAGGCTCTTTGAATAATTGACCCGTCTGGAGAAATAAGAACAACCCCAACTCCTGCGACAATGGCACCATTCGGTCCGATCCTGGATGCACCGTCGAAGAACAGATGCCAAGTAGGAAATTCTTCGGAGATCATATTTGATTCCAATGACTCGTCTGGAATTTCATCATAAAGCTTAGATGTCTTCGGAACAGGATGAGTTGCTAAAAAATCAGCCAGCGCTTGACCTTTGACAGACTTTTGTGGAACATAAACCATGTCGTACTGGGCTAGCAGAATGGCCCATGTAGCCAGTCAAAAATTGAGTGTACTAGGCTTCTTTATCAGTACCCGAAGAGGATTAACTCGGGATATGACATGAATAGTTTGGCCAATGATGTAATACCTCGTTTTTTGAACAGCAAACATAAGAGCTAAGCATTCTTTTTCGACCGGACTATAACGGTGTTCAGCACCAATTATAGTACGACTAAGATAGTAGATGGCCTGTTCATGACCTTCTTTGTTCTTTTGGGCAAGTAAAGCTCCCAATGAATGATCTATAGCATGGACATACATTAAGAATGGTATGCCCGAGATCGATGGCACCAAGACTGGTGGGTTCTTGAGATATTGCTTTATGTCATCGAATGCTTGTTGACATTCTTCGGTCCAAATGAAAGATACACCCTTCTTTATTAGCTGAGTAAATGGTCTGCAACGTCCAGACAGATTTGAAATGAACCTCCTGATGTACGCAAGTCGACCTTGGAATCCTCGTAGCTCTTTTAGGTTGCGTGGAGGACACATCTCTTGAATGGCTTTGATCTTCTCGGGATCCACGTGTATACCTTTAGAGGTAATGACGAAGCCGAGAAATTTGCCACTAGAGACACCCAAGAATGACTTGGTGGGATTCATTTTGAGTTAATGTTGGCGCATCAGATTGAAGATTATTCTTAAGTCTTGGATGTGATCTTCCTTTAGACGACTCTTGACGGCAATATCATCGACATAACATTCAACAGCCTTATGAAGATGATCTCGAAAGATGGTACTCATAGCTCGTTGGTAAGTTGTACCCGCATTCTTGCGACCAAATGGCATCACGGTATAGCAGTAGACTCCGCGAGGAGTACAGAAAGAAGTGTATTTTTTATCTTCAGGATTCATCCGAATTTAATTGTATCCAGAGAATCCATCCATGAAGGATATTCGCTCGAACCCACAAGTATTGTCGATTATGACATCTGTGATAGGGAGAGGAAACTCATCTTTTGGACAGGCTTCATTAAGATCCCGGAAGTCGATGCAAACTCGAACTTTACTAGTTTTTTTCAAGACTGGGACAACATTGGCTATCCAATCTGGATATTGTTCTTCTCGAATAAAGCCACAAGCTATAAGCTTTTTAACTTCATCATCAATAGCGTCCATTATTTCTGGCTTGAATCGCCTTTGATGTTGTTTGACTGGCTTTGCATTAGGCAAGATATTCAATTTGTGAGTAGCAACTTTGGAATCTAAACCTGGCATGTCTTCATAACTCCAAGCAAAGACATCAATATATTCTCGAATAAGAAGAATAATTCTTGCTTATCTGCCTCTGAAAGGTTCTTACTGATGAATATTGGACGAGGCGACCCGCTTTCTCCTACGTTAGTTTGAACTAATTGATCTTCGGTAGGAGGTTCTCGTTGTTCAAATCGGAGTTCCCATTGGGTATCCATTCGTTGCGCCCAAGGATCTGTTTCAGGACTTTCTTCAATGTCTTCGTCATAGTCTTCTGGAAGTTCGACGGAGACCATGTTAGAAGATACGATCAGCCGATGAACCTGACTAATGCTGGTGTCAGAGTCCCATGATCTGGAATCAGAAGAGTTAGAACGCTCCTCACTATCGGATTCGGAGACTTTCGGAGATAATACTGGAGGTGAAGCATATCCGAGACCTTTTTTTGTCCTGCTGTAGTACATCTCTAATTTTCCTTTCGGAACAACCGTACGGATAGGAGTTCTTCTACCTTTACCATAGTTGAGGCCATTCTTGAAGTCATAACCCATCTTTCGGATGATGTCTTTTGATTGTTGACTATAACGACGAAGTTGGAGACGTCCTGTATCGTTATTTTTGCTATCATCCGTATAGCTAAATTTTTGTTCTGGTCCTTTACTAAAAAGTATTGGACTTTTGCCTCTTTTTCGAGAAGGGGCAACAAAGTATGAATCATCTGGGTGTTCGAGTAAGACCTCTGTTTGAAGAGACTGTACAACTCCCATTGTAAATGACTGAAAGCTATCTAACATATCCAAATAGCACTTAACATGATAAATGACATCAGTATACTGGAAAGGAGATGCTTTTTCATTGATTTGTACATCTGTATTTACAACAGGACCTTTAGCCTTAGCAGGCTTGGTCAGATTGATTACAAGAGGGGGAGAAGAAGAACGTGGAGGAGGCTTGCTACGACGAAGGTCAATAACAAGTGGCTCAGAGGAGGTGAGCTCCCTTTTATCCTTGTTATAAGATAAATCAATAACAAGTGGCTCAGAAGAGGTGAGCTGCCTTTTATCCTTGTTACGATGTAGGTCGATAACAAG
Organism: Iris pallida; assembly: GCA_029216955.1. Classification (NCBI taxonomy): domain Eukaryota; kingdom Viridiplantae; phylum Streptophyta; class Magnoliopsida; order Asparagales; family Iridaceae; genus Iris; species Iris pallida. The sequence continues at coordinate 53,490,393 of JANAVB010016197.1, read as the reverse complement.
TGGCTCAGAAGAGGTGAGCTCCCTTTGATTTTGACCATTATCAGTTGATTGCTTCTGGACTGGCAAGTGAATAGCCAGTGGTTTAGAGGATTGAGGACAAGAAACACGCCCTTTGACAGGTATGATGAGAGTGTCATTGGGTCGTGCCTCTTGTTCTTCTTCAGTGTCCAGAGCCAGTACTACCTTCATGAACTCATCTTTATACATGGGAGCATCGTTACAATATGCTTTAACGCCTTTGAAAGGGTAGAGATCCGCAACCTCTTTTTGAACCTCTCCATTATCATCAACGTATTTGAAACATTGATGGAGAGTTGAAGGAACAATATTGTGTTCGTGAAGGAATGGTCTTCCCAAAAGAGCATTGTAAGAGCAACCATGGTTGTCTATAACATAGAAGGTCACCTTCGTGCGAAGATTGCCAATTTAGAGTTTTAGGCGAATCTTGCCTAGAGGCTCACTTCTTTCTTGGTTGAACCCCAGGATGGTGGTGATTGTACTAGAAAGACTATGTACTGAGATCTTCAGTGCATCTAGCATTGTCTTCGGCATGATACTGAGTGCTGACCCTGGATCTATCAGAATATGATCGACTTTCATCGAATCAACATATCCTGTATAGTATAGAGGACGGTCATGCCTATTGTCTTCCATCAGCATATCATCCTGTGTGAAGGTAATATTTGGAATTAATTCCAACATACTGTGACAATAGAGGCAAGAGACAGGCTATGTAACGCCCCAGTCCCAAAATACGTAGGACTAGGAACGTAGACATGCCAGCTGTATTCATACGAAGTATACTCCAATATATGGAAGCCTCGTATAAATACATAAGCTGTAAAATGCAGTAGAACCATACTAATCTCATCCACACAGAATAAATGAATAAAAGATCATATAATGAGAATAAATTTGTCTTGATACAATATGTTGGGCGGAGACAAATTCACTACCAACAAAATAAAGAAAATTACATAGAAAATGAAATGAGTGGCGAGCGAAGCGAAGACGATCCAAATGCAATCATCCTCGAAGAAATAGAGAATATCACGACTAGAGCTAGAACACCTGCGAAAGACAATAGCACACACCTGGCAAGACAACCAGGTCCTCAGAGGGACGTAACAAGACACATAATATCATGCCATAAACTGAATAAATATTGCTCAAATAAATAAGTAAATCGAATTATAACATGTTCCAATACGCACCTACTGAACGAGCGTACCATCCTCCCAACCAAACAAGGACAGAAGATGGTAAACTAATTCACGGTAACGTATCTTCCCATGCTATGAATCCAATATGGTATCCGGACCCCAACAAGGTTTAATACCTTCTCATCGAAGTAGTAAGTCACACCTACAACCAAACAAGGACAAGATGTGACAAACTAATCCGCGACAAGTTATTGTTCCAAGCCACGGTCAGATACAAGTACCCAAACCAAAAGTACTCGTACCTAACGGATAAAGGTAGCCTACCGTTCTAAGTGAAATATAGTTAAGAACAATCCTTCCTACGCATGGGCCCTGGCTAAATAGGATCGGCATAGTCCCCTCTTGGGCACCAGAGGCCCCAGCAGGAAGAGCATGGGTCATCAACCCCGTATCTCCAGCGGAGAGTCCGGGTCACAAGGGAAGTGCATCGAAGCCCATACGCTAAGGAATTGTCCTCCCCACCCAATGCCTACTGTGTTGCATCCACAACACAAACCACTATAACCGCTAAGTCAAACTAGCATGCAATCTCTATTAGCGGTTATTCCTATCGCACGGCTTGTACGTACTGGTGGCCAGCCAATCACGCACTTCCGTGTTCTACATACGACACACAACTTCGTGTTTACAACGTGTCAAGGCCAATGAATGCAACACACAAGGTGGTCTCTTAAATCTAGGTTTAATTTGTAAGAAAATAATACACAGTAGGAAACTGAACAGTAAATTCTAACAGTTATGCTATGTATCACAGTTTATTTTGCATAAAAAAATAATGAACATGCATGAAATATGAGCTAAAATAATTAAACATTAATGGCAAGGTGTCTTGCCTGGTAGTACGCCTGGTGTGCTGCGATAATCACGGTGGCATGAACTGCGACTTCGGTGCAACAACTATATATGGGGACCTCGGATGGTAGCATGGACAGTTCCATTGGGTCCAGAAGGGTCAAATTGGTTAGGTTGGACATAAGGTGGGCTCGAAATGGGCGAAGGAATAGGAATATTAGGATTGGTTACGGACAGGAAAAATAAAAGAAATAATGGATAAATAAATATTCATATATACGAGTTTTAGAAAATATTTATAATATTTGAAAACTAGATTTTGTTAGTAAAATAAAATTTTATGAAAAATAACTAAAAAATCAAAATCGTTCCTTTGGGTTAAACTCTAAATTTTGTCAAATAATATATTAAGTGTGAAATCTATATTTTTATTAATCCAAAACACTTTCAGGTAATACATACTCGAAAGTTCCAGAAAATAATTTAATTAGAACAAAAATAATACTATATTAATTTAGATCAAAAACTCTATTTAAAATATCACGACAACAAATATATATTAGGCTTTTGAAATTTAGTTTGAAACTACATAGAGGGTCAAGCCCATTAATTTATTTTGTGACCTAGATAACATTGATATTTTATTTATAATTTTAGAAATATATACAATATTATTAATAACACTAATAATATAAATATATTTATACATCTCACTATCATACTCTATACCAATTTATTACTAAATAATATTAATAGCAACCACAGAAATAGTATAATAATAATAATCAACACATAAAATAATAATAATAGAGTAGTTAAAATACAGATTTTACTTTTACTAAATAACTCAAATAAGAATATTTCATATTAAATAATACAATAGTAAAAAGTAAGTAAAAAAAAACTGTTAGTACAGCACTGCTCTCCTTTCGAGAGAGGAGAGTTTACAGTGCTTGAAGAAACTTTTAAGAAGAGGGGAGAGAGAAAAAGGAAGTGAGATAGAGAGAGGAAGGAGGGAGAGAAGCGGAGAGATCGGGGATGAGCGGCGGTCTGGGAAATTGGAGGCGATCAAGACGGAGAGGGGATTTGGGGCAGAAGCGAAGGTCGGCAGGAGGCTCTGGGCGGAGATGCGCGCACGGAGTAGGGGGCGATCGGGATCCGGCCGGTGGAGGGTCATTTAGGAGAGGGTTTTGGTGGACACGGGGCAGCGAACGCGGATGAACGGCTGCGGCGAGGCGCTGGAAGGCGGCCGGGAACGGCGCTGCGGCGAGCGGGTTTGCCAGAGCATGGCGGTGGCGCTCGTGCTGGCGCGGCAGATGGAGAGCGGTTCGCCGGAGGAGATGGGTCGGACGGCCGAGGAGGAAGGGAGCGGTCTCGGAGGTTCGTCGCGGGTCAGGTCGACGTGCGGTGCTCGCCGTGGGCGGCTGAGCGCTCGACGGATGGGCTGGTCCGGCGTCGACGGAGGTAAGCTTAGGTTAGGTTAGGTTTTTTTTCTTTTCTTTTTCTGTTCTTTTTCTGGTGGCTGTTTGGCCCTGGCCGGGGTTGGCTACGGCGGTGGCTGGAACTGTGGTGACGGGGGTCGTGATGGTGGCGGTGTCCGGGTTGGTGGCTGTACTTCGGTGGCCGGAGTGGAAAACGGTGGTGGTGCTGGTGGTGGGCTGGTTGCGGCGGCGGGTGTAGGTGGCGATGGTGGTGGCAGTGGGCGAACATGGGGAAGGCTGGGGGTTGTCCGAGTGTCACACCCCCGAACCAGAATACTGGAGAGCGGGGGCAGACATAGCCAGCTACGTATATGAAATGGAATCCATCTTGCTATACGGTCATGGCTGTCTAGATACATGAGGATTTATCTACAAGCCAGCAGTCTCTTAAGGTCATGAACAAGCCTAGTGTCTCAATCACAAGCAAGTAAGTAAAAGTCACAAGATGTATGATTATTAAATATACAATAGTAAGGCGTCCCAAACATTACATATTCAGCTGATCATGAAGCTAGTTATTACAAAATGTCAGGACTAGCAAGAGTTTAGTCATACATGATCAACCCTAGGATCTGTTAATCATGTTACAGCCCATGGGCAGACAGTAAGTAAGTGCAATCGAGCTAAACAAGTGCTCGTCGGCTAAACGCCTCAAAAGAATATTTTTACAATAGAGTGAAGAGCCAAAAATAACCCACTCGTTGTCAGGATTCCTTCTAGTGTTCACCATCTGGCTGGAAGGTTGGTAGATCCTCGGTAGCTGCTCCGAAATCTGGCCATACAAAACCAGCTGGGTCAGACCCCAGAAAGAGCAAGTGCCACAAAGGAGGCTTCACTTAAGAACTAAAACCAGCAATCAGCACAAGATATAAATAAAAGTAAGAACTGAAAATAAAGAAAATAGACCAGGATGATATACGACGAGATAACCATGGAACTATTCAGATAACCAGGTTACAATCCGTAAACCAAACAAGGACCGGGGTTGTAACCCTTCGTCTGAACAGAACTTGGAATTCTCACCATTTATCGGTAAAATAAATACAAGCATTCTGGTCATTCAATAATCTGAAACAGGATCAGGGCAAGACTAGGCTGGTTAGACTCCACCCAATCACTTCACGGCCAAGCAAGAATTACGGCTTGATACTTTAACTAACTAGGGTTGTCACAAGCCTAATTACTAACAAGATGCAGTGAGATTGTTCCACAGCCACAAGCCCTGCAGACCATCCAGGTTACCCGGGTTAAAAGATTAGAGTTGAATTCAGGTGGGTACATCGTCCAGGAAATGAATGTACCCTTAGGTAGCTTGAAGGGTACAACACATGACAGTGTGCTGGAAATGTGCCCTACTCGACGGCAGGCTACAGATCCCAAGGCGTGCCCAGGTAACGGGATTGCTTGTAGCTGGAAAATCTCGTCATGACTAATGTATTAATCTAGTTATTAGCCTTAGTCCATTTTAGTAGGTACTCCTGATCGTGGTACTCAGGAGTCCCTGTCCTAGACATGATGCAAGACAGGACTGGTTTATTTACACAAGCACAATCGCCCACGGTGTCCAGGTTATTATACAGGTCATGTCATGTCAGGTAGCCGTCGCAACAGCTTATCAAGATATAACATGTCAGGTTATCAGGTCAAGTGTACTAGTCAGGAGTGCGCCACGACGGGCCACTATCAGGTCATGTCATGTTACTCATGTCAGGAGTGCACCACTACGGGTCACCATCGTGTCAGGCTCAGTTATCCTTTCCAAACATATTACATAAATTCGTGATTATCAAGTTCATGATAAAAGGCGTAAGGATATAAAATGGGCATAAAATATCTAATAAAATATTAATATACAAGGCTATAGAAGATCCAGGGTAATCAGGCTACGCTCAGGTCAAGCTACGCTCAGGTCAAGCTACGCTCAGGTCAGGCTACTCTCAAGTCATCGTACGCAAGTCATACGCTTCCAAAAGGCAGCGTATGTACTCAATACGACTCCTCGTCAAGCAAGCGAGCGTATGCGAGTCATACGCCTCCAAAAGGAAGCGTATGTACTCCATACGACTCCTTGTCAAGCAAGCGAGCGTATGCGAGACATACGCCTCTAAAAGGCAGTGTATGTACTCCATACGACTCCTTGTCAAGCAAGCGAGCGTATGCGAGTTATACGCTCCCAAAAGGCAGCGTATGGGGTCGATACGACTCCTTGTCAAGCAAGCGAGCGTATGCGAGTCATACGCCTCCAAAAGGCAGCATATGGGGTCGACTATGCTGCGCTAAAGAGCACGCGCAGCTCAGTGGCACAAGCTAAAAAGCTCGTGCACTGCTCACTGTTTTCTCCAAATCAGCAGAAACTCTATGGTTGAACCCAAAGCTTCAAAAGTCCATAACTTGGTCAAAATAAGTCCAAATCCAACTTTTCAAAGGTCAAAATTGGGTAGAATAAAATTCTCTACAATATGGAACCATCAAAATTTGAAAACAAAGAAGTTTGATAGATCAAAACCACCAAAATCTGAAAATAACTAATTCTTAGATTTACAAAAATTAAAGCCTCAAAATAGAAAATGATAAGTTCTAATGTGTCTTAGAAACATGAGAAGAAGCTAATGGAACAATAAAAATGAGCACTCTTGTGGAAGCAAGTTGCACTTGCCTAGACCTCTCTCTCCCTCTATTTGGTAGGTAAGGATGTAATGGGGAAGAAGAAGATGAGTAATGAAGAGAGAGAAAGAAGAAATGGCAATAAATATCAAAGGTGATGGTAGGTAGGGGGTTTATCCATGGTTCATGATGAACCAAAATAATCCCAACCGAACCAAGCCAACCCGGGCCAAGAATAAACCAAGCCAAGCCATGAAGAAAACTAAACAAGGAATCATGCAATACAAGAATAAATACGTACACGTATTCTAGAAATACGTAATACGAACCACGGGCATTACACCGGGACACGCGGCTGGTGGTCGGGATTGGTGGTTTTGGTAATGGCGGTCGGGTTATGTCCTGGTGGTGATGGTCGGGAGTCGGGGATGAAGGTCGGGTACGAGATGGAGATGCCGTCGGGTTCGAGCAGCAGGCGGGAACGGGGTTAGGGTTAGAGCTAGGTTTAGGAATTGGGATTTGGTGTCGTGGTGTGTCCGACATGGGAACATAATTGTATATGTAATGGATGGAATAAGAATTTGGGACGTGGAACACGGACACGAGGCACTGCACTTGTGGTGGAGAAAATATTTGTGTGGGGGAATTTGTGGATAAATAATGTGGAGGAGTACCTGCCTATTTTTAGGATGTGGGAATTTCCACTTAGATATGGATTAGGATTTAATTTAAACCCCAAAGTAGATAATTCAGTAAATCTAATCTCAAATCAAATCCAATTTAAATCAAATTAAATACTTGATTTAAAATCAAATCAATTTCAAATATAAATATTAATTTAATTATTTAAATAGATCCATAAAATCAAATCAAAATTTAAATGCCACAATAAATTCAAATTATATTTTCCAAAAATACTATTATAATAATTTCGAAAATACCTTATTATTTAAAATAAACTTAATAAAATATTTATGAAATAAATATTTTTGCACGAGAATATTATTTATTAGTAATAACTGCTAAAAATAATAGACTTTTTATAGCAAGAAAAATAATTCTATATAATATTTTGAAAGTGTAATAAAATAGAAAAAAAATTGTTTTTCTAAAATATGTACGCTCGCACATATTCGCACTCGTCGAGCAAATTAGAAAAAGAATAAAAGGTCGTGCGCGACGTATAATACGATTACGCGACGTATAATCAAAAATTTTAAATCCGTACAAATATTAATAAAAATAATTAGTAGAAATTTAGGGGTTTTATAGGCTATGCTTTCGACTTCTTTAGAAGGGTTAGGCAAGTTTCTGCCTGTATTAGAGCTTCACTCAGAGTTTTTCGAGTTTCTTTGGAGAGGCGCAAGAGCTCGAAGATTGACAGCCTGGCCGGTGTATTGGCTTGTTGAGCCAAGATATCAAAGTTATATGGCTTCTCAAGTCCAGAAGGAGATGACTTCTTCAAAGATTTACCGAAGCGGACTTATTGTTTGCCTTTGTCAGCTGCTGTCGATTTGGTTGGAATGGGTTCTACAACCGGTGAGGATGCAGAAGGAATACCCTCTGTAGAAACAGGTTGCACTGGAGCAGACTCAGAAGAAGAAGCAGGGTTTTCTTGAGTTTCGGGATACTCCCGTAGATAGGCTTTTCCTGATCTGGTACCCAATAGGATTTCCTCTTCAACTATGGGGTCAAAAGACACCATATTGCAGATCTTTATTCTGCCCTTGGAGCGGTCTTTTTGCTTAGAAGGAGCCTCGAAGTCAGAAACAAGATCAGGATGAATCCACATAATCTCACCATTATCAAGGGATAAGGGGACGAGACCTTCACTCCGTGGAGGAGGGAGATTCTCGATCTCAAGAGTGGCCTTGGGGATAGGGATGACACCATGCTGTACCATCTATAGAGGAAAGTTACTGAACTATACTGAGACCATATTCGCGGTAACAGTCTTCTCATCTTGTTAAAGAGTGACAACACCAGCGTTGACTAGCTCTTGAATTTTGCCTTTGAGCACGTAACATGCTCGAGTGGAATGCCCAATGAACCTGTGATAAACACAATATTTAGGATGATCAGTCTTACCGACCTCGTCTGGCTTCTTCGGGTCTGGAAGTTGGAGCTTATTGCTTTTGATCAAGCAATCAAAGATGCTCACGGTGTTATTCTCGTCAAAGGAGTACTCTACTTTCGGACGAGATTCTCTTGGTGGAAGGACAGAAGGAGTAGGAGTAGACGTAGGTGGAGCCACATTGACAGCCAGAGATTCTTTGTTCTTCAAATTGATGTTCAGAGTCTCTTTACCCTTGCGGTTGTTCTGGCGATTACCGCTATTAGATGTAGGGTGTTCATTGCGGTCGGGGTTAGACATATGTACCCCCAACTGCTTGAACTTGTCAGCGCTAACTTTAGCTGCTTTAGCATTGACAATGAATGATGGCCGATCTTGAAATTGAGTTAACCCCGTCCACATGCTGATAATAGGCAAAAGATTTGCCTTGCAGGTATCTATAGTAACAGCGGCCGGAGTTCCAGGAGGCATCTTTAATGCTTCTCGGCGAAATCTTTCAATAAAACTCTCAGCGGTTTCATTATGTCTTTGTTTGATCTTGTTGAGGGCCGACATGGTCATGTCGTTGATTCCCTCATAGAATCGTTCCAAGAAGATTTGTTTAAGACCCGAGAAAGAAGTGATACAACCATCAGGCAAGCTTCTATACCAATATATGCTACACCGGCTAAACAGCCGACGAATACCCTGGTAAGAAGAGCATCATTTGGCTGAAGTTGAACAGTCATTACCTCGGAGTGGTTAATAAATTGACTTGGAGAAGTGCTACCGTCGAACAGTAAATTGTGGGAATCTTGTACTTTAGAGGAAATGGGACTTCCTTTCATTCAACCGGATAGGGTTGTTTGATCCCCAATCTTTGTAAATTGTCCTTCTCTTTAAAAGCCTCGAATTGAGTGCGCAAGAGTTTGACAGCTTCATTAGCATCCTCCGATGATGTAGAAGGAGCAGGCTGAATTATAGTGTTAGGGGAAAGAACAGTGTGGTAAGTGCTACCCCCAACTCTTGACTGACTGGGTATGGGTTGAATTTGTACATGGGGTATTTGAGGAGATACTACCCCCAGACCTGTATTAACAGGTACCGACGATGCTATAATTTTTGGATTTGCAGCAGGTGCAGTCGGTGGTACTGTATGTTGGGCCACGATGATAGAATGCATACTTGCGACCATTTCGACCATGGTCTTCAGTTTGTCCTCTAGTACAGCTATTCGTTGTTCTTGATTTGCTGAACTGGAAGCATCTGGGTCTTCAGTGACAACGTATGCTATCACTTCTCTAGGTACAGTAGAAGACACTGTCTGTTCAGAACTTTCGCTGTATGCATCATAATCAGAGAAGGAATCATCTCCTGAATAAGAAGTAGGAAGATGACCAGAAGGATCTTGGAGAAGATTCCTTTGACCGATTGTGTCTCGGCTTCGGGATCTGGTGTATTGAAATACTCCTTCAGAAGATTCTTGGAGTAAATCTAGATATCGTTGACTAGGCTTACGAGGTTTGCCGTGTTTGGAGCACTTTCTATCCCTAGTGTCTCGAGAAGCCATGTTGACGGAAGCATACAACACTTCGTCTTCGTCTTCTGACACTGGTTCAGAAGTTACAAAATTCAGACGATCGAAGACAGATCGTTTTGTTGTCTGGCAACAGCACTTGATGACAACCTTGTGATTACAATGGTGTCCAAGTGGCTGAACTGGAGGTGTTGAGATGTCGTCCCATTTTTGCCTGAGGTACTCTCGGAGGTCAGGAACAATGACGGGACGAGAAGAAGTCTGAGGGATATGTTCTTTGACAGCATTCGGAACATGGTTCCGGTTCTTCAGATATTTTATCCCATGAGTATACAGAGAAGTACTCACTTCGTTAGCATAGGTGTCAGGATTTTTCATCTTGGAAGTTTGTCACTGATGCAAGTTCATCTTCGGCATTGGCTGCTTGCGTTTCGCCAAAATTAATATAGACCGAGGTCTATTGAGATAATCCCGTAGATCAACAAACTCACCCCATGGGTTTCTGTCTGAGATACCAGTAATTTTCCTTGTTGTGAACGGGATATCCGGAGAGTTGGGAGATCTTGGAGTTCCGCTACCGGAGTAGATAGAATACCTCTTTGATCAGTATATTTCCCTTTGGCCGGGAGAGAAGAACTCTTGTTTGAGAGAGTTCTTGTACTAATTGGTGCCGAGGCACGTTCAGATTGATCTTCTACGATAAAAATTAGAGAAGACTGAGAAAAGACCAAAGGACCTTTTCCCTTATTTTGTGAAGAAGGGTTAGCTAAAGAGTGTTTCCCTCTGTTGTCTTCCAAGTCGTGGAACGAGGAAGTTTGAGAAAAGACTAACGGGCCTTTTCCTTTGTTCTGAGGAAGAGGAGGAACAGTCAACAGACTACCCCCAGTGGATTGCGCTGGAGCAACAGGGTGCTTGGGAAAAGGAGCAGAGTTTTTCCCCTTGCTGTGAGAAGAAGGGAGATTAGCCAAAGGGCTATCCCTATTAGATTGCGCTGGAAAAGCTTATGCAGAGGTTGAAGTGGCAATAGGCGCATTGGTTGATTGTGCATAGAAAGCTTTGACAGATGGCCTTTTGGCCACAGAAACTGTAGTTTGTGCTGCAAGAGCCCTAGCTTCAATGGATTGCGCAGGAGGAAAAGAGGTCACCAACTGCGCCAGAGGAATAGGGGTCTTGGATTTTTCCATAGCAGCATAGGAAGTGGCTTGCATGGCAGCAAGAGGAGCAGTACACTGCGCAGGAGGTCTGGCTTGTGCTTTGGTAGCGCGAGTGGTGTTTTGCGCAGAAGCAGAAGTGGCCAGTGGCTCCTTAGCAGCAGAGACAACAGGTTGCGCAGATGATTGCGCATAGGACTGTGCAGAGAACTGCGCAGAGGACTTTGGAGTCTACACTGAACGAACCTTGCTCTTGGCAGAGGTTGCAGTACGACGAGTAGCCCTAGAGTTGATCATCGCCTCGTAGGCAGTCTGGTTGACCTTCACAACCAGCGTCTTCTGCGTCTTTCCGATAGACGCAATGTCACATTGAGTTGTCACTTCCTCGTCGGAGGAGAAAGTCGTCCCCAGCAGAGTCGTCATTTTGTTTCCAAAAACAAAAGTTTTTTTTATTTCACAAACTTTGTAAGAAGATTACAATTGAATTCTGGGAAAGTACAACTATAGGAATCCGATCTGAAGACGATCGTTTTATCCCTTGGACGATGTAAACTTTGAAGACGATAGCCTCTGAAGAATACAATAGCACTTGGACAAGAACTCCTGATCTCTGATGATAATAATGATCTGATCTTGATAATGAAGGACTTGAAACTCTATTTATAGAGTTCTGGAAAATAACTAATTAGTAGTTATTTCTAGATTGCGCAGGCATTGGACTGTGCAAACAGCAAACTGTGCTGGCAGTTACTCGATCGTGGCTCAACTGTATTAGATGCGTGGCATTGTTTGATTGAAATGCGCATGGTCGTGTACAGACGGTTGCCACGTGGTGAGCAATTGATGGCATGTAGGCCACGTATAAAATGTCAGTTATCTTGATGGGTTGGCCACTTGAACTGCGCTAGCTTCAGACTGCGCTGGGATCGAACTGTGCTGAAGAGGATCTGGCAGACTGCACTTCTGTTGGGCTGGCAGACTGCACTGGGAGTTGACAGCTGGACCGCGCTAACAGCTGTCCTAGAATGCGGCACGACTCGAGAAACGAACAGACTCCTCGCTTTTCGGGCTGTCAGTTGTCAAAAATCTAATTTTGTGTCAGGTAATAATGATATTGCCACGTCAGTATTGCGCGTTTGGATATTGGCGCAGTTCAACCTTGCGCAGTTGATTTATTGTGCAATCTGCTTCCTTCGCAGTTTATTGAAGGGTGCGCAATTTGGTTTTCATTGCTTTTTGATGGGTGCAACTTGATTTTTAGGACCTACAAGGGTGTCGTATTGTCTCGATAATATGGTATAAGCCTATAACTCGTGAATCAGGTCTTATTATTATGCTTGGGTTTTATCTCACTCTTTTGTGCTCCCTTGTGGTACTTGCTATTCGGGGCCTGACCCCGCTGGTTTTGTTTGACCAGATCTCGTAGCAGCGCCAGAGGATCCAGCCTTCTACCCGAACAATGGTGCACACCAGGAGTATGGGTGCAAGGGACCATGAGTGGGTTTCTTCTTCACTACTCTGATATCTTCTATTTTGTACTTGGCATTTAGCCACCGACACCTATTTAGTCGGCTGTTCTGGACATTAGTTTCCTTTTACATAATTATAATTAAATCAGATGCAGCTGACTATAGTTATGTACTATTGACTCTCGATAGTAGCTTATCATTTTGTATAGCTAGGCTTATGGATCATTTTGATGAAGCGTCGGAGACGCCTTACTACTTTGTCTTATATGATCATTATTTACTGCTTCTTGTTTTGATTGATTGAGACATAGATGCTCTGTGAGACCATAGGAGACTTGATTGTAGCATGCACCCCCTAGTCTCTTGACAACCACGATCGCTGTATGACATTTATATACCTCATATGGAGTAGCTGGCCTAGTCCGTCTCAGTATTCCGGTACTGGGTGTGACACCAAGGTCGTGATCTTCTCCAGTCCTTCGAAGATGATTGTCCTTGGTTCGTCTTGTCATTTTCATCTATCCTTTCCTTGTATATTTTTCTCTTTTAAAATAGTTGGTAGTGGATTTGTCTCCGCCCAACTACATGTATAAGTGACAAATTCTTGAGTTGATTTATATCATTATTCTTCTGATTTTATGGATGAGATTTAGTTATCATGGTTTTACTGCATATTATAGCGTATGTATATATACGGGGGTTTCATACATTGGACTATACTTCGTATGTATACAACTGGCATGTCTACGTACTTAGTCCTAAGTATTTTGGGACTGGGACGTTATATATTTTTGTGGTGGCCCATGCAGGTCGAGTTTATCACTTTGGTTACCTTACTGTACCGATGTGAGCCTGCATATATAGGATTAGAGTCTAGAATCTCATTCACATGCTTGAACTCCTCCCTTGATTCCAATTTTGAACTCTCGTCCAACTATCTTGATTTCCTTCTGCCTGATTACCCTCCGCTTTAAACTTATCTTTTCCATCGTGCTTAATAGAGAAGTTAGGAAGATAACTCATACTAGTTATACGGGTTATACTGTTCAATCACCCTATTAGTTAACTTTTATAAGTTGGGTAGTATGCCTCACGGCCTATCACCCCGTAATCTTATAACCCCTTAATGAAATATAACTGAGTGGCACAGAATTTATGCTAGTGTAGGAAGATATGTTTACCTAGAATATAGAGTTTTAGTAATCCATACCCTATTGGTCCACCAAGGCCTGATACCAGAGACAGTAGGGCGACTGTATAAGCAGGAACACTAGACAGGACTTAGGTCCTTATGAAACTTGAGCCATTTATAACTGCTTTCGTTATTATCTTCCGTACTTATACTTTGAACTACCATGAATGATGACGCTATTTATAGCCTAGTTTTGCAAGCTTATCCTTTATTGAGCTTGTTCAAGACATATGTATACTGGGGACGCCCACAAGCATATTGTCTAATTAGAATCAATGTGTTATGGTCTGATCAACCTTGATGTATTTGGTTCGCTCTTTATTTGATTATCCCACATGGATTGAGATATCAAGATAACTAGGATCTCATCCGCGACTGCCTTGACAATTCCTCTTAAACTATGCATTCACCTTTGAATCACGTAATTGTATTCAATGACATCTTTCTTGAACTCTTCATTATTTTTGTCTTTCACTGATTTGGAAAGACGAAATGCTCGTATTTGGTAAGATAGATATAGAGTATCGCCCATGGCCATGAAAGTTATATACACAAGTGTAGCTACCATCGGGCTGTCGTATGACTACAACCTTGACTCAAGTTAATCGTTCTTCCCTCGATCCTAAGGCTAATATCATGAATTTCTAGTCATTGGAATTTGAGCATGATTAGGATCTTACCCCTGATCAAAACACCAACCTAAGAGACTACCTATTCTCCAAGAACCAATTACTGCGTGCCTCTAATTATTATTCTTGATTCTAGCTTAAACCAGCAACCCTTATATCTTAATTCGACCCTTACTCGACAGGGCCTACAGTGTAGACATGAGAGGAGTAGACCGAAACAAAGACAAGCATATACCATGACTATGATAGACACCCATCTCGAGCTTGGAATCCAACAAATATTATTCTAGTTATGCAAATTTTGTTATTAAGACTTAATTTAGCATTGGAGCATCACAAACACTAGCTTAGCCAACACCATAGCATAATACCCTGTCATAGTATGAAATACTAGTTATCAACAACAATGCATGAGCACTACATTCGATACCACTAGAACCCATGTGACCATAGTTTAGCAGGCTTGACACAAATAGAAATTTATGACATAGTCGTCGGAGATCTTTACTATGACATGCTTTAGAGTTCGTTACCCCATCAATAGACTTAGTAATTAGCGACTCATGAACTCCCACTTTCTAATTAGATCTTTGGATGTTCCTTACCGTGACTTTGATATTCGGAGCACGAGACCAGCTGTTACCCTCCAACAAACTTTACATATAAGACATAGATGAGTCCACCTTCATACAGACATATCATGTCCTACTAAGACACGTCTCCTTGTACTCTATTTTTATGATACGACTTTCAGGTCAAAAGGGACTAGCGATAACCCTTACCATAACACCGATGTCATTTCCGACTGCAGTTAGAGATCCAACCTTGACTCAATTCTTTTGGCCAATATATGGTTGTGATCTACTCGAAGCCCTCTACGCATATGCCACTAGTGTGCCACTCAATAGAGGCCTCTTGTGCTACTTCAACACAAAAGTCACGAAAGGCGCATCTCATGACTTGTAGAACCTATTCTATCCACCCGACGAGAAATTTGCCAAACCACTTGTGTTGGAACCTAATCTAAGATTTCCATAAACTTAATATGAATGGTCTAGATGGGTTTTATGGATCTTGTCCAGCTAATATAGATTCAAACCAAAGATTCGTGCAATAAAAGATCGATGACCCATTAATCCGTTAAGACCCGGTTAAATCCATCCATGCCTATCGCGATATTTGGGCTATAAAACCAAACTTGATGTAATAGGCCCTTACCCCTATTATGTAGGCCTCACCTCTTGGCTCCCTAATTCTCATTCCATAAATATCGTACCATATCTCTTGGTATCCCATGTTATACAATGAATGGAACCCCGTTGTACTAACCTGTTTCCGGTTGTACGTGATTGCCTGGATGAAACACGGGTAATATATGAGCAATGTTAAATGAGTAATACTAGGGCTTCCCATAAAGTCCATGACTACAACTAGAAGTACCTTGTATCCTCGTACACCACTAGGAAGTTGTCACTTAGAAGTCCTATTACTTCGCTTCCCCGATTAACCAATTTTCATAAGTTGCGTGGAACCTTGAACTTAGTGTACTCCACCTATTTGAATAGGGTGCCCTTCGTAGACTGTTTTTCTATCTGATGGAAATTGCAATACCAACTTTGTACTGCCCCTTATCCCTGCTCGTGCATTTAGGTAACCATGGTAGAAGATCGCAACCTTGGTTTTCAAGGCCATCCTATCCTAAATGGCATCCTTGACTGAATCTCGAGAACATAAATTGCTGGAGAGTGTAGGCAAGCCTCCCAAAGAAACGTAGGATTCTTGAATTAGCCAAAGATTGGTATAAATTGGTTCCCATTTAAAACGAGTTAAATCAGTGGCTCATAATATCCACATCTATCCATGCCATCTGATAACCCTACCGTGACATTGATAAGTAGAGCACAACATTAGTCATTTCCTTCCAATAATTTTCACACGAACTAGACCAGTCAAGCTACCCGTATGACATACACGTCCTACATAAGCATACCATCTTGTTCTCCATTTCAATTACACCGCACGTATGACGCATTTTCCCTTGAGAACAAACCATAGGTGTCTATTTTTGTTCTTTTGATCTTAAACTTGCAAATATGGACCCATAAACATAAATTAAACTGAGTACCCATGACCATGCAAGATACGTCACACCTAAGACATATGCATTCCGCTCAAGCAGGCACATGCTTCCTACACAACACTAAAGACCAACCCGCACATATTAGTCGTTATGACTTAAAGATTCAAACACTTACCTAATCAAGACTTATAGAAAGGTTTTCTGCACTTATTTTAGGCTCTCACCTCTTGACCATTAATTTTTTCCCCTAAATTTTTCGATCTCATCTCTTAGTTGTCAATGTTAGGCGGAGAGTAAATTCCTTTGGACCAACGTGTTCTATTTATGATTGAATAAGGGTTTTATACCATCTTATTGAAAGTGTGACCCCTATAGGAACCACGTTAACGACATAACTATCCTATAGAAGTTAGTGACCCAGAATGCCATAACAATATCGAGGCTCCCATAGGATCCAAGGTTGTGTTAGTCATAAGTGTCTACTATTCTCGTGTCTCTTTCTTAAAAATCGTCCTCCTCGAAAGTCTTGTAACTTCGATTTTCATGGTTAGCCAACTTCTATAAGCTGGGTATGGCCTTGAACCAAGAGTATCCTAGATATGGCACCAAATTCGGATTCCTTTATAACTATCTCTCCACCTTTTAGAAAATCGTGTTACGATTGACGTACCTGCCCTCCCTAGTATTAAATCTCTTTATTTTACTATTAAGTTTATTTTTAATTTCGAGGACAAAATTTTTATAAGTTGGGTAGGATGTAAAATCCCTAAATTTTTTGAAATATTTTTTTTCATTTAAAAAGATGTAAAATAAATTTTATGCAATTTATGGTTTTATTAATTATTAATGATGACCTTAGCCATTATTGAGTTTTGGAGCATAAGACGACCATGAACTTTGGCACGAAAAATGTAGCAGTGTGCTTTGACTAGTGTACTAGCCATGCTAGGGGAAGCCTAGCCATGGTGATGTCCAAACTAGGAAAACCAAGCCAAGTTGTGAATTGGCTCATTTAAATCATTTTTAATAAGATATTATTTTATATATTGGTTTTAGATGACCCAGTTTGTCCAAACCAGCCCGAATTGGGCCCGGACCAAAACCAGGCCCAAGTAGGCATGTTGTGTGACCAAAGATGGCCAAGTAGGCATATTTTATGTGTGTGCAAATATTCTTAAATTATTTTAAGACTTGATGTATATTTTCTAATTAAATGTTTATTTATACAATTATTATTATTATTATTATTATTATTATTTAATAATGTGTTCCAATATTTGTACAATATTCTGGACCAGATAAGGGTATGTGGTATAAGTCCACCAAAGCCACCATTTGATTATTCTAATATTTTATTATTATTAATGTTATTTTTGTTATGATTAAATAAACATACTTATTATTCTTAAGTTACTATTATCGGTTTTTATTTTTTATTGTCAAAAGAATTTAAATATATATATGTACCTATGTTTAAATACATTAAATATTTGGATAGATAAGATTAAGAATTTTATTAGGATTTATGGTGATTTTATTGGATATATATATATATATATATATATATATATATATATATATATATATATATATATATATATATATATATATATATATATATATATATATAAAACAATATATATATAAAAAAAAATATATATATATATAAAACAATATATATATATATATATATATATATAAAACAAAAAATATATATATATAAATATATAAATATATATATATATATATATATATATATATATATATATATATATATATATATATATATATATATATATATATATATATAAAGCAAATGATAAGATTTATAAAATAAAAAAAAATATAAATTTTTTTTACCTGTGAACAGTGCTCGCGTACTGTTCACCCAAAAACTAAACCCGAACCTTCGCAAACCGCTGTCCCTTATATATAGCCGTAGCTATATACATAGAGCAGAGATTTGGCGAAACCCTAGTCGTGCCCCCCACGACTGCCCTGACCGTGCGCCGCGTACGGTCATCACCGGCGGCCCAGTAGGGCCGCACGCTCGTCAGCGGCGTTCAGAGCCGCTCGCACCAGCAGGATAGGGCACCGCCCTGTTTCGCTCGACAACAAGGTAAGCCTATTCACCATCTCGTTTCTTCGCGCTCAGTATATACTTTGCGATTCCGTAAGTTTGTACGTAGAGCCTACATAACCCCCTAGAGAACCCAACTAGCATTCTCCAGCATGATTGACCCATCAAGTCAAAAATTCGACTCTAAAAAGCCGAAAACCACGAGTCCTTAATAAATAAAAACAGTCGAACTAGCCTATTTTGCACCCAGTTATCTTTCAAACCATGCACGCTTTCAAAAATCTATTTGAAGGCAATTATTGACAACTTTTAGGGGATCAAAACCCTTCTGGTAGAATCATTTTCATCTAATAAATAGAGGGTTATTCATTGTCAAAAATTCAAGAAAAATAGGTTCTAAAAACTTAAAAATTTAGAAAACTTCCTCGATACGACGTGCGTCCTGCCAAACTGGGCGACGTGGTCACAAACTGAAAGTATTAAAAGGTGCGTATCGACTTCGCGGACGTGTGGGCTTTGACGGAATTCAAATTGGTTGCGTGTGCGCGACGAATTTAATGCATATCCGTCGAAATTTACCGCATCGGCCCCTTTGCAAAATTTTCAATTACTTTGTGCATGTTCATCGAATTGAAACAAAACTTACGCCAGCATGACCGTATCATTTTTCTGGTCTTGTATGCCAAGTTTGGTCCGATTCTGAGAAGGTTGATCGGAACGCCTATATGGCAGGCCCGTGACTCGCTCTAAATGGCGAAATTGTGTACGGCCAGCCGGAATCCAACTTTGGACATACGGCTGGGTTCATCTCATCAAATCGGACCCATAGATATGTAGTTTTATGACTTTAGAGATTGTAGGTTCTGGCTTGCATTTCGGTACAAAATGGGTCCAACGACGGACATCGTTTTGACCCAAAATTACGATTTTGCTCCTGTTCCAGAATTAGACTTTTGGAGAGGCATTTTCTAGACATATCTTATATTCCGAAAATGTTCGTGGTATTTATTTCAGCATCCGAGGACGTATGCGGGATTTGAATTTTATCGCTTCACTATTCTGACGGTTCGAGCTATTAGATGTCACCCTTTTGCACACAACCTCAGGCAAGATACCTTGCCATATTTACTGCTTATATTTAGTCTATATTTTTAGTTATTTACATATCATTGTTTATTTATTTCCAGTTCTTGTAGTTGTACTATTATTACAATTCTTGATTTATTACCTACTCAGTGATATTAGCTTTTCTTTGCTTACTATCCTTTGATTGCATATTGACCTAGAGTTATGGGACTACCAACTGTAGCATATTTCATAAACCTTGACATAGTTGTACCATGAGGTATGTGTGAGATGAGTAGCATGTGGAGGTACTTGCATGATGGCTGATCACTTGCGCACATGCGTTAGGGCTAACTGCTAATAGAGGCACGTTAGGAGACTTGGCAGTTAGTAGAGGTATAGGAATCATGGATGTGACTCTACTAGACATTGGATGGGAAGAACAGTTCCTTAACGTATGGGCCACGTATGCACTTTCCTATTATTGTCGATTATCTCCGCTGGAGATACGGTCTTGGATCCTGATACCTGATTTCCTGCTGGCCTCTGACATTCGATGAATGTTATGCTTTGAGGTCCCTGGTATCCTGGTGGGACCATAACGAGTTTCCTGTAGCCAGAGTGCCCGTGCGTTGAAGGTTTGTTCTTAACTGCATAAACACATTAGAATGGTTAGGTAAAACCTAGTCAATGTCAAGTCACTCCCGTTCCTTTATGTATCTTATTTCGATTGGGACTAACTCTAGGTCCATATGCAAGAAAGAAAACAATAAACTAGAAATAGATGTGAAAATATACAATAACTGAATAATAAGATGTAACTAAATATAAACAGTAAATATGGCAAGGTATCTTGTCTGAGGGTTGTACTAGAGGTAGCAAAATCCAACAGTCAGAATCGTCAGCACAAAAGTCAAAATCCACAGATAGCTCTGGAAGCTGAAACAAACATGATGAATGTGTTTGGTATAAAAGATATGTCTAAAAAATCCCTATCCAAAAGTCTAATTCCGGACACAGGTGCAAAATCGTAATTTCAGGTCAAAACGATATCCGTCGTTGGACCCGTTTTGCACCGAAACGCATGCCAGTATCTATGGTCTCTAAAGTCATCAAACTACATGTCTATGGGTCCAATTTGAGAAGACGAACCCAACTATATGTCCAAAGTTAGATTTCAGTGGGCTGTGCACAATTTCGTCCGTTGGATCGGGTCACGGGCCCGCCAAATAGGCGTTCCGGTCGACCTTTTCATAATCAGACCAAACTTGGCATACATGACCAGAATTTTGATACGATCCTGCTGGCGTAAGTTTCGTCTCGATAGGACGAACGTACACGAAGTTATGGCCAAGTTTGCAAAAGGTCGATACAGGGGTATCTTGACAGATACACACTGATTTCGTCGCACACACACAACAAAATCGAGTTTCATCAGATCCCACACGTCAACAATATCTATATGCGCCTTTCGATGTGTATGCTTTACGACCATGTCGCCCGGTTTGTCGGGGCGCACGTCGTATCGGGAAAAGTTATTAATTTTTGTAGTTTTCGAAGCAGATTTTCCTAAACTTTGAAACTAAATTATTCACATTGTAATTAATAAAAAACAAAATCAGGAGCAGGGTTTCGATCTCCTATAGGTTGTCTTGAAATTTATTTGAATATATTTCTGGAATTGTCGATGGATCGGTTGGAAATATCCTTCCAAAATGGGGTATTGTACTGCCTTTATGTTCTGTTTTGGGATAGGTTTTTATCGATCTTCGGATCGATTTACTGGACAGATGGTAAGACAAACCCAAAACTTAGGTACTAGAATCTGATGGTGGTTATGTTGTCTATCTAACGAATCAGTCGAATCAAAAAATGAAGAAGCGTGGGCGGCGATATCATACCCGAAACATTTGGCTTCGCAGCCTCGCTGATGCCGTCTTGCCGCTGCTGTGGTTGCCCCGTACGGCCGTGCAGCGGTTGTCGACGGCCATGCACGGTGGTGCGTTCCTGAGAGGGGTCGCATGAAGGTGGAGGGGGGCGGCGGCAGCACCTGGTTGGGGTTAGGGTTCGAGAGAAGCTAGGGTTTTGTGAAGTTTTTTTTTTTCCTCTGCTGCTTATCCATTTTCTTATATATAACTATATTATACTTATGGGATGGGTTCTGTTGAGATTGGGGCCATGGTTGGGCTTGGGGTTGAATATCATAACTTAGTTATATATATATATATATATATATATATATATATATATATATATATATATATATATATATATAAAACTAAGTTATGATAAAAATATATATATATATATATATATATATATATATATATATATATATATATATATATATATATATATATATATTTTTATCATAACTTAGTTTTATATATATATATATATATATATATATATATATATATATATATATATATATATATATATA
Organism: Iris pallida; assembly: GCA_029216955.1. Taxonomy (NCBI): domain Eukaryota; kingdom Viridiplantae; phylum Streptophyta; class Magnoliopsida; order Asparagales; family Iridaceae; genus Iris; species Iris pallida. The sequence goes on along the minus strand of JANAVB010016197.1, from coordinate 53,468,594 downwards.
TAGACACACACACACACACACACATACACACACACACACACACACACACACTCACCAAAAATTCCAAATAAATATAAGAATATTTGTAAAATTCATAAAAATGTGTCTAAACATTTTAGTAAATCTTTTGAACCCTTCCACCTACTAACTATCTAACATATATCAATTACCTTCTACTAACAAAATGTTAAAATCAATAGAAATTAAACTTCAAGCATTTTATTAAATAAAATACTAAATTAAAAATGATAAAAATATCCTAACCATTTTAAAAGAATAAAAATAATTTATTATTTCCTTCTAAAATATTTAGTACACAAATTCGTGCCATTTGTCTGTGTTTGTACGAAATGTAGCTTTTAATTGCTATCAAATATTAATAAGAGTATAAAATGAGAAAGTCAAGTAAATTAAAAATACTGTATAATATCTATATATAAATTAAAATACAATTTAGGGGGTTTTGTAACCACCCCTTTTCTAAAATGAGGATAATTTTAAACTTTTGTAAAAATCTATCGTTTAATATTAATAATAATTTATGGTGAATTTTAATTAATTTAAAATTATTTAAATTAGTGTATTGTGATTTTGATATTTTGCTACTGTAACCTTAGAACTGTTTAGCCTAGAGACTAACCATGACCTTTGGAGGCCTAACTCGTGTGATTATATTATCTAATTACTACTTTTTAGGCTAAGGGTATTTTAGTCATTTTGTGTCTTTTGAATTATTTAGGATTTTGATTAATTGATAAATTTTTGATTATTTGAATAATATTTAAATTGATGTATTATAATTTTGGTCATTTTTCATATTTTAATATTTTGGGAATTTTTATATTTTAATATTGATTTTATGGGATTTGTTAAGTCGGGTTCGATTTTCATGTCGTTCCGACTTGTGTTAGTGACCCGGGTAGATTAGACTCTAGTCGGGACCCCAAGATTAGTTAGACATGGCCCGCAAACTCCACTAATTAAGTTATGTCATTAGACTAATTCCACTTGCTTAGAATGGTTAAATTAGAGACTTAAACTTGACCTTTTTGACCACAAACCTTGTCATGACTTAAGTTGACCCAAAGGAGACTTGTAAGGGCATCTTGGACATTTCACATAGGCCTATTAGGGCATATATGGCCAGCCAACTATAGGGGGAGAGGTGTCCCTCTCTTTCATTTCACACTTGCCTCTTTTTTTTTTCCCTAAATTTGTTCTTCCATAAACTTGAGAGCTTTCCTCTTGATTTTGATCTCCAAATCCCTCCATTCTTCTTCCAATCTTCCATCATTTCTTCTCATTCAACTAAGGAGGAGGTGCTAGCAAGGATTGGGAGCAAGGAGCAAGGAAGGGTGTCCATTTTGGAGGAGCTTTCATGTCAGAACCGTGTCCTATGAGTGTATCATTGGGATCCCACTCCCAATAGGTAAAACCAACCCTCTAAATTAATTTTCTATGCATATTAGTTAGTTTTGAATCCATAGGATCTACCCCCATGCATGTACCCCCTTTAGATTCTAATTTGAGGCCATTTGGAACTCTCTTGAGGATTTTAGATATGTGTTTTGTGTCCTACTTGATAGATCCCAAATTAGGACACCCCATGTGTTTGGTTTATTGCCTAATAGGATTAATTGTGTTTTAAATTCAGTTTTAGAATGGTTAGAGAGTGGATTGATCGTAGTTAGGATGGTTAGAATGAGTTTCATTTGGATACCTATGTTGGTATCCAAGTATCTTGGCCTACATGTGTTTCTTTTGTTCAAAACAACCCAAAATCGTCACAATATTCATCCACGTTTTTAGTAACCATAGCAACTTAGAAATGCCATAACTTTTAGCTCAGAACTCCGATTAATCTTCCGTTTTTTTAAAAGAACCGTATCAAAGTTAGCTTTCCAAATATATTTTAATAAGCCAAATTCCTTCTAGAACTTTCTGTAAAATTGTTTGAGTGTCAGATGTCCGAAAGATGAACGCATTTCGGTGTTTTTGCGATTCCGGGAGCTTTCGGACACGAAAATATGATCCATTTGAAGTTTCGGAAAGCTAATACGAAGGGCTACAACATAATTTAATCCTAGAATTTAGTGAATCCCAATTGGTACAGTATTGATTTTAAGTAGAAGAGTGACTATACGACATAGGCATTTTGTGTATCCTATGAGCCTATGTAGTATGGATATCATGTGAATGTTGGTATCGTAGGTTGTCAAGAATATGTATGATATAGTACATATATATATTATTGTTAGGTAATATATGTTAGTATAGTGTGTGTGTTTGAATGAGATAAGGATATGTGTGGTTTGTAGAGAGAAGTAAGATTGATAGAGGATATGTGCTAGTGTGTGTTTGATGTTATATAGATGGTAGTGTAGTTTGTGTGTGTTCTAAAGGTGAGAGAGTTGGAAGGATCATGCCATCCTATTTGACTTGAGGCTAGTATGGTTTGTTGAGTGATTTGTATTTTGATTGAGTGGTAGTGTGTTTGTATATAGATGTGTGTGGGTGTGTTAGAAGAGAGGGGGTAGATTTGGTATATGTGTTTGTGTGTGTGTTAGTGTTGGAGTGGAGAGGGATTTAGATGTTGTATGTATGGATATGTTAGTATGTTAGTGGTTATGTTAGAATCTATGTAGAGGTTAGAGGTATCTTAGAAGTTATATAGTGATATCTTGTATAAGTTAGATAGTTAGTTGTGTTAGTCTATGTTATTGTTAGTTAGAGATAACATATGTTAGTTGGTTAGAGTTAGAGATGGATATATATACATATATATTATGGTTAGATATTAGTTACTGGATGTTAGTTGTGTTAGGTTTCTAAGTTAGAATATATGGTTAGAAATTATATGTTAGAGTTGGTTAGTATCTTGTATTAGAGATATAAGTTATGATATAGAGTGATATCTTGAGATACCATAGTGGTATCTTAGGATATTTTGGGTATTTGCCTATTACCTTAAGGTAATGTATTTATCTACAAGGTAAAGGGGACTTACCTACAAGGTAGAGGGGGTTTACTTTATACTAAGGTATTAGATACTAAGTTATTGTCTATCTAATATTTTAGGGTGGATGGTTAGATGCTAGATATTTAAAGTATTAGTATTAAAGGTTAAGATATTAGTTTCCAACCAAGGTAATGGTTTACCTTACCTTAAGGTAATGGGTTTACCTTATTACAAAGTAAGGTATTGGGTTTACCTAGGTAACTAAGATTAGATATCTAAGTTATTGGTTAGCTAGTAGCTTAGGATAGATATTAGATATCTAAGATTGGTATCTTGGTAGCTAAGGTATTTATACCTAGACTAAGGTATTGGGTTTTCAACTAAGGTATTGGTATTAGGATATCAATAGGGCTAAGATATATGGTATCTTGGGGTAAGATATAGGTTGGTATCTTACTAGTATCTAGTATCTACGTTAGTGTCTTAGGATGTAGATGAGTGGGTATCCTAAGATATAAATCAGTATCTTAGAAGGTAAATTAGTAGGCTAAGGTATTGACAAGGTAATGGGGATTACCTATAGTCTAAGGGTAAGGTATTGGTAGGATATTGAGATAGACGGTTAGATACTAGTCTAAAGTATTAGTAGGATCTATTGGCCTAGGTTAGTGAGTTATCTACTAACCTAAGTTAATATATTACTAAGGTAAGGGTATTACCTAGTATCTAAGGTATTAGGTTATCTTGGTAGGTAATGGTTAAACTTGGATTATCTTGGTAGGTAATGGTTAGACTTGGGTTATCTTGGTAGGTAATGGTTAGACTTGGGTTATCTTGGTAGGTAATGGTTAGAAGTCGGTTATCTTGGTAGGTAATGGTTAGAAGTGGGTTATCTTGGTAGGTAATGGTTAGAAGTCGATTATCTTGGTAGGTAATGGTTAGAAGTGGGTTATCTTGGTAGGTAATGGTTAGAAGTGGATTATCTTGGTAGGTAATGGTTAGAAGTGAGTTATCTTGGTAGGTAAAGGTAAAGAATAGGATACTTGACTTAGATTTAACCCTGTTTGACTAAGGTTGACTATTTTGACTCAAAGTCAACTACAAGTCAACATTGGACCTAGATTGGACTAGGAGTTGACCAGTTGACCAAAAGTCAACTGTGAGTCAACTATTAGCCAGTTTGACCTATATTGGATTAGAAGTTGACCAGAGATGACCAGTTGACCAAAAGTCAACTGTATGTCAACCCTTGACCTAGTATGATCTAGATTGACTTGGTTTGACCTTGTTTGACCTAGTTTGACTTTGTTAGATCTAGTATAACTTAGTATAACTTAGTATAACTTAGATTTACTTAGATTGACTTAGCATGACCTAGTTTGATCTAGTTTAATTTAGTTTGACTTAGTTGACTTGGTGTGACTTAGTTTGACTGAGTTTGACCTAGATTTGCATAGCATATACTATAAATCATGTCATACACTGTTAAACCCTAAGTAACTCATGATATCTCATCTTTAGGTCTGTGACATCACTCTGAGCATCTATTCTCACTGACAGCTCAGGACCGCATGCGAGTACATTCAACGATAGTTTTTATTATCTTGATATCTGCTATATCCGATTTAGTTGTAGTGTCTTACTTGATTCCCGACACGATGGTTCACGGACTAGTATACGTCGGATCCTGTTATGAGATGTTATTCCTGGACTTTCCTGGTATATTGGTACATTGTTCGATCTCATTTTTCTTGTACTTGTATAGATACCGATTTAGGAGTAGGCTGGCCCCCTGCTTTTGAATCCCGTGTCATGACATGACATGTCCGGATCTATTATACTACTCGGGGATAAGAAGTTATTAGAGGCTATGTGATCAACCCACCCTGTCACTATATTCTTGTGCTTGTGCCACCCTCACTTCACGTAGGGTGTAGCGAGATCTTATTCCTTGTGCTCGTTATCCAGGTTGGCCGGCATGACCCTTTCCAGAGATTTTCTTATGATTGTCGGGCAAAGTGGATAGCCTGTCCTGTTTTCCAAGCCGATCACATAACGCTCTAATATCTTATGGTACCATTTTATGTTTACATTTATACATCATATATCCCTGTTACATTCTACATTCCTGTATTTCATACCATGACATGATATCCAGTTTACATATCCTGTTTATATTCCAGTCTTGATATTTTATCTTGTATTTCATTATAATTGTCTCTTATAGAATTTGTCAATTTACATGGAACTGCTGTTAGCGTTTGTACTTGCTCATATCCTGACAGGATAACCCCGTTGATGTTTACAGATGATATAGATACTGACTGCTCGACCTTCTATGGGTTTGGCATAGACGGTGAGTACTACATGGACATCCATGTGGAGCCGGTACCCATTGAGGACGCACCGCTTACTTAGACTTAGACTAGTTAGGCTTGACTGGACTGCGATCCAGCTAGTACTTGAGACTTGTAGTATATATATTATTTGTGATTTCTGTTATATTTTTAACACTAAACTTGTGTGGGATCTTGCATCTATTCCTGTTATTTTCCTTCTATCATATCTTTTATATTTCGTGCTATCTTCCTTAGATATCTTGTGATTGAGTTGTGACATTATATACCTCCGTACGGAGATGACATGTACCTTTATATTGTGTCTAGATGTTATATGTTATAGATGACCTATACAACGTTCTATCGCCGATTCTGCAGTGTAGGCTGGACGTACCCCACCCACGTGCTCGTGTCCCTACTTAGGGTGCGGGTCGTGACACATTTTTGTGGTGGCCCATGCAGGTCAGAGTCACAACTAGTGCAATTTCATAGTGGTGCTCGACTTAGAGTGCTGCTACGAGCCTGCTGTTAGGATATAAGATTAGGCAGTATAGAGAGTTACTCAATCACAGTTAGGACTACTTGAGAAGATTCCTGGGATGACCCTTGAGAATCTCATTATAAACTATCTCAAAATTCGATTCCGACAGTTTTTGTCTACTTCTTTGTTCATCGTTGAATTTGATTCTTGGTATTCATTATTGACTTGATTTTCTACCAAGATAACATTATGGGATAGGTTGCCTCAGTCATGGAATCTAGAGTCTTCTACAGCCATATTAGGTGGTTTGGCGATGAGGTAGAGTCTGATTTTGGATGTATTTCTCGGGTGTAGAAATTTAAAATTTTTGCAGCCAAGCTAGCGGTAATGCAAAAATTTTAAATACCATGATTCTCGAGGTATGTACCTTAGTTGCGGACTCTATGGATTATCGCAACCATACTTACTGGTGTGACAAGTATTCTGGTAACATGGTTCTGGATAGACGGGTATGATTATCAAATTGCAGAATAGATACAATATAGATGGTGCCCTAGTATAATAGAGTGGAATATCAGTATGGATATTACTTGAGTATCATGAAGTAGATAGAGGAAGCTAGGCTACCTGTGGCGTAGAACCATGCCTAGCACCTGAGGGGTAGGGCTTTTGCGCTGACGGTCGAGGAGACCGACGCTGCAGGTGACGGGTTAGCAGGTCTGTCTTTTCCATCTTGATGTGTGATTTCATTAGTACCTGCCAGGATATTTTATACTATGATAGATAGTATGGTGACCCTGTTTGAGGCTGTGAAATCATGACCGGTAGGACAACAATTTGCATGTTATTAGATATATTTATCTTAACCTTGATTGTTGGGGGTTTAACCTAGAAGGAGTATGGTCATCTTAATTTCGAGGACAAAATTTTTCTAAGGAGGGTAGATTTGTAACCACCACTTTTCTAAAATGAGAGTAATTTTAAACTTTTGTAAAAATCTATCGTTTAATATTAAATAATAGTTTATGGTGAATTTTAATTAATTTAAAATTATTTAAATTAGTGTATTATGATTTTGATGTTTTGCTAGTGTAACCTTAGAACTGTTTAGCCTAGAGACTAACCATGACCTTGGAGGCCTAACCCGTGTGATTATATTAGCTAATTACCACTTTTTAGGCTAAAGATATTTTAGTCATTTTGTGACTTTTGAATTATTTAGAATTTTGATTAAGTGGTAAATTTTTGATTATTTTAATAATATTTAAATTGATGTATTGTAATTTTGGTCATTTTCATATTTTAATATTTTAGGAATTTTTATATTTTAATATTGATTTTATGGGATTTGTTAAGTCGGATTCGATTTTTATCTCGTTCCGACTTGTGTTAGTGACCCGGGTAGCTTAGACTCTAGTCGGGACCCCAAGATTAGTTGGGCATGGCCCACAAACCCCACTAATTAAGTTAGTGTTATTAGACCACTTGCTTAGAATGGTTATTCGTAGAAATTATAGTTACAAGACTCCTGAGTAGGACAGTTTCTAAGGAGAGGCATGATATTCTTGGACACCTTTTTGATCGCAGTCATGGATTCTAAGTGAGTCTGGCTGCTGTCATAACGTTCTTGGTCATTAACTTCTATAGGAGGATTATAATAATCTACACCGCCCCTATCGACCATGCTTCAAAAAGATAGGTAGGCATCCCTTGTTCGATTAGAACTAAAACATATCGGTTCATGGAATTTCCCACTTTGCCTAACATGGTTAACTGAGGGCGAGGTTTAAAAAAATTCATAGCCATGAAAGGAGAATTTATATGTAGTACATAACCTTGCTATAGTATATGATCATGTAAGTGTTTGGATTCCTTAAGTCATAATGGCTAATGTGTGCAAATCGGTGTTTAGTGTTGTGTAGGAGGCATGTGCTTGTTTGAGTGGAATACATATGTCATAGGTGTGATGCATCTTGTATAGATCATTGGTATTCAGTTTAATTTAGGATTTGGGTCGATGTTGTATGATAGATTCTAAACTGGAACGAAATGTGCTTCTATTTGTTATTCTAAGGAGAATATGTCATACATGTGGCGTAATTAAAATGGAGCACAAGAAGGTGCATTGGTGCGGAACATGTGCGTCATGTGTGTAGCTTGACTGGCCTAGTTCAGGAATGTGAACTTTATTAGAAAGAAAAGGCTAGTGATGTGTTCCAAAAATCAAAGTTATGATAGAGGTCCTCAGATAATACGGATAAGGGTGGACACTACGAACCAATGTTTTATTTGTTCAATTAGAACTAATCTATCACAATCACTTGCTAATACTTAGAGAGGCATGCTTACAAATTTTGGGAATTCCATCCTTAAATATAAAACAAAGGCACGAGTATACGATTGAACGGAATGTGAAGAATCAAGGTTGTGATCTTTTACCGCGGTTATCAAAAACATGAGCAAGTGATAAAAATGCAATACGAAGATCGTATCGCAACTTTCAAATAGATGAAAAGAACGGTTATGAACATAATCCAGTTAGGCATCCCATCTTAAAGGGTTGAGCTTACTAAGTTCAATGTTCTAACTAACATGTAGAACTTGGTTAATCATGGGAAGCACAGTAGTAGGGATTCTAAGATGGTCAAATTTCAAGCAGTTGTACGAGAGTATTTGGCACTTTTGATCACAGTTGCAAACTCTAAAAAAAAGCCTATTAATTACTTATTTAGCATTTACTCATATATTGACCAAGTTTTCTCAAGGCCATAGGAGAGGTCTTGGTCAAGCATAACTGAAAATAAGTTGGTGCAGTGGAATTCCATTCATCAAATTGAATAGACTATGAGGAGATATGGTGAAGGGATTTATGGAAGGGGGTTTAGTGGGTCATGAAATAGGGCAACATAATAAGTGTAGGGATCCATTTCATCAAGTTTGCTTTTTATAATATGGCGATATGCAAGGATGGGTTTAGCTGGGTCTTAATAGATTCCTTAATTGGACATCAATCTTTGATTGAATAAACCTTGGGTCTTATCTATATTGGCTGGACAAGATTCGATAAAAATTAATGTGAACCATTCCTATTAGGTTAGAGTAACCTAGAAGAGATTTTAACTCCATTGGTTGGGCTGTTTGCTAGTCGGGTTGGTTGACTAGGTCCATAAGCCCAAAATGGTCTTCTGAGACTTTTGTGTTTAAGTAGCACAAGGGGCCTCTATTGAGTGGCACACTTTTGTGTTTGCTAGTCGGGTTGGTTGACTAGGTCCATAAAATTTTAGAAGGCTTAGAATCTATTCACTCCAAAATTTCTTTCTCTGAATTATAACAGTTTTTTAGGGTTAATGAGGTTAGAGGGTTTCAAAGTTGTAATATTGTGCTTGGGTTTGAGTATAAAGGAATACCACACAATAGGATAGATAACGTGATATGGTAGATATGAAACAATTTGAAGGTGTTCTCCAATTTTGAATAGATGGAACGATTGTGTAAATATAGCTTTCATGGCCATAGGTGGTATGGTAAAACAAGAGGGACATTCTGGGTACATCACCCCTCAAATATGAGCATTTGTTTTTTTCGAAATAAGTAAAGAAGGAAAACAATAAAGATTTCAAGGGAATGGGAATCGATTGCAATTAAGTGGTTCCAAGGGCGATTGAATAATTCTGAGAGAGTTATCAAGGCAGTTGCGGATGAGATCCTAGTAACATCTATATCTCAATCAACGTGGGATAATCAAATGAAGGGTGAACCAAATACACTAAGGTTGATCAGACCATAATATATTGATTCTAATTAGACAATATGTTAGTGGACCCCCAATAAATACATGTCCTGAACAAGCTCGATAAAGAATAAGCTTGCAAAAACTAGGCTATAGTAGCGGCGTTAGTCAAGATAGTCAAGAATACAACTACGCGAGATTTATGATTGAAAGAAACACAATTAGTTCAAGCTCATCAAACTCTAAGACTCGTCCGATGATCGTGTCTTCCAAAGTTGTGCTACGATTTTCTTATCTAAGGCCTTGGTTGAATTAATGAGCATAGTCTAGGTAATCTTCTTAAAATCTTCTTTAAGGGGTTACAAGGATCAATATAGTGATGGTTATGAGGTATACTACCCAACTTATAAAGTTCAACTAGTAGGGTGATTAAGCATTATATACGTATACCTAGTATGAGTCATCTTTCTAACCTCTCTATCGAGCACGAAAGGAAGGAGAGATAAAATTTATGGTAGAAAATGTATCAAGCAAGAGACAAATCAAGACAGTCAAACAAGAGTTCGAAATTGGGATTCAAGGAAGCAAGTCAAGCTTGTGGATGAGATTCCTAGATTCGAATCCTATATGCAGGTTCATATCGATACAGTAACATAACCGAAGTGATAAACTTGACCTGTATGGGCCACCATAAAAACATGTAACGCTCCAGTCCCAAAATACTTAGGACTAAGTACGTCGACATGCCAGCTGCATACATACGAAGTATACTCTAATATATGGAACCATCATATGTGTACATAAGCTATAAAATACAGTAAACCACTACACTAATCTCATCCACAAATAAAGATATATCTTTCACAGAATCAAATAAGAAATTGTCATTGTACATTTGGTCGGGCAGAGACAAATCTACTACCAAGTAAAAAAAGAGAATATCATAACAACGAAGGAAGATTCGAGTGAAGCAAAAAGATGATCTAAGAGCTATCATCGCGAAGGTTGATTGTAAACTATGGCCTTGGCTAGAGCACCTGCGAAAATCACAAAACACACCTGGAGAAATCACCAGGTCTTCAGAGGGACGTAACAAGATACAGGAAGAACAAGCCATAATAAACTGTAAATGTAAACACTATATGACTACAACACAACTGGGTCCCTAACCGTCTATGTGATATGCACTTTGAGGACAACATTCTACGTAGGGACTGTAGGATCAGCAGAGTAAATAAATAGTGGCAGTAAGTAGCGCTCATCCAAGTCACTATCGGTCCGGGGCAGCAAGTAGCGCTCATCCGAGTCACTATCGGCCCACAAATGTGTGCAAAAGTAAATGTAGCCCCTACGCTAGTAGCTGTCCTCTCCCCCTCAATGATACTATACATGCGTCATAACCACGACACACCAACACGTGTCGCTTCTACAACACTATTTTATACATAATAACTTTCAAGTCTTGTAACATGCATCTATTAAAATTTATTTCTATGCAAGAGCACGGGTGATCAACCAACACGCAAGTGACCTCTATATGTTACAACTCACACACAACTCGTGGTAGAATCGTGACAAGGTTAATGAAATGTACTAACTTGACGGTAGTCCCTTAACTCTAGGTCCATATGTATGAAAGAAAATAATAAACTAGAAATAGTCGTGAAAATATACAATAACTGAATAATAAGATGCAACTAAATATAAATAGTAAATATGGTAAGGTATCTTGCCTGAGGGTGGTGCAAGATGTAGCAAAATCCAACAGTCAGAATTGTCAGCACGAAAGTTAAAATCCACAGATAGCTCCAAATGCTGAAACAAACAACAAGAATGTGTTTGGTATAAAATATATGTCTAAAAAATGTCTGTCCAAAAAACCAATTCCAGACACAGGGGCAAAATCGTAATTTTAGGTCAAAACGATGTCCGCCGTTGGACCCGTTTTGCATCGAAATGCATACCAGTATCTATGGTCTCTAAAGTCATCAAACTACATGTTTACAAGTCTGGTTTGAGAAGATGAACACAATCATATGTCCAAAGTTGGATTCCGGTGCGCCGTGCACAATTTCGCCCGTTGGATCGGGTTGTGGGCCCACCAAATAGGCGTTCCGGCCGACCTTCTCAGAATCGGACCAAACTTGACATATAGGACCAAAATTTTCATACAATCTTGTTGGCACAAGTTTTGTCTCGATACGACGAACGTACACAAAGTTATGGCCAAGTTTGCAAAAGGTCGATATAGGGGTATCTTGACAGATACGTACTGATTTTGTCGCGCACACGCAAAAAAAACCAAGTTTCGTCAGTTCCCACATGTCGGCAACATCCATACGCACTTTTTAATGCGTATGGTTTGTGACGACGTCGCCCGGTTTGTCAGGGCGCACGCCGTATCGGGAAAAGTTATTAAATTTTCGTAGTTTTTGAAGCAAATTTTCCTAAACTTTGAAACTAAATTATTCACAATGTAATTAATAAAAAACAAATTCAGGAGCAAGGTTTCGATCTCCTATATGTTGTCTTAAAATTTGTTTAATTAGATTTCTAGAATTATCGATGGATCGGTTGAAAATTGCCTTTCAAAACGGGGTGTTGTACTACCTTTATGTTCTATTTTGGGATAGGTTTTCGTCGATCTTCGGATCGATTTATTAGACAGATGGTAAGACTAACCCAAAACTTAGGTATTGGAATCTGATGGTCGTTATGTTGTCTATCTAACGAATCAGTCGAATCAAAAAATGAAGAAGCGTGGGTGGCAATATCATACCCGAAACATGGGGCTTCGCAGCCATTCTGCTGCCGTCTTGCCGCTGCTGTAGTTGCCCTGTGTGGCCGTGCAGCGGTTGTCGACGGCCATGCGTAGTGGCGAGCACCTGAGAGGGGTCGCCTGAAGGTGGAGGGGGGCGGCAACAGCTGGTTGGGGTTAGGGTTCGAGAGAAGCTAGGGTTTTGCAGAGTTTTTTTTCTCCCCTCTGCTGCTTATCTATTATATATATATATATATATATATATATATATATATATATATATATATATATATATATATATATATATATAACTATGTTATATTTATGGGATGGGTTCTGTTGAGTTGGGGACAAGATCGGCATGGGGTTGATTATCGTCTCGCGAGATATGAGGATCTCGCAAGATTTTCCTCTATTTTTTATAACATATCATATATATATTTATATATATATATATATATATATATATATATATATATATATATATATATATATATATATATATATATATATATATATATATATATATATATATATATATACACTCACCAAAAATTCCAAATCAATATAAGAAGATTTGTAAAATTCATAAAAATGTGTCTAAACATTTTAGTAAATCTTTTGAACCCTTTCACCTACTAACTACCTAATATATATCATTTACCTTCTACTAACAAAATGGCAAAATGATTAGAAATTAAACTTCAAGCATTTTATTAAATAAAATACTAAATTTAAAATGATAAAAATATCCTAACCTTTTTAAAAGAATAAAAATAGTTTATTATTTCCTTCTAAAATATTTAATACATAAATTTGTGCCATTTGTATGTGTCTGTACGAAATATAGCTTTTAATTGCTATCAAATATTAACAAGAGTATAAAATTAGAAAGTCAAGTAAATTAAAAATACTGTATAATATCTATATATAAATTAAAATAAAATTTAGGGGGTCTTCATCATACCCAATTTATAAAAATTTTGTCCTCAAAATTAGAAATAATCTTACTACATGAACATATACAAATAACGAGTCATAATACAAAGGAGGGCAGGTGCGTCGAATTGTAACTCGATTTTCGGAAGGGTAGTAGAGGTGGTTATAAAAGGGAATCCAACCTGGCATCATATTCTACAATATGGTGTATTATTGGTTCGAGGCCCTATCCAACTTATAGAAGTTGGATATTCGTGGAGATCGTAGTTGCAAGACTCCTGAGTATGACAGTTTCTAAGGAGAGGCATGATATTCTTGGACACCTTTTTGATCGCGGTCATAGAATCTAAGTGAGTCTGGCTGTTGTCATAACGTTCTTGGTCATTAACTTCTATAGGAGGATTATAATAATCTACACCGCCCCTATCGACCATGCTTCAACAAGATAGGTAGGCATCCCTTGTTAGATTATAACTAAAACATATCGGTTCAAGGAATTTCCTGCTTTGCCTAACATGGTTAACTGAGGGCGAGGTTTAAGAAAAATTCATAGCCATGAAAGAAGAATTTATAAGTAGTACAGAACCTTGCTATAGTATATGATCAGGTAAGTGTTTGGATTCCTTAAGTCATAATGGCTAATGTGTGCAAATCGGTGTTTAGTGTTGTGTAGGAGGCATATGCTTGTTTGGGTAGAATACATATGTCATAGGTGTGATGTATCTTGTATAGATCATTGGTATTCAGTTTAATTTAGGATTTGGGTCGATGTTGTATGATAGATTTTAAATTGGAACGAAGTTAGCTTCTACGGGTTATTCTAAGGAGAATATGTCATACATATGGCATAATTAAAATGGAGCACAAGAAGGTGCGTTTGTGCGGAACATGTGCATCATGTGTGTAGCTTGACTGTCCTAGTTTAGGAATATGAACTTTATTGGAAAGAAAATGCTAGTGTTGTGTTCCAAAATCAAAGTCACGATAGAGGTCTACAGATGATACAGATAAGGGTGGACACTATGAACCAATGTTTTATTTGTTCAATTAGAACCAATCTATCACAATCACTTGCTAATACTTAGAGACACAGGCTTACAGATTTCGGGAATTCCGTCCTTAAATATGAAACAAAGGCATGAGTATATGATTGAACGGAATGTGAAGAATCAAGGTTGTGATCTTTTACCGCGATTATCTAAACACATGAGCAAGTGATAAAAATGCAATACGAAGATCATATCGCAACTTTCAAACAGATGAAAAGAACGGTTATGAACATAATCCAGTTAGGCATCCCATATTAAAGGGTTGAGCTTACTAAGTTTAATGTTCTAACTAACCTGTAGAACTTGGTTAATCATGGGATGCACAGTAGTAGGGCTTCTAAGATGGTCAAATTTCAAGGAGTTGTATGAGAGTATTTGGCACTTTTGATCATAGTTGCAAACTCTAAAAAAAGCCCATGTATTACTTATTTAGCATTTACTCATATATTGACCAAGTTTCCTCAAGACAATATGTGAGGTCTTGGTCAAGCATAACCGAAAACAAGTTGGTGCAGTGGGATTCCATTCATCAAATTGAATAGGCTATAAGGAGATATGGTGAAGGGATTTATGGAAGGGGTTTAGTGGGGTCATGAAATAGGGCTACATAATAGGTATAAGGATCTATTTCATCAAGTTTGGTTTTTATAATATGGCGATATGCAAGGATGGGTATAGCCGGGTCTTAATGGATTCCTTGTAACGCCCCAGTCCCAAAATACCTAGGACTAGGATACATATACATGCCAGCTATGCATCGAGAGGACTCCAGCCCAGCTCAAATACGTATAAGCTGTCTGGTTTTCTAAAATAATCTATCCATTCAACTACAAATATCTCAATCCACTGAAGATAAACTCTTGTATAAACCCAGTAAACTAATACTGGTCAGACATTAGCAAACCAGTTATTACAATTATCTTGAACAAGCTTCTAATGAAAGATAAAGCTTGTAAAACTAGGTTATACAGCAGCAATGTCAAAGTAATCTAATATAGGATAAATCTAATTACGGAAGAGAATAATAAAACATCAACTAAATATACCTGCAGACTTGGTGTAGCAATCATCCTCCATCAGTGTACCATATCTTCATATAATACTGGAGAGATCACCATGTCCTCAGAGGACTAGCAAGACACATAATATACATACCTACTACAGTAATTAACATGCAAGAAAATAAGAATAATAAGTAGAGGAAAAGATGACACGTAAGGGAACTCTACAGATGGTGACATGTTATGTGAATATAATATTAATCGTGGCTAAAACCGTAGCCCAGGGAGGCACTAACAGCCCTATAACAGGTTCTCTATCGTAGCCCGGGGAGGCACTAACAACCCTATAACAGGTTCTCTATCGTAGCCCGGGGAGGCACTAACAATAGAGGATAGCCACGGCTAATAAAACATTCTCTCCTAAGGTACTAGGAAGTCAAGCCTATCTAGTCATATCCAAGTCAAGTACAGGTCAAACAGGTCAGGGAAAACATGGCACATGCATATCAATACTATCACTAGATATGAACAAGATAAGAGAGAGTGTGAACAAGTAGTATAGAAGAAAAGTGAAAATCTACGTGCACGTGTAACTAGAAAGTAACCATAACATGAAACAAGAATAATATGTAACCAAGCAAGAAGGAATGGAAATAGAAAAGCATGTAAGTACTGTAAAGTTTGGCAAGGTTTACTTGCCTGGTGTCGCGCTGTGAATCTGAAACGTCGTTTCCGCGTCAACGCCGTCGGAACCCGACGCTCCTAGATAATTAATTAACTAAATTAACCCACTACTCATGAACTTACAATATGACTTGATTAGTCAAGATAATGTTTTAAGATTATATTCAATTTCTAGTGGAACCCTTTAGACCCATACAATCACACACAGGTTCCACGAGACACCGAACACAGTTTTGGGTTTCCAACTCCCAATTAGTCAGTTATGTTGCTACTTCAATCATATACTTAAAAATCATATAAAAATAATAAGAATATCATTTAAACTAATTTTTTATAGATTTATCTCAGAATTTTTAGAATTTATATTTCTAAAAAATTATACTACTAGTTGTATATCGGGTCGACTAGTCTACCCGAAATTTGTCTAGAACTTCATTAATTATCTAAAATTATAAAAATCCTCAAAAATACAATTTAAGCAGAATTAAAATGCCCTAAATATTATAATATGAAATTTTGATGCAAAGGTTTCATGGTACTAATGGTTTGGAATCTTCTAGGTCAACAAGTCACCCAAAAATGACTAGTTTTGACCTATATTTTTCCCGATCAGAATTGAATTGATAAATTCATGAAAAAATTCTTAAAAATCATAATTTAAATATATTAACCTACATAAAATTCAGTTTTGAAAAAGTCCTACAAAAACTTATAGTTCCTTCACAACGTGATAAGTTTTGGCTCTACCGAAATATGAAAATAGCTATCATAATTCATGAAACTTTTATGGGTGAAAATACTACCCAAGAGATATCAAAATAATATTTCTACAGAATTAATACCATAATTTCTATATATTTATAGCATATGTTTGAGATGGAAAAATTAGGATTTCTTACCAAAAGTCCTTGCTAGTTGGGTTATGGAGGCTTCTCCTGGCCAAAGCTCCCACCTTTATTGCTATCCTTGCTTACTAATCCTCTCTTGATGAGTTTGGAGGGGTTGGCAATGGTTCTAGATGGTTGGATGGAGAAGATAGAGTTTTTAGGGTTAATTTGGTGGAGTTTGGATGGAAGAAGGATGAAAGAAGAAGCCTTTATGGAGGGGGATGAGTTATGCTATTTTCGAAATTAATGGTAAAGGAGCTGCTCTTGGGTGATAAATAAGAGTTTTTGGTATTAGGGTTAGGGTTTTGATAAGGGTTGATATATATATGGGCATATGGGTTGAGTTTATATATGTAGGAGGGTGTTTCCATGCATGGCATGACCCGCCAATGTAGGGATTTATTTTTGGACGAAAATTACATGAAAATAATCTTTGGTTGGTCATATCTGGGGTCCACATGGATTGATTTGGTTATTTGATGAGTTGGCTAGTTGATTCGATTGAGCATTTAAATAAACATTTCCTAATATAGAACTAGTTAGATTTCTAAATATAAATGCAATTTAAATCTGAATTAAATATACAATATATATATATATATATTTATTAATATATATTATTTTCCAACATGCCTACATAGGTTTGGGTTGGACTTTGGGTCAAATATAAACTAATGCCAACTAGGATTACACTAGGATTACACGTAGACACTTTCTATAAATAGAAACTTTTCAGAATTGAAAACATATTAATATTAGTAAAATATATATACAAAATATATATCAACATAAAGGTATTTGAGAGTACTACTTGTCTATTTAGATTGGGATTTGGTTCGGGTCAAGTCGGAACTAAATTGGTACAACCGGGTCTCCTAGAAAGTCAATAATCTAATAATTAAATAAATAAATCATCGGTGGAGGTTAAGTCGCAACTTGGCCTGGTTTTCCTAGTTAGAATACACCTATGGCTCGGCCTTCCCTACCATGGGTAATAGACTAGTCAAAGTACACGACTATACTATCCGTGCTAAAATTTCTAGTCGATATGTATCTCAAACTTAACCATAACTAAGGCCATATATATAATATTAGACTATTATAAATATAATCATATACACAAAATTGTATTTAAATCTAATTGACTGTATAATATTTCAAAATAAATCCATAATAATTATACTATCATGGCACCCTAACATGGCTTCCTACTAGTTGGGGTTGGCTAGGTTAGGGTCCAAATATATTTTCTAATTTAATTGAACTCTAAGAGTCAACCAATAAGTCTCTCATGCCATTTGCAAATAAATAGCACATGAATACTCGATTGAGTGGCACTCCCTTGGCATGTGTGTCGCAGGCTCAGAATAGGTCAAAACCATATATTGGGTCAAATGGTTTTGATCAATATCGAGTTCTGAATTCACATGGGAAGCTTGGTATGGAATTATGGTAAATAATCTAATTGCCTAAATTTGACTCGAAGTTACACGAAGTCAAAAGGATGCTAGGGGACAAATTTGGATGGGACATGATATACCAAATTGAAGGTTATCATGTCTACTACAAAAATCATGAAGGACATTTCAAGAGATGGGCATGTCTTGTGCTCCAACAATCAAAGACACAAAAGTACATATAAAATCCTAATTAAATATACAATATAACCTAATAATTAGAAATACTATAAAATAAAAAAATAATTCCAAAAATTAGGGTCCTCACATTCCTTAATTGGACATCAATCGTTGATTGAATGAACCTTGGGTCTTATCTATATTGGCTGGACAAGATCCCATAAAAATCAATGTGAACTATTCCTATTAGGTTAGGTAACCTAGAAGAGATTTCAACTCCATTGGTTGGGTCGTTTGCTAGTCGGGTTGGTTGACTTGGTCCATAAGCCAAAATGCGTCTTCTGTGACTTTTGTGTTTAACTAGCACAAATGGCCTCTATTGAGTGGCACACTAGTGGCATGTGCATAGAGGGCTTTGAGTGGATCACAACCGTATATTGGGTCAAAAGATTTGAGTCAAGGTTGGATCTCTGACTGAAGTCGAAAAAGGCAATGGTATTATGGTAGAGGTTATAGCTAGCCGTTTTGACTCGAAAGTCGCATCATAAAAATAGAGTACGAGGGGACATGTTTTAGTGGGACATGATATGTCTATATGAAGGTGGAGTCATCTACGTCTTGTATATGAAATTTGTTGAAATATAACAGCTGGTCTCATGCTACGAATATTAATGTCACGGTCGGGGACACCAAATGATCTAATTGGAAAATGGGAGTTCATGGGGGCACTAATTACCATCCTAGTGGAAATCAACTTATCCCGATCAATCGATAAACTAGTAAGTCATAAAATTTTAGAAGGCTTAGAATCTATTCACCCAAAAATTTCTTTCTCTGAATTAAATTGGTTTTTAGGGTTAATGAGGTTAGAGAGTTCAAAGTTGTTATATCGTGCTTGGGTTTGAGTATAAAGGAATACTACACAATGTGATAGATAACGTGATATGGTAGATATGAATCAATTTAAAGGTGTTCTCCAATTTTGAATAGATGGAATGATTGTGTAAATATAGCTTTCATGGCCATAGGTGATATGGCGAAACAAGGGGGACATTCTGGATACATCTTCCCTCAAATATGAGCATTTGTTTTTTCAAAATAAGTAATGACGGAAAATAATAAAGATTTCAAGGGAATGGGAATCGATTGCAATTAAGTGGTTCCAAGGGCGATTGAATAATTCAGAGAGAGTTATCAAGGCAGTTGCAGATGAGATCCTAGTAACATCTATATCTCAATCCACGTGGGATAATCAAATGAAGGACGAACCAAATGCACTAAGGTTGATCAGACCATAATATATTAATTCTAATTAGACCATATGTCAGTGGGCGTCCCTAATAAATACCTGTCCTGAACAAGCTCGATAAAGAATATGCTTGCAAAAACTAGACTATAATAGCGGCGTTAGTTAAGATAGTAAAAAATATCACTACGCGAGATTTATGATTGAAAGAAACATAATTAGTTCAAGTTCATCAAACTCTAAGACTCGTCCGATGATCGTGTCTTCCACAGTTGTCCTACGATTTTCTTATCTAAGGCCTTGGTTGAACTAATAAGCACAGTCTAGGTAATCTTCTTAAAATCTTCTTTAATGAGTTGCAAGGATCAATAGAGTGATGGTTATGAGGTATACTACCCAACTTATAAAAGTTCAACTAGTAGGGTGATTGAGCATTATACATATATATATAGTATGAGTCATCTTCCCGACCACTCTATCGAGGACGAAAAGAGAGATAAAATTTACGATAGAAAAGGAATAAAAAAAGAGACAAATCAAGGCAGTCAAATAAGAGTTCAAAATTTGGATTCAAGGAAGGAGGTCAAGCTTGTGGATGAGATTCCTAGATTCTAATCCTATATGCAGGCTTATATCGGTACAGTAACGTAGCCGAGGTAATAAAGTTGAGCTGCATGGGCCACCACAAAAACATGTAATGCCCCAGTCCCAAAATACTTAGGACTAAGTACGTCGACATGCCATCTGCATACATATGAAGTATACTCCAATATATGGAACCATCGTATGTGTACATAAGCTATTAAATACAGTAAACCACGACACTAATCTTATCCACAAATAAAGATATATCTTTCATAGAATCAAATAAGAAATTGTCATTGTACATTTGGTTAGGCGGAGACAAATCCACTGCCAATTAAAAAGAGAGAATATCATAACAACGAAGAAAGAGTCGAACGAAGCAAAAAGATGATCCAAGAGCTATCATCGCGAAGGTAGATAGTAAACTATGGCCTTGGCTAGAGCACCTGCGAAAATCACAGAACACACCTGGAGAAATCACCAGGTCCTCAGAGGGACGTAACAAGATACAGGAAGAACATGCCATAATAAACCGTAATGTAAACACTATATGACTACAACACAACTGGGTCCCTAACCGTCTAAGTGATATGCACTTTGAGGAAAACGTTCTACGCAGGGCTGTAGGATCAACAGAGTAAATAAAGAGTGGCAGTAAGTAGCGCTCATCCAAGTCACTATCGGCCCGAGGCAGTAAGTAGCGCTCATTTGAGTCACTATCGGCCCACAAATGTGTATAAAAGTAAATATAGCCCCTACGCTAGTTGCTGTTCTCTATCCCCAATGATATTATACATACGGCGTAACCACGACACACCAACACGTGTCACTTCCATGACACACCAACACTTGTCAATGATGATAAGATCTGGATAGACTCCGTTGGGGATTCAAAGATTTGAAGTATATACAATATTTGTTAGAAAATACGGTACACACTTTTCAATATGGTACTTCTTCAGGAATTTACCCTTAATAGGCATCATGGCGATTCGGCCATCCATCCCAGACAGTTGATAAGCTCCGTTAGAGAAAACTTAGCTTATAATGTAGGAACCTTCCCATTTGGTTCAAACTTGCCTTTGATCATGTGCGTCATAGTCGTAGGACGTTTGACAGTAAGGACTAGCTCGTCTTTTTAAAATGCTCGTACTTTGACTTTACGGTTGAAGGCTATTGAGATACGGGCTTGATATAGCTCGATGTGTTGTTGAGCTAATAGCCGCTTCCCATCAAGTGCTTCAATTAAGCTCTAGAAGTCGAAGACGATCATTATTTTCTATTATGAATTCGTTGGCAATTGTAATTCTCAGTGATGGGATCTGAATCTCCAACGGTCAGACAACTTCACATCCATACACCAAAGAGAAATGTGTACAGCCAGTCGAAGTACGTACAGTAGTATGGTAGGACCATAAATATTCTCCAAGCTTTTTGCTCTAATTTCGTAGTGGAAACGAACTTCTTGAGAAGCTTAATGATTATTTTGTTGAATGCTTCCGCCAAACCGTTAGCTGCAGGATTGTAGGCTATAGAAGCAACATTGTTGATACGGTTATCATCACAAAATCGAGTAAACTTCTGACTGATGAACTGAGGTCCATTATCATGGATGATTCACTGAGGAACGTCGAATCTATAGATCATATGATGTTTGATGAAGTTGATGACACTGCTTGTCTTGACTTCTGCTAAAGATATATCTTCGGCCCATTTTGAGAAGTAATCGATTATAGCTAAGATAAACTGATGTCTTCGAGATGATGGTAGATTAATAGGACTAATGACATCCATACCCCAAGTTTCGAAGGGCCATAATGCTGCAGTCGAATGCAGAAATTCTGAGAGTTAATGAATAAAATCTACGTGGATTTGACATGCTCGACATTTTCTTGAATATTCGATGGCATCTGACACCATGGTTGGCCAATAGTATCCCATGTGTTGAATCTGATCTTGTAGCTTAGGACCAGGCTGATGTGCACCAAAGACACCGTCGTGAGCTTCACGTAGTATCTATTTTGCTTTATCTTTTGCAAGACAATGTAGAAGCATACCATCAAATGATTACATGTATAGTGTTTTAGAGGTGTGGTTGTAATAGAATCAGAGTGATCGTCGACGAATTATAGTTGCTTCTTTGGGATCTTCAGGTAGAATATCATGTACCGTAAAGTCGATGAAAGGAGCTCACCAGTCTTCACTTGTAGTGCAAACTTCGTTGAATTGCCGGATTCTAAATGCAAGTTATTCTTGATGCAGAATAACTCCCCGTTGGTGATGACGATCATATGTTATCTTTTCACAGGGATTGCTAATACTGCCGTTAGATTGGCAAGTACATCAGCTTCTGTATTGCAAGCTCGGCGTACATGTTTGATAAAGAAGCATTTGAATGATGCGGCCAATTTGACTGCTGCTTCTTGATATGGAACGAGATCTTGATACCGAACTTCATACGTTCTTCTAACCTGATTGACAATCCTTAGAATCTCCGTAGAATTCAAGGTATTTGATATCCAATTATTTGGCTAATTGAAGATCGATGAGTAGAGCATTGTATTTAACGACATTGTTAGAACATGACTCGTCTAGGGAATAAACTCTTTGAATGGTCAGTTCTTCTGGAGATACCAAAATGATTCCAATTCCAGCGGCAATAGTGTCCTTGGGTCCGATTCTAGAGGCACCATCAAAGAATAGACAACAAGTGAAGATTCCTTCTGAAATTACATTGGATTCTAGTGTTTTATTAGAAATTTTATCATAGAGTTTAGATGTCTCAAGGATCGGATGAGCAGCCAGAAAATCAGCTAGGGCTTGACCCTTATTGGACTTTTGTGGGACATAGGCCATATCATACTGTGCCAGTAATATGGCCCATATAGCGAGTCTGAAAATAAGTGTACTGGGTTTCTTCATCAAGATTCGAAGAGCGGAGATGACATGAATGGTTTGACCCGTGATATAATGTCATGTTTTCTGAACAACAAATATCAGGGCTAAATATTCTTTTTCCACTAGGCTGTATTGGGGTTCAGCATCGATCATCATGCGACTGAGATAATAGATGGCTTGCTCATGACCTTCCTTATTCTTCTGAGCTAGTAAGGCACCTAGAGAATGATCTATTGCTCGAACATACATCAGAAAGGGTATTTCTGCGACTGGAGGCACTAGGACTGGAGGGTTTATTAGGTACCGCTTTATGTCTTCAAATGCTTGCTAGCATTCGTCAGTCCAAACAAAAGACACACCTTTCTTTATTAGTTGAGTGAACGGTCTGCAGCGTCCAGAGAGATTTGAGATGAATCTCCTGATGTATGCAAGTAGTGCCTGGAATCCTTATAGCTCTTTTAGGTTGCGTGGAGGACACATCTCTTGAATGGCTTTGACTTTCTCGGGGTCAACGTGTATACCCTTAGAGGTAATAATGAATTCGAAGAATTTGCCACTAGAGACTCCCATGAATGACTTTGTGGGATTTATCTTGAGTTGATACTGGCGTATTAGATCGAAAATAGTTCTTAAGTCTTGGATATGATCTTCCTTTAGATGACTTTTGACAGTAATATCGCCGATATAGCATTCAACTGTCTTCCATAAATGTTCACGAAAAATGGTACTCATGGCCCGCTGATAGGTTGCACCAGCATTCTTGAGACCAAACGGCATGACTGTGTAGCAGTAGACTCCCAGAGGAGTACGAAGAGATGTATGTTTTTCATCTTTGGGATTCATCCTGATATGATTGTATCCGGAGAATCCGTCCATAAAAGACATCCGCTCAAACCCGCAAGCGTTGTCGATCATGACATCAGTAATTGGAAGAGGAAACTCATAGTGATCGGAAGAGGAAACTCATCCTTAGGACAAGCTTTATTAAGGTCTCTAAAGTCGATGCAGACTCAGACCTTTCCTATTTTCTTCATAACAGGGACGACATTAGCGACCCAGTCGGAAGGTTGTTCTTCTCTGACAAAGCCACATGCAATGAGCTTCTTGACTTCGACTTCTATAGCGTCCATCATATCAGGTCGGAATTGACGCTATTGTTGTTTAACTGGCCTCATATTTGGCAGGATATTGAGCTTGTGGGTAGCGATCTGAGGATCTAATCCCGACATATCCTCATAGCTCCAGGCGAATACGTCAATGTATTCCTGAATGAGTTGGATCAGTTCTTGTTACTCCACTTCAGGGAGACTTTTGCTGATGAAGATTGGCCTTGGAGAAGCTTCGTCTCCTACATCGACCTGGACTAATAGATCTTCGGTAGGTGGTACGCGTTGCTCGAAGCAAAGTTCCTATTGAATATCCATTCTTTGTTCCCAAGGATCAGATTTAGGAGCTTCAACAAAGTCGTCGTCGTCTTCTAAGAACTCGGCAGTTACCATATTGGAAGATAAAGTCACCCGATGGACGTGACCTATGCTGGTGTCCGAATCCCTTGAGGCAGAGTTAGAAAAATTAGATCGCTCTTCTTTGTCAGACTCAGAAGCGTCTAGGGTCGTGATCGACGAGTTGTAGCCTAACTTTATTCTGTTGTAATATTATAGTAACTTTTCTTTTGGAGCAGGTATACAAATAGGAGTTCGCCTTCCTCTACCACCATTCATGCTAATTTTGAAGTTATAGCCCATCTTTTGGATAAAGTTCTTCGATTGTTGACTATAATGACTAGTTGAAGTCACCCATTATCGTTATTTTCAACATCGCTATCTGATGTAGCCTTTTGATTCAATCCTTTGCTGAAGAGAATAGGATGTTAATCTTTCTTCTAGAAAAGAACTAGAAAGAATGAATCTTGTACTGGTTCTAGTGATACTTCGTCTTGAAGAGGTTGAACTGCCCCTAATATAAGGGGTTCAAAGTTATCCAAGATTTCTAGATAACATCGAGTATAGTAATTGACATCGG
Source organism: Iris pallida (assembly GCA_029216955.1). Taxonomy (NCBI): domain Eukaryota; kingdom Viridiplantae; phylum Streptophyta; class Magnoliopsida; order Asparagales; family Iridaceae; genus Iris; species Iris pallida. Next base: position 53,443,439 of record JANAVB010016197.1, on the reverse strand, counting down.
TATACTGTAAAGGAGATGCTACTTTATTGATAATTACATCATTATTTACAACAGTGCTCTTGATCTTAGCCGATGGCTTGCTAAGATTGATAACAAGAGAAGGAAAAGGAGAAGGTTTGTTACGACGGAGGTCGATAACAAGAGGCTCAGAAAAAAGGTGACCTCCCTATGCTTTATCTTTCTAGCAAGAGGATGCTTGACGGAAGGAGAGAGATTGATGGTCAGCGTCTGAGAAGACGAGGGACGAGAAGTGCATCCCTTGACCGGAATCACCAGGATATTATCTGGATTGTCCTTCTGATCTTCTTCGGTGTCCATGGCCAGTACAACCTTTGTGAACTCCTCTTTATACATTCTGGAGTCCGTAAAATATACTTCGATGCCTCGAAAGGGGTTAAGATTAGCCACTTTTTTGCGGACTTCACTTTTGTCATCTACATATTTGAAGCATTTATGGAGAGTGGATGGCACGATATTATGTTCATGAAACCACGGTCTTCCCAACAAGACGTTGTAGGAGACATGATTGTCAATCACATAGAAAGTGACCTTTGTACGGAGATTGCCTATTTGGACTTTCATGCGTATCTTTTCCAATGGTTCGCTTCTATCGGAATTGAACTCCAAAATAGTCGTTGTTATTGCATAAAGATGATGGACTGGGATCTTCAGCGCATCCAATAGAGCCGTTGGCATAATACTGAGTGCAAATCCTGGGTCGACTAGAATGTGATCGACCTTCATGGTATCGACATATCCCATATAGTAGAGAGGTCGGTCATGTCGATTGTCCTCCACGAGCATATCATCCTGAGTGAAGGTGATATTGGGGATCAGCTCCATCATGCTATGACAGTGGAAGCATGCCATCGGTTCCTCGTCTAGTTTCTTAAGATGGGCCAGACAAGCGTCTGCTTGGCCGGAGTATTGGCTAGTTGAGCCAATATGTCAATGTTATACGGCTTTTTAAGTCAATATTTTACGAAGTGAACTGGCTGTTTGCCTTTGTCAACTATTGTTGGTTTGGGAAGATTTGGTTTCACTTGAGGCGATAATGTCGAAGGATCATTGACGATAGGTGGAGAAGATGCTGAAGGGACATCAGAGACTGGAGAAGGAGTGGCTGCATTCTCATGTCCATCTGGATAGTCTCTAAGATAGCGCCTCCCAGATCGGGTACCGGCCAAGGCTTTTTCTTCTGGTACTGGTGCAAAATACACCATGTTACAATTTTTCATCCTAGTCTTGCCTCTGGAAGACTTCTTTTGAAGACATGACAGTTTTGTCCAGAATCCCAGTCCAACATGGGACTGATTGTGTTGAAGACGTAGATAAAGGGGGTATAAGAGACCCTTGTTGACCCAAACTGGATCACAGCCAACCTAATTTAAAGAATTAAGAAAATAATATATGATATGATCCAATATGACACATCAAGTTTAAGACAGAACATCATCTACAATCCAATATAATGTATCAAGTTTAAGACAGACATCATCGACAAAGCTGTTATATTGCAAATGTACTTGTACTCAGTCTATAATTTTTCAATTTATTGAGTCTAGGAACATGTACGTTGAGTCGCACTGAGTCATCTCAACCCTTAGACTTACTTTTCCAAGCTCCACCATACAAAACAAAATAATTCCGGAACCAAACCAAACCAATCTAGCCCATATAGACTTTCTGGCCCAAGGTAGACAGAATTCGGGCCGAACTCTGTCTTAGGTAGAACTCGGGCCGAACTCTGCCATTTTAAATTTTAGGAAACTAATTTTAGGGACACCCTGCTACGAGCTGTCCAACGTTCGAATTTTTAAATATTTGGGACAGAATTCTGGCCAAATTCTGTCTCCCCTGACTAGTATATATAGGGCATTTCTTCCATTTCAAATCATCTCTCACTCTCAATCTTCTAAGCCTTATACATTTTAAGCCTTACACTTCTAATCTACTAGCCACAAAACTTCTTAAGCCCCAAGGTGCTCAATGCGATTCAGCTAGAAGTTTCTGTGCAAGAGTTGAAAAGAAGTCACTTGGACAATTCCAAGTTTTGCTTCTACGAAGTTGTAAAATGTTGGCGTACTCTTCTGAGTAAAGGCACATGTGTACCCTATTTCACAAATAGTAGATTTTAATCCCAAACGAAAGTTATCTGGTCTGGACTAGTCCTCCACGAGGGAAACCAGGTTATGTCATTGTGTTTGTGTATGCTTTTCTGATCTCTCTTAATTTTTGTATTACTACTGTGATTATATATTTTCTTGGTAGTTGCTTCTGGACTTGGCATAGAGTTATTTTTTAATTGGTTATTTTTTACACAAACTCTATCACCCCCTCTAGAGTTGCCTACACGTAACATTAATTGGTATCAGAGCTATGTTCTCTTGATAAAGGATTAACATCCTAGAGCTGATCCATGACAACCATACAACCTAACTTTACCAACTATGGTGAAGGACAGTCCACTAATCAGCCACCCCTATTTGATGGAACCAACTACACCTACTGGAAGACACGAATGAGTTTCTATCTGAAATCTCTAGACTTTGACTTATGGACCATGTCACAGATGGTTATAAGAAGCCTGCTAGAATTTTTGTTGAGAGGAATCTCATAGAGAAACCCTACGACAAATATACTGATCAAGAAAAAATAGGCTAGTTTAGATGCTAGGGCTATTAATGCTCTCTTCTGTGCTATAGACATGACTGAATTCAATAAGATATCTACGTGTTCCATCTCCCATAAAGTATAGAAGCTTCTAGAAGTGACTCACGAAGGAACCACACAAGTCAAGGAATTAAAAATCAGTCGGCTAATATAGGAGTATGAAGCATTCAAGATGAAGCCCAATGAGACGATCAAATAAATAATCACTAGATTCCTTGACATCGTCAACCCTCTTTCTCCCCTCGGTAAGGACTACTCCAACCAGGAGAAGATATGCAAGATGCTAATGAGATTAACGAAGAACTAGAACCCCAAAGCCATGGCAATCATCAAAGGCAATGATATCACCACCATGTCTCTGGAAACTATGGTGGGCAAACTAATGACGAATGAGCTTGACCTCAAGGATTTTAAAGAAACAGCTCCAAAGGAGAAAGAAATTGCTATAAGAGCTCATCGTCGAAAGGCTGCTCTAGAAGAAACAGACGATGATGACTCCGATGGTGATGATCACGTGCTCATGGTTCACAACTTCAAGAAGTTTCTACGTTTCAACCAAAAAAAGAAGGAACAACACAAAGATGATGATGAAGAGCCTATCTGTTTCGGCTGTAAGAAGAAGGGGCATGTCAAGAAAGATTGCCCTGCAGCAAAGAAAGGGAGCCGATATAAAAGATCATATAAGATGCCATCCTTTCAAAAGTATGCCAACATAAACATCTAGCATGAGAGTGAAGCCAGTGACTCAGAAGAAGAAGAAGAGGACTCTGCCCAAGATACTGAAAATTTTTGCCTAATGGCAACGTCCAAGAAGGTAACAAATGATCCACTTGATGACTTTACTTTTGATGAACTTGGAGATGCCTTTAGTGACTTACTTGAAGATCATAAGAAGCTACTTAGCAAGTATAAACATGCAAAGGATAAGATCAAGACCCATGAAGTTGAGATTCATAGACTTTCATGCTTGCTTGATAATGTTAGAGACACACCACCCACGAAAAACACTGAGGAGGTATCCAAGCTTAAATTAAGCTTATACGATGCCGAATCTTGTATTGAGAAACAAACACGTGATATTATAGCACTCAATAAAGAACTATCAGACGAGAAAAAGAAGTATAATATTGCTGATGTAAGAATTGATGCCTTAACTGCCAAGTGTACAATGCCTCTGAAAGATTAGAGATTAGACTGGAGAAACAAGTTGTTCAGCCTCAAACCCAATCTCACAGTCATAACACGTACACAAGACAAAAGATTGCTCAACACAAGAATACATGTCACAAGAAAGACACATATACTCATGTTGCACACAAACATGCCTTTATGTACACATATTCACATGCAGCATGACAAACACATAGACATCACTATTATCCTACACCTAACACTAATATACATGCTATATGTCACTACTGTGGTAAACATGGACACACTTCACCACAGTGTAGAATTAGAAGATTAGTTGATTTAAAACTATATGCATGGGTACCGAAGACTAACCTTTCAGGACCCTCAAGAATTTGGGTACCAAAGGTCACATCTACTCATGGTATAGGTGGAACTTCCTTCATCCTCTAGAAGTAAATGGATTCTCGATAGTGGGTGCTCGCGACACATGACTGAAAATGCAAATCTATTCGTAACTCTATCGATGAAAAGGAAAGGATATGTATCCTTCGGCAATAATCTGAAAGGTTATATCATAAGTAACGATACTACTGGTAATATTCCATCTCCTATCATTAAAGATGTCTATTTAGTAACAGAGTTAAAGCATAACTTGGTCAGCATTAGTCATCTTGCTAACCATGGATATGATATTAACTTTGGAAAAACTAAATGCTTTATATATGATAGATCAACTGGAGACATTATTTTTGAAGGGATAAGGGAAGATAACATCTATATATTCTATCTCTCGAAAGATACTAATAATGCAGGAAGATGCTTTTATGCTCACAAGGATGAAAGACTACTATGGAACATACGTCTTGGACATACAAATATGGATACCATATCAAGACTATCAACCAAGAAGCTAGTAAGAGGACTACCAGATATCACATTCAAAAAGGATATGGTATGTGCCTAATGTGAGAAAAATGAGGCGACTAAATCCTCGTTTAAATCCATCAACTCTATAAGTACTACTAGACCCTTGCAACTTCTTTATATGGATTTGTTCGGTCCAAGTAGAGTAGCCAGTCTTGATAGAAAACTCTACGCCTTTGTGATTGTTGATGACTTTTCTCGATTTATTTGGATTTTCTTTCTTTCAAACAAAAGTGATACTATTTTTGCTTTTGAAATTTTTGCTAAAAAGGTTCAAAATGAAAAAGGCTTCAAGATTACTCGAATCCGAAGTGATCATGGCGGCGAATTCGAAAACTCTAATTTCAAAAAGTTTTGTGATTCAAATGGTTTTAACCATTAATTTTCGTGTCCTAGAATTTTCTAACAAAATGGTGTTGTGGAGCGAAAGAATAGAACTCTTGGCGATATGGCCAGAGTTATGTTGAATCAATTTTCACTTCCAAAATATTTTTGGGTAGAAGCTGTAAGTACAGTATGCCATGTCTTGAATAGGGTTTTGATTCGACCTATTTCGAAGAAAACTCCCTATGAACTTTGGTTTGGTAGAACACCAACTATTTCTTATTTTTGAGTGTTCGATTGTCGCTACTTTATCCTGAATACCAAAGACAACTTAGGCAAGTTTGATGTTAAAGCTGACAGAGGTATTTTTTTGGTTATGCTGCCAAAAGTAAAGAATACAGAGTGTTCAACAAACGCTCCATGATTGTTGAAGAATCTGCTAATGTTACTTTTGATGAGAATAATAATTCAGCAGCGGTTCTTGATGACGACGATGATGTCCACATCAAACCAATAACACCTACCCCTGCAATTACAACATCTAGAACCAGTTTTCTGGATAGCTTACCAAGAAAGTTTTGCTTCACACCAGAACATCCAAAAAACTTGGTAATAGGTGAGGTATCAAAAGGAGTAAGTACTCGTTCATCTGTTAGAGACTCTATAGCTAACACTGCTTTTATTTCTCAAATAGAACCCAAAAACGTTTTAGAAGTTTTCTCTGATGAATTTTGGATATCTGCAATGCAAGAAGAACTCAACCAATTCGAAAGAAATCAGGTTTGAGAACGTGTTCCTAAACCTGCTAATCATTCGATCATTGGTACTCGATGGGTCTTTCGTAACGAAGTTAATAAGAACGGTTCAGTCACGCGCAACAAAGCACGCCTCGTAACTCAAGGATACAACTAAGAGAAAGGTATCAACTACGATGAGACATATGCTCCTGTTGCACGGCATGAATCAATTCGCATACTTCTTGCCTTTGCAAATTTTCAAAATTTTAAACTCTTTTAAATGGACGTTAGAAGTGCTTTTCTAAATAGTTTCATTAAAGAAGAAGTTTTCGTAAAGCAACCTCCTGGTTTTAAAAACTATAAGTTTCCTGATCATGTTTTCAAGCTTAAGAAAGCTCTTTACGGCCTCAAACAAGCCCATCGAGCTTGGTATGAATGCTTTACCACTTTCTTACTTGAAAATGGCTTTTCAAAAGGGAATATTGACACAACACTCTTTATAAAATAATTTATGACATAATTTTATTAGTGTAAATTTATGTAGATGACATCATTTTTGGGTCTACTAATGAGGTATTATGCTAAGAATTTGCCAAGTGTATGCAGAATGAGTTTGAGATGAGCATGATGGGGAGCTTAACTACTTTCTTGGATTACAAGTCAAACAAAACTAACAAGGAGTCTTCATCAGCCAATCAAAGTATATAAAGGACATGCTGAAGAAATTTGATCTTGACCATATCAAACCAATTAGTAATCCGATGGCTACTACAAATAAATTAGAACCTGATGAAAGCGGTAAACCAGTCGATCAACATAACTATCGAGGTATGATTGGTAGTCTAATTTCTAGTCGTCCTGATATCATGTTTAGTGTTTGCCTATGTGCTCAATATCAAGCCAACCCTAAGGAATCATACATGATCGCAGTTAAGTGTATCTTTCGATACCTTAAAGGCACTGTTACGGTGGGCTTGTGGTATCCCAAAACCACATCCTTTGACATGATCGGTTATTCGTATGCCGATTTTGCTGGATGCAAAGTCGACCATAAAAGTACCAGCAGTACGTGTCATTTATTAGGCAAAGCTTTAGTCTTTTGGTTTAGCAAGAAGCAAAACTCTATCGCACTATCTACAACAAAAGCTGAATACATAGCTACAGGACGTTATTGTGCTCAGATTTTTTGGATGAAGCAAACCCTAGCAGACTATAATTTATTTTTTAAGCACATTCTTTCGGCTTATCACTAATTTATTTTTTAAGCACATTCAGAACAAGGCGTAAACACTAAAGCGATATGGTGCCTAGTGTCTTCGAAATACCGCTAGCTGGGATCCGGCCCTTATAGCTAACCTGAGGCAATTGACATGTACTGATCAATGATTTACAAATTTTGTCGCATGTTTTATTTACTTTATGGCTTATAAAATCCATTATTCTTTTAATTCTAGACTATCTTTTCGCTTTTGGTGACCATCCTTAATCTTTTGAATCTCTTGACACACCAGAACAGAGCTCGGACCGAACTATGCCTTTGGCAGAACTCAGGCCGAACTCTGTGTGGTGAGTTCCAAAACTTCCAGCCATTCCTGGCCATTGGATCTGCCTTGATCAAAACAAGTTGTCTACTATAGCAGCCGTCCCTACTTTATAAAACTACAAATTTTTTATCTTTCTCTTCATTGGCATCATTTTGCACCTCTCTCCAACCTTATTTCTCCAAAACCTAACCCTAAAAATCTCTATTTTGGTGCTTACTCCTCTCCAAGCTCAAGTTTTAAAGCTTTTGGGTGATTCTATTCCATCCTCATTACTTATTTTTGAGGTATATCTCTTTTAGTTCTCCATCTCTATTTCATTAGCTTTTATCAATGGCACCTACACTTCTCAATAGAGGAAAGAGGATTCGGAGTGAGACTTCATCATCCAATCCTCCTTCTCCTCCTCCTAATGTCAACCCATCTCTCCCATTGTTCAACCCACCTCCTCCTCCCAATGACAACACTTACAATGAGCATATTTTTATTTTATTAGAAGCCTCTAACGAGTGGTTATTCCGATTTTCGCTCACGTAGTATTGTGTCGGGACATCCCATTAATTTTACCATATTTTCTGAATTTGATCCTAACTTTAAGGATCCATGTCTTGATGAACTTGTGTCTACATCTTCACTTATTTATCTCAATGCTATTCAAATGTTCTCTTGCAACATGACCCATGACGGTCATAAAATCTATTCTCGGGTCGCCAGCATCGACATTGTATTCGACGACTTTGCCTTGGCTGAATATTTAGAACTCCCTGACCCCAATTCCTGGGAGCACATTGTCCATGCTCATGAATTCCAATTTATTGGCGATATAACACTAGAAGGCTTTAATGATATGATGTGTGTACCCAATACTCGCCCTCATAAACTTCGTACCAAGTATTTCAACAACCACTTCTATGAACTTTATCGCATCATTTTTTTCTTCCATCCTGCCCAAAGCTGGATCTACTGATGAAGTCACTTACCATAAGATTATGGCACTATATTATCTACACTTCACCATCCCTTTCAATTTTCTACACACGATGATGGACTAGATGATTCGTGCAAGGAAGAAGCCAAAATTACTTGTCTATGCTATGTATCTTCCTAGGATCTTTGCTGCCTTCCATATTTCTTTAGACGAGTGTTAGTTTCTAGCAGCTCCTACCTATTTATCTAAGGCTCATAGGACTGCTCCTGCACATGTTCCTCCTGCTCCTGTTGAGGAAGAGTCTTCTGACTCTGATGCCCCTCAGCCTGAGCCACCTTCCACTCTCGACTCCATCAGAGATATGTTGTGCGACCGCTTCTGGTTGGAAGACGATCACTATACTCAGCTGGACTATCAGACCACCTTTTAGATGAGCGCCATCAGCAACACTCTTTATGATATCCAGTACAACATGGCACGGCATCCCACTATGCCGTTTCCTACGGATCGGGACCCTTCCCGCGAAGGCTACCGGATTGATGACCCTTGGGCCATGTGGTATCTGGATCCTGATGCTGCGTTTGTTGATCCTTGTCTCTCTGCCAGCGAGCCATCCGATTCGGCCGGTCCATCCCGTTCTCATGCTCCTACTGCCGGCCGATTCATCCTGTTCTCATGGATCCTGATGGCTGTGGTCTCCTACTTGTTGCTGTTGCTAATGCTCATTAGTCATGTTTGTAGTTCGTTATTTCATGACTTTAATACTATTTCTACTATACTTTTATTTCACTTCATATGTATGACTGCAAGTTTCTTTCTTTTGTATTATCAAAACCGCTAGTTATCTCTATTAAAGTTTGCTTATGGTTATAGTTGTGTGATTGCTCTCTTCACTTTGTCTATCTTTTATCTTTTTACGGGGGAGCTGTGCTATATTTTGCTAAGTGACTAAGGGGGGAATAATAGATATTTGATGTGATAATGTATATGATGTGATTTTATATATGAATTGTATTATGCTTGGATAAGAACTTACCAGGATGGAAACGAAAATATCTATTTGTGGGGGAGCCACTTCATACGCGCAAATTATTCTATCTCCTTCAACATGTGTCCAGATATAAATATTGAGAACATACAAATATATTTTTGTCAATTATCAAAATGGAGGAGATTTTTGACTCAAACTGGATCACAATCAACCTAATTTAGAGAATTAACAAAATAATATCTGATATAATCCAATACGACATATCAAGTTCAAGACAGAACATCATATACAATCTAATACAACGTATCAAGTTCAAGACAGACGTCATCGACGAAGCTATAATATTGCAAATGTACTTGTACTAAGTCTGTATTTTTTTAATTTATTGAGTCTAGGAACATGTACGTTGAGTCACACTGAGTTATCTCAACCCCTAGACTTACTTTTCCAAGCTCCACCATACATAACAAAACAATCCCTAAACCAAACCAAACCAAACCAATCTAGCCATATAGACTTTCTGGCCCAAGGTAGACAGAATTCGGGCCGAACTTTGCTTTAGGCAGAACTCGAGCCGAACTCTGCCCCATAAATTTTAGGAACCTAATTTTTAGGAACACTTTGCAACGAGCTGTCTAACGTTCGAATTTTTGAATATTTGGGACAAAATTCTAGTCGAATTCTGCCTCCCCTGACTAGTATATATAGGACTTGGTTTCTCTTATTTTGAATCATCTCTCACTCTCAATCTTCTAAGCCTTATACATTCTAAGCCTTACTCTTCCAATCTACTAGCCATAAAACTTCCTAAGCCCCAAGGTGCTCAGTGCGATTCAGCTAGAAATTTCTGTGCAAGAGTTGAAAAGAAGTCACTTGGATAATTCCAAGTTTTGCTTCTGCGAAGTGGTAAGAAGTTGTAGTGCCCTTCTGAGTAAAGGCACGTGTGTACCCTATTTTATAAATAGTGGATTTCAATCCTGAGCGAGAGTTCTCAAGCCTGGACTAGTCCTCCACGAGGAAAACCAGGTTATATCATTGTGTTTGCATATTCTCTTCTGATCTCTCTTAATTTTCGCATTACTACTCTGATTATATATTTTCTTGGTAGTTGCTTCAGGACTTGGAATAGAGTTATTTTTTAATTGGTTATTTTTAACAGAAACTATATTCAGCCTCCTCTAGATTTTCCTACACGTAACTTCAATCCTTTCCCATCATTTAAGCCAGGGGCTTTCTGTAGATTATATTCCATCTTTGTCATCAGTTCGCAGGACTGTTGACTGCATAGATGGAATGCTGGTCGGTAACTAATTTCCGGCTTTGGTGTCACCGCTTCGACAGAAGAAGGCGAAGCTGTCACCGGGATGAAGGCAGTATCCAAAGGTGGAAAATGATCACCCAGTGATGTCATATGACATGACTTGTATTTGGTCACCTTTCTTGACTTCGTAGGGAAAATATGTGTCTTTGACTCAAAGTCAGCAACCAAATCGGGGTGAATCCACATGATCTCCCCTTTATCAGTTGACAAGGGTACGAGACCGTCACTTTATGCTGGTAGAAGGTTGACTATCTTCAGAGTAGCTTTTGGAATGGGGACGACCCCATCCTGCACAAGTTGAGCAGGAAGTCGCCAAATTTTTGAGAAACAATATTAGCAGTCACCTTTTTTCATCTTCTGAAGGGTAATTGCCTTAGCATTGATCAGTTCTTGGATCTTCCCTTGATGTACGTAGTACGCCCTAGTTGGATGTCCCAAGAACCTGTGATAGACACAGTATTTAGGATTGTCAGTCTTACCTACTTCATCTGGCCGTTTTGCTTTGGGCAGTTGAAGTTTATTGCTCTTTGATTAAACAATCGAATATGCTCATGATGTCGTCCTCGTCAAAAGAATATTCCTCCTTAGGATATGGTGCTCTTTATGGGGGTGCCGCCGTGGTAGGTGTTGACTGACCTACATTGATGTCTAAAGCTTCTTTACCTTTCACATTGATGGCTAAAGCTTCTTTATCTTTTTTAAGATTAGACATCTGGATGCTTAGTTGTTTAAACTTGTCAGCACTGTCTTCGGCTGCCCTGGCTTTAGTATGAAGAAGGCCGAGTCTTAGAATTGCGTGGGTCCAGTCCAAATGCTGATTATAGTTAACAAGTTTGATTTGCATGTATCTATAGTCAGTGCATCTGGAGTAGCCAATGGCATTTTGAGTGCCTCACGATGGAAGTGCTCGATGAAACGTTCAACAGTTTCATTAGGCCGTTGTTTGGGTTTGATGAGGGCCGACATGGTCATGTCGTTTGTTCCTTCATAGAATCGCTTCAGGAATATTTGCTTGAATCCTACAAAAGATGTTATGCAACCATCTATCAAACTATGATACTAGTCATATGTCGCACCCACCAAGCACTCGACGAGTACTCTAGTGAGTAGAGCATCATTCGGTTGGAGCTGATCAGTTATTACCTCGAAGTGATTGAGATACTGACTCAGAGATGAGCTGTTATCAAACAGCATGATAGTCGGTGGCATGTACTTAGATGGAAATGGAACTTCCTTCCACTCTACAGGGTAAGGTTGCTTGATCTCTAGCTTCTACAAGCCGTCCTTCTTCTTGAAGGCTTCGAACTGGCTATGGAAAAGCTTTACTGCCTCCAGGGGATCTTTCGAGGATTAGGGATCAGTAGATTGATTCGATGTGTTAGGAGACGAAACTGCATGATAAGCACCACCCCCAGCACCAGACTGACTTGTAGTAGCCTGAGTAGGTATAGTAGCATTATGGGGAGATTACACCCCCTGACCAGTGTTGACAGGGGTAAATGCTACTACATGTTCTTGGGTTGGAATTAGATTCACAAACGGTAGAACTGTTTGCCATAAAATATAAAAGAGCAGAACAGTTTTATGGGAGGACTGGACTTTTACTTCACGTTACAAACTCGTTTGTACAAAGAAAGCCTAGGGACGAAAACCTAGGTACAGCAATCTAAGTACAATTATTTATTTTTGATTCTGGAGGGTGACGATAGAGGCTCGGGAAGGCGACGACAGCCCTGCCTTACTCCTTGGACGATCGGTATGCAGCCTTGGCTCCTGTGACGAGATGGTTGGCGTTGATGAAGAAATGCTCTTCTTGCTCTCCTCGTATTGCTCTTCTGGCTTCTCTCTCTGGATTGATCTCTGTGGATTTTTCTCCCTGATTATTGGAGGGAGTATCTCTCTGTATGTGCGTATCTCTCTATGTCAGTATATTTCATAAGGGAATGGCACCTTGCTATTTATAATAATGGGAGCATCATTAGGGTTTACAATGGTTGCCTCTTGGAGATGGCGACGGCCTGTGGATTGGTCAATCTATGCCCTTCATTTTAAGCGTGAAGGATCTGGGCCATTAATGATGATTATGCCTGATCATGTCAGTCATTAATGTTGATTGCAATAAATCCCCATCATGATGATTTGCTGATGCCCGCAAATCTAAAATGAATCAATTTAATTCATTCTCTTGCCACGTGTCCCAAATTATCGGGATCTGACCCAAGATTTGATTATCTTTAGGATACGTGTCCAGTCATCGTTGTTGAGCCGCATAGGGGGCGTTCATATTTGGGCCGCATAAAGGTCGTCATGACCGAGCCGCATGAATAGTCTCTATACTCGAACCGCATGAAGGTTGTCATGACCGAGCCGCATGAATAGGTTCATGACCGAGCCACATGGGGGTCTTCATGGCCGAGCTGTATGAGAGTCTTCATGGCCGAGCCGTATAGATTTCTTCATGGCCGAGCCGCACGGGGGGCCTTCATGATTGAACCGCATAGGTTTCTCTGCACTGGCCGCATGAACTCATCTAATCTGGCCGCATAAACTAGCCTCAAAATTGTGAAGATCTTCTCCAGTTCCCTAGGGAGATGTTGCTCTTGTGTCAGTCATCATGACTTCTTTTCGTCAGGGCTGTCAGCTGTCAGCCGTCAGAGCATTAATTACGTTTGAATGACGCTGGGTACAGCCGTTCTAAAAAGACACGTGGCTTTCTTTGGCTGTCCGCATGGAGTCCACTCTGTGATTGAGCCGCATGGGACTCGTTTGAGCCGCATGTGGCTCCTTGGCCGCATGGATCATTTTTTTTCTTCTCTTTTTCATGCTTCTACAAGACCCCCTTCAAAGTTTTCAATTTGCAAAATTGAAATACTTTGAATAAGAAGCATGATTATGCCAGAGCCGTATGGATGTATTTCGTCCTAGCCGCATGGATTTGACCAGCCGTATGATTATCTCAACCGCATAACTCTCTGAGCCGTATGGGCTATTTTGGCTGCATGAGCTTCTTGCTACGTCTTCCTGCCACATGTACAAATCTTCTATGAATCTACTGCATTTAATGCTCTTGATTTGCTGCAGATTTTAAGAGCGGCTTTCTTGGGCCAGGATCCCAATAGTCAGGCTATTATTCAGCCGTTTTGCCTCGATGACCGAAGAGTCGGTTATCAATTTGCATGCGGATTGAGGCGTTCCTTCTTTGTCTATAAATAGGAACACTCTCGTTCTAGGAAATCTTCTTTCCTTCTTCGATCTTTCGCCGTTCTAACTCCTTTCTCTCCCAAGCACCCATGGCTCCCAAGAAGGCTGCTGCGTCGAAGGCTGCAAAGGGCAAGGCAGTCGCTTCTACGGTGGCTGCGACAACGAACGTGGCCACTCCTCCGCTGGTCGCTGTTCCCTCTGTTCATTCCGACGTTCATCCGCCCATCGCTGGTAAGGGCATTGCTTTAGAACCCTAACTTGCTGGGGGATTATTTGTGGACCTGTTACCCTAGGCGTACCTTGGTTTTAGGTACGGATAACAAGTTTGGTCAGGATATCCGAAACAGCCATGGCAAAGTGGTCATGGGTGCTCTCAGTATTGGGAAAAAGGAATGTCGTAGAGCGGCTGGGCTCCTGGGGCATGACGAGATGGTGGATTTATGCTAAGAAACTTAGCAGAGGATATTTGTGGGCCTATTATCCTTGGCGTATCCTGGTTTAGGATACGGGTAATAGGATGAAAGGAAACCAACATACTTACTCAGAGGTAATGAGGACATGGTAAGTACGGAGATTTTACTATGGAGTCTTCCTGCTCAGAGGTAATGAGGACATGGCAGGAGTGGACTCAACGGAGGATATTTATGGTCAACAGAGGACATTTGTGGTTAACAGAGGACATTTGTGGTCAACAAAGGACATTTGTGGACCTATTACCCTTGGCGTACCCTTGTTCAGGGTACGAATAATAAGACGGGAGAGAACCAACATACTTACTCAGAGGTAATGAGGACATGGTAAGTACGGAGGTTTTACCGTGGAGTCTTCCTGCTAAGAGGTAATGAGGACATGACGGGAGTGGACTCAGCGGAGAATATTTGTGGTCAACAGAGGACATTTGTGGTCAACAGAGGACATTTGTGGACCTATTACCCTTGGCGTACCCTTGTTCAGGGTACGGATAATAAGACGATAGAGAACCAACATACTTACTCAGAGGTAATGAGGACATGGTAAGTACGGAGGTTTTACCGTGGAGTCTTCCTGCTCAGAGGTAATGAGGACATGGCCGGAGTGGACTCAGCGGAGAATATTTGTGGATCTGTTACCCTAGGCATACTTTGGTTTTAGGTACGGATAACAAGTTTGGTCAGGATATCCGAAACAGCCATGGCAAAGTGGTCATGGGTGCTCTCGGTATTGGGAAAAGGAAATGCCGTAGAGCGGCTGGGCTCCTGGGGCATGACGAGATGGTGGATTTATGCTAAGAAACTTAGCAGAGGATATTTGTGGGCCTATTATCCTTGGCGTACCCTGGTTTAGAATACGGATAATAGGATGAAAGGAAACCAGCGTACTTACTCAGAGGTAATGAGGACATGGTAAGTACGGAGGTTTTACCGTAGAGTCTTCCTGCTTAGAGGTAATGAGGACATGGCAGGAGTGGACTCAGCGGAGAACATTTGTGGACCTATTATCCTTGGCGTACTCCGGTTGTGGGTACAGATAATAAGTCGAAAGAGAATCATCATACTTACTCAGAGGTAATGAGGACATGGCAAGCATGAAGGTTTCTTCGACGGAGCCTTCCCATTCAGAGGTAATAAAGACATGACAGGAGTAGGCTCAATGAAGGAGGGTACATAGAACGACTCAGAGGTAATGAGGACATGGAAGTTCTATGTAAAGGGGTGATTTGTTTTTGGCGGAAGTGAAACGACTCAGAGGTAATGAGGACATGGCCGTTTTGGGAATTTGTGGATCGCTTATCCTTTTTTTGTGCACTGGAAGTGCGGGTAGTGGATCATGAGGGGGGATCCCTTACAGGAAGAAAGTTCAGAGGTATGATCATACATGACTTACTATCTGAAAGAGTGATCGGGATGTAAGTTCAGAGGCACCAGCGGGTACATGACTCGATATTGTGAAAGTGTGAGTTCAGTGGTACCAGCGGGTACGTGACTCAAAAATCAGCGGGTAGATAACTTGATGTATGGAACCAGAATGTAAGTTCAGATGTACGGGAAGGTACATAACTCGACACTCTGAGATGTCTCGAGGATTTTGTTTCAGACATAATACTTCTTTAGAAACTTGCCGTTGATGGGCAACATAAGCAAGTCTCCATTTTGCTTTGCGAGGCGGTAGGCGCCGTTGGAGAATACGGCTTCAATGATGAACGGGCCTTCCTATTTCGGTTGGAACTTACATGCAGTTTTATACGTCATAACCATCGGCCTTCGAACCGCCAGAACGAGATCGCCTACTTGGAATGTTCTGACCTTGACCTTCTTGTTGAAAGCTCCGAAGATTCTGGCCTGATATAGTTTGATTCGCTGTTGAGCTAACAGGCGTTTCTCGTCTAGGGCCTCCAATTCTTGTAGTCGGCGATGGTAGTTTTCGTCTGTCGTCAACTGATGTGTGAGGGCGACGCGTAGTGAGGGGATCTGAGTCTCTAATGGGAGAACTGCCTCGCTCCCGTATACCAGGGAGAACGATGTATTCCCGGTGGCTGTTCGGACTATGGTGCGATACGCCCATAAGCATTCGCCGAGCTTCTCGTTCCAGTCGCGCTTATTAGAAGACACGACTTTTTTGAGTAGCTTGATTATAGTTTTGTTGAATGCTTCTGCTAACCCGTTGGCTGCTGGGTTGTAGAGTGTCGAAGCAATGTTCTGAATTCGGTGCTTGTCCCAGAACTGATAGAATGTGTGGCTTGCGAACTGTGGCCCATTGTCGTGAATGATTCTTCGGTGTAGTCCAAAGCGGTAGATGACATGATGCTTAAGGAAGCTGATCACGTTTTAAGTTTTCACCTCTACCAATGGGATGGCTTTCGACCATTTGGAGAAGTAATCGGTGATCGCGAGTATGAATCGGTGTCCTCTGGATGAAGCGGGGTAATTGGGCCAACGATGTCTATACCCCACACTTCAAATAGCCAGGAGGCCATAATCGGATGTAGGAATTCAGATGGCTGGTAGATAAAGTCGGCATGGATTTGGCAGGCTTTGCACTTTCGTGCATAATCTATTGCGTCTGCAACCATCGTGGGCCAGTAATAGCCCATTCGGCGAAGGCGGTCTTGCAGTTTTGGGCCAGGTTGATGGGCTCCGCAGACACCGTCATGGGCCTCACGCACGGCTTCCTTGGCTTCTGTATTTGATAGACACCAAAGCAGTAAACCATCATAGGATCGGCGATACAGCATTTGCGTCTCCGTATCATAGAAAAATCTGAGAGAACGTCTTCTGATAGAAGTAGCTTCCTTCGAATTCTCTGGCAGGATGTCGTATACTACGAAGTCGATGAACGGCTGTCTCCAGTCTGGCGCTTTGTCGATTGAAAGGGCGGAGTAGCTTTCCAAGCATTGAACGTTATCCTTAGGACAAACTAGTTCACGGCCAATTATGTCGACCTGATGACGAGCATAATTTGGCACAGCTAGGGAAGCGGCCAAACCAGCTAGGGCATCGGCCTCGATGTTCTGGAGTCTGGGAACATGTTCTATGAAGAATCCTCCCAGAGACGAGATGATGTCGATTGCTATTCGATGATACAGGATCATGTCTTCGTGGCGGACTCGTACGACCCCCGAATCTGATTGACGATTAACTGCGAGTCGCCGTATGCTTCAAGATACTCTACCCCCAGCTCTTTTGCAAGTCGGAGGCCAATGACCAAGGCATTGTACTCAGCCACGTTATTTGAGCAGGGCTCTGTGAGTGAGTAGGTCCGATTGATCACCAAGCCGGAGGGAGAAATCAGTACCACTCCAACTCCAGCGATGATATTGCCTTTGGGTCCAGTTCTCGAAGCGCCGTCAAAGAACATTCGCCAGATGGCATCATGGAAAACTATATTTGAACTGGTGACCTCGTCCGGTATCTCTTCATATACCCTAGTCGTCTCCGAACCTGGATGGGCTGCAAGAAAGTCTGCCAGCGCCTGGCCTTTAACAGCCTTTTGCGGGACGAAGATCATGTGGTATGGTGATAGTAATATCGCCCAGGTAGCAAGGCGAGAGCTGAGTGCCCCAGGTTTGGTCATGAGGACCCTGAGGGGGTTGATCCGCGATATCACATGGATGGTTTGTCCCGTGACGTAGTGTCGCGTCTTCTGGATGGCGAACACGAGAGCAAGGCATTCTTTCTCTACGGCCGTGTACCGATATTCTGGCCTAATCATTTTTCGACTGAGGTAGTATATAGCTTGTTCGTGGCCCGCATCATTGTTCTGTGCCAATAGGGCACCAAGAGAATGTTCCATAGCTCGCACATAGAGCAGGAATGGCTTCCCAGCAACAGGAGCTACCGAAAACGCGCTGGCATTCCTCATCCCATACGAAAGAGACTCCCTTCTTCATGAGATGGGTGAATGGTTGACATCGACCGGAGAGATTAGAGATGAATCTCCTGATGTAAGCTAGCTTGCCTTGGAGGCCTCGGAGTTCGCGGAGATTTCTCGGGGGACCCATTTCCATGATTGCCTTTGTTTTCTCGGGGTCGATGTGAATGCCCTGAGAAGTGATGACGAAGCCCAGGAATTTCCCGCTGGAGACACCCAAGAATGATTTCGTAGGGTTCATCTTTAAATTGTGGGCTCGCATTAGGTCGAACACTGTCCTGAGATCTTGCAGATGATCTTCCTTTGAACGGCTTTTGACGGCGATGTTGTCGACGTAGCATTCCACTGTCTTGCGCAAGTGGTCTCTAAAGATGACGCTCATAGCTCTCTGGTAAGTGGCGCCAGCATTCCTTAAACCAAAAGGCATAACGGTGTAGCAATATGTACCAATTGGTGTTTGGAATGATGTGTGCTTCTCGTCGTCAGGAAATATCTTGATCTGGTTTTATCCTGAGAAGCCATCCATGAAGGACATACGTTCGAAATTGCAGGTGTTGTCGATCATAATATCCGTGATAGGGAGAGGGAATTCATCTTTAGGGCATGCCTCATTCAGATTTCGGAAGTCGATGCATATTCGGATCTTCCCGTTCTTCTTGAGAACTGGTACGATGTTAGCTACCCAGTCTGGATGTTGCTCTTTGCGAATGAAGCCACTGGCTATCAGTTTGTTGACTTCGGCTTCAATAGCATTCATGACATCGGGGCGAAACCGTCGTTGCTGTTGCTTGACAGGTTTTGCATCCGGACGAATATTGAGTTTGTGGAGTGCGATCTCGGGGTCCAATCCTGGCATATCTTCATAGCTCCAGGCAAACACATCGATATACTCTTTGATGAGTTGGAGCAGCGATTCTCGCTCTTCATCTGTCAGACTCTGGCTAATGAAGATTAGTTTCGGGGAGGCTTCATCACCAAGATTAACTTGTATGACCTCGTCTTCGGTGGGAGGTTCTCTTTGCTCGAAATGCTTCTCTCATTGTTCGTCTAGCTGTTGTGCCCATGGTTCTAGCTCAAGAAGTTCGGGGATATCCTCGTCTTCTTCATAGGCGTCGGTGAATGCCATGTTGACTGACAGGACTTGTCTGAACACGTCTCCAATGCTGGTATCCGAGTCAGAAGTTGGTGACCCGGTCGAATGTGAATGCCAGTCACATTCTTCATCTGAACTTTCAGGGGTCGTTGTGGGTGTCATCGGGGACGTCGAGGTTTGCTGTATCCGATAGGAGAGTTGTCTCCCCTGGCTCGTCTTCTTAGAATATCGGATTGTTGTGGAGGCTCGGAGGGGTGCTACCCCCAGCCCCAGCAACCCCCTGTGTTATGGACGACGAGCCTCCCACTGTAGCAGATTTCGTCTTAGAGCGAGTACCTTGGAAAACTCTGGTGGTGGGCACCCGCTTAGACGACAGTCTTTTAGTCGCAGTGGTTGAGGTCTTCGGGCTGGCAACATTGGTCTTCTTCCCCCTTCCATCAGCGGGGACTTTCTGAGCAGAGTTGTAGGAGACGACGGGTAGTGCCTCGTCTTCTGAAGATGGCTGTTGCAGTCTTTGAAAGACAGACTGTCGGTCTTCTTGCATCGTCGTGCCATTGCAGCAGCAGTTGACGATGATTTGGGTGCAGTGACGTCCGTGGGAGGACTCTTTGCATCCCGATGTATCTTTTCTTTCCTTGCATTTGTGGAGGATGGCCTCACGAAAGTCAGATGGGTCTGGACCGACCATGTTTGCTCCCGGGATTTTGGAAGACTTTTGTGAACCTCTCTGTCCGTCTGCCGTCGGAGGCTGGACTCGAGTGGTTCTGTACAACTTCCCATCCGAGGCCCACGTAATAATTAGCGGGATGCCCTGATAGTCAGAGGTTGGGGCAGCTGACAGGGCTTGGTGGGCCCGTGCTGCCCTAGACTTCTTCCTTTTAGCACTTGCGGGTGCATAATAGGAAGAGTCCAAGTTGAATATTACAGAATCTGGCTTATCATCCAGAGAATCATCAGGGTCAGGACCGCATGAGAGACGGTCGAAGACTGATTAAGAGAAGCGTAGAACAGCCGCTATGCGGCTAGGATTGGGAACCGTACAGGCTGTCTGCATGCGGCTGTCTTTAGCTGTCGGATGGGTTATCCTTATGCGACTAGGAGTCACAACCGTGCAGGCTGGCCGTATGCGGTTGGCAATTATGGCCGCATGGGTTTTCTGCAAGCGATTGACTTCAGTAGCCGCATAAGCTTCGTCCATGCGATTGGCAACTATAGCCGCATAAGCTATGCGGCTGACAGATGTGGCCGCGTGAGTTTTCTTCCTGCGGTTTGCGGATATAACCGTATAGGCTTTCTCCATGCGGCTAGAACCCTTATGCGGCTCGGATCGCATAGAGTTCCTCTTTGCCCCTGCAAGTCCAGCATCATAATGTTTTCTTCTGCCGAATTTGGGGATAACAGAGTCGTCTATGATCTGAAGTGGGGCCGCGGGAGAGTCTTTTTCGCCGTCTTGAGCAACAGAGGGTATCTCTGCAAGAGCTTCAGTAGGAACAAAGGATCGGGGTCTCCACTCCTTGCGAGCCTTCTTTGTGCGGGCTTGCTTCTGGACCGGGCCAGCGCTCTTGTCGGAGAGCATTTTTTTGAACGCCTGTTGGTCGAACCGAGCGACCATCTTCTGTTGCGTGGAGCCAAGCTTGGCTGCATCCGATTGCGTCACCAACTCCTCAGCCGTAGAGAAGTTTGTCCCCAGCAGAGTCGCCATCGTGTTTGCCATGAAATATAAAAGAGCAGAACAGTTTTATCGGAGGACTGGACTTTTACTTCACGTTACAAACTCGCTTGTACAAAGAAAGCCTACGGACGAAAACCTAGGTACAGCAATCTAAGTACAATTGTTTATTTTTTATTCTGGAGGGTGACGATAGAGGCTCGGGAAGGCGACGGCAGCCCTGCCTTACTCCTTGGATGATCGGTATGCAGCCTTGGCTCCTGTGACGAGATGGATGGCGTTGATGAAAAAATGCTCTTCTTGCTCTTCTCGTATTGCTCTTCTGGCTTCTCTCTCTCTGGATTGATCTCTGTGGATTTTTCTCCCTGATTATTGGGAGGAGTGTCTCTCTGTATGTGCGTATCTCTCTCTCTGTCAGTATATTTCACAAGGGAATGGCACCTTGCTATTTATAATAGTGGGAGCATCATTAGGGTTTACAATGATTGCCTCTTGGAGATGGCGGCGGCCTGTGGATTGGTCAATCTATGCCCTTTATTTTAAGCGTGAAGGATCTGGGCCATTAATGATGATTATGCCAAATCATGTCAGTGATTAATGTTGATTGCAATAAATTTCCATCATGATGATTTGCTGATGCCCGCAAATCTAAAATGAATCAATTTAATTCATTCTCTTGCCACGTGTCCCAAATTATCGGGATCTGACCCAAGATTTGATTATCTTTAGGACACGTGTCCTGTCATCGTTGTTGAGCCGCATAGGGGGCGTTCATATTTGGGCCGCATAAAGGTCGTCATGACTGAGCCGTATGAATAGTCTCTATACTCGAACTGCATGAAGGTTGACATGACCGAGCCGCATGAATAGGTTCATGACCGAGCCGCATGGGGGTCTTCATGGCCGAGCTGTATGAGAGTCTTCATGGCCGAGCCGCATGGATTTTTTCATGGCCGAGCCGCACTGGGGGCCTTCATGATTGAACCGCATAGGTTTCTCTGCACTGGCCGCATGAACTCGTCTAATCTGGCCGTATAAACTAGCCTCAAAATTGTGAAGATCTTCTCCAGTTCCCTAGGGAGATGTTGCTCTTGTGTCAGTCATCATGACTTCTGTTCGTCAGGGCTGTCAGCTGTCAGCCATCAGAGCATTAATTGCGTTTGAATGACGCTGGGTACAGCCATTCTAAAAAGGCACGTGGCTTTCCTCTGCTGTCCGCATAGAGTCCACTCTGTAATTGAGCCGCATGGGACTCGTTTGAGCCGCATGTGGCTCCTTGGCCGCATGGATCATTTTTCTTCTCTTTTTCATGCTTCTACAAGAACAATATGTTGTGCTACGATCACAGCATGCATACTTACAACCATTTCTGCCATGATTTTTAAGTTAGTCTCTAATGCAGCAATCCTCTGTTCTTGACTGCCGGAGCTGGACGCATCTTGTTCTTCATTAGTGACATAGGCAACCACTTCTCTGGCTATCGATGATGAGCTGGTGGAAAAGATAGTCCACTCAGAGCTCTCACTATCAACGTCGAAGTCATACAGGGAATACTCCCGAGATGAAGAGTGGGAAGATTCCTTTGATTGAAAAAGTCTTGGTCAGAATCAAAAAGATTCCTTTGACCGATTATTTCCTGGTTGGAAGGAAGATTCCTTTGATTAATTATTTCTTGGTTGGAATCAAGAGGATTTCTCTGACTGAGGATATCCCAAAGATTAGGAGAGAGAAGATTCCTTTGACCGAGTAGGTCTTGGTTTCTTGATCTGGTGTTTTGGTAAACCCCTTCACCGGAGTCACGGATATGATCCAGGTATTGCTGACCAGGATTGTGGGATGTATTAAGTCTTGGATGTTTTCCACCCCTATTACTTCGGGATGTCATGTTGACCGAAGCATATAGAAACTCGTCTTCATCCACCATAATGAGTTCTAGAGTGAGTACAGTTCAAACGATCGAAGATAGGCCGTTTTGTTGATTGACAGCAATATTTGATCACTACTTCATGGTGATGATTACAGTGATGTTCCTGATGTGAGTTATAGGTGGACAATATGGTCCTGCGATCTTTTGCTTTTGTACAAGAAGTTTGCGGAGATCGGTTACAATGACAGGATAAGGAAAAGTCGGAGGTACATATTCCTTGATGATGTTAGGAACATGATTTCGGTTCTTGAGATGCTTTATTTCCTGTGTATATAGAGAAGTACTGAGCTCATTGGCATAGGTGAGAGAAACTCTCCCTGTGCACAATTTAGTAGATGGCGCATATTGTTCTTGATGAAGGCTTGATGGTGTTCTGCGCTGGTTAAGGTAAGTGCGTATGTCAGAATCTTGCACTACTTGCCTGGCTATCTGAGACACCCTAAGTTTACCCTATCTAGTTTTTGAAATGCATAGGGTAGAAAGATCCTGGATCTGGCTTGATTGGACTGGCCATGAGGAGTGGACAGGATGCCCTATTGTTCTGTGCACTTTATTCCAGCACGTTTGGCGTGGCATAGATGAGCAGCAGGAAATGGGCTTCGAGCAGAGTCTAGTTTCTTGGCATTGATTTGATTATCTCTGCCAAGAGAAATAGACTTTCTACTCAGAAGCGTTCTCACATTAATTAGCACAGAGGCACAATCAGACGTATTTTCCACCAAATCTAGGACTGGGGAAGGATAAGGAGAGGCCATCGGATACTTTCCTTTATTCTGCGCAGGGGCAGTGATATGTAACTTCTCCACCAAGTTTAGAACTGGGGAGGAGTGAAGATTGGCCATAGGTCATTTTCTTTTGTTCTGCGCCAGGGTAGTGGTTGGTGCACTCTCTACCAATTTTGGTGCTGGGGAGGAAGAGGGAGTAGCCATAGGGCGCTGTCCCTTGATTGGTGCCAGGGTCATGACTGGCACACCCTCTACCAATTTCAGAATTGGCGAGGAAGAGGAAGTGGCCATGTGGCATTGTCCTCTGATTGGCGTCAGGGTAGTTGCTGGAGCACTCTCTACCAATTTCAGAATTGGAGAGGAAGATGAAGTAGCTACAGAGCTTTTCTCCAAGCTTGGCGCAGAAGTTGTGATTGGTGTACTAGAGGACTTTGGAGTCCAAATGGGGCATGCCATGTTCCTAGCAGCAACAATGGTGGCGTGCTTGGCACCCCCTGCTCCAATCATGGCTTCTTTGGTAGTTTGGTCGACTTTCACGACCAGAGTCTTCCGCGTCATGCCGACCGACGCAACATCGCATTGAGTTGTCACTTTCTTGTCGAAGGAGAAAGTCGTCCCCAGCAGAGTTACCATTTTGTTTCCAAAACCAAAAGTACTTTAATTATAAACTGAGAAGGTGTGTACAAAAGTACAAGTTTATTTCTGGGGAAGTACAAATGTAGGAATCTGATCAGAAGACGATCAGTTATCCCTTGGACGAGGCGATGTCGAAGAAGAAAGCCTTTAGAGAGTGCTACAGCAAGTGCTCAGGAGATTATGATTATCAGTGATCCGTGTGAAGTGATTTGAAACTCTATTTATAGAGTTTAGAGATATTGTTAAGTAGTTATCCTGATTTGTGCACACTACAATTGGTGCGCCATTCACCCAATCGCACAAACGGTTGGTTTAACTGCTTGGACGCGTGGCATTCTATAATGGAGATGCACTTTGTCTTGGGCAGTGTCATGTACACATTCTTTGAGATTAGTGGCATACGTGCCACGTCATCTAACTGCTTCTGGATGATTTGATCGAATATCGCCAACTGTTTGGTGGCGTCAGGCGCTAATTGCTGTTTTAGTGCCTTTCTGAATGTTATCTAGCGCCAACTGCAAATGGCACGAGAAAGCTATTTGATCATTATGACAAATCTGACATATCTGACATAATCTCCTCGAGCGCCGTACGCTCGGGATTCGAATAAATTTTTCTCAACTGAAATGTTGTCAGTCATGATGAAAATTGTTTCAACTTCCCGAGGAAGCTTGCCACATGTCGGCCAACGCTATCTGATGCCAGCGCCAATTGATGTCCCATGCCATCTGTTGTCTGGCGCCATTTGATTATTTCAGTGCTGGCGCCCATTATGAGTAGTGCATGATGATGTTCATACTTTTTTAGGCTTCTACATCAATTACATTAATTAGTCTTTTATGAATAAAAAAAATTATTTTTCCCATATTTTTGACTTAATAATATATATATATATATATATATATATATATATATATATATATATATATATATATATATATATATTCCCATATTTTTGACTTAATAATATATATAATAATAATAATAACTAGTCTAAAATTACAATCAACCAATTTAATATAGTAAAATCCATTTATTAATTAAAATTCGAATTGTGGATTTTTATTGCGCCGATGGACATTCCCCTGAGCGGATTGGTGCCAGTCTACTCTATAAATAGAGAACCCCCTCCACCAGATTCGTTGGTTTCAAGAGAGAGAATTTGAGGGCTACTAAATTTCACTCCAGTAAGTCCCTGCGCCAGCAGCAGCAGCCACAAGTCCATGCACGTATGGAGATTTTTTAGCTTATTTTGTGTTTTAAAGTCTTTTCGAAGGTGACGAAGAGCGTTTCAGAGGTTCATACTTGAACTTGCTAGTTCTTGGGAAAAAATCACATATAGGACGAATATTGCTTTAAGCATCGGTGACTTATTCACCTCAGCAAGGAGGTTTCCTTTGTGTTCTCTTTTCTGTTTCGTGTTCTTCTTATTGTAGCGTCTACGAACGTAAATAGAAGAACACTATTTTTCTTTTTGTTGTTATATTTTGTATTTTCTTGAAGTCATTTTGTAACATTCATTTGGTGCTTCTTTTGAGTTGGCTAGAGTGTAGACCTCGTGTCTTACAAGTATACTCTACGCCTCTCTCATATGTTATTGGCAAGAGTGCAGACTTCGTATCTTGCAAGTAGACTCTGCGCCTTCCTTAGATCCCTCCACTCTTAGATTGTCTTCAGAATTAACAATCTCAAAACAAGATCACAGAAAAAAGAATAGAGTCCAACCGTTCAAGCCTTCTCGATATAAGTTTTCACAAACTTGAGAAGTTTGACGGTGAACACTACAACATTTAGAAGAGGAAGATTCCCTTGAATCTTCAACTTGTTAATGTTAGCTGCGTGTTGACAGATCCAGAACCTGCCATTCCCGAAGAAGGAGGTGAACTTGCTATAACCGAGTACGCCAAGTGGAAGAAAGACAACGACCTCTGCAGGTTGTTGGTTCTGAATGCTATGGACGACTCGATGGCAGAGTCCTGCATCAAGAAGGAGAAAGCTAGAGATGCCTGAGAATCTATAAAGAAGCACTATAAGACTGACGAGAAGATGTCCAAAATCTATCTCGTTGAGAAGTTCTTCACCATACAATTTGAAGATGGAAAGACCATGCTGCCACAAATCAATGAACTTTTGAAGTTGCAAATGAAGCTGGAGGAAGAGGACATAAAGCAAAAAGACAAGTTCATGATGGGTGCGGTAGTCACCAAACTTCCTCCAGGGTGGACCACTTTCAAGACTGACATGTACCGCAAGAAGATGGAGATCTTCTACACCGATCCACATTGAAGATGAAGCTAGAGGTCAGCTGAAGGTGGACAACTTGACCAAGCAGTTGGCCAACGCTAACATGGTACAATCCAGTAATCCAAAAGGAAGCAAAAGGCTCCCTTCAAGAACAAAAAGAAGGACGTTAACCAGTTGAAGTAAGTCAGCTTCTTTCAAGTCGAAGCCAAAGTCTGAAGTGACATTCTACAACTGTGGCAAAAAGGGTCACTACAAGAAGGACTGTAGGTCCAAGTCCAATCCGAAAGAGCAAGGTGAGCTTAACCTGATTACTATGATTGCACAGGTTGAATCGAATGGCATGGACACTGATTGGTGGGTGGACATCGGTGCATCATGCGACGTCTGCTCGAATAAAGAACTATTTGCCAAGTACGAGCCTACTTATGAGAAGGTCTCGATGGCGAACAAGACTCAAGCCAAAGTTCAGGGGATTAGAACAGTGGAGCTGAAGTTGACTTCAGGGAATTCACTTACATTGGAGAATATGAAGCACATGCCGATGATTGCCAAGAACCTGATCTCGGGGAGTTTGTTGTGCAAGATAGGTTTGAGGATGGACATCAATGTTGGTCAGATGGTGATGTTCTTTAAAGGAGCTTACTTCAGTAAAGCTTTTTGTACCGAAGGAATGTTTAAGCTGTAACTTGTAACTTCTGAAAATATTAATGCAGTTGCTACTTCTGGTTATTCTCTTGAGTTATGGCATAATATTCTAGGACATGTGCATTGTAAATGAATTAACAAGATGTCTAGTCTAGGCCTTATCACCAAATATGGGAGTAAGAAGGTAGAGAAATATAAAGTTTTGGAGTTGGCACACTAAGATATATGTGACTTCAAGCAATTCTCCATAAAAGCTGGGATGAAGTACGTCATTATTTTCATCGATTATTTCTCGAAATACGCGTTCGTATATCTTCTCAAATTAAAAGAAGAAGCATTCGAGAAATTTAGGGACTTCAAAGCTGAAGCTGAATGTCAAACTGATCAAACTCAAGTGACTTAGAAGTGATTGAGGCAAAAAGTATCGTTTCTTGGAATTCGTATCATTCTACAAAGAACATGTAATTATCAATTAAATGACTGCTATGTATTCTTCCCAATCCAATGGAGTTGCCGAAAGGAAGAACATGCCATTGACATAGATGATGAATTTTATGTTGTTAACTGTAGGTCTTCCAAAATACTACTGGAGAGAAGCGACGCTTACAGCCACTTATTTTCTGAATAGAGTACCATTTGCGACTTTGATATTACACCTCATAAACTCTGGTTCAAGGTCAGACCAACTTGAATGTCATTCGAGTGTGGGGGGTATTTGGTATACGTGAAGCTTCCAGATCTCAAAATTTAGAAGCTAGGGATGAGGACCACAAAGACCATAATTTTGGACTATATTGATAAGAGTGATGCTTGAAGGTTCCTTGATATTGAAATAAATCATATCATTGAATCATGCGATGTAGAGTTCTTTGAAAAAATGTTTGCTAAGGACACAAATATTATTCTTGTAGACACTTTGGAGAACATTGTTGATACCGAAGAAATGAGTACTTCCCCAGAAGTTAAAGTCCAAGAAGAAGTTGTCGCAGATGAGACAACATTTGAACCTAAAATCGCTGAGTCACGGGCAAAGCGAGTGAGAAAGTAGAAGGATTTCAGAGATGACTTTGTTACCTATCTGTGGAAGCTAATCCGCTTATCTATGATGAGGCAGTGAAGATTAAAGATGTTATTTTTTGGAAGGAGGCAATCAATGACGAGTTTGACTCCATAACTTCCAATAACACATGTAGTTGGTTGGTTTGCCTAAAGGATCTCAACTCATCGGATGCAAATGGATATTCAAGAAGAAGATGAGGGTAGATGGAATTTTTGATAAGTTCAAACTCAGACTAGTAGCCAAGGGATTTTCTCAGAAGCAGGAGATTGACTACTTTGACATATATGCTCCCGTGGTAAGGATGACTACTATCAGAATGCTGATTGCCATAGGTGCTATACATAAGCTGATAATTTATTAGATGGATGTAAAAACAATATTTATGAATGGAGAACTGACAGATAAGATTTACATGCAATAACCATAAGAATTTGTCGTCAAGGGTCTTGAAGACAAAGTCTACAAGTTGATAAAATCTCTGTATGGTCTGAAGCAAGCTTCCAAACTATGGCTTGAAAAGTTTGACAAAGTTATTAGGTCAAATGGCAACAGGGTCAGCGAGACTAATAAGTGTGTTTACACCAAGTTCGCTGAGGGCAGAGGGGTGATAATTTGTCTATACATGGAAGACATGCTGAACCTTTGTACAAATCTAGCGTGTGTCACTAAGATGAAGAATTTACTCTCATCCAAGTTTAGTATGAAGGACATAGGAGAAGCTAATGTCATCCTAGGGATTAAAATAATCTGGACGAAAGCTGGGCTGGCTTTATTGCAAGCTTACTACGTGGAAAAAAATTCTCATATGCTACGGATATCAGGATCTTCTAGGGATTAATACTCCTTACAGGTGTGACAAAAAACTGAAGCCAAATTCAGTAAAAAAGCGTCAGACAGCTGGAGTATTCGAGTGTCACCGGGAGCTTGATATATGCTACGAATGCCACCAGGCTTGACATATCTTTCGCTGCAGGCATGAGGAGTTGACTCACGAGCAATCTAAGTATTGATCACTGGAAAGCTGTGAAGAGGATGATGAGATACCTCAAGAGCACTCAGAAATTTGTACTATTCTATAGTGGTTACCCAGCAGTGGTAAAAGGATTCAGTGATGCCAGTTGGTGCTCAAAAGAAGAGAGCGAGAGGTCCACATGAGGATGTGTTTTCTCCATGGAAGGTACTTCTATATCACGAAAGTCGAAGAAGCAGACCATGCTCTCTCACTCTTATATAGAATCTGAGTTCTATGCACTATTTGCTACATCAGATGAAACAGAACGGCCTCGAGAGCTCATGTTTGATCTTTCGGTGGTTAGGGCACAGATCCCTACCATTCTAGTTTATTGCGACAACCAAGCGGCTACAGCAGTGGCATCGAATGATCTCTTCAGTGGCAAGAAGAGGAATGTACGGCCATAACACAGGGCACTGATAATCGCATCAAAGAAGGCATCATAGCAGTAATTGATGTTTAGAGTCAGGAGAATCCGACGTATCCATTATCACTTCCATTTTTCGTTATACATACTTTTAGTATACCTGTACGGAATTATGACATTTGTCAGGTGATCCGTGTTTTGACTTGCCATGCTTAGCTTTGGCTTGGTTTTTTTTGGTTCGGCTTGGCTTGGCTTTTCTTGGTTTGGTTTGCTTTGGGTTTAGATGGACAGATTGATATATAAGTCAACTTCTCTCTCTCTCTCCTCCATTACTTCTCATTTACTTCTTCTTCTTATTCTTCATTTACTCCTCTCCACCTACATAGAAGCCTAAGGCAAGTGCAACTTGCTACATGATGGATCTCAAGTTTTATTGTTTTATTCTCTTTATTGCTTGATTCTAAGCCTCTTTAGAACTTAAAATTTTTGGTTTTAATGGATAGTTTTTTGTAGATCTAATTTTTTAATTTTCTTGGGTTTGATCTCTTTAAGTTTGTTATTTCCTAGATCTAATGGTTCCATGTTATGGGGAATTCCGTTCTACCCAATTTTGACCTTTAAAAAGCTTGATTTTGACTCTTTTTGGAGGGGTTATGGCATTTTGAAGTTCATGGGTTCAACTAAGCATTCTGTGCTGGTTGCAGAAGATAAATAGTACGCACGCACTCTTTAGCGTCGTGCCATCTCGTTGTGCGTGCGCGCTCCTTAATACCACGCTATTCTGGTCGTGCGCTCATTAGCGCCGTGCTACTTAGCGTCACACCATTCTGGTCGCGTGCTCTTTAGCGCCGTGCTCCATGGTGCCGGGCTATTCTGGTTGTGCGCTCTTTAGCTCCGCGCTCCTTACCGCCACCCTGCCCTTTTGGCCGAGCGCCACCTAGCGTCGCGCTCTTTGGTCGCGTGCCACTTGTCCCAGCACCATTTGCCGCTCGCCATCCCGCGCTTCTGGCCGAGCGCCACCTACGTCGCGCTCTTCAGTCGCACGCCACTTGGCCCAGCGCCACTTGCCACGTGCCACCCCATGCTTCTAGCCGAGCACCACCTAGCGCCGTGCGGTAATTGTCGTGCGCCTAATAACCAGTGTACCTCCATGCTTATTTTCTTGTAATGATTTTTTATATACATGTACCCTGTACTTGGTCTATCTTGTAACTACCCGACTTGACTACTATACAGAACCAGTAACTTGAGCATGACAGTACTTGACTGTAACCAGAATCTGACCTGAACATGACATAGCAATACAATTCGACTTGATAACTTGTTAATACTACGCATGATAGAACTTGAGCTTGATGGGATTTGAACTGAATATTGACTTGACTTGAACATGATAACATGAACCCGTCTTGTATAATCTTGATTGTGGCCCGTCGAGGCGCACTCCTAACAAGTACTCTTGACTTGACTAGAAAACCTGACATGACATGTATAATCTTGATTGCTGTTGCGACATCTATTCATGTCTTGCTAGTGTAACTCTTGCCTTGACTCCGAAGTTGATTGTGCCTGTACAAGCTACATGTCTGATCTTGTATCATGTCTAAGACATAGATTTCTGGTTACCACGGTCAGAGATTTATAATAAATCTGACTAGGTTAATGACTAGATTAATCAAGTAGTTCATATAGAGAGATTTCTTAGTTAGAGACGATCCCGTTATCCCGGCCATACCTGTGGACTTGTATCTTGTCGACGAGTAGGGCACATTTCCAGTATACTGTCATGTGTTGCACTTTTTGAATCATAAGTACTTAAGTACACCAGTAATCTTGTAAGTCTTGTAACTCTCGTAACTCTTGCAACACAGCTTAGATAACCTGGATAGTCTATAGGGCTTGTGACTGCGGGAACATCTCATTGCATCTTGTTAGTAACTAGGCCTGTGACAACCCTAGTTAGCTAATGATAGCAAGCCGTATGACTTGATTAGCTGTGCCTGTATGATTGTCTCATGATTGACATGGGAATTATATTCCACCTCTTATTTTCTTAATGCAAGCTAGTATGATTCTTTAAAGCATGTCTTTCATGTTATTATATTATGTTCATTTATCTGTTCTTCTATTCATTTATGCTGGTTTTAGTTCCTAAGTGGAGCCTCCCTTGTGGTACTTGCTCTTTCTTTTCTGGGGTCTGACCCAGCTGATTTTGTATGGCCAGATTTCGGAGTAGCACCCGAGGATCTACCTGCCTTCCAGCTAGATGGTGAACACCAGGCGTAACCCTGGCAACGAGTGGGTTTCTTATTTTGCTCTCCCACTCTATTGTAAATTATTTTTTTGAGACGTTTAGCCGTCGAGCACGTGTTAGCTCGTGTTGAAACTTTATTTCCGTCCGCTTAAGGGATGTATAATAATTGACAAATCCTAGGGTTGATAATGTATGACTTAACTCTTATTAGTCTCGCATTTCGTATGACCAGCTTCATGATCATCTGAATATGTAATGTTTAGGATGTCTTACTTTGTATATCTGATGATCTAATATCTTATAAAAATTATTTGCTTGCTTGAGATTTAGATACTAGGCTTATTCTTGATAATAAAAGACTGATGGCTTATAGATAAACCCTCATGCATCTAAACATTCGTGACCGTATTGCGAGGTGGGTTGTACTTCAATGTACGTAGCTGGCCGTGTATGTCCCTCGCTCTCTAATATTATGGTTTTGGGGCGTGACACAGTTTAAGTGGTAGCCCATGTAGGTCTTGTAAATCAAGATGTGTGAGGGTTTTACTGAATAGATGTCTCAATCAACATTCTCCCTCGATCTCTACTCGTACTTTCTAATCTTTCTGAATCTTGACCTGATAAGGTGCTTCTATCCTTGATCTATCTTAGTCCTTCCTTATTGTTCCTTATATCATTTTCTTCAGTGGCATTGTTCCTGGTCCTACCGATCAGCCGGGTGGAGCACCTTCAATAAACCAACAGTAACTTGGGGACCAAACCCAGCACTCAGGGGCAGCATCTCGAGTCATGCCTTCCAAGGATCAAGAGCCACCAGTTCAGCCAGTCCAGCCTGCAGAGCCTGACAATAGAACCCTAACGGGACTCATCATGGACTTGTTTGCGTCACAAGATTGTCGGGGCGATGCCCTGCAGCAGATAGTACAAGCAGCTATGGGCAGAGTTGGTTATCAAGGGAACAATGCAGCCAACAGCTTCAAGCGACTGATCCCTCCCTTCTTTAACGGCAATTTAGATGCTATTGCTACTGATGCTTGGCTTCAGGATATAGAGATCATTCTGGAGGCAGCTAGGATTTCAGAGGAAGAGAAGGTGGCCGTTGTGCGCCTACAGTTAGTAGATTTAGCCTGCAGCAGGTGGGCGATGCTAGCAGTTGGTTTGGTGACACCTGTCTTTAGGCGGCATTCAGTAAAAAAATTCAGACGAAGTACTTTGATGCAGTAGCCCGGTATGATTTGTAGACAAGGTTTAGAAATCTCAAGCAGATGGGAAGGACGGTTGATGGTTATGCGGCCGAGTTTTTTAGGCTTAGTCGGTTTGCTCCCACCTGTGGCAACTGAATTGGACCGAGCGCAGCAATTCCAGCAGGAACTCCACCAAGAGATCATTCTAGCGATGGAGCAGTTTGAGCACCAGACATTTGATACAGTTTTGTGAGCAGCAAGGTGGCATGAATATACTTCCTAGAGGATAGTAGATCGAACTGTAGGATAGAAGAGGCCTTGCGGATAGTTATCTCTATAGGAACAAATTGTATAGCGCAATACTCTAGGGGGTGAATAGAGTAGGCAACGAAAATTAGCTACTTAAAAATGTTAGCAGCAAGATCACATATAATATATCACAAGTAAGTAAATGTAAAGACAGATCAGAAAGCAAACACAAACACGGCGATGTATACTGATTTCCCTCTTGTAAGGACTAGTCCAGTCAGAAGAACTCTAGCTTCTAGTTGAATCCACTATGGAAAAATATCGCAAGTTTTTATCTGATGTCCTTGCAACTTCTACAACGCGAGCTTTGATCTAAAGTGTAGTGCCCCGTCCCTACATCGTGCCCCGTTGTTCGTCCACGGGGTGCACGAGAAAGGAACACTGTCGCTATCGACTCGGTCGGGACCGATAGGTCGGGATCGATCGAATCGATCGAACGAGAACGGTTGAATTAAGTTCCATTCCCCGTTATGGAATGGCTTCTTTGGAACCAAGTCCCATATTCAGCGGGCTGCGCCTCAAGGATTGACTCTGCGGCTGAGTCGGGAGAGACCTCCCGTTGCTCTGCTTTTTATGCCGCTTGCGTTGGTTTTGGCTTTGTTTTCTAAATGCGTTTTCGTGAATATTTTCTATGGTTTTCATGGCTTACGTTTCGAACTTCGCATTCGTATCGAAATTTTCTTGAATAACACAGTGTTCTAATCGGTTGCTTGTACGATTTCAGGTGATCGCGTAGGCAACGTTTAGCGCGGCCAACCAGTTTCTCGCCTCACGGGGCTCGCTACCCACGCTGAAGGACCTCTCTCTACCAAGCTATATGTCCAGGATGGCTTGTCGGGGCAGTGACCTTCACGAACGCACTCTATTATATTTTATTATTATCCACATGACAAGGAAGAACATGGTAAGTTCACGCTACGACGGTACGCTCTGCCGGGGGTAAGATCTATCGTTATTATTCGATTGTGCCTTCAAATATAAGTTTGAATTGAGTAGGATGGCTAGCAACTTCATTAAATATTTGTATGCACGCTCACTTGAATTCTTCAACAAATGAGAGCACGGGATTTAAATTGCCACGCACCAGCACAAAGTGTAAAGTGCTGACCCTCGCTCTCAACAGGTACTCGGGACTAGGATAGCGTGCCAAGGAACTGAAGGCGACGCTCCTTTCTTTTAAAGCCTTGCTAGAGTGAAGGCTAGCTCTGCAACATTTTGAAGACTCCGATCCAACTGCATCATGAGTCACAAACTCTCGCCGATCCCAGGTCTTAGAGAGTCATTTTGATATTTGTAAAAAGGGATGTAAATGTATGGAATGACTATCTCATCGATGTCGATTGTGAGCCCACGAGGCCTCTTTTGTAATCGAGTCTGTAACCTAACTTATTATCAATAAAAATGCAAGTTTCCTTTTCTAAATGAATGTGTTCAATTTCTCTGCGTACTCTTACATATGCTGTTGTTTCGGATAACCTTATGAACCGCCTTGTGCAAGCGCAACTTAGGCTTGCACGGCATCACGTCCGAGGGACGACTATCGATTCTATTGAATCGGGGCGTGACATATTGGTATCAGAGCACGACTTTACGTCCTTGGCCTCCAGTGTCGAGTTTTTAGTCTCAAAATCGTTGGTCCCGTGTCGATGAGATATGTCGTTCCATACGAGTGAGCCCATAATAAGTTTTGTGACTAATGTATTTTGCCTTCAAAAATCCCAGAAGGCACGTCGGTGAACGTGGCGACGAACGAAGAAAGTACTTCGAGCGGCTCGAGTAGCTCGAGACCCGGACCCTCAAACGATACCATGGAGCGGATGTTGCATATGCTGGAATCGCAACACGACAAGCTGAGGAGAGTCAACGCCAGAATGAGCAACATCGACGGCAGACGGAGGCACGTCAAACTCAGTTCGAGGCCCGATTCGAAGCACAATTCAAGTTGCAGTAGAAGCAGCTTGATACTCTCCAGAAGATCGTTCAGACGGTGGTGGCCAACAACAACAACTCCGCGACAACCCATGCCATAACCGAGCCTACGGTCAGACAAAGTGAAGTCGATCCGGAGGCACCCGAGCCTACACATGCAGTACCGAGAAGTTCTAACTTCGACGTGTCGAAATTCACAAAGAGTTGCCGTACTACCTTCAACGGCATGGAAGATCCCTCCTTGGTGATCGACTGGTTAGAGGAACTGGAAGACAAGTTCGAGCTGCCGGGCGTCGAAGAGTCCAAGAAAGTCACATGCGCTCAACTTCTACTCCGGTCGAACACGCACGACTGGTGGGCCGTGCAAAAGCGAGCGAGCAGACGCGACGATGAGACAGTGGTAATTTCTTGGGCCACCTTCCGCGAGGCGTTCGAGATCGAGTACCTCCCCGAAGCCGTTCGACAAGAGAAGGAAAATGAATTCATGCAACTAAGGCAAGGGAACATGACGGTACGGTAGTACGCGGCAGAGTTCAACAAGTTAGCCAAGTTTGCTGGAGAATTCTTGCCCTTCCTGGCGAGTCATGTTCGACGGTTTAAAGTGGGTCTACGACCATCCATCTACGCCCATGTGTCCGTTCCATAATACAAAACGATAGGGGAGTCTCTCAACCACGCCCTCCGCCTTGAATGCCAATATCCTCTAGGTGCTGCCGGCGCTGTGCATACCTACAATCACAAAGGCCCAAGCCACGCGGGAGGAAACAACGTGACCAAGCGTCCGAACAACGGGCACCAGGGCGGACAACAGGTGTGGAACCAGGGACCTCACTGCACAAAATGTAACCGGAACGGACATCTCGCCGTCGACTGTGAAGTTCAAAATGGCGGGTTTCATGTGCGGAAAAAGGGGTCACTTTCATGGAGATTGTCCGAAGCGTAGAAGAAACAACTTCGACGCGCCTCAGCATCCACAGCACCGTCCGGGGAATCAAGTTCCGGTGCCTCGAGCACCTCAACCCGCACCACAAAATGGCTAAGACCGTCGCCCCAATACCCAGGGCCGCGTCTATGCCATGACTCGAGATGAAGTGCTTGTATCAGATACGGTCGTGACAGGTATACTTAGTTTCAATAATGTGCCTGATCTTGTACTATTTAATTCAGGTGCTTCGTATAGTTTTATATCGGCGGGCTTTGCCGCCGAGCACAAATTTCCGATAATATCACTAGATCTCGACCTTAGCGTGAGCACACCTTCGGGCACACCAATACTCACTAATTTAGCCTGCGCCGACGGGATTATCTGTATCGGCGGTCAAAAGATCGATCTTGACGTGATAGTCCTAGACATGAGGGACTTCGATATCATTCTGGGAATGGATTGGCTCAGGCCGTGCAACGCAACCATAGACTGCGCCAGAAAGACGGTTACCTTCCGCATTCCAAGGGTGCCTGAATTCTGCTTTTTGTGTGGCGAGGCGTCGTCGACCTGCAAGCTGATTTCGGCAATTTCTGCTCGGAGGATGCTGCATTCTGGGTGCGAAGGCTATTTGGCGTCCGTCCGAAACATGTGACAGGATGGTACAAATGCGGGTCAGACCGACGTTGTGGCAGAATTCCCCGATGTGTTCCCGGACGATCTACCCGGCATGCCCTCCGATCGAGAAATCGAGTTCAGCATCGATACATTTTCTGATACTCGACCGATTTCCAAGGCCCCGTACAGAATGGCTCCCGTCGAGCTGAAGGAACTCAAGGTCCAGCTACAAGAGTTACTCGATAAAGGGTTTATTCGGCCTAGTGTTTCACCGTGGGGAGCGCCCGTATTGTTCGTGAAGAAGAAGGATGGGTCCATACGTCTGTGCGTCGATTACCGAGAGATGAACAAGGCCACCATCCGGAACAAGTACCCATTACCCCGTATAGACGACCTATTCGATCAACTGCAAGGCGCCTCGGTATTTTCGAAGATTGATCTCCGCTCAGGCTATCGTCAACTCAAGATCAAGTCAGACGACGTTCAAAAGTCTGCCTTTCATACTCGATACGGCCACTACGAGTTCCTGGTGATGCCATTCGGCCTGACGAACGCTCCTGCTGCCTTCATGGATCTGATGAATCGGGTATTTCGACCCTTCCTTGATAAATTTGTGGTAGTCTTTATTGATGATATTCTCGTCTACTCGAAGGACAGGGCACAGCATACAGAACATCTACGGGCCGTGCTCCAGACACTTCGAGAACATGAGTTGTACGCGAAGCAGAGTAAGTACAAATTTTGGCTCAGCAGCGTATCCTTTCTTGGTCACATCATTTTGTCCGAAGGCATTACAGTCGACCCGAAGAAAGTGGAAGCTGTTGCTGATTAGAAGCGGCCTGCATCTGCTAGTGAGATTCGAATGGTTTGGCGGGATACTATCGACGCTTCATGAAAGACTTCGCGAAGATTGCATCGCCACTGACTCGCCTCACTCAAAAGGGAGTCGTGTATGAGTGGTTAGATGATTGTGAAGCTTTATTCCAGGAGCTAAAACAGCGACTTATTTTAGCACCTATACTCGCACTTCTGGATGGGCCAGAGGGTTTTCAGATATTCAGTGATGCTTCAGGCCAGGGCTTGGGATGTGTGCTCATGCAGCGAAACAAGGTGATATCCTTCACCTCCAGACAGTTAAAGCCGCACGAGAAGAACTATCCTACGCACGACTTAGAGTTAGCGGCGATTGTGTTCGCATTGAAATTGTGGCATCACTATCTATATGGCGTGGCGTGCACAATCTATACCGACCATAAGAGCCTCAAGTATCTCTTCACTGAGAAGGAATTGAACTTGCGACAGAGGCGCTGGCTCGAACTGATCAAAGACTATGACTTGACGATCGACTACACTCCGGGCAAGGAAAATGTTATGGCGGACGCTCTGAGTCGAAAATATCTTGCCGCGCTTTCCATCAACCGCAGACTACTACAAGATCTAGAAGAAATGGACATCGATCTCCGGGTTCGATTCAGGGATATACGGTTGGCGCAGCTGCAGTTAGAGCCGAGTTTGCTGGAAAAGATCATGGCCGCTCAGAAGGATGATCCGTACCTGAAGAAAATGCGTGAGCGAATTTTGACAGGTAGTACGACTGACTTTGCGGAAGATAAGACCGACGTGCTGAGAATGAATGGCCGACTATGTGTTCCGGATGATTCAGAACTACGAAAGGAGATAATGTCGGAGGCGCATTATGTGAAATATACCTTGCATCCATGCAGTACCAAGATGTATAAGGACCTCCTCACGACCTTCTGCTGGCACGGGATGAAGAGAGATGTGGCGCTCTTCGTGTCGCAATGTATGGCCTGTCAGCAGGTGAAAGTCGAGCATCAGCGACCGGGTGGAGAGATGCAGAACCTTGCCATTCCAGAGTGGAAATGGGATCATATCACGATGGACTTTATTGTTGGCCTACCGAAGACACCACGGGGGAGCGACGTCGTCTGGGTCATCGTCGATCGACTAACCAAGTCAGCACACTTTATTGCCATCAAAGTTACTTGGAGCGTTGATCGCCTGGCGCAGATTTATCTTGACGAGATAGTACGGCTGCATGGAGTTCCAGTATCTATCGTCTCTGATCGAGATTCATGGTTCATGTCGCGGTTCTGGAGTAGCCTTCAGTCGGCGCTGGGTACCAAGTTG
The DNA here is from genome assembly GCA_029216955.1 of Iris pallida. NCBI lineage: Eukaryota > Viridiplantae > Streptophyta > Magnoliopsida > Asparagales > Iridaceae > Iris > Iris pallida. The sequence goes on along the minus strand of JANAVB010016197.1, from coordinate 53,404,573 downwards.
CAGTTCAGCTCAGCTAACCATCCTCAGACTGACGGCCAAACGGAGCGCGTTAATCAGATTCTCGAAGACATGCTTGGACTCTGCACAATTGACTTCAAATCAAGCTGGGACGTCCACCTACCGTTGGCGGAGTTTGTATATAACAATAGTTATCAATCCAGCATCCAAATGGCGCCGTATGAAGCTTTATACGGCCGGAAGTGTAGATCGCCCATTTGCTGGGATAAAGTCGGGGAACGACAGATACTCGGCCCAGAGCTGGTAGAACAGACTGTGGAAAAGGTCAAGCTAATTCGGGAAAGACTGAAGATTGCACAGAGTCGGCAAAAGAGCTACACCGACACCCATCGAAGACCGCTTGAGTTCCCGGTGGGCGATCACGTGTTCCTGAAGGTGTCGCCTATGCGAGGAGTTACTCGGTTCGGCACGAAGGGAAAGCTGAGTCCGAGATTTGTTGGGCCGTTCGAAATACTCGATCGAGTCGCCCCAGTGGCCTATAAAATTTCCCTACCGCCGGCGCTTGAAGGTGTGCACAATGTCTTCCACGTCTTCCAGCTGCGGAAGTACGTGCACGACCCTAGCGATGTGGTGGATTTTGGCCCGCTGGAGCTAAAGTCCGACTTATCCTACGTTGAAGAGCCAATTCAAATCTTAGAACGTAAGAATAAGCTGCTGTAAAATCGGACGATCCCTCTCGTTCGTGTACTCTGGAGGAACCATGCGGCAGAAGAGTCGACATGGGAACTCGATTCTGAGATGAAGGAAAAGTTTCCTTTATTGTTTTCATAGAGGTAGGTTCGGTTCTTAAGTTTCGAGGACAAAACTTTTTCTTAGTTGGTTATGGTGTAGTGCCCCGTCCCTACATCGTACCCCGTTGTTCATCCACGGGGTGTGCGAGAAAGGAACACTGTCGCTATCGACTCGGTCGGGACCGATAGGTCGGGATCGATCGAACGGGAACGGTTGAATTAAGATCCATTCCCCGTTATGGAATGGCTTCTTCGGAACCAAGTCCCATATTCAGTGGGCTGCGCCTCAAGGATTGACTCTGCGGCTGAGTCGGAAGAGACCTCCCTTTGCTCTGCTTTTCACGCCGCTTGTGTTGGTTTTGGCTTTGTTTTCTGAATGCATTTTCGTGAATGTTTTCTATGGTTTTATGGCTTACGTTTCGAACTTCGCATTCGTATCGAAATTTTCTTGAATAACACAGTGTTCTAATCGGTTGCTTGTGCGATTTCAGGTGATCGCGTAGGCAACGTTTAGCGCGGCCAACCAGTTTCTCGCCTCAAGTAAATACTAAGGTGAGTGGCTGACCCTTCTCCCCTCGACCCTCTTCTCTAATACATTATCAATACGAGACATGTGCTATGCTAGATGTAATGCAACGACATGAATGATATTCCGATGAACGGTCACACTATGTCCCACGAACACAAACTATACAGATGCTTGTCATAAAATGTTAACGTGCTTGCAATTATCAAATCATATAGAACCGTGCTAAGGAAGGATGAATCGATTAAATGAATGTCACAACGATACTATAAGATGTGCCTTGAAATAACAAATTAACTTAGCACGATCATGGATAACTTGTCGACAAGGGCGATTGTTTCTTCGGACGGCATCCCGAGGCCACGGGACCGTTCCGGCCTAGGAAGAAACACGGATAGCTATGCCGGATGCATGCCACGGTAGGCAGTGGCTTTCAACGGGGCTCGCTACCCACGTTGAAGGACCTCTGTCTACCAAGCTATATGTCCAGGATGGCTTGTCGTGCCAGTGACCTTCACGAACGCACTCTATTACGTTTTATTATTATCCACATGACAGGAAAGAACATGGTAAGTTTACGCTACGACGGCGCGCTCTGCCGGAGGTAAGATCTATCATCATTATTCGGTTGTGCCTTCAAATATAAGTTTGAATTGAGTAGGATGGCTAGCAACTTCATTAAATATTTGTATGCACGCTCACTTGAATTCTTCAACAAATGAGAGCACGGGATTTAAATTGCCACGCACCAGCACAAAGTGTAAAGTGCTGACCTTCGCTCTCAACAGGTACTCGGGACCAGGATAGCGTGCCAAGGAACTGAAGGTGACGCTCTTTTCTTTTGAAGCCTTGCTAGAGCGAAGGCTAGCTCTGCAACATTTTGAAGACTCCGACCACTACACCAAATGGGGAATTTTCCAACACAATTTTTTTTAATTACTAACAGTTTTTAACTGTTAGTAAGTACTAACAGTAAAAAACCATTACCACATCACAAAACCGTTAGCATAAAAAAGAAATAAAATAAACGTAAATATAAATAACATAATTTTTTTTCGTAACACTTTAACACTGTTAGCCAAGTTAATAAAAATTTAATAAATAATAATTCTAACCCTTGTGCTCTTCACGTGATAGAACAAGTGTTAGGGTGGAGGGAAACACTTTTTCGTGCCCCCAAAATTCTCCCGACTGTGCTCTTTAGGAGAGCTTCCTCTTCCTCTTTCCCCCCCAAAATTCCCCCCAAAATTTTCTATTTTTACGTGAAGAACTCCTCTTTCCCCCCAAAATTTTCCGTGTTTAAGTTTTCCTCCTCTCCTCTCCCTCCTCAAAAGTCCCCCCAAAATTTCTTACTGTTATCCGAATCCCTTTCTCCTCCGAGCGAGCAACTCTCAACTCCGAGCGAGCAACTCTCGTTGAAGGTAAATCCCTTTCTCCTCTTCCTCTTCCTCTTCCTCCTCCTCCCTTCACAATATAATTTTAGGACAGACTCGGAGAAACTCTCTCTGAAGCAGGCTCGGAGGAAATTAAATTATTTTCACACCGTATATATCTTTCGTATAGGTGGAGCAGACTCGGAGAAACTCTTCCTGAAGATATTCGTCACTATCATCGGTGAGATTTCTTACTGTCATCGGAATAGCCACTGTGGACTTTAATATATGTTTTAGAAAATTTCTTACTGTCATCGGAATAGCCAATGTGTTTTCTATTTGATTTGGAAGATATTTCGTCAACGTATATATGTTTCTCTATTTGTTTGACCGAATTCCTCTATTTGAGCTTTTTCTTCCTTTTCTTTAAATGGTTGATTTGGAAGCACTTCTCTGAAGAGTAAAAGGTTGTGTTAAAGTTTTTTTTTCCCCCCTTAAAATTATGTTTTTTTTCAAATAGTACTTATTCATGTTGGTTGGATTAGCGTTTCGAAAACCTCTATTTGAGTATTAAGAAAAATGATATGTTTGTAAAAACATCCATTCGAAATGGAAGTCGCTAGCCATGAAGCTTTATGAAACTGGTACCAAATCGACTCCGGGATAAAACTGGCCCTCAAGTCTAGTTCAGATTATAATTGTGTTGAATGTCGATGCAGCTGCTTATTCTAGATCTATTTTTGCATTGCCTTGTCTAATAGGATACTTAGGTTAACCGGTTGATGCATTTGACAAGAAAAATCAAGTAGGTACATAGTATATATTTCATAAAAATATTGTTAGATTTTTTTGCCCAGACAGCATAGTTTATCTGGCATCTCAGAATTTGAAGACTTGTTTGTTTTCAAGGGCATGCCTTATTTGGTTTCAGTTTGGTTTCTATTATGTTTCTGCTAGATATTCAGTAGTTGTATGAAAGAAGTCTTGTTCTATGAGCATATTTTGAGATTTAAGATTAATTTAGGTACATGGACCTCACTTGCATGGTTTATCTTTATTATTTGGTACAGAGAAGTTTCTCTCTGGTATCTTTGTAACTGCTAACCAAAATTATGGTTTCGTGTAATATACTGGATACCGTCTATATATCTTCCCATTTTGGTATAAGGTGCTGCTTTTGATAGATGGTCATACTCTACTAATCTATAATGTATGAGTACTACAAATATAGGGAGAGATGTTTGGTCTTCGGACGTTATTATTTCTATATGGATCTTTAGCATTTTATGCCTCTGTGATTTTCTGCTTCCTTTCTAGCATCCTTGTAGTTTTCTTCAATATATACACTATTTGTGGACAGACTACAAGACGGATTGAAGCTATCGTTAGAGAAGGGAGTATAAATTATGTGCTTACATGTTACTTGCTTACTGCTACTCATTGATTATATTCTTTTGTTTGTATATGGTGAAGGGAATTACACTTGTGAAAAATTACATCTCTAGATACCCTTTTTTTTATTCCCTTCTTTGTATTTGGTTTTATTTCTTATGTTAGTTATTTTTTATTTTCTATGTATTTTTTTTTATTTTTATTATTTGTGTGCCTCGCTTCGTTCGGACGTGCACCTTTAGTGCACATTGCGATTCATACGATATGGACCCTTTGCACCTCAAGTGTGCCTTGTGCCTTTTGACTACCTTGACACAGGCATGGATTAAGCACATTTTGGTGTGTTGGAATATTTTGGAGTTTCTATGTCAGGTCTGATGCGTGTTCGATGCAACATGGCATGGATTTATTTGGAGGATCTGTTCTTAAATTTGTGGTCTTCCCTAGTGATTAGCCCACATGGCATCGATCTTAGTGTGTAGTTAAAATGTACATAAGTGGATGCAATTTAGGAATTCTGAAGTGAAATATTGATGAGTTATACAATGTTTTACTTTGTGTCTTAGAGCTCATCTATCCGAGCGTTCAAGTTCAACTTCCTTTCCTTTGTCATTCCTTACCTTTATAATTTTGTGAATGTTGAGCTATTTAGTAAATACACATCACTTATTGTCCTGCATATTCTTTCCTATAAAGTGTTTTTTTCGCTACCCATTGCTTCAAGTGTTTCATGCTCTTGAACCACCTTTCTCTGTTTCGGAATCTCGTACTTCAGAGATATGCTTAGGTCGCACATGGATAAGAGTTAATCATGTTGTGAGACTTTCCTCTTATACCTGTGTATATTTAGTTAGAATTTTGTTGGAGATACTCATTTGGTAGAGATGGTTAGGCGACAGGATTCCTTCACTGCCCAATCTGGATTCATCTCTTTTATTCAGTTTGGATTATGTAGAATTCAGAGTTTTATTTATGTAGAAACCTTTGCTACTGTTAGAGCTTTGGTTTGATTTCGGTTATGTTTTGGATCAAATTATGAACATGCTGCACTCGGTCATAATTAATTAATGTTAGCTTAGGTCTCATATTATACTTTATTAAGTTACTTTTGGGTGCTTGATTTAGGTTTGTTATATTTGAAACAAAAGGTGATCGATCAAGTTTCCAATTGCAAATATTGTTTCTTTGATAGAAACTAGAAAAAAGGAAACTTGAGTAAGTTTAAGGTAACCTATGGTGTATGATGAGAAAATACTAGTATGGAGGTCTAAGACAGGTAGGTTTGGATCTGGAATGCTATTGATGGTTGAAAGATACAGCAGTGATTTTTTTTTCCATTGTTCTCGACTTTTTGTTATTTTGTTGGAAATTGGAATGGCGAGACAGGTAGGTTTGGATCTGGAATAGCTATGTGTCTTATTCTAAAACCTTCTATTTGTCCAACACATGCATAGGGTCTTGGCTCGATTTGTTTTTTTTGTTTTTTTGGATGGAGTCTTTGGACTGAATCATTGGTTGCTTAGAGAGTTGAATGATTGTTTGAGCAGAAAAATTTACTCTAGCGGTGCAGAATTTTTAGACGTTGTATAGGATGGTTGAAGTTATATAATTTTTGCTACAATTGATGCACAATGATACTTGTGTAGGTTTCTATCATAGTAAATAACATTAACATTTGCATACATTGATAATTCTATTGTTGGAAATTGCTCAAGATGGTCTGAACATGCACAAGAAAGATCTAATGAGACACGACATGGAGAAGTGCATGAACAAGAAAGATATAATTTTTTATCCTAGATTAGTAGAATATTTTGTAGCATATTATAATTTTTTAGTTTTTATTTTTGGCATATCACCGTTCATGAGAAATATAGAAAGACGTGTAGAATTTTGATAGGCTATTTATAATATTGGCATATCACTGTCTATAATTTTTTTTATTGGTAAATAATAATCTATTTGTCTTCATGATCTAATTTATCTTAATCTTGTTTGTTTATTAGGTTCCTAGTATAGAAAGGGATAAACATGCTTGCTATTATGTCAAGATCGATATCAAGAGAGTGGATTAAAAACCCATACAGAAATGATGTTGAATATATACAAGGTGTTCGACATTTCATGAGCTTTGTGAAGTGTCACTCACCACCCGGGATCGGAACATGCCCTTGTCCTTGTATGAAGTGCAAAAATTCTAGAAGATTTCTTTTTGAAACGGTTGAGAAACACTTGGTCATGTTTGGTATGGAACCAACGTACGATGAGTGGTTCTTTCACGGAGAGAGGAATGGCATGAACGTAGTGGTGGATCCTACGCCACATATTTTTGAAGAAGATCAGATCCAAGATCAAATCCAAGAAGAATATGATGATGATGCAGGAGGTGCACTCGGGAACCTTGTTGATGATGCTTATGGAGTTCATGATATGGCACAAGCTAGTTGTGAGGAGAACCTTGGCGAGACGGGTGTAGTTTCTGGTAGTCCATTTGTCCCTGGTCTTGATCATGGTAATAAGTATCATGAATACAAGAAAAAAGCAAATGAGAAACTATATCCTTCATGTGAAGATGGCCTTACAACTTTATGTGCAATTATAGAGCTCCATAACTTGAAGAAGGAGTTCAATTGGTCAGGAAATAGCGTAACTGAGTTGTTGAAGCGATTGAGACGGTGGCTTCCAAAGGGAAATACACTACCTGACAAGTACCCCACAATGAAGCAAATGCTAAAAGAGTTAGGAATGAAAGCCAAGTGCATTCATGCATGTGAGAATGATTGCATATTGTATTGGAAGGAATATGCGGATGCAGTAGAATGCCCTCGTTGTCAGACTCCCAGGTTTAAGGTTAAGGAAACCAAGTCTAAAAAAGTAGGAAAAGTGACAAAACAACCAAGAAAAATCTTGAGACACTTTCCTCTAATCCCAAGGTTAACTAGATTGTACACTATACCATGGATAGCACGCCAAATACAATGGCACAAAGAAGCAAAATCTTCTTGGAATTTCATGCGTCATCCTATTGATTCGGCTGAATGGAGGTCACTTAAAAGCAAGTGGCCGGAGTTTGCTAGAGAGGGGCGTAATGTTTGGCTTGGCATTGCTACTGATGGGTTCAATCCACATGGAGTGCTATCTAGTGGTTACAGTTGTTGGCCCGTATACATCATTCCTTATAACCTTCCCCCTTCGTTATGTATGAAATCACAGTTCCAGATGATGTGTTTGTTAATTCCTGGGCCAAAAGCACTGAGTCAAGACATTGATGTATTGTTAGAACCTCTTGTAGATGAGTTGAAGCAACTTTGGACGGAAGGAGTGTCAGCATTTGATATGAACAAGGGGAACTCTTCACTTTGAGAGCAATGTTATTGTGGGGAATCCATGATTTTTCGGCATTTGGTAACTTATCTGGTTGTGTGACACATGGTTACAAAGCTTGCCCTATTTGTGCTATTGAGACCGAGTCTGAGCGCGTTGGTAATAAGAATGTTTTCAGAAAGTATAGAAGATTTTTGAAGGATGGTCACCCATATAGGGAAGTGAAACACGGATGGTATAAGGATGTAGAGCATAAGGAACCTCCAATACGATTGACTGGACCATCCCTTTTAGAAAGGCTTGATCATATCAAATATATACCAGGTAAAATAGTGAAAGCTACTTGCAAGAAGCGAATGGTAGTTGAGGTGGATGGTAGTGAAGATTGCGCTGCATATGAGGATGACAAGGAAGAAAGACCAGCGTGGTATAAAAAGTCGATTCTTTTTACTTTAGAATACTGGAGTCGTCATAAAGTACGACATACTATTGATGTGATGCACACTGAAAAGAATGTGGCTGAACATCTTATTAATTTGATGTTTGATAGGGGAAAAATTCTTCTAAATATGCACTCGATAAGGCTCAGAAGATGCAAATTTGCCAAGTTTTGAAAGATGTAAAGCTCCCGTCATGTCTTGCAACTAATTTGGGCAGCCTTGTCACTATTCAGCCACCCAATTTGTATATTAGGAAGTCATATGACTATCATGTCATTATCTAATATTTGCTTCCAGTTATGGTTCAACATGCATATCCAAAGTTTCGTGAGTTGAAACGAGCCATTTTGCAAGTAAGTTTGTACTTCAACATACTATGCTCAAAGGTCTTAGTTCGAGAGCATGTCCAAGCTGCCAAAGATATGATTGCCGAGGCTTTATGCGTGTTGGAACATTATCTGCCATCGCATTTCTTTGATATAAGTATCCACCTAATGGTGCACCTAGCTGACCAAGCTCTACTTTGTGGACCTACGAGATACATATGGATGTATCGATTTGAAAGGTGAGATTTTCATCTTATGTATTATTGTTTCTTTGCTAATTTATTAACACTATAATTTTTTAACAAGTGTGCTTCTTATATTAATACAAGGGCTATGAAGGACTGCAAAAATATACCAAGCAACAAACGTTATGTTGAAGGGTCAATTTCTGAGGCATATCTTGTTTCAGAATCTGTTAGATATGCTATGGAATATATGCCAAATCCGCGTGATGGTAATCATAGTTCTAGTCAAGCACTCTTTTTAGACGAGAATGAAGATGATATGTATGAGCGCTCCATTCTTGAGGGTAAAACTATCAAGTTATCCGGCGTACAACGTATGCAAATTCGAAGATGGATACTCTTTAGGATAAATATACCAGAGCGAGATGAATATTACAGGTGTGATTCTTTCATATTGATTTTAAACGACATAATGTGTATTTTTTATACAATAAGGTTTTTGAATTTATAGTATGTATCGATCATCATTGGAAGAAGGGCCTCGTGGAAAAAGAAGAGCTCCCACAAAGACAGAAGTGGTAATACAATCTGAATTTATTGATTGGTTACACAAAAAGGTATAGTGCCATTTAATTCTAAAAGCATAGTTTTAGTTTTTTTGGCGGTGTTGATTAATGTATTTGAGTGGCTTGTGTTGACAGTTGCTGGAAGAAAAATGCATGAACTCACTATTGTGGTGGTATGTCAGTGGGCCAAAGTGGGAAGCCAAAACTCATACCAAGTATAGGGTGAATGGTTATGTATTCTCTCCCCAGCACTATGATGAGACTCTTTCGACACAAGATAGTGGTGTTTGCATGGATGCAATCACTACATTTGTCGCAAGTGCAAAAGATAAGAACCCTACGGATGATAAAATTACTTGGTATGGTATTATCAAAGAGATTATAGAGGTTGATTATTATGAATTTCAACATGTTGTGTTCTATTGTGATTGGGTGAATATCGGGGACAAGAGAAATGGTTCTAAGATTTGTCCGGACTCTAACTTGTTGATGGTTAATTTAAAGAAGCTCAAGAGTGCTGAAGGAGATTATGATGAGCCGGCCATTCTTGCATTCGAAGCGAGTCAAGTTTTTTATATAAAGGATGCACAAAATTCTGATTGGTCTATTGTTTTACGTTCTCCCAAGCGTATGACTGACGGTGTTGATGATTGTGCCGTACCAACAAGCTTCCAATCCATTTTGGAAGATCAACCTAACTTGGCACCAATATTAAAATGTATTGAACCCAAATAGATTTGATATTTTGAAAAAAAAATGGTTATTGTTATGGTACTTATTTTTGTTTTTAATGCATTAGAAACTATTACTATTTTATTTTGTTGCTGTAATCAGTTGGTTCTGAAACTCTATTTGTGTTACTATTTACTGTAATAAAGATTTGTTGGCATTTGGAAGCTAGAGGTGCTACAGAAAGTCCATTAAACTATTATGCACTGTAGGACTGTTTGTATTTGCAGTAGAGGCAGTAGGTTTGTTGGCATTTGTTGGATTCCTGTGCAGGTATGCAATTTATCCACAATCCTGCTCATGTATGACTGCTTCAATAGGTACATTCCTGTGCAGCTGCAGAAAGTCCATTAAACTCTGTACTGTATGACTGCTTCAATAGGTACATCCTGATAGCTCATGTATATGCTTATATCTATATAGACACACACACACATAGGTACATCCTCTTTTTTACCTGCTGCTATGAGTGATACTGATAGCTCATCTCAGTCAACCCAACACATTGAACCCTAATACCCTGCTGCCTCTATTTCTATCACTGCATAAGCCCTGTTGTCCAAGTTCAGATCATTACTGTTCAAGACTGAACCCGATGTTGATGCTCATGCAAACACAGATGAAAGCAGTTCCATCAACAAAAAGAACTCTGTGGATTTTGCAAGGTTCTATGTTGTTTCTTTATATTCAATATACATCATTCAAGGAATTTTGTTGGCTTGGGACATATCATTACTTTTCTTTCACCAACATCATAGTTACCATACCTCAATATAGTTGTTTGGACTAGTTGCTTTAAAGATATAGGCATGAGTTAGCAGAATCTTGAAAATCAGTTTTTTTTTCCTCAATATTGCTTGCACGTGTTCAAGTCTCATTTACATTTATACATTGTATCAAATTTACGCCAATTCTCTTTTGTGTGTATGCTTCAGATGATTATGCACATGTCAGCCCATAGATAAAACTTATGGCCCTGAAATTCCTCAATTTGGAACAATGAAGTGATAGCAATTAGCACCAATATTTTTAATTAGGAGGATTGAACCTTTTCACACATTATATAATACTAACAATCATAAGGCATAAGGGTATATCCACTCATATGACTACACCTATATTAGGCATTTATCTTGCATAGATTGGGAAGTTTATTACTGTCTTATAGGAGTGTCTTATATTGAGTGGCGAATAGGATGTTTTCACTATCTAGTCCGGCTAGGTTAGAGGTCTGTCATTCTCAACACATTCTGGTGCCTTTTAGAAGTTAAAACTGGAGGCAGGGGGATATATTCCTGCAATAATCTGATTGTCACTGAGGGGACAAATAGTTGCACTTCCACGAGAGTAGATCTGGAGATTGTATGGGTTGTCTTGTTAGGTTAGAGATGTATCATGGTTCACACACTATGTTGTCCCTTAGAGTTAGAATTGTAGGTAAATATACAGCTACCTTCAGTTTTTTGGCTTTGATTTCCGAGGGGACAAATACTGCACTTTTCTTGAGTCATTTCTTTGATTGGACTTGGTTATTGGCAGGTTTGATAGTCGAACAAGAGAACAGGCATGTTCACAATATTAGGACGTGGAATGATCTATCATATGCCTTGTCGTTTACGTGCCTAGCTTTAAGAACATGGGTTGCTCTTGCAAATTTTAGTCTGGGTAATTTTTATATGGATTCCTACAACTTCAGAAAATTACAGTAGGGATCCTACGGCTTCTCATCATTTTTACATGGAAGTTATACTTTCTGTATTGAGTAGGGGGGAATGTTATCCTACATTAATTCAGTTTTGAGTATATAATGCCTCTGTTCTGAACTAATAATGTATTTTCAATAATCTCAAGTGTCAATAGGTTATTCTCTTTCTATTCCCACTTTCTGACCTACCTCTCCTTCCCAGATACTCTACAGAACGCTATGCATATTAAAATTATTTATTGGACAAGCTAATTTTCTCAGGAATACACCAGTACAAATTCGTACATTATAGCATTAACTATGGCCACATTCTGTTAGCCCAATGATTGTATCATGTTTTTTGAATATGGTTAATATGTTAAGTTTAGCATTTCATTATCACTAATCTTCATACTATCGCTATAGCATTTCTACTTATACTTATACCTTTGGTGATATGTGCCTATTGGTTTACATATTAGTGATATGAGCTTATATATGTTAAATTTAATTGAACTACCAAAATCAGAACTATGTTTTGATTATGGTTATTCAATTAAGTTTAACATTATGATATCACTAATATTTATGTTATCACTATAGCTTTGATACTTAAACTTCGCATAGTCCTAATGTGCTTTTATCTTATCTTTCTTGCTACATGTATATTGCTTTGTTCGTCTAACATGTATTTGCAGAAAAGCAATTAGCAAGATCAATGTGGACATATGCAATGCAATGAAGAAATCATGGTGGGCCAAAGACGATGGATCCCACAAGATTTTTCTGAACCACCCGACGACATCTCTGGAGCCACGCACCCGGGGTTCCGCTGCCCGGTCAGCGGACGGGGGTCGAGGGGGCAGCGCCCCTCGTCGGGGGTTCAGGGACGAAGCCCCCGAAAGGTACTCAGTTTTCGCAAACTGGATATCTTTGGACTGCTGCCGCCAAGGGAATAAGCCAGCACCTATCAAAGAAAGAAGCCAAGCCATGCCATCATCATTTCAAGACTCTGAAGAAGCCTGTACCTGCCTAAGTTTATCTGGAGTCTGTAATGAGTCTTAGGAATTATTGTAAACACAAGAAATGGATGACAAAATCGAAAGCTAGGGCAGAAATAAGCCCAGGATCATTTTTGTGGAAAACGGCATACCGACGGTATACCGGTGTATACCGACGGTATACCGGTGTATACCGACGGTATACCGGTTTTTGTTCACAGAAAGTTTCTGTTTACAAAACCGGCATACCGACGGCATACCGGTCCATACCGACGGTATACCGCTTCCGAAATGTTGAAATTCCAACGGTCGGATTTCCAGCCATTAATGATCCTAACGGCTATATTTCTAGCCGTTGCAATCCCAGACCGGTATACCGCCGGTATGCCGGATCATACCGGCGGTATGCCGGTTCGTGACTGAAAAGTTGCCTTTGGCTTCTTTTCAAGCTTTGGTTATAAATAGCCTTGAACCCCTTCTTTCAAGGTTGATGCTTTGAGCCTAAAAATTTCTAAACCACCAAAGCCTATCCACAAACAACTCTACAAAGCTTTCATTTGCCATCCACAAATTGTGTTAGAGTTATTGAGTTGAAAAGAAAGATCTTCATCCTATTGTAAGGAGATCAAAACCTATTGCGAAAGGTTGAAGTTGGAGAGTCTTCGTATCCAAACTCTCGGTTGAAGTTGGAGAGTCTTCGTATCCAAACTCTCGGTTGAAGTTGGCGAGTTCTTCGGATCCAAACTCGTGTTGAAGTTGGCAAGTTCTTCGGATCCAAACTCGTGTGTAACTATTTACTCAAATAGTGGATTAAAGCCGGAGAGAGTTCCGGGACTGGAGTGCCTCTTGGGAGGATACCAGGATACATCGTGTGTCGGTATTGTTATTGCTTCTTCTCTTGCACTTATAATTTTAAATTGTCCATTAGCTTGTGCTAAGTGCTTGATTAGTTAGCTTGACTCTATTCACCCCCCCCTCTAGGGTTCCTACACATTCATCTTCATGGTTTAGAGCCTGAGAGTGGACATGAAGCTGTTAGTTCCGAAAATACGATGTTAAGTTTTTTTTTCCTTGTGCATTTATATTGTGATTGAATATGAAATTTTGAATTATGCCAACTACAAAGTTTACCAAATTGTGATACTTGTTCATTCTAATACTTGTTAATTCTTGATGTTTTGTGCAATTGTAGTACGAAATGTCATCCAATCCTAGTAGTGCTAGTGCATCCGCGGGTACAAAAACCACACAAGAGTCTGATGTTCCACCCCCACCAAATGGCAAAAAATACTCAATAGTTGTTGATTTTGAGGGTGCTAAGGGTAGAGATGCAGCCAAATGGAGTTCTCGTTGTGGTGCCCTAATTCGTGCTCAAATTCCAATTGGGTATGAAGATTGGAGGAAAGTAGATGACTTCTACAAGGATAATCTATGGAATGAGCTCATGGTATTTTATGCATTCAACTTGTTTACATACATTTGAATTTGTTTTTACGTTTTTTTATCATGATATTGTGTTTGTATTTTGTTGTGTGATTGTGACAGAAAGAGTTTGAGATGAATGTGGACCCGAAGATTGCGCGCACTATATTGGAAAAAAAATTTCCGCAGTATCTTAGAACAATGAAGTCCACAATTCGTGCAAGATATCTTTATATTAATGGACAACCTATACCCAAACGTGTTGCTCTTGATAACAGTCCCGATGATATTGAAAAAATTTGGTGGAAAAAGTTTGTAGACATTGAGTATAGTGATAAAAAGAAGGAGCAATGCAAGAAGAATGCTGAAAATAAGGCCAAAAATCCTATAACTCACACTTTGGGAAGGAAACCTTATAGTAGAGTGTATGAAGAAATGGTATGTAGCTTGTTTTTAACGAAATTTTATATTAAAGACATTATTTGTCATTAATCATAATTGTGCATGTAGGCAAAAGAAAATCCAACTGAGAAGCTTTCAAGGGTAGGGGCTTGGAAAAGGGCACACATGAAAAGAAAAACTGGGGAGGTGCTTCCTTGTGCAGCAGAAAAATATGTAAGTACTTCTAAATTATGGTGATGTGAAAGTTGGAATTCTGATTACGAGAACACACATACTCATCTATCATGGGGTTAAGTTAGAATGTGCTAATATTTTTAAATTATGGTGATGAGCAAATAGTTTGAGTCTCGTCTTTGTGATCTCAACTCTGAAAACTCATATCTATTCATTCCAATGACTTTGTCATATCATATTAATTTGTTTGGAAGGTTCAAATATGTCAAATATTTTAACACCTTTAATTAATAAATATTGTCAACAATTAACATGAACAAGTTGAATGCAGTGATACATTATTGATACATTCTTAAACGCCTTCTCTTCCGGATTGGCTGCTAGGTATCTCATATTCACTTGCACTATAGCAGTTCAACAGGGAGGAAAAGAACTAAAAAGAATCTCGATGACTATAGGTATCTCATATTCACTTGCACTATAGCAGTTCAACTGCTAGGTATCTCATATTCCGGATTGAGCTATTCCTCTCTCTCTCTCTCTCTCTCTCACACACTCACACTCACACACACTTCACATAGATTAGACAAGAACTGTTGTAGCAGCAGAAAAATATGTAAGGATCCCTGATTGGTGAAGCACATGAATGAGTAGAGTAAGAAAAAAAAATTCAAGTTATTGGCTGGGGAATTTTATTAGGAACAGATTGTACCATAGCCAAAGGTGTATATGCATGTTCTATGATGCTTCTTCTTCTTCCATCACAGCAAATTGTCCCGAGTAAAGTACAATAACCATAATTGCAAAGAACTCTAATATCATTGTTTAACTTCTCTATTTGGAGAAATGTCCTTAGTAGTGCGAAACATGATTCACAAGCTGTTATTGTGGCCTTGCTTTCTTGGTGGTAACAACATATACATCATACAAAATGGAACCAATGTAAAAGAACTCGAGGTGGACAAAATTCTAATGAAATTGTAGGATTTGTTCAAGTATTTTTTTTTTCTCTCTTCCCCCTCCCTTCTGCATCATTCTCCTTCACCAATTTTTTTCAGGATGCCTGTCCTACAGTATTGCAATAGATATATCATATATGAGCTAAAGTCCAATTGTTCCTTAATTTATTTTCTGTTTGATATGCTTTGTTCATCTCGACCATCTCAACACGCTGCATTAAGGGGAGAGCCTGGTCGCACATCATTTTTGGGAGGATGGCCGTCTTGCAGTATTGCAATAGATAAGCTAAGTGCAATCATTCCTTTAATTTTGTTTTGCATTTGATATGTTGTGTGCATCTTGACCATCTCTACCCACTTTAGCGGAGAACCTGGTCATGCACTATCATGCCCCTTTGTTTTCTGGTAGAAAATAAATCAGTTGCAGTGAAAGAAAGTATTACATCTTTGGGCATTTTCTTGCAAAATAAACTCCCCGATATTTGGTTGTCTGTGAGTCCATGCAAGTATTATCATTTACTGCACTTTTTGTTTTTGTCTTTAGCTTTTGAAACTTGAAAGTCGTTCCTCTTGGTATTATTTAATGCATGTGACCTTTTGAAGTTTCTGACTAAAAACTCTTCAAGAATCATGTATCAGTTTCTTGTTGACTGCATTGCCTTACCTATCATTGTTACTGTTGAAAAAATTCTTCCATAATCATGGTTAGATCTCACTTTTTACTGGTATTTTGATCACAATTTGCTGTTATTGTACTTTACTCGGGACAATACCCATTTTCTTACTCTGACTCATTGACAGTGGTACATATTTTGGAAATGCTGCAGCTAATACCTGCTCATCATTAGTGCAGAGCTTTTACAGAGCAGTTGGTAACATCTTCTCTCTTTTTTTTCGATACAGAATGTTATTGTTTGCAATCTGGGTTGCATCAGGGACCCGGCTACTTCTCTGTCTCTGTACTTTTTCTTTGTTTTTCAATATTGTGCTGTTCTTTGCTTAGTTGAGTGATGTTTGGAATTTGTTTAATGATTTATGTTCCAGTCACATGAAATTCTTTAATGATTTATGTTCCAGAAAATTGTGCTGTTCTTGTGCTGTTCTTCTCTGTTATTGTGCTGTTCTTATCTGTCTTTTCCAATATTGTGCTGTTCTTGTGCTGTTTTTCTGTCTCCTAACACAACATCACCATCCTCAATTTCTTTAATGATTTATGTTCCAGAAAATTGTGTTTCAGTCACATGAAATTCCAGTTTTATGTGTTTGGAATTTGGTCTCAATTATTGTATTTTGATAGGTTAACATGCAACTGTAGTTCTCATATTCACAATGTTTAATCCTTTGTTTATGAATTCCTTATTGTAAAAGACATCAATCATCGTATATCTGAAATGTAGTCTTAGCTTTAGCGATATCTCTTTTGATTTATTATTACCATCTTATATGATTTGGATTGAATATTACTTATAATTATGGAAATGCAGGCACAAATTGAAGCCGCAGAAGAGAGGCAAAAAATACAAGCAAGTCTTAATGGTAGCGATGGTATCGCAAGCTTAGAAGACTTCGAAAGTGATCCTATTGCTGAAGTTTTTGGGTCTGAAAAGAAGAAGAGTTATTGTCGTGCAATCAGCTCTACCTCCTCCGTGAGACAAGTAAAAATGACACAAGCTACAAAAGCAATATCCGGTCAAAGAGATATTGAAGACCTTCGTCAATGGAAAATGGAATTACAAAACCAAGTAACTGACGCTATGAACAGGTTTAATTCCATGACTTCTGCCTTTATGAGTATGCATCAAAATATGTTACAAAATATGAATATGCAACATAATCAATTCGGAGGTAATGGGACACCAAGGGCTGAAGCTGCCTCCAACACAGAGCATACTCCAGTTGATCCAAAGAATTTTAATACTGGGTCTGGTGGCCATGGTGACAATATTGCTAGTCCCGTCCTCCCGACCAACAATGGTGGACCATCTTCTAAAGAGAAGAAATACGTGATATTACTTTCAAAAGATTTGGAAGAGGTGGCGAAAGGATATCTTGCATCACACAAGACTTACCATCAAAGGAAGGTGGTACAAGACGGAGAGAATATTGTTTGGGTGACGGAGGTTATAGATCCGGAAGCACCGATTTTTGATGGTCCACAAGATGGCAATTACAAGCTTTGCGATATAGTTGATGGAGGATTTGTAATTTGGCCAAAGTATCGTTTGCGAAATTTGTAGTTTTCTTTACTTTGAATATAATTGTTCTAACTCTATTAAACTCAATGTTGTTTAGATTTGTTTAATGTCTGAATATTTTTATCAAGTTATATATTGAACTTAAATTTTCTTGGATGAATTGTCTCTCTTTTTTATTTATACTTATTTGATGATGAATAATAAGATTGGAAGTCTGGATTCGAATTACAAGTTTAGTGCAATACAAACAAATCTTTACAGTTATGATATGTTTTATAAGGATAACAAATTGTTGGAAATTTGTAATTTTTAACTATTTTATTCGGTTTCCAATTGTTGGAAAATTTTATTTACCAACACTTTTTCATTGTTAGAAAATTTTATTTACCAATTTTTTTTCCATTGGTGAATATAATTTACCAACGTTTTTTTACCATTGGGAAGTTAATTTTTCTAACACTTTTTTACCATTAGGGAAATCTATTTCTCAACGCTATTTTATCGTTAGGAAAATCAACTTACCAACGCTATTTTATCGTTAGGAAAATCAATTTACCAACGCTATTTTACCGTTAGGAAAATCAATGTCCCAACGGTTATTACCGTTAGCAAGACCGTTAGTAAAATTCCCCACACCGTAGTTCCAACGGCAAAACAGCGTTAGTACAATTTTTTCTAACGCTTATAGTCGTTAGGAAATACCTGTTTTGGTGTAGTGGACCCAATTGCATCATGAGTCACAAACTCTCGCCGATCCCAGGTCTTAGAGAGTCATTTTGATGTTTGTAAAAAGGGATGTAAATGTATGGAATGACTATCTCATCGATATCGGTTGTGAGCCCTGAGGCCTCTTTTGTAATCGAGTCTGTAACCTAACTTATTATCAATAAAAATGCAAGTTTCCTTTTCTAAATGAATGTGTTCAATTTCTCTGCATACTCTTACATATGCTGTTGTTTCGGATAACCTTATGAACCGCCTTGTGCAAGCGCAACTTAGGCTTGCACGGCATCACGCCCGGGGGACGACTATCGATTCTATCGAATCGGGGCGTGACATGAAGTACTCGACCAACTTCAATTATGAAGTGTCTTTCTTCTATCAAGCCTGTGATTATAATCTCTTTGAAACTTCTAGACCGTATCGCACTGGCAAATCGACTAGAGGATTGTTACTGGCTTGGGATTTGAAAATGAATAGCTCGGAATACTTTGGAAGACGTTTAGGCTTAGAGAGAAGAGATAAGAAAGTGAATGAGTTAGTTGAAATGATTGAAATCCTTCAATATTTATAGTTTTTCCAAGTCAGAATTCAGACAGAATTCGGACAGAGTTTTATGAGAGAATCTCTGCAAATTGTCGTTGCATCCGTAAGTACAGGATGACCAAGTTCAAAATCCAATGGGGTCTAACCGAACTCTGGTCGAATTTGGGCCAAATTCTGTTAGGGTTTTCGGGATTTTGGAAAAGTCGAGCAGTTAGAAATTAGTTTGGGCTTTTGTAAGTGGACTTGTTTTCAAAATGAAAAGGTATTTTGAAAACGTTTCTTGGGTAGCCTATTTGCCAGTATGACACAGTGTACATCATATTCCTAGACTCAATAAATATGAAAAATATATTGATAAAATAGGAAAACCAATAGCCCTTTGATGACGTCTTTCTTCAGATATTTGAGCAGACCTGAAGACGCCTTTTTCCTTGACGGTGGTCGTCCAAATAAAAACAGAGAAATCTTCTTGTATAACGCCGTCTTTGGCCCATTATAATTCTCCATTACATATGTCCTGATTTGATCATGCTTACTGCTTGTCTGCAAGTACATGTTAGACAAGCAAAACAGCATACTATAGCAAATAAGATAGCATTTAGTGAACAGTAGGACAATGCTAAGTTTAAGTAGCAACATGATAGTGAATACATGAATATTAGTGACATCATTATGTTAAACTTAATTGATTAGCCATATTAAAAAATATGATATAATCATTGGGCTACCAATCTTTTTCTTTCTTATTATGTCAAATCGGTTAAGTTTAAGATATATACAATAGATGCATGTACCACTAAGAAACACATAATACTAGAATATTATGTGCTAACTTAAACTTATTTTTCTCCATTTGACATGATCAAAAAAATTGGCTCCCCCGTAATAAGAGATAAAACGAACTCAAGCATAAGTAAATGAGGAAGGCAAAAGCAATCATAATCAAGGATTAGGAGAATAGTATTACGACAAGTTTAGAAAATTGCATAACTAAAGTATAAAAAACTTACCAAAACACAATATAGTTGGTTGAACGTTGACAAAGAATACTGAAATCAAGACATACATAGTTTACCAACTAGAAATCCAATATGACATTCAAAACACAATATGATGAATAAATGAAACTACAGTTTTGAAAGAGACCAATAAAGGATTTTAATAAAAAGTAGATATCAATATAGTAGAAATCAATCATTGGTCATAAATAATTCATTAAAAAAATTCGCAGATCTAGTATATACCAAAAAAATATAATGAGACTTTTATCAATAATCACAAAAAATATGATTCATAATTTGCCCATACAAATTAGTGAATCTCATCAATAAAGAGTATAATCATCAAAAAAGAAATAAAAAATGCCTATACTAGAATCTATACAAAATCAATATCAAAGTTCATGCATTTGAATTCAATTACCTTATCATGATATATGCATATCCATTAGATTAACATAAAGGTAATCAAGACAAAATACTTGATATGGAGAAATGCAATCGACTTGAATGCTCACCCGCAAAGTATGATCAGTCTAAATATGGATAATCATGAATTTTGAGATTAAAATCTCAATAAAAATTGCCAAAATTAATTTAAACTCAAGACAAAAAAATTAAATAAGGATAATTAAATATATTTGGCAAGATAACGTTTAGAAACTCGAATAAAATATAAGAATTAAAAATAAATAAATAATAATAATCATACATTCTCTCATAAACTTACTAAAATAAAAAAATCATGAACCAATCAACAAGATATGTTAAGTAAAAGAATATTTGTCCATGAGAAACTAGGTATACCACACATTAAGGGCATAAAAGAATTGAAGCAATTAATTTGCTCCCCCTTAAAATATGGGTATCTAGTTCAAAAACATTTATATGCATAAAGTACAAAATCATAAAATCTTAGGGATATCTAAGATATGCAATTTTCATCCCTTTGATCAATGCACATAAAGTTCCAAACTTAAAACAAATATCATCTTTAGGCAAAAAAATGCTTAAAGATGAACAAATAAAACATGACTAGATAAATGCCCAAATAAATAGTATTCTAGATATATGACATGTCAGGAGAATAATTAATTTGAAACAATTAACTACTCCACCTTTACATGGCTATATCCAAAAATAATAGTATTGACAAAATTTAAAAATAAACTTCAGAGATATATTTCCAGAAGCAGGAACCTAATTCAAAAATATTAGGTATTCTTATCAAAGTTTATTTCTTCCCTTTTAAAGCTTTAGCACGGTGTCCACCTAACCGTAAGGTTAAAGAAAAGAAACGCTTTGAGAGAGAGATTCAATTTGCCTGACTTCTCTCCCGCAAAGAGTTACTGCTATAGACAGTAAATAACTTGAATAAGAAGAGAATAATAAAGGTTAAAATCATGAATATTACATAAGCTAAAGACGAAATCACACGACCATAATATTCAATGAGTAGTCACAAGATCATCAAATCTGAATATCGAATTGTGTGACAGAAAAATTAATATATGAAAAGATGACAAACATTAACCTATGGAAGATCAATGTATGTTACCTTTTGTAAAAAAAAAATTATCCATCAAAGCTAAAATCCAAAAACCATCATATAACAAATGCAGCTTGATCTCAATACATCTTTAATTACAAAGCATTGATCAATCTTGGGTTAGCTGTAGGGGTACTGTCCCACCTAACGGAGGTTTTCGCTTTATCCATAGCCGTGGTGACAGACAGAACCTTTGTAGGCTTGTACCCAAAACAAATCTCTCCTTTAATAACTGAGGATTTAAGAAAAATTTGTGCAATATGCAATCAATTATATTCTGTAGACTTTAAAAAAATCTTAGAACAATGTAGCATACGGTATAAGATGTATCAATTACATTTATTCATATGTGCTAACAATAAAATATATAACATTTGTAAATCAAAATGTAGGACCCAGATACGCTGACGTATTTTGGAACCTAGGGGACTGGGTTCAGTACCTTAGATCCAGAACAAGATACTGGTTGCAAATAGACCTTAATAAATCTTAAGTCTATAAAGTATTGATCACTTCGGGTTAGCTGTAGGGGCTGGTTCCCAGCTAGCGGTAGTTCGAAGACTAGTACATCGTGTCGCTTCAGGCTATTTATAACTGTATGACAGAAGGACCCTTTCGGCTTGTACCCAAAATAATCTCTACTTTTAAGAATTTAGATTTAAAGGAATATATGTAGTATCATCAAACAACATCGAAATCCATAATCCCTAAATATAAAATAAGTAAATACCCAAAGAATGGTTTATCAAGATCACGATACTAAAAAAATAATTTAAATAAGTTATGTATCAAAAAATGTCAACCAAAAGGCCAGAAAAAACATCATTAAAAGATGCCTTGAGGAAGAAGCTAATAAAGAGAAGAACATAAACTTGATTAAGGTAATCAATAGCTAAAGTATGAGATAAGCACAAGTTTGAAACTACTTTTTTTTAAAAATAATATAGAACTTGAACTTAACTCATATATCCCCATAAAGATGATTATACAAAAATATATAAAACATATGAGCAATATATGAATGATAATGAATTATTCATGTATCCGTAATAAGCAATAAAAAATATTATAAGATCAAAAACATGCCTAAATATGCTTTATCTGACAAAGAGGTAATTGATTCATAAGACGTTAATCAAAATAAAATATGAGACCTAATAGTGAATATATTATGCAAGCACAAGGTTAACATAAAGTATATGTATATACTTTTCAAGTAAATAGGAGACTTGTGGTATGCAAAAAAAAATAAGCACTCATGGACTATAGTGGTATGCATGCTTCAAGTATAAAGATTAAGAGTAAAGAGCATACATAGACAAATGTGTCACATTAATAGAAAATATAATACTATATAGTATGAACTAATCATTTAAGCTAAACAGCTAGTCATGCTAGGATTATATCTTACATTGATTCGAACAATAAACAACTAAAAGATATCAAATAGAAAGACATTAATAAGAACATGCTAGATTCTATAAATAAAACCATAAAATAAATCATTTAGCATATTACCAAAGTGGTTCAAGTGACCACACTTATGTTGGTGCAAGTGCATGGAAGATGACCTTTGTAGTTGTGCAATCACCAACACGTTTCATGGTTCTATGGTTCATGCATAAGTAACTCCACCTAAAATATTAGGTGAAGACTTTGGTATCCAATACTTGGATCCACATTTGTTAGCTTTGGGAACCCATTTGCACAAGTTCATATCAACTAGTTTTCTAATCTGACAACGATTAGAAACGTGTCCATTCATACCACAATAATGACAGAAAGTATTAATATTAGTTCTATGTGCAGTAGTATTAGAACGTGCAGTGGTGTGATATGATGTGCGTGGATACTTATAATAGAAAGCATGGTTGCGTGAAGCTTTAGCTTTGCTTACTTCCTTTGTAAAAGACATGTCGTGTGTGACTTTGTGATGTGTCACGTGTCTTGTGTTAGACCGAGTCATAGGTTGTACTACCTGCTTTCTCAGTCTAATCTCTAATTTTTTTAGAGCTAGCACAGATCTCATCATATTTAGCAGAAAGAGTATCAATTCTACATGAAGTAATAGAATACTTCTTTTTTTCTGATTTTAATTCCTCCTTAAGTTTAGCATTTTCTTGAGTGCTTTTCTAAATATAATCAAGTGCCTCATGCAATCTAAACTCAAGTATGAAAATCTCGGTAGAATTATCAGAAGGAGAAGTATTTCTAGCATCATTCAATAAGCAAGTAAGCTTTTCATTCTCACGCTTATAGGATAGAATATCTTTTCTAGCTTGCTTATACTTATCTAATACTTTCTTGTGTTCTTTCAATAGATCACTGAAAGCATCAGATAACTCATCATAAGAGAATTCATTCTCTTCCAGAACAAAGTTGTCTTGTACCTCGTTGGATTATGCCATCGAACATATATTTATAGCTTGACGATGTCTCTCTTCTTCTTCAGAATCGCTTGCTTCGCTTTCACACCATATGCTCATGCTAGCATTCTTGTAAGATAATGATCTTTATTTATTTGATCGTTCGTAGTGACTCTCCTTTCTAGCAGTAGTACAATCTTCTTGGATGTGGCCTACCTTCTTGCAGTTGTCACATACAATCTCTTCTTCGTATAAGGGATTGTGTTGTACCTTAAATCCCAATTCTATCATGCACATATTTGCATCATTATGAAGACTATCCTCCTCTCTGGAGTTGCTAGCTTTGCTTTCATACCTGCACTCATAAGTAGCTTCAAGAACTTTCCAAATTTTATGAGATGTTGTGAAAGTAGTAATAAGATTGAATACATTTATGTCAACAGCACAATAAAAGGTATGCATAGCTTTTGCATCAAGGCTAGCTAACTTCTTCTCTTCCTCCGTGTAACTATAATAAGGCTTGTTGATTATAGAGGATGTGAGAATAGAAGTAATAGTAGGCTTTTGGTAGCCATTGGCAACAATTGACCATACGTCAAACTCTAGAGACTTCAGGTAGAAGCTCATTTGTGTCTTCCAATAACTGTAGTTTGTTCCATCAAATAGTGGAAGTCTATTTATGGATTGCTCTTCAGTTGTGAAGTACATACTTGCCATATGTGATATAGTGATCTATGTAATAGCTGTAATAAATAAGAATATAATAGTAGTGTTACCTCGCTTTACCTATATAACATGCTCTGATACCAATTGTAGGAATGAATTGTAAAGCGCAATACTCTAGGGGGTGAATAGAGTAGGCAGCCGAAATTAGCTATTAAAAATGTTAGCAGCAAGATCACATATAATATATCACGAGTAAGTAAATGTAAAGATAGAGATCAGAAAGCAAACACAAATACGGTGATGTATACTACTTTCCCTCTTGTGAGGACTAGTCCAGTCGGAAGAACTCTAGCTTCAAATTGAATCTAGTATGAAAAAATACTACAAGTTTTCATCCAAAGTCCTTGCAACTTCTACAACGTGAGCTTTGATCCGAAGTACTCGACCAACTTCAATTGTAAAGTGTCTTTCTTCTATCAAGTCTCTGATCATAATCTCTCTGAAACTTTTAGACCATACCATATTGGCAAATCGACTAGTGGATTATAACTGGCTTGGGATTTGAAATGAATAGCTTGAAATACTTTAGAAGACGTTTAAGCTTAGAGAGAAGAGATAAGAAAGTGAACGAGTGAGTTGAAATGATTGAAATCCTTCTTTATTTATAGTTTTTCCAAAGGCAGAATTCGGACAGAGTTCTATGAAAGAATCTCGACAAATAGTCGTTCCATCCATAACTGCAGGATGACCAAGTTCAAAATCCAACGGGCACTAACCGAACTCTAGCCAAACTCGGACCAAACTCGGGCCGAATTCTGTTGGAGTTCAGTTAGGATTTTTGCAAATTAGTTCTTGGGATTTTTGAAAAGTTGAGCAGTTAGGAAGTAGTTCGGGCTTTTGTAAGTGGGCTTGTTTTTAAAATGAAAAGGTATTTTAAAAATGTTTCTTGGATAGCCTATTTGTCTGTACGACGCAGTGTACATCATATTTCTAGACTCAATAAATATGAAAAATATATTAATAAAATAGGAAAATCAATAGCCCTTTAATGACGCCTTTCTTCAGATATTTCGGCAGACTTGAAGACACATTTTTCCTTGACGGCGGTCGTCTAAAGATAAACAGAGAAATCTTCTTGTATAACGCTATCTTTGGCCCATTATAATTCTCTATTGCATATGTCCTGATTTGATCATGCTTACTGCTTGTCTAGAAGTACATGTTAGACGAATAAAGCAGTATACAATAGCAAATAAGATATCATTTAGTGAACACTAGGACAATGCTAAGTTTAAGTAGCAACATGATAGTAATTATATGAATACTAGTGACGTTATTATGTTAAACTTAATTGATTACCCATATTCAAAAATATGATATAATTATTGGGCTAACAATCTCAGTCATCAGCACCAGCCCCGGCAGCTAGGGCTTTGACCATTGGAGCTCCTAGGAGGGCGACCACAGTTTCGTCAGTTCAACACTCGACCCCGATATATCCTCAACAGTAGAAGCAAAAATAATCTTCCGTAATGGGCTGCTCTCATTGTGGAAATCCTGGACATGTAGTTTCAGAGTATCGTAGAGCACGTAGGTTGTACTTGGCTTATGAGGCACTGGACCACATGATAGGGTTTTGCCCGTATAGAGCCAGTTAAACTTTATCAACCCTAACCAGTCCATTAGTTAAGGGACTAGAACCGGTGCATCAGCAGCAATACCAGCTTCCGAGACAATTATCGCCTCAGGTACAAGCATTCCAACAGTAGAGGCCGCAACAGTATGCTCAGGTCCAAGCTCAAGTTTAGAGCAGGCAGAGAGGTCACCCGCAGAGGGGACTAGCACCAAGAGGATACAGTCAAGCTATGACTCTGACAGTAGCAAAAGAATTAGCATCTGGTGAGGTGGTGGCAGGTACCATTATTGTTAACTCTTTTTCAGCATTAGTATTATTTGATTCGGGAGCATCACAATTATTTATGTCTGCACGATTCGCAACACGGATAGGACTGGAGCCCGAGTTATTATCAGTAAGGCTCAATATACTTACTGGTAACGGTCTTGTGGGAGTAGATATAGTCTTTTCCTCGTGTCCAATCGTAGTTAGCGGTAGAGAGTTTTTTTGCTAGATTGATAGAATTTTCGATGGCCGACTATGATGTGGTCCTAGGAATGGATTGGTTGAAGGATCAGTATGTAAGAATAGACTGCCATATTGGCAAGATTATTTTTGGTATCTTCGACGAAGAAGAGTTTTCATTTTCCAGAGGCGAAGTAGAAGCTTCTCCACCAATCTTGCGGATGGCAGTAGCAGAAGCAGTTCAGTTTTCCAGAGTAAATTTCCTGACGTATTTCTCGAAGAGCTTCCCGGTATGTCACCAGAGAGAGAGAGAGAAAGAGAGATAGAGTTCACCATTGATTTAATCCCAGGGACGGTACCAGTATCAGAGAGAGTCTACAGAATGGCACCATCAAAATTGGAGATCCTATACAAGATGATTGAAGAACTCAGAACCAAGGGATTCATTCATACTAGTGGATCACCTTGGAGAGCCCCGATACTTCTTATGAAAAAGAAGGATGGTACGTCAAGAGTATGTGTTAATTATCGCATCTTGAATTCTATAACAATCAAGAACAGATATCTCCTACCAAAGATAGATGACTTATTTGATCAACTCAGTAGAGCGGTAGTATTCTTGAAGATTGACTTGCGGTCGGGGTACCATCAGATCAGAGTCAGAAAGCAAGTCATCTCGAAGACGACATTCAGATCTAGATATGGACATTGGAATTTTTTTATCATGCCATTCGGAGCGACCAATACGCCAGCAGTATTCATGGATCTCATGAAACGCATATTCATGCCTTATTTAGTTTAGTTCATGATAGTGTTTATAGACGATATCTTGATCTATAGCAAGAGTGAAGCAGAGCATAAGTAGCATCTCCGAGTAGTCCTTCATATTCTTAGAGAGCACTAGTTGTACGCGAAGTTCAATAAGTATGAATTTTGGCTTGATCATATTTCGTACTTAGGTCACATCATCACCAGAGGTGGAGTAGAAGTGGACCCCTAGAAGATAGTAGCTATAGAGACTTGGCCAGTACCTAGCACTATAATAAAAGTTCATAATTTTCTAGGATTGGCAGGCTATTACTGGCGATTTGTATCAGACTTCGCTCGAATTTTAGCGCCATTGACGCAGTTAACCTAAAAAGATGTGCAGTTTTCTTGGACACTAGAGTGTCAGAGTTCATTCGAGAAGTTGAAGCGAGGATTGATGACGACACCCATTCTCACACTTCCAGATGGGACTGAAGGATTCCTAGTTTATTATGACGCTTCAGGCAGAGGATTGGGATGCGTCTTAATATAGCATGGTAAGGTAGTCGCTTATGCATCACGTTAGCTTCATAATCATGAGAGAAATTATCCAACCCATGACTTGGAGTTAGCAGTAGTGGTTTTTGCACTTAAGCTTTGAAGGCATTATTTGTATGGAGATCGGGTAGAGGTTTTTACCGACCACAAGAGTCTTAAGTATGTGTTTACCCAGAAGGATCTTAACATGTTCAGAGAAGGTAGCTGGAGTTACTGGTGGATTATGACATCAAGCAATAGTATCATCCTGGGAAGGCCAACGTAGTTGCAGATGCATTGAGCAAAAGAGCAAGAGCTTATTTTCTAGCAGCACAGCCATAGTTATTAGCAGATCTTTAGAAGATGGCAATAGAGATAGTTCTTTCTACCAATGTGGCATTGATGGCCAATATTTAAGTTCAGCCCAATATAGTTAAGAGAATCAGGATGGCACAGTCATCGGATTCTAAGTTTTAGCGACTTAGGGTAGAATGTGAAGCAGGATAGAGAGCAGAGTTATGCATTCACGAAGATGACACACTTCGGCATGGAAGGCGTCTTTTATACCCATTAGTGACATCAGGCAAGAGATCATGACAGAAGCTCACGGTTTGCAGTATTTAATTCATCCTGGTAGCACAAAGATGTATCATGATATCCATCAGCATTTTGGTGGAATGGCATGAAGAGGGAGATAGCTCGGTTTGTCTCTCGGTGTTTAGTTTACCAATAAGTTAAGGTTGAACATCATAGACCAGCTGAACTTTTTCAACCTTTATCGATCCCAGAATGAAAATGGGAGCACATTACCATGAATTTTGTAACTAGAAATCTCCAGCTGGGAGAGATGCTAAATGGATTATAGTTGACCGACTCACCAAGGTAGCTCATTTTCTCCGTTCCGAAATTGGTCAGTCAACGGATCAACTATCGAAGCTGTCCCTCAGACAGATAGTCAAATTGTATGGAGTGCGAGTCAGTATCGTATCTGACAGATATTCAAGGTTTATGTCGCACTTTTGGCAGAGACTTCAAGAGAGTTTAGGGACTCATCTCAAGTTTAGTTCAGCTTATCATTCGCAGACAGATGGTCAGTCAGAGTGCATGATTCAAACTCTTGAGGCAATCCTGTATACTTGACTTCGGTGGTTCGTAGGAAGATCACCTGCATCTATTGGAGTTCTCCTATAATAATAGTTTTCAGGCTAGTACCCAGATGGCACCATTTGAGGCACTATATGGCAGGAAGTGCAGATCACCTTTAGCCTGGGATGATGTAGGAGAGACACAGATGCTTAGTCCAGAAATGGTTACTCAGACTATTGAGGTGGTCAGACGAGTTAGAGATCATATTCGATTTGCACAAGATCGTCAGTGCCATTGGGCCAATTCTCATTGGCGTCCACTTGAGTTTTCTATTAGCGACCATGTATTACTTAGGATCTCACCTACCCATGGCGTCATTCGATTTGGCATACGGGAAAGCTTAGTCCTAGGTATATAGGGCTATTTGATATTCTCGAGCGAGTATGTGATGTGTCCTATCATTTTGCTCTTCTACCGTCATTACGTGAGGTACATAACGTATTCCATGTATCCTAATTACGACGGTATATCCTGAATTCGAGCCATATCCTTGATCATTCGGAATTGGTTATTAGTACGTACCAACCTTTCGTATGAGAAAAGGCCCGTATATATATTGGACCGAATGGAGAAGATACTCAAGAACAAGACTATTAGTTTAGTCCGTGTTGCTTGGGGTCATCACTCTTTGGGTGAGTCAACTTGGGAACGTGAGGATGATATCCGATCGTAATATCTACACCTGTTTGACTCGTAAGGTATAACGTTTTCCTTATGCCTAATACTTTTAAATCTTTGCTTGCATTAATGATTGCTTGATTGGCTACTAGTTATGGATTGCCTGTAATTAGTATAGCTTGTCCCGATACCTCTAGCCTCTTGATTATATTCTGAGGACGAAATTCTTTTAAGGTGGGTAGAGTTGTCACTCCCGTTTTCTGTTATATGTATTTTCAGTATACGTGTATAGAATTCTGACGTTTGTCAGGTGACCCATGTTTTGACTTGTCTTGCTCGGCTTTGCCTTGGTTTATTTTGGTTCGGCTTGGCTTGGCTTTTCGTGGTTTGGTTTGGTTTGGGTTGAGATGGAGAGGTTGATATATAAGTCAACTCCTCTCTCTCTCTCCTCCATTACTTCTCATTTATTTCTTCTTCTTCTTCATTTACTCCTCTCCACCTACATAGAAGCCCTATGCAAGTACAATTTTCTTCACGATGGATCTCAAGTTTTATTGTTCTATTCTCTTCCTTGCTTAATTCTGAACCACTTTAGAACTTGGAGTTTTTGGTTTTCAAGGATAGATATTTGTATATCTAAGTTTGTAATTTTCTTGGGTTTGATCTCTTTAAGTTTGTTATTTCCAAGATCTAATGGTTCCATGTTGTGGAAAATTTTGTTATACCCAATTTTGACCGTTGAAAAGCTTGATTTTGACTCTTTTTACAGGAGATATGGCATTTTGAAGTTCATGGGTTCAACTAAGCATTACGTGCTGGTTGGAGAAGATGAACAGTGCGCATGCGCTCTTTAGCACCGTGCTATCTCGTTGCGCGCGCGCTCCTTAGCGCCGCGCTATTTTGGTCACACGCACTTTAGCGTTGCGCTCCTTACCGCCACCCCGCGCTTCTGGCTGAGCGCCACCTAGTGCCGTGCTCTTCGATCGTGCGCCACTTGGCCCAGTGCCACTTGCCATGTGCTACCGCATGCTTCTGGCCGAGCGCTACCTAACGCCACGCTCTTCGGTCGTGCGCCACTTGGCCCAGCGCCACTTGCCGTACGCCACCCCACGCTTTTGGCCGAGCGCCACCTAGTGGCGTGCACTCTTTAGCGCCGTGCGCCATTTTTATCGCACGTGCCAATTGTCGTGCGCCTAATAACTACTGTATCTTCATACTTGTTCTTTTGTAACATTTTGTTATATGAATGTACCCTGTACTTCGCCTATCTTGTAACGACCCGACTTGACTACTATACCCTATGGAACCAGTAACTTGAGCATGACAGTGCTTGATTGTAACCAGAACCTGACCTGAACACGACATGACAATACGATCCCACTTGATAACTTGTTAATACTACACATGATAGAACTTGATCTTGATAGGATTTGAACTGAATATTAACTTGACTTGAACATGATAACATGAACCCGTTTTGTATAATCTTGATTGTGGCCCATCGAGGCGCACTCCTGACAAGTACTCTTGACATGACCAGTAAACCTGACATGACATGTCAAATCTTGAATACTGTTGCGGCAACTATTCCTGTCTTGCTAGTATAACTCTTGCCTTGACTCCGTGATTGATTGTGCCTGTACACTCTACTTGTCTCATCTTTCATCATGTCTAGGACATGGATTCCTGGTTACTACGGTCAGGGATTTATAATGAATCTGATTAGGTTAATGGCTAGATTAATCAAGTAGTTAATATAAAGAGATTTTCTAGTTACAGGCGATCCCATTATCCAGGCCACACCTGTGGACTTGTAGCCTGCCGACGAGTAAGACACATTTCCAGCACACTGTCATATGTTGCACTTCTTGAATCATAAGTACTAAAGTACACCAGTAATCTTATAACTCTTGCAACTCTTGTAACTCTTGTAACCCCGCCTGGATAACCTGGATAGTCTGCAGGACTTGTGACTATGGGAATATCTTATTGCATCTTGTTAGTAACTAGGCCTCTGACAACCCTAGTTAGCTAATGATAGCAAGCCGTAGGACTTGATTGGTCGTGCCTGAATGATTGTCTCATGATTGGCATGGGAATTATATTCCACTACTTATTTTCTTAATGCAAGCTAGTATGATTCTTTAAAGCATGTCTTTCATCTTATTATATTATGTTCATTTATCTGTTATTCTATTCATTTATGCTGGTTTTTGTTCCTAAGTGGAGCCTCCCTTTTGGCACTTGCTCTTTCTGGGGTCTGACCCAGCTGGGTTTGTATGGCCAGATTTTGGAGTAGCACTCGAGGATCTACCTGCCTTCCAGTCAGATGGTGAACACCAGGCATAACCCTGGAAACGAATGGATTTCTTATTTTTCTCTCTCACTCTATTGTAAATTATTTTTTTGAGACGTTCAGTCGCCGAGCACGTGTTAGCTCGTGTTGAAACTTTATTTCTGTCTGCCTATGGGCTGTAACATGATTGACAAATCCTAGGAAAAATCATGTATGACTTAACTCTTGCTAGTCTCATATTTTCTATGACTAGCTTCATGATCATCTGAATATGTTATATTTGGGACACCTTACTTTGTATGTCTGATGATCTTGTAACAATTATTTGCATGCTTGAGATTGAGACACTAGGCTTGTTCTTGACCATAAGAGACTGATGGCTTGTAGATAAACCCTCATACATCTAGACAGCTGTGACCGTATTGCGGGGTGGGGTTGAACTTTAATGTACGTAGCTAGTTGTGTCTGTTCCCCCTCTCCAGTATTCTGATTCTGGGGTTTGACATCCATTCACAAAGGGTCTCAAGCACCAGCTAGTCGAGGATACATCAAAGAAAATGGGCTTAAAGAAAATCTGATATTGTATTTGTACAAAACTACCATTAAGTATTATGCTAATAGTTCAAAGAGAAATCTACTAGTTATCTAGCTTTTGGTTCAAAAGATGACTACTAACTGGAAGAATATCAGGTACAGTAGTTATTCCTTCGAAATATTGTTGGGATATTATCTCTCTACTGTAGTCTACTAATAGTTCTTATTAAAGAACATATCCTGTGATAGGATGGTTATTAGCCTTAATAAGTTTTCAGACATCGTGGATGTCCGGCGTATTTGATAGGAAGCACGGGTAGCTCAATACTACAAAGGAGCATAGTACTCCATGCTACAGTGGGGTGACCACCATGAGGCACCTTTACAGGATAAAGCTCGTCTTTGGGCCAAGTCACAGTGGCATAGCACCGCATATAGGCAGATAGCCTAATGCTGAAAAAATAAAGAGTTGTAGGCAGCATTGCAAAGGGGCTGGGTCCTCATGCTATAGTAGCATGACATCACGGTGAGGTAAAAGATGTAAAGCCTCGGCTTCAGGCCATGTCACGGCGGCATAGCACCGCATAGAAGCGCAAGGCTTCATGTTGAGTAGTTTAGCACTACAAAGAGGCATATGACCTCATGCTACTGTGGTATTACACCCAAAGAGGTATAGCCTCAGTTTTGTGCCATGTCATAGTGGCATAGCACCGCAAGAAAGCGCAAGGATTCATGCTAAAAACTATTTACATAAAAGAACTCACCTAAGTGTATGGATAGAGATGTGTGCCGTCTCTTGAGGTAAACTTGTAGACACCCAAGATACATACACCGAGACCAGGTCGGTACAGGGCCTATAACGTGCGACCGGAGGCACAACTGATGTCATGATGTGAGTGAGAAGAATAACAGCTATGGTACAGAATTCAAGGCTTAGTTCATTCTTGTATTACTATTATTTGACCCATACAGGAAGATTCAAGTCAAAACGACGTCTCTCATAATGCATGATAGCAGTCACTGCGAGAAACACTCAACCATATTGAGATATATGTAGGGGATTATTGGTGTTTTCCACTTTCTTTTGCGAACTTTAGTCCGATATTAGAAAATCACCAAAGTGTATACCTTAATATATAGCTGTGCCAGTATTGGAGTATAAACATGGAGTGTGATGGCCCATGTGGGTTGATTTTCCTAGATGGTCAAGTCTAAATCACAAAGAACAAACCTTTGCTTTGTCACTCGCTTTGGGAATCCAT
This sequence comes from Iris pallida, assembly GCA_029216955.1. Taxonomy (NCBI): domain Eukaryota; kingdom Viridiplantae; phylum Streptophyta; class Magnoliopsida; order Asparagales; family Iridaceae; genus Iris; species Iris pallida. The sequence continues at coordinate 53,371,061 of JANAVB010016197.1, read as the reverse complement.
AAAATCTAAGCCCCATAGGGGCTTAGCGACTCGGACTCGGACTCGGGATCGAGTGAAGGGCACAAAGTAGCGCTTTGATGGCGCACTTTGCACTTAGCACGCTAGCATCGGCGCATGGTGTTCGAGCGCTCTTTTCATGCGTGAGTTGCTTGCACGGTTGCTAGCTCGGGTGCACGCGCGAGCGCATTCGCTGTGCTATGCGTTTGGCGCACTGCGGCCAGGTGCATTGGTTGCCATGCCCCTTTGTGGCCATATGCCATAGCCATGCATCGTTGGGACCTATGCCGTTGTGGCCCTACGCCGTAGTAACCCTACTTCGTTGTAGCCATACGCCTTAGGGCCATGCGCACTGGCATCAAGTGCCTTATGGCTAAGCTCTTTCAGCGCGTGTCGCTGTCCACATACAACACGCAGCGGTATTTTCGCTGTTAGTATATGGCGCATTACGACGTATGTGCATTGGAAGCATGCGAGCAAATCCTACTGTTAAGGCACGGTGTGGGCAGTGTATGCGGCACTGTCAGAGTGCAGCATGATGTACATTGTTGTGTCAACGCACAAATCCGAATTTTGTTGAATTTGGTCGGCCTGTGACCATGGGCCGATGGGCATTCCCATGGGCACATGGGTGCTAGTCTGCTCTATTAATAGAGCACCCCCTCTACCAGCTTCGTTGGTTGGAAGAGAGAGAATTTGAGGGCCACTAAATCCCACTCCAGCAAGTCCCTACGCCAACAGCAGGAACCACAAGTCCATGCGTTTTTAGCTCATTTTGAGTTCTGAAGTCTTTCAGAAGGTAACGAAGAGCGTTCCAGAGGTTCATACTTGAACATGCTGGTCCCTGCGGGGATATCGCATATAGGGTGAATCTTGCTTTGAGTATCGTTGACTTGTTTACCCTAGCAAGGAGGTTTCCTTTGTGTTTCATGTTCTTCTTATTGTAGCGTTTGCGAACGTAAAGAGAAGAACACTATTTTCCTCTTTGTTGTTATATTTTGCATTTTTTTGAAGTTAGTTTGTAACATTCATTTAGTGCTTCTTTTGAGTTGGCTAGAGTACAGACCCCGTGTCTTGTAAGTATACTCTAAGCCTCTCTCTCGTGTTTTTGGCAAGTGTGCAGACTTCGTGTCTTGCAAGTAGACTCTACATCTTCCTTGGATCCCTTTATTCTTAAATCTGTCTTCGCGACTAACAATAAATAAGTTTTGTAGTGTCTTTATAAATTAACTTTATATGTTACCTCCGCACAAACAACAAACAAAATTCTCAACCTTCCAAAGCCCACAAGGAGTCCCAATTTACTCCGCTTAGGAGAAGAAGAGATTGGTATGAAACGTATGATACAAGGAAAGACAACTTGCAATATGGTTGCTTCAGTGTCATCAAACAACAAAGTCCAAAATTTAATTGTGGACCACTAGACGTAACCAGAAAACGACACTCTTTATTGCGCCCGTCCCTATGTAACAAATAAATCCTCCGAACCACACCTGAAAAAAAAAAAAAGTTAAACCAGACGCCATACGCTCGAAACAGACCCCACACTCTGGAAAAATTATTCTGCGTGCCAGACTGATCGTGTTTCATTCAATATCATTCATTCAAGATGGCATTAGGATGAATACATGTACAAATCTTCGTACAATCTAATGGAAAATATAAAAGTTGCACCACGAGCTCCGCACACGATAACTTTTCCACACTCAGGAAAAATTATTATGTGTGTCTGACTAAACATGTATCATTCAATATCATACATTCAGGATGGCATTAGGACGAATACATGCACAAATTTTCATAAAATCTAATGGATAACATGAAAGTTGCACAATGAGTCGGCAAATAATAATTTCTCCACACTCAACCGCTGATCCACCTACTCGACCTAAATCGGTTGGCTCCCTCCATCATGGCTGTCAAGAACCGGGCCGACTCGGTCGCCTTCTCTCTCCTAACCCTTCCCTTCTCCTCCACCACCACCTCTCCTACACTCTCCCTCAACCCCCTCATTTCACTCCACAGTGAGTCCTCCACTTTTCCTTCCTCCCGACGACAGTCCTTCGCCAGGGGCAGCCCTGGTCCAGGGCAAGCCGGACGACGGCCCAGGGCCCCTAGACGAAAGGGAAACCAACATAGATCTATCTTCAATAGAACTAGTATTTATGATGTGCTATTCTTAACACAAATATATTGTATTTTAGTGGTTATAATGTTAGATTTATACTTTAGAGGTCCTTAGTTCAAATCTTGATGGCAATAAATTTTTGTTTTATTTATACCTTTTTTGTTAGTGCCGGGGCCCAATTTTTCGATGGAAAACAGAGAAAATGAAACAATTGTAAAAACAATGTTTCAAATCAACACTTCAAGGAAGGTGATTCTGAATTACAAGAATCTAAAAAGATTTCGTAATCAACAGCAATCGATCGTAGTACTTCTAAAAAGAAGTTACAATCAGAATTACTGGCAGCAACAAAGAAGGTAACTGGCAAAAGATGGAAGATGGCCTGTTGGGGTGAATGATCACCGTTGCTCAAAGCTTTATTCGCCCTACACGAACAGCTTCCAGGAACCAGCAAGTTCGTCGGAGAACTTGGAACACTCTTGCTCTTCTGACTCCTCGGACTGACACGAACTCCCGTGCAAAAGCAATGCTGGTGCGGCGCATTTCCTCTCTCTCTCAAAGGCTACTGGAAGATTAGAACTGTGTTAAAGAACACTTCTGAATACTCTGTTTACTTGTGCTAAAAAACACTCGTAAACTTTCTGTGGTGGCTTCTCTTTCTATTCTATCCTTAGCCTTGAAAGAGAGAGGATGTCTTATATAGACCTTGCAGCAACTGTTCGGTTGCCACAAAGTTAGGGATGTGGTAAAAACCACCCCGAACATGTAGCAACCGCCCAGAACATGCAAACGCACGTTCTGCTGCCAACTGCGCGCACCTTGCGCTCTGTGCACTGAGCTGCGCACACTGCGCGCACTGCACACATTGTGCACACTGCGCGCACAGCACGCAATGCGCACACTGCGTACGCAGCGCAATCAGCACAACCCAGGGCAACTCGAGCAACCCTCGCAACCCAGCGCAACCAAGCGCAACCTGGACGCAACCTGGGCGCGCACCAGGGCAGCACAACTGGGCTTGTGCAACTGGGCGCGCACCTTGGCAGCGCAACTGGACTAGCGCAACCGGGCTTGCGTAACGTGGCAGCGCAAGGGGCTCGCGCAACGAACGCAACTAAAGCGCACTATGCGCCTAGCGACGATGTTGACGTGCTAAGTTTAAAGTGCGCCAACAAAACGCCATATTACGCCTCATGAGCCCATGAGTCTGAGTCCGAGTCCGAGTCCGAGTCGCTAAGCCCCATGGAAATGAATTTCCCAAGAGCAAAAAGTATGAATGCTTTTATTGTTGATTTAGCCTTTTTCCCATTAGAAAAATAATCCCATATGGCACACCCATATGCACCTCCATACCACATGTGCATCTCTAAAATAGGAAAGCTATTATATAGAGATACATTTGTTTTGGCCTAGCCGATGTGGGACTAAGGTTCTAAACTAAAGAGGCCAAAACCCAACAATCCCCCACATATCTCTATATATATGGGTATAAGTGTTTCCCACAGTAACTGTCCATCATGCATTAGGAGAGATGTCGCTGACGACTTGAATCTTCCCACATGGGTCAAACAACAGACTATAATACAAGAATGGACTAAGCCTTGAATTCTGCATCATAGTTGAAATTTTTTCCACTCACATAATGTAGTTACATGTGCTTCTGGCTACACATTAAAGGCACTGTGCCAGCCTGGTTTCAGTGTATAATTTTGGACGTCTACAAGTTTACCCTCAAGAGACGGCCTGATATCTCTTTTTCCATACACTATAGGTGAGTTCATTATAAAGAGACATGGCATGAAGCGCTTTGCGCTTCCCTTGCGGTGCTATGCCACCATGACATGGCTTAAAGCCGAGGCCTTACCCCGTACTGGGAACCTCATCGTAGTGTCATACTACTGTAGCATGAGGCAACCGCCTCTTTGTAGTGCCAAACTACCCAGCATGAAGCCTTAGGCTCCCTTGCGGTGTTACGCCGCAATGATATAGCTTTCAAGGCCGAGGCTTTATCCCTAACCGGGTACCTCATCATGGTGTCGTGCCACTGTAACATGAGGAACTCCTCCTCTTTGTAGTGCTGACTACACCCCACTTTATATTTAACATACAATATTAGGCTAACTGCCTATTTGCGGTGCTACGTCGCTGTGACTTGGCCTGCAAAGTCGAGGCTTTATCCTATTACTGGGCAGCACCCCACATATAGGAACCTTATTGTGGAGTCACCACACTGTAGCATGAAGTTTTACTCCTTGTAGTGCTGCTCTACCGAGCCTCCTATAAAGCACACCAGGCATTCACTCTGCCTGAGAACTCATTAAGGCAATTAAGCCAACCTTCCCACAGGAACCGTTTTCTGCAGAAAACAACAGTAGACAACAGTGGTTATAGGTCTGTAACCTCTCCATGCCCAATAGAACATGTACCTACCGTTCCTGATATTCTTCCGATTAATGGTCCTCCCTTGAACCAAAAGCTAGATGCCTAGTAGATAAATCTTTGAACTATTAGCATAAAACTTTATGGTAGGAATACAATAATACAATATCAGAATGCCTTCAAGCCCATTTTACAAGCTGTGTCCTCGACCAGCTGGCGCTTGAGGCCCTTGGTGAACGGATCCGCCAGGTTCTCCTGACTCCGAACATCAATCACTGCAATAAAACCTCTCTTGATAAGATCTTGTACTGCCATGTGCTTCAACCGCACAGTCCTCCTCTTCCCGTTAAAGAGGTCATTTGATGCCACCACCGCAGTCACCTGGTTGTCGCAGTTTATCGGTATCGCCGGTATTTGTGCCCCAACCACTGGAAGATCATACATGAGCTTCCGAAGCCATTCTGCTTCCTCGGCTGCGGTATCAAGTACAAAGAACTTAGATTCCATGGATGACCGCGAGAGCATAGTCTGCTTCTTCGACTTTCAGCTCTACCCATTGTAAAAATGAATCTACCTGTGGACCTCTCGCTCTCCACCTCTGAGCACCAGTTGACTTCAATGAAGCCTTCCACTACCGGTGGATCTCCGCTGTAGTACAGTGCATATGTCTGAGTCTTCTTGAGATATCTCATAACCCGTTTCACAGCTTTCCAGTGTTCAGCACCTGGGTTGCTCGTAAAACGACTCAGCATTCCCACGGCGAAAGCTATGTCAGGCCTTGTGGCAGTAGTAGCATACATCAAACTTCCGATTACGCTTGCATACTCCAGCTGCCTGACGTTTTCCCCTGTATTAGGCTTCAGCTTCAGATCACACCTGTACGGCGTATCGATCCCTTGAAGATCCCGATACGCATAACGAGTGATCATTTTCTCAATATAATGAGACTGTGACAGCGCTATTCTAGTGTCTGTCCGGACGATCTTGATCCCTAAGATCACATCAGCTTCCCCCAAGTTCTTCATACTGAACTTGCTTGAGATGAATTTCTTTGTCTCCGTGACACGGCTAATATCCGTACCTAGGATAAACATGTCGTCCACGTACAGACAAACGATCACACCTCTTCCATCAGCGAACTTCGTGTAAACACACTTGTCCGTATCGCTGACCATGTAGCCATTTGACCATATAACTTTGTCAAATTTCTCATGCCACATCTTGGGAGCATGTTTAAGATCGTACAAGAATTTTACCAACTTGCAGACTTTGTTTTTAAGACCCCTGATGATAAATCCCTCTGGCTGTTGTATGTAAATCTCTTCGGTCAGCTCGCCATTTAGGAAAGCCGTATTCACATCCATCTGATGTATCACCATCTTATGTATTGCTGCAAAAGCAATAAACATTCTGATGGTGGTCATCCGGGCTACTGGAGCATACGTGTCAAAATAGTCAATCCCCTGCTTCTGAGAAAATCCCTTGGCTACCAACCTAGCCTTGAACTTGTCAATAGTTCCGTCTGCTTTCATCTTCTTCTTGAAGATCCATTTGCATCTGATGGGTTTCGCTCCTTCAGGAAGATCAACCAACACCCAAGTGTTACTTGAGGTGATAGAATCAAATTCATTGTCAATCGCCTCCTTCCAGAAAACCGCGTCTCTGGTCTTCATCGCCTCATCATAGGTAAGCGGATCTGCTTCCTCATGATAGGTGACAAAATCACTTTCGAAGTCCTTCGGCCTCCTCACTCGCTTCGTTGACGGCTCAGCGAGATCTGGTTCAACCGTTGTTTCAACAACAACAACTTCTTGGACCACATCTTCATTGAAGACATCAGTTTCCTGCGCACCCTCATTATTCTCCGGTACATCCGTAAGAACAATATTCTTGTGCCTTGCAAATTTGTCTTCAAAATATTCTGCGTCGCGAGATTCAATGATATGATTTGACTCAATATCAAGAAATCTCCGAGCATCACTCTTCTCGGCATACCCCAAGAAGATCGTCTTAGTAGTCCTTGTCCCAAGCTTCTGAATCTTTAGATCTGGAAGCTTGACATATGCCAGACACCCCTACACTTGAATGACATTCAAGTTAGGTCTGACCTTGAACCAGAGTTCATGAGGAGTAACGTTTGAAGTTGCATGAGGCACTCTATTTCGAATAAAAGTGGCCGTCAATGCAGCTTCTCCCCAGTAGCACTTAGAAAGACCAGCAGTCAACAACATTGAGTTAATCATTTCTGTTAATGTTCTATTCTTCCTCTCTGCTACTCCATTTGATTGAGGAGAGTACGGAGCCGTAGTCTCATTGACAATTTCATGTTCTTTGCAGAACGATACGAATTCATGAGACCTGTACGCCTCACCTCGATCACTTCTTATCCTTTTGAGTTGTTGTCCAGTCTGTCGCTGAGCTTCGGCTCTGAACTCCTTGAACTTCTCGAATGCTTCGTCTTTGGCCTTCAACAAGTAGACGAACGCATACTTTGAGAAGTCATCGATGAAGGTTATGAAATACTTTATCCCGGCCTTTATAGAGAACTGTTTGAAGTCACAGATATCGGACTGTACCAACTCCAGAAGATCTGTACTTCGATTAACCCGAGGAAAGGGTTTCCTTGTGATCTTTGTTTGAGCACAAACTTTACATTTCTCTACCTTACCCCCACACTTGGAGATAAGTCCTAGACTAGACATTCTGTTTATTCGTTTACAATAAACATGTCCTAGCCTATTATGCCACAACTCAAGAGTATAAGCAGAAGAAGTGATTTTATTAATCACATTAATTATATTGGACTGATTTACAAGCTAAATTTTGAACATTCCTTCGGTATAAAAAGCTTTTCCGAAATATGTTCCCTTGATAGACATCACCATCTGGCCAGCATTGATGTCTATCCTGAGGCCTGCTTTACAGAGTAGGCCTCTTGAGATCAGGTTTTTGGCGATAGCAGGTACGTGCTTCATGCCTTAAAGCGTCAGAGACTTCTCCGAAGTCAGCTTCAACACCACCGTCCCGATCCCAAGCACTTCAGCTTGTGCCTGGTTCGCCATTATAACCACTTCAGAAGTAGGTGTATAGGTGGTAAACCACTCCTTACTGGAGCCGACATGGCAGGAGGCTTCAGTGTTTACCCACCAGTCAGAGTTAGTCCTTACTGCATCAGCCTGCGCAATCATAGCAACAATATCAGTGATCATAGATACCTTACTAGGCTCTCCTTGCTCTGATTGCTTGGTTTTTGCTTTGCACTCATTCTTAAAGTGGCCCTTCTTGCCACACTTGAAGCAAGGCATTTGAGACTTTGGCTTATTTTTCTTGATAGAAGTTCCCTTGACTTTTAGATTGTCAGGGTCCTTCTTCTTGCTGTGGAAAACCGTCTGCTTTCCCCTTGGTTCCTTGGTATGAACCAGATTGGCGTTAGCCAATTGCTTGGACAGTGTGTCCACCTTCAGTTGAGCCCGCATCTGGTCCTCAACATAGATTTCCTATAAGAGATCTTCAAGGCTGATCTCTAGCTTCTTCCTATGCATGTTTGCATAGAAATTACTCCACCCAGCAGGGAGCTTTGAGACAATTCCTCCAACAACAAACTTGTCAGGGAGGGGCATCGCCTCGTCTTCCAACTTCTGTCGCAGCTTCAGAAATTTTTTTACCTGCGGCAGTATGGACTTCTCGTCCTCAAAGAGCCATGTGTGATATTTTTCAACCACAAATATCTTGCTCCTGTTCTTGTCTTCTTCGTACAATTTTTTCAGAGACTCCCATATGTCTCTGGCAATTGGTTTCTTATTGTAGAATTCTGCTAGGAAATCCTCCATAGCATTCAGGATAAGCAACCTGCAAATGCTATTCTCCCTTCTCCACTTGGCCTGAAGTTTAGTAGCCGCAGTGATTCCGACAGCAGACCCAGTATCTGGAACAGTAGGTTCCTCTTCAAGCAGCACGTGATCAATGTCTCTGAGTTGAAGAGTAAGATAAACCTTCCTCTTCTAGACTTGATAATGCTCTCCATCAAACTTTTCTTACTTACAGAAGTCAGTGTTGAGGAGTGAAGCATTAATATTTTCCATCATAGCAATAAAGCTTTGAGATTGTTAGTGTCGGGACATAATTTTTCGATGGAAAACAGAGAAAATAAAACAATTGTAAAAACAATGTTTCAAATCAACACTTCAAGGAAGGTAATTCTGAATTACGATAATCTAAAAAGATTTCGTAATCAACAGCAATCGATCGTAATACTTCTAAAAAGAAGTTACAATCAGAATTACTGGCAGCAACGAAGAAGGTGACTGGCGAAAGATGGAAGATGTCCTGCTGGGGTGAATGATCACCGTTGCTCAAAGCTTTATTCGCCCTACACGAAAAGCTTCCAGGAACCAGCAAGTTCGTCGGAGAACTTGGAACACTCCTGCTCTTCTGACTCCTCGGACTGACACGAACTTCCGTGCAAAAGCAACGCTGGTGCGGCGCATTTCCTCTCTCTCTCGAAGGCTACTGGAAGATCAGAACTGTGTTAAAGAACACTTCTGAATACTCTGTTTACTTGTGCTAAAAAAATACTCATAAACTTTATGTGGTGGCTTCTCGTTCTATTCTGTCCTTAGTCTTGAGAGAGAGGGGATACCTTATTTAGACCATGCAGCAACTGTTCGGTTGCCACAAAGTTAGGGATGTGGTAAAAACCACCCCGAACATGCAAACGCACGTTCTGCTGCCAACTGCGCGCACCTTGCGCTCCTTGCACTCAGTGCACTGAGCTATGCATACTGTACATACTGCACGTAATGTGCACACTGCGCATGCAGCGCAATCAGCGCAACCCAGCGCAACCCGAGCAACCCGCACAATCCAGCACAACCAAGCGTAACCTGGGCGCGCACCTGGACAGCGCAACTGGACTAGCGCAACCGGGCTTGTACAACATGGCAGCGCAAGTGGCTCGCACAACGAGCGCAACTAAAGCGCACTATGCGCCTAGCGACGATGCTGACGTGCTAATTGCAAAGTACGCTAACAAAATGCCACCTTACGCCTCATGAGCCCATGAGCCCGAGTCCGAGTCTGAGTCCGAGTTGCTAAGCCCCTACGGGGCTTAGCTCCCATGGAAATAAATTTCCCAAGAGCAAATAGCATGAATGCTTTTATTGTTGATTTAGCCTTTTTCCCATTAGAAAAATAACCCCACATGACACACCCATGTTCACCTTCACACCACATATGCATCTCTAAAATAGGAAAGCTATTATATAGAGATACATTTGTTTTGGCCTAGCCGATGTGGGACTAAAGTTCTAAACTAAAGAGACCAAAACCCAACAATTTTTACATTGTGTATGAGGCTAAATTGGAAGTTTTGCCTTGGACCCCCATCAACTCAAGGTTGGCCATGTTCTCCGCTCGCCGAGCTAGGCAAACAAGTTCTACTGGCTCGCCAAACCCTAGCTCCCCTAGCCTCTCATTCACTTCCCTAATAGTAATCCCATGCAGCACAACCATCCTCTTCTTTTCTACGAGCGTCACCACCTCCATCACAAGCATGTTCTGTTCGAACGTCAGCGCCGGTGGCCTGCGGCCTACTTCCTCCATTGCGGGGACTAGAAGCTCCATCTCCTTCAGTAGATTTATGTTCGACAAAGAGGTTAGCTTGTCGGATCGATCGTCGCGTTGTCCCTGTTGGACGAGGGGCTTGACTTTGAGGAAGTGCTCGAGCAGGCATAGTAGCAGGACCCAGGAGGAGAGTAGAAGGGAGAAGGTGGAGCGAAAGGAGGAGAGGTTTAGCGGGCTTCTCCGTCCGGAGGAGGGAAGGAAGGAGGAGCGTACGGCGTCGACAAGGATAAAGGAGCCGCTAAGGAGTATGTAGTGGAGGGAGCAGAGCGACTTGAGGGCGACGATGGGGTCGTACGTCGAGGAGAGGCAGGAGGCCAGGGAATTGACCAGAGAGGATGTTGAGAGACGGGATGAGGAGCCGAATGAAAGGAGGGACACGATATGCCGAGGGTCGAGGGAAGGAAGGAGGGGGCGTGGCTGGTCGCATGGAGGACAGCGACGTCGAGGGAGATCGCAGGTAGTACGTGGGAGGGGGCGGGGCGGTAAGGGCCGTGATGGTGATGGATGTCTTGTCTTTGAGAATTCCGACGAAGTCTTTGAATTCTCAGTACATGAAGAACTAAGGGGGGTGAAAAAATTAAAGAGAAGGATGTTTTGTATTTGAATTTTAAAGGAGATGGGAGAATAGTAAGAGAATTCATAGTCTACGTATTAATGTTCAAGTTGTCAAACTACACATTAGCAATAGTGTGAACCATATTCTTAGTCGACTTGAAAGGTATTAACAGTCTTTTATGTGGTATATAGTGTTGGCCCATTGGTTAATGATTACACCTGATTTTGATAATCGATGTCAACTTTAGTCGATACTCAAAATATACAAACTGCTATAGGTTAACAGGTTTCAAATGAGAAGATAGTCTACATTCTACTGCTACATACTACTTCAAAGCACGGATATTGCATCGTCATCAAGAACCAATCACACTGGAATCAAGATCAAGTATTTTATATTTTATTCTATATTTTTCAATTCTATTGAGTCTAGAAAATATTTGTGAGGTTGATCAGGATTGGTACTGGCCTAGTTTTTTATTAGTCCACATATCCAAATAACCCAAAAGTCCATAATTCCAAAAAGCCCAAAGCCGATGCAAATTTGGCCCATACATACTGTTTTGACCCTGACAAAACCTAGGGTAAACCCTGACCGAGTTCGGTCCGAGTTCGGCCCGAGTTTGGTCGAGGAATTTTTAAAAATCAGTTTATACCAGATCTCCCTACAACGTTCGAATGCAAGATTCATGCATCCGAACTCAGCCTGAACTCCGTCCGAATTCGGTCTGCAAAAATACTATAAATAGAAAAGGATTTTCACCATTTTAAATCACTCATTCACTTTCTCTTATCTATCCTTTAAGTGTGTTCAACGAGCAAAAGCTTTCAAATCTAGCCTAATACTACTCTTAGGCAAAGCCAGTATAGTTATGTTTCAATCTAGAGTTTTGGTTCTATAGAGTTGTATCAGAGGTTGTAATTCAGAAAATGTTCCAGTTTTTGAAATCATACTTGTGGAGTCAGTAGTGCGCTCATCACCAAACACGATGTTTGTAAGAGTCCATAAGCCCTCAATTAGCTTGTGCCAAGTGGACTAACATCGAGCAAGAGTACTCGAGACAGTAGTCCTCTCAGAGGGAGACCAGTATACATCGCTGTGTCACTGAGATTCATTCTCAGATCTCTTACTTTACCATATTTTATTTACTGTCATTTACCTGCCAAAAGATATAGTTGTTCATTTTTTAATTGGTGATTATTTTTGCTACACACGTACGCACTCTATTTACCTTCCTCTAGGGGTGCTCAACGATCCTACAATTGGTATCAGAGCATGTTATACATATATGTAACCATCTAGAGTATATATATCTATGGCAGCCATTAAATCTATATTCAACGGTGAAAGACAATCCATAAATAGACTCGCACTATTTGATAGAATAAATTACACATAGTGGAAAACACGAATGTGTTTCTTTCTAAAGTCACTAGACTTCGATTCTCTGGTTGATAGTTATAGATGGTTACAAAAAACCATCTAGAATACTGATTGATGGTGAATTAGTAGACAAGCCCCCTGACAAATACACAAAGCATGTAAAGACACAGGCTAGTCTAGATGCATGAGCCATCAATGCACTATTATATACAATTGACAAAACCGAGTTCAACTACGTATCTACCTGTACGACGTCTAATGTAATTTGGAGACTTCTTGAGGTAACTCATGAAGAAACTTCATAAGTGAAGGAATCGAAAATCAGTAGACTAACACAGAAATACGAGTCATTCAAGATGAGACCCGATGAGTCAATTACCCAGATGTTTACTCATTTCTTCGATATTACTAATCCTTTACATTCTCTTAGTAAGGATTACAGTAATCACGAGAAGATCAGGAAGGTTCTGTGGGCTCTAACGAAGAATTGGAATTCGAAGGCCACTGCGATCATAGAAGAAGACGACCTCACCACAATGACCTTGGAGACACTGATGGGAAAGCTCATGACTTATGAGCTGGACTTGCAAGAGTTTGAATAAGCAACTCACAAAGAGAAATCTATTGCCTTCAAAGCACAAGTCCGGAGAGTCTCATGCAATGAATCTGACAAAAAATTATCTGATGCTGATGAACATGCCCTACTAGTCAAAAATTTTAGAAAGTTCTTGAAGTTTGAGAGATCAAACCAAAAGAAGAGGACATCCACAAAAGCAATAAAGAAGAAACAATCTACTTTGGATGTAAGAAATCAGGGCACATAAAGAAGGACCGTCCACTGTCAAAGTATAGCAGTCCGTATGATCGATCAAGATCGAGCAGAAAGGCTAAAACCGGTCAAAAGTACGCTAATACAAGCATCTGGCACAAAAGTGAGGCTAGTGAATCAGAGGAGGAGGACAGACCTAGCAGCAGTGCAAATGTATGTCTGATGGCTTTCGATAAGGTATCTTCAAACCCTCTGTACGATGATTTTTACTTTCAATGACTTTAGCGAACTACTTGAAGAACACAGAAATGTGTTGAACAAGTACAAGCAATCTTGCAAAGAGATCAAGGTACGCACAACCGAAGTATCTAGACTGTCTAATCTTATTAAAAATATTAGACGTCTACTACCGGTAATATGGAAGAGATAGCCAAGCTTAAAGTAGACTATCATGAGGCTATCCTCACTATAGAAAAGAATGAAAGAGACTATGTCAAGGTACAAGAACTTTATGACATAGAAAAGAAGAGACACTTAGTCACTGAGCAGTGATTTATAGATATAAATGTCAAATATGAGGAGTCTTGTGCGATCTCTAAAAGTTAGAGATCAAGTTAGGCAAACAGGTCATCCATGTTACACGACCTAAGGATAGTCCTAACACAAAGCATACATCACAAAGGACTAAACCAAATAAAGCACCTAAGCAACACGTTTCTCACACTCATGCTTTCACTTAAACGTTTCTAAGAAAGACACATAAGAATGTCAACACAGAAATAAAAAGCACATTTTCAAAACTCACATACACGTATTGTGGTACGTATAGGCACATATCACAATTTTGTAGAACTAGAAAGCTTGTTGACACTAACGTACTTGCTTGGATTCCTAAGACTAATCAAAATGGACCCTTAAAGAAATGGGCACCAAAGGATTCATCTACTCATTTTATAGCGAATGTTTGCAGCACATAACTGGTGATGCATCTGTATTCACTATGTTATCGATGAAGAAGAAAAGATATGTTTCCTTCAGCAAAAATCTGAGAGGTGATATTATCGAAAATGGCACTGTTGGTATGTCTCCCTATCTAAAAATAAAAGGCGTTTGTCTAGTCACTGTTGGTATGTTTCCCTACCCAACTAGTACTTACGGATTCGAACAAGTCACGAACGCAACAATCATGTGGATGGTAAACAAGAAATATAATATATAGGGATCCATGATACTAACCCGTGTAACCAGCGTGTCATCAAAGTAGGAAGAGCATATGTATGATATGTAATAGAAAAACTATCCGGATTTGAAAACAATCCATATATGTACTTGACTGGGGTCCTTTGCTGGTGAAATAGATAATACCATTGCGTTCGGAATAGTCCAATTGGCTTAAGGGTAGCACGCAAAACCCATAATATCCAACCACACATTGAGCCACAAAAGTCAAACTCCTGTAATTATCTCCGGATGCTAAAACAGACATCACCAACATTCTTGTCATAAAATAAATGTCTAAGTTTGACTACCCATAAGTCCAATTCTGGACACAGGAACAAAACGATAATTTCGGACCAAAACAGTATCCGTCGTTGGACCCGCTTTGCTCCAAAAAATGTGCCAGTACCTACGATCTCGAAAGTCATCAAACTATATATCTATGGATCTGAATTAACGATATGAACTCAATCGTATGTCCAAAGTTAGATTCTGATACAGACATTTGCCCGTTGGATCAGGTCGCGGGCCTGCCAAAATAGCGTTACCATTGATATTCTCAGAATCAGACCAAACTTGGCTAACAGGACCGTAAAAATAATACGAGTCCAGTGGCGTAAGTTTTGTCATGAGGTGACTAATGTGCACGAAGAAATTGACTAGTTTGCAAAGAGGCTGATAAAGTGTTTTTTGATGGATACGAGTCAAATTCGTCGTGCACACACAACAAATTCAAATTTTGTCACAACCACCCACACGTCCGTGAAGTCTATACACACCTTTCTATACAAGTGGTTCGCGACCAAATCATCCTATTGGTCGGAACTGACTCCGTATCGAATAATTTTTATGTTTTTGAAAACAGATTTTTAGGGTTTTTGGAACTGATTTTATTTACAAACTAATAAAACAAAAAATTACGAATAGATATTCGATGTAAATTTGTTCATATTGGCTACAACTCTGTTCTTTTGTATTTCTAAAATTCTCGATATCCAGTCCGAAAATTGACTTCCAACTGCTGCTATAAAGCGTTGGCTACAAAGTTTGTGGATTGTCAAAATGGGGGAGATTGTGGCCCATTGGTTAATGATCACACCTGATTTTGATAATCAACGTCAACTTTGGTCGATACACAAAATATACAGACTGCGACTGGTTAACAAGTTTCAAATGAGAAAATCGTCTACGTCCTACTGTTACGTACTACTTCAAAGCACAGATATTACAACGTCATCATGAACCAATCGCACTGGAATCAAGATCAAGTCTTTTATATTTTATTCAATATTTTTTAATTTTATTGAGTCTAGGAAATATTTGTGAGGTTGATTAGGATTGGTACTGGCTTAGGTTTTTATTATTCCATATATCCAAATAAGCCTACCTGTCTAAATCCCAAAAGTCCACAATTCCAAAAGCCCAAAGCTTATACAAATTTGGCCCATACATACTGTTCTGAACCTGACAGAATTAGGGCAAACTCTGACCGAGTTCGGTCGAGGAATTTTCAAAAATTAGTTTCTACCAAATTTGCCTACAACGTTTGAATACGAGATTCATGCATCTGATTGCGTCACCAACTCCTCGGCCGTGGAGAAGTTTGTCCCCAACAGAGTCGCCATCGTGTTTGCCATAAAATATAAAAGAACAGAACAATTATTGGAGGACTGGACTTTTACTTCACAATACAAACTCGCTTGTACAAAGAAAGCCTAGGGACAAAAACCTAGGTACAGCAATCTAAGTACAATTGTTTATTTTAGATTCTGGAGGGTGACGGTAGAGGCTCTGAAAAGCGACGGCAGCTCTGCCTTACTCCTTGGACGATCGGATGCAGCCTTGGCTCTGTAGAATAACTGCTTGGCGTTGATGAAGAAATGCTCTCCTTTCAAGCTTTGTATATTCTCTCTCTGGCTCTCTGGATCTCTGTGTCTTCTTTTTTACAAAAGTCAGAGCCTCTCCTTCTCTATCTCTCTCGCAAGGGAATGACCCCTTGCTATTTATAAGAGTGGGGGCATCATTAGGGCTTCGCAATAATTTTATATTCTCAAAAGTCGGCGGCTTAGGATCAACGAATCTGGGCCGCTCATCTTGAACATAATAGATCCGGGCAATTAATGTGATTGCATCAAATCTTCGTGGATAATTAATGATGATTGACATAAATCCTCATGATTTGTTATACCAATCTCGGATCTCCCGCCATGTGTCATTGATTTGCTTGATTGCAAATGATCTGATTTGATCCCAATATTTCATTGGGATTTGTTTGATAGGTTTCGGTTGATTTGATGCCATATGTCCTATTATCATGCCACGTGTCTTAACCGCGAGCCACTTAGAAAATCTGAACCACATGAGGGTTGCTCCTCATTGAGCCGCATAAGGCTGGCCACGTGATAAGGCTGCTTGGGAGTGACCCATGAACATTTGAACCGCATGGTGATGATGGGTGCCTCCTTCGTGAGCCGCATGTAGAAAGTCCTTGTGAGGCGCATAAGGTGGCCTCTGCTTGAACCGCATAGAATAGCTTCGGCCTGAGCCGCATGGGATAGCTTCGGCCTGAGCCGCATGGGGTGGTCTCTGCCTGAGCTGCATGCGATTGTCCACGTGTCAAGGCCGCATGAAGGTTTCTGGATTTCGGGGGATCGTATCAGAAATTTCCTTCGTTTTCCTAGGAGTTTGCCATTATGACGGAGTCATTATTATTTTTTTGTGCCAGAGCTGTCATTTGTCAGAGCTGTCAGTCGTCAATACATTTAATGCAGTAAAGAACAAAGGGAAGAGCTGTTCGCAGGTCACGTGGCTCCTCTCTGAGCCGCATGGAACTTATTCGAGCTGCATAGGCTCTCTGAGCCGCATGGGGCTCCCTGGCCGCATGGATCTTTCTTTATTCTTTTCTATGCTTCTACAAGACCCGCTTTAAAGTTTTTAATTTGTAAAATTAAAATACTATGAATAAGAAGCATGGCTATGTATAAACTCTTCTGGCCGTATATGATGTTCTAGCCGCATGGATGTCTCGGCCGCATGGATGTCTCGGCCGCATTGAGTCAATCAGCCGCAGGGACTTTCGGACCGTATGGGCTCTCTAGCCGCATGAAGCTCCTCGCCACGTCATCCTGTCACGTGTGCAAATCTTTTTGCATTAATTGATGTTAATTCGCCGTCAGTTTTTTAAGACCGCTTTTTGGGGAAGGATCCCGAGTTTGGCCTTTATGTCAGTCGGCTCGTCTTGAGAACCGAAGGGTCAGTCGCTGTTCGTGGATCGAGGCACCTCTCTCCTGCCTATAAAATGTGATCGTGCTCAGTCGGAGAGACTTATTCACTCTCTCTTTCGTCTTCGGCCCTATTTTGTCTCCCTTAGTCTTCCTTCTCCGACCTTCGATACGATAATGGCTCCCAAGTCTTCCAAGGTTGCTTCTGCTGCTGCAAAGGACAAGAAAGTGGCCTCTTCATCGGTTGCTACGCCTGAAGTACACCCCGACGTCCACTCTGGTTTTAAGGGTAAGGATTAGATTAAATATTTTGAACCATAAACCCCATGGCTCTGTTACATTATTTATGCACAAGCCTCCATCCTTCATCTTCATTGAACTGCCCAAGTTTAATCATGATGAAACCTCTCTCGCATTCGAGCCTGTAATGCTCCAGTCCCAAAATACGTAGGACTAGGAACGTAGATATGTCAGCTATATTTATACGAATTACACTCCAATATATGGAAATCTCGTATGAATACATAAGCTGTAAAATGCAGTAGAACCATAACTAATCTCATCCACACAAAATAAATGAATAAAAGATATCATAAAAATGAGAATGAATTGTCTTGATATAATATGTTGGGCGGAGACAAATCCACTACCAACAAAATAAGAAAAAGTACATAGAAATGAAATGAGTGGCGAGCGAAGCGAAGACGATCCAAGTGCAATCATCCTCGAAGAAATAGCGATGATCGCGGCTAGAGCTAAAATACCTGTGAAAGACAATAGCACACACCTGGAGAGATAACCAGGTCCTCAGAGGGACGTAACAAGACACATAATATCATGCCATATAAACTGAATAAATATTGCTCAAATAATTAAGTCAATTGAATTATAACATGGTCCAATACGCACCTACTGAACGAGCGTACCATCCCACCAACCAAACAAGGACAGGAGATGGTAAACTAATTCACGGTGACGTATCTTTCCATGCTATGAATCCAATATGGTATCCGGACCCCAACAAGGTTCAATACCTTCTCATCGAAGTAGTAAGTCATACCTACAACCAAACAAGGACAAGATGTGACAAACTAGTCCACGACAAGTTATTGTTCCAAGCTACGGTCAGATACAAGTACCCAAACCAAAAGTACTCGTACCTAACGTATAAAGGTAGCCTACCGTTCTAAGTGAAATATAGTTAAGAACAATCCTTCCTGCACATGGGCCCTGGCTAAATAGGATCGACGTAGTCCCCCTTGGGCACCAGAGGCCCCATCAGTAAGAGCATGACGTTCCGCAGAATCGTCAGTGGCCGTCAGTAATCATGGGTCATCAACCCTGTATCTCCAACGGAGAGTTCGGGTCACAAGGAAAAAGTGTATCGAAGCCCATACGCTAAGGAATTGTCCTCCCTGCCCAATGCCTACTGTGTTGTATCTACAACAAAAACCACTATAACCGCTAAGTCAAACTAACGTGCAATCTCTATTAGCGGTTATTCCTATCGCACGGCTTGTACGTACTGGTGGCCAGCCAATCACGCACTTCCGTGTCCTACATGCGACACACAACTTCGTATTACAATGTGTCAAGGCCAATGAATGCAACACACAAGGTGGTCCTTTAAATCTAGGTTTAATGTGTAATAAAACTAATACATAGCAGGAAATATAAATGAACAGTAAGTTCTAACAGTTATGCCATGTATCACAGTTTATTTTGTATAAAGAAAATAAATAATATATGAAATATGAGCTAAAATAAATAAACAGCTAATGGCAAGGTGTCTTGCCTGGTAGTATGCCTGGTGTGCTACAATGATCAAGCTGGCATGAACTGCGACTTTGGTGTAACAACTATACATGGTGACCTCGGATGGTGGCACGGACAATTCCATTGGGTCCAGAATGGTCAATTTAGCTAGGATGGACATAAGGTAGTATAGATTTGGCGAGGGATTAAGAGGAATGGGATTAGTCACGGACAGGCAGGATTTCAAAGTGTATTGGATAAATATTATATATACGATTTTAGGAATATTTATAATAGCTAAAAAAAACTAGTTTCATGAGTCAAAGATATTCATATGAAAATACTTAAAGTCATAAAGATCGTTTTTAGAAGACTATTTATAATACTTGAAACTATATTTTAAAAATCAAATACAATTAAAACTATGTTTTACTTTTATTCAAAATATTATAAATAAATACTTAAAATTTTAGGAAAACAACTTGTGATAATAAAAACAAATTTTTATCAATTATAATTTTTAGAAAAGCCATAACAATACACAATAATATTTTTAGAGCTTATAAACCCAAATTTTGAAAATAATATAGGACTATGCCTCATACCATATTTGTTACAATATAATTTAGAAAATACAAATAAATAATAATAATAATGATAATAATAATAATAATAATAATAATAAAGTATAATAATAATAATAATAAAATAAAGTAATTAATATATATAAAAATCTTACGCAACAGCTGTCCTTAACAATTAAATAAAAATAATAAAATAAATAAAATAAAATAAAAAATAGAGAGAGTCATGTGGTTCTCCTCGAAGGAGGAGAACACATCACACAACAAAAAAAAAGAATTGAAAGAATAGAGAGGGGAGAGAGAAGATGGAGGGAAGTTGAGATGAGAGCGGGAGAGTCGAGAGAAGGGGGCGACGGCGACCACGGCGGAGGGAGCGGGTTCGGAGTAGACGCGTGCGGTGAAGAAGGGTTTGCTCGGCGGAGCTGGATATCAGAGGGGAAAGTGGGTTAGCCGGAGAGGTCGAGAACGCCGGAGTGAGGGGTTCCAGCTCAGCGCGCGGAGGAGCAGGGAAGCGGAGGAGCGGCAAGCCGGAGGACGGACGCGGGTGGCTCCGGGGGTGCGGAGTACGGCTGCTCCGGCGGAGGAGGGTCGGATAGAGGGCGACGGAGCCGGAGTAACGCGGTGGCGGTTCCAGTCGGGCGGAGGGGCTCGGAAAGAGGGCGGCGGAGCCGGAGTGGGCGCGTGCGGCGCTGACGGAGAGAGGGGGCTCCGGTGACGCGGCTGCGCCGGCGACGGAGGAAGGAGGGGAAGATCGGCTGGGGATTGGTCGGGTGCGGTCCAGGTGGGGCGACGCGACGAGGAAGGAGAGCGGGGCTAGGTTCAGCACGCGGTGGCTCCAGATCTGGCCGACGGCCACAGGAGGGGCGATTCACGACACGGCGTCGGCGCTCGCGGAGGCGGCCGGAGAGGTAAGTAGCGGTGGTGGATGTGGCGTGTGTGTTTTATTTGGGTTTTCTCTTTATTTAGCTGTTTGGTGTTTGATGGTGGCGGGGCGGTGGTTGTCGCGACCAGGGTTGGTCGGCGGGTTGACGTCGTGGGTGATGGTGCTGGGTGTGGATGTGCCACGGTGGTGGCTGGCTGTGGATACGGTGGTTTAGGGTGATGGCAGAGAGCTGGGACGGTGACAGTGATGGTCGGTGGCTGATTTGGGTTTCTCCGGTGGTGGTCGTCAGGTTCCGGCCAGTGGCCGTGGTCGGGGGTTTATGGTGGGGTGACGGCCACGGCGGAGGTACTATTTTGGTTGGCAGGGTCAGAAACAGGGGGTCGGGGCAGCGCCGGGTGGCGCGGTGGATGCTGGTGGAGTTGGGAGTGGCTTGGTCGAGGATGGCGGTTTCTCGTCGGCGACGATGGCGACGACGGACAGGGGACATAAGGCTGGCCGGTGGCAGTAAATTAGGCTAGAGATTAGGAATAGGATTTAGGAATTTTATTGTTTGTCGTGTCGGAATTGTCGACACGGAGGAGAACTCAAAATGTATATGTAACAATATGGAATAAGAGTTGGACGGGGAGGGAGAACATGGACACGATGCACGTAGATTTGTGAAAAAATTATTGTAGATGAGTAATGAATTGGAGGAGTACCTGCCTATTTATAGGATGTGGGAATTCCCAATTAGATAGGATTAGGAAAAGATTTAAAACCCAAATTAGATAATTCAATCTATTTAATTTAAAATCAATCAAATCAAATCCAAATCCAAATCCAATTAAATCTAATTAAATTCTTGGTTTAAAATCAATGAGATAAATCAAATTTCAAATAATAACTATTTAAATAAATCATAGATTCAAATCAAGATTTAAATCTCTACAATAATTTCAAAATATATTTTCCAAAAATACTAATAATAATAATTTTGAAAATTATATTAATATTTAAAATAAACCAATAAATAATTACAAATATATATGTATGCACAAATAATGTTTTCATAATTATGTTTTTCTAGTATACAATAAAAATATTAATTATTCTTAATAATTGCATAAATGAAGGCTTTTAGTAAATAAAATAACAACTTGGTAATGATAGTAAAATAATTATTACATATATTATTTTGAAACTATAAAATAATAAATAAAATATTTTTCTAAAATATGTACGCTCGCACATATTTGTACTCGTCGAGCAAAAAAAATTTCGTGCGCGACGTAAAATATGACTATGCGACGTACAATACAAAATTTTAAATTCATACAAATATTAATAAAAAAAATATATAGTAGAAATTTAGGGGTTTTACAGAGCCGCATGGGGCATGCCCTGTGTTTGAGCCGTATGAGAAGGACCTGAGCCGTAGGAGCTCTTTCTGGAATTGAACCGCATGAAATCTCATTTGACCGAGACCGCATGTGCTCCTGATAAGCTGAACCGCATAAAACTTCGCAAAGTCATGCCGCATAGGCTCTTCTGCTAAACAGAACCGCATACGTTCAACCAAACCGCATAAGTTCTATCGAAGCAGTGCTGCGTGAAGCCCAACTGAATCGGGCCGCATAAGGCTGCGTTGACCCGAGCCACATAGACTCCATCGAAGCTGGGCCGCATAAAACCCAACTGAATTAGGGTCGCATAAAGCTTTGTTGATCCGAGCCGCATAGACTCATAGGAGTTTCTTTTTTAAGAAACTTTCGTTTTAACCCTCTTTTAATCCTGTTTATTTTTGTCTTCTTTCAGTGAATCTGCCAGCCAACCCGGCAGGAGAGCTTTTGGTGGGTTCAGCACAGTATGCTGTGGGTGTGCGGCTCGACGGCTTAGTTCGACATGTGTCGGACCAGATTCCCACCAATGAGTCTTTGGAGAGGTTGGGCGCCATCATTAACCAGCATTTCCATTTTTTTTGTACTATGATGAACTCGAGGAAATTGGAAGGAGTGCATCTGAAACCGGCCTTTCTTTTTTGGGGATGCTCTATCCATAAAGAACCCAAGAGTGCTGGACATCTCTGAGAACTGGAATTTTACTGTGGACGGGGTAGAGATCCATATTTCTGAAATGGAACATCATTTTTCCCTCTCGTGGTTCAATATGATACCGCTGAGCAGACAGATGGTGGGCTCCCTAACTCCAACCCAATCGGAATGTTCATGGACAACATTCACTATAATAGAAATATGGGGTCGGCATGTGCGAACAGGTACTCGGTTAGTCGAAGAGTGATGGGACTAATTTCGGGTACCTTCATAAACGTATCTGGCCCCAACTTCACTTTTACTCTTGCTGATACTTTCCTGAATCAGCTCGCTCGCAAGGGGTCTTATCCTATTGGCAGGTTGTCGCTGTTGAGCTGGATAAACCCCATCCCTACGTGGGTCAACCTTACCTCATGGATCCTGAGGAAGTACGAGGAATTCCTTCAGAAGATTGACCTCTATTATGCCATCCGGGGAACCTGTTACGGGTTATCCATTAACAAGCCGATGTTCATGGCTCTTTTGGAGATGTATAACCGGCGTACGGGAAACTTTTTTGCGCCTGGAGAGGAGTTGGGACTTGCTCTCCATGAAATGCATGCTGTTTCTAAGCTGCCGTGGGGGGTGAGGCCTTTGAAGTATACACCCCGACAAACGAGGAACTCGAGGATCTGGATCGCCGATTCCCGGGTTTCATCGCCGTGTACCGGGAACTGCTGTGCCACCACAGTATTTGTCACCAGACTGCTATCAAGAAGAACAATAGCTCAGAAAGGAATGCCCTCCATACCACGTCCTGCGTCGCGTATCTCTTCAAATTCAGTCCCTCCGGCCGAGTTTCCTCCCGGGGTCCTTAAACTCAGGAGGAAGTAAAGGACCTGATGTCGACTGCCAAGAGGTCGAGGTCTACCAAAGACAGATTTGGGAGTCGTACTGACTCCTTCAGCTATTTCTACCACGGTACCCGGGAGATGACTGAGAAAGCACTCTTGGCCGGGTTTTTTATGGTGTGGCTACGGAACTGCGTAGCCTCGGGGGGGGGAGGGGGGCTGGTTCTATTGAAAGGATCAGCCACCACTTCATCCTCCCTGCCGTGAAGCTGGTCTTCAGGGTTAGGCTGGCCCTTCTTCCAGCCATGGTGTGTAGCATACACCACGGCCTCCGTGTCTTTTCGTCCAAAGTCATTGCTCGTGAGACGACACTGGACTTTGAACGAATAGAACTACCCTACCATTATTTAATGGGTTGGCTATTGATGCATTATCGGTCGTTGATGAGACCCGGGGCAGACGATGGTGTTACTGATGATGATACTTTCTTTTTCCGATACCGTCGTCAGCCTTGGGAATTTGATACCATGCCAGCCTGTCGGAGGGCGTTGGCAAGAGTATATGGGCCCGACTTCTTTGTGTCTGTCCCTCAATTTACTGCTCGAGAAGTGAGGGGTGTACACGTTGACGGTATTGAACCTCCCCTGCTCTTATCTGAAAAAATGCTTCTCTGGCTGTACAATATTCGTCCGGCACACTTGGTATATCGTTACCGCAATAATGTGTACCTGGAGCCCTACTTGCCCAGTAGGTTCTCCCGCCAGTTCGGGTACAGTCAGCTGTTCCTTGATTGTCTCGGTGCTTGCCTAGGCTATGAGGGCAGTGTCCTTGACGGTATCCGGGCGTGGCATTATTACAATGCAGTTCATACCCGGGCTAGCTTCTCGGTCCCTGACGCTAATACGCAAGGGGAGATTTTATACATGGTGGCCCTTTATCATGTTGCGACGAGCAAACCTCCCGTGAATTTTGACATGAGCACCAGCTTCATTGTCGGGACTGGCTTGGCAGAGAAGCCCGAGGGTTCCAAGAAGAGGAAAAAAAAGGCGAATACAGTTTCTGTGCCGGACTCGGAGTCCACAACGGCAGGCGAAGAGGATGATGGGCAGGATGCCGATGATTCGTCCCATTCCTCAGACGAGGAGGCGGGGGATCAGCCACCTAATGTGCCGGACGACGTTGTTGCGAGGCAGCCGCCTGCTGTGCCTGGTCCTTCGTGCAAGCGAAGCAGGCGTATGTCTACTGATGATAGCATAACCTACTCCACTAAGCGAGCTGCGGTAAGACACCGTAGGCTATTTATTGATGATTTTAGCGCTGTTTCTGAGTTGATTTGAATTTCTACTACCTTTTCCTTCTTTTTCTAAGCTATGGCCAAATTATCTTCTTTTATTCTTTATAGGCGTCAGAGGAGTTGGTTTCTAGGGATCTGGCTACTGAGGTCGATCCGGCCCTGACCACTTTGGTTGATGATACGTGTACCGCTATCATTTCTGCTGGGTTTCTGCCGGAGGCGATCGAGGAGTCCTACCTTGCTGAGACCTCCACCCATGGGGACGGGGGTCCTACTGCACCTATCCCTGAGACAGGGAAATTTTAACAAGATGATGCTGAACTAGCTGGCTCCTTTTCAGGAGTGGCTGGGGTAGAGAGACCAATTGAATTCAACTTGAAAGTCGTCGGCGGGGAGACTATGTCAACCGCGAACGAGTTGCGGCCTTCCTGCTCCTCCCCTGGTAAGATAAGCCGAATCTTAACTTGTGAGGAGGCTTACCTGCTCTATCATTATATCCTTCGGGTTACGTCGATTGATGGTTGCTTTGGACGTACAGGTCCTGCCCCCTTATTATCGGAGACGGATATTGTCGGGGTGGACTCTACCGGATGGGATCTGGTGGAAGCACGTGTGCCTCCTTCTTTTTCCAGCTATATTGAAAGGCCTCCTGCTGGTTAAAGTTTGGGGGCTCAAGTGGTGGCACAGCCTGGGCAAGGAACAATGACTCATGTGTCCTCCTCCGTGAACATGGTTTCGGGGGTTAACCTTTCCGCCTTGCCCAGTATCCAAGCTCTTCGGGCGGCGGAAGAGGAGCTAGCCGCTATCCATGCATCTTTTCGCACGGGATTTATTTCCCTGGTGGCAGGGATGGCAAGTTCCGATGCTACTCCTTCGACATTGCCAGCCACACCCCCTTTGACGCTATCCTCTACAGAAGTTTTGGATGAAGTGTCCCAGGATGTGGTTGACAGTTTTCACCACCACTTGAAGAGAGGAGTCGAGGCGGCCGGGGAGAAGGGAACTCCCTTTGCTATGGCCCGTCGGTGCGTCGGTGGCCAAATCGATATCCTTAGAACACTCCCCGGTGGGGCGGGGTTAGCTGCGCTCCTGGAGCCTAAGCTATTAGAGACCGATTGTCTTGTGGCCCAATTTCATGTGTTGCAGCAAGCTGATCTGTCCGCAGCGATTGATCAAGAGCGTGTCTTCCTCATATCCACGATGGAGAAGGTAAGGCTTGTTCGGGAGTTGATCAAGCCATCTATACTGAAGGACCGCCGTGATCTGTCTCAGTTACACGATCAATGGAGTCGCAGAAGTGAAGATTGCATGGATCGGGAGGCAGCCGCCTCCCGCGGGGTAATTGACACCAGAGAGCAGATCCTCGAGCTCCAGAGAAAGCTGGCCTTCCTGGAGTCCGAGCTCGAAGCTGCCCGTACTGAGGAGGGGCTTGCTATCCAGGAGGTTGACAGACTTAGTCGAGCTTCTGCCAATCTGGAACTCGCCCTAAAGAAGATGGAGGATGACTGGCGGGCATATATGCACTTGGATGATGCGGAGCAGTTGTCCCATGCAGTCGAGCATAGAGCTAGACAGCGGCTTGAGCGGGGGACCACCTTAGTGAGAAACCGCCTCCTGGAGTTGTGTAATGCCGAACCATAGTTGGCCTTTTCCTCCTTTTGTTTCTGTTCTCTTTTTTTTCTTTTTTAGAGGGACGTGGTCTCAAAACATGTAATACTTTTTGGCTTCCAAATAAAAGAGTATGTTTTATTTTACCCTTTATCTATACTGCTTGTTGTGCTTGTGGTGTTATGGCGGTGTTTGCCCCGCATGGGGGACTTGTTTGTGGACCTGTTACCCCTGGCATACCTTTGTTTTAGGTACGGATAACAAGTTTGATTGGGGATACCTAGAGCAGTTCTACGGTAAGGTGGTCATGGGTGTTCGGGGTATCAGGATAGAATGCCATGGAGCAGCTGGGCTTCCGGGGCATGATGAGGAATGGTGGGCCTGTACTAAGAGACTTAGCAAAGGACATCTATGGGCCTATTATCCTTGTCGTATCCCGACTTAGGATACGGATAATAGGATGAAGGGGAACCAACATACTTACTCAGAGGTAATGAGGACATGACAAATATGAGGGTTTTACCGTGGAGTCTTCCTACTCAGAGGTAATGAGGACATGGCAGGAGTGGACTCAACGGAAGATATTTGTGGTCAACTGAGGACATTTGTGGGCCTATTACCCTTGGCATACCCTGGTTAAGGGTACGGATAATAAAACGAGAGAGAACCAACATACTTACTCAGAGGTAATGAGGACATAGCAAGTATGAAGGTTTTACCGTGGAGTCTTCCTACTCAGAGGTAATGAGGACATGGCAGGAGTGGACTCAGCGGAGAATATTTGTGGACCTATTATCCTTAGCGCACTCCGGTTGTGGGTACGGATAATAAGTTGAAAGGGAATCATTATACTTACTCAGAGGTAATGAGGACATGGCAAGCATGAAGGTTTCTTCGATGGAGCCTTCCCACTCAGAGGTAATGAGGATATGGCAGGAGTGGGCTCAATGAAGGAGGGCACATGGAACGACTCAAAGGTAATGAGGACATGGAAGTTCTATGTAAAGGGGTGATTTGTTTTTGGCGGAAGTGAAACGACTCAGAGGTAACATCGACATGGCCGTTTTAGAAATTTTTGGATCTGTTACCCTTTTTGTGCACTGGGAGTGCGGGTAGTGGATCATGAGGGAGGATCTCTTTCATGCAGAAAGTTCAGAGGTATGGTCATACATGACTTACTATCTGAATAAGTGACCGGAATGTGAGTTCAGAGGCACCTGTGGGTACATAACTCGATAGTCTGAGAGATTATAAGTTCAGCAGTACGGGAGGGTACATGACTCAATAATCTGGAATTTTGTGGATATGAGTTTAGCGGTATCAACGGGTACATGACTCAATAATCTGGGATTATGAATGTGGGTTCAGCGGTACCGGCGGGTACATGACTTAATAATCTAGAATTTGGAATATGAGTTCAGCGGTACCGGAGGGTACTTAACTCAGCAATCTGGAAAATATGATATGAGTTCAGCGGTACCAGCTGGTACATAACTCAATAATCTAGAATTTTGGAATATGAGTTCAGCGGTACTAGCGGGTACGTAACTCAGCAATCTAAAAAATGTGATATAAGTTCAGCGGTACCGGCGGGTACATGACTCGATGATCTGGAGAATGTCGTTTAGACATAATATTTCTTCAGGAATTTGCTATTGACGGGCAACATGAGCAAGTCTCCATTTTGTTTTGCGAGGCGGTAAGTACCATTGGAGAATACGGCCTCAATAATAAATAGACCTTCCCATTTTGGCTGGAACTTGCCGACGGTCTTGTGAGTCATGACTATCGGCCTCCGGACTGCCAGAACGAGATCGCCCACTTGGAATATTCTGATTTTAACTTTCTTGTTGAAGGCTCCAGAGATGCGTGCTTGGTATAGCTCGATCCGTTGTTGAGCCAGGAGGCACTTTTTATCTAAGGCCTCTAACTCTTGTAGTCGGCAACGGTAGTTATCATCCGTCGTCAATTGATAAGTGAGCGTGACACAGAGCGAGGGTATTTGAGTCTCCAATGAGAGAACTGCCTCACTCCCGTACACCAGGGAGAATGGTGTGTTCCCTGTGGCCATTCGAACTGTGGTACGGTACGCCCATAAGCATTCACTAAGCTTCTCGTTCTAGTCGCATTTGTTGGACGATACGAACTTCTTGAGAAGTTTGATGATTATTTTGTTGAATGCTTCTGCCAACCCATTTGCTGCTGGATTGTATGGCATTGAAGCAATATTCTGGATGCGGTGCTTGTCGCAGAACCGATAGAAGGTGCGGCTTGCAAACTGCGGACCATTATCATGGATGATCCTTCGGGGCAGTCCAAAGCGATAGATGACGTGATGCTTGAGGAAGCTGATCACGTTTGAAGTCTTTATTTCTGCAAGCGGGATAGCTTCCGCCCATTTAGAGAAGTAATCTGTGATTGCGAGTATGAAGCGATGTCCTCGGGAGGAAGGTGGAGTAATCGGACCGATGATATCCATTCCCCATGCTTCGAACGGCCAGGACACCACTGTCGTATGTAGAAATTCGGATGGTTGGTGGATGAAGTCCGCATGGACTTGGCAAGCTTTGTACTTTCTAGCATAGTCTATCGTATCTGCTACCATCGTGGGCCAGTAGTAGCCCATTCGACGAAGATGGTCTTACAATTTAGGGCCAGGCTGATGGGCCCCACAGACACCGTTGTGAGCTTCACGTACGACTTCTTTAGATTCTGCGTTTGACAGACATCGAAGCAATAATCCATCATAGGATCGACGATACAGCATTTTTGTCTCTTTATTGTAGAAGAATCTGAGAGAACGCCTTCGGATAGAGGTGGCCTCTTTTGGGTTCTCGGGTAGGATGTCCTAGACTGCGAAGCCAATGAATGGTTGTCTCTTGTCTGGGACTTCGTCGATCGTTTGAGCAGAATAAATCGCCATGAACTGAACGTTGTTCTTGGGGTATACCAGTTCGTGGCCTACCACATCTACCGATTGATGAGTATGATTTGGCACTGCTAGGGAAACGGCCAGGCCTGCTAAGGCATCGGCTTCGATATTTCGGAGTCTGGGAACATGTTCGATGAAGAACCCCTCGAACGATGAGATGATGTCGATCGCTATTTAGTGATAGAGGATCATGTCTTCGTGGCGGACTTCGTATGAGCCCCAAATCTGATTGAAAATTAATTATGAATCGCCGTATGCTTCAAGATATTCTACCCCCAGCTCTCTTGCAAGTTGGAGGCCAATGACCAAAGCGTTGTACTCGGCCACATTGTTAGAGTAGGGTTCCGTGAGAGAGTAAGCACGATTGATTACCAATTAGGAAGGAGAAACCAGCACCACCCCGACTCCGACGACGATGTTGCCCTTAGGTCCGGTCCTTGAAGCGCCGTCGAAGAACATTCGCCATATATCATCGTGAGAGGTTGCATGCGAGTCAGCGACTTTATCTGGGATTTCTTTACATATTCTGGACGACTCCGAGCCTGGGTGGGCTGCTAAAAAGTCTGCCAGAGCTTGACTTTAGTAGCCTTTTGCGGGACGAAGATCATATGATAGAGGGACAACAATATTGTCCATGTAGCGAGGTGAGAGCTGAGTGCCCCTGGTTTAGTCATGAGGACCCTGAGAGGGTTGACTCGTGAGATCACATGTATGGTTTGTCCCGTGACATAGTGTCGCGTCTTCTGAATGGCGAACACTAGGGCGAGGCATTCCTTTTCTACGGCGGTGTATCGGTGCTCTGGCCCAATCATCATTCGACTGAGGTAATATATGGCTTGTTCATGGCCTACATCGTTGTTTTGTGCTAGCAAGGTGCCAAAGGAATGCTCTATTGCGCGTACATAGAGCAAAAATGGTTTTCCAGCAACCGGGGCCACCAGGACTGGAGGGTTCGACAAATATTCTTTGATGCTATCGAAGGCATGCTGACATTCTTTGTCCCATACGAATGAGATGCCTTTCTTCATGAGATGGGTGAATGGTCGACATCGCCCAGAGAGGTTAGAAATGAACCTCCTGATGTAAGCTAGCCTCCCTTGAAGGCCTCTGAGTTCGCAGAGATTTCTTGGGGGACCCATCTCCATAATTGCCTTCGTCTTCTCAGGGTCTACATGGATACCCTGGGCAGTGATGATGAAACCCAAGAACTTTTCACTGGATACGCCCAAGAAAGATTTTGTAGGATTTATTTTCAGGTTGTGTGCTCGTATCAGGTCGAATACCGTCTTTAGATCCTGTAGATGGTCTCCCTTACAGCGACTCTTGACGGCGATATCATCAACATAGCACTCACCGTCTTGCGTAAGTGGTCTCTGAAGATGATACTCATGGCTCTTTGATATGTGGCGTCGGCGTTCTTCAAACCGAAAGGCACGACTGTGTAGCAGTATGTGCCAATCGGCGTTCGAAATGATATATGCTTTTCGTCGTCAGGAGACATCTTGATTTGGTTGTACCCCGAAAAGCCATCCATGAATGACATACGTTCGAAGCTGCAGGTATTTTCAATCATGATGTCTGTGATAGGGAGGGGGAATTCATCTTTGGGATATGCCTCGTTCAGATTGCGAAAGTCGATGCAGATTCGAATCTTTCCATTCTTCTTGAGGACTGGTACTATGTTGGTGACCCAATCCGGATGTTGTTCCTCACAAATGAAGCTGCTGGCTATTAGTTTGTTGACTTCGGCTTCGATCGCATCCATGATGCCTGGACGAAAGCGTCGCTGTTGTTGTTTGATTGGCTTTGCATCCGGCCGAATGTTGAGTTTGTGAAGAGCAATATCAGGATTTAATCCCGGCTTGTCTTCATAGCTCCAGGCAAACACATCAATATATTCTTTGACAAGTTCCAGCAGCGATTCTCGCTCTTCGTCTGTTAGGCTTTTACGGACGAAGATTGGTTTTGGAGAAGATTCGCTGCCGAGGTTGACCTGTATAACTTCATCTTCAGTAGGAGGTTCTCTCTGCTCGAACCGCTTTTCCCATTGTGCATCCAACTGTTGGGCCCACGGCTCTAACTCGAAGATTTCTGGGATGTCTTCATCTTCTTTATAAGCGTCGGTGAATGCCATGTTGACTGACAGGACTTGTCTGAATACGTCTCCGATGCTGGTATCCGAGTCAGAAGTTGGTGACCCGGTTGAATGAGAATGCCAGTCACATTCTTTATCTGAACTTTCAGCGGTCGTTGTGGGTGTAACATACCCTAATCCACATCGATTCTTGCTATAGTAGTCCCGTGGTTTGCCAGCCGGGACCGGTGGCTTCAAAGGTAATCGTTGCCCAGTGTCGTAGTTCAAGCCTGGCGTAGTTGCCAGATCATATCCCTGTTTTTGCATAAGATATTTGGATTGGGGGCTATAAAGATACAGAGGCAGTCTCCCGGCATCTGATTCAAGGTTGACTTCTTCTATGGTGAAAGGCTGCGGATCATCCTTCCGGCCGAAGATGATTGGATGGTCCCCTCCCTCGATTATGAGGTAAGCGTCTTCCACTGGAGTAAGCTGGTTTGCGGTGTACACATTTGTCACCTGTGTGTGTAGGTGAGTGCCTATACCGTGTTCCATAGCATACATTGTACAAACCTGATTGAGTTCGAGGTAGTTCAAAGATAGCCCTTTATTAATAAAGTAAGGTATCTTTTCTAGCGGGATTACATCATCTGCGGAGGAAACAATAGTGTGGGCAGACACATACTTGGCTAGCTCCGGTTCCTCTTCGGCTACCCCCTGTATAAACGAAGACTGAGAGGACGACCTGGGCAGCTTGATCGTCAGAGGTTCAGCTGGTGGAGCCGAACGTGGGGTCGTTGGCAAACTAGCGACCCCCAATTTGGTACCTGATGCTGGGCGGGGAGTGGTTGGATCGCTAGAAGCCCCAGACCTTGCATCGGGGTGACGAATCTTCTTGGGAAGGCATATCGTCATTGGTTTGTCGGAGGGATTGAGCTTCTCCGTTTGTGGCTGACCGACTCTTGGCAGTCTGATTATCAGTGGCTCCGTTGTGGGTCTTGGCACTTGGCCAGACCTTGGCAGCCGAATTATCATTTGCTCTTCTTATGCCGAGAGGCTGATTGCATCCTTACGCAGAGTGGCGGTAAGGGGTACGAACTTGCTAGGTTTACGAGCTTGGAGGTGGATCGTCAGAGGTTCTTCTGATCCTGTGGCTGTCTCGGTACGAGCTTGCACATCTCCTTCACCAAGGTACCTCTTCGACTTTTCGTACAGGCAGGAGTCTGAGTAGTAGGATTCGACCCCTTTGAAGGGATCGATGTCGGCAAATTCTGTCCTCACGAAGCCGTGTTTGTCGACATACTTGAAGCATTGGTGCAGTGTGGAAGGCACGATCATATAATCGTGTATCCAAGGGCACCCCAGGAGGATGTTGTAAGAAGTGTCTGCATCTATGACGTAACAGGTGACTTCTGACTGAAGATTTCTAATTTGACACTTTAAACGAATCTTCCCAATTGTGTAGCTCCTGCCCGAATTGAAACCGCTGATGGCGGTACTTGTAGGCGTCAGGCGATGCATAGGGATGCGGAGATGATGTAACAGACGCTTCGTGATGATGCTTATGGAAGAACCAGGATCAATGTGCATCCTATCCACCTTTACGTCGCCGATGTATCCAGTGTAGTATAACGGGCGATCATGCAGGTTGGTTTTGATGAGCATATCCTGCGGAGTGAAGACAATATTGGGCATCGCTCCCGTGCAAGCGCTGTCTTGGAGATCTGCAGGCGGGTTCTCTCCCGTGAGGTTGACCTGAGCCAGGTACACATCGGCATTTTGGAGTGCATCGCTCAAAGCCGTACGAACATCCTTCGAGAGTCTCAGAAGCTCGTATAATGACAACTTAGCCGGTGTGTTGGCCAATTGTGCCAAGATGTCGAAGTTGTAGGGCCTCTCTAGCCCCTGTGGTGCCTCTTTTCGGAGGGATTTGTCAAAGCGAGTCTCCTTCGGCCTAGGCTTGTCAGTCGTCAGAGGCTGAGAAGGTCCCGGAGCGTCAGTTGTAGCGGGCTGATGATCTTCAGCCGAGTTATCAGCCACAGGTTGGGATTGTGCCCTAGACCGAGTAACGACAGCTGTGACTTCTTCGATATCTGCTGAGATTGTGCGGCAGGATCTGACTTTTCTACTTTTCTTCTTGCGAATGGAAGATGGTGTGGACTGAGTCACTTCTTACGAATGGAAGATGGTATGGACTGAGCCACATGACCTCCCCCCGTGATGTGGTGAGGGACACTAGACCAGCAGCCTGATCTCGGGAAGGTAGAAGATTAGCAATCTCCATTGTCGCCAGAGGGATGGGGACCACACCGTCTTGAATTTCTGTTGGAAGAAAGCTGCCAAATTATACTGACACCATATTGGCTGCCACAGTTACCTCCTCGAAATCAATGGCCAGAGCATTCAAATCGATAAGATTTTGGATGTACCATTTTAGTTGGTAGCAGTCGTGTGTAGCATGGTGGACGTAGCGGTGGTAATGGCAGTACTTTGGGTTCTCCATTTCTATCGGTCGAGGTTCCCATCTTGGTGGAGGAAGCTGAATTCTGTCTCCTTGTATGAGCATGTCCAAGATGGGCTTGACGTGGCCGTCTTCGAAGGAGTAGGTCATTTGTGGCCATTGCTTGTCTGCCGGTTTTGGCTTAGGTTTCGGTGCTGTGTCGGCCACCATAGCCTGCTTGCCCTTGTTGTTCCGATTGTTGGTGGAGCTACCCCCATTGTTGGTGTTGGCGTTAGGATGCCTGCCCTTGTCTTCTCCCTCTGAGATGTGCAATCCCAGTTGGCGAGCCTTCTTCAATCGTTCTTCGGCGCTTGTAGCACTGATAATAAACGTCTTCTAGTCCTTGAATTGACTTTCGCCCATCCAGAGGCTGATTGTTAGAAGCAGTCTCTTTTGGCAAATTTCAATTAAGGAGGAATCCGGGTTACCGGACAGCAGCTTCATTGTGGTTTGGCAAAATCGCTCGATGTAGTTCCTTGTCAGCTCTTTTTCCCCTTGGATGACGTCCATGAGGGTGGACATTATGACATCCTGTCCTACTTCGTAGAATCTCTCCAAGAACATGTGCTTGAAGCTAGCGAAGGAGTGGATGCAGTTGTCCGGCAGGTTGCGATACCAGTCGAAGGCGACTCCTTCCAACGCCCCGATGAATAATCGTATAAGGATGGCATCGTCATGGGGCAAATGGTCGATGGTGACCTCGAAGTAAGTGATGTATCGACTTGCGGAGGTCTTGCCATCATAAGGATTGATATTGAATGGCTTATATCTTGGTGGGAAGGGGACATCCCTCCATGCTGCAGGGTATGGTTGCCGTATTCTGAGGTCTTGAGAGGTTTCTCGAGCGTGAAACATGGCTCGGAGCTCCTGGACCTCTCTTCTTGCCTCCCTGGCCTCATCCACAGCGGTGGGGGCGTCATTTCAGGAGGATTGTTGCCCGGGTTCGGTGCCGCTGAGTTCGAGTTCGCATTGACTGCGGGACCCGCGCTTGTTTGGCTAGGCGTCCCTCCTTGGAGAGTTGGAAGGGCCACTTTGATCTCGTCCACAGACTTAACCAAGGCATGCAGTATGGCCTCCAGAGTGTCGATGCGTTGGCGATCATTGGAACCACCTTGGCTGCTGTCCGTCATGAACACCGTCTTTACATGAGGAGAGATGGACGGAATGGTGGAGGAAGTGCCCTCCGAATCATACCCCTGTAGCGAGAAGTCATCGGGGTATGTGGGAATATTCTTCTCTGGTTCGGACTCAGAAGGGATAGTACCCCCAGCCTCAGAGTTTGCTTCATCTTGGGAGTCGTGGACGTCCTCGGCGACGTCGGCCCTTGCTGTATCTGATGGGAGAGTTGTTTCCTCGGGCTCATCTCCTTGGAACATTGGATTATCGTGGATGTTCTGAGGAGTGCTACCCCCAGTCCCAACAACCCCCAGTGGTATGGACGATGAATCTTCCATTGTAGCAAATTTCGTCTTTGAACGGGTACCTTAGAAAACTCCTATGGTGGGCACCCGTTTAGACGGTAGTCTCTTAGTCATGGTGGTTGAAATCCTCGGGCTGGGAACATTGGTCTTCTTCCCTCTCCCATCGGTGAGAATTTTCTGAGCAGAGTTGCAGGAGACGACGGAAGGTGCCTCATCCTCTGAACATGGTTGTTGCAGTCTTTGGAAGACGGACTGTCGGTCTTCTCATATCGTTGCGTTGTTGTAACAGCAGTTGACGATGATTTGGGTGCAGTGACGTCCGTGGGAGGACTCTTTGCACTCTGAAGCACCTTCTCTTTCCTTGCATTTGTGGAGGATGGCCTCACGCAAGTCAGATGGGTCCGGATCGACCATGTTTGCTCTCTGGATTTTGGAAGCCTTTTGGGAACCTCTCTGTCCATTTGTCGCCTGGGGCTGAACTCGAGTAGTTCTGTACAACTTCCCATATGAGGCCCGCATAATAGTATGTGGGACGCTCGGATGGTCAGAGATTGGATCAGCGGACCGAGCTTGTCAAGCTCGTGCTGCCCTAGACTTCTTCGCTCTAGTGCGTGAGGGCACATAGTAGAAAGAGGCTAAGTGGTGCTGGAGAGAGTCAGACATGTCTTCCTGGGAGCACAAGAGATCAGGACCATAGGAGAGACGGTCGAAGACAGAGCCGCGTGGAGTAGGCATCATGCGGCTGGCATCAATAATCTTCATGCGGCTGGTAGGCGTAGCCGCATAGGTATTCTCCATGCGGCTGGAAATCTTGGTCGCGTGAGTGTTCTACATGCGGCTGGAAATCATGGCCGCATGAGTGTTCTCCATGCGGCTGGAAATCATGGCCGCATGAGTATTATGCATTTGGCTAGCAGTCTCGGCCGCATGGTCATCATTCATGCGGCTGGCAATCTTGGCCGCAAGAGACTTCGTCTTGCGGCTAGTGCCCTTGTTCGATTTCTTCCTGGAGCACATAGGATCCCTCTTTGCCCCTGCAAATCCAGCATCGTAGTGCTTTCCTCTGTCGAACTTGGAGACAGCAGAGTCCTCTATAGCTCGAGGTGGGGCCGTACGAGAGTCGCCTTCGCCGTCTTGGGCAGCAGAGAGTACTCCGTCCAGAGCTCGGGGAGGAGCAAATGATTTTGGCCTCCTCTCGCTGCGAGCTTTCTTTGTGCGGATCTGCTTCTAGACCGGGCCAGCGCTTCCCTCAGAGAGCATTTCTTCAAACGCCTGTTGGTCGAAGCGGACGACCATCTTCTGTTGCGTGGAGCCAAGTTTGGTTGCATCCGATTGCATCACCAACTCTTCACCCGTGGAGAAGTTCGTCTCCAGCAGAGTCGCCATCGTGTTTGCCATGAAATATAAAAGAACAGAACAATTATCGGAGGACTGGACTTTTACTTCACAATACAAACTCGCTTGTACAAAGAAAGCCTAGGAACGAAAACCTAGGTACAGCAATCTAAGTACAATTGTTTATTTTAGATTCTGGAGGGTGACGGTAGAGGCTCGGGAAAGCGACGACAGCTCTGCCTTACTCCTTGGACGATCGGATGCAGCCTTGGCTCTGTAGAATAGCTGCTTGGCGTTGATGAAGAAATGCTCTCCTTTCAAGCTCTGTATATTTTCTCTCTGGCTCTCTGGATATCTGTGTCTTCTTTTTTGCAAAAGTCAGAGCCTCTCCTTCTCTATCTCTCTCGCAATAGAATGGCACCTTGCTATTTATAAGAGTGGGGGCATCATTAGGGCTTCACAATAATTGCCCATTCTTAAAAGTCGACGGCTTAGGATCAATGAATCTGGGCCGCTCATCTTGAACGTAATAGATCCAGGCAATTAATGTGATTGCATCAAATCTTCGTGGATAATTAATGATGATTGACATAAATCCTCATGATTTGTTATGCCAATCTCAGATCTTTCGCCACGTGTCATTGATTTGCTTGATTGCAAATGATCTGATTTGATCCCAATATTTTATTAGGATTTGTTTGATGGATTTCGGTTGATTTGATGCCACATGTCCCATTATCATGCCACGTGTCTTAACTGCGAGGCACTTAGAAAATCTGAACCGCATGAGGGTTGCTCCTCATTGAGCCGCATAAGGCTGGCCACGTGATAAGGCTGCTTGGAAGTGACCCCTGAACATTTGAACCGCATGGTGATGATGGGTGCCTCCTTCGTGAGCTGCATGGAGATAGTCCTTGTGAGCCGCATAAGGTGGCCTCTGCTTGAACCGCATAGAATAGCTTCGGCCTGAGCCGCATGGGATAGCTTCGGCCTGAGCCGCATGGGGTGGTCTCTGCCTGAGCCGCATGTGACTGTCCATGTGTCAAGGCCGCATGAAGGTTTCTGGATTTCGGGGGATCGTGTCAGAAATTTCCTTCGTTTTCCTAGGAGTCTGCCATTATGACGGAGTCATTATTGTTTCTTTGTGCCAAGCTGTCATTTGTCAGAGCTGTCAGCCGTCAAGGCATTTAATACAGTAAAGGACAAAGGGAAGAGCTGTTTGTAGGTTACGTGGCTCCTCTCTGAGCCGCATGGAACTTATTCGAGCCGCATAGGCTCTCTGAGCCGCATGGGGCTCCCTGGCCGCATGGATCTTTCTTTATTCTTTTCCATGCTTCTACAATATATATATATATATATATATATATATATATATATATATATATATATATATATATATATATATATATATATCCTAGAGACATGCGGCCTAATTCGAGTGGTTAGGAGATCGATTCCCAGTAGAAACGTTCGACACAATTACCATTTCC
Organism: Iris pallida; assembly: GCA_029216955.1. Lineage (NCBI taxonomy): Eukaryota > Viridiplantae > Streptophyta > Magnoliopsida > Asparagales > Iridaceae > Iris > Iris pallida. The sequence continues at coordinate 53,333,049 of JANAVB010016197.1, read as the reverse complement.
TATATATATATATATATAAAATATATATATATATATATATATATATATATATTTATTTATATATATATATATATATATATATATATATATATATATACTAAAAGAATCTATAAAGAATAATGGCACCGAGCGATCGCGTTCCCTCTGGAGCGTGCGAACAGAACCCTAGGGGGTCCCAGCATTTGGACCCCAGTGCAGGCGGGACGGCCGGTAGCCACCGGGAGGGTAGCAGGCCGGCCCCGGGAGGAGCCGCTGACGGCAGCGCTGTAGCTGGAGTAAGCGACGTGCGCTGGAGAGCAGACGCCGGAGTCAGTGGCGAAGGGGCTGAGCCAGTGCAGGCACTGGAGGCGGTTGGCGCCGGCCAGGCGGCTGGTGGGCCGGCCTTAGGTGGCCCGCCTGGAGGCAGTGCGGGCACCACGGGTGCGGGTGGCTCCGCTGCGACAAGGGGAACGTCGGTGGTTCGAGGCAAATGCGACGACGGCCTCGGCGACGGCGGACCCAGGATCTGGATTTTGACCTCAAGACGGACAGATGGATGGAGGGGGATGGACGACGGTTGCACATCGCCGAAGCGAAAAGTCAGGAGGAAAGGAGGGTAATGTTCAAACCTCCTTGAGGTCACGTACCCCCTCTGATAAGAGGGCAGGGGAGGGGATGAGACTGCGAAAATCGTTGAATGCGTCTGGGATCCCCTCCCACGTGATATCTAGTAGTGGAGGGAGAACAGCTGGGTGGCAACCTAAACTGGCTGTGGCGGATAAAGGAAAGGGCAAGGCGGTGGACTTGGAAGGTCAAGGGGCTAGGCCTTCTACAACATCAGTCTCCCAGCGGGCTCAGGGGACGATCCCATACCTTGTGGACAAGTCGTGGGTGGACATATGTAAGCCTGTGGGGTCAAAAAGCACCACAACCATGGAGTTTGTTCCCCATAAGAAAGTGGGAAGTGGTTTCAGGACCACGTTCCCTGCGGAGGAGATTGCTCAGGTGACGGCTTTCTAGGAGAATACGTTGGTCCTTTAGGTTCTGGGGAACAAACCCTTCTATGGGCAGATACGGGCGTATGCGGCACGGGTTTGGCAACCGAAGGGGAGCATGGAGTTCTTTGCCAGGGAGAACGACTTCTTCTACGTGAAGTTCGGGCTAGCAGACGATGTAACCAGAATCCTCCAGGGTGGATCGCGGACGTACGACGGGAGGTTTATTATCCTGAAAGAGTGGACTCCGGACCTGAAATGTGAGAAGGAAGTCCTCAACGCTATCCGGGTCTCGATCCGCTTCCCGGTGTTCCCGGTTCGATATTGTCACGACCTGCACCCGCTTTTTCGGATACGAGATGTGTCCAAGCCAGCCTATGCCGTAGAGTCGGCAGTAGAACGCTGTCACGGCCATGATGCTCATAATCACATAAATAACATTTATTGCTCATTCACTTTTCTAAATTGATTACAACATTTATAATTAAAGAAAATACAAGGTTCTTACAATTAATGAAAATGATAACACTTCTATCTAATTTCTAGGTTTCTGCCTACAAATATACTCGTATCTTCTAGTGCTAAGTGAAGCTACAGCTAACCTGAAAAATATTGGTTTCCAGTCAGGAATGGAACAAGCACACAAACTGACGATAATAGGAAACACAATAGAATTCACAAGACATGAAAATAATATATGTGAGATGAAAACTAGAAAGTAACTGACATCGTGTCAAATAATGAAGAAAACAAGCAAACAAA